>JADMLD010000038.1:0-1200000 GCA_017589585.1 Phylloscopus whistleri
CCAGCTCTGTGTGACAAAATGGAGCAACATGTTGCCAGGGTTGAAGCTTGCTGTGGCAGCCCCAGAGTGCCCATCTGGGACCACGTGCCCATCCCAGAAAGCAGCATCCCATCTTAGCAGCATCGTTTTTATCACTGCATGGATGCCTGCTGGAGCAGCAGGAGCAATCCTTCAGTGGGAGGGGGAGGCACTTCACTGGCACTTGGTTAAATTCAAACTGAAACAGCCTGTGGGTGGTTGCTTGAATCCTTGCCAGTGGGAAAGAAGGTGGAGAAAATAAAATTATTGCTTTGCAAATGACCTTTTCCTCTTGGGTTTATCCAGATTCTCAATGCTATTCTTGATCAGCCAGAAAAAGACAAAATGAAAGGAAAATTCATTTAATTAAAACGTGTCTGAAAAAGAAAACTTAATGATTGTGTAAATGTCCAACACAACTCATTTTGCAAAGCCAGGAGGTGAATGGTCCCCCTGCAGTCCCTGTAAAATCTCCAGAAATGGAGAGACACCTTAATGAGGGAATCCCAGGAACAGATTGAGCCTATTTTGGTGTGCTTTGCAAATGAGTCATGTCTGTGTGAGAGAGAAAAGCTGCTTGGGACATGATGGGAACCTTGTAGCTGTGCATTTCCAGCAGCCATTGGCTGGGCCACGCTGGCCATCCCACTGGGGGCCAGAAGAGCATTTCCCTGCTTCAAATCCATCTTCTCCACAGGGTCCAGCCAGGCAGGACAAGGGCTGAAGTGTGTGATTGCTTTATGCCAACAGATTTATGCAGCGAAGAACCATGGGGGGTTTTGCTCAATAACGAGCACACAGGAAAAAAATAAATTAAAAAGCTATGAATTTAAAATTATTTGTGATTGAAGCACCGAGGTCCTTCTGCCAGGCTGGATCTTCAGGCAGGTATGGCTGTGACCAGCAAGGTCCTTTGCCCCTTCAGCAGCAGCAGTGGCCAGGGATGAGGAGTGTCCTGCAGGAGGGATGTGTTTGTGAGCAGCTCCCAGCCCCAGGGCAGAACCAGCCCTCAGTACACCAGGTTTAAGCACAGGGCTCTGTGCTGAAGACTCACAGTCACATAATGAATGGAAGGGCAAAACGTGAGGGTGAAAACTGCTCCAGCCACCAAGAACACCTCTGCAGAGCTGCAACCAGCTCCTGGAAGGGCTGAGTTAAAGGATGGGGTGGGAGATGCTGAGGTTTTCACGGGCTGACTGAGAATGAGCCACGTGGCCACCAAGCAGCTTAGGGGATGTGCGAGTTGCACAAGGTCCTGGCACATCACACTTCCCTTGCCACCGAGAGCTGGGGGGAGAAATGACCGTGGGAGCAGAGCCAGGGAGCAGGGAGAGGGAAGGAGCCAACGAGTGTTCCCAATATTCCCCAAAAGCTACAGCGAGGCTCAGCTGGAAGTGAAGCAGGAAATGAGATGAGGATGGAGATGCCAATGGAGCAAGCTCCATGCTCAGGTGGCCACCAGTGTGTGTCAGTGACACACCTTCAGTGTGGCCTGGAGCACCCCTGGGTGCCTAGAGCCTGGGAGCTGGGGTTGTTCAGCCTGGAGAAGAGAAGACTCAGAGGTGACCTTATCACTCTCTACAACTCCCTGAAAGGTGGCTGTGGGCAGGTGGGGTTGGTCTCTTTCTCCAGGCAGCACTGACAGAACAAGAGGACACAGCCTCAAGCTGCGCCAAGGGAAATACAGGCTGGATATTAAGAAAAAGTTTTGCATGGAAAGAGTGATTAAGTACTGGAATGGTCTGCCCGGGGAGGTGGTGGAGTCACCATCCCTGGATGTGTTTGAGGGGAGACTGGATGTGGCACTTGGTGCCATGGTCTGGTTGAGGTGTTGGAGTTGGGTTGGACTCGATGATCTTGAAGGTCTCTTCCAACCTACACATTCTGTGATTCTGTGAGATTCTGTGATTCTGTGATTCTGTAAGAGGCTCAGCCTGCACAGAAAGGCTGTGTGCTCAGTGCAGGTGGAAAAATCACCCTGTAGGGCGAGGGCTGTGTGCCCGTGCTGCTGGGCGTTGTGCCCTCTGGCAAGGGAAGCCAGTCAGGCCTGTGAGGAAGGAATTACCAGTGGTCTGCAGCACCCTGGGACTCAGGGTCCTTGATGGAGGCAGAAACCTTCTGAGCCATCTCTGGATGTGGGCAGCCAGAGCCTGCCATGGCAACAGGGCACGTGGGTGCTGCGGGGTCAGTGGTGCTGACGCTGTGCTCCAGCCCCACGGGAGGAGCTGCTCTGTCTCACCCAATATGAGCCTTGGCATGGGGCTCTGACCAGGCTAGGCAAAACACCACAGCCAGAAATGCAGTCAGAGATGGTGCTGAGGTATCAGCACCTCACCCAGGAGACTCTGCCAAGGGCAGCAGGGCTGAGGAGGTTGAGAAGCCCAGGGGACTGCAGTGCCTGGGGTGACAGGGCTGCAGGGGAAGCAGGGCAAGCCCAGGCTGAGGGCAGGGGGATGGCTGGCATCAGCAGGCAGCACCCACGGGCTCTGAGCCTGGCAGGACAGATGGCTCCACAGCTACAGCCAAAGCTCATTTATTCTGAAAGCTGAGCTCAGACCCTCTGTGGATAGCCCATCCTGCAGACAACATCTCGAGCCCTGTGAAGGGCCAAGGCTGATTTACACGCTCCCTTATGAATTTAGTAACTTCGAATTAACAAGGGCAAAGAGGCTCAAGCCATAAACACCGGCATGAGGATGACAGGTCTCCCCTCCCTCCACAGAAGCAGAAGCCTCTTGTGGCTGAAATATGGCCTGAAATGAGATTTTCTGTGGTTGAAGGGATTTGCATTTGTGGCTCCACTTGGGGAAGCAGCTCAGAGCTCCCCAGGCTGCCCCTCTGCCCCCTGGGGAGCTGGCAGGGAGGGGGTTCTGTTGGCAGCAGCACGCAGAGGATGACCCAATAGGGCTCAGAGGTGTTCTCTGCCAAGTATCTGGGCCCTGGAGTTAAGAACACACCGAATAATTCATGGGAAGAAGTTAATTATTAAATAACTTCTCATTATTGCCATCCTAATTGCAGACCGTTAATTTCATACCTAAAGCGTGCCGTAGTGTTCTTGCTGAATCACACCTTGCTGGTCCCAGATTTGTGGGTTTCAACATGCCTGCAGTGCTGGGAGGTAAAAAGCAAAGCTGGGGGAGCCAGGGCAGGAACCTCAGGGGCAATTTCACCAGTCACTCTGCAGTAAAACAAATAATTTAGAAAATGCCTTTTCCCCAACCCCCGGGCAATTTCTGACACATCAAATCCCCTTGCTGTGTGCAGCTGTACCAGACAGAGCAGTTTGGGAGGCAGAGGGTCAGTCTGCAGGATGTGGATCTGCTTGTGGGAAGCCAAAGTTTGTCTGAAGGGCTCTGTGGTGGCCGGGTACCCCTGGGAGCAGCCGGGCTGCCTGTGGTGCCTCCTCAGCCCTGGGGAGCGGCGTGTGCCAGGCGGGCTGACACTCTGGGACCTCCCCCGTGCTGGGCTGTGTGCTTTGGCAGCTTCCCCAGCATCGGCCAGCATCTCCTAGGAGCTGCTAATGGGCTCCACGTGGGTCCCTGCTGCTGAGAGAAGGAAGGATCATTCCGGGAAACGGCGCTTTTGCCTGATTTGTGTGAGTTTCCTTGTGCTTTTATGGCAGCCCATAAAACGCATCATCTGTCTTAAAAGAGATGGGCAGGTAGGCAGCAGCTCAGCTGAGCTCTGCCTCGTGCCCTGCTGCAGGCTGGGCAGCCTGGGAGCACCCGGGGGAAGGCTCCAGGTCCTGGGCTCCATCTGGGCCATGTCCCTGCTGGGTGTTCCACCGGCAGGCTGAGCGAGCTGAGGACTTTCCGGGGAAAGTGCCTGGGTGGGGGGAAATGCTCCTTCCTCCTTAGGAGACAGCCACAACTCTATTTTCAGCGGAGGTTTCCAAGGCACTTGTTTACCAGCACTGCCAACAGAAGCTGTTATCACATTGGCACTGCTGACAGCTCTGTCTGCAGCTGATTTTCCAGGGGAAGCACCTCAAAAGCACTGGAGGCTGTGTGGAAGTGAGACAGCAGCTGCATGCACTTGAAACCCTTAATCAGCACCTGAGTCAAGGGACACGGCTTTCCTTACCCTTGCTGGACAAAACCTGTCCCTGCTGACCAGTGCCAGGGGGTCAGGGGGTCCCCCAGGGGTGCCTCCTGCTCTGGGAGCAGTGCCTGGCAGCTGGATCCTCACCAGCCATCGGCAGGGTTGGGTGTCAGGGGGTGGCCAGTGCCACAATGATCCCTGCTGAGCATCACCTGGCACATCAGCTACATCCAAACCTGATCTCCTTGCCATGCCTGTGGTGTGCAGAGGCTCTGGAACAGCCCTCCTGGAGGCTGTGCTGTTCTCTCTGCCATGGTTCTCTCAGCTAGTCATTAGGTAATTACCTGGAAGTCAATTTGGCTTGCCTGGATCCATTTATTTACTGCACAGCCACCCTGCTGATTCCTCCCAGGCCCACGAGCTGTGAGGAGCTGCTCCTAGGCACTGATGCAAGAGGCTGGGCATCCTCAGGATCTGTGTCAGGAGACACTGAGCTGCTCTGCTGGAGCAGAAAGCAGCACCCACCCTCTCTGTGCCCTTCTGCAGGGTAGCTAGCATCTGTGTAGGAGCCTTGTCCTGTCCTCCAGCTGCTGCTGTTCCAGCCAGCACCCCCATCCTGGCTGCCTGCTGGCACACTGGGGAGGTGGTGTGGGGCATCCAGCCCTGGTCTGGCCAGGGTCTCCTGTAGCCCTGTTTCGTGCCTGTGATGTTTTAGTTTTTCTGAAACTCTTTTCCCAGAGAGTTTTCTCTCAACAAGAAACACGTTTTTCTAACTGTAACCTATGTTTGCATTCCTTTCCCTAGGAGGGACTTCTTCTTGATGTCCCTCTGACTTGACCAATGTGATTGAAGAAGTTTGTCTTTCTTTGACCCATTGGGTTGTTCTCTGTAAAATAGTATAAAAAGAAAAAATTAACCAAAAATAAAAGAGTCATTGTCAGCCTTCTGAGTCAAAGTCTATGTCATTGTGATCTTTAACAGCATCAGTCCCCATCCCTGCTGAGCAGCCAGGGACAACCAGGGGAGCAAGGGGACGCTTCCCCTGCAGAAAGGGACACACTCTGCAGGGATGCCAGGGATCCCAGGGCATGTCTGGGCTGTGGAGTCCCATTTGGTCCTGTTCCCACAGCCCTTGCAGCGTGGTGGAAGAGGCAGCTCAGGGAGCATCCTGTGAAGATTCCAGCCTTACGTCAGTCTCCCATCAATTTCCTGGAGTAATGAAGAGGTAATTAAATTTTGCAGTGGAAGGGAAGCTTCTCCAGTGGCGAGAGCATATTGTAGCTGCCGAGCTCATCAGGGGAAATGCTGGGCTCCAAATTAAATGCATTTACTGTTTCATGTACCCTCACTTACAATCGCTGTAATGAATCTGGGAATTAATTGTTTGCCCATTTTAAACAAGTCCCCTCTTGCACTGTGCCATGATCCCCTCCTCCCAGCTCTCCGTAATTTGATATTTCAGTTAGAAAACAAATTGACATTCATTGGAAAATCAATCTTCTCATTGTTTAACTCTCATTTCTCTGGGGAACGTGTGGGAGTGGAATTACATCCTCTGATAGGAGCCCTTCCTGAACGTCTGATGGATGCTGGGGAGCAGGGAGGCTGCTCGCCCCCCAGGAGCCAGCAGGACCCTGCTCTGGCAGCGGCCGTGGTGCTGCCCAGGGAGGAGCAGCCCACGCCAGACACCACCAGCCAGTTGCCTCGGTAATGAGCTCGATAACAGAGCCTGTCATTTATTAGCCGGGATAAAATGGGAAGAGCCTGTTGTGGCACAGGGGAGACAGCAGCAGAGAGCGTGAAGAGCTGCCCAAAGCCACCCCGCCCCGTGTTCACCCGGGCTGGGGAGGGGAAGGACAAACAAAACGTGACATTTGGTGTCAGATTGAGAGGAGCACGGCACGCTCCTGCCACAAGGGTCCCCATGTTAGCGTCAGAACACGTAATCACGGGATGATTATGTGCAGGTGCTTTTATTGAGAGCTCCGGGAGCCAGGGTACGCAGACCCAAATCTGGCTCCGACAGTGACTGGTGACACACACGTTTTTATACCCTCCTGCTACACAGCTAGGTATTGATTATTTACCCCATATTGTCCTATTGATTTTACCCAAGCATAAATTTCTTGTAATTTAGCCAAACAGTGATGATATTCAATTCCCCCGAACAAAGTCATCCTTGATTTGGTTAAAACAATGGCCTTAGCTACAGCAACTACAGCAAAGCTAACTTCTATTCTTGACACTGTTAAAGGTCACAGCGACACAGACTCCAACTCAGAGGGCTGACAATGACTCCGTTTATTTCCGGGAATTTCTTCCTTTTTATGCTGTTCTACAGAGAACAACCCAATGGCTGGAAGAAAGACAAACTTCTTCAATCACATTGGTCAAGTCAGAGGGACATCAAGAAGAAGTCCTTCCAGGGAAAGGAACGTAAACAAAGGTTACAGTTAGGAAAACGTGTCTCTTGTTGGCAGAACAGTCTCTGGGAAAGAGTTTCAGAGAAACCAAAACATCTCAGGCACGAAACAGGGCTACATATTCTCAAGGCCCTGTTGACCAGCAAGCCCAGGCCTTCCCCTTCCTAACTGTCACCCTTCCAACCACCACCACCCCGAGTTACCCACTTGCAGTTTGTCTTGGGTTATGGAACCAAAAACATGTATTCTGTTTCATCTGTTGAAAGCAACTGGGGTGATGTTTTTCTTTATCTCTTGTAACTCTGGCAGGAGGGGGGCAGATGCCTTCTGATAATGGGCAGCTGTTCAAACCAGGTAGGGCAGTGTTCCTTATCTCCTTCACCACCCATCCTCCCTCCAGGGGGATATTTTCTGCTAATGGGCCATGAAGGCTCACCAAGGGCACAACATATTCTATCATCCCCATTGTGAGATGCTCCACTCAGTGGGAGGAGCCAACCATTCCTACCTGGATAAAACTGAGATGTAGGAACACCAGGGATCTGGTTCCACTGGATTCCCGGAGGAAGACTGGAACCTTCTCACCATCCCTGAGCCCTTCTCACCATCACTGCACCCTTTTCTCTCAGGATCATCTCTGCTCCAACAGAACCACATCTGCCACTCCAGGAGGACTCACTGTGGGCTGCTTCCAACAGCCTGACCAACAGGGTGTCAGGTTGTAGCTCTGACTCTGTCAGGGTTTCTAGGATTGTTGTTTGTTTGCTTGTTTGCGGTTTAGTTTGTTTTTTCTACTAGATTTGTATTGTTAATATTCCTAGTAAAAAACTGTTATTCCTATTCCCAAATCTTTGCCTGAAAGCCCTTAATTGCAAAATTATAATTTGGAGAGAGTGAGGGGTTTACATTCTCCGTCCTAAGAAAAACTCCAGCTTTCCCTAGCAGATACCTGACACATTTTTACTGAAATCATTTTAACCCTACACTATCACCCAGGGTGCCCTCACAGCCCGTGCCAGCGTCCCCTCTGCGGGAGGACAGAGCACTGCCTGCCCAGGGCTCCGCTTTTCCCTTGGAAGTGGGCACTTTGTGAGCACCCCGTGCAGCTGGCCTGGCACTGATCCCTCTGCTTCCCACGGAGACACGGGCTGCTGGAATAAACTGCTGTTTTTATGGGTAACATTGGTTGTCTTTTACACTTACTGCCCGAAAATGAATAGCCACTTTTATGCAGAAAGGTTTTACTGCGGTATCAGAAAGTGCTAATGAATACACAGAACCAAATGATGTGGTACCCCATGAGCCAAAATGCCCGGACAGAGATTTACAGCAAAACCAGTGGCTGGCAAAGATAAAAGCCTGCAACCAAAGTGGGTCATATAATTAATACTGGGGACAATAAATTCCTGAAAAACTGAGCTGTCAGTCCCTTCCATCCAGAACTCCCAGCTCCATTTCAAAGCTAAAATAAGTTGTAGTCCCAAGGAGTTAATGCAGCAGAGAAAACCCCACAGCTGAAGCAGCTTCTGTGTTCGTAAGGGATGAGGTTTCCTCTCCCAGAGCATCAGCTCCTGCAGGGCACAGGCAGCAAAGGGGCTCCCTGACCTCCTGCCAGGGCTGCAGCAGCTGAGGGGAACCTCCAAGGAAGCCAAACAGGGACTCTCTGTCAGGGTCTGTAGTCATAGGATGAGGAGTAAAGGGTTCAAACTGAACCAAGAAAAAATTAGGTGAAATAGAGGGAAAAAATTCTTGACTGTGGGGGTGGTGAGGCACTGGAAAAGGCTGCCCTGAGAAGCTGTGGATGTCCCATCCCTGGAAGTGTTCAAGGACAGGTTGGATGGGGCTTGGAGCAACCTGGGATGGTGGAAGGTGTCCCTGTCATGGCAGAGGGGGTTGGAACGAGATGATCCTTCAGGCCCTTTCCAACCCAGGCTGTTCCATGATTCTATTTCAAGGGACTGCCTGGGACCCATCCCACAGCCACCCAGGGCACCCAGTGGTAGCTCTGGGGGGAATCAGCCCATATCCAGCTCCTCCTAAGGGTCCTGGCAGGCCAAGAGGGAAGACTAAAGGTCCCCCAATGTTTAAGGTGCAGTTCTTCAGCCTGCCCCTCTCCCAGTGCAGCCCTGCTGTGCCTTTGGCACAGGGAGCAGTGGCAGTGGTGCTGTGAGAGACAGCGTGTCACTCTCTGCAGCCCCATAATCACATTCCCTCCCTCTTCTCATATTCTCACTTAGCAACACCATATGAGCATCTTTGTCAGCTGCATATTAGGAACCATTCGTCATAAAAAATTAAGGGCTATGAAAATAAAGTGACCTCTCTGAGGGCTTCAATTACACTGTAAGGTAATTGTGTCTTCCCCGGGCCTCCATCAGGGTGTTTGGGAGTCTTCAGGAACAATTTATGTATTTATTACAGTTTAAGTATCCTTAGCCCTCAGCTCTTCCCAGTAATGAAAATATATAGTGCAGAACCCAGCAAATGCAGACTGAGCCATGTGTAGAATATGATGGCAACGGCCTCGGCCGTGGAGAGAAGTGGCTGTAACCCCCAGCACCCCCAGAGCCCTCACAGCTGCTCCCCCAACACCTCCACGGGGCACAAACAGGCAGCAGGACAAGAGGAACCACAGCAACGTGTCGGGGGCTGGAACCATCCAGTCTGGCACTGGTACCAGGGTAAGGTAGAAAGCCTTTCCCAGGGAAAAAACCACAATTTTGTTATTGTTCTTGGCACTAAAGGTGGCTTGGAATTGGGACAGAAAGGCAAAGCAGGCTTCATTTTATTGTGGGTTGGTTTGGTTGCTTTCTGCAAAGCCTTTTTTTGTGGGGAAGGAGCAGGGAACAGCTGCAGAGGCTGGGGGCAGGTTCAGCTCACCAGGAGCAGGGCTGGGGCTCTCCCTGCCTGGGGGTCTCTCTAAGCAGAGTCAGGACAGCGAGGCTTCACCTCACCTCTGAGGTGCCACAGATGGGCTGTGGTGACCCTGCAGCCGTGCCCCAGTGCTGACCTGCTCCCAGTGGGTCTGGCCAGCACTGCTCCTCCCTGCCTGGGGCAGACACCACCGAAGGAGAGGAGATGCTGTGCAAAAAAAGGTAATTTAGGTCCTCCCCTGCCAATTCCTAGCCTTGAAGGGAGCTGTGTACGTTGGCAGCAGAAGTCATCTGAAGGGCCCAGGCTTTCTTTCCCCTTCAGCTCTGAGGAGCAGGTCTCCCTGGACCTGCACAGCCAAAATCTGTGCTGAAGATGCAACAGGAATAAAAAAAAAAGAAAGAAAAAAAATTAAATTAAAATAAAATAAAATAAAATAAAATAAAATTTTAAAGTGCCTTCTAAGATACCACTGGAAAAAGCAAGAGAAAAAGTGATTTTTTTTTTTCTTGTCAGAAAGACACCAAGTCCTACACCTTGGGTGAGAAAGAGGTGATTTAACAAGAAAAAGATGTCACTAAATCCCTGGGCTGTAAGTCATTCTCCTTGCAGCAAAAACACTTAACAGGCCTTCTGTGCAATAGCAGTGCAGCAGCCCGTGTGGGGGATGACATCTGAGCCAGGATAAACGGGCAAACGGGCCCAGCCACTTGTTTTATGCTTGTAGGAGAATTATGCAGCACCTGGGAAATATCTCCTGCTGCTGCTGAGTTGCAGGCTAATGTCATGAAGACAATGCAGCTGGCAATAGATGTGCCTGGGAGATCCAAGGCCTGTGGATGGGGGGCACCCGGTGAGGAGGGTGTTGCAATAAAAACCTTTTGATCATTCCTGCAGGTGGCTTCACCTGGCAGTTTACAATTTATTTAATTTTTTGGCAAGTAAAAAGAAAGAAGGAAAAAAAAAATGTTTGCTGCATTGGAGCAGGAATTGGTGCCAGCAGCCTCCCACCCGCAGGGTCCGGGTTGTGATGCTGTGGGGAAACCTCCTCTGGGATGTGTGTGACCAGGGTGAGCGTCAGGAGGATTTCCAGAGGGTTCAGATGGGCATATCCTGATACAGAAACCATTAAGCCAGATGCAAGAGGATGCTCTACTGCTGCATTGATTTAATTGCTAAAGAAGAGGTAATTGCTTGGGGAGTAGTGCCCGTGATCCGATTACAGTCACTGGGAGCTGAGGGCAGCCCCAGCCAGCAGCAGAGCCTCTCACTGCTTCAAAAACGCTGAAATAAATCAGGGGGAATTACCAGCAAAACTGACTGGGTGGAAAAAAAACAATAACTAAATGGCTGTGAATGGAAAGTGAAAGAGCTCTTTAGGAAGTGTAGAAACAGTGAAGGGAACAATTTAGTCAGAAGTTAGCCTGACAGCTGTTAGAAATCAGAAAACAATAGCTGGGAAATGAGAAAGGGAAAGGTGTCTGAAGAGGATGGCATGAGAAACATAGGCAACGGGGATGAGAAGCAAAATTTTCGCTGTTGGTGTAGATGCCACTGTTCCAAAGGAGGAGAATTTAAACAGAGGGAGGAAAGAGACAGAGAATCCTCCTGTGGGCAGGAAGGGCTGGCAGTGTGGAAGAGGCAGGCAGGTGTGATTGAAAGAAGGAGGGCATGCATTTATACCAGCTGAAGGTGATGGATGCTCTCTCTTCTATTTTCACCAAAGAGGCATATTTAAAATTGGCTGACCTACCTAGCTGCCTCTCTGGAGCCTGCAGCACTGTCCAGGCCACTCCTGCCCCAGGTTTAGTTGCTGAACCAGGCTGGAGCTGCTTTCCCCTGCCTGGAGGGCATGGAAACCAATGGGAACTGTGGGGCTGGGGATACCATCAGTGGTGGATGGCAGTGAGTGTTGTGCCCAAGGCATGGTGATGCCACCCTCCTCCTGCCCCCTGCTCCCCACACAGCCTTTGCAGGGATGATAGTCCAAGGTGGTGGTAAGGGGCACTGTGTGCCCACCAGTGCCCAAGAACTGGATGAGAGAGGGCCAAGAGCAGCTGGGAGCTGAGAAGGTCCCACCAGGCTCTTGGGTGCCAATTCTGATATGACTCGTTGGAACTGGGCTCTACTTCTGCTTCAAGCCCACACCAAGGCAGATTCCAGGTCCTGGCTGCAGTGGGCAACATCTCCCTGGGGAAAGCCCAGCTGGCTCAGGTGAGGAGCCACACCCCTGTGGATGGCTGTTTTGGGAGCACCACTGCTCACCCACTCTTCTCCCAGCAGTTTTGCTCATTTGAGGGAGCAAATTCAGAACCACTGTTGTGGTAAGTGACTGTTCAGTATCCCATTGCCCTTTCTACCTGGCAGAAAGCATACAGACCCCTCTGCCCTGATTTTCAGGTTCCCATAACCACCAAAAGGCAGATCTGCTGCCTATCCCATGTGCATTTGGAGAGCTGCTGGCATGGCTGAGGACATCCCCTCCTCAGCTCTCAGTCAGCCTGCTCTCCCGTTGGACCAGAACAACTTCATCATGTTTTAGCTTTGGTTCAAATCTTTGCACTGTGCTCCCAAGGAGAGCAGCCATCAGTTAATGAGGGGTCTTTGTTTTCCTGAACTCTGAATGTGCCACTGCAGTGAAGGTGTAATTATTGAGAGCTGGACATTAACCTCCATATGAGCCTGGTCCCACTGCCTTTCATTCCTTCGCTTTTATTGATCCTCTTCTCTTAACTTGTTCTTGCTTCCTCTTTTTTAAAGACTCAGAAGTGAATGGGCAGCTCAGAGGAAGCACTGCTGCTGTAATGAAAACAGATAGCAGTTCAGTGCTCCTGCTTTCTGGCTGCTCTCTGGGGCCCTGGTTGCGTTTGTTTCCATCCGAGCACCATTTCCGCACAAGGGCTCCAAACAATATTGCATTAGCCTTAATTCTGACCTGGCTGCAATTCCCACCAGAAAGCTGTCTCAGCTCGGAAATGGGCAGATTTGCTCTTCAGGCCAATGAAAACAAGTCTGCAAGGTTGAAAAGAAGATGTCAAAATCAGGCACTAAAGATCACTTAGAATGATAACAGTTGTGCTCGAAGCAAAAATTATTATACAAAGCTTTCATCTAGCAATTTTCATCCTCAGACAGCAAAGTGCTTTACAGCAGAGTTCACAGTCAGCAGCCCCTGTCTGTAAAGGTGAGCAGAAACATGGCTTTTGCTTTCTTTGCTGCATTCCTCTACCCCAAACCAGCTTGTTAACCAGACTCAAAGGCTTTCCTGCTCCCCCAGGATGTGTCAGAGCCCACCCGGCTGAGCAAAGACATTCCCAGTGATTGCACCACAGGGTCTGGCACGCCAAGGAAAGGTTTGCCCTTGCCTGACTGGCTGAATCCTCCTTTTTCCTTTTGTCTTCCCACAGAACAGAGAGAGTTTGATTTAATTTGAGAGGGGGTAACACAGCCACTGGGTTTCTGTGCCCTGCTGGCTCGCCCTCGTTCTGCAGAGGTAGCTGGAGCCACCAAACATGTCCTGTATCCCCAGGTCCTCAGCTGTGTGGCTACCAGGCCCTTCCCCCCCGTTTCTGAGCTGAACTTTGTGTTTATTTTAATGGAGACGCTTTCCTCAGCTGCTGGAAGTGGGTGGATTTTTCCCAGGCTGCCCGATGGCACCCCGACACCTGCCCACTGGTTTTCCTCATACCTCCTTACTCCTGCAGAGCACCTGGTGCACCAGAAACGCTGCTGAAATAGCTGCAGAGGGGTTTTTATTTAACCCTGAGAGCTGGCCAGGGGGTAAGAGGCTGCACCTTTGGCTGGGCTCGTGCTGGGCCTCCCCTCTTCACCTCCTCTCTGCTGGAGGAACGCTGGCACCGCCGAGTTTGCTGCCGAGTAAAGCTCAGCAAGGAAATCGTTCCTGCAGGAAGTTTAATTGCAGCCATTAAGCCTTTAATCTAACTGCAGTGTGCATCTCTAAATGGTGATGCCATCCCTGAAATACAGCACACAGCCACACTCCTGCTCACCGCTTCCTCAGCGTCGTGTTTACAGCTATTTGTACTGACCCAGAAGCAGGCAGCTCCACACTTGGCCAGAAAACTAATTTTTTAAAAAATAAATAACACACACACACAGACACAGAGACACACAAGCAAACCTATCTATCCTTGGAAAACATCCTCCCCTGTTGCAACACGACACGAAAGAACAACACTCACACACTGAGATGTCCAAGGTAGAAAAGAGGCAGTTTATTTACAGACCTCAACATTTACAGAATTCCAACAGTGACTATGGATTGGAGGAGGAAAATTGTCCTTTCCAACCACACTGGTCAACCCAACAGTCCATCAATTCTCTCCTCCTCCAGAAAGGAATGCAAAACAATCACTGTTTACATGAAAAGTGCGTGAGAAACTCCATTGCAAAAATGCAAACACAGAAGGCTGAAATGAACTTTAGAAAAACTTTAGAAAAACAACAGGGTGACACTCCCCCAGCTGGCAATGCCAAGGACTGTGAGAGATGTTTGCAGCTGGCAGTGCCTGGGGGTTTCTACTGTTTCTGACCCCCCCAGGACACAGAGCCCCCCACCCTGCTGGCTCCACAAGGCCCATGGGGAGAGGGAAGAGCCCAGCAGGTCTCTGCTCTCCCTGACCACTGCAGTCCAGCCCAGCCTGACCCACCTGCTCCTCTCCTGTGCCTGTGACCCCAGACTCTCCTTGCTGTCCCATCACCCTCCCTGTGGTCCCACCAGCCTGCTCATGGATGCTGCCATTGATCCCAGGTGTCAGGATGAGCACACGCTCCAGAGTGAAGTGATGTGCTGCAAGGTGCTAAAAAAGGAGGTGTGACTCACCTGGGGGGCTGGGAAGGACATGGTGGTGACCAACATGGGCCTGTTCACCAGTGCAGCCTCGTGCAGTCCCATCATCTGGCTCCTCCAGGTCTTCATCCGCAAGGAAAAGCCCAGGAGATCCCAGCAGAGCCCTTTGGAGATGTGTGGCAGGAATGAAGCTTGCCCACCAAGACACAACAGCTTCCAGAGCTCAGGACTCTCCTCTGTGAGGCAGAAAGAGCTTTGCTTTTTGTCCAGCCACACCTAAATGAGAGAAAAGGGACGCTTAAAACTTTTAGACAAACATGGGCAAAGTGGGATACCCCCCAAAAGGCTGCTTTAAATAGAGATTTCATTTCATCTGGATGTCTTATTGCAGTAAAATCTTATCTGCAAGTTTCAGGGCTGCCTGGGAAATCTTGCTGCCTCGCCAGGGAAAAGGATATTTAAAAAGGATTAAATCTGACAGTCTTATACTAAAAGTGGATTTTTAAGACATAAGCAAAGACTCAAGATGGAAAGGTTAGTAGGCTGTTGAAAATGCATCTGCATTTAAGCTAATAAAACCTAATTTCTAGTTGGTTATTAGGAGCCTGGGTGTGATGGGCCGTGCTGGTTGCTGGGCTCAGGTGCTGATGAGGGCAGGCAGGGGCTGTGGCAGCGATGGGAAGAGATCTCCCCTTTCAGCACAGACTCCCCCCAGCCTCCCCAGCTGCTGCTGAGGTCCTGGGTGGGCAGGAGCACCTTGCAGAGCAGCAACAGCAGGCTGGGGAACACAGGCACTGAGGAAGTGTTGGTTGGTCTGTGGAGACCCCACCAGCAAGAAAAGCTTTGACCCAAATCTGAAGCACATGAGACACTGAAGAGGCCACTTCTCCCTCCAGGTGGGAGGTCTCATCTCCCTTCCCCTCATCCCACAGCAGAACCCGTGCATCAATTAGTGCTTGGCTCACCCTACAGCTATGGAGTAACTCAAATCAATCAAACACATCCTCTCCTTGGCCATTAAGGTTTGCTCCAATTAGCTCCAGCTTTAAAACAGAGCAAGTAGGATACAAATTCTCTTTCACAAAGCTCCCACCTATATTTCTCTCCTAATGTTGAAATGACATTTCTGCCCACTGAAAACAGGGCCTTGGAAAAGACTCTCTGGACAGTTCATTTGCTGGAAAATAGAATTGACAGCCCAATTAATCTCACAGCCTGTGACTTTTAAGCCAGGGTGTAGGTGCTCTGAGATGAGGAGAGGCTGGATAAATACCATAAGATGCTGCTGTCCCAGAGGTCTCCAGCCTCTCCCTGGTGCCTGGCCCCCTGCCTGCTCTGCCCCGTGGTCTCTCTGGCTGCCAGCACATCCATGGGCTGCCCTCAGCCCTGGATCTGTCCCTTTGTGCACACCTGGCATGGACTCAGCTGCTGGGACAGGGACCATTGTCCTCGACCCAGATCAGCACCAAACCTGCTGAGCCGAGTTGTGCTGTCCCACAGAGGCACCAAATCTGCCAGCCAAAGCTGCTGTCCCACTCAGGGCACCCAGGGCCAGCACAGAAAGAGCCCCCAAAACAAATGGGAAGCTTTGCTTCCCATTTCTCTTTACACGAATGCTCCCACTGACTCCTCACCCAGCCAGCCCTCGGTCAGCTGCAGCACAAACACCCTGGGAAATAACTGGGCACCTGCCTGTGGGCACTGCCACATGGCTCAGCCTCACCAAACCAGTCCAAGCTGCTGGCCAGGGCAGCTGCAGCTCCCCAGGGCCAGGGCTCACCCCAGGGCTGTGACCAAGGCTGGATTTAGGGGCACAGCATCAGCCACACTTGAGGGCTGTGGGTACAGGCAGGCAGTGATGGCTGTGCAGGCAGCAGGATGTGGCTGTGACCTTCCTGGGGACAGGCCATGCCTTCAACTCCCACACAAGCCAGAGGGGTCCATCCAGAGCATTAAGTACCTATTTCCTCGAGTTGCTTTTGTTATTATTATTGTTTATTGCTTTTATAATCATCATCTTCTTCTCTACAGGTATAGAAACACCTCAGGCTTTCAGGTTCTGTTGTGGCAGATATCCTCTCTGGCTCCTGCATGGATGGAATCCTTGCCATACATAAAAAAGGCATCCCCGGGGCATCACTTTCCTCAGCTCCATCTCTGTGTGCCAAAGGAAACGGCAGCACTTTCCTGCTCCTTTGTTCTTGCTGCTATCTCCTGATCTGCAGATTGAACACATCACACTGTCATCTCCCAGCCTCCATCCCGGGGCAGGATCAACGGGATTCAATTCCAGCTTTCCTCATAACCTTTCTTCCAAGAGCTGACTGGAATAACACGTTGTGATGTCCCTCGGTAGCCCCTGCTGCATCCCTTGCATCCCTCCCTGGCAGCGGTTTCCGGGCTGGAAGTTGGCTCAGGAGGACAGGATGGCCCAACACCCGAGGGTACAAACGCTGCTGAGGTACGGCTGTTGTCACCCGGGCCGTGACAAGTGCCACTGAGAGCCTGGAAATTGCTGGGAGGTGTCCCTGCCCGTTTCTAAACTCACTGGGAAAGGCATTGGCTCATTCCCGTGCAGACTGAAAATTCCCAGTGTGGCCCCACCCCAAAGGAGCGCTCTGCTCTGCCCCCAGCCCACGGAAAATTTGCATTTCAGCCCTGCAGGAAGGAAGAGCAGCTGTGCACCACTCACCACCACCGAGTTCCTTTATAAAAACACGGGTTTGCTCTGCTCTGATCGCTCCAGATGAAGCAGTTGCACTCTGCTCCCTCCCAGCCCTTTTACCTGCACCAGCTCACCAAGCTTGCTCCCAACACAGATTAGATCTGAGTGCTCAGGAGGTGGAACAGTGCCTGCCCTGCCTGTCACACCTTGCTGGCAAGGATGGGTGCAAAAAGGCTCTCCCAGGTTTCCCAAACTCCTGGTGCAGGCTGGAGGGGAGGGCCAGGAGCCAACCAGGCTGGGCAGAGATCCTCACCCAGCCTCACCAAGGGGTTAATTCAGGGAAGAGAGAGACCAGGCAGACCTCCTCTGCTAGGCAGGCGTGCAGCCACCCTACTTTCCTCAATCTCAGCTCCTAACCAGGGCTTTGGATGCTGTTCCTGTGTCCTGAGCTCAGCCTGGCTCTGCTCCCATCCCAGCAGGTTCCCAGGGGATACCTGCAGGCTTGCAGGCTCAAGGTGTCACTTTGCTGCTACAGCTCTTAGGGGAAAGAGCAGAATAAATGTTCTTACAGAGCTGGATGCTAAAATATGATACAAGTTAGGCCATAACTCACCTGATCTTGCATTTCACATAATTTCTAGTGGCATTTGTCATTAATAAAGAGCCTGTCACTTCCCTCTGCTCCAGGGCTGCTGCTACAGAGCACAGGGTGTCCCTCCCTCAGGCATTTCCCCTGGGGAGATGTTCCCTCCTCCCATCATTTTCCCATTCAGCAGCCAGAGAGGGACAAAGGACCAAAGGGATGGGAGCCCCCCGTGCTTTGGGATGGCTGGGAAAGGTCTGGGCTGTGCCTCGGGGCTGGCTGTTCCCTGCACACCCTGCACACACACACACACACACACTCACTCCTGTCTGCTCGGGAATCTGCCCATTGCCATGGAAACAGCGCTGACATCAGGCACTGCTAACGTTATTCCAGTGACTAATTGCTTTATCAACGGTGAGCCAAATTAGTGAAACAATCCCCAGGCCCCAGAGATCCGTGTTTAGCACCTGGGCACATGCCAAAAAGTGTCCCTCACCTGCAGGGATGCTGGGCAGGGCTGGGGACTCTTGCCCAGGCTCGGATGTATGGCACAGAGGGGCTGTTAAATCCCAATTTTCTGTGCTTCTTGAGAGCTGTTTTGTCCCTATTTAATCTGCCTGGGTGATGCCTAGGCTCCAGTTCAGGGGGTACTCCTGTTTTTCCAGCCCAGAGGGATCTGTGGTACTTGCTGCTGCTGACAGCAGTCTGCCTGGTCTTTTTTCTCTCTCACTTTTCTCCTCACATGCCTTCTTCCTTCTCTGTGGCTCTTTTGAGTCGAAATCTGACAGGATGAGGATCCTATCACCCCAGAAAGTGCAGCTTTCCAGCACACTGCTTGGTGCTGCCCCTGTGGCCATTTCTGTCACTGGCTACACCATCAGAAACTGCACACATGGCAACTGCCTCCTTGTCCCTGTCCTTCACAGGAACTGCTTCTCCTGCTCCAGAGCCCTCCCCAGCTTCCACACTCACTGCTGTGCCCAGAACCCGTCCAGGCAGGGCAGCTGTGGCTGTGCAGCTCAGAACAGGAGCAACAACCCCACGGTGCCCTCCAGAGCTTGCCCCCACACTGGCTAACCCCAAAGAGGAGGAAGAAACAGCTCGGTCTCAATGGCAAGACTGAAAGCTGATGCATCACTTGCCTGCCCACTCCTGATGCTCAAGGTCAGAGAATGGTGGCAGAGACACCTTTCACTAAACCAGGTTGCTGAAAGCCCCACCCAGCCTGGCCAGGAACACTCCCAGGGACGGGGCAGCCACAGCTTCTCTGGGCACCTGTGCCAGGGTCTCAGCACCCTCACAGTGAACAATTTCTTCCTAACGTCTAATCCAAACCTGCTCTCTTTCAGTCTGAAGCCATTCCCTCACCAAAGTCCCTCTCCCTCTCTTTTACAAGTACCAGAGAGATGCTGTGAGTTTTGGGTACTGGGAAGATCCATCAGCCTGAACAACCTGCAGTGAGGTCAGCCAGTGTCTGGGACGCTGGAAATCCCAGCAGCACATCATTCCAGAGCATCCCTCAGACTTCAGAACACGGCAAAACTCCAGGAAGAAAGTGCTCTGCCACCAGAGCTGACCTGAGAGGGGCTCAGGGGGTTGGCCTTTTGTTTTGAAATAACAAAACACCGTAAAAGGGCCCCAGTCAGAGACAACTCATGGACAGGACAGTGAAGATGCTGCTCTTGGCACACTGCTGTGGGTGCAGGGCTGCTTTTCTCTGAACCTGCTGGATCATGGAGCCAGTCTGATTGGGAAAACAAACAAAAACAAAAACTCCAAAACAAAACAACAACAACCAAACAAACCCAAACAAACGAAAAACCAAACCAAACCAAACAAAAAAACCACAGCCAAGTCCAGATCTGTATGTTTATTCACTTAAATATTTTAAATCCCTTCCTTAAGGATATGTGATAGCTTATTGCATCAACAACTTATAACTCCTGCTTCCCTCCAGCATCCTAAATGTTTATGGCTCTGCCTTATTTACTGCCTGACACCCGAAATAAGAAACGTTATCAACATTTGCTGAGGAGTTATTCGGGCGCCCCAGAGGCAGCGGGGAGGCGCTGGCACAGCTGTGGGGCATGGAAGCCTCGGTGCCCAGCAGCCGTGCTTCCCTCCTGCATCCCTCCCTGCCCCTTCCCTGCATCCCTCCCTGCCTCCTCCCCCGAGCCCTCCGGGATGCCGCGGCAGGCGCTGACGGAGCAGCATCCCCTTAATGAGTGGCAGGCACCGGTTGCATCCCGTGCCGCTCCGGGAAGCGTTAATTACCTTAATTACACCAGGCTAAGGCTGAGCCGCTCGTGGCTGTGCCCCAGCCCCCGGTGACACCGAGCTGACAGCTCTCGGGAATGATCCCAGCCCGTTCTGGCAGGACTTAGCACAGCAGCCCCACTCACAGATCCCCATCCATCACCAAATGCCAGGCCCTCCTGCAGTGACAAGTTAAGAACAGATCTGCCTTTTTTATTACTTTTTGTTTTTCTTTTTCACTGTCAGACAGAAAATATTAGTATTTCACCTTTTTTTTTTTTTCTTTCTTTCCCTCCCTCTAGACACAAAAGTGCCTTTCCCGTGCCGGACGGACACACGGCTTTCCCCGCGGGCTGCCGGGGGCTCCGGCGGAGCTCTTGCTCATTAACAGGCTCATTTAGGCAGCCGTCCCCCGCAGCGCCCATTAACACACATGAGAGAGTGCCCGGAGGTGAGAGCTTCACTAATCAAATGTGCTATTAAGATCCTAATCCATTTCATTAGCCCGTTTCATTTGACACTTAGTGAGGCTCAGAGACGCTCTGTGCAACGGGGCTGAAGGCACACGGCCTGTCCTGTGCAAAAACAATCCTTGTTATTAGACCCATCATTCCCTTTTATCTCGAATTAGTTTGTCTCTCGAGCTGAAGGGCGCCAGGGCTGTGCAGCTCCGGTAGAGATGCCAGGGATTTTCCCTTCGTGTGTGAACGTGTCGTCACACAGTGTGAGACTGGGAGGGATCGGGGCAGCAGCAATACCCAAAAATAAAAGGAAAAACAAAACCAAACCAAAACCAAAAAAAAAACCCCAAAAAACCCTCCCAAAACAAACAAACAAACAAAACCCCGCAAAACCCAAAACCAAAACCAAAACAAACAAAAAACAAAACCAAAACACAAACCATAAACAAACAAAAACAACCAAAAAACCTACAAAGAAAAACAACAAACAAACAAACAAAAAACAGAACTGAAAAAAGCCAGGCTTACCTGACTATTTGAATATATATTATCAGACTCTATTTTGGGGATGTTACCTGGGTGACCCTCCACCGAATATTTTGGAGACTGAAATGATTAAAAACTTCAGCTCCATCTGAAATAATTCCTGCTCTCTCTCTTGCTCTGCATGTCGGCCCCGTGAGGTCAGGGAGCTCAGCAGAGGGGGGGGATGAGGAGTGAGGTGCAGATGGCTCAGGAGGCTGGGAGCAGCCAGCTGAGCCTGCACTGGTGTGCCAGGCAGAGAGGCTGGCACCGACTGATTCCCTGCACAGATCCCGTGCCTCCTCCTCAAAACAAATGGACACGAACACGAGCCTGGGAGCTCTGCACGACCCTGGGGGTTCTGTGTGTCGGGAAAGGCCCTAAGTTATCAGATAAGCAGATCTTGGTTATCCAGTGAGCATCCCGAAATGTAGGTACTTCCTGCACAAAACCACACCTGGAGCTGCATTGAAACTTCAAACTGTTAAAGAAATACTTTATGAAACAATAACTTTGTGGATATAATATCCATCTTGAGGAGTAGGTTGTGGCAGTTCTTCAGAAGCAGCTGAGGAAAATGCCTACACATGACTGAAATGTTCCCACTGAGCAAAGCTGAAATGTTCCAAGTGCAGGATAAGCAAGCTCCTACCTGAATGCAGCTTTCTGCCTGCAGTTCCAGGGGTTCCCTGGGAGCAGCCCCCCGTGCCAGCAAGGCCTCCAGGCCATGCACTGGCACCAAAACTTCCCTGAGCTCACCCCAGATCGCTGCCCCTGCTCCCTGGCAGGAGAGAGGAAACACAGGTGGCATCCAGGCTGGGTGGCAGCTTCTCCCTGGCTGGCCTGGGCTGGCTGGGCACCAAGCAGGCTGATGCACCCTTGGAGCACCCTGTGCCACCCTCCCCAGCAGCACACACCTCGGATCCCATCCCCAGGAACGGGGGAGAGGATGGGAGGCCCAGGCTGGTGACATCCCCTTGCTTTTCCTGGCTGGGGCTGCTCCTGAGATGGGTGAACAGGGACAGGCCCTGTCCCCACAGCCAGAGGTGGCAATGGAAGGGATGAGTGGCAGGCACAGCATCTCTGACAGCAGGACTCTTGGAGGGACACAGTCCCTTTTGATAATTTATTAGCACACAGAGTCCCTGCAGCCAAAACAGCAAAATCCCTGTTTCCTTGCTCTGTTCTAACCCACTTTTTCAAGACTATTTCTGAGCAATTGATGGGGGAAAAAACCACAAACCAAACCTTAAAAAGCATCTTTACTCTTAGAAATTCAATGCCATCTGCTCCCTCAGCATTGCCCAGGGCATTTGCCTCCCACTGAGCAGCCAGTGGATGGAAGCTGGCTCCCACCTGTGCCCACCCCCAGGCTGCCACAGGCACTGCTGTGCTCTGTAGGGTCCCCTGGCAGGAAAAAACAGAGCTCAGAGCCTGGTGCCACATTCCTGTGCTTGAGAAAAATGGTGTTGAGAGAGAGGGAAAATGCAGGCTGGTGGGCAGGGAGCTGCCAGGGGCTCCAGAGGCAGCAGTGCTGCCCTTGGCAGTGCAGATGCAGCCGGGGCTCCTGTGTGAGAGCAGCAGCAGCACAGGGCACAGGCAGCAATGCTGGGCTGCAGCTGGCTCAGGGGACAACGTCCTCACAAGCTCCCCAGGGCAGTATTTAGTGCCTACATTAAATACTCACAGCCTGACTGTGTTAAGCACTGCCAGGACAGCACTTCCACCCCGGGTTCTCTGCTGAAGTGGATGGAAGTGTTTGTTTCAAAAGCACCACCATCTCCAAACAAAATGAAGCAGAGGTGGATGAGAAATCCCTGCTGTGGGACCACAAATCACTGCCACCCCTATCCCCACAGGGGAATGTCACCCTGTTCTTCTGTGTTTTTCTGAAGTTCTGTTTCAGCCTTCTGATGTTTGCGTTTTTGTAACAGAGTCTCTCACACACTTTTCATGTAAACAATGATTGCTTTGCATTCCTTTCTGGAGGAGGAGAGAACTGATGGGCTGTTGGTTTGACCAGTGTGGTTGGAAAGGACAATCTTCTTCCTCCAATCCATGGTCACTGTTGGACTTCTATAAACATCGAGGTCTGTAAATAAACTGCCCCTTTTTTTGCCTTGGACATCTCAGCCTGTGAGTGCCATTTCTTTGTGTCGAATTGCAACATTGGAGGGGTGGAGCATGGCTGTGGCTGGTGGGCAGCAGTGTGTTCTTGCACAGAGCAGGTTCTCCAACCCCTTTGGGGCTGGGATCTCCCCCCTGGGAAGCTTCCCAGCCCGGGGCACCTGTCCCTGTCCCCATCACAGGCCCCAGGGGAGCAGCAGGGCAGTGCATCCCCAGCTGGCTGTCCCTCACAGGGATGGCACCTTGGGGTGACACTGTCCATCCCCACTGCCCTCCCCATCCTGCAGTCCCCCTCTCCCCACAGCACTTACAGTCCAAACCATGGCATTTGCCTTTCCACCAGGACAGCAGCCTGTGTTCATCCCCTGCCCAGCCTGGGAGCTGGAGACCCCAAGCATGTCAGTGAAAAGCTCTTCTTGACTTAGCAATATGAATTACAGATGATATAAAGGCCTATTAAAGGCTGATTTCTAGAACAAATGCTGCCCCCGTGGCTAATCAGCAGAATATTTCCTTCATTGAGAGACAAAATTAATATTGCTGTTTGGCAGACCCAATGATGCCAAGCAAATCACTCGCAGTCGAGCTTTATTGTTATTGCCTTTGGTTGCTGGCCTTGGCCTCAAGAGGGTAGCAACAAAAATGGGGGGATACAAATGGAAACCTCAACAAGCCTGAAATAAATGCCTGCCCTGAAACTGCAGGGAGCCAGGGTTTAACAGGAGACATCAGGACGCAGAGCACAGGCTGGGCACGCTGCCCTGGCCCCTGCAGCAGCACCCAGCAGGCAAGGAGACAGGCACACAGCCTTGGCCAGGACATCTGCCCCAGCCCCCAGGCAGCCTGGACCCCTCACTGGGGGCTTCACAGTGTATTTTCCTTTTTAAAAGGGCTCTGGGAAGTGAGAAGGCAGCGTGGCAACACCATGAAAGCTGGCATTAATCAAGGGTGGTAGCGTGGTCCCCTTGCCAGCGGTTAGCATTGAAAAATACCTATTAGCATTTTTAATATTAATCAGTGTAAACAAGAAAGACACTTCTATAAAAATTAATTAGAAAGCTCCTTTACTTAGAGGACACTAACACATTAATATCACATCTCAGGGCTGTGAAGCATTGCTGCAGAGTGAACCTCCTCAGGCCTGTGGCTTCCCATACCTCCCACCACCAGTCAGGGCTCATTCACTGGGGTCAGGGGCTAATCCTGCCCCAGGAGCCACCTTGTGCCAGCCACGGGATGAACTGTGCTTCAGAGCCCATGGAAGGCTTCTTCCCACTCCCTGCTGAGCCGGGGCAGGAGTGGCCTTTCCATGGCATTAATGGAGCAGCCTGGAGAAGCCAAGTCATCCCAGGGCCTGAGGAGGGACAGGGCTGAGCCAGTGCAAGAGGCAGTGATCCCTGTGCCTGCAGAAAACACACAGGCTTCTCCCTGCCTTTCATCCTCCCTGCCAATGGGGCCTGAGGGCTGGGGACACACCAGCTCCCACACCAGCTCCCACACCACCCTCCAGGGCCAGCCTGGCTCGACAAGGAGCCTTCATGAAGGAGCACCCCAAGAAAAGCCCTGCCTTCCCACAGCCAGATCTCTCATGCCCTGTGTCCTCCTGGGACCTGGCTGTCAGCACTGCCCTGGCACACACTGGCTCATGGCCCAGGAAAGCTGCAAGTGCCACGTGGAGGACAAGAGGCTGGTAGGATTAAACCAAGTCCTCTACTTAGCCCCTCCAAGGGCTGGAGATTTTGCCAACTGAGCAGTTGGAATGGCAGAAAATACCAGCTTTTCACCTTGGATTTGTGCTTGTAACGTAAAGGGTGTTTGGTGCAGGACGAGCCCCAGGGCCTCATCCTCCAGAGCACCCTGCTGGTGCTCCACTGAGCCATGTGGTCTTTCCAGAGGATTTGCAGCTCTGTTCCCTCCAGAGCAGCTGGGGGCTGCTGCAAGGCAAAGGAGGCCTCTTGTGAAACAACCAGGCTGATTTAATAAGGTCAGATGGGAGAAGAAGAGCATTAGCAGGGCCTGAGAGCCTGCTTTGACTCCACCCCAGTAAATCCCTTGTTTGCTGGTCTCTGATGTAGGCAGCCAAGCTCAAACATTTCTTAGCTGTACTTGATGCTAAATGAAAGCAGGAGCCACCAGGGGAGCTCGGCTTCTTCCCTGCCCCAGTGCCCCCTGCCCAGGCTGGCTGGGGGACCATGCCTGTCCCCCCACTCCTCCTGCTGACCCTGCCAGAGCCCAGGGAACCACACGGGGGTGGCTTTCCCCAGCTGCCTCCACTCCCTTTGTTCAGGTTCAGTGTCTAGATGGACCTTCAGGAGAGGTTTTATTTCTGTATGAGTAAAGGGCTCTCCAGCCCTTCAGGAGGAAGCAAAGCAGCAGGACCAGGTGCAGACCCTCAGATTCACACTGGGAAATAAGGTGGCACAGCTGAGAGTGAAGGTACCTGCTGCCAGTGGAGGTGACAGCTGCTTTGCTCAGTGGGACACGGCCACCTCTGTTGTCTGGGTTTTTTCTGTTCTCCTCTGTCTCTTTAAGAAGTTTTTCTAAAGTTCTATTTCAGCCTTCTGTGTTTGCCTTTTGCAATGGACTCTCTCACGATTTTCACCAAAACAACCTATTGTTGTTGTCACTGTCCTTTCATGTTTACATTCTTCTCATAAGGAGGAGACTGTTGATGGACTGTTGGGTTGACCAGTGTGGTTGGAGAGGAAGATTTTCTTCCTCCAATTCATGGTCAGTGTTGGAATTCTATAAATGTTGAGGTCTGTAAAGAAACTGCCCCTTTTTGCCTTGGACATCTCAGTGTGTGAGTGTTGTCCCTTTGTGTGGTGCTGTGACACACCTCATCGATGGGTGCGGCTGGCAGAGCTGTTTGTAAGCACAGAGCCCACCAGAGACAGAAGCTGGGCTGGCACAGACATCCCCAGCCTGGGCCAGGCGCTTCCCTGGGGACTGGATGCTCATCCAAGGGTGCACACCTTTGTTTTCCCTGCCTCCCATTCCAAAGCAGTAGGGGAGCAAAACACTCCAGGGATAGGAACAGGGATCTGGCCAGGGCCTGGCAGCTGGGACACAGGGTGGGTATGGAGGGGCTGCAAGGACAAGGATCTTCCCACCAGGGCCTGGGCTGTGAGCTGAGGAGCAGCAGCCCTGTCAGACTGCTCCATATGAGCTGTTGGCTACAGGGGGAGAAGCGTGAGGGTGAAAGACCCGAGGCTCTCCCTGGAAGAGGCTGAGGGTCAGAGGAGAGGGAGCTGAACCATCAGGCATGTGTGAACTCCCACTGAGCTGCACCACGCTGCCACACACACACTCACACCAACTGCTAGCAGCTCATCCTCCAGCAGGAGCTGGTGGAGGAGTCCCACAGGGAACCCAAAACACTCCAGGCTGGAGATCACTGCTCACAGCAGCTCTTATTTTTAAACATAGGTTGCAGCCCTTATTTACCAGCAGGCACAACGTTGTGGGGAGTGGTGACTGTGGATGCCTCTTGCAAAGGGAGCCTCCTGTTTTGACTGCAAGCTAAATGATGCTCAGTTATTTGGGGAGGAACATTTCCAGCTACACAGTGTGAGCCAGAGTTATCAGCTAATTAAGTATTTATGGCCCATTCCATTTTCCTAGCGAGATGCTTGGAAAGCAAGCACCAGTTACATCAGAGCAATGGGTTAAACTGTGCTTTCCTACAAACACCTCCGTGCTGGCCCACCAGAGCCTGCACACACACAAGCCCTATAAAAACTTCCCTTAAGGCTCTGCTGGAAAGCAATCCATCAGCAGAGTGTGGTTTAAAGACTGCAGCAGTATCTCAGCCTGTCTGCAGTGGAGCACCAGCAGAGCATGAAGCAAAAGGCCAGGTGCTCCCAGCCCCACGAGGAGGGGTAGCTGTGACAGGGGCTTCACAGGACAGGCTGTGCTGTCAGCTGTCATCAGGAGAACATCTGGGACAACTCTTCCCTGCCTGACCCTCGCCAGGGGTATCTGACAAGCACGTGCAGCATCTCTGCCAGGTGCTGGTTTAACCCTGGTTTCCTGCTTTTCCAGCATAGGCTCCTCTCTGTCCCAGCATCACTTAGTTTCCAACTGGATCCAAACCCAAACTACACCCTGAAGGATGCACCAACAAGGAGAGCTGCTTCAAACAAAGCAGAAAGAAAACCAAACCCTGCTGCCCACCCCAGACGTTTGGAGAGCATCCCCACCAGCCTTCCCCCAGCGCCTGAGTTCAACAAAACCACCTGCACACAGGGTGACACTCACACAGCTTCCCCAGCCAATACCCACGACTCCTCTCTGCTCAACTCCACCAACAATTTTAGGGCAGATTCCTGCTTCCACAGGGAAACTTACAACCAGCATGGTGGAATGGCAAAGGGCAAACCTCTTAACAGCTTCTGTCTTTGTTTTCAGCCTGTAGTGGGTTGTTTACAACACTCTCAATTTCTGTGAAGTAATGCTTAACATTTCAGCAGCATGCAGGAGCCCGTGGATGGCATGCACCACTTGAGGTACCCTCCTCCTGTCCCAGCATCTGCCACAGAGCAGCCAGGCACATGGATGCTGTTGTCACACTCTCCCAGGGCAGCCATTCCCCCTTCTGCAGCATCCTCACTGCTGACACTGGGCAGTGTCCCAAAGGAAACCCCACAAATGCCACGGTAACGGTGCGAGGTGACAAACATCTACTTGTTCCTCGGTTATACCACATTAAGTGTAACTGTGGCCACTCAGTTCACTTTCCTGCCCTCACGGCAGCTGGTGCTAATGCAGGAATACTTTCTTGGGCTTTTAAGTGATGTTTATCCTTCACCATCTCCCAGCAGTAGTGGAGAGACAGCTGGTGGCTCACCAAGCCCATGAGGACTGGAGAGCTGTATCCCAGATGACCTGATATGCCTCAAAAGTTGTGATCAGTCACCAAAGCATGAGCAGAGCTCAGCCCCTGTGTGTCCAGCTCCTGGGGAGGTGCTGTGATTTTAAAAGGAAAAATGACCCTCCAAAGCTCGGTGTGGGAGAGCACCAAGCCCTTGCAGCATCTCCCGCTGTGTGCACTCTGTGCTGGGAAGAGAGGCAAAGGAATGAGGAGGCTGCAGTATTTTATTTAAAACCACTGCCAGCTCAGAACAGACCACTGACCTTCAACAGGGCCCACAGAGTAGCTGTTCTGGTTTAAGCTAACTGGTACCTTGTTGCAATTTGACACGAAAGAAATGACACTCACACACTGAGATGTCCAAGGTAGAAAAGAGGCAGTTTATTCACAGACCTCGACATTTATAGAATTCCAACAGTGACCATAGATTGGAGGATGAAAATTGTCCTCTCCAACCACAATGGTCAACCCAACAGTCCATCAGTTCTTTCCTCCTCCAGAAAGGAATGCAAAACAGTCATTGTTTACATGAAAAGTGTGTGAGAAACTCCATTGCAAAAGGTAAACACAGAAGGCTGAAGGAACTTTAGAAAAACTTTAGCAAAACAGTGAAGAACAGGGCAACATCACCTGAAACAAAAAGCAGTGCAAGATTGGTGCCAGAAGACCAAAACGACACCGCCTAAGCTCACAGCACGAGGGGTCTGCAGTGCCTGGGCCAGCACAGCACCCCAGGTGCAAAGGTGAACTTTCCAGCTGCCTCAGCTGCAGCCCCTCTTGATGGACACTCCAGGAGAAGCAGCTTCAGCTGCAGCCCACTGGCTCTCTGACAGCTCCTGCATGGCCACTCCAGCGCAGTGGTTTGTGCCATGCAGATTTCTGCCCGTCACTGTGGGCACTTCTGTACCTCACACACACATCGTGCAGACACACTGAGCCCTGCTGTTCTTCACATCCCACCTGAGGAAAAACCCACTTCTTCAGGGCCAGGCAGGGGCCAGGTGCTGCCAGTTGTGCAGTCTCTGCTGAAGGGACCCTTGGCTGGGCGCTGAAGCACAGGGTGCTGAGTGTGTGTGGTGACAAAGGGCTGATCCCAGGGTATCAGCCATCCCCCAACTGACTCCTGTCAGTTTAAGTGACACTGTTACACACCACAAGGACACAGACTCCAACTTCAGAAGGCTGAAAATGACTATCTTTATTTCTGGGGATGTGTCTTCCTTTTATGCTGTTCTACACAGACCACTGGATTGGTGAAACAAAGACACACCTCTTCAATCACATTGGTCAGAGCAGAGAGACAGCAAGAAGTCCCTCCTAGGGAAAGGAATGTAAAGTTACAGTTACAAAAACATGGCTCTGGTTTACAGAAAATTCCCTGGGAAAAGAATTTTAGAAAACCAGAACATCTCAGGCATGAACCAGGGCTACATTTAAGAACACAGTAGGATAATAAATCCTGGCATCCAGCATTAAGCCCAGCCCTGAGAAGCCACAGCAGGACGTGAGCTAAACCTGCACTTGCACCTGAGGGCTCTTGCCATGCTCAAGAATATTTGCCCACTCTTCTCTGCCAAATATCTCAGCAGAAGAAAAGATCTTTTGAGGGCACATTTTAAACCTGAATGTGATGCAGTATGAAAATTCCTTGTATAAAAGCTAAAGGAGGATATAAAATAATCAAAGCGAGAGACTGGTGCTGCCACTCTTGTCAGTACTGGGATATAGTGCCTTGCTCCCATTTATGAATAATTTTCTGTGAAACCTGTGTCTGAATGAGTCCTCTCATACATTAAATGTCAGCAGTCCTGGAGCCAACACTGCCCAAAAGTTGTACCAGCCTGAAACAGGTACCCTGCACCTACAGAGATGGTTTGGAAAGCAGAGTGGTGTGGATTGGCTTTTGAAAGCCACGGAGATTCTTCCAGGAGCTGCAGCCTGGGGCCACCTGCCCCAGACATGAATCTTGCCAGTCCCACAGGGATTTTCTGCTCCAGGACTGTGTGTCACTCCCAGTGCCAGCAGGAACACTGGCTGTGGCTGACAGCCTTGCACAACACACACAAACACCTTGCTCCCAGGGGCTGCTTCCCCAGACAAAAGAAATCCCACTGCTCACAGCAATTCACAAATGAAAAGTAGACTGGTTTCTCTAAATATTATTTATTCCTCAAAGTGGAACATAAAAATATTCCTTGGTGAAAGCAAACCAGAAAAGGGTAGGAAATTAAGGCCAAAGGAAAAGCATTTCACTGTTCCAAAGGAAGAAGCCTTCAGAGACAGAGCTTGGAGACTCCTCAAGCTTGGAAGTTAAAAGTCTTTCTGTATCACAGAAACCTCCTATAGCAGGTCCATAAGTTATCCATCTCATTGTGACTCATAACCTGATGGAATGGGTTTCTAGTTTGTTCCCTTTGAGAACCCAATTACTTCAAGTGCATCACACCAGTAAATGAAATCAGTGCAGTGCTTTATTTATTATTAGGCATTTGTTTTTCTTTATTGTGCCTACATTATAGCTGCCACGAATACTCCAAGCAGCTGAATTAAGACAACACACTTTCTTGAATATTTCCAATCTCTCTAAGCCTTGGTATTTTTCATGTTCTCCAATACTTGGATTTTTCTGACTAATGAACTCTTCCAATTGCTGGAAAATATTGAATGCAATTAGTACTTCAATGCACAGGCTCAATGTATGCCCTGCCTAGCAGCTGAGCGCTGTGAAAGAGCCCAGTGCTTGGCAGAAGAACTAGAAATCCAGAAGATAAAAGGGAGATTTATGCACACTCCCACCAAGGCCTAATGCAGAATTTAATTGGCAAGGTTAGCAATAAGGGGGCTGCAGAGAGAGCACCGAGGTTGTGGCCCCAGTACAACTCACAGAGCAGTGACAAGTTATGATTCCCAGGCTGAAGAATTAGAAATTACATTTGGTTCCTCAGCTCACGCTCCCCCATAACAAGCTGCACAATGTGACCAAGCCACTCTGTTCCTTTGCTTCCCTCAGCAGAGGTTTCTCTCCTCAAGGGGAGATACAAATCACCCCCTCCAAGCCCTCTGCAATTCCCTCCAGCCTGTGCCGGCACTGCTGCCGCAGCTGCTCCAGCTCTCTCTGCAGGCTGGCCTCCCTCACCTGCAGCTCTCTGAGCACCTCTGCAGCACTGAGAGCTGAAACAGCCTCCTTGGACACACCCTGAGCAAAGCCCATGCTGCTGGCAGGGTGTTTGTTCCTCAGCACCAGCCTGCATGAACCGTGCATTTCATTTTGCTTTGGAGCACCAAGGGACCTGAGACCTCTCAGTTTTCGTTCCACGCCTTCCTGTATCTTTCTAGCAGTGGCAGAGAACCTCTCCTGCTGTAGTTCTTCTCTTGCTGCCACCTGTAGAGGGAAGAAAAAGAACAGGGAGGGAAGAGTATGGCACATTGCTCTGGAAGAAACCCTCCCACCAGGAAACACCACAAAACATCACGTTTGGACTAGGACATGCCAAAAAGAAGAGCCAGCTGTGAGTGTAAACTCAAGTGTGTGGCAGTGCAAACTGAACTAATCTAACATGTGCTTCCAGCCAGGCAGCAGCCTCAGTACCCAGAGAGCTGCCTGCAGTCATTTGCTTGCAGATTCCCAGCCCAGCAGCCCCTCCAGTGATGGTTTACATACAAGGCCTCTCAATGCTTCCCTCCTCCTGGGGAGTGGGTGGGTTGGCTCCAGAGCAAAGCACACACAGCAGAAAGGGAGACCCAGCAGAGTGACCTTCATCCCTGTTGTGCTTTAAGCCACCAGGTTGTCATGACAGATTAACTGCCTGGTGAACAACAGCATTATTTGGGTTTGCAAATTCTTTCTGCACATTGCACTGCTGAAAAGTAGGGGTGACAACTGTAAGAGAGCAATTCCTTAATTCTCAGTTCTCATTATGGGGTAACAATTAGGAAAAGGAAAATAATGGAGCAGAGACAAGCAGAAGCCAAGACCAAAATGAGTATCAGCCAGCACACTTTCACTGAAGACAGGCCCGAATAAAATAAAAGCTTTTCTTGACAGCATCACAGTCTGGATTATAAAAGCAATTGTATATGCTGGGATTTTCCCAAAGCATTTGATTTAATGTTCTCTAACAATTTGATTTGAAGAACTTGCAGGATGGTAATTGCCTTGCCAATTTTACTAGTGGATTAAATATGAATTCAGTGACTCATCTCAAAATGCACTTGTCAGTGAGGAAACATCTGTAAAAGAGGCACCCTGCTAAGGCCTTCAGGGAAATGGTTCTTGGCCCAATGGGATTTTCTGTTTCTGCTGTGGCAAAAAGCTGCCAAATCAACTCAGTCAAAAAGCAGCAAAGTTTCCCAAAAGTGATGCTGCCCCTGCAACCTGCACGAATCCCAGAGCTCTCCTGAGACTCGTGTGCAGCTCTGGAGTTCGTGCCTCAAAAAACCACAGGGAAACAGAGAGCAGGATCCACAGGCAGGTCATCCAATCACCCACAGCCCAGAAAACAAACCCTAGAATATGAAACTCAGAGAGTTCAAAATGTTCCATTCGTGTAGACAGATACATAGTTTGTTTTACTTCCTAAAAGGAAGTGGGGAAAAAAGGTGGTAAAGATCAGACTTTGCTGACAAAGCCGTGGGAAGATCAAATGGATGAAAATTCAAGTTAAGATATTCAGCTTCAGAGTAAGACATTGTTTCCTACTGTGAGGATAATGAACCATGAAATGCTTCACTGCAGCTCCAGGGATGAATCCTTTGGCCAAAGCTCAGCTCAGGTCAAGCTCAGTGCTAATGATACCCCTTCCAGCCTTGAAATCGCTCTGCAACCCCTCCCCTTCCTGCCCGTGGGTGAAGCTGAACGACTCCTTGGGGTTTTAAATCTGCAGATCTGCATTAAGATATAGCTGCCTCAGACATCACAGCTTTGACAAGTTCCCTGTAAAGTCAGGGATATTTTGGCAGCTCTCTGAAGCACCAGAGATCAGGCAGAGCTCAAAGCAGCCCCAGCTGCAAGGACAAGAGTCCGAAGGTGGGGAAGCACCTGCAGCATTTCCCACTGACAAGCTACAGCTGCTCAGGGTCAGACCAGCTGCTGCCTGTGAGAAAAAAAAAAAAAAAAAAAAAAAAGGATTTTTTTTATCCCCCCAGATGAGGGGGGAAGGTTTTATGACTGAAACAAGTTCAGAAGGGTAGGACATGCAGGGCATCAGCCTGCACCCTCTGACAGTGAAACAGCACAGGTGTGATGGCTACAGTCAAATTCCCCAACTTCACCAGGGCTTCGCTCACTCATCCCACATCTTCCTTCAGAATATCTGCATGAGTTCTGCAGCCAAGTAATTAATCCTCTCCATAGTCTTCTGATGAGTTATTCTCACCCCTCAGCCTCCGCTTAAAGAAGATTAAGGAAATCAATCAAATCAGAAAAGGAGTAAATTTCTCTGAATTTTTACTAACACATTAAAGACTTTATCAATGCAGAACCATCTGTTAAAGGAGACCTCTGTTGATTAAGGCATTTGAACAGAGAATTGAAGCTGAGAGAAGTCTATCTTTGTCCTTGTCCAAGAACCAGGGGTCCCTCTTTATCATAATCCCCAAGGAATCCCAGGGACATCTCTTGCTGTTGGCTGTAAGAATAACTGAGGTGCAATTCCCTAACACCACTCCAGAAGGAACAAAACTGAAGAAATAAATTCAACGTTATCTGGTCTCCCCACAGCCAATGAATAAATGGAAAATGATGTTTGCACAAAGTGGATTTAGCACTGGAATCCAGGATGGGAAAAATTTCCCGTCAGTTACAAACAACAACATCACTCAGCAAACAGAGCCCACAAGATGTTATTTATTTTTCACATTAAACTCAAGCAGAAGCACAGTAAGGCTGTATAAAAGCATTCTTAATGAAACATAGGTTTTCATGCCCTCCACCAGTCAAAACTGGAAAATTTTATTATCTACTAAGCGAGGCACATGATGGAGGAGCAGCATGCTCCTCTCAGCACTGAGTGCATCCAGTTCTAACCCACAGCAACAGCAGGGACAGGAATTACTACAGGGGAAGCAGGAGCAGTTGTAAGGACAAGGACAACAGCCCTACAACCAGGAAAACAGAAGAGGAACAGAACCTACACCCAAGCATCAGAAGGATGTTGCACATGCTATCTTCTATAAAGAGGACTAGTATTTCCTAGGATAACATTAGATAAACTTAAGGGGGGGAAATTTTAAAAAATATCAATATTATGTAAGGTAAGAAATTCAGCAAAGCACTATTTATTTCCTATCAGCACAATCTGGAATTGGAAAGCTAACTCCAGTTCTGTTCTTCTTGGAAGGCTCTGCAAACATATGTATGGCCAGAAATACTCTTGTTGCAGTTTATAGATTTCAATTGCTAAAAATCTCCGAGGGTTACCTTCAAGCACTATCCTCTTACTCTTCACATCCTGAATGCCTGTGAAAATACTCAATAATCTCCTCCTGTATGGTTAATTGATGCTCTTTAACAGCTTGCTGTCTCCCATTAGTCAGCACACAACGATTATTCTACTCTGCAAAACAATCTCAATAGACCACTTTGTATTAAACAAACACATTGTAAAAGATTAGGAGCCTCAGCATTTTGTGCCTGCCCGTTTCTATCCCACAGCTCTGCCTTTCAGCCTCAATCTACCAGCTGGAATTTGAATTCCCAATTAGGTGCGTAGTGCTGTCTGAAAACTGCTGCACATCCTCTCCAAATAAATACAACAACACGATAATCATCCTTTCCACTTGTACAGAACCATCCTCATCCCAAAGGGACCCGGTGCACTTTGAGAAATTCCACTCCAAACACGGAGGAAAATCAGCTGATGAAGAATCAGCATCTTCAAACTGACACACATCCTGCTCTGCAGTGGGCTGGCTTCTCCCTTCCCAGCTCTTCATTTCACAGCTGCTCTTTGGGACAGGACAGTGGCCAAACTGCCCTGAGTGCCTCCAGTTGTTTTCCTTTAGATAACTTCAGCCTTCAAAAGGTATCAGGAACTAAAAGCTAAGGGGGAACCTGTAATCACTTTGATGTTCTAAGAGGAAGCCAACAAGCCAGTGGAGTTGCAGGGAGCAGTATTGCATCTGGGATCAGACTGAAAAGGGACCCAAGTGACAGCCAGCCTGGGCTGTCCTCCCCAAAGCTGGCAGGGGGCAAAGGGCTGCAGTGTGCACAGCTCCTGCTGGCACATCCACAGGCAGGAATGTGCAAAGGAATAATAAGCACTGTAATAAAACAGACCTCTTCAATACTGGCTGGAGGCTGGGCAGAGACAGGTGGCCTCTGGTCCCTGGTGTGGTGGAACCAAGCCAGGCAGGACATCCAACAGGCATGGAAAGGATTTACCATCTCCCTGGGACATCACTGGGATGCTGCCTTCACCAAACCATTCAGGCTGACTGAGGAAAATGGCCAAGCCAAAGCATGAGGACGGGCCCAGTACAGAGCTGGAAAGGGGAACATCCAAATGGAGGCACATCCAAACACCAGGCTGAGCAGGCAGCTCGGTGAATCCACTGTGGTGGATTTTAACTCTTGCACCAACACACAAGAAGAGGCTTTGAGCCTGCAAACACCTACACACAATAATTAACTCCCCCAGTACCTCCTCAGCCCAACCTGAAATGTCTTCTGCCCAAAGGTAGCTGTCTGAATGAAAAGAAAGCCAGTACTATCTCACCTATCTTCAGTCCTGGGATTCCTCTGGCTTGGAATAAATCTTGTAACAATGACCTCAGTGGGCAAATCATGGCAAAGGTAACATTGCATTATTTTGAGTAAGCTGCCTTCCAGTTTCTTTGCGGGTTCCACAGCTTTGAGAACAGTGTCACCCACATTCACCTCCCCTGACCATGTGACAATTCACCGTGTGGACAGCCCCAGTCCTTCTGCTGCCCATTGAGTGAAGCTCTGCTTCCATCAACTGCCTGGATGCCCCACACACTCATCTCACTTGATCCCTCCTCAAAAGGAGACCTTCCAGCCCCTCAGCTCCCTCACACTTGCCTGCACCTTTCTGGCAATGAGCTTGTGTTTCACTCCATAGGGCTTGGAATCATGCCAGAGAGGCTGATTCTCTCTCCCATTTTTAGTAACTCACTAATAAAAAGTGCAGTAAAAATGACACACAGATTATTTATTTTTCTGCTGAAAAGCAAGCTGAACGGGGGTTTATTCAGAGAGAATGTAACCAACACGCAAGACATCCCAAAGAGATGCTAAGAGATCTAGATAACCACATCATGTTACTGAAATCATCCCCAGTAATGGCCTAGCTAAAGTGACAATCTCCCAAATGCTGGAAGTCAACGTTTCAGCTTGTTAAAACTTCCCTTGGCAACCTGAAAGCCTCGCAGCTGCATCCTTGACGGAAGCCACTAGCTGGAGATGAAGGTTTAAAGAGCAGCAGCAAGGAAAGGTCCAAACATCCACTTTCAGGAAGAGGAGGGGGAATCATAGGAGCATTTCCATTTTCTGATTGTATTGCTGCCAGCTTCAAAGAGGGAATAGCAAACAAATGGTTGGAATTTCTTTTGAAGTGGACGAAAAAGACCAGAATCATGTCATTACTTTTAAATCACAATCTCTTCGTATTATTCCGGTTTTGCAGAAACAGCTAGAACAGTATTGTTCCAAAAAACACACTGCACAAGCCCAGACATTTTCTGTCTTCTGTCCTATCTGTCCACTCCTCCTCTCATATGAACAGGGAGAAGACCCCATATGCACAGAGGATGAAACACAAATTATCCCTGCCAAGCTGTACAGATACTACAAACTGGGATGACTGCCTTTGCCAGAAAACACAATGAGCCTGGGAGCCTCCTTTGTGCTCCCAGACACAAGGAACAAACAGAAAAATCTCAGATCTTGTCTTTTGGGGTTGTGGAGTGAAAGGAAATTAGGAAATATAAACAGACACAATATCCAAGCCACCAAGTCATGCTCCTTTGCCATCAGGGCACAATAACCCAACACATTTCATAAATTCTGAAAACACCAAACAGCATCTGACTTGAAGAATTTTGCATTCCTAAAGGATGCTCATTTCCGAGTTTTATTTTAAACCCATCATGTCTAAGAAGGCCCCTGTGCGTGGGGAGTTGAAAAGGATGATGACAAATATTACTGCTTGGCAATACAAGATTAATGAAGGGTCAGACTGCAGGAACAGAAAATACCTGCCAGGCCAGTCAGTGCACTCACCCACCCTGGCTCCAAACAGCTCCCCAGCACACCACAACATCTCCAGCAGTGCCTTCAGCAGCCTGCAGGAGCTGCCCAGAGCTCTCAGCCTCCATGAAAACTGAGCAGACTCTAATCCAACAGACAAGCATCAATTTTAGATAAAGATCTGTAAGTGAAAAATGAAAGCGGGATGAGGATGGGGATGCCACTGGGATAGATGCTGTGCAGAAATCCTGACAGCTGGGCACTAGAAACAGGGAATGGCAAAGCAACACTGCTTTAGGAGCTCTCTGTTTCCAGAGAGGAATCTAAATCAGTCCAGGGGCTGAACCTTACAAGCACTTGTCTTTAATCAGTACCAACACTTTACAAAGATCATTGTTTAAACCTTGTGTTGCCTTACAAGTTACAAACCTCACCATTTAATGTTTTTTCCACTACCACCCCCCAAGAAATGCCTTGCAGAGCTGCAATCCCAGCTGACAGTCTATCAGGTTGCAGAAAAAGGGATAAACAAGGATTTGCAGGCTACTTTTAAGAAAGTCCTCCTCATCAGCACTGAAAAAAACAGCACCAAGTACAAAAGAAATGAGCAAAAGGAAATAATAAGCAGAAGTACCAATAACACAGTAGGGGGAAGAGCAGAGTCCACTCTAAGTACAGGAGAAATACCTGTGAATATTAAAGATAGTAGAATATAACCAAACCAGCCAGAGGGATCCCACACACAAGCCCTTTGTGCTGCTGTACAAGGATTTCCTCACTGTTCAACAGGCATTCTGTACCTTGCTGCACACAGAGTAGCCAGGAAAAGCAGCACCCAAAGAGGATCCCCAAGCAGAGTTTGTCTCAAAAATCACCAGAGATAGCAGGAACTGAACATGCCAGCACTGCTTCTTTCTGTACAGAACAAAACTCAATAACCCAGGAAGCCTGTGTGACCCCAAGACATAAAAACAAAGCTCTTTCACACATAAATAGGGTGAGGGCTTTAGCCTTCTTTAACAATAAACAATAATTTGGCTGGGGCACCAGTTTCTTTTAACAAAAATGTTTGCTTTCTTTTTTTTTTTGAACAATGATGGTTGAGGGTATGACAAATGCTTTCCTTCCTCAGCTGCAGACAGGGCCCCATTCAGCCTCAGAGGAGCAGAGAAAGGCACTGGGAGGAATGTATTTCAAGGGATGCTGTGAATGCATAACTGACAGAAAATCAAATCCAGCAGCTCCCACTGCTAAGAAAAATTACAGAGCAGGGGGGACAGGACCCTGCAGAGCCCATGAAGTTCAAACATTTGCTGAGAAGGAAAATCAGGCCCCCCAACCTTCAGAAAATAATCTAAAGGCATTTGCTGCTTATATAGAAAAGCCCACAAGTTAGAGCAAAAGCAATATCTGAAATCAGCTGTTCTGGAAACACTGTAACACTGAGTAAGCAGGTGTTTTACTAGGAAAAACACCTTACCCTAATTTCAAATTCATGTCTTATAGTAACTTGCCCAAATGTAATTTCAAGCCTCTAAGAAAGTTACAGAGTTAGTACTGCAGCTCTATAAACCTTGTCTCATTGAATCAAGCTTCTCTGCTGTCAGCTTTCAAGGGTTTTAATTTTCTGCTGCAATTTCTACACACTCGAGACTAACCAGTTTAAAAAGCTAGAAACCATCACTTTCTATTTTAATAGCTGAAGACTTCCCACACTGTCCTGCCTAAATGAGGTTTCTTTCTTCTCATGAGATCATTGATTGTACACAAAGAGACTTGAAATAGCCCACTTAATGCCAGTTCTCATGCATTTGAGGATTAAAGTCATAATGAACGTTTTGAATAGCCTAATCTATCACAAAGCACAGGCTACAGTCTCTCACCTGGTAATTTCTGCAGTGTTCTACTACATTTTGGTAAACTAGAAACATATAGTTTTGGGTTTCTAAACACAGACTCCAGCAGATCAAAATACTACCCTATCACTGCACTACCCCAGCAGTGAAATGCAACTGTGGTTCAAAACATGCCCCTTTTCAGCAAGTTCCACCTCAGCTGCTGGGGCTGCTCATGCCACCTTTCATCTAGAGTCTAATACCCTCAAAATTCCACTTCTGCCTAGGGATTTGCAGAACATGGTCCAGCTATGAACTCTGCCTTGGTTAAATTACACTCTTCTCACTTCTCAGAAAGCCAGACCTAATTAATTCCTTTATTACCCTTCCGTTAATCCTTTCCAACCTTTCAGGCATTTCCCACCTGTGCTGGTGGTGTTAAGTGCTGCAAACACATTTCATTAAACTCTGAATTGTGAGCTGTATCTGCTCTGTCCTTCAATGACCAGTGGCAGATAGCAACATTTAGTTGCCAATAACCTAACAACCCATTACCCTCTATTTCCAAAGACCATAAAATGGAAAGGTTTGCACATAACCAAAACCAAACAGACCTGAGGTACAGGAATTGGTACTTCCCACTCAACCCAACCCCAGCAACAGGAAGAAACTTAAATGATGTCCTTTGGCTTAACAGTAATTACAGCAGCTAAAGCAAAATGTCACCTTAATATAATCACTAATTTTCAACACTTGTTATTAGCTCAGCATGAGGAAAAATCTCAGTCCTTTGGAAGTGGTGGTGAATAAATGAAAGGGGTGATGCCAAAGCAACATTAACGGGGGCATTATTTGTCCCATAAACTATGAAGATATTTCAGAAGGGCTGTAAAGCTGAGCTATAGCAACTGACAGAAGATGTAATTATACAAGCTGCTGCATTCCAAATTTTGCCAGGATCTGCAATTTCCTGCAATTAGGGAGGAATGTATGCATCTCCAATCTTCTGCATTTTAAGGCAAGACATTCACCATCAGAAGGCTGGCTCCTGGTGCACCTATTGTCACTCCAAAACAAACTGACAGGGAAGCCAGGGAGAAGCTGGTTACCTGTCTTATCTAGCAACAGATCTGATAACTAAAAATACAATTTTAATACCCAGAGTACCCTTAGCTGCATCTGAGGAGAAGAGCTGGCACTGCTGCTCCCTGCTTCAATTAAACATCAGATACTGCAGAGCACTTCCTAAGCCTTCAGATCAGCATCCACACTGTTCTCTCCAATGGAAAGGGGTGAGGAAGCACAGTAAAGGAAAGCTAGATGCTAATTAAAGCATTTGACTCAGGTAATTTCATAACGAGGAGTGACCTGATCTTGTCAGAATGAATAATACATTTTCTTGGGGTTTGCTTGGTTTGTTTTGGGAGCTTTTCACTTTGGTTTTTCTTTAAGACAATCCAATGGCTCTGTACTTAAGACTCATGTCTCTAAGTTCGTTGATGGGAGTCAGAAAAGTCAATTTAGCTTAAGATAAAGGAAAAGGATACAGGATTAAGAAAAGAGAACAACATTAATATTTGTCAGGGTCTTTACCAGAAGAATACAAATACCCCTCCAAATATCGATACAAAGGCACACAACTGATAAAAGCACTGCCTGTGTGCTGAGCCCACAAAGAACTACAACACAGGCAAAGCCAAGGGGAAATGAACCCCTGAGAGCAGCTGAACTCTGTGAGAGCAGCACAGGGAGCCCGTGGGACAGAGCTGCCCAGGGTCAGGGCTGCCCACAGCTCCTCTCCTGCCACGGATCTGCACCACATCCCACCCTCCAGGAGATGCAGAGGCAGCTCCTCCAAAGACAGCCCTGGGGATGGATCCCTAAGGGACAGACTTGAGGCAAACAGCACAGAACGGAGCTATGCTGAGAGCCTCATCAGATCCATCCCTCTTCCACAGAGCTATAAAAGCAGAATCCTGGCTCAGGGGAGATCTTAACACTCTCTAAAACTCCCCAAAAGGAGGTTGTAGCCAGGTGGGGGATTGGCCTCTTTTCCCAGGTAAAAAGCAATAGGACCAGAGAAAATGGCCTCAGGCTGTGCCACGGGAGGTCTAGGTTGGATATCAGGAAAAATTTCTTGAGTAAAAAGGTTGTCAAACGCTGGAACAGGCTGCCCAGGGAAGTGGCTGAGTCACCATCCCCAAGGAATTTAAAAGACATGTAGATGTGGCACTAAGTGACATAGCTTAATGTTGGATTTGTCAGTGCTGGCTTTGACTACATGATCTTGGCAGGTTTTTTTCCAATCTACACAGTTCTATGATTCCATGATTCTGTTCCATAATATTTTCTACACCCTCTGGTTTAGATTTTTTGGCATATGTAATTTACTTCCCAGTGGTTAACGTTTGAGGAAAACAACTGAAACCAAAGGAAAAAACCAAACAGGAGTCAAAAATGCAATTCTACTACTGCAGCAACTCTACAGATCCAGACAAGGACAGGTGTTAAAATAATAAATGGTCTTCAAAGAAATTTCTGCACCACCTCTGCTCACCGGAAGAGGATGCCAGCATAAAAAGAGCAGACATGAAACTTTGACAAGAGCATCCAAGCTGAGCAGAATCCCCGTGCTCTGGAGGCAGGAGCTCACCTAAACTCTTCAGCTCCTCCCCAAGATATGCAAGCCTGCCTCTCAGGTCAGTCTCTGCCCTGAAAAGTGGGACAGCTCCAAGCAGGATCAGCAAGCTTGCAGACCAGCAACTGCAAGGAGACACAGTCCAGACTTGTGGAAGTCCCAAATGCCACACAATTCTGAATGCACACCACTTTTCTTCTCCAAGTTGGAAATCTTGAGCATTTTACAGTAATTTCAAAAGTTCCATTCTACCATTCCAGCCTTCCATAATGCATCTCTTTTTAACTACAGTTTTATCTCTAGACTTTCCCAAATCCTTGAATTCAATTAGAAGATCACAGAAATTAAAGCAGGGATAGGCACACACTGAAAATATAGGATATGAAAACCAGAATATGTCAGTGTAAGTAATTTAGACACTTGCAAAAAGGCTGCAGTGCTACTCTGAAAAAGACCCTGACAACTACAAATTACAAAGGAAGGCAACAGACAAGTATTGCTTTGGATAATAAATTGCTCACTTACTTTTCAATTTGTTCTACCAAACTTTTATCTTGGGCAGCAGAGACAAAAACTGATGATAGATCATCTCAGATCTAAGTGGCCTGCAGAGGCTTGGAGGGTCCCACTTTGCTTTTAGAATTCTTTTATCACTGCACAACATGAAAGTAGCCACTTCAGAAAGAGTGCTGCTTGTGCCTTGCTCTTCTCTGTATCATCCTGCTTCAAGGGAACAGGAAGAAATTCAAGCAATGGGGTCCTTGAATGGACAGCCAACAAAGACAACGTTGATACAAACCACTCCTAAAATACAGAGATGAAAGGAAGGTATTACCACCTAATCATACAAATTCCCAGAAAAGGGCTTTTCTTACCCGAGAATTACAAATAAAAAGAAAGCCCAAAAAATCCGCCCATGACTCATGGGGAATTTCTTCACCCCCCAACTGGTTTTGTTTCCAGTTAGAAAATACTCCATTGTCCTTCCAGGGGCATTGCATGACCACTGCAGAAGCTCCCCCAGCACCCAGCCCTGCAGCTCCTATCCCAGCTTTTGGGGAGGGCAGGAGCCACGCATGCAGAGCAGTAAAGGTCATTCCAGCAACACAGCCTATCCACAGCTACAGCACAAGGAAAATGAACTTTAACTCCCAGGTGGAGGTTTTCTACAGAAAACATTTTCAGAGGTTCAGTGCAGACGTTTTCCAAAGCCACTGCTCTTACAATGCATTCAGCTGTGTCTATTATCTCACAGTCTGAGGGTGAGTAGCAGCTGTAGGTGGATGTGAGGCTGCTTGGATGGCCCCTGTGACTCTTACAATCAAACAGCTCTCAGGGCTTAGAGAGAGACAGTAAAATGAAGGAAAATGGTGAGTTTGGAGCTCAGAAGAGTACCAAGGCTTTATTTAGATGCATTTCTTGCTGGAGAGAAGATATGTGACAACACTAAATTACAGATATACTTTTATGTCAGCTCTATCACAAGCACAAGGGACAAAGACAGAAACAAGGTGGATACTTTTCTTCTCTTATGATCAAGCACCCTTGATTTCAGGCAGGCAACTGAGAGAACAAGGCCAAGGTTTCGAGAAAAAAGGAAACGAAGTTAAGCTTTGAATGCCTGGATGCAAAGAATTCTTCTAAAAGCATCTCTGTCAAATCACCAAAAACAAAAACCAAAAAACAGCCCAAGCAGTGCTGCACTCAGTGACCCCAGCTCCTGCTGGCAGAGAGGGAACCCATCCCTGCAGTCTGCCCGGAGCTGCAAAGCCTGCCACGGTACCTCCTGGAAGTGCCTGTCCCCAAAACCCAGTCTGAAAGGTGCAGTGAAACTCACCAAGAGTGTTTCAGGTAGAGCTATCTAAAACACAGCCTCTGGCTGTGGTGCTTAACACAGCCTATGTCAGCCAGAATAGCTGTGACCCCAAGGTGCTGCCCTTGTGGAGGATGTGTGCTGTTGCAGATCACCACTGGCAAGACAAAATCCAGCAACTCTGCTGTTTCTGGTACCTCATATCTCGCCCATCAACCTTGAAGCTTTTCAAAAAATAGTGGTGCTGGGACCTGTGCTTCCACATTGCCTTGGGTTATGGAACCAAAACTGTGTATTCTATTTCAGCTGCTGAAAGCAGCTGGGGAGATGTTTTTCTTTATCTCTTGTAACTCTGGGGGGAGGGGGGCAGATCCCTTCTAATCATGGGCCAGCTGTTCAAACCAGGTGGGGCAGTGTTCCTTATCTCCTTCACCACCCATCCACCCTCCAGGGGGATATTTTCTGCTAATGGGCCATGAAGGCTCACTAAGGGCACAACATATTCTATCATCCCCATTGGGAGATGCTCCACCCAGTGGGAGGAGCCAACCATTCCTACCTGGACAAAACTGAGATGTAGGAACACCAGGGATCTGGTTCCACTGGATTCCTGGAGGGAGACTGGGCCCTTCTCACCATCAATGGACCCTTCTCACCATCACTGCACCCTTTTCTCTCAGGACCATCTCTTCTCCAACAGAACCACATCTACCACTCCAGGAGGACTCACTGTGGACTGCTTCCAACAGCCTGACCAACAGGGTGTCAGGTTGTGACTCTGTCAGGGTTTCTAGGATTGTTGTTTGTTTCTTTGCTTGTTTGTTTTACTACTACATTTGTATTGTTAATATTCCTAGTAAAGAACTGTTATTCCTATTCCCATATCTTTGCCTGAAAGCCCTTAATTGCAAAATTATACTCATTTGTAGGGGGTGAGGGGTTTACATTCTCCATTCCAAGGGAAACTCCAGCTTTCCCTGGTGGATACCTGTCCTTCCAAACCAAGATACACATCTTGTGCATCTGAGCCCTGCAGACATGCCTAGCCTTCATCCTTGTTTTATTGTGTGCTTTAACTTTGAGAGCCTAAGTGCTACACTTATTTCTTAAAAATGCACTAAAACATTTACAGTGCCTACAAAACACATTCTCTCGTTGCAATGGGGCTTTTTTACACTTTATCGTTAAATAAAGCTCATCTGAAATTTATTGGAGTATAATTCTCCAGCTGCATTTATTGCATGTTTCATTGCCTTGGTCAGTATCCAACATCTTCGTAAATAATGCAAGTTAAAATATTACCAGTGATTATTTATTGTACTTTAACTGATCCTGTCACCTGAGCAAACATTCTGCCTTTGGCAGAGGGAGGGAAAGCAGCATCTTCTGGGAAGCAAGAAAAACTTTCACCCACGCTTCCTTCAAACCCCAGAGCTCTGCACACAGACAGGAGACAGCACTCGAGTTTTTAATGTTCCTCTCCTCCCCAAAGAGCTGCAGTCTTTTAGCCTACATAAGCCCCATGAAAAATGTCAGGCTAGGTAATTTATTTCCAGTTACGGTTTTTGTGTTTGAAATCAGTTTGCTGATTTAGCCACTGGTACTCAGAGTGCCTCTGTGTCTCACACAGCTCATCACTCTTTCAGCAATCTGCACAAAAAGTTGCATCTGCAAACGAAGAATGAACTCTTATCTTTCCAACCCTTTGTATGCTGCAAGCTTAACATTGACTATTTGAGCCTGGCCAGCCTACACAGAGTTCTCAAAAGCAAGCAAGAGTCTTTCAAACAATCTTCCAGCTCTGTTTATGTACAGTAACTTTTCACACACACACCAGCCCTAAACCAAGCTAACCTAGGACTTCAGGTCTAAAGCAGATTTTAGATCCTGCTGTCAAAGGGAGAAGCAGGTGCACTGGCGTGATTCCTTTTCTCCTTCCATCACAAGAGAGAGCACACTGCCTGCCCTCAGCAATCACCTGGATCTCCACAGGCACTTACCAGAAACAAGCACTCTCGGATCTCCTGCTAGGAATACTGACGAGTGAGAAATAAACCAATGCAAGAAAATCCAAGAGCAAAGAGTGAATATAAAGATCAGTATTTACTTCCTACTGTTTACAGCAGCTTCATGTTTTCTAATAGCCCAAATCTGCTAGAGCAGATTTAGCAGCAGTTCCACCAGCAGCAAATTTAATCCCACATTTAACAACTAAGTTCTTACTTAAATTAAGTAAGAACTACACATAAGAGCCAGCAGATTGTCCCTCCTTGCCATCCTCCTGTCTGTGTCCTCCACCTCTCCCTTTGATGGATGTTTTGGTTGATCTCTGTGGGTTTCCCCCCTCTACCCAGGCATCTGGGCCCAGCCAACCATGCACTTCCAAAAGCTGCTCTTGTGGTCTTGCTAGTTCTTCAATTTCTTTTCGCATGAGGAGCTCCACTGACAGCTGCTCAGTGCTCCAGATGGAGGTTTGCAAATACAAAGTGGAACACAGAAGCGTTCTGGGACCAGGAAAGGGAATGTGCTGACTGAGGAAATACACCAGCACTGAACCATTCCCCACCACTCCTCCACTTCCTCCACCCCAGACAGCAGGGATAATTAACTGCTTGCTACACTAACATCTTCATATTTGCAAAAAGCCCAGGGAACTAGAATGAACAGCAGCAACAGCAAGGATGAAACGGGAACAGTGTGCTCACAAAAAACAAAACAAACAAACAAACAAACAAACAAGGAAGGTGTTTTTGACAAGTCTCAGAGAGTTCTTCAGTGAGAGCTCAGCTGTAGCTTTGCCACAAATCCCTGGTTTAAGGCAGACGAAACACAGCCCAACCCCACCCATGCTCCTCACCATTCCCATGCTGCAGAAAGCAACAGGACTTTATCTTTTCCTAGCAGTGGCTACTGGGGACCCACAGGTCCTTACCCCCTCTCCAATCATTATGAAGCATAAAGAAAAACTTGGGAAGTGCATTTTTCTGAGTAGCTAAAATTCAACTCAGTCTTGGTAAGAGAAACAAAAGAAACCCAACCACAAACAGAATGATGTAGGACCATGTTCCAGCATCAGCTTCTGGAGCTGCTTCCCTACTCCAAATATTGAAGCCTTAAATCAAAAGGAATCAAAAACCATTTAGTCTTTTATCAATGTAAGAACCTTAGAAGCAAGATCTCTCTTTGTAGACTCTATGAGGTCTCTGGCAGTGTGCTGTGATGAGCTGGCAATGACAAAATGTTTATGTGAACCACAGAACTCTCGGGACGGAGTGAAAGTGCCTCTGTGTTTCAGTCCCCACCACCTTCACCTGACTGGGTGCCCCAGGCCGTTCCTGCCACCCCTGCATCCCACCCTGTCCCAGGAAGAGAAAACAAAACATCCCTATCCTGTACAGCCCCTCCCCAACACACTGTGAACTCAAAGGGCATCTCTTCTGACATGGGGCAGCTCTGCATCCTCCCATCCCTATCCAGGAGACAGCTGCAAGGGTTTGGGAAGGTTGGAGATCACTGAATGGAGGAGAGGAGATGGACCAGGAAAGACAAAATGTAGGTTTCAGTGCTCTCCCACTGTGATTATGGAGGTCTGGTCCAGGTCAGGGACTGCAGTCTCGCCTGGGTACTCAGACACAGCAGCAGTCAAGCAAGCACAGCCAGCAGAATTCCTGGGTGGAATTCCACTGTGGAAAGAGCCTGTTCTAGCTCAGATTAACGGCTCTAAGCCTGCCTGGCCTGTGCCTCAGAGATGTATGCATGAGCAAGCTCCATCCCAATCATACCACCCTCTCAAAGGAGTCTGGCTTCCTTTTAAATGCAAGAGAACACAGAGGGTCCCAGGATACAACATCCCAAGATTCAACAAAAGCTGGGAATGTTACAAGCATTTACTGAAAACATTTGGAGTCAAACATTCTGCATTCCAGCTTGTGGATGCCAAATGTTTTAACACAGACTGAAATCAAATCCTCCCCTCTAATAGAGGAGCAGGTAACAGAATATTCAGAAAGGAAAAAGCAAACAAACAAGTTCTCTTCTGGGATTAGGAGATTTCATCTTTTACAGCTAGGTTTGTTTCTGAGAGGAGAAAGCTCTTAAAGCTTAACCATTTCCCTCCCCCTTTGATCGTTTCCAGATCCCCAAAATGTCACCAAAGAAATGATTATTTGCCCAGTACTGCACAGAAAAGAGCAAAGCTAACAGAAAGCAAGCCTCATCTTCAGATCACACCTTTGTCATATGCCTTTTCTCCTCCAAGATAGTGAACATAGTCCTGCCTAGAGATGGGTATCAGTTAAAATGTCCTATTAATCAGGGTTTCACAAATCACCCAAATCCCATGGCAGCATTCAAATGTCTTCTAGTGAACATCCCTGAAAGGTTAAATCATTTCAGGGTCATTCCAAGCACATAACCAAAGAAACAGCTGGGGGTAGGCAGAAACAAACAAAAGAAATCAAGGAAATGAAAAATGAAACAAAAGAAAATAAGCAAAATCATTTTCTTAATTTTAATAAGATTGATAGTTTTAACTACCAGAATCGCAGTGTGCAAATGATCAAACTTGCAACAAATAGATCCACTGCCCCCAAAACCACATTCTGAATCATAGGAAATAATGTTTAGTGGTGCAAACCAGGCATTCTGGCATAGCAATGACTTTAACACACCTGAAATACCCCTACACAGTGCAAAATAAATAGATGAATCAACTGCAGGCTTTCCTGAATGAAAGACATTTTAACAGGTTTTCAAGCCCAATCCACACTCTTAGAGCAGGTTGAGTAAGTTCCTCTAGGTTCACCCACCATGAAAACCAAGGAGCATCAGAAGAACACAAAAAATGCTTCCTCCTGCTCCATTGTGATACCCCCTCTCCATTCTCTCCTCTTCTTAAGCAAGGAGCCCAGGAAGTTTCCTCAGAGAAACTCTTTCACAACTTGGGTCATCACTGCATCCCCTCCCTGTTCCTTTCCAGCTCAAAGACCTTTTTTATAAATTTATGAATGGGACTAGCACCCCACATCACATTCCAGAAACAGATGGGAATATTTTTAAGTTTTCGCTTTTTTCCTCTTCCCTGATCCAGTTTACTATTTCTGACCACTGGCCTTTCCACAGAGCTCACTCACGTGCCATGACAATCCCAAGAAGCAAGTGCACAGTTATGATGCTCCCTTCAGATGTGTTAGCCTGGGTTTATCTCCATGCAGTTTTTCTGACCTTTTACCACTTCACTGCTCAGCACAAGGACCCTCAACCATACTCTGCTCTTGCTTTTAGGGACTCAGTCTCCTCTCTCCACATGGGCCATGCTGCTCTGTATTGGTTTTGCATGGCCTGGTTTTTGGCTCCACCACTGACTACCTCCACAAACCCATCCCAGCCCCCTGCTGCTGTTTGCTCAAGGGGGAGAGGGAAAGCAGCCACCTGGGCAGTTTATTTTTGCTGAGAATCTTCTCAGGGCCCTCACCAAATGCCATTTGCAAAGGCGATTAGGTGGCATTAGTGCAGCCCCATGCGCTCACTGGTCCCTGCAGAGAGCTCCAGCAGATTCCAGCCAGCATTTCTCTCTGCAGGAACTGTGCTGTCTCTCCCCCAGTGTATCACGTTTAACCCCCAATTCTGCTGCTCAGAACAGTTTCTACCCAGTTGCCTGGCACAGACTCCAGGCCTACTGGCAACAGCAGGCACAAATTCTCTGTGGATTATCAGGTTCTTTGTCAAGTACAAGGCAGTGGACATAAGAGCTGTAATAAACTGTGCTGTCCCTCAGCTGGGCATGCCTGTAAGAGCCAAGATAATTTCCAGATGTCTCAGTACTGCAAGATACAAAGCTGGCGATAATGGCTTCAGCTACCGCTGTATCTTATCTTTGTTTGATTAAAAAAATAATACAGAAGGAAAGATTTGATGAGCTTATTTCTCCAGGGAAAAGAAGGGGTCAGAAACGTACAATTGATAGAGGAGCCTGCATTCAGCAGGCATCCTGGCTGTGGGAAAAAAGGACAGACCACAGGAAGAAAGCATCATGCAAGCAGCAAGACTATGCAAAGCAAGGCTGGATATAAAGAGGATTGATGGAGAGTCATCTGACCCCAAGCATTCCAAAAAGTGCTGTCATGTAGCATTACAAAACAATTCTGTTTCAGGGCATATGTAGAAGAGAAGGCATTTGTGGTAAACCAGCCTTTTAACAACACACTTTAGATGCACTCCATTTATCACAGTCACAAACTCATATGATGTCCAGAGAATCTCAGAAACACTGGAACATGACCAACCATTATTCAAATCCAATCAGTGCATCTATTTCAAAGAAGAAATCATCAGTTAAATCTTTCTGGTGTTAAACCCTGAATTTAAGTATTAAAAAAAAAAAATCAGTCTGATACTATATAATACCTAACATCATATTTAACAGCATATATATTGTTACATATAAGAGAAATCAGAGCATATCTTGCTTTAGAAACCATGCACTGGAAATTTTATTTTTAGAATTCGAAGTCTGAGTTGTCCCATAACAGTCATGTCCATTTTGCCCAGGAACAACGAAATCTGAAGATTCTAGAGATCTGCCTAGTCCAGTACTCCATCACAGACAGTGAGTGACAGTAAGTGCCCAGAGAAGACTCTGAGACAAATGCAAATACATGGATATACTTCCTCAGAATATTCCCCCAGCCTGCAGTGATTTGTTCTCCCACTAACTCATAAGGTTGCAATTTGTATCTGCATATTTTATAGTCTTTGATGGATTTCAGCTTCCAAGAATGTGTACAGCAGATTTCAAATCCGTGTATGCTGCTTATACCCACAGTGCCCTGTGGGAAGAAGTTTTGTACTCTGTGTGAAGCAGCAGCTCCTTGTGCCTTCCCTATCCAACTGATCCTAATTAATTCCTTATGCTTAAGGTGGAAGAGAGCAATTAGCTCTCCACACACTTTTTCCATGCCAGATGCCTTTTGAACTCTTGGGCAAACACCTTTTGATCTGACAAACTGCCATTTTCCATTTTGTCGGCTGATCTGCAATCCTGTCTACCAACATCCCAATCTAAAACCACACACTCCCCTCCATCCTGAGAAGAAAAAAAAAATCAAATACTCTGGGCTAAAAAAACCCTCTCCTGAGTTAAGACAGACACAAAGTGGTGATACAGCAATTTTATCACTGCTCTGCCTGTCCCAACTGTTTCTTTCACTTTTCTCCATCCACAGGTGCTGTAGATTCTCTGGTAGCCTTCTCTCCACTTGCTGCCTGGAATGAATCACTAGGTTTTTTTACACCTGCATCTTCATTGTTCTCCTTATGCCAGTATGCTGATACTCAGATTCACCTTCCACATCTCTATTACCTAAATCTCCTTTATTCATGCCCCATCAGCTGCTCTGGGTGCTTCCCAGTGTCTCCCCATCCTCACCCAGCAAATGCCATGCACACTTCCTTCATCTCACCTGCTTTCCTCCACAGCCAGCCTCCCACAGCCAGTCTGTTCTGCCATCAAATCTTGTGCTCAGTCTCTTCCCTCACTTCACAGGTTTCAAAGTCCTCTTATTCCTTCCCCCATCAGACATTTCAAAGACTCCTGATTCAATGAAAGATGACAAGTTCTGGCCTCTCCCCCGGCAAAGGCTTTATTTTCTCACTGTAACCATTACCTCTGCTTTCAGCCTGCTGCATCCATCCCCTCTGGGGGCTGCCATGATTTCCTCCTCTTCTCTTTCTCTCTTCTCTCCTCTCCTCTGCAGTATCTATCCTTTGAAGCCTTTCCTTCCCAGAGAACACTTGTTTCAGCACTGCTTTGTGTTTGAAAGAGCACTGGGCATGCTGTGGGCACAAACACACGAGGAGCTGCAGCTCTGACACCGTGACTGCAGCGAGGGTGGCACAGAGCAGCCACAGAGACCTGCCCTAGGATGGGTCACAGAGAGCTGAAAAGTGCAGGATGCTAAAAATCTCCAGTGGTCATGAGCAGCACTCAAAGGCTTACCTTCTCCCACCACGCAGCCTTTCGCTGAGCTACGAGCTGATGCAGCTGCTCTTGGAGAGCCATTAGGTCTCTGGATAGTCTGTCCATTTGCCCAGTCAGCTTGTCAGCCCAGGGGCAGCAGGAGGTCACCTCAGGCAGCCTTCTTTCCTCCACATGAGCATCCTGGGACTCACACATATTTCCCTCTTCAGCCATATTATCCAACACAGTTTCCTAAAACAACAACAAAAAAAAACCAGTAACAGTTAGTTTGCAGCAGGAGCTAAAATGGTTATCCCCATCCTCCTAGGTAATTCATTGCTAGGAATTCACTGCTGCCATCTCAATATACAGCTGCTCCACAATTTCAGAGTTATTTTAAGAGAGAACCCCCTCAGTTCACTGTAACATACTTCCAAGTTAACAGAAAACTTATGTTGCTAACCTAGCTTATTTTAGAAAGCACTGCACAGTCAGCTACTCTCCACTGCACTAAAGCATAAAGTAACACTCCTGAGATGGAGGTGATCAGCACTGCAGCAGCTCTAGACATGCCCCTCCTCTTAAATTCTGAGCTTGGATACACTTCTAGGGCTTTTAGTAACCAAGTGATGACCAGGGAGGTACATGCTTACACTGTTCAGGAGAGCCCCACCTACTCTAACCTCCTTGTGCCCATGGAAAACTCCACAGGCTGAGGAACATGCAGAGATCCTTGCTCCAGACTGGTCAGGAGCTGGCAGCTCTGCTTGACCATGACCATCTAGCTGCTTTGATAATTAACCATGCAATTGCCTTGCAAGGTAGCAACTGCTATTTCAAATATCCAAGAATAAAAAAAAAAAAAACAAACCCAAACAAAACCAAAAGCATTGAAACAAAACATTCCCAGCTCATCTACACACTCTGGTGCACAGGCTATGCAGAAACACACATTTTTCAAGCCAGAACAGCACAGCATAACTAAAGGACATAGGCCTCACTCAGAGTATGAAATATTTATTTCCATACTGTTATCAAGAAGACATTCAAGAGGAGAGGTCATAATCTCTTTTAAGGACATAATTTGTATTCAAAATTATCTTTAGCAATTGAAGGAGTAATTTAGAAACACTGGCAGGAAATTCAGCAGTTGAGCAGCGTGGTCTATACACGAGCAAGGAAAAACCAAGTGCATAATTACTGGCACAGCAGCAACACTGCTGGAGGAGACATCAGAGAGCCAGAAGTCACCAATGTCACACTGCTGAAGTCAAGCACCATGTCACAAAGTATAAACACAAGTCTCAGTGACAGAAGAGTGCTGACTGTAATGCTGACATACAGGTGAGGCACTTGAAGTTAAACAAAGACAAATGGGGGGGGCAAAGTCCCAGATGAGAGCAGCAACAAACATCAAAAGCTGGAATGAATGGCCTACAAGGACACATAAAGACATCAAAACTTTTGCTTAGCCTAGAAACAGGGGCTGGGAAGGCAGTGACATGCTAACAGCCTTCACTTATATAAAAGACTGCTATAAAGAGGATGGGAAATTTTATTTTTTCTCCTCTTTCTCTCTTTTCTCAGAAGGTAGGTTAAAAACTCTGGCTTAATTCAGAGCAAGAGATTCTTAAACTCATGCAAGAAAAAGCTTCATAAGACAGCTAAGAATGGCATAGGACACCCTGCAAAAGCTCCTTTCTAGGCAAGCACTGGTGCTGGGAATTGGCACAAAGCAGCACTGGGGGCAGCAGCTCCTGCTGACCCATGGCCCAGCTCATGAGAACACAGGCATGGCAGGGACATGGACAGGATAACAAACTGCAGGGAAATAAAGCAAAGGGCTTTGGTTTTGGGGGGTTTGGGGGTTCTTCTTCCATTTCTGCCTTATTTTGAACTCGATTACATGACAGATTTGTAAACTAACGTTAACATTTAGACAATGTTCTCAGGTGGTGAGATCCCACAATCTCACGTGGTGGGATTTTTGGGCTGTCTTGTGCAGGGCCAGGAGCTGGACTCAGTGATCCTTGTGGATCCCTTCCAGCTCAGGATATTCTGTGATTACTGCAGTCATCCCAATTCCTGCAGTGATGTCATGCTCCGTTGTGTTCCTGCCCACCACCAGCAGGATGATCTGGCAGCAGCTATGCAAGAACCACCCCATCCATCAGCAATGCAAAACACAAGTCTGGTAGAAAGAGAAAACCACTGTCTTTTCAAAGCACATCTCATTCCCATACATCCTACTGCATCCAGGAACAACCACCACCATCAGTGAAACAAAAGAAAAAGGTAAATTCACCATCCAGCACACTGAAGAGTTTAAAAAGATGTTGCTAGTCAGTTTTCAAGTATTTATTTAGAACTTAACTCCAGAAATCAGGCTAACACTCCTCAGTGTGTCTGAGCCAAATGTTTTGGTGGATACACAGAAATAATTGCAGTTATATTTTACCTGTTGGGAGCCTGGCCTGTGCTAATGTTGATGCTTTCCAAAAAAATGTAAGATGGTAAACATGTAAAGCAAAAACCATTAGAGAACTAATGGAAATTGGAAGTACCCTTCAAGACAGGTGAGGTAATTTCATGCTGCCCTTTGCCTTGCTTTTAGTGTAGAAAAAGGCACATGGGCAATTAGCAGTCAGCTCACTGATTCTCAAAATTCTGTAAGCTCATACAGCTAATGTGGTGTGCTAAAGAATTATTTCAGCAACACTGAATGGGCAAAAGTCGTAGAGAGAAGTGAGATGGATGGCATCGTTTACACTCACTTGAGAAACCCTAAGATGCACAGAGAAAGGGTTATTGATTTTCTTATGATCATTCAACACAGTTCAAGGGGAAATCAGCAATGTCAACACACTATTTGGCTGGGAAAAAATGAAGTTGTTTTCAGTATCAGCTGCCTGCAAATTTAGTTGTTCTCAAGACTGCAATAAAGCTTAGAGGCCCTCTTCTGAAAAGCCATTTAATTTTACAAAAATGTGCAACTGCTATGTTTAAAAACTATTAAAAAAGATGAAGATCAGACCTTTTCATTTGTGTTAACCGTATGAAATTCTGCCACTCTGCCCTGCAATTCCTCAGCTTATCTGGGTGAGTCCTACTGAAGAAAACAGGAATGAAAGAGAACTATGAAAACATTCCTTACTTTACTGAGACTTCTTCCTCTTTCTCAAGTGCTGTTGAACAGATAGTTTGCAGCATTTAATTTTGTGGGACTTAAGGGCCTTTGGAAATAGCCAGCTATGTTAAAGGCAAGAAAGATGCACCCCTCAAAATCAGTTTGATTCGTTACCATCCACTGCCAGTAAACCGGTTCCAGTTGCTTCCATTCCAGAAAGGCTTCCAGCTGCATGGTCTCAGACTCCAGGAGCTGTAACAGCTACAGGAAAGGAGACAAAGGAAAGGAAATCAGGTAATGTTGGTCACACTACATGAAATGTGTGCTTGGCCTGAGGTATAAAAAAGGTGTGAGTGGTACACAGGACAACACTGGCTGGCTTCACAAGAACACTTTAAAAACAGATCGGGAAATGTGAAATAAAACACTTTTCCCAGTATCATAGACTTATCCCTCACCCCAAATGTACCAACTTCATCAGTTTTGCCACCCATAAATCTGAATTTCCATATTGTTTTGTGGGAACAAAGAGACACTGTTCTGATATACGTGCTTAGTGAATGACCAGCTTCAAATCTTCTGTGCTTCTTGACTACCAAAATAAGCTGTTTCTCCAAGAGACTTGTTCCCCATCTATCCCTTCACTCTGAAGTAGCATGGAAGAACTGCCTCTAAAATGTTATATATTTTATAAACTGTATGATCTGCTGCATGAGGAACCCCTCCCTTTGCCTGAGAGCACTCAAAGGAGAGATGCTGCATTATAGCTATGCTAATTATATTTTTTTCACAAATATATGCATGATACACATGTATGCACACACATATATGGTGAAGGAGACATTCCAAGACTAAATACTTATCTATCAGTAAAAAAAAAGCTCTTGTAAAGAATGGTAAGATGAACAATTTTGCTATAAATCAGTGGTCACCAGCTTTAACAATTTTGGTTCTGACCATACCTTTGAAATGAACGATTTTAACACCAATCTGACACTAAAGGCAACTTCTCAAGATGACCACAAAGCGTGTAGGGCCTTGAGGAGAATGATAAGGACCAGACCAGTACCAGCTAAATCCATTTTCTACAGACAACTGCAGAAAGCTTTGTTTACTTTAGTTACTTAGTACATAACATAATTCAAGTAAATGCAAAGCATGAGTTGTCTTTGCAATTTTATTATGCAGGTATTACTTGAAGATAAAGGAACGAAAGAAAGGAAACCACTTTGCAAGAGTAACTGCTGGAAATTATATGCAGTTTGCTCTAAAACACTGCTGGATCCAAAATACAATTATTACACATTTGCTCACACACCAGACACTTGGCGTTACACTTAATGACTCTGCTAGCTTCAAGCTCAGCTGGGATATAAAAGGTGGAAGAATGGCTTTCTGTGTCCCTTTTTCTTTTCTCCTTTTTTTTTTTTTTCATAGGTACATCTACAGCACAAATGGCTTACATTATGGAATCTGAGGCTTGCAATAAAACCCAGCCAAAAAGTTGATTAAATATTCAGGCAACAGCAAAGTTACTTGACTTTAAAGGAGCTCTGTAATGTGGTCACAAGCTGTGTGGGATTGCAGCATGAACATTGTCTTATTACAGCTAAAGAGGGCTGAAGGTTGGGATGGGGAGTTTTTCATTCTGAGCCTTCAAAAACAGAGTGATCTTAATAAAAACACAGTCATCATCTTTATTCTCACTAGAATGTTAGAAGCGCCATATGCCACTTCCTTTCAGAGCACAGCTGAAAGGATATGGCTCTGAAACTTCCCCAAACCTCTACAGGATCTGCTGCAGTTAACTGACCTTAACAACAATCAAAGCCTCCTGAGCAGTCTCCTAATCTCAAACCCTTTGGGATCTTTGTATTTGGGTGCTTCTGTTGCCCTTTTTTTTTTTTTTTAACTGCTTCATCAGTTATTCAAAATTTGAACAGCTTGCGTGAAAGCGCTTGTCTGACACCTACTTACAGCATCCTCACCTTTCACTAAGGTATTAACACCCTCAGAAACAGCAGGCCAGCAACTGTGAGCTGGACTGCTTCAGCCATAAATCAGTAATGGCATGACTCCAGCCATCCTAGGAGGACAGTTTCCAGCAGAGCTGGAATACACCATGGCAGCCTCAGGCAGGTCTGCCATTACCAACATTTGAGTTTCCACCTTGAGGGACTTTTGGCACTGCTCCTGAATGCCAATATCCTCTGCCATCCTTTTTTTTATGGGCCTCGCAAGGCTTTGATGTTATTGCAGCATGGAGAATAAAGCAGAATGCAATAAAAAAATAATGTACTACAAATATCCTTGAGATACCTTAGCAAAAATCATAAAAACAAATAAATGTTCAAGGTTGGGAAGGGACAATAGATTGTATGTCCGTGTGCCTTGAATTTGGTCACAAGGACAGTGTCCACATGCCCCAGGGGTGACAGGTTTTCACCAAGACATGCCTACACTTAGGAATGAACATTTCTGTCAGGCAGCTTCCTTCCCCCAGCCTCATCTTTTGCATGAGCTTCTCACAAGCATTTCGTGTTCTTCAACAAACTCTGCTTTTTGTGACTTTGAGGCCACAATAGTGTACACTTCCTTAGGTCACACATCATAGAGCTGGTATTTCATAAACCAAAGCCCAGACTGTACCTCTGCTTTCCCCCCCAAACACAGCACCAGTTCTTGTTCATTTACTACTAACAAGAGTTCACACACATGCCACGAGCAGCTCCATCTCTGATGCTACATGAACCTCTCAAAGTGTAAAATGAAATCCCAAGCTGTAACCAAAGCTGCCTGCCCATTTTCAGTGAACTAAGGACCTGATGCCACACCTCCTCATGAAATTTAAAACTGAAGTCTATAGAAAAGCATCAATTTTGTTTCATGTAAAAAGTGAAGCAGCAAGTCAGTAAAGTGCCTCACATGGGTATCTAAGTGATGCTTAAGGATAATGCCTGAAAATTGTGTTTCCCTCTACACAAAATTAAGAAAACCAAATCAATTTCCTTCATTCTTCTGGAGGAACCGATTGCTCTAAAATATTTACACTGACTGAAAAAGTAACGACAAATTCAAGTTGCTAACCTCTGTGGAGAGGCAATTCCATAATGAATGCCGAGAGCAAACACTTTGCAGGAACAACTTCTTCAAGCCATTGTAAAGAAACCACCCCTGGTGCAAGCAACAGCTTTACTACAGAGGCTAAACTGTGCCCAGCTGAGCTGCCTCAGAGCAGGCTGCCAGGAAACCCAGTGTGATGCAGAAGGATGCCAGCTCTGTAAAGAGCATGCCTTGCTTCCTCCAGCACATGCTTGTGACCTCCAAAGCCAAACACCCAGCAGTCAGTGCAGATCACAGACCTCAGGTCTGGGAGTCCAGGGCATTCCTTTGAATACCCTGGACAGACAGAAACCTAAACAACAAGGTTTGGGACCTGTACAGGGGGGTTCGAAACCTGTGCAGGGGGTCTGAGATTTGTACAGGGGGGGTTGGAAACCCTTGCACAGAGCCCAAAAAGACAATAGCTTTGACTTTAGTCCATGGGGAAGACTTCCAACACTGAGAAAGGAATTACAAGCCACAAAAGTGTGATAGAGAATAGCGTAGTTTGTCACATTTGGGATTTTAGAATAGGGGTGAATGGGGACAAGATGGAGGATGTGCCCTGGGTTGTTGTTGTTGTTGTTCTTCTTCTTCTTCTTCGTCTTCTTCATCTTTGTCTCGGTCTTCTGCTGTGACAGTGGCACAAAGTAGTTCAAGGTGATTGGGTCAGTGTAGAAATGACCTGTTTAGTACAGAATGTAGATATTGGTGTGAAATTGTAAATAATTGATATGTAATAATCTGTATAAAAGATGACGAGCCTCCGTCAGGGGCAGAGTCTTCGCCTGGTGCTCGAGCTGGACAGACCTTGGCCGGGCACAGGGCAAAGAGAAAAGATAAGAAGTAATAAACAACATGAAAAACCTTGAAAAAAGAACATCTGAAGACTCCGGTTTATTTCTGCATCCAGCTTGGGGCTTTTCAGAGGGCAAAGGACTCTAAAGCACCCGAATCTCGGGAAACCAGCCAACCTGAAACTCAGAGAACAGTGGGAGCTTCAGCAGTAGAAGTCCAAGGTGACAACAAGGCCTAGGTGGTTTTGGACACCTCCCTGGAGATATTCAAAAGCCATCTGGACACAGCCCTGAGTAACGTGCTCCCTCCTTGAGCAGGGAGGTCGGACCAGGTGGCCTCCAGTCGTCCTTTCCAACCCTGCCCAGCCTGTGTGTCTTGGTTTGGAATGGGTGCCAAAACCTGTCTTGGTTTGGAAAGACAGGTATCTGCCAGGGAAAGCTGGAGTTTCCCTCGGAATGGAGAATGTAAACCCCTCACCCCCTCCAAATTAGTATAATTTTGCAACTAAGGGCTTTCAGGCAAAGATATGGGAATAGGAATAACAGTTCTTTACTAGGAATATTAACAATACAAATGTAGTAGTAAAAAAACCCAAGCAAACAAACAACAATCCTAGAAACCGTGACAGAGTCAGAGCTACAACCTGACACCCTGTTGGTCAGGCTGTTGGAAGCAGTCCACAGTAAGTCCTCCTGGAGTGGCAGATGTGGTTCTGTTGGAGAAGAGATGATCCTGTAGAAAAGGGTGCAGTGATGGAGAGAAGGGTCCAGTGAGTCTTCCTCTGGGAATCCAGTGGAACCAGATCCCTGGTGTTCCTACGTCTCAGTTTTATCCAGGTAGGAATGGTTGGCTCCCACCACTGGGTGGAGCATCTCACACTGGGATGATGGAATGTGTCCTGTCCTTGGTGAGCCTTCATGGCCCATTAGCAGAAAATATCCCCCTGGAGGGAGGATGGGTGGTGAAGGAGATAAGAAACACTGCCCCACCTGGTTTGAACAGCTGGCCCATGATCAGAAGGCATCTGCCCCCCTCCCTCCAGAGTTACAAGAGATAAAGAAAAACATCTCCCCAACTGCTTTCAACAGATGAAACAGAATACATGTTTTTGGTTCCATACCCCAAGACACTATGGACTCAACAAGAGGCCAAAGTTGAACCTTCCTCAGCACCCACAAGTAACTAGCATGTTGTTTAAATATATTTGCAATTACTTTTTCTGTAGAGATATTAATCTCTTTCATATTATTTACCACCATATTAGAAAAATCATTAGCGCCTGTAGACTGTTACAGAAATCAATATTTAATAAATTTGCAGCATAATGCACCCTTTTCACAGGCTCAGTTCCAGAGAGCTCCCCGCAACAAGTATTTAATCTCCGATGCCCACAGCTCATAATTCAACTACCATAGCACTGGCAAAACTATTTTTAATCAAAAATTGCTCTGCCTAAATGTTCAGAAAATCATTTTATTGTTAGACAGGAAAAAAAAAATGGTCTTTCAGCAATAAATTCTGTTTCTTGGCTCGGAGACAAAACACTGCTAATTCATCACTGTTCATATATGTCTGTAGACAGAAAACTTGCACTGGACTCCTGAGCCCTGCAAACCTCACCCAAATGCCAACATCCCTGGAGAATTACTCAAGGCTTGAGACAGGCTGGGCTTAGTAGGAAAGCTTATATGGGGAATCTAGACTATTCAATAATTGTTTAATAGGGAATAGCTTTATTCAATGTGCATTTGGGTAATCTGAATTCTAGTTCTGAATATCACACAAGCACAGGAGAGAAGCTAAGTGGAGAAGGTCATTCCAAAAAATGCAAAGAGAAGGGGTAAACATTCATGAAAGTTTTACCATTTACGGTACCAGAAGTAAACCGTAACTGGGATTAAGGCTTTAGAGACCTAACCAAGCATCAGATGAAACAAAAAGAATTCAACACATCTTCTTTTCTACCAATAAAAAACTCTCTTAACTGAAAAAACCTGCAAACCTTGACAAATGAGAGCCTCTCAGCAGGCAGGGGTTTAGGTTTAAATTTGGTTTAAAACGGCACACACAACCCAAATTGAACTTTGGCACATCTAGGTTTTGAAACCCCCTTCACCAAAAACCCTGAGAAAATCTCAGTATCACAACCATCTCAGGCTGGGAATAACAAACAACAGTGTAGGTGGACACACTCAGTGCTCCAAGTTTCAGTTCCACATTATGATTTTTCCAGAAGCAAAGCTGGTTTAAGACATTGCCACATATCCCTTAAAGGCTAAAACAAAAATAAAGAGGCCTGAAAACCAGAAAGTCATGCTAGAGTAGTGTGAAATACAAGCAGCTGAAGAGCACAAACCTACAGACAATAAGCAGCCTCTAGGCATGAGGCAAATAAAGACCTTCTCTAATTTCTCTGCCTGTGAAATATCACTGAGAGCCAAGACAGCAGGAGGAGCACTGCAGCCCAAATGCCACGAGGCAATGGGTCTGAAAGGCTCTTGGAGGACAGAAGAGGATGAGAATTTCTTCCAGCTGTGGTTGGGGGTGGGGGTTGTGCTGTAAAGGAAAGCAGGACTTGAATCTTTTGCAGAAGACACAAAACATAATATACAAAACACAGCAGTTTTGGGTGCAGGAGTATCATTGCAGATGCCTGGATATGTGCAAAATCTCCAACACCTAAACCAAAATACGTTGCTTTTCCATGCACCAACACCAGTTTTATGCCATCACAGCTCAAACTTCAATTGAGCTACCTCAGTTTTCCACTGCTGAGAGCAGGAAATCAAACCACTACTTAAAAACTTAAATGACAAAGATCATCATTATAAAACGTAATTGCTATTCGTGGAGGGGTTCAGAAGACAGCTGTTTAAAATGCAACTGAAAGAAAATTATATTTAAAACAAACAGAATGAGGCATTTGGCAGATAAAAATTGTACTACAGCTTTCACATTGATAGGGAGTGAACTGGGATGTATTAATGGCATTCATTTGCAGAGGAACAGGTCAGTGAAGGGACTGCTTGGCATTTTCCCCATGGAAACGTATTAAAACGCAGAAAAAACACCAGGAAAAAGAAGCCTGAAGTTTTATACTTCAACAACCAAGATCAATATATGTAAGAATAACAAAGGTACACATTTTCTTCCCCCTAAAGGTGCCTATGATTTAGGGTGCCTAACCTGGCATCCCTGTAGGGCCAAATTTTCAGGCAGCACCAAGTACCTTTAGCTCAGTTAAAGTACATCCAGTAGATGCCAAAAAAGTCACAATTTACTTTAGAGAAATCTCAGCTAGAGGATTTCAAAGAAAAGCATCAAATTGTATCACAGTAGTGCCTGACAGCTGTTATTATTGTGCTGCCAACCAAAACCCCAAGCAGCTGATGTCAAAAAAAGACCATTATTCTTCTGCTTTTATTCAGACTGTTTCTGTACACAGAAGGAAGCATTATCCATACTCATTTTTCTTCCTTTCCTCCCCCCAATATACTTGCCCATTTCCCTGTATTTTTAACAGGCCGCAGACAATTAATATAAAAATTTATTCAATATGTGCATTAGTCTAGGATTGCAACTTGATATGAGTACAGGTTCTCCCAGCCTAGCTCTTTGACAAGCCATCACAGACTATTTGTGCATGCAGGTATTTTCACACATTTTAAAATGTGTTACTGACTAGAGAAACTACTAATTTAAAGTCTGCTATAGTTCCTCATGTCAATTAATTTGTCTTGGTAGTCTCTTTCAAACTCCTTTAAATTAAGCAACAAACTTTAAAAAGAACCACAAATCCAAAATCTCTTGCAAAACATGAGTAACAGCTAATTTTATAACTCTATTTCCTTGGCTATTTAAAAAAACCAAAAGTACCTGCCAGTAGAGCTGAGTTAACATTATGTGCCAATTGCACACAAAGTTTAATTTTACAAGGTTATAAAAACAGCTCTACCAGTCTCCTCACAGTCTGAGCTGCATTCTCACATCCAGAAAAGCATTACAGCTCAGTTCAGCTTTCCAGCAGCAGTTCGGCTCTGGCCAAAGCTATTGCAATATATGAATTTAACTGTGGTCTGCTTCTTTAATGAGCAGTGAGGCTGGAGAACACAGTGGTCCTGTCCTGCTTGAATTCCTGGATGGGTTAAGTGTATTTTTGATTCAGAGGTGGATGCAGGACAACACAAGGCCCCAGTTAGGGATCACGAGATCATCATAGCTCTGGGGCACTTCAGGATCAGCCTTCATCAACAGCTGTACTTTGGCACAAAAGAAGAGTGAGAAGCCTCTTTTCTGCCAGAAGTTGATAACTCATTTCTCTTTGGCATGAAAACAGTGTAGACTCCACATGCAGCTCTGCACTTTCTAGTGGCTATTGTTAGCTCCAAGGTACAATTCAAGAGATGAGTCAGGACTTTTAAAGCTCCTCACCCAAACCTTTTTTTTCCTGATATTTAATTTGTTCCTTCAGAGTCCAATACCCAGATAAGATCCACTAGGCTGCACCAGCAAGACCCTTTCTGACTCCATCACCAAAAACTATCAGCAAGGCACTCTCACTCTGAGGTCTCTGACAGAAAGTTAAGAGGCAGCACAGCATGAGCAGGGGAATTTGGATGTAGATACAAGACTCACCTCTCACCACACCAGCCTCAGCTGGTCAGTGGCAATTCCACCTTCAGCTTACAGGCATCAGATATGATGCTGGTCCAACCTTTGCTGTAGCACTGGTTGGGACCACAGTGCATGCCTGTCCTCCCTGCACTGACCCAAAGCATCACCTGAGCTGCACAGCTTGCTCCCCTCACTGGGTTTGCTAGCACTCACACCAGGAAAAGAAAAAAAATTGACTGCCAACTGATGACAAAATACCTCAGCCTTGTCTCTCCAGCTCATTAATTCCAGCTGCATTGTCTCAGGTGGAATTATATTATAGTATATCACTGTCACTGTCACTGTCACAGCATTCAAATTATGTTAAGTATGGCATAAAACAAGCAAAAGCACAAAAGCAGCAGTGAAGCTCAGTATCATTCCATCAGTTCTGCTGCTGGCAATCACAACCACGTGTTCACATACAGTATGTATATCCTGTGTTTCAGAGACACCTTCCTTTCTCATGGTGGAGGAGTCTAACATATTGCTGCTATACAGTCCAACAATTTATGGAGTCCACGATAAACGGCTGCATCATTTTTCAAGGTCCAAGAACTCTACAAGCTTGGTCAGTAAAATGTACTGAGCAATAACTCATCCCCAAAAAATGGTGATGGCAACTACAGAACTGCAGCTCTATTAACTCCTTTTCTTTTTTTTTGTATGGATAAGTTTAGCTGAAAGCAATATTAGTGACAAATTGCAGCCTGGGGAAATTTTCAGATCAAGGTAATAATGCTATGAGGTAGAATGATTTGCTTTAGTGTTGCTATATAATGCTGCCAGTTCCCTCCAACTGGACACTAACTGCAGCCAGAGGCCACCTTGCTTAAAAAAATATCTAAAGAAATATTTTAGCATTAAACCTGTCTGGAGTAATAAAAAAAACCACCAGAGCATCCTTCCCAAGAAGGGGCACTGGGAAAGTGAAATTGGATAAAAAGTTCAACAGCTAAATGATTCATGGCTGATGACAAGCTAGTGCCTGCAAGCTGAAGGAGCTGGTCTCCTGCTAACACTGCTGAACCATGTAGGTAGGAAAGGAACCTCTGGAGGTCTCTAATCCAATCTGCTGCTCAAAGCAAGGTGCTCAGGGCTCTGCCCAGCTAGTCCTGAACACCAACACCACCAATGTCACCCCTTCTCCAGGATCTGGTTTCAGAGTTTGAGCAGTTCATGGCATTTTTTTCCTGTTTTACCCAGCCAGAACTTCTCATGTTCCAGCTTGGGCCTGCTGCCCTTCTCCTGTTCCATTGCACCTCTGAGAAGGGCTTGGTCCATGCTCCAGATCTGTCCACCTCAGTGGTGTTACTGGATTTGCTCCTGGCCCTTGTGCTGGGTCAGGGACACCGAGCACTCAGGCTGGCAGGGACTTGGCAGAGGGGCAGGATTCCTGCCCTTGCCCTCACAGCATTCCAGCTCATTCCTTTGCTGCCTGGGCACACTGCTGACTCCTGGGCAACCCTCTGCCCACCTGAGCCCCCAGCTATTGTTAAAGAGTACTGGACCACAAGCTGACCCCAGAGGGGCACCAGACACCAATCTGAGCTCAGTGGCCCAAACAATTTCCCACTGGTGTCACCGCTCCCTTCTGCGACCCAGCTGTAACCAACGTGGCCATAAAGCTGCCAGGATTTTCCTTCAGTGATACACAAACACAGGCACATCCTCTGTGCCTACCTGCCTTTCTCAAAGCTCCTTAATGCCATGCCTCTGCCTCCTCCTGGGATGGGATACTCCACACTGCTTTGAAAGAGAACCAGCAGCAGGATCTGAGGGCACTGCAGAGGTGGAAAGTGCCTGTCCCAGAGCAGGTGGAACTGAACCAGCTGGGAACAGCAGGCATCAGAAGAGCAGAAACCACCTGATGCCACAGCCAGTTGCAGGGAAGGAGAATTGTTTTAATCATATCCACCTTTTGAGATTTAAAGCAGTTCAGCTCCTGCAGAAGCTTCTTTCTTTCTACAGCACGAGGAGTCATTCACACATTTCTAGCCTCTCCAATCTCCCTCAATTAACTCTCCTTTCTCCTGTCAAGCCTAAACTTCCATTCTGACTTCCACCTACTTCATGGCTCTGGATGGTGCTTGTCCATCTTCCAGACAGGATCTGGAAGCCAAGCCCCCGTGCTTCTGGAGGGTGAGTGAAACCCTCCCTGTGTGCAGCAGCAGCACAGGGATGAACAGGGAAGTTACAAGAGGAATTCCTCACCCAAGACAACTGGCCTGCCCCCAGAGGAGGCAACACAAAGTATACAAGGGCAAGCCATTTATATTAAACTTTTTTCAGCCTTCCCTTCTAAAATCGACTTGAGTCTGCCTTAGAAACTCCCAATATACATTATCTCACACAAATTGACTGCTCTTGCTTCCACAGTGCACAGCAGGCAGAGATTTCCAAGATTTTCCTTTCTTAAGAAGGTTCATGAACTTGGCTACAAGCAGACACTGTGTAAAAGCAGCTTTGAAGCCATTTGACCCCTGTAATTCTTCCTGATTTAACACGGATTACAAGGGTTGAATCTGTTCTGCCTCATTTTTGCAAATGAGTACCTGGATCCACTGTTTCCAAGAGGTTTTAATAACCCCTACAGCAAACCATGTTTTATGTGAAAAGTGTCAGGAAAGGAACTGAAAACCATTTGCCTACAGCATTTCGGAAGGAAAATGACATGGCAGCCTACCCTCTCCTCCTGTAAAGTGAATCATTAAAAAAGGCAGGAGTAATATTCTTTGTTCCTGCCATGTAGCACAGGCTGGGCAGCACACGCTGTCACTGACAGCTCCTTTGCTTTCTTAGCACTTACTCTTGCCTTGCAGTGAAATGTGAGGAAGAAAAATTATCCCTGAATTGCCCAGCATTCTTTGGATTTCTGTTTTAAATCATTTACTCAGTAGCCACTCTCCTATTCTACAGGAAATACATAACAACCACCAAATCACCCCTTTTGTAAGAGAGTACCCACTGCTGCTGCAGCAAGTTTGGGGAGGGGTTCCCATGCACACAGGCAGAAGGAACAAAATCCACCAGAGCTTTTCCCAATCCCAAGAACCCTCAGTGTACCAAGCTTCAAACCAACAGAGCTTTCTCCCAGAAAAGCAAAGAGTAATAACTATTCTGAATTTTAAAGGTGATCAAGGCAGTCTCACTAAGAACACACAACACTTAAAGGGATTCTGTTGAGCGTCTTCAAACATATGTAAATGTGGATTTTCAGCAGAGCTTATCCTCCCTGGGGGCTCAGAAGCTCCACCCATCCCAGCACAGCAATTTTGCCGTGCACAGCACCACAGCAGCCACTCTGCAACTGACATTACACCACCAAAACACCAGAGACAGCTACAGAGAAAGAATAAACCTTTCAACCAACACAACTCAGGGAGGTTTAAAGCCAGTTCTTGCTCCACCATTCATCTGAGTGGTGCCAGGGCACCAAGGAGAAAGCAGCAGTCCAGGAGGCTCTGACAGGGTCAGGTCAGCTCACACTCCTGACCCTGCTCATCATAGAGCAGCATCAGGGGTATATTTCATTTTAACCTGCAGGTGACCTTCATATTGCATGACCTTCATCCTTGCAACCTCCTTTGAACAACCACCACCACAATTCCAGTACTCTGGATCACTCAGCTCCCTCAAGATTGCTCGTGTGAGCCTCCAGGCCTCCTGCATTTAGGTGCTGGAGCCCCATATATAATGCAATACATCATCAGATCTGCTCTCTCCTGCAATATTAATGCCAGCTCCCATGTTATTTCTCACCAACCTGACTACCATGCATGTAAAATGTCTAAAGTAACTGTGGTTGGAAGAGCAACACAAAACATTAAGTCATTTAACAGGGGGGAAAAAGCTTTGCCTTTCACTGGCAGTGCTGTTCAGAGCACATGGCAGTGAGCGTGTTTTACACCTCTAATGCACAGCCCAGCAGGGTAAATGCTAAAGTTGGAACTGCAGCATTCAAAGTTAAAAAGTGTCAGAATTCAAGCTGCCTGAACAACATTAATTTGACCCTCCCATGTGTATAAGGTCTAGAATTATGCAACCAAAATGTTTCCCTTTGTCATCTGTCTCACCAAGGGCACAGATTGGCCAGTGCTCACTCCACATGCTATTCCCTTTCCTTTCAAATTTCAAAATATTACCCTGTTTGCTCTTCAGAGGGAAGCCATAGCCCTATTTGTCACACATCATTCAAACCCCATTCTAAAGGCAGAATCTTTATCTTGAAGATAAACAAGTTATCTTCCCTAATGACCCATGTGAGACAAGATAATAGCATTGCTGCTGTGCTGCAAATGGGAAACAAAAACAAGGAGATGTAAGTAAAATGCTTCCATTGCTTTTGGATGCCTTAACTGAGACTTCCAAGGCATGATTTTCAGGAAATTTAGAAGTTACTATAAATCACTGCATGGATGCATCTACCCAGCACAGCTCAACAACTTGCAACCCTGTGCACAGCCCACCATGGAAAGTTTAGTTTAAGCAGCTTACTGAGGGTAACTTGAGAATCCCAAGGCACAGAAGTCTCCAACTGCCTCAGCTGCTAAGGCTTCCTTCCTCTCCCAATGGTTCTCCCTTCTTCACCTTCCTCAGCCACTTTCTTCAGCACAGGTGTGATCCACAAACAAGGCACCCTGCCCTCTGAATGACATCATGGTTCCTAATTGCTGTTCTCCTGTCTCTTTAAGGAGTTTTCTAAAGTTCCATTTTTAGCCTTCTGTGTTTACCTTTTGCAGTGGAGTCAGATACAATTTTGCATAAACAACCTTTTTTGTTATTGTAATCATCTAACAATGTTTACATTCTCTCATAAAGAGGAGACTGTTGATGGACTGTTGGGTTGCCCAGTGTAGTTGAAGAGGACGATTTTCTTCCTCCAATCCATGGTCACTGCTGGAATTCCATAAATGTTGAAGTTGTAAATAAACCTTCTCTTTTCTGCCTTGGACATCGCAACGTGTGGGTGTCATTTCTTTGTGTCATGTGCGACACCGAATAAACATACCTGACACTACAAAATTGTGCTCCCCTTCAGATTACTGCTAACTTGGATGTTCTTAGAAAGATACTTTTGAAAACTCCTCCTGCAGCATCAGGACGTTGTCCACTCAGATCATCACTGGAGGGGGATGACATTTCCTGCAAGAGGGTGGGTGACTTCTTAGACTCCCACAGGAACAACGATTCAAGTCTTTAGACAGATCTTCCCCATTCACAGCTCCCTGTCCTAATTTTCCTCTCCAGTCTTGGTCTTCCTGTTTATTTTCAGCCCCTTATGCCTCAGCTGGTTTCTTTTCACCCCGAATTCTTTCACATCAGAACTACCTTGCTTCCACAATGCCCTCATTCAGGCTTCTTGTCCATGTGCCTCTCCCAGCTCCTGACTTCACTGGACAAGAGCCAGAGCAAAAAGGTTCTTCACTATCTCTCCCATCCCTTCCCAGAGTCCTGCTTCAGCTCCCAACACAGCCCACATTCCCTGTGCTCTTCAACAAATAATGTTGGAATGGCTTAGTAAAAGCAAGTCAAAGACAGGAAGAGAGGAAAATACTTCAGAAGGACAAAGCATTTGCTATTTTTATTCCAAGTGCTGTGGTGAGCATAATTATGCAAATTCAAAAAAACTTGTCATAATTGACCTTTTCAAAACATGTGTGTCCATGGGCCTAACATAGAATTCTTTGGTGAACCTTGAAATTTATTAAAGGTCAGCAGCTCTAAAACTTAATCTCATTTAATCATTGAGGAACTTATTTAACACACAGCTATCACCAATCATCAGGGAAAAACAAACTTACTTAAACCAGGAAAAACTTTGATGCATTGAACTACAGCAAAACCTGTTGCTTTAAAAAGCTGCGAAAGAAAAGTTAAAAAAAAATGTTCTTGCTACAGAACCTAGCAGTTTAGTTGTTGTCCTGAAAATTTAGCAATGCCAAAATCCAAGGGGTTCAGGTCCATCTGAAGCCCTGGAAGCAGATCTGGTCAAAGGGTCAGAAGTTGCTCCTGATTCAAACTAAGTTAATTCTGGCAGTGTGTAGAGTAAGTCTAAAATCTCGTTGTGTTTAGATTCTCCAGGGCTTGGCTGTCTCTACTGAGCTACTGCTCCCAGAACTGTGCCAGATCTTTGTGCTCCTTTGGGGAAAATTGTTCTCCAGCTTTACAATTCATTTGCAGCAACACAGTCCCTGCCCACCTTGAAAACTGGTTCTTTCTATGAGAAGCTCACACAGACCCTGGCACAACTCCCAGGAAAATGAAACTTCATGAAGATTTCTGTGACATCAGGACTGGCCAAGGAGGGATTTTGGACACAAAAGGCACAAAAAGAAAACCAAAACAGGAAAACCCCACGTTTTCACAAACTCACAAGCCCCAGTGCAGCTGCCCTTATGCTATATTAGTTTTTATGCAGAAGCCATTCGAGAAATTTCAAGGTTTTGTTGTTGTTGTTGTTTTTTGGTGGTGGTGGTGGTTTTTTTGGGTTTTTTGGGTTTTTTTGTTTGGTTGGTTTTTTTGTTGTTGTTTTGTTTTGTTGTTTTTTGTTTTGTTTTGGTGGCTTTTTTGTTTGTTTGGGGTTTTTTGTTTGTTTGGTTGGTTTTGTTTGTTTGTTTGTTTGTTTTGGGGTTTTTTTTCTTCCAGGAAAGTAAAACACGACAAATAAGCAAAGCTGCCTTAATTAGAACAGGTGCTACAACACAAAATACTGGTCCCATTCCAGGACAGAAATAACAGAACTGTGGCTTCAACCAAAGGAATGAAACAATAAACATACAAACAACTGAGGACCAGACCAAACAGAATTAGTTGCCAGAGCACCACTGAAGATCGTGAATCTATGACAATTTATACCAATGAAGGCAGTTTGTCCTTGAAGTTCAAGGTCATTTTTTTCACTAAACATCATTTTTCTGGAATTTACATGCCATACAGGCCTTTGTTTCCTGACTTAAATCTTCTACCCACCAGCATCATGGTCTACGGATGAATGTCATTTTTTTCCATTGGTATCTACACTCTGAGAAATATGTTGCCTGAACTGCTTCTTGTACAACAGATGGAAGGACATTATAAAATATCAGATGGCTCTCTAACAGGCTCTTTGAAATTCAAATAAGGTTACATATCCTTCACTTCACCATACAAGACCACAACGGGCTTGATTACGGAAATATTGGCACAGGTCTGTGTCAAATCAATAATGTGACATGGTGTCAAGCTTATCAGAGGGGTTTAGCTGTTTGTTTTCATTTAGCACCTGCCTGGAGTGCCTGTCACCACCAGGAACATTCCAGGAAGTCCCAAACAGCCAACACAAGGACACCAAATATAGCCTGGGACACTGCAGCTGGAACAGTCCTGCCATAGTCATTCCATTTTCATCCACCCAAGGGGGTGAACAACCTGGGATCCATTTCTGGGGATAATGCAATAGCAGGGTAATTATTCAGCAGCCAGACAAATAACTTGTGTTAGCTGACAAACCTTACTTTTGCAGCCCTGCCCCCACACACGTTCCAGGAGGTGGTGCTGTCCCATGGATGCACTGAAATCATTGGTTTCTCTTTTAAGATAAAAGCTGTCTCTTGAAGATATAAACTTCAGCAGATACAGGGCACTTTATGCAAGTGCATGAGCCCCTGATGCCAGCTGAAGTCTCAACTTCCATGAAAAAGTAACTGTTAAATGCACATTCAGCATTTCTGAGAATTCCAAGACTATCAGCTCCTAATGCTCCCAATCTGAACGGACTTGTTCTGGAAAGAACAGCAGCTCTTTAATGCTTTGCATGAATTCAAACCACGGGCTGTTACTCAGAGAACAAACCTGTTGTGCCACCCATCTGTAACAGCCATCTGGGACAGATGTTTTACATGGAAACTGCCACAAGACTTAGAGTTCACTATCAACCCACCTTACATCTTGATCAGTTACCCCTCAATGACCCAATGAGAAATTACGGATCCCACCTGAGTAAAGGAAGCAATACAGATACTTCACACTGGTGTCCTTTCCTGAGAAATCAACAGTCCGGAAAGCAGATCAGTGCTATGCCTGCACCATCCTATCCCATCCCACAAAATCCCTGCTGCTTGCAGAGCTAAAGCTCAGTAGAATCTTTTATGGACATGGAATTGACCATATATTATGTATGCAAAGTCAGACTGACTATTTGTTTGCTCCCATTTACTTGCTACCAAGAACCTTAGTTTCTTAAGCCCAATAAATCACCTTTAAAACATGTTAATGATCAACAAACATAAACATTCTTCATAAAATTCTGAAACAAAATTATTAGCTATTCACATCCAAGTTCTATAAATTTCACTGCATGTCCATCTGGCAGACAGCTGCATTATTTATTTGCTGTCACACTCAGTAAATTGATTTACTGGCATTTAAAGGTGTCATCTTTACTCATTACAATTTCAGTGCTCACTCCAGCACTGCCAACATTGCACCAACGACCTGAGTTTCAACTTTTAATCTCTCCTAAGATTGAATTCCACATACAAAGCAGTATATGAAGAGACAGAAGAAACTGAAGGACGAAGGTGCTTCGATTTAAAGTTCACTGATCTCTATACAGTAACAATTTGGTGAGAAAGTTAATTTAACGACTCAAGTGCAACACACACTTTTTTGAGCCCAAGGTAAACTTCAGAACTGGCAACACTGCTGAGCAGAATTAGGATAAGTGGACTTGACAAGGAATGAGGCCACATCCATGGAAAGGATTAGTGCCCTGGAAAAGTTTGGGGCAGGTGTGGTTTACCCTGCGCCACATCACCTGAATGCTCTCCCAAGTGTGCTCCCCAGCTGTATTAGCTGCAGTGCCAGAGACCAGCACTCCAGTCCTGCCCTAGAGATATTCCAGGCTGGCAAACAGCAGGAGCCCCCCACCTCACCCCAGCTGCTTTTAAAAACAAGCAGTACCCATCAGCTTGGAAAATGCATTAGAACACAAGAGACTCAGGGTGCTCGGGACTGTATTCTAGGACACTGAGTGTTAAGTGCAAGAGGTTTTCAGGAAAAGATGCAATGAGCCCCCCAAGCTCCCCAATTTGTGCACTCCAGCAAACAGCTCCAGAACCATCCCTACTGATCGAGGAGGCACTTCTGTGCTTCCCCTGGAAACTGCACTCCAGCTGAAATAACATCACCTACCCTCCACAGAGAGCCCCAGCAGGCAGCACAGGAACCAAACAGAGCCGTGGCCTGCAGCTCACAGCCACACACATATATATAACCACAGCCAAACTGCAGGAAAAGCTGGAGTTCTGATCATGCCTCACTAGAGAAAAACGTAATTAAAACCATTAGGTTTGGAAAACTTCCAGCCCTATGAATCTGACAAAGACATTTATGATGATAGAAGAATAATAATGTCCAGTAAAATCCCTGGACATAAAAGCACTAAAAGTGTTTTACAGTCAAAAATTCAAGGAAAGAACATTTTAAATAAGTTAATATGCGCCTTCTGTAGAAAAGGAGCAGCGTGACTCCTTTTACATTTCATAAAGTGAAGCTTGACTTCACAGCTATCTGTATCCTATCACACTTTTCCTGTCAGACTAAACATCTCTTGTTTTGATGCAAACAGAGCAACTTCTCTGGCAGGGTATTTTTGATGAAAATGAACTCAAGGCTTAAAAAAGAAGAGCCCAAGTCCCTTCTGTGATAGCGAATTTCTGATGCTTCGATCCACTTTGCATTGCAAGGCTTTGAAGGATGCCCAAGATGAGAAGGGATTCATAACACCAACCACCAAGAGGGGTGCATTACAGTAAAGCATATTGACATGCTTGCTCTTTTTTATTGATCCACACAGCAGGCTCTTACTTGAGGTAACATTAAGAGAAATGTCTCATTTACTTGAAAAGAAAAAAAAAAATTCACAGTTTTTGGAGAAAACATTTGGCAGAGTGCTGCCATCTGCACCAATATTTGAAAACCAAGCCATTCAAATGCTCATAATTTACTTAATCTTAGCAAGATATTTGAAAATTAGAGGCCTTTTATTACATTTTCCAAAGCAGCATCACTTTGCATATTGAGTATTAGATCCATCTGGAAAAGTGACACTCAAAACAACAATGCCTTTTCAAGCCCATATCACCTTGTTGTACCAGGCTCCTCATACATACTGAGCATATGACTTCCAGAAGCTGCTTTTGAAAAATAAAGGTAAGGGGAGACAAAATCTACAAAGAATGTTCAAATGGTGACTATAACAAGTATAAGGCTCTCAAAAGCATCTATACTCAAGTGTTGTGATGACTTCCTGCAGTTTCTTCTGTTTATTTTAGAATCAGGCACAAGAGAGCAGCTTAGAACTCCTTTTTTCAATAGGTTTGAGAGCTTTAAGAGTTTAAGAAGTTTCACAGCTGATTATACTGACAAATAATTCCAATTATAATCAGTTTCACAGCTGATTATACTGACAAATAATTCCAAATTCGGATCAGTCCAAGCAGTAAGCAACGTAAGAAAGGAATTTCCAATGCACATGCACTGGAGCTGGAGCTTGTTTGGGATTGCACCTGTCAGAGCCCAGAAACTGGAGACAGACTGTGGCCACTTGCAGTTTATTTAAAGAAAACATCTTCTGTCACCCTGCCTCTCAGTCATCACCCTGGTTTTGTTTCATCTATTTGCTGTTTAAGCCTGGGAAAGGTGGAATGAAGACTTTAGTTGACTTTAACTAAGCAACAAACAGCTGCCCACTAAACCCTCTCGAGTACAGCACTCTACCTACCCACAATGCTCCCAGTACAGAAAAACCCCTTCCATTTTATCCTGAGCTTCCTCTGAACAGAACACCTGGAGCAGGCATCCAGGACAGGGAGCAGAATGCAAGAAAAAAAACTCCTGGAATGATTCATTACCAAAGCAGTCAAAACCAAATACCAAGAGCATCATTCAGCTTTATTGCAACAGATCAGTGACACACTCAGGGTAAGGCTTTGGGAAAAAAGGTCATTGCAAAGTCCCTCTGCACAGCCTGGAAGTTTCTAGTACCAGCCTGCCAGGCCTTTGCAGGCATTTGCTAAGATCTGGAAAACCACAGACTTCAGAGCAAGGTGCTGCTGTGTGTTCTGAGCTGCTGAGCCAACCACAGGAGAGGCACTGCAAAGCACAAGTGAAAAAGAAATCTCGAGCTGACTTAAAGTCATTTGCTCCAGAAAAACAAGTTTTCCTGGAAAATGTTCTACATAGATGAATCCTACCAAGAGGCTGGATATGAACTGTTCATCCAAGAAATGCTCAGCAATGAAAGATTAACGTGCACTTTACTTCAGGGGCTTTGAACATAAAACTATCCTCTCACCTTCAAATCTACTTTCCTGAATTTCTTTCTGCAGAATATTTACAATGCCCACTTTCATTCTTAAGCAAACAGCAGAAAGAATATCTTCTTTGAGCAAACAGGTCTGGACAGACTGCAGAAATTTGCCAAATATTGATTTTGTTAGGGATGAGCTTGAAATTTCCATCTTGTTTCAGTTTCACACTGAATGAACTTTTAGAAAGTGATTTTTTTAAAATAAATGTATTATACTGCATTAAAAGATGTGAATTAAACTACTTCAGATAATGAACTGAAACACCTATGATAACTGAGTAATTGAGAGCAGTAGGAATTTATCCTTCAGGGTAAAACAGTACATTGGGAAAAATGATGTTGTCCTAAGAGGTTCTGTCTTGCTCAGGCAGGGCCACAGGCAGACACTGTGCCTGATTGGCCCAGATGTGGTTATGGCAGGATACAACAGCAAGTCAGCCAACTTACCTAAGAGTGTTTTATTCTACAAGCCTTTTCTCCAGTGGCACTTTCAGTCAGGTCTCTTCCCACTCCTTATCTATCAGTTTTATAAAGCTTACCCTGATACCTTTGGGCTTATGTTCTAGCAAACCAGATTTGGTGAATACAAATAAGTGAAGAAACTGAAAATTCAGTATATAAGCCCTTATTTCTGCAGGAAACTAAGTTAAAAAAATGTTATAAGGAATGCAGTCTTCACAATGTTTGTGTAAAGCACACTGAGCATCCCAGAATTACAGGAGAAGCATTACCTGCTTGTAGTTCTCTGGCTGTCTAATGAGATCTGTTTCTGTGACAGAAAGATGTCCGAGGTCCTGGTCCATGTGGGAACCACTTGTGTATAAATGGATCTGGAACAGATCAATTTAAAAGATATTTGTCAGAGCAAGGAGCAGCACATTAACACCATGAACTACCACCCAACAGCTGTGTGGGGTGGCAGGGTGATGTGACCAGTGCTTACAAACCCTTTCCCAATGAGCACGGACCAGTGTGAGTACTACCACCAATGCAACAGCCAGAATGGAAGGGGTGAATATGCACCACAATCACCTCACAAAATGGTTCATCTAGCAGCACTGCCACAACCACATACAGGAATTGCAACCACTGCTGCCACAGTAAAACTGAAGGTTTCTCTCTTCATCCTCTCTTGAAGTCTTTTTCCTTACAGTGCACATGGTCTGGTGCATTGCATCAAAGAAGAAACCATTTACACAGGTAGCAGCAGTCTTAACTGAGCTAAAGTATACTCTCAGAATAATCTTTATTTCTTTCAAGCAGAAAAAAAATGCTACCTAGTTACAGTAAAGTTCTCTTTTGCTGTTCTATACTATTGGCTTTTGCTTACCAAGACCTCGTCCCAGCTGCACTGGTGATGGTATCATCAATTATTTGATGAAGAAGCTTCCCAAGTTAGTCAAGGGAACAATAAAAAGCAATTCCTCCTATTCAGAGCTGATCCCCTTGTTACTGTAATAACTGCAGCTGCCAAACAAGATAGCAGTGCACATTTGTCAGACAATCACTCATATTTCATTAATATTTCTGCCAGAAGACAGAGAATGTTTCCTGCTTTTCTTCCTTTATTCTAATACGGACTTTATCACACACTTGGGTATTGACAACTATTTTAAAGTTGACAGGCACTGGGTAATTATCAACCCTTCAGTGAAACTTCAGAATATTTTAGCGTTCCTTTCCCAAAACTCACTGCTGGTGACAACCATCTGTCACATGTGCAGAGCTCTGCCAGTTTAAAAATAAAAGAGCACCTCCCCACACAATGTTCTTCCCTTCCACTTGCCACTCCTCTCCCTGCTGCATTCTTGCATAACTCTGGCTGCCAAACCTTTGGGCCCCCAGCTCCAGCAGTGAATTTCAGTTCCAAGGTAGGTGGCAGCAGCATCCCTGGGTAAAGCCCAAAACAAACACAGCAAAGCTGTAACAACAGAGGAATAAGGTGTTCCCCTGAGACCAGGCTAGATGGATGCTGAAACACTCCAGTATTTGTGGGTTTGCTGTCTCTTACTGATAACTAATAGAAGATAAACAAGGCTTCAAGATGGAAAGAGCACCAAAGCAGGAGTAGCAGTGAGAGGGTGAGAGGCAGAACATGCACAGCTGTTGCTCTTTGGCACTAGAATACCCCGAGGTGGAGGCAGCTCTGGTTTAACCTCAGGCTAACCTTTGCAAGAGAGCACAGGTACAGCCCCCCACACTCAGCACCATTTCTGGGGAGTTTCCAGCACCAATTCCTAAATGTCCTTGAGCCCAGACAAGCTCCTCTCCCTGCAGGCTGCCTAATTCACCTAGGGAAGATGAAAAGGAGGCTTGCTCATGGTTCACACACATTTCCACGTGGGGAAAAAATTCTACTACATTAAAGAATGCACTTCTGAGATCTAATGGCAAATTCAGCTTAGGAAAAAAAAAAAAAAAGAGAAGATTTTCAAACCAAACAGACAAAAAATATATAAATAAACAAGGTAGCAATTCCCAGAATAATATGGTAGATTTTTCATGTCAAGATACAGATGCATCTAACAATTGGAGTTTAGCTCACTCATAAATTACTGACAATGAGGTAATTACCCAGCATCAGTCCCTGCCCTCTGTTATTCAGAGATCAAGACTTTGTCCTTGTCCCTTTACTCTTACTACCTCAGATATACAGATACAACCCATCCAATCCACTGCACTACTACACACTGCTGCATCTTATTTTATATTGTTGATCTTGGAGGGGGCACAAGAAACCACCCCATTCATAGGTGGTAATTCCCAGTGTTGCTCTGCATTCTTACTGACAATACAACTCCTGCTCTTAGTTTCCAAGCATGTTAAAACCATTTTTGTTGCTTTACCATGATCTGATAATTCCAATTATGTTAAACTCTTCTTCTATCACCAAGAATTCTGTTTAGTATCATTTTATTCTTACTAATCCATACACACAGCCCATAATCAGATTTTCACCTGCTTAAAAACAAAAATTCATCTCTGAACCTGATCTAACCCTCCACTACTTCAGGATGGAAGACAGATGAAAATATCCTCAGGAAATCCATCAGTTTTGCAGAAACTCACCTGTTTCTCTGTTTTTTACAACATGCTGAATGTGGCACAGTGCATTTAACAGAGCCCCCCAAAATGAAAGTTTTAATCTATACAGGTTCCTGTTTTGCTGAAACCACACAGGGCTTCTCACTCACATTTTCTAAGGCAAAGAGGTAACTCACAGACTAAATAAAAACAACTGCTCTCTCCTATGAATTCAAGAGGGATCAAAACCCGGGCAGACAGATATTCTTCTGGCATTTGACAGAAAGAAAAAGAAAGAGAACAGAAGGAACCAAGAGACGTGCCTTAACACAGTAATTTATTCTCCACGTTCCCATGTATTTGAAGGCACACCAGGTAAATATGCACCACTGAGAATTTCAAGGGAATTAGAATGGTATTTCTACATCATGCTTCCAAAGCCAGCCAACCTGCCCATGTCGAGAAGCTATTAAAATGTTACTCAACAGCTCATAGCCTCAGGCTGCAAAATTCCTCAGAAACAGAGAGGTTAAGGTTTCCCTCAGGAAGTCTTCCTCCTACAGCAGGACATGTGTGCTTCTGTAGGCTTCAACATGCCTTCTGGGAGCTGAAGTCATTGAAAAGAAACTCATCAGAGCAGCCAGCAAAGAGCAGCAGCCAGGCAGGCCACCTAACAAGCAACTCCCAGCACAGGACCAGCTGTAGCTCCAGGGAGGCTTCCCTCTCTTGGGGACTGCAGAAATTCATCCCATCAACCTCAGGTGGCTGCAGGCAGGACAGAGTAGATAGAGGTCACAGCAATATTGGTACTAAAAGCACAGAGTGGAAGGAAGAGCAGTCATCTTCTGAGTAAGAACATATTTTCCAACTCTGTTGCGTTCTTCTCCGAGAGGCCCAAATAGAGAAAATGGCATTTTAGAGCTTGTGTGAGTCACAGAATGAAATCTGCAGAAGTGTCGCCACTAGTTGACAAAAATTATAGCTCCTGATCAGCAGTAAATAAGATTGTTCCACAGCTGAGACACATAACCTGGTACGTTATCAAACAGAGCGAGTAAAAGCCATAATTATCATTTTGTAGAGAAAGCCCTCTGTAAATCTGTCAGCATAATTAAAAAACATAACACTCATTAGCCTTTTGCATACCGCGCTTGTGGTTTATTAGAGGAAAGCAGCAGCTCATATAGAGGTCATCCTGGGTCAGCTCAGTCTTCCAACACACAGAATAGTTTAAAAGTTTTGAAATTAATGTGGCAGTAAAAGCAATTTCTCTAGAAAGAGTCAGGAAATATCAATTATTGTTTATACAGCTGCTAAATTGCGTGAGTGTGTTATATTTTGTGTTACCGTAAATGCTAACATTAATGTGGCACTGTAATGAAGTCCTTCCAAAGTCACATTTACCTTTCTATAGCCCTAAAATAGAAATTCAGACTAAAATATAAATCAGAGCACTGCACTTTATTGCAGCTCTGAGCAGAACTCCCACAGCTGCACACATATCAGTGTGGGTTCACATGGGGAGGAGCTGGGCTCAGCTCCATCCTCCCTTGTCACCCCCATGGTGGCAGCCCTGACAGTGACAATCATCCCCAGCACCGCTGCTGCCTTCAGTTTAGCCCAGCAATGACTGCTGGAGGAGGCAGTAATGACAGCTCTGGGAAACTGGATGAACAGAGACATAACTCTCCCTCCTGTTTATTCCTCCAGATTCTGGAAATCATGTTCCAGGGACCTGCAGCATAACTTAACCTGTCTCTCGTGGTTGTCTGACTGCCCTAACTTTAGCATACATTTTGCCTTAGACAGCCACAAAGGGGTAAAAAAAAGTCCGAGTTTATTTCAAAGTACAACTTCCACAGGAGGGTCATCATCTCTCATCTCCCCTGTCAACAAGTTGAGCATGTTGCCCCATCAGCACATCTCTTCATTACCTCAGTGCCTCATTTGGACCATTGAGAATATCTCTGTTTGTACTCGAGCTCCCAGGTTTGACCTGCTTTTAATTCTTCCTCAGCCTCATTAACTGCAAGCTGAGGCACTGGAGCTGCGTAATGATTTGTTACTGTCAAGTCTCACATAAATCAGAGCACTGATGATGACTTATGGAGGCATTTGCCTCACCTACTAGAAAAACCAGCTTACCTTAAATAGAGGCAGTTTATCAGGGGGAGAAGATGCCAATCATTTCATTTGAGATTCACCCCTCCCAACCCCAGCACCGTCTGTGATCACAGTGCAAAAACTCAAGGTCTGCACAGGCACTTAGAGGGAATTGCCACCTTTGTTCCCAGGTCAGGGAAGCACATCAGCAGTGGTCAGTGAGAAGCAAAAGGTTATTTGAGATGCTGCACACACAGCACCTGATCCCTCTACCCTAGGGCTGTCAATCAGACATCTGCCCTAGCAATCAGTTCATGGAAAGAACAAAATGTAACCTCATTATAGTTTTTAGCACTGCTCTGTCAGACACAGGATTAAAACCAGGAAGGCATCTTCATTCAAAGGTGAAGATGATTGTGACAACTTTTTGATGTGTACTTTGGGAAGGAATTTCCCCAAATCATTTCTAGTCTCAAAAAAAGGTTTTCTGTGAAGGTTTTGAGTACAGTAATAGCTGCCTCAATTTATGTTATCTGAAGAGATATAAATGGAGAAAGGGGACCTAGGGAAAGCAATACTTTAATAACTTTTAGGACTATCTTAAGAACTGTATTATTTAATTTGTTTCTGGAGTCACCACCACTGTCAACTTTAGGACTGAAGGCTGTTCCATCCTAAACAGACATAATGCTCCCAGATGTCTGTGAACGGACAGGCACCTAAACATCCATAAATGGGACGAGAACTGGAACCTTAGCAGTGTAGAGACCATTACCAATTCCTGATTTAAAAGCAGGTAAATTTGGGGTTCTGCTGAGATGTCCCCTAGTACTTTGGAAAGAGATTTTGCATTTTATTTGCTATTACTTTCAATATTTATGCTTATCATTTTGAATCCACATTTCCAGTGAGCTTAAGAGTTCTGCATGGCTACTTCTTGTCTGGGGAACCAGAATGCTCTGTCTTGTTTCTAGCAGGCATTTTCTGAGAAAAACGGCAGCAGTCTGTGTGTGCAGAAGTGACTAATGTGCCAACCTGCGAAAGAGACTTTTATACAATTACAACCTTACAAACACTGAACATACCACATTTTCTCATGGTTCTCCCACACTGGGCAAAGACAGAGGTGCTTACATTCAGAGTAATTCATTCTTACCTACAGAAAATGCAGAACTAGCAAACAAGAATAATTTGTAGGTTTAGCTCTAGCTGACAAGGCTTTTAAATAATAAACTATGTCATAGTGAGTTAGAAGAATCGTTTACCTTGTGCAAAAGTTTGCACTGCTCTTGGAGCTGAGCGTGCAAAGTGCACCACTGCAACCTCAGCCTCCCGTTTAACCACTGCAGGTATCGAACATCCACTCTGTCCTCAGGCCCTGCTGCAGCTGTACCCTCCTGGCTCTTGGGCAGCTCATCTTCACACTGAAAGCAGGAAAAGAATACCAGACTGGTTTTAACTCGTTTTAACAGTTTCAAGTCATTCAGTAGTGAACATACTACATATATAAGCCAAAGAGGAGGAAAATCACCCTGAAATGAAGTCAATTCCAGCAGTACAGAGAAATTAGAATACAGGACCGGGAACAGCCTAAACAAGTAGAGAAGTGTGGAATAAATATCAGCTTCTCAGCTGTGATGTGGTGAGCTGTCTCCCCTCCCATCTTTCATTTTCTGTACCCAGGAAGACAGAGTGTTCCTGAGACAGCAAGAATGTTCTTTACCCAGATGGGAAAAATTGTATTTTGACTAGATTCTAATATGTCAAAGAACATAAAAAAACCAGATTTAGCTACTGCAGTGTCTTCCTGACACCCTATTTTATAAATCAATAACTTACATAGGGACAAAATCATGGGCCTGTGCTTGCCCAGCTATTTTCTTTTCTCCATCCAGCATTTCCCATCTGGCAGGATTGAGGAAAAGAAAAAAATCATGCAGCTGGCAGAGGACTCCACAGAGGCACTCCCAGCTACAGTTGTATCATCTATCTTGCTTGTTTCGCCTTTTTCTAGAGTAATTTGGAAGGAAGAAGAGAGAAGCAAAGAGTTTCCATTTGTTCCTCTTGTCCCACTTTCCTTCTGCTGCAGATAAAAAACTAACAACAGCCAACACCTTCATCTTCTGCACAAAATTTCTGCAGCACATTTCTGTTGTATCTCTTTCCCAAGGAACATGGGGAATTCCACCTCCCCCAGCCCCCTGCACAAAGAGATCATTCACATGTACAAACAGATCTCTCTGTTTTCAGCTAAGACTCCTGCAGACTGCAAATTAAAAGGGGAAGGAGACATGGGTAGTTTTACTTCTGATGCCAGTAACACCATTTAAAGTAAAGCTTTCCATTTCATGCAGTCTATAGGAATTACACACAATAAACACAGCCCATCATTCCAAACTACATTCCCATCATTTTTACTACAACTTGTCATAAGAAGTAGGAATAACAGAGAACTGCAAAGACCTGGTTATTCAGAATGGATGTTTGCCATTCTAAAAGGATGTGTCTCCCAGGTCTTAGACTCTCAAGACATTTCTTTTAAGTGGAAATTTAAATACATGACTGAAACATGACTGTTTTCAAGAAAACACTTAGGCAGATATTTGGACCCATAGACCTTGATGGTATTTAAACATATGTGCTTCCCTGCTTCACAGATTTCCACATTCAGTAAAATCTTAAAAAGATCCAGTTGGCTGGCAAAGCTTGAATATAGTTCCAATTTGGATCCTAAACTAACAATGCAAACTGTAAAATGAAGAGATTTAATCTTGCCTTAAATGCAGATTTCAACAGAAGTGTGTCTACAACCGTAATCAAACAACCCCTAACACTTGTTTTAACCTAAATATCTCCAGGTGACAGGGCCTCTATTACAATGAATGTTCCCATTATTTATAAGCACAAAAATGCTGCTCTGATCACATACCAAACTGTACCAATATTATAGGTTTGTTCCTTTTGCTCTGTGGCTCAGATAAACACATGTTATACATCACAGAGGTACAGGGCTGGTAGAGGGCTTCTCCTTTTAAAGGCACAGATTTATCTCTAACAACAACACAAAAAAAAAATAGAAAAGAGTTTGTGCCAACTCCAATGTCCCTCTTTTTCCTCTGCTCCTTTGTCTCCAGGCACCTAAACTAAGGCACTGTGTCCTAGGACACTGCAGTCTAAGCTAAGTACATCCACAGTTTTTTGGGGCAAAACCCTGTTTTGCCCCAAACAGGATGGTTTCTGGACCAGGAAACCATACAGATATATTTACCAAGCTATCCATTAGCATGATAAGCCAAGCAGCTGGATATTAGTCATGGCAGCAGAGAAAACCCATGTGTAAAGAACATTAGAACACCTCACATAAGCAGCTAGAAAGCCACCAGGCCGAATTTGGGAATCCCAGATTAAAATCTGCATTGTCCATAATTTACAGTTCTACTCCAACTTCCCTGGTTAGAGGTTTCAGAACAGCACAAATACTGCTCTCCTGGGGATTTATTTCAGGAAGGAATGGCATTAGACTTGATTGCTTTGGCAGTACAGTGACAAACACCATGCAGAGCTAATTTTATTGTAGCAACCTGCCTTATTAATATTAAAATAAGGAAGCCAGCCAATGCATTTTTAACAGGATTTCTCCATTATTTATTTCACAAACTGCACAAAAAAATTACTTTTGCTATGAAATACTTAGCCCGGCATAAAGTAAACAAGGTAGAAAAAAAAAGGTCTTGCATATTATACTGTGACCTCAATTTCCAGCCCCATCTTTACAATCTAAGACTATTTACTGCTCTCCTAGTGGGTGAAAAATCCCTAAAACACCAGGCCAGGCTACAGGCTCAGAGCATCACTGTGAATTTATCTAATCTATGCAGCAATCCAGGTACACACCTACATTCACTCTGAGATATAGAAGTGCATATTTTTTAGTCCAGTTCATAAAGAGAGCAGCCAAGGCAACTACCCAGAGACCTCAAGAGACCTCCCACACTTGGAATGCTCCACACCACTTTTTGGAAGAGATCATTCCACAGCCACTTCCCAGAGAAGCATTTTGCTTGCAAACTGTTTGCTGCAATTAATGCTTCTCTTTGATTCCATTTCAGAGGAGGGATGTCCTTGGATCAGCTACAGGAATTGGTGCCACAGCCTTGCAGTACAAAAGTCACATGAGCAAGTATCAATGTCTTCATCACCATTTTGAGGGTTTCTCCCATTACTGGGGATACCTGAGCTGACCTAGTCAAACTGGGTGATGTGGACCTGCCTGATCACCCCTGATCAGTGTAACTTAGGAAAATCAATGAAGCTGAAGATAGAATGAATTTCCACTCATTTCCACTCCCACCATAACTCACCCTAAAGGAGCTTCCTATCCTAAAAGCTCCAAGTACTGCTGTTAGAACTTTTCAGTATCCACTCATTGGCAAGGCTAAGAAAAGCAAGCACAAGCCTGATCAAAGTGACAAGCATATATTTACATGAGCTCTCCCCAAGCCAGTTTCTGAACCATCACCCTGCCCACACTTCAGCTCTCCTGTGGTAAAAGATCCAGGAGAAATAAACAGCTAAGCCCCAGAACAAATACACATTCCAAGACAGCACCCACCACCATCCCAGTTCAGGTAGCTCACAAACTACAAAACCTACCCCAGGCTCACAAATACACCTCTGGCTTAGTCAGACCTAAACATGGTCTACTGTCCCAAAAGCATGTATTTAACAATTCTTGCAAGGCCTTCAGTCTTTAACACACAAGTTTTGCCCCAAACATTCCATCCCAAGCTCTTTCAAATCAAATTATAAAAAAAAAAGGTGTCAGTTCATTCCCAAAAAGTGTCAATAGGCTTGTGGTTATACAGTGCAGCAAGTGCATTAAAAAAAACCCCAACACTGCCAAAGTCCTCCTGGCAGAATTGTTCTGAGCAGACAAGTCAGAGTCATGAAATACAGTGAACTGAAAAAAGCCATCAGATATGAAAGTACTCAGAGGAAAAGAATAAGGGGTGGGAGAAAGGAGGGTGTGAAAAAGACATGGTGCTATATCAATTTTCAGTCCCATTCCATACATCTGAGGAAACAACTTGCATGCAATGTGCTTGGAGAGAAATTAAAGATTAAGAGTTCCAACAGAAATGAAGCTGTTCTTTTTGGTTTGAAATACAAAGCAATCCCACATTATGAGAAATCAGAGATCAGGTGTACCAACAGTGGATGGAGATAAATTAAACAAGTACTTCATCATATAAATACTTCATCAAAGAACAACACAGGCACCAGTGTGTTTGCAGACATGTAAGAGGAAGCATTTTTTCCACTACTTGCTCTGTTTGAGAATTTAAGTGACTTGGTACAGAGTAGATCTTGCTCTGTTCATACCCTTTGAATTACACAAACTCCAAAAATTGATTTAATGCAGAATTCCTTGCAGATCCCACAATATGCTGTAAGTGGGACTGCAGAGGAAACATTCTGCTGTGCTACTTCATCTAGATTTTCCATACTATTCCTACTGATACAGGAATATATAAGGGTTATAAATCCTTACCTTAATTAATAAATTCACTGTGCCCTGTGCAGGCAACAGAAAGAAAAGGCTGTGCTGCCTGCACTGCTGTAAAACACGGCGATGGCAGGGCTGCCTCCCCCAGAGATGCTCTTTTATGACAGTGAGCTGCCACCTGTCGGTCCAGGATAGACCCGAGCTCATCCCCACCCAGCTGTGGCTTTCTCAGGCATCTTCCAAATCCCTCCAAGCACCAGCTCTCTGCCTCCACATCTGGACAACCAGCAAACAACCTGCTGCTCACGCTAGCCATGGAGAAACAAGCCTGCTGGAACATGGATAAGATGTTTAACCCATGGGTAGATGCACTAGGTTAGCTCCCTGACACTAATCCTTGAGCAGAGCAACACAAAGCAGCTGTCAGCTGAGCCCTCCAATGCACATTCCCAGCCCCCTGCTCACCTGCACTGGACTTATGCTGGGTCTAGACAGAAAATATTTACTCAATTACCACTCAGATTTTAACTGCACTAAGCACACAGCCTGGTATCACAAAGGTGGGTAGGAGCACATTTGGATCCTCACTGCAGGGCTCAGGAAAGGCAAGGCAATCACATAAATCAAGCCAATAAAGTGCTTCTGCAGCTTTTACTGAGCACTCGTTCCGAGCCGCTCGTAATTCAGACAACGGTTTTGATGTGACATAACATATGTTAACTTCTGTAATTAGACATCTTTAAACAGAACCTAATTTATTTTTTTTTAATTAAACACCATAGCCAGAAATAACAGTATCAGACATGCCTTCTTAATTAATATAGCCATATATCTATCTGCAGGAGGGAAGAATGTGAAAAGGAACAATCTGAACAGATGAATGCGAGAGGGACAGCACTATTTTCATTAACAGCACCATAAACAACACCAATTGGATTTCCTCCTAGACAAGGCAGGATCCAGATTAGATTTATGCAGGGAAAGATGGATGGTGTAAAAACCCATTCCCACATGGTGCACACACCAATTAAATCTCCAGATACTTGCAGAGGAGAGTAAGTTGTCCACAAACGCAAGTGCTTACGACATCGAAGTTACGCTCATACTGCATTCAGCAATTCAAATAAAAGAAGTGAAGTCCTGTGTTTCCACAAGGCCTTTTAGCTTTTAAATTTCTCTGCCTTTTGTAAGAATTACTACTCACAACAGCACTCCCAAGAGCTTACTCTTGGCAAAGAGTGAAAAAGAGAAGGTGCTGAGGGAAGACAGAAAATGTGAACACAGCTCTTACCCATGCCTGCCTTGTTCAAACAAGCCTCTCTGGCAGTAGCCACAGGCCTGAGGCACTAGAGCACGTCAGTCCTTTATCCCATCCCTCCCCACTCATTTGAGAGGTTATTTAAGAGCTCTGCAATACAGCAAAAGCACTATGCCTTTAAAAGGGCTCAGCAGCACTGCCTAATCTTTGGAGCTGCAAGGTTTTAAAAGAACATTAAAATCCCAATGCTCACTGCATTATATATTCAGACAAAACATGGAAACCAAATATCCTAAGACCAACGTTTGACAGGGTAGACCTTAACTGGGAGAGCGTTCTGCAGGGCTCATGAAATGCAATACACAGATTATGCCTTGCACTGCTTTTTTTCCCCTGCCTGCAGCTACAGTTCCCCTTGCCCACAGCCATTTGCTCCACTGGGGCAAGAGGGGCAGCCCCTGGAGACAGAAAGATGCAGCTCCCTGCAGCAACAGCACACCTGGAGCTGGAGGAACATAAGGGAGCAGTACCTGCCTTCCAGGAGAGAGGAGGCAGAGCTCTGCCGTGGGTAGGAGCCTACCATGCCCCTCTCCACACCCTCCTTAAGGAAAAGCCCTCCTGAAGGGAAAAGTGCTTCATTCCAAAGGATCCTCTCAAGTGAGCTGAACCCAGGTCGCTCACAGTGGGACACCAAAACCAGGTGTTCATATTTAACTCAAAAGGCTGCGAAGATAATCAGAAGGTACCAAAGGTACTGACTGCTCCCTGGCACTGGAGGGCAGGAGAGGCACTGAAACATCTCAAAATCCCTCTTGTTTCCCCAGCCACCAAGGAAGGAGCTCCCTGTGCTGGATTTCAGCAGAGTACCAGTATGACCGTGGTAAACCTTCCTACTAGCACACCAGTCCTCATCATCTCCTCCTCACACAGCTCAAGTGCCTGCTGCTGAACCCCATCCAGAACACATCAGCTGTAATGTCAACTTCAAGAAATTCTGCAATTCAGACACGGCAGATTCAATAAATTATAAGCCTTTCTGATCAGTTCAGACTTGTCTTTTAGAGTGTTTGACTTTGACATGCTGTCTGAAAAAAAAAACAACCTTCTTAATTGTGCATTCACCTGTGTCAAGCAAAGACAAATGTTGGTAACTGCACATCTTCCAGTGTAGCACAGGAAGAAAGTACCAGGACAAGTTCAAAGTATGCTACAACAGACTTGTCAGCCACACTGAGGTGAGGAAAATTCTGCAGGAGAAACTTCAGGGACCCTGCAGCCTCTGCTCAGGTTTCACAGATGGCTTTTTAAAAAGAGTGTTCCTTAGCAGCTACTGAATCCAGCAACAGTAATAGCAGGAAAAGGGCAAAAACATAAATGGTGAGAGTTACTAGGAAGACAGGAGGACAAAGAGAATAGAAGTGTAAGCTGAGGGAATAAGGGAGGAAAACCAAAAAATGAAAGCTGACAGACTAATATAGCCCATAAAGATCTGGAAAGTAATTACGCTTCTGAGTCAGAATCAATAAGGTTAATAAAATTCCCTCCTCTATCCTCACTGGAATTGATGAAGATGTGGAAAAAAAAAATGCAGAAAACTACTTTTCACTGAAACTAGTGCCCAAGGTTTCCTGGTTTTCTGCTGCGGGGAACATGGAGCTTGGCTGCTTCTTTAACACTTTCCTCTAATAACATGGTTTATGGAACAGCAGTGACTGTCAAGTTTTCTGTAAAAGAAAGGCATTTCAACAAGATTAGACCAAGCAAAAGCCTTACACTATACACTGGAAATAGCCAGTGAGCCAAACCAGACCATGACAAACAAAAAATTAATCAAATTGCAAACCTAAGGGTCAGAAGGCATGTTTATCTTCCTTTTTGCCCACCAGAAGTAATTAAACTGAGTTCACTTTGGCATGCTAGAGACACATGCATGAATTCCAAGCACAAGAGGCACAATAGCCTTATTTGTTGATTACTACAAATTCACAAAAGGGGAGGGGCATCCAATTTCACTCAGAGGGCCGGAAGCAGACAGAGGGAATTAGTGGAAACAAGAACCAGTGTTTGTACAACATCTCCTGATGATCATGAGGGATATAACATCACTACGCCCATTTAAAAAGCTGAACAGCCTCCACGCATAATTAAATTACAGGGCACAGAGATTAATTTCAGCTGTAGAAATAAAAGCAGTGCAGGCAGTATTCCTCCCTGGAAACAGAAAGAATACGTGCTCACAGAGTACAGCTATTACCTGCCCAAACCACCACAGATTTGGAGAAAGCCGGGATGGTATCACTGAAATTTAAAAAGCGAGGTAAATACGAATTAGTCTGATACTGAATGTGCTAAAAAGGCAAGTTTATGTCAGTTATATGCTCCTCACAGAGAATGAGAACTCCCCAGGTGTGCCTCACAAGTTCAGCGAAGGAGACAGTTTCAGCTACAGGCTTTCAGCTGTGTCTTGTACACTAGCATTTGTTAAGTGTGAATAGGAGTCAATAAATGGCACTTGAGAATAACTGCCTGTACATGATCACCAAAGCAACAGAAGACACTGAGACAGCCATCACAACAGTGCAGATCTGAGATGGAAATCCACAAGGGGTGTCAAAAGCCTTTGAAAACCATGTCCATCAATTACTGGCCCAGTGCTTTAATGCAATTAACGGGCAAGAATTCCCAAGCAGACACTTCAGTACATCGATGTGAGCCTCCAACTCAGATTGTACTTAAGTCTTTATAGATCTAACAGAGTTAGTGATTACTTCTTCTAAAGAGTTGGCCCATGCAAGGTTTGAACTTTCACTTACTGCCTCTGGAGTCACCACCCTGCTGACAGATGAGCACAGTAAATTCAGAGAACTTGAACTGCTGCAGCCCAGCTCTGAAGTTTATCATGGATTATGGATCCCCTTCTCCTGCTCCTCCTGCACAGCAACACAGTTTGCTCCTTTAAATGTTTCCCCTCCCAGTTTATAAATTTCACATGCTAGAAGAGAGCACAGGTAGGGAAAGATCCTTCAGCCCTGCTCTCTGGGGCAACCTGCCACAGACACCAGGGTCCTGGCTCAGGAGAGACTGCAGCACTACCCTGCCAAAAACAGGAGCTGGAAGTGCTCTGAAGGAATCTCTTACCTAACACACAAAGACAGACAACCCCCAGAACCACCCCAAGCTACCAACCATGCCTGTCCCATCCACAACTACCTCACAGTGAGTTCTGACTACATTAGCACTACCTCTTACCAATTCTTTCATCATCTGAGAGTTTATCAGTTCAGGAATCACTTAACTTTTGATTCTGAAGATGTAAGTGCACGTAAAAGTTAGCTTGTGGAACCTTTTCCCAGCTCAGGATCAAAAGATTAAGAATTCCACGCAGAGCTTGAGCTCCTTGTCCATCATGTGTCATGAATACCCTTGTACCTCTAAAAATCCTTTAGAGCTGATGGAAGTGTTCAATTTGCAGGGAAAGAAAACCGTGTTGCTAAGGAACTGCAAAAGGAAAAAAGGCCAGAGTGTGGTAGTCCAACACGAAATTATTTAAATTAATTGGCCCTTTATATGTTGGGTATTTGGTACATTATCAGCAATTCAGCAGGCTTTGTTTTAAACTTAGGCTGAAAGAATAGTCAGAACATGATGGCACACTTAATTTAGGGATTAGCTCCATTCTCTCTTCTCACATAACAGACCCTGTTCATCTTTGTGGATTTCAGACAAAATTTTAAAAGCAAACCACATGGATTTCAGTTTGAACCAGAGATATGCCTACAGTTATTGAGACTCCTTCCTTTTAAATGAAGACAAAGGGTAAGGATTCTCTCCAAATTTATTCCAATTGGTAGTCCAAAAGATTACTTTCCCAGCAACTACTGGGTTTCACACTTTCCTCATTTTGGCAAAGATCTCAGCCATGCACAGAACCAAATGTATTCCATGGATTTTGTTCTGCAACGTTTTCACTTCAGGACAATATTTTTGATTGCTTGTAACCATTAAAGATTCCATTCAGTGGAAGATTTTCCAGGTTCTCAACTGAGAATTTCCTTTCAGTTGTTTTAAAGAGCATTTCCTTTTCTTTCTTCTATTTTTTGAGACAGATCTTTCCCGAGTGAAGGTTTTTTTCCTCTTCTTTTACCTTTTCCTTCACTTTAATGAAATAGAAGAGAGTTAAGTACCTGTTGTGTTAACTTACAAGATGTCAGGTAACAAAGTGACCACCTCACCTTCCTCCCCTCTCTTACTGAGATTTTGGGGTTTTATTGCTGAACACTGGCTGATGAGAGGGCTTTGCCACATGGTTATCTCACAAAGTAACAACAGGCAGCAAATAACAGGATCTAACAGCAACAAAAGCCAACACTTTTATCAAACAAACAAACAAACAAACAAACAAACAACAGGCTTTCATGAGTTGTCCACAAGGGGCGGATTCACTGACCAAAACGAGGTGTGTGACCCACCTATCTCCTCCTCACCCACCATTGCCTCCTTCCATCCTTGCCAGTGCACACATAGATCCTCACTTGGTTGGTTCCTAAAGGCTGAATTTATTGGTTTTGCAATGCCTAGTTGATCAAATAAAAGATAAGACCTCTCCCTCAAAATTCCATTTGTTTTAACTTTGTTGTGATGGAGAATCACAAAACTCACTAGTTACGCTGTAATTACATTCTTTTTTTTTTTTCCCTTGTAAATATCTATTTTTATTGGAGCATGAAAACTGCTGGATGAACACCATACAAGAAATGGTTCCATTAATACAATGAGCTTTACATACACCAAGCTAATTCCAACTTCCAGTCTATACAATTTTTGTCTGGTCTATTTAAAAAAAAAAAATCAGACTCTTAAGCCTTTCCAAATACTGTTTTGGACAGTTACTGAGTAAAAACATTTAATATGCATTCCATGCTTTTTGAGAAACACTAGTACAGCAGGTGAGAACTGCAGTGAAAGACACACCAGTATGTGTGGCCCTAAGAGATAACACTGTATTACCATAGTTCTTTCATCCCTTTTTGGGAAATGCAAAACTTAAAGCCTTCAGAGAAAATAACACAGGTGCTGCCCCATTCCCTGAACTCATGTCACATTTCACTTGTCAATCTTTTGTAACAGAAATTAAGGACACAAAAAAAAAAAAAAACCAAAAAAAAACCTGCTACCACAGATGAAAAACAAGAAAAGGTAAAAGAGAAGTTTAAAGTAAAAAGTTCTCCAGCAGTGTGTTTTTTTTCTGAAATCTCAAGGCACCCTTCACATAAGTGGATGGCACTGCCACTCACAGCTCAGCCACTTGTGCTCCCTCTTATGTGCAGCAAATAATTGTAGTGCAGCAAGAGTGGTCCCTTTCCTCAAAATATTTCTTTTAATGTTGTTACAAAAAGGATTCTTTCCTTTGAACTGTTTTCCATTTGTACAAGTGTTTTCCTTCTGAAGACATTGTTTTTATATTGCAGCTTTACAAACTTTTGCTTTCCTGCTCTGCTGCCTCCTAAAGAGACTCTAGAAAACCAGGGAAAAAAACATACATGGGTTAATGAAAGACCACAGACTTTAGACACCACAAAATTATCAGCAGGTAGGGTTTCCAACCTACAATGTCCTTTGTGAAAAAACTAAGAAATTCTGTGAGCTTGTCATTTTGAAGCAGACTGAGCAGTAATTAGTGTCTGACCAGATGATGGCTACTTCAGAACAGACTTTCTATGCACTAACAGCTTTTATTAATGGAAAAAACAACATACTCCACTGTGTTCTCAAAGAAGTTACAAGGTCATTGGTTACCTTGAGAGCAGGAGCTGCCATTTGAGACCTTGTTGTTTGCAAAAAATATTATTTGCCTTACCCTTACCTGCTCTACCCAGCAGTGCCAACACACCCAGCATTCATTGCTAAGCTGTTTGCCTGCCTTGCAGAGCCACTCATGTTCAGTCTGGGAGCCCAAAACCCAGAAGCAGAGAGATTGAAGAGATTCACTTACTTGCACTCCTCCACAGTGGTCTCACCTATACTGGAAATAGAAATCAGAAAATTCAGGCAGGGGTGGGAGTTTGATAAAGAGAAAGAACCCAGATGACCTGCAGGTGGACAGCTTAGAGAAGGGAAAGAAACTAGATGCTGGCCTTTTTTCAAGCTGAAGTCACTTATCTGCCCAGGCACCACGACATCACCCATCACACACTGGCGGTAACACAGCTGCTCTTACAGGTGACTCGTGGACAGGGTAGGGGGGAAGGACACAACCATGCTCACCGTGCACACAGAGGCCTCATCCCCAGTCTGCACTCTGTTCCGAGCCAGCAGCTGCTCCAGGAGGCCCAGGCTGTGCAGCAGCCAGGAGAAGGCCAGCAGCAGCTCCCGGCTGCCCGCGGAGCCGTCGGCGGGGAGCCGCTGCAGCTGGGGCCGGCCGTAGCCGTGGTACCACAGCGCCGACTTCACAAACCGCACCTGGGCACCTGCAGGAACAAAACAGCTGAGAGTAACACACTGCAGCAAATGCACTCAGCCACTCAGCTCCACACCTGCGGCCTCCTCTGAGGGCAGTGTTTGTAATCCAGCCTCGGGAAGACGGTGGGGACTTGGTCTTTATCAACAACTGGTGAAATGTCTCAGTACGGCACAAAAGAAATGACTCTCATACACTGAGATGTGTCCAAGATGAAAAAGGGGCAGTTTATTTACAGACCTCAACATTTATAGAATTCCAACACTGACCATGGATTGGAGGAAGAAAATTGTCCTCTCCAACCACACTGGTCAACCCAACAGTCCATCAACAGTCTCCTCCTTATGAGAAGAATGTAAACATGAAAGGACAGTTACCACAACAATAGGTTGTTTATGTGAAAATTCTTGAGAAACTCCATTACAAAAAGTAAACCATCAGAAGGCTGAAAGAACTTTAGAAAAACTTTAGAAAAACAGAGAAGAACAAGGCGACAGTGAAAGACAGAAGCAAAAGGATAAAAGCCTTCTTCATACTGCCCTATTCTGATTACAGGAACTACTGCTCAGGGGAAAGAAGAAATTCAAAGTCGGGATCAAGACCAGTAAGAGCCTCTTGGAAATTAACAAAGGCAACAAAGGGAACTAGCCACCCCCACTACAATGGGACTCCAATTCACCTATTCATTTTTTATGAGTCACCAAGCATGCTATGAATTAGTAAACACTCTGAATCACTTCACTCCTGAACTAAACTGGAATTTAGAGATAGGGGTTTCACAGCCTGCTGCAAATCTCTGAGCACCAGAGAGCAGAGATAATGCAGCACAGTACATGGGCTATTAAATTCTCAGAAATGCTCTGATCCATATTCCTTCACACCAGCAAATGTTACCTGACAGCTACAAGACAGGCACTGCAGGACTGTAAAATACTGAGGAAACATAGAGAAAGCTATTATTAAAAAAGGTTCTGCCCAGTAAGCATTGGCTCTGTACTAAGTCAAAAACAGAATAAAGGACGTAATTAGGAGGACAATGAAAACAACACATACTGGCTAAGAACCAACAGTTGTAAAAGGAAGACCTGCTCAAAAAGTTTCTGGAGCTCTCTGAAGGCAACAAGAAGCAAGTGATTAAGGAAGACTCAACCAATGCAAGACATTTAGGCTTCCCACTGGGATTCAACTTGCACAAAGACACCAAGTCACTGCAGTGGAGGGAGAGGAAAAGCCCTTGAATCAATAACAAGTGCCCAGCAGATAAGAACCAGAGGGCAGGAACAAATAGTGGTTTCACGTGAGGGCTCTGTGCTAAACAGCTGCTGCTCAAACTACTCAAAATGACACTTAGACAATGTGACAGTGACAGAAAACTTGGTGCTGATGTGATATTAGTAGTAAAGAATGCAGGCAGATCATGAAGGACTGCAGAACCTTGAGCCCACGCTTTAAAAAGACAGATAAAAGTATTTTTAGAAAAAATGAAAAATTATGTGCACAAAGAAAGAAATGTTCCTAACTTTACTGACTTACAACACAAGATTGGGCCTGGAACTGCTCAGTGGGCTCAGGAACACAATCTCAGATGTAAGGTTTTTAATGACAGTATCACAATTGGTTTTGACAGGCATCCAAAGGCAAACTCAGTGTGAGGAACCTAGCAAGGACACTAAACAGAACACAAATACCCACTGTGACCCTTATTTCTTCTCTCCCATAAAGGCTACAGAAGACTGGGAAAGAAATAAAGAGAAAGAACAAGTACTATCACAAGTACAGGAACAGCTGCATTGTAAGAAGTGATGAAGTAGGCCAAGAAGATGAGCAAGAATGGATATGACAAAACTCTTCAAATTCCTGAGTGCTGTGCAATGGGTGAAGAGTGGATGATTTGTTTGCACAACACTCAGCACAAGAACTGTGAGCCTCCAAAGATAGCAAGCATCTGAGTCAAAACACAGTAAAAGAGATGCTCTTCACACAGGTAGCAAAATTTTGAAATTGCTCACTGTGGGACACTGTGGACTCTTAAGAGTCACTCAGGCTCAAGGAGGAACTGGATTTACAGAACAGCAGTTCATGAAACACAAACATATCCTCTCTGGATTGGAAAGTCTGAGATATAAACTGCTGGATGCTGAAGGAATATCCCCCCATGCCGTGAAAGCATCCTTCTAGATTTGCTCTTTTCTTTCCCTTGGGCATTCCCTTTGACAGCTGTCACAGCTGGGTGGAGCTAGAGGAATCTACAGTTTCATCCAGCTTAGGCATTCTTACAAAGCAGAAGATCTTGATCACTCCATCTGCCCTTTCCACAGAACCTGTGAGTGAAACAAGCAGCTTCCCTTGCCCATCTCAGGGTGGCAGAAATGCCTATGGCTTGATAAAAATCTTGCTGTAGATGTGCACCCCCATCCCTCAAGCACACAAGGAGCATGGAGACATTACAGATTTTATTTTGATCACTCGTGGACATTCTTACACGAGCAGGGGGTTTGTGTCATCCTTTCCTTTTTTGTGTGCATTTGTCAAGAAAGCTGCTGCCATAACAGGAAAAGGCAGAAATACTCCAAAAGGAAGGATGATCTGTACATGCTTTCCTCCTTTTTCAAAGCAAATAAGCATCACATGCTGCCATCTGCAGTTCAAGGAGCTCCTCAAAAAATCACATATCAAAGTGGAGAAAAGGAGAGCAAGTCAGGTGGCATTTTTTTTTTTCTTTTATCACCATTTCCCTGCTCTGATATATCACTCAGGCCAGATCCACCAAGGCAATTCACCACCTGAATTTCTGTGCTGTTCTGGTCGTTTATACCCCCCTCTTTCATGTCTCCCTCTGCAACACACTGCCCTCACAGAAGAGGGTACAGCTGGTGTACCAGGCAGGAATTGGGAGTGAGCAGCCAAGGCATGGATCTGGAACTGGGCTCAAAGAGCCTTCCCATGACCTTGGAGAAGTCCCTTAGGTTTTCCTGATCTCTAGAGTGCTCAAGTTAAAAGGCTAAAGTATAAATGGCAGCAAAGGTTATGTGAGTACTCAGGACCAAGATGGATTCTTCTGTAACGTGCAGCCAAGAGAGAGGAAAAAACATCACTCAGAAGATAACACCAGACACCTCTTTGACATCTTCTTATGGCATTAGGATTAGGAAATTTATGCAGAAAGACTTTCACAAGGCTTCCAACTAATCCCCTTCTCTACAGATATTATTTATAAAAATATATTCAGCAAGTAAGACCAGGCTGGGGATGAACCTCAGGGCTCAGCTCACTTAAAACTATACTCAAGCTGTGCTCTTCCACTGTGAGTCCTGACAAATATTTTCAGTGATTTACAAGATGATACTCAAATAAGGGCTATGCACCAGCCTGGCAGACCGAAATGGAAAGAAACTACAAACCAAGTACAAGCACAGGCACAGATACATTATGCACTCAGACAAGAAACACCTGCATAGGTAGTGGCATTACAGGAAACTACTGCTTCAGAACAACACTTTCTGCTACATTTGTCAAACAAACAAACATCTATTGCAGCTCCAGACCTATTTCTCATGCTATAAAAACTGAACAGCAATTCCAGAAAAGAAATGTCTTCTCCAGCTATCCCAATGCATATGCACTACTGCCTGGTGTGGCTGACAGGTTGTGAACCAAGTTCATCAGCCTCTGTGAAGCACAAGCAGCATGAAACCCTTAATCATGATTTCACCAGCAAAGTTAGACTCAGAGCATTCATACAGCTTTCTCTGGCTCTCCACTGTCCAGTGTCCCACTGCTGTGACACGTTTAAGGGGCTGGATTTTACAGTAAGTCTACACCAAAGTTAACAGTTAAGTGCTTTTCACTGTGTGAAGAAAAAATTCTCACAGAACAAGAAACCAGGAGCCAGCTGCAGAATTTTAGAACCACTGACTGGCAGGCTTCAGTGGGGATTCCTGAACCAGCCAAAGATCAGCATTTCCTTTCAAAAAACAAAGGATACAAGATCACTGGAAAATGGCTTCTCTTTTCCAGAAGGCTATTTCTATGCACACAGTAACATCTACACCAAAGGAGTCTTCACAGCCTTCCTCTGGGATCTGGCAACTGCTGCTCCCTTTGTTTTAACCAAGGTAATTAAGAGGTTGTACAAAAGGAGCAAGGAAAAGGAAAGTTTGATCTGTGGACTAAGGCACTAGACTTGGATTAGAGGAATCTGTTTTAATTCTCTATTGTGTAAAAGGATCCTACACAAACCTGAGAAAGTTATTTAGTGCCTATGCCCAGGGCTTATTTCATTTGCATTAAATACACAAGAGACCAGAGCTAGGGCAGAGAAGAAAAGCAGTGAAATATTGATTGTGTTCACAGCAGACAACTCATTCACTTGCCAAGCAAAAGTAATTAGTGTCATTTGAAAAACAGTACAGCTCTCCAGCCTGAATTTCAGCTTTAATCACCAAGTTGTGACTAAAGAGGTTTCCCAGAAATCAGCTGAGCAGTTCTGAGCAGAACTACACATTGCTACCTCACAATACACCAGTGGAGGCTGTGTTTGCTCTCTCTAGAGCCAGGAACCCGCCACATGCACTTGGAAATTCTGTCCCCAAATGCTACAGGCAATTAGTATGGGAGCAGCCAGGATCCAATAAGGTTGCACATGTGCAGGACCACATCCATAATGCTGTGGGAGACAGTCAATAAACAAACTTGCCATACACAGCAGATTGTGGATGAGTGGAAAAATAAAAACAGCCAAATGAAAAATAGCAGTCCTGCAAGTAACAGGACTTCCTGCTGAGCTACCAACAAAACCATGCTGGTTTTGCTCTGCATTCCACAATGCTTAACCTTTCTTAATTCCATTTGCAGGGCCACCAGACTCACAGCTATTCAGAGGCTTATACAGTGTTGTTTAGGGTGTTTTGCTTTCAAGGGCAAAAATGAATATTAAGTGGATTTGGTATGAGGAGACCTTGATTCATCACCATACAATTCTCACACAATGAAAAGGCTCTAGATAGACACGTTTCCAGAGAGAAGATGGGGAGGAGTGTTGTACTTGGGATAACATACATTTAAGAAGTAAACAGTCTTCTGCTATTTTGAGAAGCCAATCTGCATTCAGCTCCTCTCCGGAGCAGTGGCCCTGTCTGTAAAGACATTATTCACGGTTCCTCTTAAAGTGATCACACAGTCTACTTCTTGTTTTGTCTCAAGCTTCAATCCAAAACACTGTCCTTATGGGGCTCAGGTTGCAATTCCTGGCTCTGACACAGGACTGGATAGAAACATGATACCAACAGAATCATGCAAATGGGAAAAGAAGGAGCCAGAGGAAAACCAAATCTATTTCTGTCTTTGCAGATACTTTGCAGAATGCATAACATCACTGCAGAGATTTACCTGCAGTAAAATGTCACAGGGATGCAAGAGCTTGTGGAAACATCCCAGTTTCCAGGACAAAGCACATCAAAGAGCAGCAAACCTGCCTCACAGCACGTTTACTCCTCAGTAAACCTGACACCTAGCACCTTGGTGGCACAGGTGTTCAAAACAGAGCACTCACAACAGGGAGCAAGGAGCCAAAGGTGCTACAAAACCAGTCCCAGTCCTTCCCCAGGACAGATGGAAAGTGCAGTCAGCCAGAACGATGTTACCTATGGCATCAGACTCTGTCCACCTTCCCCCGTGGATCTGTTTCAGAAGCACATACAGCAACCTCCAGAAGTCCAGGCTCTGCAAAAGAGAGGGGTGGAAGAGGAGATCAGCAGGAAAAAATATCTGCTCTATTATTTAATCTTAATTAGGCAATTAAGCCCATGTCTGAACATCACACATGGAACAGCACACCTGCTGATACAGCCAACACCATCTGATCAGGCAGGTTCGTGTATTACCTGCCTCATGAACACAGAATCTACAGAAAGGAGCACCCAGAAAGAAAAGGGCTAATGCTGGCTGTAGAGCAACACCCAGCACTTCTACTGTGAGACCCATGTGTAGAGGAGCACTCCAAAATCTGCTCTGATACAACCACATATGGCACAGCTCACCCGTGGTCAGACAAGCACTTGAACACGCTAAGATCTGACCATGGCAGTGTCAGAAACTCACAAACAAGAGGCACTACAGAATGAGCTGGAACTGGGAATCATTTCTGGCCTCACAAGGACAGCATGCTGAAAACTCAGTGATTCTTACGGCTGGAATTTCAGTCAACACTCGTAAAATCCTTAAAATAGCCGAGGAAGGGAGGTACCCTGTGTGCAAGCTGGAAGCCTCGGAGACAAAGCAGCAGGACCCAAGTAGGGGTACGGTAAAGGGCAGCAAACCCCAGGTGACACTGAGAAGGTGTCGCAGCCCAGGGTGAAATACCAAGTCTTAAGTGACCAGCACAGTAAGACACAGCCCTTCCCAGAGCAGCGAGCTCGCTGAGAGGTCAGCCGGGCGCACACCGAGCTGGGGCAACACCGAGCTGGGATCACACCGAGCTGGTACCGCACCGAGCTGGGACCGCACCGAGCTGGGACCGCACCGAGCTGGGACCGCACCGAGTTGGGATCACACCGAGCTGGGATCACACCGAGCTGGGATCACACCGAGCTGGGACCGCACCGCAGCCCCACATGCCCAAGGCTCAGTGCCCGTCGCGCTGCCGTCCAGATCCTGTCCCCGTTCCCAGCCGCACTCGGGTGTCCCGGTGCTCCCCGCTGCCCTGTGCCTGTGCCCCGCAGCGTCTCACCGCCTGCGGCCGGTCGAACCTGGCACGGCGCAGGGTGTCAGGGGCGGGCCGGGCGCGGGGCGGCAGGGCCCGGCACAGCGCCCCGACGGCGGCGGGCAGCGCCGGGCCCCGCTCCCGGTGCTGCTCCCGCTGCCGCCCGCGCATCGCGCCGTTCCCGCCTCTCCCGGCCCCAGCGGGAGCGCCCTTCCGGTCCGCCCGCCCGCCGCAGCGCCCCCTAGCCGCGGGGAGGACTCACCTGCGGGCGCGCCAGCCCTGCCTGTCGTGCTGGCTGTCCCTGCGTGTCTGTGCAGCTCCCTGGATGTCCCTGTATCTCCCTGGATGTCTCTGCCTGTCGCCCTGCATGTCTCTGCATCTCCCTGCCTGTCGCCCTGGATCTCTCTGGATGTCCCTGCATCGCCCTGCATCTCCCTGCCCGTGTCCCTGGATGTCCCTGCATCTCCCCCCGCATCTCCCGCACCGATAGTCCCGATGCTTATTCCGCCTGTGGCTGGGGCACAGAACGCTTCTGGCCTCCGCTGGGCAGTGACCCACACATGTCACCTCCCTGAGCCGTGGACGCGCCTCCTGCCCCCGCAAAAAAACACCCGGGAAGCCCTGCGAACTTCCCTCGCCCTTCCTGGTGGACAGAGCGGTTGCAAAACCCGGCTTCGGCTCTTGCAAAAACACAGCTCTGCTGCGGTCAGAGCAGCTCCTCGGAGGAGGGGAGAGCAGGGTTTGGCAGCAGCAGGTCTGCGGATACTCCTGCCTGCCTCTTGCCCAGCAGGGCGTGATGCGGCCAGCTTGGGTCCCCGGGCATATAACGCCCGAAATGAAGCAATCCCATAGCAATCCCATGGAGCAGTCCTTGGGGGAGAAGCGGAGCTGCTGTTTGGGAGAAGCCTGAGCTCCTGAGAGAAGTCCACCCATGACCAGGATTTACAGAACCAAAACCTGGCACAGAGATGGATTCCTGCTGTGGGTTTACAGAGGGAGCACAGCTGTTCTGTGCCAGGGACACGGATCTGCTCCACCAGCGCCGCGGGGATCCTGCCTGTGCCTGGACATGAGACCTGCTGGAAGCCCCCACTGGTGGTTTCTTGGCCAGTTCCCCAGTTCATACCCCATTTAATGTGCTCACTGTGGATCTAGCACAATGCCTTCACTTTTTTTTCCACCAGTATCTGAACAACATGAAACAACATGTGAAATTCCTCCCCGCTACGGAACAGGCTCTTGCAGCCAAATGGCTGCTCACAATGAGGAGAGAAATCACAGTGGTCCAGAGAGACCTCCAGCCAACCTGAACTGTGTTTGCACTCTGCTCCTCTCCTGCCTCCCACCCCTGTGCTGGGGAGCGCAGCCCTTTCCAGTGCTGAGCACTGCTTTAGAGCTCTCCCAGTCCTGTGGCTCCTGGCTCCTGCTCCAGCCAGCCCTGAAAGGACCCCTGGGTGTGAGTTATCCAGGCTTACGGATTTTTAAAATATCTTCTCTAGCAGCTGTTGTCTCACATCCTCCTTTCCTAATGGCCTGGAAAGCATTTTCCTTATCCCTCGTCCAGTTCTAGCTCGGCAATCTATCCACTTCTTTGCTCCTTCCTAACAGGCTTGGCATTTCCACATGGTTCCTTGCCTTTGGTTTCCAACAGCCCATAAAGTCCTTTTTTACTGCCCAGAGCCTTATCAAACCAGGACAATCCTCTGCTGTCTTTGGCATCCTTCTTGGCTTTCCATGCCTTGCTGCTATCGGGCGCTGTCTGCTCCCTCCATGACACATCGCTTGTCTATTTTCCCGTCCCTGCTGCAGTCTCCAGGCAGGAGGACCTTCAGCTGCAGCCAATTTCCTGTGTTTTCTTGACCACTCCATAAACCCCGCTCAAAGCCATCCCTGTCCCCACACACATTCCTCTGTCTAGGCCTTTCCTCCCCGGGGCAGCTGCCGAGACAAGGGCTCTCCTGCATCTCCCAGCGCATGCACAGTCAGTGGTTCTGTCCATTACCCCTCCTCTGAGCTGCTGTCCCCTGGCCAGCACACCAACCCAGGCTGGTGAACATCACCTCTCAGCAGCTGGCATTGACACCGCCCCAGCACAGTGCGGGCCCCCATGCTCCCCATGGCCAAGCCAGCCCCGTGGCACCCCCTGGTCCCTTGTGCCGTGGCGCCCACGTCACGCAGCCCCCACGGCACGCAGCCCCGCGGGCACAGCTGGCACAGGATGCCTGGCGCTGTGCAGAGCTGGCACTCAGCCCCGGGCAGATCATCCCAGGCTGTCTGGCACAGCACAGCACAGCACAGCACAGCACAGCACAGCACAGCACAGCGGGTGCCGGTGCCGGCCTGCAAGGCCCCGCTTATCTGCTCTGCCGGCTGCCTGGGCCGTGTTCCCAGGGTGGGAGAAGCCGATGGTTTCCTGCTGCAGAGGTGGACCCTGTGCTATGGACAGATGAAGGAGGTGATGGCGTGACAGCCCCCAGCATGCTGTCCCAGCAGGGATGGTGATGGCACCCCACCCTGCTGCACCCAGGCCACCCTCAGCTCCCCTCTGCCAAGCAATGGCATCCTGGCAGATGGAAACCAGCAATGGCTGGCCGACTTCAGCACACAGGCCTGATGTCATGGTGGAGATTGGAAGCCTCCAGGACCCTCTCTATAGAAAGGAAGCAGGACAGAGCTGGCTTATCAGCTGGTCCCCTGGCTCCCAGGCACTGAGGCAGATTTGGGGTGAGCATGGCAGTGGGGACCACAAAGGGAAGGGAAAGTCCAGGCACGTACTGAGGGGCCAGGGATGCTTCAGCTGGGAGAGGCCACTGAACTTTGCCCTCTCTGGGCTCCCGGGCCGTGTGGTGCCACACAGGCACCCATTTTCAGCACGATGTGTCAGCTGCGGTCGTTTCAGTGCCGGGTGACTCAGTGGGGCCGAGGGCGCCTGTTTGCACCCGTGCCATGGCAACTGGCCACCACACACAGCCCTGCTGCGTCTGCAGGGCTGCCAGAGAGGATGACGGCGGCCCTGTCCCATTGCCTCATGCCGATTGTATGCGATAGCAGCCGTGCCTGCCCGCTCCGGTGGCAGCACAGCTTCCTGATGTCACCTCAGCCCCGCTCTGCCAAGAGGAAGGTGTGAGCTCTCCTCCTGCAAAACAACTCCTTTGATCTTTTGGGTTTTTTTCTTAATGCTCTTATCCCCGTGAAGGCGTGGGCGGGAGCCAGCCTGTCTCCTGGCCAGGCCTCCAAGCCAGGCATCAGCGCTTCCCACACTCCACCGCCAGCTCGGGTGGCCGGGGTTCTGCACTTCTTTCCCTCTCCTTTCCCTCTCCTTCCTGCAGTGTGGTATCTGCTGAGCTGCCGTCAGAGCAGAGCACAGCTTCCCTCCCTGCCTGCTCGAGGGAGGCCTTGGGTGGCTGGAGTGTTTCGCACCCTGAGCAGTCAGACAGGCTGCAGCACTTTCCACTGCAAACATTTCCAGCTCCTTCCCCAGCCCTCCTGCCCCTTTTATACACACTTGCTCTTCCCTCACTGGGACATCAGGTTAGGCATGACCTGGCAGCATGGCCATGATGCTGGAGAAAGGAGCCAAGCAAGCTGTGAGCATGGATTGCCTGCCTGTGAGCATAGATGGGCTGCAGCAATGTCCTCAGGACCCCACGAATGCTCCAGGGCAGGTTTTCCTGGGCACGGGCAGTTAGTCAGCAGCAGACCTGAGTGTGGGCTGTAGCGCCAAAATTCAAGGTCAGCTCCCAGCAGCTGGATGCTTAAGAAAGGTGTTGGTGTTTCAGGCCCTCTGATGCAGGGCTTTCAGTATGATAAGTGAATTGGGAAGGATTACAAAAGAGGTCTGAGGTCTCAGCAACTCTCTACTTGGGAGTTTCGCCCTTTTTACTTTAATAGCCAAGTTCCTCTGCACAGAGGGAAACTCCCTCTGCCCTCTTCCCCTAGGGCCTTTAACACAAGACTCACCAAAGGAAGACAGAAGCTTCAGTAGGAAGTCATTGCACCCTTCCCTCTTGGAAACCCTCCCTGTTTCATTGAAAATAACACAAGAGGTGTGAAAGTAAAATTCATCTCTAGGTGCCTGATGTCAACATTTCTTCTTCCCCTCCTTACCTGGGCAAGCCACTCAGGACCTGGCAAACATCCCCAGAGCTTTCTGCGCCCAGCTGCTCTCCAGCTCTGGATCACCAGCAGCAGGAAGGGGTGAGAGTAGAGCAGCCTGTGCCCTCCTCTCCTTGCTCCGTAGCTAGACCTCAGTTTCCAGTACCTCAGTTCATGGTCCCATTCATTTCTCATTACACCCTGCTTCTCATACCCAGACTCCCTCCGCCTTCAGTATCTTCAGTGTTTGCTGGAGGTGTTGTTCCCCATCAGGAACAAGGTTTGGCCCCTCCTTTCCACCTCTGCCGAGCTGTTTCCGTTGCTGAGGTGGGGGTTCCCCAAAGCACTGCTTTGCAGAGCTGGACGGGAAGTCCCATCTCCCCGCGCGATCTGGCAGAGCTCCTGCTGCCTGACATCAGCTGCACAGACCCTCTTACAACACTGTCTGCATAAGAAGGCAGATTCCTGAGGAGTTAGGACATGGGCAGACACTTTTTTAACCTAAAAGATATCAGAGCTCCTTGAGCACAAATCAGCCTTACAAGTCCCCGAAGCAGTGGCACGCTGGATACCACCCAGCTACAGCCCTGGCTTCATCCCATGAGCTCTGCACAGCAAAGAGCAGGAACCCCCTGCAGCCACAGCCCCTGTGCCACTCTCCCCCAGCCAGAGGCTGCACAGATGAGACACAAAACCACCTCAAGGGAAGCTGTAGAAGTGTCACACCAGTGTCCCCACCAGCGCTGGCAGGAGAGGATGAGTGGTCCCGTTGGTGTCCCAGCAAGGTAGCGTTGACCCAGGCACCCAGCGCATGTTAGTCCAGATGTGACCTGAAGGCTGCCAGAACACAGCCCTGTCCACAGCCCAAGCCTGCTGCCTTCCCTAAGGATGACCCTGAGGAGAACCCTGCTGCAGGGCTTCCAGCCTGAGCCCTCTCCTTGCCAGCTGCAGGCACAGGGAAACATCTGTCTGATTAAGGTCTGTCAATCTGTGCCGAGAGGAGGACGCAGGGTCAGATGGCCCTCACTGGCCACTCCTGCCTGCACTGTGCCCCATGGGTGAAGGGCCCCCCAGCCCCCTTTCTGCTCCCCTCCCCTTTTCTTTTCTGTACAGAAAGACACAAAGCTGGGATGGGGAGCAGCAGCAGTTAAGTTTCTAAGCCCATCCTGTTTTCTGTCTTTGCAAAAATCTCTTCTGCTTCCCTACCCAGGGCGTTGGGGCTCGCCCACACCCAGCTGCCAGAGGAACTGTGATGTTGTTTGTTTTTTTGTCACAGTGATGAAGTGTTTATAGCAACTATCGCTCCACAACCCACGAACTGATCTCAGCCCAAGCTTAGAAAATAACGGCAGAGGAAGCACAGCCCCTTTCTTCAGGGTCACCAACAGTGGCGTTTCAGGTCACCAAACAGGGAAGTTTCATTCTGTAAATCACCCAACAACTTTTGCTCTCCCAGACAGGGCAGAAAGTTGGGATTTGCCCTGAGCATCTTGCTCTCCCTGCTGCAGGAGCAGCACAGCCAGGGCATCACCACACTGGGAGTGAAGGCACCGTCCCTGCCTGTCCCAAGCTCCCACAGTTCAGATGAGCCTTCTGAGCCAAGGCTCAGAACCAAAAGCATCACAGATGGGAGGACACTGGAAACCACCCTGCTGCCTGTCTGTGCAGTCACACTCCAGGCCACGGAGATTTACTGCTCAAATGGAGAAAAGATTGTGTCTGCTGACAGCCCACCTCCCTGGCCCGCCGGCCGCTGCCGAGCCTCGCTGAGCATCCAGGGGAGGCCTGGCTCGGGTGTGGATTTCCTATCCAAATGAGATACAGCTGTTTCTGCTTCCTCTCCAAAGACCAAAGCAAGTTTTAAAAAAACAATTTATCATATATTTTCTTTGACCAAGGCTCCTTGCAGGTGTGACCTGGGCGTGAACTGCCCAACCTCACAGCATCGAGGCTGGATCAGGCAGAGAGCGTGGCTTGTACAAGCACAGCTCTTGGAGAGGAGTATCCCAGCAGAAAGTCCTGAGGCTAAAAGCCATCTCAGTGGGAGCTCTTACTGCGGGGCAAGCAGAAAAACAGGACTCTCAGAAGGAGATTTTGGCAATCATTGCCAATGGACTTGTCCCCAGCCCGTGCTTGAGGGATCCCTGCTTTTTAACACATACATGTATTCCCCTCTGTAGCACAGAGCAAGGGACCTGCAGGACCAGGCTTAGCTGCAGCTGCACAGGCCTGGCAGTGCTCAGTTCCTTCATCCCTGCATGCATGCAGGACAGGGAGAGGTGACCCCAGCCAGCACAAGTACACCACAAATCCATGGCCAGGGACAGAAGCAAAAGGGAGCCCTGGGCAGCACACATGACAAACAGCAGCACACAGCAGCACACAGCAGAGCACACCAGAACACACCAGAACACATCAGAACACACCAGAACACTGCCTCCAGCCCCAGCTGCAGCCACTGCCAGTGAAAAGGGCTGGCATTTGAAGGGCTGGATCATCCCAGCCTACCCCTGTGCAGCCCTTGCTTTTCCATACCTCTCACTGGTTCCTTCCTCATCTCTGCTGGCCTGGCACCTTGTACTTGGAATAAGCTGCTCCTGAAATTTTAGTGCAGGGCCCTGCCGGGAAGGACCCTGAGCCCAATCCACTGGTCCTTTTCCCAGCTGGACACACTTATGCAAATCACAAGGGTGACAGGGCCTGTGTTTGCCATTACTTTAAATGCCCGAGGGAAAACACTATCTCGGAGGCTGCTGAGATTATATCACGAGTTTGTTTTGAAGCTCAGCTGGCAGGGGAAAGCCATGCCCCAGTGCCCCAGAGGCAGGCTGGCAGAGAGGGACGGGGTGTGGATGGCCAGGAGCCACGGGTCCATGGGTGCTGGCACCCATGGGAGGCTGCTGGCAAAGGCAGCAGTGGGAGCAGGAGGTCCCTGCCTGGCTGGGAAGCCTAATGACAGCTGAGCAGCAATAGCCAGGGTTTGCCTTTGACACAGACGCCTGTGTTTGTTGTGCTATCGGGGTGGGAGGTGAGGCAGCGCCTTGCAGCATCAAGCAAGTTTTAATTGGAAGTTTTAAGATGCTTATCAGATCAGGCTGCTCCTGACACCAAGGATTTTGACACCGGACATGTGTCTCTGACCCCTGAGGGTTTTGGCCAAGTCCCAGGAAGGCTGATGTGACAGTAGAATGCAGAGCAGCCTCTAAGGAAATGCGTGCATAAACTGTAGACAAAAATATCCCAGTGGGTGATGAGATATCTCTGAATATGTAAATGGAGTTGCTCAGGCTAGGGAAAGACATGGTTAAGAAGCGATTTCAGAAACTTTCTTCAAGATGACATCTTTGACATCTGTCAGTGCTGTTTTTCCAGTAGGGTAAAAACGCTGAAACACGAAGGAGCACAGTTCTTGTGAGCCAGCTCTTGCTTTCTAACACCACAGCTCTGCTGTCCCTGCCCAGGGAGGCTGGCTCTGCCTCGGCAGAAGCCTCTCGCTCCCCTTGGCCTTTTCATGTGGCCACTCAGATCAAAAGCAGCAAATACCAGGTTGTCCTGATGTGACAGTCAATCCCCTCCCAGCAAGCCACCTCTCTGCCCCAGCTGAGGGCATCACACAGTGTGGGGCTCAATCCAAAGGCCACAGGGACATCAAACAAGTGGCAGGCGCTTCACAGGCGAGTCCCGTGGGACTCCCGTTACAGAGAGCACAGCTGCTACAGGAGGGAAGCATCTTTTCATTTATTAAAGACTGAGAATACAACTGTGGGCCCGGCCACGAGAGCTGGATGCCTGAAGCAGAGCTAGGTTTTGGCTGGAAGGGCGCGGTCTCCTCTCCAGGCAGCCTTCAGCAACATCAGCTGAATTTCCTACCCGGCGGGGCAACCCAACGTCCCCACCCTGGCAGCACTCCATCTGGAGCAGAGCCTCTCTCCACACCAGCCCAGCCTTGGTTACTTATTGCTTTGAACGTGCTAGTCTAGTAGAGGGTGAATTGAAAACAAAAATGCATGTCTGTTGCGGTGTGTTTGTGCTGTCTTCAGGTTGTGCTGGGAACCCTGGCCATCAGACCTGGAGAGGGATGGAAGAGAGGAGTGCATGAAGTCAGGCTGGGCTGGGAGCAGAGACATCCCAGGCACAGCAGCGCTCCAGGACAGATCCTGTCGTTGCCAACAGGCCACAAAGCCTTTGGCATCTGCTGCCAGAGCCAAGCAGGTGCTGACAGTCAGCTGGGGCTGGTGGAGAGGAGCAGCTGGCACCCAGCTCCTGAGCCCTGCTGTAAGGGCTGGGAGTCACAGCAGCCCAGAGAGATGCTGTGGCAGGCCTGCCTTCCCCACTGGCCTGAGGGAGGACAGCCCCAGCCAGCCCACGGAGCCAGAGACAGGAGGGGAGCTCCGAGGGAAGGACCAACCTGAGGTTTATTTGAACGTGTGGCTCTCAGCTCCTCCCCGGCCGAACCCTGGAAGAGATGGAGCGGGATCAGCACTGCCATGGCATGGTGAGCACACTGAGGGCTGGAGCTCCCCAAGAGACAGGAGCCCCGAGCCCCCTCACTCCCCCCATGACCCCACCACAGGCACCCACCTTTGGGCCCGAACAAGGCAGCATAGCAGGGGTGGTTGCAGTAGGGTTTGCCATCGTGCTGCAGGGAGAGAGAAAGAGCATCAGCCCCACCTCTGCTTGTCCCAGCCCTCAGCTGCAGGGGACAGGGACCTCCTGGGCAGCACACCTCACCTCTGCATGGCCTCCAGACGTCAGGGTCTTGTTACACTTCTCACATCTCAAGCAGGGCCGGTGCCAGTCCTTCCCCAGAGAAGTCACCTTCTCGGCTGCCAGGGAAAGGAGGTGGGTTAGTTGAGGCACTGAACAGGCACAAGTTAGTTTTGGCAGATTGGTTGCCTTGCCGTCAACCCTAGGGAGGACATTTTTGGGCATTTTCTCAGGTCTGTCTGTCCAGGACAGAGAGTTGCTCAAACGCAAGTGTTGGCTGTGCACACACAATGCCGTGCATGTCCAGGAACACGGATCTGCAGTGGCTGTGCCACGCCCAGGGTGAGCTGCATCCATGAGGATGGACTGACTTCCACCCCCTCTTCCAAAGACCTGAGGACCTCCCTCCTCCCAACGTCAGCCTGCAAGGGGATTCATTTCTCCCCAGTGAGCTGGAGCCCAAGAAATCACTAGAGTTGGCGGAGTGAAAGAGCATGCTGGCAAGGACTGGGAAGGCAGAGCCATTGCCACACCCTGCCAACACAAACCAGTCCCCTCCAGCCACAGCTTGGATACTGCTGGCACCATGGCAAACCAGAGCAGAGCTGGAGCCTGGCCGGGCTTCAGGCACAACATCCTGGAGCTAGGACGTGTTTACGGAGAGAGGGGGGAGCACAGGGTGCCTTTCAATTGGAGCACAGCAGGGGAGAAGGGTATTTTCTGCAGGCATGTGTGCTCTTCATACTGGCAGCCGAGCTCCTGGGAATTTATTAAGTGATTAAACAGAGCTGTCCACAGGAATTGTGTCAAAGCCAGGTCTGAACACTGTCCCCATGCCTGCAAATGGGACCAAGCCAGTGTGGGTAATGCATGCCCTGGGGTCCCTGGGCAGCCTGAAGCACCTCTTTGCAGTTCAAATATGCCCACAACAGTCTGTACAAGGAGCGAGCTGGTGGCTGCAGAGGTGGCAGCGGGGGCAGCGCCCAAATGTCACAAGGCAGCCCTGCTGCCATTCCCTGGTGGCACAAAGGGCCTCCTGTGCCTGCAGCCTGGCAGGAGCAACAGTGTCCTTCCCCTGGGTGCCCCTAGGAGCCTGAGCCTGGCCCGAGGCAGGACCCTCCTATCACAGGGTTTCTGGAAGAAGCACAGCCTCCCCACCTCTTGCACACGCATTTGCACCAACACTTGGGCAGGAGCTCTGCTAAGGCTCGTTACAGCACTCAGGCACAAAGGCAAAATTCCTGCAAACCCCATCCCTAGTCCTCTCAGCATCACCTCCTCCCCACCCCTGCTTGCTACAGACACGATTTAGCCCAGAGCAGCCTGAGGCACGCCCAAGCAGGACCCAGACTCTGAAAGCCTCAGGGTGCCCCAGAGCCAGGCTTGCCCTGCCTCCTCTGCCAGCAGTCTGGATCATCTGCAGGCACAGAAATCAGGTATCCAGCTTGGTCCTCCAACAGCTTTTGAACCCTCCTCAGCCTCTGCATCAACAGAGGCATTTCGTAATAAGTGCAAGTGTGATAAGTGCAAGGTCAAACCCCTCCTTGGCCAAACGGTGCCGTCCCAGCTCCTCCACAGCCACACCTGCGGGCACAGCAAACCCAGCTGGCCCCAGCCAGGACTCACACAGACCCACAGGGAAAGGCACACACTGCCACCAGCACCTTGGTGGCTCCTGATACCAAGCCACACAGGTAAATGAGGCACGCCAGCACCCTGAGTTGCAGAAGGGAGCCACAAACCATATCGTGCCAAAACCCCCATCCAAGGCTGGCTGCAAGCAGCGAGTTCAAGGCAAAGCAACATCCCCCAACTGCAGGAACCACAGCCCCAGCAGCCCTCTTGGCAGCCAGCGCCCATGCCAGCCCCAGCACAGCTCCCCATTGTGGGCATCACCAGCAGGCACAGAGAGCAGCTCCCGAGTTTGAGCCTCCAGCTCCTTAGCTGAGCACAAATACTTGGGGCACAGGCACAAGCAGAGCAGAAGTAAAGCAGAGAAAGAAGTCAGTGATGGCACTTGGGTTCCAGATCCCTCATCTCAAATAAATTAGAAAGCAGGGAGTGTTTCTAAGCTGCTCCCAACAAACCCCCTCGAGTTCAGCTATGCCAGGCAAGTGGAGAGGTCAGGCAGAGGAACCTGCCTGTTCCAAAAGCTGACAGCAAAGTGAGAAGCTCAAATGCCATAAACACCCTCAAGACAGCAGGTCCATGGCCCCAGAAGGGGCAGGAGCTTTGGGGCCCCAGTTTAGAGGGAAGACATCTGTAGGAAGCCCAGCAGCAGCAGACAGCAGCCCAACAAGGCTCACATCTACCCCACAAACAGCGGCTTAAAAATAACACCCCAGAGGTGTCATCCTGCTGTGCTGTGCTAAACCACACAGAACATCCCGTGGGCGACCCGCTGACCCAGGCAACTTGCCCCAGGGCAGCATTTGCCATTGGGAAGGTGCTTGCTTCACCTGCCCAGGCTTTCAGAGCAGCGAGCTTTAGCAGCTGGCCCTTTGGGCTCCAAACTAGCTCAGGGCTGCGGGCTGTGCTGGGAAGGAAGTGGGGCTGGGCTCCCGTGCTGCTGTGGGAGCACCCAGTGCAGCCCGCGCCCTGCAGCCAGGCATCTCCTTGGCGCTGGATCTGTAGGATCACCCACCCGGGGCACCCCGGGGACCCACAGCGCAGGGCTGAGCAACTTCGAGATACCCCAGGGATTTGCAGAGATGGGCCGAGCAGTATGGGGGCCAGCAGCCGGGGTGCCCAGAGGACGCAGAGCCCGGCACCGGTGCCTGGCAGGTCCCCCGAGGTGGGGGCGGCTGGGAAGGGGCAGGAAGCCCTTACCGAAGTAGACCTCCTTCTGGCAGCGGGGACACTTGGGCATGGTGTCGGCTCGGCTGGGCTCGGGACTCCGCTCGCACGGGCTGTGGGATGCTCCACGCCGCTCCTGCCGAAGTCACTGCCCGCCCGCCCCGCCCAGCGCCGCCCAGCGCCGCCCAGATGTGCGCTCCGCCCCACCCAGATGTGCACCCCGCCCGCAGCTGGAGGAGCCCGCCCGGGGCACGGCCCTGCCGGGGCTGCCGAGACGGGCTCCTGCAGCCCTTCCAGCCCTACACCTCCTGCACCCCTTGCCCCCTGCAATCCCTCCACCTGCACGTCTTGCGCCCTTTGCAGCCCGCAGCCCCGCAAACCTTGCGGCCCGACCCCCACTGCCCTCACACACAGCCCCGTCCCCTCTGCAGCCCGGCCCCTGCCCGCGCTGTGCTGGGTGCCCCGCTCAGAGCCGGAGCTGGGATTGGCAGCTGTCAATTAACCCCGCTCCCAGGTAAAGATTCATGGGGTGCTGCCAACCTGGGCTCACCCCCTCCGAGCACAGACACGTTTTCCTCCCAAGGGAGTGTAAAAGTCGACCCTCAGGCAGGGTCTCCTGCCCGTGGGGGATTTTGGGGTGCGGGATGAAGCAGGCGGGAGCTTCAGGACTGCAACCCCGCTCTTGCAGGACATTGGGAATGGCGTGGGTGCGGCACATGGCCCCGCTCGCTGTGGAGAGCCAGCCCGTCTGTGTCACTGACTTTGTCATTTTATTAGGAGGGAGGACTTGTTGTTCCTTTGTGCTTGGCTGCGAAGGAAATGAAAAGCCTATCCAAAGGTCTGTTTTGTATGAAACAATCCTCCCCAGGGCACGTTGCTGTGCTGGAAAGGTCATGAGGGCTTGTGAAACCCAGCGCCAGGACGCCTAGTGACTGCCTCCCGAAATGCGAGGCATCCCCGCCGACACAAACAGGGCTCTGCTGACACCGGATCCCACCCGTGGGTGCAGGAGGAGAGGCGGCAAGCTGTGCCCAGAGGCAAAGTTCATGTTCAGCTGGGAGTGCTTTACGACCCAGCCCGGCTCCAGCAGCCTCCCTTCCCAGCACAATCCCCCTGCTGATGCTCCCTGCTGCTGCCGGTGGTCCCTGGTCTTTCATCCTCCAGCTGGCAGCCCCATTGCAGACTGGGGAGCACCATCCTGCTCCAAGGGCAGCGCTGGGCTCAGTAGGGTGGGCAGCACCCACACAGGCAGGGTGTCACCGGGAGCAGCTCCTGGCTGAGCCGTGAGTCATGCTGAGATGCTGAGACAGTGTCTTACAGTATGGGAAGGGAGGCAGACGTGTCCTGCAAAGGCCTCCACCCTGCCTCCTCCCCGTTCTTCCTGCCCTGAGGCACCAGTGCATGCAGGCACTCATATTTCAGCCACATCACACCCCCCTGTACAAACACACAGCCCTGGGTGAGCACCCAGCTGGGGTACCCAGGCCAGGACCCCTTCCCCACACCACGAGGAGTGCAGCTGGCACCTGATGAGATATAGGGACAAGGCATGTCCTCTCCCCACTCTGGTGGCCCTGCTGCCCCTCCTACACAGTGCCAGGCTGCTTTGGTGCCACTGACTGGCCAGACAGACGCCTTCAGCTGCACTCCCTTTTAAGGCAGGTTTTGTGGCAGCTGGCAGCTGAAAACTGCCCTCCTGCGAGTCTCCTCCAGCTGGCCAGCCCTGTGCCCAGTCCCCATGGACCACTCGGCCCAGCTCCTCCTGTGGCAGGAATGCTCCCACCCCAGCTGGGGCAGCAGGTGCCTCTGCATGGCACTGCACACTGAGTGACCCCGCTGAAGCAGAGCCTGGCCATCCCTCCTCTCCGTGCCCCCGTGGGCTTTCTGGAGGTTGGTCTGCTCACTCAGGAGAGCAGGCACAGAAGCAGGGCCACTCTCACAAGGCAGGCACCACTGAGCCACATGGTGCTCTCTGCCAACCCTGCCTGCGTGGGGCTGTGTGCCTGCTGGCCCCTCTGGCTCCTCCCTTGTCCTGGCTGGCCCTGCTGGGTTAGCAGAACCCACGGACCTTGGGCTGCACCTAGCCTGCTTCACAAGCAGTGAGCCAAAGCATGGTGCTGCTGTGCCCTGCAAACCTACATGAATCCCAGCCAGCCACTCTCAGGGGGAAGCTGCTGTGGGACACAGCCCTGGATCCTGCACACCACGGGAGCTGTGCCTGCACCCTGCTCGTGGCTGGGACCCTGCTCCTGTCCCCCTGATCAGCGGGCATGCACAGGGCTGAGGCAGTGCAGCAAAGCCATCTGCCAGAGGGCCCCAGCAGGGAGGGAGGAAGGGCTACAGGTGCTCCCAGAGCACAGCAGCATCTCGGGAGCCCGAGATGGGATACAGTCTCTTGACCCTTTTACAGGGAATGAGTCCATAAATGTTTGGAATGCCAGTGTGCCAAACCCATCAACTCTGCGATGGAGCGGTACATTGAGGCCCCACTGTGCTGGAGGGAGCTGGCTGGAAACACTGCAGCAGGCATTTGGGGTCACTGCTCCCTCTGCCATCCAGGGTCCTCCCAGGGCACAAAACCAAGCTACAACTGTGTGGGAGCCTTCTTGGATTGGCAGTGAGCAGCAGCCAGCTCATCCCTCTTCACTGCTGCCCATGGTGCCCACGCATACAGACAATGTCATCCAGTGGGCAGCTCCAGTGCTGGGCAGAGACAGCACCAGGGAGCAGCAGGAGAAGGGCAGGGGTGATATTTTCAGCAAACTCAGGTCCCACCCAAAGCATCATTCCAAATCAAGGTTCATAGCCTGACGGGGAAACAACCCAGCCAGCGCCAAGGGAGAGCAGCTTCTTCAGCAAAGCACAGCTTTATCTTATCTGCAGACCTTGTTCCAGCTAATTTAACCATTAGACTGAGCATGCCTCAGCTGTCAATGCCCTCTGATAGGAATCTGTGGGTGAGGCTCTATCCTGAAGCATCAGGCGCCAGCGCTCCCCGATGGCATGGCAACAGCCCTCAGAGAACCTGGGCTGGCTCATGTGTTTGTTTGGGTGCTGTTGTTATGGCCAGGGCTATCCCCTCCCTTGGCAAGAGCCAGAACCAGCTCCTCAGCTCCATCTGTGTCTCACTTTGTGCAGGGTCCTCCAGCCCCCAAGAGTTTCTTGGGCTCTTGGGGCAGAGTTGCGAGTGGAGAGCTCCTGGGTGTGCCAGAGCTGCCTACCCAAGTACCTCCCTCAAGCCTCTTGGCCACTGGTGACGACTGCAGTAACAACTGGAAAAGCCACTGGCATTTCTGTAGGCAGGGCGGTGACATAAGCCAATTTGGGTTTGTTTTGCTAACACAGCTAGAAAAAACAGCTATTTCCATGGAGCAGACCAGCCCATCTGCCTGGGCAGCAGCTCCAGGCTCCCCCTCCTGCCTTGCTGGAGTGGGGTAGGGGCTTCCAGAGTTCTCACAGCCCCCAAGCACCCTTGCACAGAGGGGAGAGGATGCACCAGTGAGGGCATGACCCAGGGGCCAGTGACACCCCGGTCCAGCATTGTCCCAAGCAGCTGCACAGCCCTGCAAAATCTCCCTCCCTGACTTGTGCAAGTCAAAGGCCCTCTCAGCCAAGACTGTTTGTCATAAAATATGCGCTACACGACCCAGTGTGGAACTCTAATTTGACAAGAAAATTACAGGATGGCTTAGAACAAGCCTGGCAGAAGCTGGGGGGAGCTGCCAGGAGCGTGATCCTGTCAAAAGGCCCGTGGACCTGCTCGGTGTGCCCGGCAACAGGGGCTGGCGGGCTCTGCCCCCACTCCCCTTCCATCACCTCCGGATTTGCACGTGGCTAATCCCATTATCAGACAGACAGGAAAACAACGGCACGAAAGCGGCTGTCAGGGCAAATTACACCCCAAGGAAAACCTCTGGGATACGTCTTCATAAAGCTGACAGGCGACCGCCGGCCGGGAGCAATTGTGAGCGAGACAGAAGCAGGAATGGCCTTCCAGGAGCGGGGGGCTTAGGGAAGGGGCTCGGGAAGGGGCTCGGGAAGGGGCACTCTGCGGGTTTGTGGCACGCTGCCACTGCTGCTGTCAAGCCCCAAAAGGTCTGAGCCTGTGAAATACGCTCGCTGCCAGCCACGCCAAACTCTGTGCTCAGTGCCCTTGGGGACACAGTGCAGAGCCGTCCTGCCGCGGGCACGGGCCATCACATGTCTGCCTCCAGCTGAAGTTGTAAAAACGCTTCCAGGCTGGTTCAGGCAGCTGGCTGCCCCCACAGCCCCTGGTCAGGTCAGCTCTCACCCTCAGAGGCAGGGTGTGAATTATCAGCACGGGGTTAATGTTACACTGCACCAGCAATAACAAACACGGCGCCGCGGGCCGGCTCCCGGCTCGGCTCGGCTGGAGCACACAGGGCTGCCTGCCACGTGGGGACACAACAGCGACACGGCTGCGACTTCCACCCGTGGGACAAAAGGGCGTGGCAGCCCTTGTCTGCCTTTCCAAGACGTGGAAAATCTCCTCCAGTTTCCCCCAGGCTCCCCCAGTCTCCCTGAGTACAGTCTGGCCAAAGTCTCCGCTGCCATCTGCTCTTTTCTGCAAGCTTTCCATTAGTGGCAGCCCAAGGAAACCTCCTGGCTAAATCCTGCTGGGGGAGGATTTGGTACATTTTCCTGGCATGGCCTGGCTGTTTCTGTTGTGGCTATCGAAGGGAGCCAGGATCGTCAAGGAAGCAAAGTCTGCTGCTTTGGAAAGCTGCCCAGTGCCCAGGAGGCGCTGCCTCTGCCTGCCAGGGAGGTGCACATGGGTGCTGGGGGCTGGCAGGGACTCTGGACACTGCTCAGGGGTGACTCCCAGGGGATCTGTGCCAGGGATCGCCTCCCTGGCAGCACCGCCTGCCCTGGGCTGGCTCCAGGCTGTTGATGCCACACCTTTTATTCCTGGTTAAAAATTCACTGGAGGTGAGGCTAAGGGGTTGCAGAAGTGTTTGCTCTCTCTGAGCACGCTGCTCAGCGTGGTCATGCCATGGCGGTGGAGCAGGAAGGTGAAAAGGATGTGACTACTTCTTGTGCTCTGACATCCCCAGGCATGACAGAGGGCCAGGACAGAGCAGGAGAGAGGAGGAGAGGAGGAGGAGTCACAGGTTTGCACGGCCATTAGCAGCCTGCACACCTCCATCCCATCGGCACAGGTATTCCTCCCCCAGCAGTCTGCCTGCCCCAGGGCACTCCAGGAGCCCCTTGAGCTCCCCGGGATGGTTCCCAGCTGCTCACCCTACCCGAAAACCTTCAGGCTGATGCAGAGCTCCGCCTGCATCCTGGGGCGTTTCCCCGTGGATGCCCCCAGGCAGCAACACTGGTGAGGGGGAGCCAGCACCACCCTCACCAGCAGCTCCGGCTGTGTGCCACTGCAGGGCACTGCACTGGCATTTACAGCCCAAATCCTCCTCCTCTGCTTGCTTTTGTGCCGTTCTTTCTTCTTCATGCCTGCCTGCTCTCCGACACCCTCTCCAGTAGTTACACCCAGTTCTTTAACCTCCCACTGGGACCAAGCCAGAGCTCAGCCAGGCTGGGAAAAGCCCCTCTGCTGACTCCAGGGAATAGCTGAGCAGGCTCTTGGCCCTTGTTGAAACAAGCTGTGCTTACTGGGACACTTTTAATATCCCATCTTAAATCACATCTTCCAGCACTTCATCCCTTTTGGCTCCTGTTTATTGACTTCCCAGCAAATGCTTTAAATCTGTCTGGCTTCCCTGCCCAGCTGTGCTGCTCTGGCCCCCAGTGTCCCAGAGCCATCCTGTCCTGCCATCTCCCTGCAGTTCAGGACCCCTCCACACTGTGATGCTTGCATCTCCCCTCCCTGCACGGGCTGGCTCAGACGTACCCAGGGCTGCCCCCCATCATTCCTACCCCTACCAGCTCCTTTGCTGGGGCTTTCCACGTGTGCTGCATGCTGTGCCTCCTGGGAGCAACCTTTGTGCACTCTCCATCCCTGTTCTGGGTCATGAAGGATGGCACAAGCTGTGCAGCCCCATTCCTGGTGGCAGGGGTGCCCTCAGCAGTGTTGAGAAGCACTGCTAGGTGACAATCCTGCTCCTCCCACAGCCTGGGGACACCCAGGCTGGCACCCATCGCCCAGACTGCCCTCAGAAGTGTTTGACCAGCTGGTGAGTTCTCTGCTGAGCTCTGATGGCTCCCAGGAAACCTGGGAGCCAGCAAGGGAAATGGCCCAGGACAAATTCACAGGGCTTGGGGGATTTCCAAGCAAAGCTGCATCCACTTTGTTCTCTATTTCCATCTGTACCCTGGAAAGCATGCCTGTAATCACCAGGGCCCTCCGATTTTTTTTTAGCCCACTAGCGAGTCCAAACTGAAAAAAATTAAGATATTTGACATCCCTGAGGGGAAGGATGTTTTCCAAGCCTCAAGTAAAGGAGCACTTTCAGCTCGCATAGGCCTCCCAAAAACAAATCCAAAAACGCAGTAGGATTAGAGGCCAGAGCTGCCTTCCCTGCTTGAGCAGAGTGCCACTCTGCTGTGTCTGTGCCCTCGTCCCCATGAGCACAGGGACAGCCCCCACCCCTCAGCACACACAGATAATCCCATACAGGACCCCAAAGCCCTCTGACAGCCTTCAGGTTCCTGCTCCTAACACCCACCCTGTGGGTATCTGCTGTACCTGGGGGACACTGTCACGGGAGGTGCCCAGTCCCTGCACCTACCCGAGGGTGGGGGCACGGTGCCCACCCCGAGCCTGAGCAGCCAGGCTGTGCCCTTTGGCTTAGCAGGACGTAGCTGTGATATTTGCAGGCTTCCCAGCACTCCCTTGTGCAGCAGAGCCGAATTTCGTCTATTTTTAATTTCATTGCGTTCCTTCTGCAAAACCCTCATGGGGAAAAGAAAATGTAAGGATTAAAAAAAAAAAAAAAAAAAAAAGAGAAAGGAACTGAGGGGAAAGCCAGCCCATGGTGGCATCCTGTTGACATTGCTGAGCCTGGCTGGTGCACAGTCTGGGGCCAGGTAGGTGCTGCTGGGGAGGAAAAGCAGCCTGTGCAGGCCATCAGGGAAGCTCCCTGCTGCAGGGGCTTACCACAGGCTAGCATATTAGAGAGGCTGGCATATTAAGCTCGTTAATTAATGATGGCAAATAAGAGTTGCAAAGGGAGGTGGATTCGTGCCGAGGGCATTGCTGCAGCTACACCGAGCCCAGATGAGCGATGGGAACCCCTCCACCTCCGCACCGCTGCTGCTGCACGGGGCAAACTTGGCAAATTTTGGCTGCGAGAGCCCAGCTGCGGGTCAGGGGAGGAGCCGGCAGAGCGACACTGCCCTGATTTACAGTCAGCCTTGTCCCTAAAGCATCCGCGGGGTCAGCTCTCCATGGAAACCCCACCTAAACACCAACACACTGAGCCCATTCCCCGACCCGGGAGCTGCGCTGCCGAGCCCTCTGTGCCTGGGAAAAGGTTTTGTGCCGCTGGGATCGCTGCCGGCAGGAAAAAACCACTGCTCTGCAGGCTGCCTGAGCCGGGAACGCCGCTGCAGCCCAGCCCCTGCTGCCCCTGTCCTGCAGCTGTGCCCGCTGCATTTCCCAGCTGTGCCCGCTGCATTTCCCAGCTGTGCCTCCTGCATTTCCCGGCTGTGCCCGCTGCATTTCCCGGCTGTGCCCGGCCAGGAGCAGGGCCAGGGGCTGTGGCTGGCAACCCAGCCCTTCTCCTGCATGGCCGCGGAGCAGCTCCGGGGCTGGGGCTGGATCCATCACATCTCGGGGGCCGCCAGGTCTCTGTTGTCCCCAGCAGATGGCCTGGGTCCCCAGGGGGGCACAGGCAGCAGGCAGCCCAAGGGGGTTCGTGCAGGAACGTGACAGAAGGGACGAGCCCCAGCAGCAGTTCCCAGAACCGCTGTTTGGCTTGGCAGCCCAGAGCCCCGTGCCTCACTCTCCAGACGCCCAGCTCCGAGGGGGAATGGCTGGATGTCTAAAACCAGCCCTGGCAGCAGGGCCGGCATCTGGCTGGGGACAGGGCAGCTCCCAGGAGCTGGCCAGTGCCCCCACACTGCCCTGCTGCTGCCAGGCTGAGCTTTCCCAATGACAGCCCCACTCAGGCACTGGGCCAGCCCAACCAGCCCGGGGCACCTAACAGAACTTTAACTTGTCCCCACTAATTTCCCACTCCCCAAAGCTGGGAAGGACCCACCCCACCCCATTTGCAGGGCCAGCACAGCTTCCTACACGCCTGTGGGGGTGCTGGCAGCACAGGGAGCATCTCCTCAGGAGGAGCTCAGGCTCAGCTGGAGCTGCTCAGCCAGGCCCCAGGAGGAGCCAGCTGGGATAGGACCAGAGCACAGGGTCCCACCTCGCCCTGGGACCCCAGGGATGCTGCGTGGTGTGCACAGCTTCCCCCACCTCCACCCGGAGCTGAGCTGCACGACACATCTCTCAAAACCTTTATTGTCAGCAAGTAACAAAAGTCAGCCCTGCAGCAGCACGGGGAGCCTGAGGAGAGCGGGGTGCTGGCACCCAGGGCTCGCTGCCCCGGTGGGTGCCCTGCCCCAGCCCCCTCCCTGTTCTCCTGGGCAGCAGCAGGGCTGGGCGTGCACGGGGGGACGGGTGAGGTGAGGGGCACGTGTCATTCTCCAAAGCAAGGAGCACATTTACAACTGCTCATAAATAAACAACAACGATGAGAAACCTCTGGCTCTGGGAAGCAGGGGGAGGTCCTGCTGCCCAGGCCACCAGCCCAATGTGCTCTGTCCTCCAAAGGTGGGGAGTGGAGAGGAGAGCCCCCTCCACCAGGGCTGCAGCTGCCAGGTGCCCCCTGGCACAGGCTGTGCCCCCAGGGGGATCAGGCTGGGGGGGCACCAACCTGAACCAGCCCGCAGAGCAGGCTGGGCCACCTGCCTGGGTGCACCTGCAGGGATTCAAAGACAGGGATGTAGGGAGCTGCCAGACCTAACAGTGGACAGGGCCAGCTGTGGGACCCAGGGACAAGTGAGAGCCAGAGCATGGAGCCTGGAAAGGGCCAGGAGAAGGGCAGTGCTGCCAGGTGTCACACATCTCCAGCAGCTGGTGAGGAAGAGGGCTGGGCACCCTCACCCCAACCCCAAGTACTGAGGGACAGCATGGAGCACCCTCCTGTGGTGGGACTCCTGCCACCACCTTCCCCCATCCTCAGCCCCTTGGGTGCCACCCGCCATCCCCTGCACACAGGGACATCCCCACACCTGCCCTGCTGCCTCCCACGCTCGGGGGGCTGCTGGGAGGGCTGGGGAGGGCAGAGCACATTGGGAACCACCAGAGATACTTTCTACCTTTGCCTTAAAACACTGAAGCTTATATTAGAGACTATGATAATAACCCAGGGGCAGGGCTGTCCTGCCCGGAGTAGAGACAGCAGAGAGGGCGCAGCTCCATGGCCAGCCTGGTGAGGGTGTGCCCCGGCTGGGAGCAGGAGGTTAGTACAGGAGGGGCCCGGAGCTGCGGGCAGGCGGGCGGGGACGCTGCCTAGGGCTGGTTCTTTGCCTCGGGGTCTTTGTCGTAGATGTAGCTCCCCACAGCTCCGGTGTTGACACCTGCACGGGGCAAGAAACAGGCGGGTGAGGCCACGGGCATGCTCCGGGGAGATGTCCCCTCTGGGTGGTGGCAGGAGCACTGAGAGTGGCAGCCCACGCAGGGCACGTGCCCCTGGACTGGGTGCCCACCCCCTGTGGCACTCACCCTTTGGCCCAAAGAGGATCCCATAGCAGGGCTTGTGGCAGTAGGGCTGTCCATCGTGCTGTGGGGGCAGAGAGAAAAACCTGTCACCTGGGCTGGGGGCCAGGGAAAATCCAGCCCCCAGGACACCTCCACCTGCCCGGATACCTCTCCTGCTCTTCCCCTGCAGACACCCCAGCGCTTTCCCAGGCTGAGGGGCTGCTCCTCCCAGCCCTGCCCTCCTGCAAAGGCAGTGGGTGCCATCAGGATGGCCTGGGATGTCTCGGCCATGCCCCACTGCCATCCCCAGGGCCTGGAGGTCTTACCTCGGCGTGGCCCCCCGGGGTCAGCGTCTTGCTGCAGCGCTCACAGCGTAGGCAGGGGCGGTGCCAGTCCTTCCCCAGCGAAGTCACCTTCTCAGCTGGAGTGGGACAAGGAGGGAGGGTCACACCAGCCCCCTGAACATGCTGAGGGGGAGCATTCCTCATGGGGATACCACAAAACCCCAGGAGAGCCCTCAGGATCTCCAGCCTCCCACATCCCTCCCACCCCTCTGGTGCCTCGCAGGTGACACAGGATGGCTGAGCACAGCTCTTACCACGTGGGAGGTGACAGCAGGGGACACAATGCAGATAAAGCCCTGCAGCCAGGAGTATATCCAAGAGGACCCTCCCCTGAAGGCCCCTCAGGCACGTCCCTCTGTACCCACAAACCCCTCTCTGATCCAAACCCTGCTCCCAACCTCTCTGCATGCCCCGGGGTTCCTGCACAGAGCCCAGCCCCATGGGGCCATGCCATCCTGTGGGGCCATGATGCTCTGTAGGGCCATGATGCTCTGTAGGGCCATGCCACCCCGAGGCAAGCAGGCACTGCCCACTGGCCACCTTACCAAAGTAGACTCTCTTGCCACAGCGTGGGCACATGTTGGGCTCCCCGGTGAAGGTGGTGACACTGGAGGCTGGAAGAAAAGAGGACATGTGCCTAGGAAGTGGGGGGACATCTCAGCCAGGACACGCCAGGGTGGGGTGGACCCCTCACACAGACCCTGCAGCCCACACATCACCCAGCACGGTGGCTCTGCAGCGGCTTCCCCGCACGGCAGAGGGCCGGGCTGCCTGTCCTGCCCCGCCCCTCACCTTTGCTGGGTCCCCTGGGCGGTGCAGCGTTCACCTTCCTCTCCTCCACCTTCACCGGGTGCTCGATGGGTCCCGGAGCAGTCTGCCCCTCGATCTGCGGCTTGTCGTAGATGTAGGAGCCGGCCCCACCGATGTTCACCCCTGCAGAGGGACACGGAGAGGTGGCCTGGGGTCTCCATCATCCCCCCAGCCCCACTGAGCCAGAGGCCACTGCTGTGCTTCAGCCCCGACTTGCTTTCTCCTGACCCAGGCTTTCTCCAGCCACATCTGGCATAGGAGAGTAACTCCACCTTCTGTTTGAATGGGAATTTGTTTTTTTACATATTAAAAAAAAAAAAGGGCAGCTGTCAGAATGGATTCCTTCCTCCCTCCCTCCCTCTTTCCTCCCCTCCAGCAGCTCTTCTCTCCCTCTGCACGAGCAGACAGCAGGCCTGGGACTGCAGTTTGCTGCCTTGATACTCAGCCCATGCTAGCCTGGCATCTGGGGTGCTGCTGAGGCCACCAGTGGGGACAAGGGGACCTGGCCCCTGCTGCAGCCCCGAGCACAGCCCCACAGGCAGGGGGGACACAGACGTACCTTTGGGGCCAAAGAGCGTGGCATAACAGGGCTTGTGGCAGAAGGGCTTCCCATCGTGCTGGGGAGAGAGGGCAGCGTTAGGATGCTGAGCAGTGACCACGGCTCCCTCAGAGCACCTTCATCCTCTGGTGATCAGAGACCACCATGGCCCCACCTGCACTCGAAAATGCCCCCAGTTTGGGGCCTGCAGCATCAGCCTAACCCAGCCTGAGCACTCGGGGGTTTTGCCTGCATCAACCACTCAGGCTGCTGTGCCCAGGTCTTGCCCTGGGGCTGGAGCACCAGCAGCTCCCAGCCCAGATGTGTGCCCCTGGCCCAGCAAGGCACAGCCTCACCCCCTCAGCATCCCCTGCACAGCCAGGCCGCTCTCGGGTGCTCCGAGCACTGTGGGAGCTCTGAGCTGCGCCTTTCCCTCGCCGTGGCCCCAGATCAGAGCCCCACACGGGCTGGTCCCAGCCCAGCTGCTATCGACCCCGCTATCGTCTGGGGCCATTATCACAGGAAGGCATGAGGCAGGCGATAAGCCCCGGAACTCCCCACAGCCCTTTCTCATGGGCCAGCTGGAACCCAGTCCAAGAGAAGAGAAAGAGCGTTTGTGGCTGGAGCAGGGGCCCAGCAGGACTGCCACACACCCTGCCCTGGGCAGCAAACCCACTGGGAGCCCGTGCTCAGGCAGGATCCCACCCCATCGCCTGCTTGGCCCCACTCAGCATCTCAGCCCTGCTTCTGCTCCGTGCTCCTGCCTTCCATCCTTCAGCTGCAAGGTGAGGGCTCCTTGCCCACCAAGGGCAGGGTGGCAGCTGAGCAGAGGTGCCGTGCCAAAGGGCAGCTGGGGGTGAGGGTACACAGACATAACCCACCCCCTGGGACAGCTGGGCGTGAGGCTGGGGGAGTGAGAAGGCTGCGGGCTGCCCAAAGGCAGCTGCAAAATACTGCAAGGCATAAATATGAGCCTGCCAGGTGGAAGGGTAAACATTTAACTGGTCTCCCCGCGACACCTTTCCAACCTAGCCTCCTCAAGAGGAGGGAGAAAAAGCAGGGAAGGGCCAAATCTGCTGTCGGCACAGTCAGTGGGGCTTGGCTGCCATCCCCTATGGGAACAGAATCCAACCTTATATGGAGAAGCAGCAAATGTTCTGGGTTTAACCCGACCTGGAGCACAGATCCACCTCACTGGCGGGACAGGCCCTGCTGCCCCCACGGGCTGGGGCCCACCAGCGTGGCTGTCCCTGCTGCTCCCAGCTGTGCTGCCTGCCAGAGCCAGGCTAAGGAGCTGGTGACACTGTGGAATGACAGGTGCTGTGCAAACCCGGGGTGTCACGCAGGGACACTGCACGGGAAGAATACAGTTGCTCCTAAGCCTGAGCAGCTGCCACCACCAGCACGGCGCCTTCACACTTCCAAGCGCTGGGGAGTGGCAGTGGCATCACACTCCAGCACAAGCTCCGGGGCAGAGAGAGCACCAGCGCCGAGCTCCCGTTGCCATGGCAGCCCAGGCATTCCCAGTTCGTGGTGTTTTGAAGCACAGGTCAGTGCAGGCTGTCAGCACACACACACACACACACACACACACACACACACACACACGCCTCCAAAGCCTGTGCAATGCCCAAACAAGCCTGCCCGCTGCGTGGAGCTTCCAGTGCTTACTGGAGCATGCCAAGCCCCACCGCAGCTGCCTGGGAGCCCAGGGTGACAGAGCAGGGACACCACACGTGGTGCCAGCACCACTCTGTGGCTTGCCCGGGGCTGTGCACAAAAGCACGCAGAGCTGCAGCAGCAGCAGCGTGCTCTGCTGGGCTTGCGTGCCGCAGGGACAGCGCCTCCACATGGCATCAGACATCTGCCCCAGCCCCGTTCTTGGGATTCCCACCCCACCAGCCCCCCCTGCGTGCCCGCACAGCTCCCACCCCGCCCGCCCTGGCAGCTCTTACCTCAGCGTGCCCACCCGGGGTCAGGGTCTTGTTGCAGCGCTCACACTTGAGGCAGAACTTGTGCCAGTCCTTGCCCAGGGATGACACCTTCTCGGCTGCAGGGGACATGAGACAGGGGTGAGACACTGCCCAGCACCCGCTGAAGCCCCTGGGGAGGCCAGGCTGTGGGAACCACGAGGGCTGCACTGGAGAGGGGCTGCACTCGCTGGGGAAGGGCTGCTCACACCTCAGCCACACTGCAGGGGACAGGAGCCACTCTGCTGCAGCCCCCAGCGCCCCTGCAGCCCCGTGGGACGTGGGCACAAACCCCCCGGTCCCCCACCCCTCACAGCACTGCACCAGCTCTTAAGAAGAAGATTAACCCCACCCCAGCCGAAAGCGGGACAGCACCCAGCTGCCATCCCGCAGCCGCGCTTTCCCACGCACCAGTCCAGCAACGGTAGCGTTTTCTGTCCTGCTCCCCGTGTCTATTTTTACCCGCCACGTTACCCGGAGTGACTTCACTCCCATTCAAATATTTGGCGTTTCCATGCCCACCCCGCCCGTGCAGTCACACTCCCCCCACGCACAGCCAGCCTCGCCCGGGGAGCCTCAGCCGCAGCTCCAGGGATGCTCCCAGGGGGAGGGGATGACAGACAGCCTCCCCTGTCCCCCAGGATGGACATTTGGCCCTGGAAAACAGCTGTGCCCCTCGGCCCCAGCCTGGGAGCAGGCATGACGTGTGGGTGGGTGCACAGCCACGGTCCTTGCATGGCCACAGACCCGCAGAGCGACTCGCTGCCAGCACTGAAAACGGTGTCAGAGCATCCCTGGGCAAGTTCAGGGAAGGCAAATGCTTTGAGACCGCTTGTATGAATACAAATACAATCCTTCCGTCTGGCCCCGAGCTGTAGGTCTCCAGGGGCACCCTGGGAGGCAGCACAGGCTGCCAGTGCTCCTCTTGCATCCCCAGCCTTGCACCATCCCTTCTCCCTGCCAGCTCCTAGGCTGCCTCGTGCCCCCCACGGATTCCTGCTGGCCCTCCCTCTGTCCTGCACATGTGCAGAGACAGCTGGAAAACAGCGTGAGCCCCTTAAAGCCACCGTAAAACTAAATCAGGAGAGCCAAATAAAATATTTAACAAGCAAATAAAAGCGCAACCGGAGCCGGCCCCGCTCCCTGAGAAGACCTCCTCCGTGATGTCGGGTTTCCCCCCCGAGGACCTCAGCAAGTGTCACCTGTTTGCATCCAGTCAAGATGGGGGTCAAGGGCTCCCCAAAGGGCAGGTCCTGGCTTCCAGAGCCACCCTCCTCCCAAGGCAAACAGCTGCATCCGGGGCATGCCACAAGGCCAAGATAAGCCCAAACTATGGCATCACCACCCAAAAATTCCATCGCAGAGCCGAGCAGGGTGGCCGGTGCTGGGAGGGAGGGGCCAGTGTGACGGGGCAGAGCCAGAGCCATTGCACCAGGGTGCACAGGAGACTCCTGAGAGTATCCCCAAGCAAGCACGTGGAAGATGGACTTGGGGGACCCACATCAGTTGGAAAAAACTCTAAATCCACCTCCTGCTGATGACACACAGGCTGTTGAGCCAAACCCAGGCAGGAGCAGACAGCAGGGTGAAGGGATGCCCCACCACAGCCAGGGGTCTGTGCCTGCCCACCCAAAGCATCCAGGGCTAATCCCTGCTGGATCCAAGCCCAGGAGCTCAGGAGGGCTCCTGTCTCCCCAGCCCCTGGCGGAAGGCAGCACACGAGGAAGGGGCCAGGGCCAGAGCTGCTCTCTTTTTCCCCTGCAGCCCTCATCTCTCTCTGGGAGCAGAGAACCAGCCACAGGGTGAAGAGCCCCCAGACCCCAGGGATTCCCCAAAAGCAAGGGGAATACGGAGATCCCAGCACCCCACTGCCCTGGGGCCGTTGCAGGAGCCCTGCATCCTCCCAGCCCTCCCGGCAGGAACGGGTTCCTCCCCGGGGTGACCAGGGAGGGAAACGGAGCGTGATGGGCTGCAAGCCGAGCCAGGGGCCCGGGGCCAAAGAACCACTCGGCTTTGTCACAGTGGATGCACACAGAGCCAGGCCAGGCTGTGCTCCAGCTGCGTCACCCCCAGCTCCCCCCCTGCCCCGGCCCAGCGCCGTCACGGCCACGGGTACAGAGCAAGGAGGAAGCTCCCGGCGGATGTTTTCCAGAGGCCACGGCAATGATAGCCGGCCACAGCCCCCACCAGCTCCTTCCTGCTCCCGCCATACAAAATGACCGCCCCCCCGCCCAATAATATTTGGAGAGCAGATGGAAATCCTTGCTTCTCCCTGACGGATGCACCCCCAGCCAATGCATCCCCGGGCCGCGCAGAGCGGGAGGGATCTCAGCGGGCAGGGGATGGATCAGGAGGGAGGAGGCGGCCCCGAGCACCCGGAGCACAGGGACAGCCCGGGAACTACGGGGGCTGCCCTCGCCTCCCGATGGAAATGCCGCCCGGAGGCCGGGCCGGCATCCTCTGGCTGCAAACAAGGATTCCCGGGGGATGCATCCGGGCCCGGAACGGCTTTCCAGAAGGCATTGTTCGCACCGAGCAGAGGAAGCGGCTCGGAGCCACCCCAGCCCATTTCCAGGGCAGCAGCCTGCGGCCACACCATCCCATAAATCACTGCGGAGGGGAAGGAGCAGCGCCCAGATTTCCTGTCACTCGGCCACAGCTGCTCCGCTATTGCATCAGCTCCAGAGGAAAAGGCTCTGGCCGCATCCTCCTGCTGCTGGGGGAGCCCCGCTGCTCAGCCCAGCCAGCCCGGGGCTCAGCCGGCAGCGGCACGGCGGGAGCAGCCGGGGCCGGGCAGGACGGGGCTGTGTCCGGCTCTGAGCAGCGGGCAGGGCAGGGCATGGCACGGGGCAGGCCTGGTGTCACTGCCCGCTGTCACCGCACCCAGCGCCCCGTGCTCTCAGTCACACCCAGCACATCGCTCCGGGCCCTGAACCCCCCCTCACCCAGCCCTGGAGCCGGCCGAATTTCACCCAGCTGTGCAGCACCCCCTGCAAGGGTTAAGGGCGCTCGACTGCGGGGGTTTGGCCTCTGCCACACGTGTGTGTGGCTCAGGGGTTTGCCAGCCCTGTGTTGCCCACACTGCCGTGGGTGCCCAGGGAAAACATCCCCAAGGAGAGGTGCAGGCACAGCCGGGTACACGTCTGGCTGCAGGACGTCGCTGTGGGGTGGATTTGCTCTGGGCAGGGGATGCAGCCCACGCTGCCGAGGGACACCAGAGGCCGGGAGCGGGCAAAAAAAGCCGAGGGGGCTGTCAAGGCGCACTGATCTCATGGCTCCAGAGCCGCTCCGCCCCAGAGATAACGCGGCTCAGCCCTTAATTACCCGCCGTGCCCAGACAAAGCAGCTGGCGCAGGCCAGAGGTGGGCGCATTTTCTCAGGATGGGAAGAGAGCATCTCTCCTCCCAGTTTCTGTGGCGCTGGCCGCAGCGAGCCAGCCCCGGGCCCTCCCTCGCACAGGTATTTCCACAGCCTGACGTCAGTGCTGCTCCCAGGCGGGGGCTTATTCAGCAGAAGGAACCCTAGCTGCAGCTGCGCCTCTGCAAAGGGCTGGGCTGTGCCCCATCCATCCTGCCACAGCCCCGGGACGGCAAGGGGAAGGGCTGACAAAGCCCCAGTCTGGCAGCAAGGATGCCAAATCCCCACAGGGATCCAGCGACAGGCATCCCTGGCACAGAGGGATGCTGTCAGGCTGACTGTAGATGCACTTCAAAGCAGTTGCAGACACAAAGGAATGAAGAAAGAGAAGCGCAAGGAAAGGAGCCTGGTAAACGGCTGGAAACAAAGCCAGGAGCCAACAGCCTCATCCCTTCCCCAGTTCCTCACAAAGTGGCCAGCAGATGGAAAAGGTGGAAGGACAGGTTGAGGGTTTCCTGCCCTCAGCATGCCAGGCCATATCCCAGCCCTGCTGCCCTGCCCAGTGCCGGCACTGCCTTCCAGTGCCCCTCTCCCCATCCCCACCCTGCCCTCCTCAGGCACGGCCGGGCAGCTCCTCTCCCCAGCCCACAGCCGCTGCTGACGGTTACACCGCACCCTGATCTCTGGCCAAACATATATATTTAGCTTCCCTGCAGCAAGGCAAGGCAGCCCTCCAGCTGGCTGGGCTCCCTCCAAGTGTGCAACAAAGCCAGCTCAGTACGGCCTTGCCGCGGAGCACAGCCGGGGGGAGCAGGGAGTGTCCCGGGGGGGCTCCCACTTCCAGCCAAGGGGACAGACAAGGTCTTCCCTGGGGCTTGAGCCCCTGCATGGCCGAGCCACTCGGGTGCAAGTGGAGGTTGTTGGATTCCCAGCCACAGCCCTGGTGCACAGCACTGCTCCCATCCGCCCTGCCCCTCCTCTGACACAGCCTCACCGACTGCAGGCACTTCCCTGGCCAGGAGCCTCCAAGCTCCCACTCTGGTTTGCCCAGCAAGTCTCTCTCCATTTTCCACAGGGCTTTGTCAAGCAGCACATGGATGGTCTGAGTTTGAGGCTGGGCAGTTTGGCTGTGTCTGTGCTGGGAGAGGATCAGCGGAGTTTCCAGCCAGGGCTGAGCCCAAGGAATCAGCTGCTTTCCAGCTGCACAGCAGCCCTGCATGCGAGGCATGGCAGGCAGGACCCCGGGGGCTGCAGGGGGTGCAGGGGAGGGACACCCCCAGAAAAATCAGAGGCCCCACCTGCAGCCCTCCCCTCAATCCCCACCGCCAGGGGCAGAACAGCCAGTGAGAGCTGGGCACGGGCAGGCACACATGCAGACCACTCCCCGGGCAGTTGCTGTTCCTTCCCTCGGCACACTGAGATGTCATCTCTGGCAGGCAGTGCTGGGAGGATAAGACAGTTTCCTGGCCTGTTTCAGCCAGAGCAGGATTCTGGGACATGCTGGAGCAGCCAAGCTTGTCAAAATGCCACTCCTTCCCCATGGCTCCTCACCTCCCCACCCTGCTGGTCCCCCACAGCTCCAAGCAGGGTTCAGCTGAGGATGCTCAGGGTCTCCCCTGGGGCTGCAGCACTGGTGCTCCCCACCAGCGAGTGCAGGATGGTGGGACAGCTCTCCCCATCCTCGTGCCAGGACACATCTCCCACCATCACCTCCCTGGCAGCGTCAGGGCCCTTGGCAGGAGCAGTGGGCACCACCATCCCACCACAACCACAAGTGGCATCACAGCTCCAGGCTCTGCATTTGATTGCAACACGGCGGTGACAGATTTTCCATTACTCCTTGCTTGGGCGTTCCTGCTCCGCCTTTCCTTGCCTTTCCTTTCCAGTGCCATCAGCTCACCTCTCCCCATCCCTGTGCTCCTGCCAGGGCCTGCCAGGGAGGATGGGAACACGAGGATCTCTGCCTGCCTAGAAGTTGGGGCATGGATGCAGGACTCTACAATCCAGGCACCAAACTGGGTCACCCAGGACTGCCCCTGGGTTTGCAGAGAGCTGCCTGCCAGCGCCAAGCCTCCAGCTCCCACAGCCCCAGGAGCAGCCCCACACTGTCAGGAGCCCCAGCAAAGCCCAGGACACAAGAGCAAGAGGACCCATCCCTCACACTGCCCTGTTCCACACTCCTACAGATCATTTTCCTGCTTTTTTCCTGAGGGAAAAACTGATGCTAATCAGCTTCAGCTTCCCACAGAGGCATCCCTGCCCGCGGCAGGGCTCTGCACGGGGAGCAGGGAAGTGGAGCATCCTTAGTTACCATTCTGCAAGGTCCACTCACGCTCCCAGACCTGGGAGGAGGCAGTTCCCAAGAGCCCAGCCCGCTCCGTGCCGAGGGCTGTGCCGGCCCTGCACCGGCTGCACTGGAAGAGCCACTTCCTTTGTTAGGGACGGCTGTAATGGCAATCAAGCCCTCCTGCCCCTCCTGCCCCACCGTCTCCCTGCCCGGAGCCAAGGACAGCAGTTACTTATTAATTGCAGGGTGGCTTCTGCAGCTTGAATTTCGCCGGGCTGACCCGGCGGTGCCGTGCTCTGCAGGGAGAGCACCCCACAGCTGGCTGAGAGCACCCCCTGTCCTGCTGCACCCCAGCGTCCCCAGGGCGCCAGGCATGTCCTGCAGGCCCCGCTGCCCTTGGGCCCTCCTCGCTTCCCAGCTGGATGTGTCCGTGTCCTCAGTCCCGCTCTGGAATTCCCCAGGAAACCAACCCTGAAGAGCAGCTTTAAGCCTGGGGGGCCATGGGTGACTCCCCCCTGCTCTCTCCTGATGCCCCTTTCCAAACCAGCAGCCCTCACGCTCCCCGGCACGTGCAGCCGAGCTCCCCAAAATCCGGGCCCGGCCGCACGTGTGCTGGCTGCCTCCCTGGGGCTTGTGCCTGCCCCGCGCTGGGGACGGGAAAACAGGAAACCCCCTGCTGCCACAATCCCCCGCTGTTCTGGGAAGAAAGGATGGGAGGCGGAAAGGCTTGGCCAGGGCTCCTCCCGGTGACCCTGCAAAACTCATTTAAAGGCTTAGCAACGCGAAAGGGAGCTGGGGAACTGTGTGGCTGCCAGAGGAGACTCTGGTCCCTGCGGAGCTTCCTGCCAGAAGTGATAACCTGCGGCCAGCCCCGCTGCCACCTGCCAGCGCGGGATGGGAGCTGGCCCTGCACCCACCGGCTGCTCCTCCAGTTAAACATTCACTTCATCCAGCCGGCCTCCCAAAGCAGGAAAGTTAGCCCCGACCGTTCCTGGAAACAATGTCACAGACCTCAACCTCCTTTCAAAAAAAAAAAAAAAAAAAAATAGAAAAACGCCAAAAACCTATTTTTATATTTCCCCGTGCTTTTTAAAGGAAAAAAGCTCATTCTGTAGCTCAGGAAACGCCCACATCCTCCTGACTGCGCAGGGAGGAGCCCCCTGGATTTTTCCAGGGAGCGTGAAGCAACAGGCATGCTGGAAATGAGTTTTCCATCGGTACCGGGAGCGCGGGGCCGGGAACGGGAGCCGGCGGCGCTTCTCACCCGTGACCCGCGGTGCAATCCCCGGCATTCGGGCAGCCCGAGCTGCCAGCGCTCATTCAGCACGGGCAGGGAGGCTCCCGAACAAGCGGGGCTTTATGAATCACCTCCCCGCTCAGCTCCGGGCCGGCCCAGGAATCCAGCAGCGGCACCAAAGCCCGGCCGCGGAGCTCCCGCCGCCTTCCCACCGAAGCACGCGGCCCAGCGGGAGGAGAGCCCGGGACGCACACCCCGGAAAGACGGCTCAGAATTTGCGTGGAGCTTTTATGCATTGAATAAAGGCGCTCAGGTTTATCCTTCCAGAGCCTGGGCGGTTCCTCAAGGAAAAGCTCAAGGCATCAACAGGGACGTGCTCCAGCCTATCTCAGCTCTAAGCACAGAGAAGTTTTTCGGCTCGCTCCCGTTTCGGCTCACCAGCACTCCCTCTCCCCAGCTCTCTCCCAGGGGCAGCATTCCCTGCGGGAAGGTGTGGGACGGCGGCTGGCGCTGCCCCGCTGCCAGGCACCTGCCTCCTGCCTGCCCGTGGGGCCGGGTGTCCCCACACGGGGCAGGGACGGGGAGCCAGGGAGCAGCAGAGACCGGGACAGGGCCCTCAGCAGCTACAGAAACCCTCCCGGGGCAGAGCAGGCACGCAGCCGGGGCCGGGGTACAGCTCTCTCCCGCCCAGACCACATCCTCGGGAGACCCACAAGGCCACGGGGAGAGAAAAGGAGCACGGGCTCTGCTGGGGACTGGTTCTTCTTCTCCTGGCACAGCCTCCTCCGGCGAGGCAGGGGTCCCTGAGCCCAGCCCCGGCCCCCCCACGCAGGGCAGGCTCATCCCTGCAGCGAGAGGAGAAACTCTGTCCCCGGGTCAGTGCCCAGCTGCCTGGGTAGGCACTATTTTCTGCTTAAAAAGGAAAAGATTCACACAAAGAAAGATATCCAAGGGGCCAAGCCCTTCCCACCCACACACAAATAGGTTTATTTAAAGGAGGAAGACAGCAAATTCCTATTTCCCTGTGTTTACTTGGAGATGGCCGGAAAAGAATGAAAGCACCAATGCCTCCAATGCTCAAACATCATCAGGACCATTTGGTATTCCTCCACCAAACAAACGCACTGAGGCAACAGGGGCTGGACCCCGGAGCGGGGGGGGGGAGGTGGGCAGGGAGGGCTGCAGGGAGGCAGCGCCAGCCCAGCCGGACCCCGCGGTCGGCAGGTCCCCGGAGGCAGCTCGGGCTGGAGCTCCGGATCCGTCCCAGAGCCACCCTGAGACCCAAGGGTGCTCACCCAGCGGGGTCAGGTCACTGCCGGGGAGGCTCCGGGCTGGGGCAGCGCCTCGGGGAGCGTCTCGGGGGCACCAAGGCCGAGCTCAGCCGCTGCCCCCAGCTCCCTGCCAGCCGGGCGGAGGCGCTCAGCCCGCGCCGCCTGACAGGAGACAGCCCCGGGTCCCAGAGATCCTGACCGGCCACAGCCCCGAGCAGGGCCCTCGGAGACCTGCAGGGACTCGCTGCCGCCCTCACCCAGCCCGGGCGTGCTGAGATGGACCACCCAGCCCAGGAGCTGCCTTCGAAAAAGTCCCGTAGAGCCCCAAAGCCTTCATTAGCTCGCCCAGCTGGGGACAGCCCGCTGGGGGCTGGCTGCTGCCGGGCGAGACGGGGAGAGGTGAATGGCACACCTGGGGCCAGGTTTGCAGGGAATCAAAGAAACCGGCTGGGGGAAGGTTTTGTTTGCACCTGCCGCTGCCAGCTTCCCCGCCCCCAGAGATCCTGCGAAGCTCGGGAGCCCCCATCCCAGTACCGGCCGTGTCGGCTGGGCTGGGCTGCCCTGACCCAAACCAGCCGGTACCTGGGGACGGGAGCCACGCCACTCTCGGCGTGGTGCGGGCACACAGCCCAGCCAGGGCTCCTCACCGCCCGCTTCCCCTCCTCAGCCCGGCGAGCCCGGGGTCACGGACACCCCCTGCGCCCCCTGCCCCAGGGCCCGCACTCAGCACGGCCCGGGGGCGCGGGGCAGAGCCGAGGGGCCGCGGGGGAGAAGGAGCTGCTGCCGGGCACGGGCACGGCCCCGGGGGAGCCCGCGGGGAGCTGCGGCCGAGCGGACGCCGGGGGACACATCCCAGTGGGGAAAAGGGGCGGCGGGGATGCACCGGGGCTCAGGGAAGGGGAAGGCGGGGACGAGCGCCGGCTCTGGGCTGCGGGACCGGTTTGAGGTGCCGAGGATGCGTCTGGGCGCGGGCAGGGGGATGCGGGGCCGGGCCCCGGGGATGCGCTCACCGAAGTACACGGTCTTGTCGCACTTGGGGCACTTGGATGCCATGGCGGGAGAACGGAGCCGAGCCGAGCCGTGCCGTGCCGAGCCGTGCTGTGATGTGCCGCGCCGTGCGCCCCGCTCCGCCCGGCCCCCGCCCACCGCCGCCCGGGGGGAGCCGGGGCGGGGCTGCCCGCCGAGCGATCGCCGGGCTCGGTACGGCTCGGTACGGCCCGGCTCAGCCCGGCGCAGCAGGTGCCCGGTCCCGGCGGCGGAGAGAACACCCCCCGCCCCGTCTCCCATCCCCGAAGACCAAAGTCGGGACGCGAGTGCCCCCGATTTCCCTGCCTGGGAAAAAACCTCCACAATAAACAGGTTGTAGTTGAGCGACGCGACTTTGTTGGGCTTTTACCGGCCCCGAAGGCACCGGCCGGGAGCCTCCCCGGCTGAGTCCGGCCAGCAGCCGCCCCCGGGACAGGAGTCTGAGGGGTGGCGGTCCCGGCCCGCCGCCGCAGAGGGGCTCGGGCATCTCCCATCCCCCGCAGCCCGTCCCCGCCCCAGCCCCGCTCCCTGCCCGGCTCCAGCGCCCGCATCCCCCGGCTCCCGGCGCCATTCCGCTCCGTTGCCATGGAAACTCCCATCTCCAAACCCCCTCCGGCTGCACAGGGATGCTCAGGGAGCCGTGAAGGCACGGCGAGGATACTCGAGGAGCCGTGGCGAGGCAGGGGAGCCCCTCTGTGCCCGGATGGGGCTGTGGTGGGCGCAGGGCAGGGGCTGACAGCGGCGGTGACAGGGGGGCAGGCCCCGCGGCTGGGGAGCCGTGTTGGTAAACAGGACATCTGCCGCTCCGCAGGCGCAGCTCTGCATTATTCATCAGCCGGCAGCCTGGCTCCGCTCCGCCGCCATTGGCACAGAATTCCTGCTCTGCCCGCAGCTGCCGCAGCTGCCAAGCGCCCGCCCGGCCCCGGCAGCCTGGGGACAACCTGGGGCGCGGGGATGGGACAGAGCGACCCTGCGGGCGGGGACGTGGGGCCGGAGGGCCGGGGGTGCCCGGCAGCGGGGGGGGTTTCTCCATCGCCCGTGCCCCCCGCTGGTGAGCAGGCCCAGGCATCCCTGTCACTCACTGCGTGCCTGCTGTCACAACAATGTGTGGCTTTGTGGCCCGCGGGGTCCCTGCGCGGGGGCAGGTGGCAGCGGTGCCTCCAGGGCGCCCCGGCCCCACCGAGGGGCCAGCGTGTCCCAGCCCCACAGCCACCGGGACAGGGCAGGAGCCGGGGATTTGTGGAGCTTTGGATTTCCGGAGGAGCAGCTGCCGGCTGCAGCACAGTCCCCCGGCACTCCTGGGGCTCCCTCGGTGGTACCCGGGTGCCTGCAGCCCTAAAGCGCCCCATGGCAGCAGGCAGGTGCCGGGGCTGCATCCCTGTGCCGGCAGCAGCTCCCGTCCTGGAAAGGGTCTCCTGTCCAAATCCTCCACATCCCACGCTCTGAGGCAGCCCCAGCTGCTGTTCCAGCCCTGGGGGCTGAGGGGTGCAAGAGAAGGAGGAGGAAGGCTGCATTCACCCACGGCCCGTTTGGGGAGGCCACAGGAGAAAGCCTGGGCTCTGCCACGCTGCAGAACCAGCAGCCAGGAGCTGCCGGCCAAGGGCTTTTCACACGTAGAGGCCGGGGGGAATTAAGACAAATCACCTAAAGGTGTGAATCCCTGCCCGCAAATGCGCTAAATCCCAAGCGGATATGCTGGTTCAGGAGCAAAGTGGCTTTAGCCGGTCGTGTCTTAATCTTCCCCGATTTAGGCTCGGCGTGCTCCTGCACGGAGGGCAGGGATGTCCTGGGGGACAGGTGACTCAAAGCTGAGCAAGAAGGGGTGGCCGGGCTTCCGTGGGGACAGCACGGCCAGTGCCAGGCAGGGGACAGCCTGCTGCCGAGGGGACACAGGACACGGGCAGGGGGGTGGTGGCACCTGAGGAACACCCCTGACCCTGCTGTGCCTCTCCCCAGACAGCACACTAAGAATTTTCACCGAAGGATGCGTTTCCATCAGGAATTCGCGGTCCCGGTCCCTGCCCAAGGGCTGAGCTGGAGTTTCCCTGGCAGCGGGTGACAAAGGCGCCTTTCTGCGGCCGGGGAGGTCTCTGGCATGGGCCGTGGCAGCCCCGGGAGTTCCCGAGCTGCTGAGGGCAGCTGGCTGCCCGGCCGGCACGGGGCCCTGGGGGCACTGCCGCTGCTCCGGCCGTGTCCGCAATTTCCCGTTCCGGGCGTGGAACGCGGGGACTTTCAGCCCAGGCTCTTCCCTCAGGGACCACATCCCTGCAGCATCCCCTCTTGGGCTGGAGCTGAGACTGAAGCCAGCCCACATGGTAAAGCCGCTGCCTTTGGCCCTTCCCCGGGCAGCAGCGGCTGCCCCGGGCCCGGCAGGGGCTGCCAGGCTCGGCGGGTGTTTCACCGAGCCGGGCCCGGCCCCGGAGCAGGGATCGCCTCCACCGGGAGCCCGCAAAAGGTGCGAGGCTGGGACCTCTGCCTAGGGCAGGTCAGAGAGCTTTGCACAGAGATTAAGGGAAAGTGAGGAATAAATAAGGAATAACTCCCTCCAGGCTGCCTCTCCTTTGGCTCACCTCTCTCCCCCTCCCCGCATCGACTCCCCTCAGCTCTTTTTTCTTCATTCAGAGGCAAATACCGCAAAACCTCATGGACCCAGACGGAGCTGCTCCTAAGGGGAGCTGGGGCTGGAAAGCCTTCCTCTGCTCTCATGTTTTCTGGCACCTAGGATCCCTTGGATTTGTTACAGGGCAAGAAGAGGCTGGGGAGGTGGGGGAATAAAAAAGGTTATGGGAAAAAAACCCCTGCTGTTGGCTGGGTGTGCCCAAAGATCAGTGATCCCTGTGTGTCCTGCAGACCCTTGGCTGGTGCACCGTGTGCAGCCACATGCCCAGGGCTCTCTGTCCCTCATGACAAGGTCACCCCAGGGTGACATGCTGCAGCTTTCTCCTTTTTTTCACCCCTGAAACTCCCAGACACAGCCCACAGCCAGGGGCTGGTGATTAAAAATTGCTGCTGCCCATGGCAAGTAACAGCCACTGCCCACAGGCCATCCCAGCTATAACCAGTTTTGCCTCAGATCCTTGCACTAGGCAGGAGTTCCATGGAAAAAAAAAGTGGTCGGGTTTCCCTTCATGGCCTGGGAGCAGTTCCTTGTGATGGGACGCAACAGAAAGAGCCTTTCACAAAACCTGGCAAAACACTTTATTTCTTATTTCATTTATTCTCCACAGCCCTCCTGGGTGTGCAGTGCCTGCCAGCGTGGAGCTGGCTTGTCCTAACAGCGAGGGCCAGCAGGGCAGCACCCTGCCCGGAACAGGGGCGATCTGTGCCCCAACACAAGGAGCCCGGGGCTGGCTGGGCTGGGGAGGGGCCACAGGGGCCGGGGACAGCCCGCACAGGCCGGGCACAGCCTTGCTGCGGCCGCAGCACCAGCGCACAGCTCGGGAAGGGAGCGCGGGGGCTTAGGGAGGATTAGCAGGAGACGGGAAGATGGAGGAGCAGAGGACGGGCGTGCCGAGGGCTGGCAGGGGCTGGGGCTTGTCAGGCAGCACATGCCACTGACCAGGGCTCGGCACGTCAGCGCCCGGCCCCGGCCCCTGCAGCTCCAACCATCCCCTTGTCGCTCTTCTCCTTTAAAAGGCATCCGAGCCCCCGCCGTTATCAGGCAGGGCCGATAGCGCTGTCACGGCCGCGATAAACAGCTTTGCAGATATCCCCCTTGTCCTTGCCATCTGGAATGGATGTCCCCATTGTCCCTGCGACCGCTTCCCGAGGGGCCGTGGCTGCCGGCTGGGTGAGGGCCCCGGCAGGCTGCAGGCAGGTGCCGAGGATGCAGAGGCTGGGAGTGAACCCCCACGGGGCGGGCGTGATGCCTCCGTGCAGGGATGGCAGTGCCTGGGGAGCAGTGTTCCGACCGAAAAAAAGGAAGGAGAGCAGCTGGAGAGAGCCGAGCACAGCACTCAAACCCACAGAGCCACGGCGGGACCGCAGAGGGTGGCCAGGGGTGGGGGTGGCTGGCATCGGGGGCGCTCCCCCAGGGTTTCCAGGGAAAGAAAGGGTGTCCCAAGGAACGGGCTGTGCTCAGACCCGGCCTTCAGTGGCAAAGTTCAGCTCAGGGCAGTTGGTCATTAAGCCCTCGCAGCCCCACGGCCCCCCCGGACAGGCTGTGGCCAGAGGTCGGGCTGGCCGTGGCGCAATGTGGCTCTGAGGGCCGGCACAGCAGCGGGAACAGCGTGCACAGGGGCTGCCCGGCTTTCATGTGTCCGTGCCCCACATGCACTCCAGGACACTCCCAGTGAGCCCCTGGGGTAGGGAAGGGACTGGACACACATAATCCAGCACCCCACAAGTGCTGCAATGTCCCCAGGGCACCGTCTTCTCCTTCAGCATCACCCACCCACTAGGATGCATTTGGCCACCAGACATTGTGGGCATCTTCCTGGGATGCAGGGAAACACAGCTTGGCTCCTCATCCACACGCTCCACACGTTCACCTCCCTCCTGTCCTGCCTGGGGGCAGCCAAAGCACAGGCAGGGGGAGCAAACTTGCTCCTGCTCAGATGGAAAATCTCTGAACGAGCACAGCTTGGCTGAAACCCTCCAGCCAGAACCTGTAAATCTGCTCCCCGTGACGCTGCCAGCATCCCACGGAGCACTGGATCCAGGTGGAGAGTCCCCTTGCAGGAGGGAAGGGAGGAAGCTGTCTGCAGAGAGATGCTGAATTTATGTTATTCGTTCTCATTCCAGGAATGTGGTTAATGAACTTGCAAAACCCAGGGCAGGAATCAAGTGTGCTTCGACCCTGACCTGCCCTGACTTTCTTCCAGGCTGAAGAAGAGGTGGAGACAAGCCCCAGCCCCACAACCCATCTGAATTTACTGTGTGTCTTTTCTTGAGGCAGCTTTCCTCCTCCTGCACGGGTGAAACGTGACCGTCAGAGAGTGAGTCTCCCACCAGGTTTTAAAGCTGCTCAAGCAGGGCAAAACCCTTCTGTCAGTGCCCAGGAAGGGAAGCGAGGGCAGGAGGGACAGGGGGACGTGGGCCACCCCAGCCTCTTCCCTTGGGAAGGGCCATAAACACCACCCACACTCAAGACACGTTCACATTCTGAAGATGGGGATCACAGCAGATCCCATCACTGCTGGCTCCTGCAGGCTCACCTTGGAAGGCACTGACTACATTTACAGGAAAAACCCCAAACAAACCCTCTCTCACCAGCTAGAGAAGGCTGTCATGCCTCGACTTGCCTTTCTACAGTGATCTTTTTCCCTCTAATGCTGCTGCCAAAGCTTGTTTGGGTTAATGGTGTTTTTAAGTCTCTGCCCTCTTGATGGATTAAGGAAAGTAGAAAAGATTCAAGGTCCAGTTTCTGTAAATGAGTCAAATTCCTTCCTTCTCCTTCACAGTCAAAATCTGCCAGATCTTATTTGTGCTCTTCCCAGAAACCCCCCAGGCTGGCACACCTCCCGTGCCACACTCATCCCACGGCCCCTGTGAGCAGGTGAGTGCCCCCTCCTCCCGTGGCAGTGGGAAGCAGCTCCACCGTGATGCAATCCACCCATCCCAAAGAGCCTCTCCAGCCTCCCAAGGTCTGGCTTGTGTAACACTTGCACAGAGAGCCAGAGCCCGCAGCAGAGCTGGCACCAGCTCCAAATTTCCATTTCAAAAGAAAATTTCAGCGTGTATTTTGCTTTACAGCTCTCCAATAGTGTCCTGGTTACAGCCCTCCTCCCACAACAGGAATGCCAGGTTCAGAATTGTTAGTTTTGGTCATACTTTGCTTTTTTTCACATTGTTTCATCAGTGCTGTTACAGTCAGGGCATTGCCTTCATGTTACAGCAGCAAAAGCAGAGATCGCAGAGAGCTGCTACTGACAAGCTGCTAAAATGCAAAATGCACTGTAAAAAAACCCCACCAAAATACCAAAGTTAACTTAAAAAAATTAAATCTGTAACAAAAGCATTTTAGCATAAAGTATTGTAGGAATGTTTGGATTTCTGTTTTGTTTTTAAAATACTTTCCTGAGCAACTTCCTGCTTCTTTTTAAGCCTGTAAAATTGCAAGCATGGCACCGAGTCTGGAGGTCAGCATGCTCCATCCACGTGAGCATGGAGCACAGCCCTCTCCCAGGGGTTGCAGCTGAGCCTGTGACATATCTGCTCCCACGTCTGCATGGCAGAGAGGCCAGTGAAGGATTGGGATGCCAGGGACACACAGCAAAGGGAAAATACCCAAATGCATGTGGCAAACCTTATTGCATCTCAACAGACCTGGCCTGCTTCAGCAGGGCAAGCACTTGCCAGCTCCAGGCTCTCCTCCCCACTACAATCTCAGGGGCTCTTCAGGAGGAGGGAAGCAAGGGGAGGAAGGGAGCTGGAAAATGGGGCATGGCCCCAGCTGTATGAACGCTGTTCTATTTTGACAAGGCTCTAGAGCAGAAGGGTGAATAACCAAAGGCAATTCCTGCAGCAACAGCACAGGAATGTGAGTACAAAGGAGAGGTCAGCACAGGAGAGGCTCAGTGACAGCAGCAGCTTAAGAGAGTGACCTCTCGGGCTTGGATGGGTCAGTGCCTGGACCTACCACTCCCTGCTCTTCCCAAGAGCCAGCATTTTCCTTTGGTTGCTGAAGGAATCTTCCAGCCCCTCCTCCCAAGCTGGTACAAACATAAGCCAGTGAAATACACGGCAGTGGAGTCTGCTACTGCACACGAAAAAGCAGCATCTCTATTGAAGGACACGCAAGGGTCCTTCAAAGTTAGGGCAGCACAGGACGTGCTCTCTCTCCTTGCCTGGACTCGTTCCCAGAGCAATCTCTGGAGCGGCTCCAAGAAAGCTTTTAGGTTGTTGGAAACCGCAGGGCTGGCACCCCCAAGTGGTTCCTGCGCTCTCGGTGCAGCCGGAGCCGCCTCTCGCCGGGCTCAGCTCAGCGAGCGCTCATCCCCATCCCCCGGGATCCTCGGCACAGCAGCAGCTCCCGGACACGGCAGGAGCCAACTCAGACACGGAGTTTTCCCAAGTGAGGGGTTCGGATTCCCTTTTGCTACAGGAAGGAATCCACGAGCGCTTGCCCTGACAGAGACAGAAGTGTTACAAAACCCTCCTGCAGCCGTCACTCACCTACAGAGGGTTAATCCTAAGGATTGGTGGTGACAAAGTAAAAACTGCCAATGGGCACTGCTGCTGCTCGCAGCCTGAGGGCTTTTGTGCCCTTCCCGAGTAGCACATCCTGCAGGAATGGCTGTCCTGTCCCACTTTTAGCTTGTGGACAGGAAACCCTGACCTGTAGCACAGGATACACTTAGACCTGCCAGGGTGCACAGCTCCTCACAGCCACGGAGTAAATCTCACCCCTCCTGAGCAGCAAACGAGAGCGAGCACAGAGCCTCTGCTGCTCATCTCGGAGCTCAGAACTGCCCACAGCTCGGGCTGCTGACCCCCAGGGATGTCCCTCTGCCACACGCCAGAGGCAGGCCTGGAGCAGCAGGACCAGGAGCTGCTGTGTACAAAGGGCTCATTCAGAGGCCCAGCCCTGCATCTGCTGCCGGTTTGAGGAGGAGGAGGGAGGGAGACACCTCTGAAGCACTGGAAATGTTTAAACTGCACAGGAGAGGAGTCAAACTACGAGTGACTCGGGGTCTTGCCCTGGCACAGAGCAGGACACAGCCCCGGGATGAGATGGAAGGTGTGGGGCCGTGTGCCCCAGGCAGGCGGAACCCGAGCGAGGGCGGCTGTTTCAGAAGAGACAAAAAGCAGATGTTTCACAAAAGCTCACTTTCCAGGTTTATTAAGTAAAGTTAACTGAATTGTTTTCATTTTGTGGGGATTCCTTCCCGTCTAACCCTGTGGGTTAGCAGAGTTGCACAGAATCACTGTTGGACTGTGATAACCCAAATACAACTTTGGCTCATCTCACCGCTGACACATATGGAATGACTTGGGGGTTATTACATGCTGTGTCTGCTTGAGGCAGGTACATGTACAGATCAGCACAAGTTGCAAATGATAGTTTACATCCTTTCAAAACCAAGCAGGGCATCCAGCAAATGCACTGCCATGAGAAGACACGTGAAAAAGAAATGATACAGACTTGCAAATACGTAAGAAGAAGTTCAAGAGATGCAAGAAACCTCAAACACAAGAAATGTCAAGGGGGGAAAAAAACACTTAAATTCAGACACAATGCGTTCAAATGAAAACTCAGCTGCAATTTAAAGTCCCTTCAAAATGGGAAACATACATTAACGCAATTAAAGAGAAACCAGGTCTCATCCTGGGAAAAATGTGTCCAAAAGCACTGATGCACAAACAGGTTCAGAGTTCTAAGCAAAATGTCCCTGGGCATTGGTGTACTTGACTCTTGGAGCCAGAGCAAAGCAATTTCATTACACTTGCTGGGCCCATTGCTGGCTCTTGGTGGCCTAAGAGCATGTAGGATCCCAGATGTCACTGAGAAGGCAGCACATAAACTGCTGGTTACTGGGAGAAATGCCACGGGCCACATCTCCCGGAGAGCAACTAGAGTAAGGACACCTAATTCTGGCAGCCTGGCTCCACTGCACACAACGTTAGTGTAATGTTCTGCAAGGTTCTTCAGTTCTTAGCTCACTCCTTTCTCAGCCTGAGTTGGTCTGTCTTGTGCATGAGCACAACTGGCTGTGCAAAATGATCCAAAAAACAGAAGGGACAGGACCAAAGAAAACTGGCTGAACCTGGGGCTGGCTTTCAGCTCCTATTTTCAAATATCAGTTAAAGACTGGAAATTTATCTACAAAAGAAATAATATAAATGAAATAAAAAAATGGCACCGTCCACAAAATTAAAAAAAAAAAAAGAGAAAAGAAAAATCTTACAACACAGCCTCATAAAAATGGCTTTGCAACGAGAGCTCAGTCACAAAATGAAGGGTTCTAGCTCTTCGTACATCAGAAGAGGAAACAAAGCTAAAAAGTACTAGTCCACATTCTCTTAATAAGTTAAACTTACTTTCCCTCCCCCTTCTACAAAAGGGGTAGAAGCAAAAGGGAAAAGAGGCTACTAAAAATTAACCAAAAACAAAAAAAAGGAAAAAATAAGAAAAAAAGATAGGAGAGAGTGCGAGAGAGAGAGAGAGAGAGCAGTCTGTGGTCAGAGGCTCAGAGCAGGGCTGAGTTCCTTTTAAGGGTTTAAAAGATGCAAAACAGTTCCTCAAAAGTTCTCTCTCTTCAACAGTTAGCTCAATGCTGTAGCCATGGAAACTCAAGTAGATACTGGAGGAGAGATTGCAGGCAGATCCGTGGCCGTGCTTAATCCTCGATGATTATGGGCTCATCATTCATGGGCTGGCGGAGCTGCACTGCCTGCATGGGCCGCAGGATAATCGGCTTGTAGGGGCGTCTGGCGGCTCGCTTGGCTTCCGAGGAGGAAAGCAGCTTGCGGATTTTCCTGCAGACAGCAAGGAGGAAAGGCACGGATTACACAGGCACCCTGGGCTTCTCTCTCTCTGCAAGGGAAACTAGGCCCGCACACGCCTGCTGGGGTGGGCTGGCAACGGTTCCTTCTGCAATGTCTGCCCTGGAAAACTCAGATTTTCTGATTTATAAACCCCCCAATAAAAAGGAAATTGCATTCTCTGCTCCAAAATCCTTCCCCCGCAGAGCTGAAGGCATTCTGGTCCAGCCTTGTAGGACCAGGATCTCTTGCTGTGAATAGAACACGTGAAATAGTCAGGACAGCCAGTTCCCACACCACTGATTTATTCTGAATTTATTTTGATCAGTTGGATGTGCTGCAGGTACCTCTGGGGAAGTTCACAAAGCCAACACTGACAGGGTGTTGCCCCTTCTTGCTTCTCCCACACTGCATGTGCCCAGCCCAGATTTGGACAATATTCACATCTTGTACTTGGTTAAGGATTTCCCTATATGTACAACACTGGCAACAAGTCCCATCAGATGCAGGAAGCTGTCTTCCACATGGAGAGAAAGTAAAAGACAGAGAAAGACACACCAAAGCTTTAAAATTACCAAAAAGAGACAATGAATGATCGCTTGTTTCTTTTTAATACCAGGCTCAGATAAAGGAAGTATAAAAAAAAGCACCCATCCAAACCCCAAAATGCAGCAATGATGAAAAATGTCCTGTGTAATTAAAATGAGGAATTCTTTTACAGAGGATGTTGTGGTGGTCAAAGGCACATAGAGATTAGAAAGGAAAGTAATAAATATTCACAAGAATAGTCCACCAGAACCCACTATGAGTCTTCAGCTCAGGAACTGGGGCAACAAGAAGGGTCTGGTAAGGCAGCACTGCCTTCCCTCACAGGCTCCTGACAGAAGGAGGTTTTGGCTGACCAAGAGAGGAAGGTCTCTACAGCCCACATTTCAGCCACCTATCCCCCAGTTTCATTCAGGGAACACTGCTGGGGCCAAAACCCCCTTTGGTCGGTTGGTTTGGTTTCTTTGTCAACGGAAGAGAGACCTCCTCACTGAGCTGATGCCTATCATTGTGCTGATTTCTGCCTTTAAGATGTGATGGTTGCTGAAGAAAGTGGTCAAAATACCTTCCCTCTCCTCAAAAACTTACCCATAGCACCACCAGAACTGACAAACCATCAACTTCAGCTGAAGATTTTGAATCACTTCTCAGATGTGGTCATCTCTTCACTTTTTTTTTTTTTTTCCCACTGAGCAGGACAAGCTGCTGCACTTACAGACACACTTTTTGTTTGCCCCATGTCCCCGTTTCTTCAGCACCCTCTAAAACTAAAAGGCCACAGGCCGAGGAGAGGTGAAAACAAGGTGGCAAAGTGGTGGTGGGGGAGAGAGAGAGAGACAAAAAAAAATCTTGATATAATGACTTTTTCAAGATGTTTGACTGCAGTTGATCCACTTTTAGGCAGCAGAGCTCCTTGCTCCATTAGCCATGCTGCCATCAGAAACACGTCCTCCAGCACTCTGGATTCTGAGCAGGTCACCCGCTGCCTCCGCTTGCATGAGTTATAAATGCCAAGTTCCTTACTGGGAGCCTTCAATTCAAAACCTTGTTCCTTTTATTCCACCAACTTTTTAAGCTGCTCCTTCAGAGCCCTACAGTTTTCCAGCACCGTTCTCAACAGAGCTACACACAAAAAGGGAAGAGGGGGAGCGTGTAAAACTTCAGGGAAACCTACTTGCTGTGACTGAAAACACAGCCTGACCCTCAGCTGGAGGATGATATGCAGATATTGCAGCTAGATTGATTGCTACGGAGCCAACACAAAGCTCAAATTGTTTCAGAGCTCACAAACAAGTCTTACATTCCTGACACTGGAATGCAGCAGATGGTGCAGGGAAAAGTTAGAGGTGAAATGCCCGACAGAAAACCCGTGCCACTGACAATGCTCCAACGCTCAGGCTTCCCTGCTCTTCACAGCCTGCCAAAAATCTCCTTTCACCACTCATCAGTCAGCTAAGCAGCATGGCTGTCAGACAAAGAAGCCTGGGTTTTCTTTCTTTTCCTTCTCTCTCTATTTTTAAATTGAAGTGATAAGATCTTACTGAGCTGATGTCTACCACTGAACCATAATTTTCATTAGAGTTGTGCTGGTTGCTGTGGGACTGATCCCTCCTGCCTCAGTCAGTGGTTCTGTATGAGCAGAACATTCTGTGTCTACAGTAAATTGTTGTCACAACCAACACCACAATGGATGAGTATTGTTACAGTTCTGTTCAGGTCAAAGGGCAGGACCTTGTACTGACATGCTGCCACCATGCACCTGCTGTATTTCATGTGCCTTGGATGGTGAAGGTGTCAAGAAGAGCTCCCTAGATGCAGGCTTATGAAACAAGCATCTAAGGAGCCCGCAGTGGCACATGACTGAGAGCTGCAACAGGATCCTAGCACCTCTTTATCAGAGTGACAGCAGTAATGAGAAAACTGCTTCCCCTGAAAATTAAATTCTTCTCTCACTTTATTTTCAATTATATACGGAATTCCACTGCTTTCTTTCACAGCATCTTGCAGGCACAGAAAGGAGAAGGGAAAGACATGGCTAAGCTAGGAGCTGGTGTGAAATGCACAGATGCATTAAAGGTGTCCATAGGAACAAGTCTGACTGGGAATTTCATTGCGTGTTTCTTCTGAGTACCAACCAGGTGCTTCCTGCACTGAAAACTTGTTATCCAACAGATCAGTGGTTAGTAACTTGAGTGTTACTAGCATCACCTATTCTACAAAGCCCATCTTTGATACTAGGCCCACAGAATAACTCCCTAACACTTGAAATGCTTTGTAGGTTATGGAGAAGCTTGGAGATACCAGGACTCTTGACTATGACCTTTGTGCCGAACAAATGAAGACTCAGAGCAGTGCCAAATTTAGTAGTACCAGAAGAGACAAAGCACTAAACTCACAACCTCCTCAGTCACTTGAAGGGTTCAGGCATCCAGTAATTCCCAGCTCCATCTCTGCAAGTGGAGGTAAAGGTAAGTGCTTCTCTGCTGTTGGGGCACTGATAGTGCAAGTGTTGATAACTCTGGGCTTCAGACCAAGACAGAAGCCAGACAGCATCTCTGCTGTCAGAGAGGGCTGGAAAACAGGGCTGCAGCTTTGCTCTGACCTTCCTCAAGGTCACCCAGGAGGGAGGCATCAAGCTCTTGGGAGGAAACCACACAAGGCAATTTACCTTCTCACCACACCCAGGAGCAACAATCCCATCCTAGGAATACCAGTAGTGGGAACTTTGCCTCAGGGACCTGGTCACATAGCTTGTACAACTCTGTCAGCAGTTTGTAAACAGTCTGAAGTGAAACTCACACAAGGAAAGTTTCTTCTACTATTTTTATCCTGTGGGCAGTCCAACAAGAAGGACTAGGACTAGCAGAAGCAGTACTACCAAAGGAGGAAGATGGACACTGAGGGGCTAAATCTCACTGCTACTGGTGGCAAATATAAACCACTGAAAAAGGAGTCAACTCAGTCCATGGAAACCCTCTGTCACTCGCAGGTTTCAGGACCCAGACACAGGTGGAAATGTCCTGAGGGGTAATGCAAGAGGACATGCAAAGCTCTGTGTATAGGAGGCTCTGCTCCTCAGTGTCACCTGTGAGCCAGGAGGGCCCTATCCTGTCCCTCTGCAATGGGACCTCTGAGGACAGTGATGGGTCTGAACCAGGTGAATTCCCACCTCAGCCTTCCTTCCCTTTGCGCCCATCTCCTACAGCAACTGCTCTGGAAGGAGAATCTGCTTTCTCTGGAATGAAAGTGCATGATTATTTCCCACCCTTTACCCACCTCAGCACTGGCTGTGGTCTCTGCATTCAGTTTGTAGCATCAGACCTGCTGACAAGATCCCTCTCTAACCACAACACCAACTGCAGCACCCACAAACCAAAAGACATCCCTTTAAATCCTCTGAAAGACCACATTTCCTACCTGGTTTCTTCAGTGGCCATGTAAAAAACATCATCTGGTGCATCAATCCAGTTCATCCTCCTCCTTTTCACTGGAGGCATGGATCCACCACGAATTAATCGGACTTTTGTTGGGTATGATTTCCCATTGAGCAGCAAGTTTCGGCTTGGTCCCTAACGTGATACATAAAACAGCACAGTTAAGGACTGCAACCAACTTGCAGCAACACGTGCTAAGCACTCAGAGGAAAAGAGAATTAAAGTTTTTGTACGGCTTGCTGAGAGTTTAAGGTAAATACCTCCCCCTCTAGCCCGGGACTGAACACAGAATTCACACAAAAGCAACTGTTCACAAGCAGTACAAGTCAGGCGCCTTCAATATGCAATAGGACAGCGATACTTCAGCGACAGGACAAATAAATGGAAGGCATTACCAATAATTTGTGGCTTGTGTCTGAAAGAAGACATCAAGTTCGAAAGATTGAGCATCAGACTTAGATTTCAGCTACTACCATAAATCTAGAGCAACACTATTGATTTCAGGGAAGGAAGTCTAGCTAGAGAGCAAATAAAATACAAAACTCAGAATTTACAGTTGTTCTGGAGTACCAAACTTACCCGTATCCTTTTTGTTCTAGGGAGGTTAATAATTAATGAGGATAGTATAGAATTAAATATGTCGTTGGAAACAAATCTAGTACTACAATGCTTAGCAGCTTTCATGATAAAACCCTTTTAGTATTGAACACCACAGACTTCCCATAACACATTTGCTTTGCGAATCAACACAGGCATCATTTTCCAGACTCACAGTAACCCCCTTACACTCAGCTGGAAAAACATGAGCTGTTATTAAGAGAGGTGCAGATGAAAGGGAGCAAAGTGTTAAGCTTCTCAAATGCAGCTGTCCTTGATCACTGAAGTCCAGTTCTGCTGCCCCTCCTTCCTGCTGATCAGCACATTGAGAAATCCCACTGAAATCAGTCACACTGAACAGCTGGGAAAGATGCAAAATGAAGGCCCAGAAAATCTGATATGCATAAATTAAAGCTGGTCAGAAAACACCCTGGTATAAATTCAGTGCTGGTATTTCACAGGCCATTGTCCAAGGTCAGACCATCTCCCCAGATGCACCGAGGCTTCCCCTTCTGCCCAGGGAATGGGAAACTGAGTGTTTGTGTGAGAGATGTCTGCCCTGGGAGATGCACCTCAAGAGGAATGGTGGAGACACGCAGTCTTCAAATCCTTAAGTGTCAGGTCATTGCAATAACTCAACTGAATTTTAACACCTTGACTTAGAAAGGGAAGAATTCAGTCTAAAAACCAAGGGAAAAAAACCCAACAAAACCCTGTGTCTATCCCATTTTATATCTGAGCAGAAAACAAAAAAATGATAATGACTTATTTTTTGACCAGCCTTAATCAACTGCTCTAGCAAAATCTGCTTCCTGTAGAATATCAGGGCTTTAGAGCTAAACAAACAAACCCCCACCTTTTAAAACCCTAAGCTCTTTAAAACTGTTGCATACAAGTGCAACAACAATTTAATTTCTTAGTTGCCCAGCTCCATGTTATACAAGACAGCTTCAGCACCACAGCAGACCACTGAAATACGTCAACAATTGCTTTTAGATTTGACATTTGTTAAGCAAAAGGTTTCAAATAAAAGCTTTTCTGATGGCATTTTTTACCCTCCTCCAGGTTTCTCCAAGAAATTCCCTTTGTTAAGGTTGCAAAGCATATTTTCTCTACATATGCAAGATACACAGGAGAAGAACTCCAGAAAAAGTTCTTGGAAATACCTAGAAAGGGCACCCCTGTGCTTCCAGATTGCCTTTTCTCTACCTACATGGTGAAATCTATTTCAAATGATCCATCCTGAAATGAGGACCTTTAATCTTTCATTCACGCTTGATCAGGCAACCAAAAATCAAGGCAGTTCTGGGAGTTTCATCCTAAAACACCTAAAAAGTATTAAGTCATCAGAGATTTCTCCCACTGCTCTGAGTTGGTTTATTCAGCAGACACAAACAAGTAGCCAGTCTTCTCAGTGACAGGGAATGAAGCTGAATCCATGGAGGAACACAATTTACCACTTTGGATTGAGGGTCAAACCAAAGGAATGCTCTGTTATTCCAAGCAGCCTGGCACGCTCAAGTTCTGGCCTCCCCTCAGGCCACTGCACGCTTCCCCAAACCCTGTCAGGTTCAATAATGCCTGTGATCCCTGTGCAGTGACCACCAGTCACACCTGCTGCTGGCTGACCTGTGTCACAGGGACCCTGCTGACACTAATGCATTGTGGCACTTCAGCTAACGAGGCAAGCTCCACTTGATCAACATCAGATCATTTTTGGGGTGGGGGGGAAGAATGTATGCTTGAAGTTATTTCCCATAAGCCACGTGCAAGGGGGAAAAGGGATGCACAGCCTTTGCACTGGCCCCTTGACAATTTAGTGAGAAAGCACTCTGCCAGAGACACATCAATCAGACTGGCTATTTGCTTCTGTCCTTTGATTAAACTCAGCACAATAGATGAAAGGCTACAATTAATTTTTACTCAAAAAAAAAAAAAAAGTAAAACACAAGCATTCTCAGCAAGTAACTTGCACACCAACTTGCTAAAAAAATAATAAAAAAAGAAACTGTTTTCCAAACAAAGCCTTCCATCATTTACACCTTTCTACTTCAGGGAAACACATTCCACCTAGAAACACATCCCAGAACTTTGCTGTAAGCAGCCACTCAGTTTCTGCACGAGCAGAAACAAAATGCTGTTCAAAACAGGATCTTGTTTATAGATACAAAGATAGATAAATTTGAGGTTTAAATTGTATTTAAGTACCAAGATGAATCAGATGCCCCAAAATATTTTTTTTTTCCTTTTCAGTGAATTAGGAAGTATGACCAGCTGCAAACAGCAAAGGTGGAAGTGAAGCACTACGGTTTAATGGGGTGTTCGTTCTATCTAGCGTGGGTTAATAATTCTTCTTTTCCCTGTTTTGGTTAAATGAACATTCTCTTACCATTTGTCTGGTTTGTCCGTGGTTAGGCAGACCTAACAAACAGGAAAGAGAATAGAGCTGGTAAGACCATTGCTTTTCCAAGACAGAAAAAAGTACAAAATCAAAACACACGCAGCTATGATTACAACTGTGTTGTTTTGCTAAGCCTAGAGTTGAACTGACTTCTGCTAGAGACTAGAGACTCCTGAACTGACTTCTGCTAGACTTCCCTCCTAGCACGGTGACTGAGAAAAGCTTCCTTGACAACATGGTTTGAAGAGCAGAGGCCTTGAGTCACAAGCACGTTCCATTTGCCCAGTCTCTTCTCCATTTTCTCAAGCCTTGCTTGACACTACCACTAGAAGCACACCTCCTCTCCCAGAGCCCAGGTTTGCTGCGTCTGGGGAAAAATCTGACGCTCGCTTTTAGTCTGAGGAATTTACTGACGTCAAGAAGCAGAAAGTGGAAGGCATTATTCACTGCCAAGACAGCAACAAACAGAATCTTTCTTATCCTCCTTGGGTCCCCTGGGAACTCCTCAGCTCAGACGTCAGCTCCAAGCTGTTAGCAAACAGAGCATATCTGCTGAACCTGCCACGAGTAAACAGCTCCTCAGGCACAGAGCACAGCCACTGCAGCTACCACAGAGCCCTTCCCAGCCACACACACAGCACCAGGCACCACAGCTCGCTGTGACCAGCTGCTTTGCTGTGCCATCAGGTACCCCCTCACACTGCCCTCAACTCTGCACACACAGGACCCTGCAGGACTCACAAAGCTCCTGGGATTTGAGGGGAAGGCCTGTTGCTATAAGGCAGCACGGCCTGGCACAGAATGGACTGGGAGATCCAAAAAAGCTGTTTGTTAGTTAGGTTTTCCAAAGATGCACGTTCCCAGAAAACACCACTTCATTAGCATCCATGCACCAAACCACCTCCCTCAGCTCCTTTTGGCTGAGAACCAAAATGTCAGTGCATCAAATCCAACAGGTACTACAGCAAATGCTGTTGCTGTCTGCAAAAGGTCTCAGTATGAATCCTGCTTTCACATTCAGAGGATCTTTGAACCTTCCCACTGCTAGTGAGTTAGCTGGGATGAAAGAGAAACTTTTGAAAGAATCCAGGCAGAATGAACTTTCACAGCTCATGGTCTGTATTCCAGCAGGGTCTGGAGGTTCTCGTTGGTAAAACCAAACACACTGTTCTTGTGTCGAGTATGACAGGAAACACAGGGCACAGTAAAGTGTCAGGAGTGAGGAAGGTGGAACAGGAGACATTTTCTGAGCATTGAGTATCATGATATACCACATTAGAATCATCAGTTTATATCAAGTGTATTTTCCATCCTGTGTAGAGGTTATGCTGTTAGCTACTTCACATGGGAAGACACATGGTTTCGGTTCTTGCCGCATTTTTGTGCCTAAGCATCCACAGAGATTAAGAAATAGCTGCCAAAAAGATTTCCATCAAGTCTGTAGGACAGATGTACCAGGCACCGAGTAAGAAGGCCAGTAACAACCTCTGGATGTTGACAAAGGCAGTGCAGGCACCACATAATCATGTTTTCACACGGGAGCAGCCATGGCATCCAAAACACAGCTGTGAGCAGCTGTTTGGGACTGATGGACAAAGGGCTCCATGGATGCTGGGAAACAGCACAGCCAGCAGGATGCAACCAGAATCAGTCAGCTTCAGAGCTAAGCTCCAGCACTTGTTACTTTCTTCCCCCTTCCACAACTCAAAGATTATGTTTTCTCCATTCACAGAAACTCTGAGAGATGTAAATCAACTAACTCTACTCCCTGGATTGAAGCCACATATTTTCTTGTAACCACACTCCAGATCAGTTCTTTTCTTGTAGTAAGAACACCCCTGATGCCAGAAAAGACTGTCCTGATATGTGGCTGCTGCTGCAATGATTGTTGCTGGATGTACAACAGACAGTAAACAGTGCTATTTCCAAGCACCAGAATGAAACCTGAATATTCCGTGGTGAGAAGTTGAGGGATGAAAACTGAGCAAAGGCTGAGCAGAACTGCTGCCTGCTCTGAGCCCCAAAGCTTCAGAGCCCTCAAGCAGCACAAAAACAGTACTAACAACAGGGACACACCTCCCTCCCAAATTGCCATTTCTAGGATAAAGCTGCCCATGACAACTTTTTGCTCCAGTAAAACAGGACACAAAACAAAGCTACAGCTTCAATGCAATTTATGCCCTTGCTTTCACAGCAATAAGGTATCAATTAGCATATTAATATTGGTGAATTAATCCATGAATTTTCACTTTAGTCACACTTCAATAAGTGGAGTCTGAAAGAATGAAAACAGGCACTAAAATGACCTGATTCAGTTTGCAATTAAAAAAAAATCACAGTAAGAGCATATGCAGCCAAAGCACTGCTATTAAATGAGCAACTTCTATGCACAATCGTCACCAGAGAGGCAGAGACAACACATCTGTAACCCATCGTGGAACAGCTGGCAACTCAACAGGATGCATCTGCACTGCAAACAATGGGTTCTCACCCAAAAGGTTTTGGTGGCTTCTGTGTGAGAGAGGAAGCCTGTGAGACAGGCACCTATAAAAACTAAAGCAGTCCTGTGTCTGTGGGTGAGTGGTGGCACAGGCAGAGAACTCACCATGCCAGACTCACACCTGCCCCCACGTGCCTGCTCCACTTTCACAGAGGAAGATTCGAAAGATGTCTCCCCACGCATCCACAAGCAGGTTACAAACAAGCTAGCAAAAGAATTTAAATCAGGAGCAAAATACAACAGTTCTGGCAGCTCCTCCCCAGAAAAAAAAAAAAAAAGTCTGACTATATTTTATGAAGGAGTGTCTAAAGAAGACACAGGGTAGAAAATGTGATTCTTCTGATGGTATCTAAGGTCCAACTGCTTGAATTTACACAGCTCCACATCAGCATCAACACTGACCTTCTCCAAATGACACAAAAATACACAAACAACATGTTTTCAGGATTGACCAAACCTTTAAAACCACAAAGTGTAAAGGTATACAGTGACAAATCTAAGCAGGTCTTCCACTCTTTTGCAGCCAAAGAAATTGAAATATATGCTGAAAACTCCAGATTAAATGTTAGGGGTTTTTTTCCATAGCACTGAAAAAAACCCAAAGCTGTAGAAAATCTCTTGCCATGTAATTCCTCCTGCCAGTCTCCTCTATACACTGAAATAAAGAGGAAGCTCCAGAGGATAAAATGAAGACAAAGTCAATTGAAAGTACAGTTGCAGAGAATCATAGATGTCATTTGCCACAGATGATTCTACACCTTAGTGAAATGGCAATAAAACAGCTGATCACTGCACAGAGATTAACTGGCACCCTCAGGGCATGTCTGCTCCCCACAGCTCAGTGCCAAGGACTTCGGAACTGTTCCTCAAACTAAGCACAATCACAGAGATTTTGGCTGAAAAATCCAGTCCAGCAGGTTACTATGCCCTCATGATCCCTTCATTCCTGAAGTGAATGAAGTATGCAGGTGAACATACTTTCTCCCAAATACAGGTGGGGAAGGACTACCACAAACAGCAACACAAGTCTGTTACTGCTGCTACTCTGCAGCTTTGTGTTATCTTTCAAGAATGGGGAAACCACCTCTCAGCCAAACAACCTGTTCCTTTTCTAACAATCTCATGTCATTTGAATATCATGCTTTTGGATTTGTAAAAATGAATGAGGGAATGTCTAAACTTCCAGCAACTACAGCACCACCCCAAGAGCATGGTGTGGGAGTAGGGGATAGCTAGCACCCAAAAATACAGAGAGAAAGAATCTAATTTCCCAATGAAAAGTAAACCAGCACATCTGGTCCCACTGGATGCCTGACTCTAGACATGCTCCTTGCTGCTCCAGTCCCATCCCCTGCAACTCAGCATCTCAATGGCAGAATTCCAAAACTACTCCCACTGCTCACATTCTGCCTGCTGTTTTGCCAACACCACACAGCTGCCACGTGGAGAAGCAGGAGAGCCTAAACCCTCAGCAGTGAGCCCAGCACAGGCTGGAGCACAAGGATATTCCCATTAGGTTACTACAGCAAGCTTCAAGAAGCTGCTGAAGCATGGAGAGCTTTCAGCTTGGTCAGAAACCACCCAGTGCTTTTCCACTCCTGAACATACACACTGCTGCTGTGTCTTTACAGCCCATTTCACAGCCTGACACAAGTCTGTACAGAACTGACCCTCACACCAAGGAGGAAGAGTAACCCAGCTTCCAGCCTGGCCACAACTCAGAGTTGGTAAACTTGTGTTTACTCAAAGTCACTAACTCCAATCTTCTGCATATGCACCACACACAAAAAATGGGTCCTTCATCAAGCAATTAGTCACAGATGGCATTTGGTTTTTACTTTGTTTACCCACAAGAAGTATCATGCAGAACATGTAATATGCACTAAGAAGCACATCTTCAGTCACAACAAATGCAGAGAATTTCACGCACTCCTTCCCAACCAGTGACTTCACTATTGCTTTCTAAAATCCATATACTCTTTGTATGCATTTTCCTGTTCCAAAAGTAATCCTCCTCCTGGGACTCCATCCTTCCCAGCAGTAACAAAAACATCAACAGTACCACATCTGTGAGCAAGCTAGAAAAAAAAAATATAAAAATTCATGCATGAATGATGCTTGATGAACAAGGATTTCACTTCCAAGTTACTGGTTCACTCAAGGCAGTCTCAGTGTGTTGACATATACACACATAGACTTTCTGCCAGCTTGCAAGAACACTTTAGTACCCCTGCCTCTCTTATAACTACCAAGAGTGTTTTACCACTGTGAAAGTCCACCTTCTAACAATCAGAGGCTACAAGCTTTCAGAAATGTATGTGCAACAAGCAGAACAGAGCATAAATTGTGCCTAACACCACCTAGACTAACATTTTCTTAAAATTCTGTTGTAGATAAAAACAATGTTAAAATTGCAATTTACTTACCTAAGTAAGTTCCTACCAAGATTGGCAAAGGAAAAGGAAAGAAAAGATTTAAGGTTAAAAAAGGGAAAGATTCACATAGTTCAGAATACAGTAGCTCAGCCCCATGCAACGAATAGAGATACACAGACTGGTTTGGCTGTAATGAAACACAGAAGTGATCACAGTTCTCTGTTGGACAGATAAAACCAAGACAACATTAAACACACAGTAACTCCAAATGAGAGATTTTGCAAAGAGCAGCTTTAATTTTGGGTGAATAAGTACTGGTCTGTACCCAGCTCCTTCCACCAAGCCCTGCATATTAACCTCACTGGATTTGGACAGGACTCTTCCTAAAATGCTTGGTCCAGCAGGTCACACTCGCTGTAACCACAGCCTCTCCCAGATGATGTGGCTGTTCATGCAAGGCTGTAGCTCCTGCTACAAGCACTTCAAGAACCCTGCTAATGCTTTCTCAACAGTGACATCCAACTGCAGAGAGCCAACAGATCTCCTTGGATAAGCACATTGAGAAGGGAGAGCTGCTTTCTGTCTCAGGGGTTGAGTCAATCAGTACTGTCCACCCATGTTCCAAAAAGAGCATCATGGTGGATTCTGCCTGGCTGTAACACACCAGGCAGAATCCACTTGGTTAAAAAAAGAGAAGACAAAACTATGCACCTCAATGCTTTAGGATTTGCTGATCCAAGCTATTGGAACTAGAAAGCAGTGAATTATTCACTGTTCTTAGCATCTGGAGTATTATACATCATATTCATATATATGTGTGTGTGTATATATATATGTGAATGATATGTGTCACATTCCAACCAGCTACGAATTCAGGCACTGTACTATGCAGGGCACTTGCAATTCTGCCCTTGCTCTGTTATACATTAATTTCCTATCACATTAATTACACCTGCTCTCTACCATTGCCTTGGGACATGCACTCTCTCAATCAACATTTGCATCTTACTCAATGCCATCACTCCTAAATGAAATAGTTTTCACTCGCTGATCCACAGAGCATGCTGCCCATCTGCTGATTTTATTTTCAGATCTTTCTTCATAACACCAAATGAACCTAATCACAGTCTCAAGGCTAAACTGAAGGCAAGTGAAAATTGTTTCGCTTAGCATCTGAATACAAAATCCCGCGTGAAATTCTCAAAAATAATCGGTACTTTTGGCAAATAATCTTAAAAGCTAGGAAGTTGCACAGGCACATGGCTCTTGGGGGTCTCCAAAAAGCAGTTCAAGCAACTTGACATTCTTCCCAGCTGTGCTACAGCTGGCACTTGAACATTTGCTCTCTTGTCACTAGCCAGTATTACTGGGGTCTGGATTCCAACAACTAAAGCCAGGCCTTTTCCCCAGCACCCCACCAATGCTCCCTGCCCTTTACAGTAATGCCTGGATGGGCAGATTTCCATTGGCTGGTTATCCCTCAGTTTAGAAAGACAGCTGGGGTCACTGGTGAGAAAGGCAGAATTTTAATGCAATTTATGCATACAGGTAAGTGCACATTTTCTGCAAGTCTAAGTCAGCCAGAAAAAAACATATCTATATATATGTATGTATGTGTGTGCATGTATATATAAAATATGGAGACAATTTTGGTCCCCTACACAGATGATGTTAGAGAACTTCCCTATCTTTCACCTTGATAGCTGGTTTTGTTTAAGAACAGTGCTTCCACTGCCATGCTCATCTCTTGATAACTGAACTAAGGCCATGGCAGGCTGATGAATGCTTCCACTTCTGGTTCATTCACATTTCCCAAAAACGATGTGAGAAACAATGAACCAGAACATGTTAAATTACACTGACATTCCACTTGGGTTTAGAAAACCCCAGCAGCAGAAGCAAGGTATTCCAACAGTTAATTAACCTCGCTCAAAAATCTGCAGCTTGTTTCCAGCCAAAGTTCCCTACTGTACCTTCTGGCTACTGCAGCTCGTTATTCCACTCCCAGCTAGACTAAAAGCCCTCTATTATTATACTTCTGCTGTTCCTGTCAGCAGAGACAAACATCTACAACTTCCACTTTGATAAAAGCATTTTCCATTATTCAGTGTGTTTTCCAGTCCCTTCACTGTTTTCATGGCTCTTCTATAAACCCTCTCCAATTTTCAGCATTCGATCTGCTACCATGTTATCAATGCAAGTTTGTTGCTGGGAAAAGCCTTCCCTTTATTGCAGCTACTCATTCATGTTCTCCCACTTTCTGCCAATTTTAGAAGTGCCATGTGATGACCCTGAAAAACAAACTTGATTAGATGAAAGCCAGCATGGTGTAAAAGAGAGGGGAGAAAAATAAAAATCTAACAATGCTCCCTCCCTTCCCCCAGCAGGGATCTGCACAGCCAAGTATCACAGAGACACCACACTGCATGGCTGAAAGGAATCAAGTAAACAGGTGCCTGCACACAAAACATCCTCTCTCTCTAGAGGAAGTTTCATGGCAAAGATTGTCAGTCAAGGAACACTAACGAAAAAGCAATAAACTACTAATTTTTCAACATCTCACTCTACTTGACAGCTTATGAGACTCCATGTACTTTTCATGTTCCAAAAATAGGATTCTGCACCAATTTGTCCATGCTAAGTTAATGTCTGAGGAGAGCTGGGAAGTGTACTGTATGCCTAATGATGATGCCTCCAACATGATGCAAGGAGGAGGAAAACAAAACAGATGAAAGAACTACAATCTTCTTGTAAAATAAAGTGGAGGCAGTAAGAACATGAGATTAAGACTATTTTCCTGTTCTTGGAATTTAGGCACCGGTGAAAATTCAAAATGCCTGGCCAGATAAATCATATTCAGAGCTTGAAAAAGTTCAGGTCTCAAGAGTTAAGCAGAGATGAGTCAGAAAGAGAAAAGTTAAAACTTCTCAGCTGGAGCTACAGTAGCAAGAGAAAAAAATAAACAAATAAACAGAATTCCAAAGGAAAAATGTGAACTACTTCTTGAAGTTCAGCAATTGCCATGTATAAACACGTACCTTAATGCTTTACACTACACAAAGACACAAGCTGCTACCTGGCCCTTTCCTGCAAATAAACCTCTTGATTATAGTCTGCTTTACAACCTGGCCTTGAGGAAAGCCTTACAAAACAATCACATGCCACCAGCTCAGCCATAATTTCCAGTGCTCAGACTTCTTCCCTGTGTTTGGAGGTGATGGCCCCACCACCACAAGGCTTTTATCACCAAAGAGACTTCAGCTAAAGCCCACCACAACAGCGTCCACTGTCTCTTGTCACAGACTTTGGCACAGTGGCCTGTCCAAACCCTAAGATCTCTTCCAGGTGCCACCAACACAGCACATCAGCAGGAAGCAGAAAAACTCCTGGATAACAATTTTGCACTATGCTAACATCTCTTTGGAAACTATTTAAACATAGGTGGACAAAGTGTCTTCCTGCACCTAAATTCATGCAGAAAGAATATTCTCAGCCTCTCTGTGCAGACATCTTAACATCATCCTTTTTTTTTGCAGTACACTCTCTTACAGTGACTGAAACCAGTCAGTATGTCGAGAAGAGACAAGAAACATGAAAATAACAAATGAACACCCCCAATTTCCCATAGTATCTATGGAAATGCAGAATCTGACTAGTTATAACAATTCAGGCTTACTCTCTTTAATCTTTTTCTACTATTTTAGGTCAGCTGTAATCCAACAATCAGTTATTCAGGATAGATGGGTTTATTTCAATCCTTTTATACTCAGTCACTGGCTCTTAAATTCTGGCCACAAGGCTTCATGACTCTCACTGCCATTCACCTCTTCTTCACAGCAGTTCCAACTTACATCCTTCCTGTCAGCAGCCCCCCAGAGTACCAAGCCTGGATGACTCCATCCAAAACCAAGGAGGAGCCTCAGTGCCACAATCCCAGTCCTTTCATGGCACAGGAAACCAGCTTTATCCATGCCCACAGCCAGCAAGGCAACTGGGAACCTGTGCTAAGAGGCACAAACTGGCACCAGGACAGAAAGAGATCCACCAAACGTCCACCGTCTCCTTCCCTGCACACAGCAGATCTCGATCCAAGTTCTTTAAATGTTGTCTCCTTGCAGGTGGTTCCCTTCCCTCCCAGTCCTGGCAAAGCTTCCAGCAACCCAGGCTCAGGAAATATTACAGATGCAAAATTGCAGCGTGGCAAACATTCTCCATTCATAAATAAATCTCAACCAACAGGTTTAAGCTGAACTGCTCACAAGAATATCCAGTTAACACACACTACCTCAGCAGGTGAACAGATTCTGGGAGTGAACTGGACTCTGCTACATAGCAGTTACAGGAACAAGTACTCCAGCAAGTATTTCAGTGGCTGGCTGAGAACAGACTGAACAGGTAGAGCAGCAGGTGCTCAGGGAGATCCAGACCCTGCACAGCTACACACACCTGCTTCAGAGAAACACAAACTCTGAGGAACAGGTACTTTCCCAAAATCATCTTGCAGATAGCTCCAGCAACAGTTATAACTGAATGGAACACTAAAACAGGGATCCTCCATTTCCAGAAAATCGTCAGGTTATCAAGTCCATGCTCTATGCAGAGAGAGCCTTCTGCAGGGAAGGATCTGTTATTCTACTTCCCTCCTTGTTGTGTGGGCCACAACATCTCTGAGCTTCCCAAGTGTGTCATCTGCTGAGGAGGACATTTTGCAGGGAGCAGCATGTGTGCCCATAAGCAGGTAGTCACCAGGAGCTGTGGAAATTCAGTGAGCTACTCTGCACCTACATCCATTACTAGACGAAGCTTTGAGGCAGCCAAACAGACCAATGCAGCGGGGTTTTGTTATTCTTCCCAAAACACAAGCTACAAAGCACATAAAAACTCAGCAACAGGGTATCAAGGAATAAATTCCCAAAGAGAGCAAGACAGTAGAACAACCACTGTCCTCACTGCTGTATTCTCCACATGCACTCATATCTGCATGCATGTAAATATGGGTAACAGCCATCCACTGCCTCAGCCACCAAACACAAAGATTATCATCAGGGCATGCAGTGCTGGCTAGTTCATGGCAACATGTAAGCTTAAGTTTTGTGTTTGCCTGTTCACAGTGACATTTTGGTTGTCTGTCTCCTAAATATTCAAAATTGGTCTGTTCTACTGAATTTGGTGAAGTGACATCATATATACGTTTCCTGCATTATCACAAATGAAAGATTCTGACACCTCTTCAGTACTCAGAACAGATTAATTTTTAACCAATGGAAATTTTGAAAATCATTTTCTACTGCCAGCAGAGAACGTGCAGACAGTCTTTCACCAGTGAGACTGTCCACTCTCACTGGAAGATACAGAGGGTTGAACTTGGGATTTGATGTAAATACTGTCTCCTATTTCTTTTGGTCCAAGTGAATTCAAAGCAGTTTAAGACACATGAAACTTTGCTTTCTTAAAAGTCAAACAGTGAAACAACACCTGTTTTCAAACCAACCATCACAGCTTCCTGCAGTTTCACAGAACTGCTGGAAGACTGTTCTGTCAACTTGAGGAATTAGGAATCAATGCTGAAAGCAGGACTTCACGTCTTCAGTACGGCTGTACAACTTGTTGCCTGCGTGTGAAAAGCCTGAAAGGTGAGCAGCAAAACCATGTGTGGAAGTGGTTACCCAAGGAACACTTAGACATCAACACAGAAGGTGCACACAGACTCATTAGCCACAAAGCACAGACAAGCCAGCAGATGAAACTAAAAATCACTCTCCTAGCATAAGCTGAGCGCAGCTTCAAGGTCTTACCCCTGCTAGGCATCAACAGGCGCTTCTTCATGTTGCCTGATAGAGCACAAGTGAACAGAAAAGAGAAAAACATCACATCAGCAACCTGAACAGCAGTTTTAAAAGTTCTTATGTTAAAACACAATCAGATATCAAATGTTTGTAATTATATTTCAGATAAGCTACATATAAAGTTAAAATTAAAGGTAAGAAATGAGAAAGACTCTCTGGATCTCCCTCCCTGCTGAGAGTCACCATTACACCAACTGTTCCTTTCCCCTGTTAGGGAGAGCTACTCTCTGTGTTCTCACTCCTGTTAGGACCATTTCAACAGACCCTTCTTTCCTCATCTGAGATAGAGACTGCACTTCCCTGACACTCTCAAGCAAGAGCAATTCTTCAGAACAGAGACCTGGAGTCCACACCAGGAACATCCTGCTTCTTTCTCCCACTTCAAACACCTCTCCCTTACCTCCTCTTCTTGAGGAGGTAAAGCCCAGGCACAGAGGTGGTCAGTAAAAGGGCCAACAAGGGAAACATCACTCAAAGAGTCTACTAGGGTATTCTTCATATTACTAATTTAGAAACTGAAAGGAAGTTTCTCCTTTGCTATCCCATTTGCGAGGTTGGCCAAGCCAGGCAGTGTTCCACTAGCACAGTGACTTTATGTGCATGCACTTCCCAGGCAGTACACATCATGTGTCTCACCCAAAAGGAGAAATGGGACAGGTGGTTTTTACAGTAGTTAAAAATAACCTTCCTCAAGAATAAGAAACTTGGAATTTATATGAAGGACTATGAGTTTACATAATCTCCTTGTAAAGCAAAAACACAGAAGAAAAAGTCTACAGACACAACATAAATTTTGTGGAAAAATATTTACCATCCATTCCATTGTGTTGTTCATAACTTCTTTTTCCCAGGATAGTTGGGGACCCATTATTAATGACAGGTGTAAACTTAGCAGGAGTCAGATTGTTGAGAGAACTGGACAAGCTCTTTGCAGGATCTGGTTTCGGAGGACATGGATGAGACTCTGGTGGAAAACAGCAAAGTAGAATTTTTTTTATTAGCAAAGATACTGGAATTAAAAATCTGAAAACAACCTGCAAACTTCAAGGTGACCAAGTACACCTCCTGTTATATACAAACTATCTCAGTCAATAGTTTTGACTGGAGACTGCTACTGATATAAAGCTTCCTGATATCTAGGAATTCATCACTATTCAAGATTTTAAAATCATTATCATAGCATTATCCTAAAATAAGATTTGGTAGCAAAACCACTTTGTACCTATTTCTGTAACGCTGTTCTCCAATAATTTGAGGTGATTTTTGGGGTGCTGTATACTAAAACCCAACTTTGGCCATGTTGGTCATGCAACACCCTTAAACTCTGGGGAAGTTACAACTTTGCCAGTTGGCCAGAAATGTTTATAAAACCACAATTTCTCCAACAGCAAAAAAGGTGAAGATTTGAAGACCCACTATGAAGAACACAACATCTGAATTCAAGCTTTGGGCCAAGGCAGAGATCAAGCCCACATTTTTCAACTGAAAAGACTTTGAGAAAGTTACAAGAAACAGCAAATGTGAACTTCAACTGAGTCTTTCTCTTGCAGGCCCAACAGCAGAGTAACGGATAAATTTAATCCCACTAACACCACCAAAAAAACTTTCTTGCCAGTCCATCAGCCTCCCTCCTTTTCCATCAGTCTTTTCCTCCAGCTCAGTAATCCACAGTGTTTTGAGTTTTCCTTGCACTGACACAGTGCAAGGAAAACTCAAAACTCAATCTACTGCTACTTTCTGCACAATTATTAAAATAAGTATTTTATCCAACAGCAAACTTCTCCCTTAATTTGCTCTCTTTTTTGCACTGTATGTTTCCCAAGGTTTCTCAATCTGTGTATCCCATTAGTACACAGCAGAAGTACAACACCCAACAGAGAAACAGTAAATATTTAATACACTCTCAGCCTTACAATATTTCATCAACAAAAACGTTCAAAGAAATGTAAAATCAACTGCAGTGCTGCTTATCTAAATAAAAAGGTGATCAACTTCCTTGCTAAGCTGGAAGTCTTCAAAATGCTCCTGAGACTCCCCTGAGAGAATCGTGTTCGGCTGCCAGAACAACCTGAGAGATGTCTGCAGGGCAGCTGGGAGCACTGGGGAGAAGGATTTGGCATTTGTCTGGAGTCAGTGCTGGCATGTCACACAGCATCACTCTGGATGCTTCCAGCACCTCAAATTTACATCAAAGTTCTGGATGGAGCTACTCAGTCCTGCCCCACTGACTGGCTCATGAGGCAAAAGTCCTCAAGAAAATTGAATTAAAAAAAAATAAATAAAAAGCCCACCAAAACCCAAGAGGAAAGTGAAAAACAGAAGTATGATCCCTTTGACTAGATTCAGCAAAGAATAGCCATCAACTAATTCACAAGCTGTGGGACACAGTGCTGTCCAAAACTCAAGAGGCTTCTTGGAGAGCCCAACTGTACAAATTACCTCCAGACAGCCCAAAACCTGAAGTAGTGAATAATCAAATGTTCCCAAAACATGGTGTTAGTGCCTCCACCAGCAGGTGGTAACTTGTCCCCATGTACATCAGAAGCCACAGGAAACACATCCCTTCCCTTCACTTGAAAAACTTTCTGATACAGCTTTATGACCCCAGAGTGGATTGCAGACACTGGGTCTGTCAGATTAAGTAGGGAAAGTAAAAGGGACAAGTTAACGAGATGGGTTTCATGTTTTCTTTGGTTTGTGGGGTGGGGCTTTTATATGCCTTGTTTTCTGTTTGTTTGTTTTAATCCAGAACGAGTATCTAAATCTAGACTCAAGTAGAAAACCCAAATGGTCAGCAAGGTAGCTAGGAGGGTGTTTCCTGTGTTTAGGGGTTTTTGCATGTGATGGTTTGGTCTGGTTAATACCTAAATACCGGAGTACTGCTTCTAAAGGCTTTCGAACCACTTGCTTTAATAGCAATGGGTTTTCTGATGCCTCAGGTAAACGTGCTGTGCCTGTAAAACACAGAAGAAGAATTAGAGGGTGAAGACATTCAGCTATTACAGCAAAACCAAGTGAATAACTCCAGTGTCCCGAAAAAGCTTTGCCATTAAAAGGAATTTTACAGGTGGCAAGCAGACCCTAGCAACAGGACACAAATACAGAGAATGCTCCATGGAACAGCAAACACAAATGTTTTAAAACAAACAACTCATGAACTTTCAAAGTTATTTTGCCCAGCCTACCATCAGTTAGAAGACTGCAAGTACAGCTAGATTTTGTGACAGCACTAGCTACGTGCAAGAGAACATCTCAGCAAGCTGAAACTCAAAACTACAGGACAGGAGTCTCAAAAGACTCCTTGGCAAGGAGGTCCCAGCTGCAGCACACTCACATTCTGCTTTGATTGCTGCACTGTTGATAGGCAGGTAGGGGTGTCTTGCAGCGTGCCAAGGGCGCAAGATATCTCGACATAAACGTCTGGCAATTCTGGTCAGTTTTGTTGTGTGGAGATAGAAAGCTTGTCGTGTCTTCATAGCAAACTTGGGACTCCCACTGTTTCGTACTGGCACACCATGAGGACTCTGAAGGGAAAGGAAAATAAAAACGGTTTCTGAAAAAGAAATTATTAGAAAGTATGGTTCTAAAGAAGAGAAAGTATTACGTAAAATCACCTTCAATTACTGATTCTCAGACATAAGAACAGAAATGGTATTACAGATGAAAATATTTTTAGCCCAGCTATTTTCCATTTCCCAAGTCTTACCCCAAATATCTCAAAGGATAAAATGAAGGTAAACCTTTTCACCTCGCAGGGAAGCCTTTACTTCTATGCTGCCTCAAGTTTTAAAGTGGGGATCCAAAAGCCAGACATGAAGAAGTTACCCTGTGCTATCACATGACTTAGAGCTTACAGACTCAACAGAAAGACACTCCAGTTTTGGGTGCTTAGGGTTGCTCTGGAGGTACAATGCAAACTTCTTAAAACAAAGTATTTGTCAGACGGAGAGGAAAATCAGGAAGTGATGCATGACAAAAATATACACCACAAACTCACTTTCCAAAGCAAATGGTTTTGGAATGGTTTTGGCTCAAAAGCTGCAAGCATTTGTTTTAATTCTTACTCTTAACTCAGCAAATGTACTCACAGATGTCAAATATTCATTGCATATAATAAAGAATACTAGTGGAAAACATTTATCAGCTACTGAGAACCAAAGCAGTATCTTATCCTCTTTATGAAAAGCAACTAAGTCAACCAATGAAATAATGCAAGTAGTATCTTGTTATCTCACACCCACCCACAGCTGGAAAACAGGAAGAAATTTCAGTTTGGGGAAAACAAGGCTTTCACTTCTCTGACCATTTACATACTTTTGATTAATAAAGAAGAGGTATAAGGCAGTTATGTCAGCAATTAGGAGGCTTCAGAGGGCGAAGAGAAGCCTGGAAAGGATAAAAGTCAAACAAAAGAAATGGAAAGGGAATGACAGCAAAGAATAGGAGAGGAAAGAAACTATCCTGAGATAAAAGTTCAGTGTGTGCTATCCTTCTATTCATGTGACACAGTTACTTTTTCCAATCAGTTTAAGGTCTAATGCTTCCAGATTAAACTTTCACCAAATTCAGAAAAAAAACCCAGAGAATTTTGGTTTTGGAATAAGAGAGAAAAAGTGAAACAGAAACAGCTCATACAATGCTTACTCAAACCTATCCATAAAAAGGAGGATTATTAAAAAAATGATAGGATCTTTTTAGGTAGAAAAACAGGATTAAGGATCTCTAAAAAGCCACTAGCTATTTGGGGTATATCTAATTTTGAATATGCCTTGGGAGAGTAAATAGGCTTCAGGAAATAATTAATTCTTTTGGAGAGAAAAAAAGAGCGCTGTTGCCCCTACAGCAAAAATCATGGAAACCAAATACCAGAAACACTGGCTGGCATTTCAGTTTCTCCCATCTCCACAAAGTCATTTCATGCATTTGAAGGCTTCTTTGCTAAACAAATGATGGTTTGTTTTTTTTCCTCCAGGGCAGTATTTGGCAACAAATTACTTCTAGCCGAGGTAAATGCACCAACTTTTGCTTGACATGAAATACCAAACCCAAGGACAACAATGAAGGCTGAAGGCATTCTTTTGGTGGTTAAATATTTAAGAACAGTGAGCAGGCAGTTAGGTAGCATGGGACTCAGCTTTCCAGGCAGAGGCAGCAGCCTGCCTGGTGGATACCCACCAAATTATTGCGGTTTGGTCCAGGCCTCTCCCCATCTAACCGTGTTGGCATTTTCAAGCCACCGTATTTCTTCCAGTAGGTCCAACAGGATGCACAGAGGCGACACTGCATGTTAGGGGGACCCCAAGAATACCACTGGTAAGACTGGGTGGCTAGAGATAACAAAGGTGGAAATTATATATATCCTTACACGGGATCACTTTTCAGATCTTATTCTCTTTAGAAGCAGCACAAAAGAAAACATCCCCCCCACCCCACACACACAGAGCAAAGCTCAAACAGACCTTAAAAACTGATGATGGCTTCACTGTCATCACCACTGTTAAATATACTTGTGATTTCAGCAGAATTGATTACATTAATTAATCTACATCCCTTTTAAAATGTGAACAAAAAGAAACAATTGTTAAGAGGGGAAGATTTCCTGCCAAAGGAACTGAAGGTTCCCTTTTTGCAAGAGAATTTCTGCAGAACATTGGAAACAGCAAAGATTGTCTTCAGGAGCTTTCCACATATTAATTTTACAACTGAAGAAAGTACAGAGTCTGTGACTTGACTTCTCATACAGTCCTACATTCCAGCATGTCTAAAGGCTTCCCATAAAGGAGCACAATCACTAGAACTCAGCATATTAATATTAGGCAGCAGATCAAATACAGTGGTGTCACATATTTTGAAATCTACTAAAAATGATGAAAAAATTTGTCAAAATCACACCTTGGTGATTTAAACATCCACTCAATAGTTACCTGCAATTATGTAGAACATTTACTATCTCCCCTTTTAGTACTTCATAATTGTATTTACAAATCTAACACCAGTAGTTAAAAAACAAAGCAAAACAAACATTAAACAAAAACAACCTCAAAAAAACTGCTTAAATGCTGCTATATGCAGTTCTGCCCCCCTATCCCAGCACAAGACAGCTTTCACACTTCCATCTCAGCTGCTGCTCTGGCACTTACTGTAACAGCTCTCACAGGCCCGTCCTGCTCCCGCGTTCTGTGCCTGGACTCCAGTACCATTCACCACTCCTGGTTTGACATTATTTACATTGATCTGGTTGGGGTTTGGCTTGTTACTTAAGACACAAAGCAAAAAGAATGACAAGTGTTAATTGAGGCATGCAATTTTTTATTCCACTTTTGAAGGTATGGCCCAAAATGTTTCTGGAAGACTCAAATTGCATTCAGCATGTGGCTTCCAGAACCAGCTGTAACTACCAGCAATCTGACTTTCATGAACACACTGTCTCCAATAATATTTTAAAAACACTGATAATGAAAATAACTGTAAAGATAGTCGAATGCCATTTACAAGACCTCAAAACCTTCTGAAAAACAATAAACCAGGCCAGGTAGGTATCTCATTCACTCTCCCAGACATGCGAATCTAGGTAAAAACAGATCTCACTCACAAGTCCTCAACATGAGAGATATTTTACTTCAACCTCCAAAAAGAAGGCTGGGGACTGGAGCAGGAGCAGTAGGCAGAGAGAGGGCAACGTCTGCTTAATTCAGGGAAATATAACCCTAGACTGCAGTCACAAATATTTCCACGTTGTCTCACTGCAAGGGTTTGCATCATGTGGCCACAATTCCCACAACTACACCAACATGCAACAACACTTGGGTCATCTCAGCTCATCCCTACACCCTCTTTAAAATGATGATTCAGGAAAAGCCAAGAACTAAAAGCTAAAACAAAAGCTGCTGGTGGGAGCTGAGAATGGAAGGCCAACAAAACCTTGGCATGGAGAGCAGTATGGAATAGCAAAAAATCTCTGCAGAGGAAGAAGTGTCTGAGGGGGAAAACGAGGCCTTTAAAAAATCCTTGGCATGGGAGGGAAGAAGGAGGACAGAGTATTGCTATTGCAGGGACAGGACTCCTGGGGAATGGAGGATGGTGTAAGAAGTCCTATGTGAAGTTTCACACAAGGGCACATGTGGAGTTGATCAAACATGCAAGGACTCCAGGGTTCTGTTAGGTGTTCACATTATTGAAGCAACAAAGAGCAGCAAGGCTTTGGAGCCAACTGCTGAACATAAGCCCAAATTGCAATGCTGGTTACATTCCTATCTTATCCTCTTACCTGAAGACTGAAGGGAGTGGGCATATTCTTTTTATTTCCAACTAACAAACCCATGATTTGGAAACAGAAATATCTTAAAATGACTTTCTGCAATCCCCTTTTCTTACACATCAGTTGCACACTGACACATGAGTCACAGTGATTTCAGTAACCCAGAATACTTGCTGTGTTTCACTTGGGTCAGTGCTACAAAAAGTATTGTGGGAATAGAGCCAAACTAATTTCTTTCTAATGGGGCATCAGCATCAGGTTTCATGTTCTCAGCAACGATCCCTGAGAGCAAAGGAGTTCCAAGTGACATAATTCTGAAGACAACTGGAAAGCTGATGCTGCCCTGGAAGCCAGAAAACATCCTTCTTATCTGAAAATGTCCAATGAGATCCTGAGATACAGAGCTCAGTTAAGCTCCATTTTGACAGAGACAAAATAGGTTCTGCTGTGAATGAACGACAGGAACTACACACAGATTGCATAAGGAGGCAAGAGTGTGTTTGTCCAGTCAAGGAAAAGCTTCTGATAGCACTCTCGCTGTAAAATTCAGAGCCTTTCTGCAGCAGAGAAAGTTCAGGAGGCCAAGTGGCACAGCAACACTCTAAGTAGTTTGTTCCTATAGTGCACTGAGTAGCACAGACACAGCTCAAAAGCAGCAGAGGAGATAGAAAAAAACAAACATTTAGATGAATTCACAAGCCTGAATATGTTTTCATCTCCTGCTTATTAATTTGCCCAGCTTCTCAAAAGATTAAAGTGTTTCAGGGTGCTTATCAGAAAGGCACCAAGTTGTGACCCCGCAGATGGCAGGAGATCCGCAGGCACGTTTAACAAAGGGCCAGTTGAAAGAGGGAACATTCACGCTCCTCTGCTCCGGGACGTCACTATAGTAACCTGCTGCAAAAGAAATCCTGCCAATGATTCACCAGCAAACTCCATGTGCAAACACTGCCCCAACGCTGCTAAACAAACAGCCCTCACAGATGCACGCTGCTGCAAGCGGTGTTGCTCCACAGAGAGAGAGACTGAAGAAAAGAAAACTAAAGCCTTATGCTTCAACATCAGGTCTGTTGCTTCCCCTTCTGTACCTTGGATTTATTCTCCAAAAATATAGCAAAATAGTCTGAAATCCATCAGTAAAGCCCAACAAAGCACATCTAAAGAACTGGGACCAGAAAGGAGGATGATGGTCTGACTATTATCCTCTCTAAAACCATTATCAAGCTTACATTTAAACACAAGTGGAAAGCAGGCACTGGTGAAAGCTGATCACCAAGCCATGCTGATCAGAAAGACTAACACACTGTAGTTGTGGTAAACTCCAGAATTCTGCAGCACTACAATTAATAAAGCTGCAGCAAGCAGCAGAGAGTGTCCTGCTCCAAAGCTATGGTCAAGTTTCTCAGTGGCAGTAACAATAAAATTCAGGCAGATAAAGTTTTCATCATATGAGAAGCAAAAAGCTCTTAATTGTTGATGATATGTTAATTAAACTTGTTTGATATCACCAAAGCCTGCCATAGCTATTAACAAGAGAATCAGATGAGTAACTGGATGAATCATTAAGCAATTAATGAAGCTGAAGCTAAAGATGCAAATACGGTAGTGAGAATACTGACAGTGTGGCAAACTGTCATTTCCAGTTCTTGTGTCAGGAATGGAAGTCTCTTAAAGGGGTTTCAGCTGTGAAGGAGCACTCAGTTATGCTAGAACAGGGACCATGAAGTGCAGATTTCTGGGTTGTATTCTTCAGATCAGTCTCAAGGGAAGAGATGGAGGCAATAAAGCACATACAGAGAGAAGCCTGTCAACATGGACTGAGGCCCCTGCACAAAAAAAATCCCAACCTGAAGATAATCCTGACCCCCATAGAAGACTGTCCCTTCAGTAGATGAGTAAACAGCATTTGACCCACAGCATGGTGATAAAATTTTTGTTGTTAGAAATAATTATTAACTTAATACCACCTGGTGAATGTTTCCTGTTATTGAAGAACCCATGTGTGCTGGATGCAACAGAACAATTAAGAACTAAAGCCTCAGAAATAAAAACAATTTTAAATCCTTTGTAAGGCACATTTGTGCCAACTAGGCATCTAACTGAAGTGTCTGGATCCAGGCAACAGAGGTGAGCTTTCCTCACAGCTCTCCAACCCCCTATAAATATCCACTCCTAAGAACAGCTCTCATCACCATTAAACAATGCTTTCTGAATAGGAGCAGCTTTCTCCAACAAAATGTTGGAGATTGCCATTTTAACTAGCACAGCTACCAAGGGAAGAGCAGCATTACACCTTTTAAGTTTTTCATGTAGCCATGGACCTCTGCACAATGAAACGAGGAAGAAAAATGGTCTTGCTCCTCAAGCAGAGGACAACCAAGAAACAGACAAAGGAATTATCTTCAGCTTGTTAAGCAGTTGCCCCTTGTAGTGATCCAAAGCTTTGACCTATTCCTCCAGTTTCCCTATTGGATGCACAAAAGGGGCACAGTAGGGAGAACAGTTCTTCCCTGCTTCACAGCCTTTGAGAGGCTGCATTTGCAGCTTGTCAAAGTGCTTTGAGATTCTCATATAAAATACTGTAAATAGAATGTATTTGTTAACACAGACAGATGTAGAGTTAAAAGTTGCATTTTTCACCAGTACATTCTGGAGAGTGGAAATTGTGTGGAGCAGTTAATTCTTCCTTTTCTGTTCCTACCCCTTCTGGTATCGCTTAGATCAAAGCAAATGAGAAAAGCCACACAAAACGGGACGTCTCAGCCTTCATGACTGCAGATGTCCTAATCCCAAAATGCACAAGCTACACAACCAGATCTTCATCAAAAAGAAGATGGTACATACGATGCCTGTAAGATTAGTAAAACCAGAGTACAATTTCCACAACAACCTGAAGAGTATGTCTGGACATACACTAGAAGGAGAGAGTTTGAGACTACACCTGCATGAAGGTCTTCCAAGCACTGCACTCATTTTGGAGGATGGCAGGACAAGGCATGTGAGAATGTGGAATCTCTTTGTACACTCAGACTTCTGTTGCTGCTTCGACACCACTCCCACTGACAGAGAGTGCTACAGAAAACAACTGAAACATTTGTTTTTCAGTATTTCCTAAGTTTAACTGATTTTACACTTTTTCCTTTCACCAGGAGACACATTAGTGCTTTTCAGCCAAAGGGTTTCATTGCAATGCCATATTTATAGACATTGGGTTCTGTCAAGTCAACTACAAATGTCTGTCCCAAAACCATGATTACTCTTGGAAGAGGTACAGAAATGTTTTTTCAGTCTGGGTCAGAAATGTTTTTCTAAGATGTTGGTGTAGGATTTGTCATAACCTCACACCAATTACTTCCATGACCCTCCATGCTTCAGTTACCTGCGTTAATAAATTGGGGGCACAGTCTCAAGTCAAAAAATATCAGCTCTAAAGCTTTACATAAAGCTGTTATTTTTCATTGTGTAACATGTATGTGACCTTTGAAGACAGCTTCTATTCTTTTTCTTATCTTCCTCCTCCTCTCTGCTAGATTTTCCTATTTACCATTGGAGAAACAAACAAGAGCCCTATTAATGGAAGACAGACAGAGAAAAAAAAAGATAAAATTGTTTGAGCCTGATATCCTCCAGGGTTTCTCACTGCCAACAATTTTACACCAGTTACTGTTAAAATGGCTTTCAGTCAATCAGCTGATATGCTTCTCCATAGGTCTTGTGACAGCCTACATCAAGTAATTTATTTTCGAGGTGACAAGTGGATCATTATGGCTCAAGCCTAGAAACAGGAATGGGCTCAGTAACATGATAAGGACAAATCAATAACATTGATATTTAGATCCCTACACCGTGCATTGCTATTACAAGCCAAGAATATAATCTTCTTCTAGGTCACAGGATAATGTAGATGCCATACTGTCCCTATATGCCAGACCTTGTACTCCAGCTTGTGTAGAAATATTTAATTGCTGCCACCTTTAGAGGTATTAATAGCAAGAAAACAGCAGAAGCATTCATGTGGGATTAAGTCAGTCATATAATTGCTACTTTTCCTGATACACATGAAAGGATATTGAAGGAGAAGGAAAATGTATCTCCCATTTTATCAATTAAATAATATGTAAGTTAAGGTATAACACTCATAAAAGGAACTGGTGACTGGAAATCAAAGCCAGAGACAAGAGGAGCAGCCACGTGGGCAGAGTCAGTTCTTTTCCTGAAGCAGGGAGGTAAGTTGCTGATTTGATAATGTGTTCTCTAGGTAGGAACAAGAATTACCTTGCTGAGGGATAAGATGCCACTCCAGGCAGCCATTATCAAATGAGCACCACAACCTTCCAAACACAAAGCCCTCCCTCCACACATTATAATCCAAGAGAACAGCAGGACTGCCAGGCTCTCTCATCTGCAATATCCTTTTGCATCTGCAGTCTAAATTATACTGCCTTTTTCTTTATGAGCTTATCACATTGTGAATTCCTGTTTAATTTGCTGTCCAGTGTCCCCCTGCAGAGTAACACCGTCCACAAAAAGCAATATTGTTGAAAAATTGCGTGACAAGAAATCTATTTGGATTCACCCTGAATATTACACTTCATTTTTAGTAAATTCACCTGAGAGGTATTGACATATAATCATGAATCCTCTATTTTCAGAAGAAATAAGGGGCGGTCTTGCAAGCTAAATATATAAAAATTAGTTTTATCTAAAGTAACAGAACAGATGGTATAAGTTCATAAATATTTAAAAAGAGGCAGCATAAAAGAGCAAAGGAGTTATTGGGGATAATACACAGGGGAACATATCTGAGAGTGAAAGTTGAAAAGTGAAAGGAAAGGGTAGACAAGAAGTTCTGCATTATAACAACTACGGACTAGGCTATGCAGAGAAAATGCAATAGAAGACACATTTTACTAATAATTTTGTTTTAAAATATATGTATGCCTATAAATAATTATACATTATTTTTAATATATAATGATATATAGGAAACAAACACGAATTGGTGAGAAAAATTAAGAAAAACAGATAGATTGTTGAGAAGTTAATTAGCTACCCTTTTGTTCACTACCACGCTGACCTGCCAGCAAGTCCCCAACTCCCAGTCCATACAAAAACAAAAATTAGAAGATAAGTAACAGTCACTTCAGGATGGGAACATTACAGAGGAAGCAGGAAATTAGCAACATGACAGCACAACATCCCAACCAGGAAATTATAATGGACATGGAAACTGCTACACCAGTCCCTCTACAATGAGATAGAAAACTTAAGAGATACTTACTAGTTGGGTATATACACTTGTTTTAGCTTGCTTTCTGCTTCTGCTGCTTTCAATCGTTTCTTTGAACAGAAAAAAGAAAATGGTTACAATAAAAAGAAAATAAAAGCAATCTTACCTGAGTCAAGTAGTAAACCCATAAGGACTTCAGCAGTTATTTACTGAGCAGCTACCACTAAATCTTCTTCCAACAAGAAAATATTCACTGAAGACAACTGTGGGCATCACATGACCATGTAGCTTTTCAAAAAAGTCAGAGATGCCAAGCTACCATAAATGAGGACAAACTTTTCATTCCCATTCACTTCAATTCAAATTCCTTTTTTTAAAGGTTTTTATTTCCCCTGCAGAAGAAAATCTGACATGTCACCATCAATTCTCCATGATAACATTGACCAACTGGACAATAAGAGACACAGCAATGCAACCTCTCCATCACAGTTCCCCAGCAACTGCACCAATTCAAAGTTTCAAGTAAGACTTTCGTGTTGATACCCCTAAACTTCTGAAGGCTCAGGGACATGGAATATTTTCCTTTAGACATTAAGAAGGTCAGTAACTCCTTTTATGACTCAGACCTTCACCATTTAAACAGTAAGAGAGACACTCTGAGATTCAAGTTTTCTCTTTATTACATTTGCAAACTAAATTTAGGGTGAACCTCTGGAGGTCTCTAGCTCAACCTCTGCTCAAAGCTGGTACCAGCTGTCTGCATAAAGCTGTGACAATGTTTTCCAGACAAACCAGCAGCACGGGGATATTCCAGACAAACAGGTTAGCTTAACATTTTCTATGCAGCAGCCTCAAGGCACAGTCTAGGAAAATCATTATAAAGCTGAAGTCAGTATCTTCATAGAAGCAGGAAGCACCAGAAAACATAATAAAATTGAAGAGTGTGTCACTGAGGAGCTGGACAAACATAAAAATTGTTTTTACAGAGAGACCACAGACACACACAGAAACAAAAAGTAAATGCTTCCTGTAAGCATAAAGCTTTTATCAGGACAGTTTTAAACAACAATCTTCAATAGGACACTCTGACAGTTCCTCAACAAAGCTCTCTAGACTCCTAAAGAATTCCCCTCTTCCCTTTTCCTGCAAATAACAGTCAAACTATCTTAGAAATCAAAGAATGAAGTTGTCAGACAAGAGAGCAAGGAGTGAGAAAGCAGAACCTCTGAAAGTTATCCTGAGACAATGGCTACATCTACAGAGAGCTGCACTCCTGGCTGACTCCTTTCTGCTGGCATGGGCCAGTTTCCCAGATTGCTTCTGCTAAACTTCACCTAGGACAAGAACTGCTGCCTGAAAATTGGCCTCAAGAGAAGCCAAAGAAAGATATTGTGGAGGCAACCCTTATCAGTCCTACAGATGTGCAGGAATCAATAACACACATCTTGCTGCCAATCAGTGATGGAACTGAAGAGATTCTCCTGAACATGAACTGCATGTTCAAACAGAATGTTTTCAAGCGACCCTAACTGAGCATCTTTATGTAAGAAACAAAAGCACCCGAAGAGAGACCCCAAGAAGTGCTGCCACAATGGTTCTCCAAACAGCATCAGAAATCTTCCTCTACCTTCCAAACACTACACACAAAAAACAACCGCCTTTTAACAAAATGCATGCTCAGGTGCCCTTCAGCTCAGGAACTGGAGCTTGTTCCACACACAGCCTCAGCTGAAAAAGAGGACTTCATGCTCCAGGCACAGACTGCCATAGGCACTTACATCAGCAGATGAAGCTCCAGAGCTCACAGTCCCCCCAGGAGAGACATGGAAATCCAACACCATACACTGACAAACAGCTTACAATACTGCTTGATGACCAGTACCAGAATCCAATTTCCTTGAGAAAGGAAATTCGGGCAACTTACACTGCTAGAGAACTGTAGTGCTTTTTAAATTTCTAGATTGTGAGAGGGAAAAGCTGCAGTTTTCTTGACAACATCTCCCAAGGGGACTATCTGGCATCATTATGTTATGACAGTTATGGAAATGTATGAATGCAAGAGCTTCATCCAAGCACAAAGCATTATCAGCAACTGCAATATTCTCCTGCGCACAACATAAAGCCATTTGCCTTGGGGACATGGCTAATTTAGGGTATTAAGCAGTATTTTAGTAAACAGGTGATGAATGTTAACCTCAGCCCACAGATTTCCTTTGTGACTGATGATCATGGAGCAGCCCTGAGCTGAGAACTGCCATAACTCACCTGGACCTCACAACACCCTCCTCTCTACAGCTGCCTGGGGAGCAGCAAAGCACACAACTAAGGGCACACACCCCTATTACAAACACCACACCAGGAAAATTGAGGGTTTCCAGAAGGTATCACAATGTCCTGGGTAAGAAAAGGCTTGGTACTAAGTACCTGTGGCTGTGGACAATCAACAGACCAGATACGAGTTCCCTATTTCCTGACAGTGACTGATCCCAGGAAGTACAAAAGAAGGGTGCCTGAAATGTAGCAGTGGACAATTTCAGAATAATCCCTTCCCTGAGAGAGTGCTCTGCTAGGTCCTTTGCCAGTTATTAATTGATCTGTGCCTGAAGCATATTTATGCTATAAATTCTTAATGCTGTCTGATGCAGTTATGAATGTCCTCATCCCCAAGAAAAACCCAGAACACTTGTAACTTCTTCTAGTAGTTTAGCCTACAATAATCTTTTTCTGAGTTATTTATATACACAGATCTTAAGCATATCCTCTTATTTACCTCATCATATTTTCCCCATCTATAAAAGGAAGATATTACCAACTTGTCTATCCCACAGGGACCAAGGGATTAAAGCACTAAGCACTGTACATTCAAGTTGGTGCAAACATCTGTTCTTTATATATCCTCTCCCAGATTTGACATCCTATTCACTGAGCTTGAAGGACTTTTATAATAGGTGACATACCAGAGCAAATGTTTGTGATCATTTTCTAAAGAGTGAACATTTATAAAGAGGAAATAACAGAAGAAATCCAGGAACATTGTGGATATTTCAACATCCACAACACAAAAGTTGGGTTGGTGGATAGCACAGGGATGCCTCAGACATCCTGAATTATTAAGCCTTTATTAGTTTATGATAGGAAGGACAAATTACAGCTTCTGGGTTCAGATGAGAACTATCACACTGTTTATTCTTTTTTCAAACCTCTGAGCATACAAGTGTTGAACACACAGCAGAGGTCAGGGAGGTGGGACAGAAGGGTGAATTAGTCTGTGATGAATTTGGGAGAAATGCTCCCAGCTGGTTGTGCTCCAGCAACACATCTCAGAATGGATGGGTTGTACCTATGGTCTCTGGCAGTTTTGGCAAGAAAGTGACTGAGTTCCACATTACCACAGGTTTAACCAGAGGTGTTTGGAGATAAAACATCCCACAAATGTAGAAAATCCTTTCACTGATGTTATTTCTACACTTCAGCACACAGGACTTTATGAAGGCTGGTACATTAAGACATCACTCACAGCTCTGGGCTAGGTACAAAGCAGGCTTGAGTCCCTCCAGAAAGATGTTTTCTGTCTGCATCAAGAATGACCCAGAGATCTCAACCTCACAGAGTCAAATGTAAGGGCATTTCCACTTTCCCCAGCATGTTCTCACCATGCAGACTTTAAAAACAACTTTCTCTGTCTATTTCTCCTATACTTCCCTAATGCCACTTCCATATAAGAAACAAAACAGGAGAAACTGATAGCATTTGATCTTCCCCTTGAAGTTACCTGCTCCTCAGACACAAATAAAAATGGAAGAAGTAAATTAAAGCCTTTAACTCTCAGAAAGAATGTGACTTATTCAAACAGTCATCTGCCACTGCCATGTCCCGAGCTTGTCTCAATCTTTGGAAAGTTTAATGTTTTAAAGTTTTCAGGATTTCACCCTTAATGATAAGGACAACAGTAGAAACATTTAGCCTCTTTAAAAAAATCACCCTGGAATTCACAGCTATGTAAGAACTCAACCTCTAACTGAATGACAATGTAGGCACAGCCAAACAACACATCAACCCTCAGAGCTCTCCAATCACTGTGAGAAGCCAACAAACAGCTGTCAATTGGTCAAAGCCATTTCAAACCTTCCTTAATCAGAGACACTCTTGTGTACTGACACAGAAAATCTGTCCCAGGAAAGGAAGATGTTCGAAGGAGACCCAGGATACTGAATTTGGAATGCATCACCCTCATTTTGTTCATGACAGCTCTGAAAGGCTGTTATTGACAGGACAGCTCTTGGGATCACTGTGGACAGGCATTCAGGAGCCTGCACTAAACCACCAATTCTGTGTTGACATCATAGTAGAATTAGTCCTTCTAGCAGTTGTGTTCTTGGAGAGTCAGTCCTCCTCGAGATGACTGAACTCCTACTTATGCTGCTAATCTTCAAAAGCATGGTACAGCTAAAGCCAAATAAAAATTACTGGATAAGAGATCCAAGTGCATGCTCCAAAAGAAGCCAATTTGCACACATCTCCACCTCTGTGTCCTACTCACAAGACAAGGAAGTGCTGCATTGAGCCTTCTGATCTCAGGTACACCAAGCATGAGTACAAGTTATTGCCCAGTTCTCAGAATGGGGTTTCTGTCAAAGGCAACTCAAAATGTCCCCTCCTCAATGGCAAGAACCAAAAAAGTTGTGATTCAGTATTATGGCAGTGTTTTCTCATGCCAAGAAAACATCAAGGGAAATTCAGAACTCCAGAAGGATGTAAACAGCTCCCAACTAACTGTTGCTTCTTCATCCAAGCAGGCAATTGGAACTGTTGCTTCTTCATCCAAGCAAACCAATCTCCATTCCTATGTTTTGTAACTCACAGAAAAGACAATTTAAATGCACTTTTAATGTTCATTCAGCCGAAGATTTTACAAGAATAAGCAAGTTATTAATACTTTTATTAAACCCTGTAACATACAGACTTGGAATACAATTTAATCATGTTCTTGGAAAGTGGAAGTGCAAAAACTCGAGGTACACACTCAGCATATCCTTACTTGGGATACTTTCAATATCTTATATACAAAAATGCTGTCAGCCTCAGAACCATTTTGTGGTATTAGACCAAAGGAGGAGTCTGCATAGAAAACATACGAAGAAACAGATGGAAAAAATGGCAACAGATGTACTTTGCCAAAGACACTGCACTCATCAAGTAAAATATAAATGGAATACACCATTATTTGAACTACAACTTCCTATGCCTTCTCTTTGTGGCTACATATAGATAGCTCTCTCAAGCTTTTTATAAATGTTTCATGGTATTATTTGCTTGTACAAGCTGGGAATTTGAGATGAGGTCTTCAGCTCAGTTCAGACCTAATTGATGTGGTATCTCTGCACTGCAACTTCTACCTGTTCAGCTTACACTGTCCCCTAAGTGCAGAGTCTCTAATTGGAAGTTTTCCCCAAATCCCACTCCCTGGCAAACTCCCGGGCAGCACACGTAAGGTACATGAGAGAAAACCCAGTGTATAGGAACAGAACCAACCAGCATAAGAAACCGTAGGTTTGTTGTGCTTTTTAATTCCTGCAAGAACAAGTAATTAAAGTCTTCACATAACTATCTCCTCTGCAATTCTGCCTATGTAAAAACAAACTTTAGGAAAATGGAGAAAGCAATGGGGAATGAAAAACCATGAGCATTGTTTTTCCCCACCATGCCAGCTTCCATCACTATCACATGCTCCTACCACCCATTTCCTAACTTGAAGGAAAAGTTTCAGTTAAAGAATGAACTTGGGGAAATAGTGGAATGACTATGCCACTAGTATTCTTATTAAAAGTAAAATATAATTGATGCAAAAAGGACTTCTCATTTGTCATGAGGGTGCCTCTGTAATTTCAACAGTGCCCCAACCAGAAAGAAAATGGTAAAAATCACATTACAGCACATGGTAAACATTGGTCAACGCCTCAAGCATCTAGTCTTTACCCCAGGCTGAATTTCCAAGAAAACAGGTTAAGGCAGGACATTGTCACAATTCCACTTTTCCTAATACTTCAAATAGCTGCCTCAGCTTAGGACTCATAATTATAATGAAAAATCCATTCTAAATTTCTCTCTTCTTTTACTCAGTTTTCCTGTTCAATATTGTAAGCAGTTTTCAGCAACTGATACTCTGCAAGACTGCTTGCATTGTGCTTGCTTTACTTCAGGGACCAGCCAGCCTTCACATTTAAACAAGCAGAGATAAAACTGATTGTAAACACCACTCAAAGTTGATTCTCAAGTATAACAAGTCTGGGAATTTGAGGCAGTGACACTCCACAGGTAAACACAGAGCTTACATGGGGCAGCCTCGTGCATCTGCCATCCAAGCCATGGGCAGGCAGTGGTGGGGAATCAGCATGGGAGCCTCTTGGACAGCAACTGCCCCCTCAAGAGGGAGAATAGAGAAACAAAGCCCCCCCAAGAATAGAGAAACAAAGCTTGGTTTCACAGGCAAGAAAAACAACTCCTGTTAGAATGAAAGAGGTGACTCTGACTCTCTTACCTGCTGAACATATCTGTCTGTAGTTTTCCACATATAGTAATATTCTATAATGCTTGTTAAGGACTTCCATGGGAGCTGGGGACACAAAGGAAAAGCAGCATTTATTGAAGGGAGCTGGCACACAGTCTCACTGAAATTCACAGGATTCTTCTGACTGATGGTTGCGGCAGACTCTTGCAACTACTAACCCTCCTCAAAAAAAAAAACAAAACCCAGTCTGAATCTACAAAGGGGATTAGATGCACATGGGACCCATATTAAATTAAATGCCCTTTCAAAATACTCTGAGCTTTCAGTGTAAAAGTGGAACAGGCTGCAGGTAAATGTTCATGCTGCACTGGCTCACAGCAAACCATTCCAGAGAGGCACAATGTGGAAGGGAGCCCACAGGCTCAGACTCTGCTTCAGCAGCAGACTGAAGCAAGAGTCACAACTACAGTATCACAGTTCTGATATGCTTGGCTTCAATGGAGCTGGCCCATTAAAAAAAAAAAAAAACCAAACCAAAACAAATTACTAACAGAATTGTGCCCTGCCAGCTCTGTTCTCTGTGTGAGAAGCATGAGGATTTCAGCAGGACCACAGAGAGTGTTGATGTTTCCAAATCCCTCTAAGAGATTAGAGCACAGGACAAACAACACTGAAACTACTTGTTTTGTTCCAGAGGACTTGAACAATGGCACAGTGAAACTTGGCTCTCCTTACAGTGCTCCATTCAATCTGCAGGCTGAGCACCTAGGGTGGTGCTTTGGCCAAACTACGGGAACCCTTCCCTTGGATGCCCAGGATTTCTTTTGAAAACTCTCAAAAGGCCCTTTCTGAAACCACACGGTAAAGGTGACTACATTTTCATCTTTCAGAAGGCCCAACACTTACTTCAAACACAAATTAATCTAGAGCAGCTCGGCTGTCACAACGTTTTCCTACATCCTCCCTCAGCTATAGTGGAACAGATGATCCTAAATTAACAATTCTAAAGGAAAAGCGATCATCTGTGATTTGAAATTCTGACTTACACCAGGCTCTCACCAGTATGAGGTCTGCCTTTCCCCACTTTACAGCAAGACACAGGCTCCAGTTCAAAGCCCCCTTGTTGAACACAACGAAAAACACAGTATAGACAAGCTGCAAGCCAGCTCTGTCACCAATCAGAGCCAGTCACCATTGGGCCCCCCTTTTATATACTTACAAAATCTTGCTGAATGTCAGTGAAATCTTTTCCATATTTTTCTAGTGCTTCCTCAAAGAGGTTTGCCTCTGAAGCAGACCACTCCTCCATCTCATCTCTGCACAGGACTGGCCCACCTTGTGGCACAAGTGCAGAGATTGCCTTGGAAATGTCATAGACATTTTTGTGCAAAGTGTCCATAGCATGGAACTAGGGGGTTGGAAAAGAGAAAGAGAAACATTAAGGACAAGTATCTGGGGGAAAAATGTTCAACAGTGAAATAGTAATGACAAAGTCTGCACAGAGATTTGAAGGTGTGGTATTCTGCACCTAACAAAAAACCGGTTCCAACCTCACACAGACTATACAAACCTAAGATTCACTAATAGTGAGCTTTGTGGAACACAGGCCCTTGCATATCAATTATTCCTATCAGCTCCTCACCAGCACCACCACTGCAGCACTGCTGGTAAGAAAATGCACAGGATAGATCCACTCCCCCCAGGACTGAGCTACCATCCATAGATGGGACATGGAGATAGAGGTCCAAGGGCGTTTCCTCATAGACATAGCCATGCACTTTCTTTGTCAAATAATCCACAAGAATTTCATATATGAAAAACAAGAGCAGCAACACATGTATACATCCCCCCCTAAAGGGCAGAAACCTCGACAAAGATTCAAGTTAAGTCACATATCACAGCTGAGTAGGAAAAAAGAATGACTCTCAGGGGCAATTACTCCTCAGAAAGCCGAGCCACGGCTGTCTGCAACTTGTGATTTACAAGGGCTGAGAACATGCTGCGAGGGAGGAATTGCTATTAGTAAATGAAAGCTTGGCTTTATTTCCCTGTTTCTGCAGTTTTAATCAGGATGTTATTTGCCTTTCATCACACCAGTTTTGTGCACGTGCATAATTAACCTACACTGCTCTAGACTAGAATTTGTTCTACATATACGTTTACGTTACTCCAGTTACGAGGTGAGGCTTTGATAACAGTTCTCTGGAGACTTCATAAATTTTATTCAAATTTTCATTAAGTTTTCTGTACCATAAAAGTCCAAGTTTTTTTCCCTTTCCTCAATCTACTCAGCAACATTCATGATTATGAAATGCTAACAATATCACTACTCCTCAGGTACTCTAAACTGGAGCTCATCAAAGAGAACAACATCAACTGACATTTCTTATCTGACCACAAGCTTTTCCCCCAGACATCCTTGGTCAATCCCACCCAAGGATGCCAGTGGCAGTCTGGTGTTAGGGAAGTGATGAATGGCATTCTGACATTGTAACATTACAGACAGGCAGACAATGATTTACATTCTTCTCGAGAGCTACTGAGCCCATGCAAGGGATGGGCTGTCAAGCATGTCATTAGAATATGTTTTAAAAACTAAGCAAAAAAAAGAAAAAAAATTTGTCTCACAGTATTATCCATGATGGATCATAAGAGGAACAAGGCCAGAAAAAGTTACTTCATCTGTAACTAAAGGATTCCTTTACAAAGGCAGGGTCTGCTTCACAGCAAGCCACAATTACAATCCATCTGCCCCTCTCTCTTTGCCAACTGTTAATGCTGAGGTGAATATTTTGCATCTCTCACAAACTTAAGGTCCTCTAAAAAAAAAATCTTACCAGTGTGATGTCCCTGGAGGCTGCTGCAGCACTCATGTGCAAACTTGGCTGTCTGACAGAACTACTGCAATCCAGGGCTCGGGCAAACGTACCAACAGACCTGAAAGAAATTAAACACAGCATTAACTTCGCGTGCAAACCCAGCATAAATATAAACACCCAGCCAACACTTTCTGAGATGTGCAGACTCCATTTCCCAGCTACAAGATTACATGGTTTGGCACTCATTCTGAGCCAGAGACCATTCTCTCCAGATGTAGTTTGTTATTGTGAACACTTTACTTAGTTCATATGACTGAAGAGGCTTAGGCATGGGAGAGGAAACAGGGTCACCAATGGGGAGTTCTGAGCTACTCTCTTATCCCTTATCTCTCAACAGACTTGAGCTACAACAGGAACAGAGCACAAGCAAGCTTTATGAATGATGATAGTCTCTTCCACAATAGCAAGAGCAGTGCTGCACTGTCCAAAGGTACAGAGACAGATGCCAAGATCTGACAAAAAACACAGCAATGCAAGCGTTTTTCTGAAAGTTTAGAAACAATATTATTTTACAACTTAATATTGTATAATACATATCAAAAGCCTGCACAACACAACAATTCTCAAATTCTTCACAACTCATCATTTCTGCATCTGAGACCACAAGTCACATGCTCTTCATCTCATTCCTAAAGAAATTAGTTGGAGAAACCTGTAACAAACATTGGTTCTCAAAATTCCTACTCCCCTGCCTGCTTGCTACACCACATGGGTGAAACACTCGTGCTCCTGCACAGTGAACTGGAGCTGAACTCCTCTGAGCAACTACAACAACAAAAAAAAGGCAGGCTGGGTTTTTCCCCCTCCACCCAGGTCACTTCCCCAAAGCAGCTGACAGCACAGAGGAACACACTAGTGCCAAGCAGTGCAGGAGTAGGAAAGGTAAATGTTTGAGCAGTAGTTGTCATCAAACATCTCATTTTGGCCAAAATCCAAGCCTGCCTCCCCCATCCAAGTGTCTGTGGCGATTCACACTTCACCCTCTTCCCAGCCTCCCCGTCACTGTCCCTATCCCTGCCTCACAACTCCCCCGTGCCCAGCTTTAGCTGAACTGATACTTTTGTGTGTGTGTGAACTAATTATAAACTGGAATGCTTTGCTGATTCTGAACAGAAGCAATTCCTGTACTCATCTTTGCAGTGATTCTCATTACAGTCTGCACCTTGCAGCGGCTGGATAGGCAAACCCAGCAGGCAGCACTGAACTGCCAGAAGGAAGCACCAAAACCAGCTCTGCCACCAGGAGCCTACACAAGGTGCAAACTCCCACCACAAAGCAGCTCCACAGCCACTACAAACCAACCCACAAGAGAAAACCCAAGAGGGGAAAGGGGAAAAAAAAAAAAAGACAGAACCAGGGTTCATCTATAAAGGTATTACGTAAAACACAGAGAATTTGGACAGTGTTACCTGCATATTTTTCCCCTAAATAATTCAGTCACCAATTGCTATGAGAGCCTAAAATTTAATACAGGCTTCTGTTTATATAAATGGATACCAACTAATTAGCTCAAGAACCTTTTAACAAACAAGGGTTGATCAACAAAGATTGCTCTGAGCCTAAATAAAAACATCAGTACAGATTTGCTTTGGGTTTGTACAGGGTTTTATTTTATTGTGCCTACCTCTTGGAATCTAGACCTTAGAAAGTATCCTCAGCCCATCAAAAGCATTTACCAGAATTCTTAGTAAACCATTAATGGATGTTAAAGTGCCACTGGTTTTGAAAAAGGCAGTAAATGGACAGAGCAAAGAACTGCCAAGAATTTAATTCAGTAAGTCTTCTGCACACTGACCAAAGTATTCCAAAAACCCCACCAATTACAGGATCACTTTCACATGCAACTTGCTTGGCTTTCATGAAACCAAGTTGTAAATCTGAAGAGCTGTTCCCAAAGTCGTGCTATTCCCATGAATGCATGTAGAATGTACCTCATCTTAGAATGGAGCAAGTGAGTCAAGCAAGCAGAATCAGCACTCATACTAATAAACCAAAAAAGAACACGAGAAAGTGCTTGGAAGAGTTACAAACATTTACTTCTTCAAAGGAGAGGTGAAATGCTCTTACCGTGCTACCACCAGAAACTGGTCTATCTGCTTGTCTACTAGTGGGTTAAAGGCTTCCCAGACTTTTGTTTCAAGTTTTGACTGATCTCTTCCATCATCCTCACCTGGTTGAAAAACAAATCAGAAGTATTTAGTATGGTTCTTTTAAAATAGAAGTACTTTCTAGATTATTTTTCTATCTCACAATAATGTCACTGTTAGCCCATCTCAGCTACTCTGCCTGACAGGTCACTGTGAAAATTTCACTCACTTATTTGTATGTGACAATTTTAGCTTGACAGATACAGCAACACAGCTCATCCAAATTGGGCAATCAGATTTTCACAAACTGTGAAAGAGGTGTCAGAGGATATGTCATGGGAAACAGAGTGCACCTTTCTCCAAACCAGACAGTTTCTTTTCAGTTTCTTTCCCCAGCTCATCTGTCTTCCTCCCTTATCTTGCAGCAGTTCCAGGAAAACAGACACACTCCCAGCTGCTCTGAGCAGGCAAAGAGTAGCTGGTTCAACCCATCTCAGCTGCTTGCTAGGGGGGAAACCATGGCATCAGATACTCTTCATTTTCCTGACTCAAGACAAACCAGAATACCCTGGTAAAATACAGGAGGCTACCGAGACTTTCTTCCTCTTTCTGCTTCCTTTAAAACATCTGGTGATCATCCTTCTCTGAAGCCCCTTGTTGGCCCACTAAGGGAATAGGATGCCTTTCAGATTAGTTCATCCTCACTTAGGAGACTTGCCCAGTTGTTGAATAAATACCAGTTCCATAGACAAACAAGAGTCCTGACCCATTTTTTTGCCTGTTTTAACATGAGACTAACAGTGTCAGTAGAGCTTCTAAGCAAAGACAGGAGCATCTCATTGTTTCCACATCTTGGCCCATCCAGATTGGATGTGGTCTTCCCAACAGAGGTCACAACTCTCTCTCTCTTAGGAGCAGCTTATGGATAGACATTTCCCTCTGCATTACACAGAGCTCAGGAAAGAAAAAATAGATGCCAACACTCCTCATCCCTCTCAGTTTTTCCACCCACTTTTGGATCTGTAGGGTAGTGCAGAGACAAATCTGAAGTTAGTTACAATCTGATAAATATTCCTGGTTCCTGCTACTTCTCCCTTATCCTTAGCCCAGTGTCCTCATGGTCCCATTGCTTCATGACACCGTGGGGGCAGGCTGAAGTCTCAACACACACTCCAGCCAGCAAATTCTTCCTCCTGCCTGTTCTGCAGGTGAGAAGTCTAGGCTGGCAGCCAACACTGGGATGGGGAGAGGGCTCCAGGGAAAAGGCACCCGGCGGTAATGGGCAAATTGATGAGGGCAGACAGCATTTAATTGGCAGTAATTTGGGAGGGGCTCTTATGGGGAAGTGAGGCTTGATTAAAAACACAAAAGGCTTTACAGATGTGATGGAAATTTGTGTTTCCCATGGAAATTCTGAAATCTTTAATAAAAAGAGTGCAAGCTCCGAGAGACCCCATTAATTCAATTTATTTCGACAACTTTTATGATTTGGACGAATGCCCATTTAAGAACCCGTTTGCAAGAGAACTAATTGCCTTCAGTGGGCAACAGCCTCAACAAATCCAGCCATTGCTGCACACATGGCCCAGCAGTGGAAACCATCTCCCACACCTAGGCAGGCCTCACACAGAGAAGTGGCCACATTCAATGTGAACTCTTGACAACTTAAATAAATTACAGAAATTACCCTCTTTTAGTAAGTCTGTTATATCCGCCTGGTATCTGTTTCCAACTCGAATCTCTCCTTTATCAGCAAGCAGGGTCTTTTGTTGAGGATCATACACTAGTGAATAAAAGAAGAAATCCTAAAAATAAAACAAGAGCAAAAAGGTAAACAGTGTTATTAGCTTTTACTTTCAGCTTTGCGACCATACTACCAAGTCTTTACAGTTTAAATGTGGTTTCATTACCTATAAAAATCTATAAGATTTTTAAATTGTGTGAACAAAAAGTAAATGAACCACCAATTTTAAAATCCCATTTAAATGCTGCCACTTTTTTCTACATTGCAAGTGTTAGCTCTCAACAGCAGCCTCTCTCTTAACAAACAGCCTCTCAAATTGAAGTGAACAAAGCTCCTCTTGCACAGGCAAGGCTTAGAAGGGCCAGGAGACAATTTTTAGTCACATCAGCTGTTTCAGAATACACAATTGCCATATCCCATGCAATTCCTATATTCCAAACCAGGAGGATTAGACACCAGTGACCTATCCACACAGAAATACCAGCACAAATTGAAGCATAACTTCAGAGAGTTATGAGAGCCAAACCAATGCAACCCCACAGAGGCGTGAAGCCCCAGACAAGCCCTGTGGCCTCTGCAGGGCGTGCTCCAATCTGTCAATGTCTCTCATGCTGCAAGGCCCAAAGCTGCACAAAAACCTACACAAGGGATGAAGTGAGGGGATGAACCCCTTCCCTCCATCTGCTGGCTACACTCCTGCTAAATGACGACCAGGATGTGCTCAGCTTTCCCCGTCACAGGGATGCACTACTGACCATTTTCTTGCCTGCTACCATCTAAGCTTAAACCACCACGTTCCCTTCTGCTTGTTATTAGGAGAGGGGCAGCAGACTTGGCAGCAGCAGTAATTAGCTGCAGGTGGCAATCCATTAATTTGTTGCTTTTGTTCAAGTAGATGAGGAAAAGGCTAAAATAGCGGCTTGGCTTCCGCTACCTGGGTGTGTAAAATTAAAGCAAGAAGGCATTCCAGAATGTTCTGCCAGGGCAGAGAAAGGAAACAGCCAAAAATTTTGACTACTTAAAACTGTACAGTTTAAGTAATTAAACTTTTCTGCATGGATAAGTACTCAGCTATAGCTATTGGCCAGGTATGCTCCATCAAAGTATAGTGTACAGTTCTGGGCAGGATTAGAGCTCTGGCAGGACATGGAACAACAGATCTTTTGTAACCTCTGTCCACAGCAACATGGTCACCAGGAAGGAGAATTGTCTGAATAGGAACAGGATGTGCAGTGTGCCATTTTCCATCTCAGGTTTCTGTCTTATTTTCCCTCTCCCCTTATTTCTGTGGCACTAGCAGGCACCCTGTTTAAATACATCTCATTTCATGCTCACCTCAATTTTCCCTTTCCCTATATTTGTATGTGTCAACGGCATGCAACAAAAATTAGGACAAAATCAGCATGAGTTTCAAGCCCTGTTCAGCTTTACGAAGAGGTGGCAAAGGAAAAGAGAGTCTCCCAATCTGTCATGCAAAGCCCCAGAAAAAGAAGAATTGCTGTGAGTTTCCACAGTAACATGGCAAAAACTCTGGAAGAGAACTGAACTTCAACTGGAAGGGTTGTCTGTAGTTGGGTTTGGGGTCAGAGGATTCGATTGCATCCTAAGCAAATGATACTTTTGAAAAAACTCCTACTCCCACAGGCACCAGGGTCAAGTTACATCAACCTACGGGCAGAAGGCAGCTTCAGAGCACATGAACATTCATTTATGTTACATCTATGTAAAGAAATCCGTGTCTCCTGCTCCCTGACACACGCAAAGCTCAAGATATGGCAATATTTTGAGAATGTATCACTGTGGAAATAAAATGTAGGAGAAGCTTTTGTCTCACAGGCTTCCAGGTTATAAGTACAGTGTTTAATTTGTTCCAGCTCCAAAACACCTGACTGCAGGACAAAGTATATACAGTGCAACATTAATGCTTTGCAGGCACGCTGCCCAGCAAATATGCAATATGCTGCAGTGTAACAACACAGTGGGCCCCAAAGAAGACCAATTCCACAGGCAATTTCTTTAGTCTTCCTTGGCCAGGGAAAGTCATACGTTGTGGAGGGGGTTTCTCCCATGATATTTAACAGTTAGATGCCCTACTGCTTTTCTTTTATTGGTTATCACTATGAATTTTCTCTAAAAAAATCTCTGTTAGTCTCAGGTCATCCATTTATGTCTTGTCCAGTTTTGTCTCAAATCAATCAGGTTGAACAAAAGAATGAAAATCCTCTGGTCTCTTCTCCCCATCCAGAGCCTCCTCAACAGAGGAGAGATGTAAGTCTGGGGGTCCAAATGTGAATCCAACAGAGACTGCAACCCCTAGAGGTAAGTCAATACCACTGCCATCTTCCCTCATGGACATGAGATTCATTCTTGCAGACTGAGGGGGACTGCTGAAAACATTAATACATGTCAGCTTAGTGCCAATGCAAACAAAGAAACAAACCAGATCCTTGTGTACTCTAAAGCATGTGTGAACTCCTGACCACCACTACGTGATGAGAACAATTTTTTCACAAGGGTTTCACAAGAGTGATGTTCACAACAAAATAACACTGCTCTTCAAAATCCTCCACACTCATTTGTGCTGTCAAAACTGTGTATGCTGGGTTTGCAGCAGTCAAGAAAGAGAGGGGTTTTCTCTTTTCATTTCAGACCCCAGAAAACACCCAACACATTCAGAAAAGATTAAGATGACATGCCAAGAGTTAAAATTGAATCATGACTTTCTGCTTCTCTCAGCTGGTAGATACACGTATCTGCTCAGAGCTCCCCTACCCAAGCCCCTAAGCTACCGACAGCTATAGCCAAGAACCAAAGTCACCAAAAAACTGGAGAAAGAAAACAGGCTCAGAGTGAAAGCACACCACAGAAATAATGGTTACTTCCTTGAAGCTTGCAAACTTACTTTCATGTATTTGATGTATTTTAACTAGAGAACGTTTTATTTTTAGGGGGCTACCAAAAGGAACAGATATGCCAGACATCTGCTCAGCAGGCAAATTCACACAAGCCTCTGGATATAGCCAGGCAGAGCAGTAAAATAGATGGTACATTCAAAATAGTTTCATGCAGAATAGGGAAATCTAGTACTTCTGCCATAATTGGCTATGCCCTTCTCTTGATCTCCATGGGAATTAAGTGTCTGTAGAAAATTCAGGTTTTCTAGTTGTTTTTTTTTCGCCTCTTTCCTGCTATTCCTCACTCTTGCAACAAACCCAATTTGACTAGACACAGTAAAAGAGTGCTGGTCCCCTTCAGCCTGCTTTCCAAATGTAACAAGGCAATCTTCCTGAGAAAGACGACAGAGAGAGGGTGGAGGAGAAGAAGAGAGATAACAAAAATGTAATTTTGCTATGCTTACTATCTCCCTAACAATTTCTGTCTGGATGTTTGACCTGCTTCAAGGCAGACAACCTTGGGCTGAAAGCCTATTTTTACTGGTCATAACATTTAGGAAATCAAACACCAGATTCCCTAGAACTGCTTGGGCTTTATTGACAGAAGCCATGTTAGAAAAAGAGGAACTACCCTGAAACATTTTGAAAGCAAAGATGGATTAAGAACAGGAGACATGGGGAAAGAAGAAACAGTTCAAAACAATACCATCCAGTGTTAGGAACCCACTGGGGAACAGCTATCTCCTTTTCTTTGCCCTCCACCCAAGCACATTTGTGTTCCTGAGCTTTTAATTTCTTTACCATCTGTCCAAGTTAGTTTGCACCACAGCAAAATGCCACACTAAGTGACAGGACACATTCAGGGAACTCTCTCATTCTGTGAAATCTTTAGTGCCTGCTCAGTCCTAAAAATAACCCACATCACTCATCTTGCATTTTGAAAGTTCAAAAGGGTGGGAAAAAATTCTCTTTCTGTGCCTACATCTGCAACTGAGCATTGCATGATTAGAGGAAAGCATCTCCCTTCAGTCTCAGCACACCTACCTGTAACACCCGTGATAATAAAAACGTTAGGAGCAACTGTGAACAAACACTGCTTAAGAGCTGGGTACTAGAAAATCTGAAATCATTTCAGTTTGCCTAATTTTTGCTTTCAAACTGGCATATCCTGGGCTGCTAGCTGGTTACAAGCACTGCTGAATACCACGTCCCTTGTTTGATGCTCTGCCATTTGGCAGCCTTCAGCAGAGCCGACATTTTTTGGTTTCGCATTCCAAAGAGAAACTCAACTATTTAATCCCTGTGCTTTGTTTAAAATTCTCTTAACCTAAAGTATCAGATTAAAACCAATCTTATGCTTAAATAAATACTGAGGAAAGCTACAAAAGCATTTAAAAAGAAAGCCCAGCTATGAAAGAGACTGCAGCATGCTCCTTGCAAAAAATGGCCTGTTTTCTCCTTTCTTAAGGGCCAGTAATGCCCATCACCCTACTGTTCTTAATTACAAGATTTCCTCTCTTGTATAACATTACAGTGTTTTCAAATGCAAATTATTTGCTTGCAGATGTGTTCAAATAATAATATCCTGAAGTTCTTTGCTCTTCTCCACAGTAAATTTCTCACAGATTGTCAGACTCCAAGACTGGCAGCCGGCAGTCAGAGGTCTAGCCACAATTAAAGGTATAGAAATACAATTTTTAAAAAATACAATAGTCATTTTTTAAAATCACAAAATACCTGAAAAAGTAAAGTCCAATATTTATATTCTGAATGGTGTTTAACCGTGCAAGACAAAGAAGTTTCAAGTGTCTGGTCTGAGATACCTTTAAAGAGACAGACTGGGTAAATTTCTGTCAGATGTCACCTGACAAGCAGTTTTTCAAGGATTTAAGTGTCAGTGGTGGCATATGAAGGACTCCAGATAAGTATTTTGACCAGTGAACTCAAAGAACAGGGAACTAAGCTCCTCAAAAATCTGAGGCAAGATCAAGCTTAAAGCATATTAACATAAATCTGTATGATTTTAGGACAAAGCTAATATAGAGAAGTACAGCTAGCTGGCTTGCTCCCTCCTCTACAGTTACTGCATCTCCCAGGGCATCAGCCTCCAGGTTGGAGCTCTCAGCCCCAGCACACTGATGAGCAAGTTGGGTTCTCTTTACAGGAAAGGCAGGTCACTGTCACACAGGGATGTAATCACGAGGTCTGGCCCCCAGATCCACAAAGTTTTATGCACAATGAAGATTGTACAGAGCCTAAAGCTTCCCATTGTCAATGCCCAGTGCATTCAGAAATGAAAGAATTCTTTTGAGAAAACTTGCAAATAGGCACCAAACCTAAATGGTGCCAGAATAAAGAGTTCAAGTTTTACAATGCACAAAATGGTTCCTACCTCCCGTTCCAGATACGATTTAAGGGATTCTGTCTCATTTAACAGAGTAACGCTGCATTTGCCTCTAAAAAAAGAGAAACACGTCTCATGAAAAAAAACATCTTAAATGCTCATGTGATTCACAAGATGGTATTACTGAAGTTGTACACAGAACTTGATCTTACATTGTAGAGTACTTGAAAAGATAACAATGCTGTGTGATTTTTTAATAAAATGGAAGAAAACAGTCATTACCTAATGTGTGTGGCTGGCAGAGATTCCAGCTGTCGTGAGAGAAACAACTCACGATGTCGTAGCTGATGCTTTTGTTTCTCTGGTAAATCAACCATTTCTGGATTTTCCATCTCTTCTTCCATTTCTCCTAGTCATAAAGAGACAAAATTGATCAAGAACAAGACAAGTATTGACTTTGAGCAAGTCAGAATGACCTGCTCCAAAACCTTTGCTAAACAACAAAATTTAATCAGACTAAATGTAACATTTTAGCCAATTGAACAATTACATAATTAGTACAGATCCTTGAAATGATGCCTGTGAAGAATTGTATTTATTCCCCACCACCAGCAAACCATCCCAGGCACACACAGGTCAAACCAAGCTGAAAGTCACACAAATCTGCTACCAACAGGATGTTCTGGAGGGAGAGAGGTGCTTTTGGAGACCATCAGTGCACCAGATCCATCAGGTAGAAGCTGACACATGATAAGCAAGGCAAATTGAAGTCCTTCCTCTTTGCCAGGCATCAGTTATCATAAACCCTACTCCTCCTTCAGGACATCATACTGGCCCACCCCAGCTTTAACAGCTTTGAGAGGAAATGCCCACTGCAAAGGGCAGTTCATTTAATGAGTGTTATTTTGCACTCTCTTTCTTCACCCCAACCACAGCCACAAGATGAACTGGAATGTAACCAAGTGCCTGAGGCCACCCCTGGCATCCTCCTGACTATGCCCATACCACACACATCCAACTGCAACACTCCTGCATTGCAGCAGGCAGGATCCACCATCTCTGCCTTGGAGCTATCCAATCTCCATCCAGCAGTTCTCAAACATACACCAAAGTAAATACATGAAATCCCACCCCCACTGACATGCAACTGATCCCAAACATCTTCAGGCATCTTTCTTTTAAAAAATAAATTGTATGTTTTGTGTTTGTTAAGAAGTATCCTGCCAGGTATGCCAGTTAAAGCTGTAAAAGGCAAAATACTCCAAGAAAAAAACTCCAAAGATCCTCCATGATGAATGACTGAGAAAGCAAAGATCAGACTTTTCCCTTCTCTAGGAAATTAATGCAGTTACTTGTATTTTGCAAAACCACAGGCAAAGTTTCCCAGACTGTAGTAGAATGAGCTGTAAAGCCTCATGCATGAATTGTAAAACTCTAATTTTACAGCAGCATTACTCTCAAAGAGCAGACTTATGCCTGCAGCTTAATTCAATGGTTGTTGCCAAAAAAACATTTCTAGTGAGAAACACACAGGCACAGTTATGATTTATATACCCTTAAGATTAGTTAACTAAAATCCCCACAGTTATCCCAAAAATAAAGCAAACAGAAAGATCTCCATTTTATAAAACACAAAAATTGCATTTAGTTTTAAATAGGCCACCATTACACAAAGGTGGTGACAAAAAATTATGTACCCCTCAGGTTGCCCACAATTTATCACCATTTTATTACTGCCCTGAAAAAAAGACATGGAGTTTATTTGCCTCTCAGGCAGGCTGCTCCAGCAAGGAAGGAAAAGAAGAGCAGCATAATTAAACCAGACTTCAAGATACAATAGCTGCTACACCACATGAGCTGTTAACCATACAGCAGCATACAGCATGTACTTAGGTTTTAATATTTTCCTGGGAACTAGAACTCCAAATTTACATTTGTTGCACACTTTCATGGGTCTGCAATTTATTTACCGAAGTGGATTCTGTTTTAGTTGAAAATTAATATTGTGACTGCTATCCTGCACTGTAAATATACCAGCAGCAATCCACAAACAATCCAGCAAGTTCCAAGCTCATTTGCCTGAAAACTGAAGGATGCACAAAGGAAAAGAGAATTCACGCCTGTACTTACAGAAGCTTTTGGAAATTGCAGTAGTGCACTGTGTAATGCAGGGAAAATATTACAAGGAGCAACCTAAAATACTCAGTATCTTCAGTATATCTGACAGCCTACAGCTTTTAGAAATTACATTTGTCTAAAAAGTATGTCAACCTTCGTGCCAGTGAAATCTACAGACAAAATGAAAGCACCCAGCACAACCAGACTAATCCCAGGGACTGAGTCCTTTCAGGTAGGCTCACCTCCAAGTGGTATTTTATTTAAGTGTCTTGCTTTTGTAATAAAATACAGAAGGTAGGGAGCACACATGTTCTTATGGCAGCTCTGCTACGAACAGCCTCTCAAAACCAAAAAGCACAAAATATTTCTTAAAAACAGACAGACATTTCTAGAGGTAGCAAACAACTCCCTCACACACAGCAGTAAAACTGTCATAGCACCCCCAAGACAGAGGCAGGAACATTCCAAGAAATAACAAACAAACCTATATGAACATTGTCCCTCCTTTTTCACAGCCATGACTTTGCACTGAAAAAACCCAGACCTGACCAATGCACTAGGAACCAAGGGATGGGGGAGAGAAAGACTGGATCTGGGACAGGAACCTCTCCCTCACTAAGGTCAAGCAAAAGCTGCTTGGACAAAAAGCACCCAGTAGCACCTCACATCCCACTAACACCTCACCCAGACAGCACAGGCTGAAGTCAGACTGTCAACCACAACTGGGGCTGTCCCAGGCCCAGCTCCAGGACAAGTCTGACAAATCTGCATTTCACCTTCCCACAGCTCACCCACTCACTCTAACTGGAGCAAATGCCACCATCAAGAATGGTGGCCTCCAAGGAAAAAAGTTAAAAAAAATGAACATGTCTTTATAAAATACCCAAGAAATCTTTTCAGAAAGATTTGCCTGCATTTTTACAGTGCTGTGGAATAAGTGGTATGGGAATACAGGAGGTGCAGTTCATTGGGACTTCAGTGCTCTCATAAAGCCTTACTTCAAAATTAATCTTTCTGCTTGATAGATGTGCCTGTGCAGATTTGAAACTAAACACTTAATCTTAATATAAACAGTAATATATCAGCTATGCAGCAGTAGCCAGTGGAATGCTGCAAGAAGTGTATTAGATTAAGTATTATTTGATATTTAATGGCAGAATCATTAATAGCACATTAACAAAGCTTGAAGATGACTTATATTGGGAACAAGAGATAGGCAGATTAGGCACAAACAGCAAGACTTGTGTGAAAGCTAACATATACGGGGAAAATAATTAGAAAGAGTAAACTTTGAGTTGGCAGGAGAAACCCAAGAGGCAGTAATTGTAATTTAAAATGACTGGGTGTGTGAGATGTGAAATTAAACATCAATATTTGCTAGACATGAGAAAGAATAGCAATTTGCTATAGATCAGATTGGGCTCTCCAGAGCATCAAAAGCAGAAAGCAGCAGCCCCTCCTCTGCATTATGGCTGTCATACAAGTAGCCACATGAAAGAATTCAGAAATGCACAAAGGTAAACAAGACACAGAAATCAGGTTTAGAGAGCACCCGAGGTTTACCAGCTTGGGAGACAGTCTGCAATAACAGAAGAATTAGTTAGCATAGTTATAACTAACAAAACAACATAAAGAATAAAGAAAAAGAGTGGGGCCAAATCATTGGGAAACACAATAAAACCAGTGCTAGTGACCTGCACAACAGCTCCTTCAGCAGCAAAGGAAGCTGCAACTCTGGCTGCTTTAACAGCTTAACTAAGGACCTTGGAGGAACATTCTAGAAATGCTGCATTTGAATAAATTAAAATACCACACCAGGTTCCCTCTCACAGGTTCAGTTTCAAATGGTTTGTATGAAGCTGTAGCCTTATTCCTTTTTTCTCTACAAAAAACCAGATATTGACTTGTAGCTGTAGAAAACATGGAGGAAGTTCTAACAGCCAGGAATCCTTAAACCCTGACACATCAGAAGGAGCTTGCCACATCATCAATGTGGATCCCCTGCCACAAGTTCTGGTGATCATCTCCTGCAGCCATGGCCACTATTTCAGGTAGCAAACACTCTTTTGGACACTTCTATCTTCCCTCACTGCACCACTCCCAAAGAGAAAAACCACAGTTCCATTAGTGGATATGTGAATTGGACTCCTCTTAAATCTGCGTGTGTGGTAGGAGAAAATAGAGAAGGGGAATAAAATGCAAGAAATAAAAAGAGCTAATTCACAAAGCTATTGTCAAACTTCATTTAGATTGGTGTTATTTAAAACGTAAAAAAAAAAAATCCCAATAAATTCCCTACCTCTTTAGGCACACAGGTAGCATGCAAACATTTATTTTCAGAAGCTTTGGCATTTCCAACACCAAGCTGCCATGTGTGCCAGAGAGCACCTGCTGAAAACCAACCATAAATCTGCCAATCCAGACAGTACTAAGTCAGTTCCCCAACCACTACCAGCTGGTCAGTCATTGCTGCAAATATTTAAATACTTATAAAAAAACTGTGTAAGACATTATATAAAGAAAATACATAGTGACAGCATCCAACAATAAGTTGAGGAGTGAAGCATCGTTTCCATTTCTCTTCCATAAAGTCCTGTCTGCAATCTTGTTTTCAAAGTCTCTTGGCAAGAACTTAAAACAGTTTCTTACTGGTGAAGCAAGTTAATTTCAGAAACAGTTGGAGAAATTCCCTAGAATAATTTGTGAGGTGATTAAAGAAGCTTATGAACAAAAAGCACTAACAATGTAAGGAAGACATCATAAGGCTGAAAGATTTATAGGACAGCCCAGACAAGCTTTACATCATATGATAAAAATAGAAAGATCACAGATCAAATCCAAGAATCAGGCTACATAGATCAGGTACTAATTCACAGTCACCAACTACAGAATAAGGTGCTTCCAACACATTTCTCTGTATACAGACTTATGAAAAAAAAACATTTCAGACCTGCCTGTTTCAGATATCTGATGGATCATCCAAGCCAAAGTGGCTCTTTATTTATTTTTTTTCTTTTAATTTCAAAACAATAATTTTACATCTCTTTCCTTCCTTTAATGAAAGAGTAAAAAGTAACAAAATATCCATACAATTTTTCCACTCAGGCCCTGGTTGTATCTCCCCATTGCTTAGCTCACTCTCTGCACTGATCTCAACAGTAGGTCTAAAATAAAGGCATCTTAAACAGAAGACTCTGTGAATCCAGAAATGTCTGCAGTCAGAAAGCTCCATTAATCAGCTGAACAAAGGCAGTTAAAAGATCAGCGATGCAGACACGTACATCTACTGCAAATGCATCAAAATGAGGCAACAGGAGACTTTATGGAAATGAACTCAAAGTCAGTGACAGTGTGGAAGATCTGTACTAGAATCTCAACACCTACAAAATTTAATTTTGTTATATCATGCAGGATGTTGATTTTTTTTTTCAGAATGAAGAAATAACGGCTGTCCAAAAAGCTTAATTTTGCTCTCTCCTCCCTTCTTAGGAAGAACAGAAACCACAGAGCAGCACATCTATGTAAAGAAATGGAAGTCATTCAGTATCAATTTCATTCTGCACCAGAGAGAAAGATACTGGAGAAAATGCTAGTTACTAATGAAATTTACTCTAAGAGGCAGACTCAGTTGTCTCTGGTTGCTCTGTTAATAGGATTTTGCTACAGAAGAATTTTCCTATCTTTCAAACAACATGTATGAACAACAAATTATTTGTTTGCATTTAAAAAAAACCACTTAGATTTCTTATCACAAAGAGAAATCAGCATTTGCAGGTTCAAAGAGCATTTATGTGGGTTCAAATATTTTTCATTTTCAGTCTCATATGTGTTTCTGTGAACCCTTCCCACCTGCTTCCTTTACTGAACCTAGTGAAGTGAGACACAGATGAAGGAATCAATAGCCATGTTGTTTATGGTGAAGCTCCTACTGAGCTTCAAGTTCCTCAGATAAAATGAATACTGCTGCACTGAAGAGATCTCAAAAAAGCTTTGCCTGCCATCACAGTTCTGTGACACAGCAAACTCTCCTCCCAACACCATGACCTCTTTTAAGGAGTGGCTGCAATGGAGGGATTATTTGGACAAACTATAACAGAAAATACTCAAATTTATCAGTAAGGGACTCATTTTGCTACACCTTTTCCCCAATGGCATCAAAGCAGTGAGAACACAGCAAGCCATTATACTCATTGCTAAAACTGAGTATCTGATTTAATCAATCCCCAGATCACTCTATTGATACACACACCAAGCAGCACATTAAAGAACAGCGATGCTTGCCAGCTAAATCACAGTTCTGACATGCCCATATCTAACTGCTTCTCTCTCATTTATAGATGTGCCCTGAATTACAAAGATTCATAAGGCCATGCATGCTTTTTGCTAAATTTTAAGCAATCTGAACAGCTACACCTCACACACTGTTGTTTACAAGAGAAAAAACAGTTACTCCACTTGCTTCCCAACAAAAGGGCTTTAAGTATTCAAAATAGTGATAGGAGATTCCCAAATTCTGTTTTCAAAGTGTATTTATTGAGCATGTTCAGACAAAAGCTGTGTCACTATAAGAAATATTATTAATATTGAAATTTAAACAGAAATCCTGTTAGTCAGGTTTCAAGCTGGCCATGTTTCAAGTTGCTTTCCCATAATCAGTCTACTTGATTCACTCAGATAATGTTTGAGGGGTTTTTTTAATATACAAACCAAACCAAATAATTAATGAGAAGTCATATTAACAGGGAGAATACTTTCTCTCACCTCGAAAATTAAAAAATTCATTTCTGTTAAGCAAATAAGAAGTCTTTACTCAGCCCTACCTAAAAACCTCTGTCTTGTCCCCACCAAAATCAAACCTTACACAAACAAGGTATTAAAAGGTTTAAGATAAAGGAAAAAAAAAAAAAAAGGAAAAAAAGTTCAGGTAGAAAGACAGAGAAAAGTCAGCCAAACAAGTAATGCAAATTGCTAAAGATGACTACAGAAAAAAAACACATTTAAGATACTGATAGTTGAAATATCCAGGTTGTCCCTAAGTTTGTGCAGAAGCAATGTCATTTGAACACAAAGCAGCTTACTTGCATGTTTGTCTGCCAGTACAATGAGTGTGCTTGAGATGTCTCTCCTCCTGTAGAAACACACCACCTTTGCTTCCACGTTTCCATTGGCAGTCTGAAACAGGGAACAGAAGAGAAAAGTGACCACTAACCAAGAGCAGAACTGCACACTCTGAACCAGGGACTTCAGAAATCATCGGGAATTTTGCACAAGAGCTACACAGTGTCTGCTTTTAGCACCTCCAGCTGCACATATTATCTGACACACAAACTCCAGCATGATCCATTCCAGGGGAGGGAAATTCCAGGCAGTTTGGCCCTGCCCTCCCAACGGTTCCTGAGGAATCACCACTTTTAAGTTGCAGATGTTTCAAGGGGAGAAAAACACACTCACCTGCCATTGCAACATATTAGCAAGCCACTTTGCTACTTTTGAGGTGATGCCTAATTAGGTAGCGTTCAAATGAATCTTTAAAACCTAATAAAAACCTGTGAAAAAATAACAGAATTCACATCTAGGCTGTTCTCCAAATTCTGCAGGGCAGTAAGAAGGCAAGAAAGAAGCCAGCCATTACTACTTTTGCAAAAGAAATGACATGTGATTCTCTGACAGCACTGGTGAGCTAAATAATGACCAACACACAAAAAAAGCTTTACAGAAAGAGAACCAAAGCAGCTGCACCAGACAAACTCTATTCCAGTGACAACATACAAAAAAAAAAGTCAGAATTTTTGAAAGATTTCTTACTTAAAACTCTTAAAATGAGATAGGTGATCAAATGTAAGATGGCACCTGTCAAACAGTGCAAGTGGCTTTTTACAAACTCTAGGGGAAATAAACCTACTGGTTTGTAACAGCCCCAGCCAGTTTACTGTTTCTAAAATAAATAAAAAAATAGTGCAACAGTAGCTCAAGAGTTGTATCCTGCTACTGAAGATTTTTTGAAAACCATAATGAAGGCACAGTTCCAGAAAGCAGAAAATACAAATTCCTTGCTAGGAAGTCTCCAAATAAGGGTAGTGAACCAGCAATGTGCCCACAAGGAAACAAAATAAAAATTGGTGTAGATGCTCATTTCTAAGATGTGAATGAAGGAAAAGTTTCAACTTTCATAATACCAGTTTTCCTAACACAAATCTAAAAAAAAACCAAAACAAAACCAAAACAAAACACAACCAACCAACCAACCAACCAAAAAAAAACCACCACCAGACACCACATACATGAACAGATATTTCCTGCACAGACCAAGTTTTTGGTAGTGTCTCAGAATTTCTACCCTTTTCTGGTAAATAATTCAGAACTTTTAAATTTTGAGAAACTAAAATACAAAGGCAGGAACCATCTTGTTCAAACACAGACAGCTTCCATGTAAATTGATCTGATTTATTTAATTACCAAAATTTCATTTACACTTGGTTAAAAAGGAAATAAAAGAGCTAGGATTCATTTCCACCTGAAAGACCCATTTTAAAGTGTAGGTCAGAGAAACCACAGCTCAAGGGAGAGTTGCACCAACATGGGGGGATCCAGGTTGAAAGTTCATCTTTTTTTAAAGGTGAGGGGAAGAATGAAAAGGAAGAATAAGAGGGGAAAACAACACTTTCCAGGAAAGTGATCAACAAACCTGCACCCTGTAATGGGTGGAATACAGACAATGATACCTCACGGATAGGGATCCACTAGGAACATTTTAAGAATTCACTCAAGTTCCTTCAAGGCAAAAGAGACTTAAAGGCATTTCTGTAAAAGACCTCCATGGGTTACTAAGCATGTCCTAACATTCAGATTCTTTATTGCTCATGAAATTGATACATTTTCTCTGCCAAGGAACTGTTTGAGAACTACATGCTTTTCCATGACTGGTGGCTGAAGAAAAATACCTGATATCAGTCAGTTAATGTACACCCAAATCCAAACCAGCAATGTTACACTCCTTCTGTATGGGCCACCATAATGTCAATATTAAACCTCAACACCAGGTATGTTTAGGATACAGCCAGTGGCTTCAGAACCTCTTCCCCCTCAATCAGGTCAAAATTTCAGTGCTGAGAACGTCAGCTGGCTTCCCACACAGAAGCCATCCTGTCTCCCTGTTCGATCCACTGAAAGGGAATTTGGCAGATGAGAGAGTGCACTGGCTCAAAAGGGCAATCAGCAAAGACAGTCTGAGCAAGTAGATCACAGCTGCAAACCTTTCTCCTGAGCAAGAGTCTCCCACAAGGAAAATCAAATTAAAGCTCTCCATCCTCTAGGCAAACTCTTGTATTTTCTTCATATCCCGAAATCTCCTGCCGAAAGGTGGGCATAATCACCTTGAGAACAACACGCCATTGACACTCAGTCCTTTCATACCAAAGGAGAACAAAAGGTCTTAAAGCATTCCAGAAAATTACCAGAGAACAAATGTATTTTTAAGCTTCTAATTACGAGAGAACAGCTACAGAATTGTTTTGATTTTAATCAAATCAAGCAGATCATAAATTCAATTAACTTCAAAGAGTTGATAGAAAAAAACGTTTACCTTATTGAGCTCTTCTATTCTTCGTATCAAATAGGGGTTACTTGAAGAATTTTCGAAGTAGACATAATCTGACAAAAAGAAAAAAAGACTTTAAAATATGAACTGCTAAAAATCAAATCAAAACCTTTATCAACCTGGAGAGCAAAGCACATGATCTTCCTTCTCTCTCTGATCAGATTATTTCCACTTAGACCACACACTGTTGTCTTTACTTGCTTCCTGTTCTTATCAAAATCCAGCCACTTCTCACCAGCAATGTGTGATATCTCTCTTCCCCTCCAGTTTACAAGTATGGCTCATTTACTTAGAATACAAATAGTTTCTCTCTCTCATCTTTTTCTCTACTGCCTGATCTTTCACACTTATGTGATCCTAGAATGCCCCCAACAAAACTCCGTACCGCTGTCCAGACTGGTCAGTAATACTTGTATTTTCAAGCAGGATAAACATCTAAAGTTAAAGGAAAAAAAAAAAAAAACGAGTTCTTTACCAAAGGTGGTGCCTTAAAAAAAAAAAAAAGTCACAGAAACATGCATCATGCATGAATGCCATATAAATTATTTGGTATTAGAGAACTCCAAGCTTAAGCACTCCTTAAGAAAACAGATGCTCAGGAGTACTGAATGGACTGGCCTTTCTCTCCCAGTACTCTAGAAGCCAAATCCTAAGCCTGAACTGAGACAAAGAGGGGGCTGAATCCACCTCCCCGCTGACAAGGTGCTGACCTCGCACACAGATCTGACAACAATTCCTTCCAGGACTATCTAAGACGATTTCCCTCCAGATTTCCCAGCTCATTTGTGTTTGGAGCAAAACACCCGTAGCCCCAGGGCATGCCTCAGGTGATCTTTTGCAATGCCTACATTAGCATGATGCTCAGCGGGTGTTCAGCGGTGCTTGCCCTCTGTAAATAGGGACAGCTACTGAGGGTTACCCTCAATTCCCCTGAAAACCTTGCAAAAAGGGCTGTGGAAAGCACAGAAACTGTTCCCTCCTCCCCAGCCCGGAGGAAGGAAGACATCCCCCAAAGGTCTCTGCTCCTGGAAAAACTGCACCAGGAGAGTTAAGGGAACCCCTTTCATCTCTGGGCTGACCAGAGAGACACCAGGGCATTTACCCATCACAGCCCTTCCACCCGCCCCGTGTAACCAGCTGCAGACACACCTTTTTCAGACTGGTGCTTACAGTCTGGATTTACAGACCCACAAAGGCACAGCAGTTACCGCCGGGCAAATGGTCCCAGGAAGCTGCAAACAACCCAAGGGCCCTCTTGCCCCTTCAATGGGGCTGGCTGCCTTAGGAGAGATTCACTAACCAGGAATCCCAGGGGTTACAATCCCAAGAGCAACAATTCTTAACAAAGCTATTTTCCAAGCTCTTGTCTTGTCAAAAAGTGTGTTGTTGTCAAGGCACCTTGGTAGTAAAGTCCCAACTTGGTCTGGGTTGGAGAGACAATCCAAGAGTTTCAATGCTTATGCTCAGCAGGAATCTCGGGTTACCCAACCAGAGAGTGTAACCAGAGCTAAGAAGTACTGAAATAGCACACCCAATTTTTGATATTTTGTGCATTCTGTGCTCCAGGCCTCTCAGACTGATCCTCAGACATCTTCACACATGCTAACAAGCATCTAAGTGACTCCAAAACTTTCTTCCCAACTGCAAGAGTCAGTTCCGCTTAAACATCACATCCCTGCAGCCTTTAAACTGATGAAGATCTCAAGGGAGAAATAGAGTTTGGACACCTGGTTTGCAGAAAACTTTGTGGGCTGGTACCCAAAATGGTTAAAATGCCCAAGTAACTAGATCCGAAATTTCCATTCCCAAACACTGGCCCCGAGCAGCACATCAAACAGGAAACAACAGGCTCAACATTACTATGACCAACTCTACCAGAAGTCACAAAACCAAACAGATAACTGGCAGCTTCAGCAATAACAACTGCTGACTGAAATAACAATGGTGGGCATTAAGCAATTTACTGATCAGCAGAGTAAAGAGAAATTATTTCTCCCACGGCAGAACCACCCATGACCAACAAGGCCACTGCAGCAGAGGATGTTGAAGCTTCGAGGTGCCTCTCCAAGCTCACTGGCCACGTCTGACTGGAAGGCTCCAACGAGTGAAGAAAGGATGAGTTCTTTCCCTCCAACCCTCCAAGAATTCCTATGACAACCAGCTACTCCTCACTTCAGGTACTTTGACTGAGGCAGATGCAAAAAAATATTACTTTTGTATACACTGTGCCTGAAAATTAGAAATTAAAACTAAAGGAAATGTCAATCTATGTCTTGAAAATATAACCTTGTCTTTAATCCCCTGGGTTTCAGGTGGCTGTTACAAATGCTCAGAGTTCACACCATTTTAATCAGCTTTTTTGTGTGCATGTACATGCATATATTCCCAGAGATACATTTTATACCTCAAGTGAACATTAACTTGATTTTTCAAGTAACTACAGTTTATTGATTGTAAAATCTGGCATGGATTTAAAGAAAGCTTATCACAGATGAATGCTTTAACAAAGAACAGCTCAGAGTGGTATCCAGCAATACTGAATGATAACCCCCCCCAACACTGTCATGGTCAGCAGCAGGAGCATCCCCAGACCCACACTGTGTGACCAACAGCTGCAAACCAAGCTCACAGGAACCACTACGTTCTGCACGCTGCTGGCAGAGAGGCAGAACCAAACCTGTCCCTCAGGATGCTCCAAGAGCTGACACATGACAGTGCAGAGGTGCATTCCTACGCCAGTGCTTGATGACTTCAGCATGTCAAATCCCCAGCCCAGTACATCTCATCCGTGTTTTAGACTAATGCCACAGGTATGCTAAGCATTTCACCAGCAGCTATGTGACTAATGGAGACCTATTTCCCATTGCTCAAATTACCTGGAAAAAGGCTTCTTCCTCTCTGCAAGTAATGCAGAGCACACTGCAAATCACATAACACAAAATAACGCATATCAGAGGAAAGTATTTGCATTTTTCATAGAGATTTTAAATACTAGAACTAAAATTAAAATGCTATCCTGCACAGAGAATGGTTTGAATTCCTGTTCCACATGTACAACGTGGAAATTTTAAGTTCAACAAGCCACTCTCCAAACTGACACTTCGGCTGGTGAAAACACTCCTCTGAAACTGCTCCACAAGTAGCCAAGCCCAAGAAGACTGGTTTCCTGGCACAGGAGGTTCAAAGGAAGCACACCACTGGGCCCTACACTCCAAAACACTGCCTTTCTCCTCGAGTAGCTCTTCCACTTCACCTTCAGCTTCCTCCCAATCCATGGAAGGGCACCCCTTCTCATACTGCCTTCCCAACTAATATTATTCCCTGTATGCTTTCAGGGCAGTGCCTACAATTGCAGATGCATGTGCACACACACACAAAATAACAGAAACCTTCCACAGACTCCCAACAATCCAGATGTCAATGGGAGACATCCTGTGCACAACTGCCAAGGTCCTGTACCCTGGGCTGAAAGAGGGGATGGGGAAGGAGACAAAATCAGCAAATCTCTAGACAACAGGGAGATACACATCTCAACTCCTACTAAGGACAGGAAGGAAGAGTTCACTAAAGCAAAAAATAAGGTCTAGGGACAGAAAAGTAGAGCCTGATAGCAAACAAAACAAGTCAAGCCATTCAAACACAACTGACCATTATCTATCCTTGCTGATTTATTTGCTTTCCTACTTACAAATTGAAGAAAAGACCAGTCTAGAGCTGCTCTGTATCACACAAGCATGACATGCCCCCTAACCACCATAAAAAGGACATGAAGGCAATCCCTCACCACCCAGCTGCCTGAAGAGAGCTCCAACCCCATACCTTCACAACAGCTGTTAGCTTCAGCTCACCATCCCTGAATTAATCAGCCGTGCATCCATACCACGATCATAATTAATGGCACCACTCATGCATGTTACAGTTATCTGTGATCAGGCTACAACAATGACTGAGGAGTGTGGAAATACCAAAAGGCAGTAAGGACCATCACACAGATCATCACCTTCTGATAAACTCAAAATGCAGTTCTTCCCCTTGCCTGTGCTGTTATAGAGCAGAAGTACCCACATACATAAATCCATCCCAAAAAAGCCTTTATATCTCATAATACCTTTTCTGAATATGCACAACACAACTTGCCAGAAAGCAACGCTGTATTACACAGGTAATGACTGAACTGCTAGAACACACAGACACAAGTACAGCAGCTAAAACTAGAATGACAGCCTACAGAACACAGGTGGTGAAAATTTTCCATAAAGGCAGTAAAATAACAGTTCTCAATTCGCAATTAACAGAATTTCTTTTTGCTCTCGTGTGCTTTTAAGACATTACTGCAGAAGAGCTTCCCCCTCTGCCTTCTTCATGTCAGCTGTTGCTTATGTCTACATCAGCCCATGGAAAAGAAAATCAGGAGGGGGTACAGTAAAATAACACACACTGTCTAGAGGTCATATATTTATAAGATTAGACATGTCTGAGCTACCTAATAACCTTATGGGCTTTTAGGTGATCAAGTTGCAAAAATGCCCAAAAGTATTTTTATCCTTCCCAAAGCACACTTGTCTTTCAAGCTACAAGTGCTTTCTGAGGACTGACCTGGCTGAGTACTCCCTACCTTACCCCCCAAAAGTCTTACACAGTGAGAACTGCACCAGCCTACAGCAGTACTCGGGATATGAGGGAGGCTGGAGCCTTCCTCTTCCCACACTCACTACCACTGCTGCCTACAATGTGCAATTCCAGACATGAGATAAAGAAGTAATTTCACAGTTGTAAATATTTCCCCCCCCCCCTCAACCCACAAAGCTGCTGCTCTGAATTAAAGATGATCATCAAGAGAGTGCATAAACTTCTGATGACCTGCTTATTTTATGACTTCTTTTACAGGAAATATGTGCCTCTGCTTACTCTGGGCTCCCAAATTCAGCTTTGGGCCAGTTTCCTTCAGTAAGTTCCAGTTTTCAAATTATTCACCAGCTTTGTCCCTAAACTGTCAATCATTTTACATTCTGGATAATACAATCCTTCCTGGTATGAAAGAGAAGGTTGGAGAGGCAACTCTACAAGTCCTGCAATCTCACCTGGCAGAGCCCAAGTCCTGCTGCCTTCTGACTCTTCAAAAAGCAGCAACACTCACAGCAGAGTCACCTGATAAAATGTTCAGTTACAGAGCAGACAGAGTTTCAACACAGGAAGCATCAGCAGCACAATATTTTCATCACCAGAAAGGCAAAACTGAAACAGTTCTTTCTATTACTAAAGGAATTATGGGGTCTAATACACCTGGCGATATACACCAATCAGGTATTTCCAAATTAATGTCTTTCCTGGATCAACAAAGGTATTAAAGATATACTGTCAGCACGGGCTCAATTTGTATTTACAGGCCAGCAGTATTTGTGGCTACGGTGGATACATCCAGCTGAGGATGAGGCAGCACATGCTGTGGGAAACACCACAAATACCACCCAATTCCTTAAAAAAATGTGGAAACGCCAAGCACACAGACCTCTGAAATACTACAGCCAACTAGTGAGGGACATGGCAAAAGCAAACATCTCCTCTCTACATAGTTAACAGCAAACCATCACTAAATTTAGCAAGGATAAGCTGAAGTACCGCAGTTAAATCAAGCCAGCTTTTTGCTCTGTTTCTTGAGCAAGGACCATCCACATATTCACATGGTAAACAAAATGTTCATGTTATATTGTCTTCCAAATGTGCAGAACAACAAAGGGACAGCCAATGGTACTTGGCTGTTTTGAGATGTAACCTATGGATCACTTTTTCTGAGAGGCCTCCAAAAATCCAAACTCAGTATTACCCAAACCATAACTCAAAGGAGAAGCAATTCATGGCAAGGTCCATGAAACAGGACTACAAATTATGCACAGACCTACAAAAAAGTTTATCCACATTTATCTATTGTTTATCCATGTCAGCTCTTATAGCAAGAGTTATTGCAACAACAACAACACCCCAAACAACAACAAAACCCACCAAATTCTGAAGGACCTGTAATAGATACAAACAAAAATTAAGTACCTTCCATACAGAAATCTACTGAAGGTAAGATATAATCTATCTTTTTGAAATAAAAATAAAAACAAATCAAAGTTCATGACATGCAACTTGATTGAACAAACTGTCGATTGCTTGCTCCAGTTTAAACTCTGAAACATTATGATATTTGGAACTTCCCAGAGGTCTTGTGCTCTTTGTTCTCTACCATGTCAAGGGAGGGGGCAAGAAAAATTCCTGTCCAGCCATCTTGTATCATTTTTGCCTGATTCTTAGTGAAACAAGGTTTATGCAACTCCACTATCCATGCATTAGCTCTTCCCTATTAACTCCTGAACCCTTTGTTCACATTCCAGGGATGGACAGAAGTCTCAGAGATAATTAAGTTCTGATCATTGTTCTCTATCTTAAAGACATAGATACAAAAACTACAAGAGGAAGTGAGAAAGGTAAGACAGAGATATGAAATGGTTCCTATTTCAGAAACAATTAATAGACCAGGTTTCAAAAATCACTGAAGATTCCACATTGTTTGGAGGAATTATCAAAAGTCCTTGCTTTCTGATGCACCTCTCAACTCCCCTATTGTCAGTGCTCCTCAAGGCAGGTCCTGGGCTCAATTAACTTCTACTCTGATTCACAATGGCCAGGTGTGCTCCCAAGTATTTCCCCTCTCTGCCAGGGAAGCAGGCAGGCATTCTGCCTCACAGCAATAGCCATGGGACTGAAGATCTCAGCTCTGCATGAGGCACAAAGCTCCTACAGATGATACCTTTCCCAGTAAAAGTGGGAGGGCTTTCCAAAGCAAAGAGAACAGAAGAAAGGGAAGAACCACCTCATGGAAGAAAACCCACAACTTCTAGACTGTCAACGTTATTATTTCTGTTCCTAACAGCACTGTTGGTTGTTTTCACTTGCAGACATCTATAGAAAAAACCAAAGGACAGGAGTGTGCTGGTACTTTTGACAAAGAGGTTATGGGTGTCAGCTGTACTTCATGGGTCACTCTTGGGTAAGAACTGTGCCATACTGGAGTAACTGCTACTAGGGATGCCACCCCAAAGGAGAAAAAAGTCTGTAAAAACAAGAAACAGTGCAAAAATCCTGGAAATAAAATTAAGCTTCCAAAGCACTACCCTAAGGACAAAGAAGCAATTTTGCTGTTAGAAATCAATTATATTGCAGTTCAAGAAAACCAATTTCAATTAATCCACTCCCAATATTCCAGCTATAACTAAGGCACATTTGCATGTGGCACTGACACTTCAGGTTCACTGAGTCAACTTCCTCCAGCTTCCTGCAGGACAAGACTATGCTAAACATTCCTGAAGAATCACTTTTTTTATTCTGTGCTTTACAGGAGATATTGAAGCATGATTTGAAGGCCTCTGGACACAAAGCCTCTTCGCATTGCCTCTCCTGACACTTCAGTTTCCAAGAATGTAGCCATACAAACATTTTCTGCAGCAGCAAATTTGTGAGCCTATGTAATTTCAGCTGCATCCAGTGCCATTCGTTGTGCGTCAATAACATGGAAATAGTTCAGGCTTAAAAAAAGAAAAACCTTTCCCCAAAGGTGTGTTGTAAGGGAAGACCAGGATGGTCTAATTTACAAAAGAGTCACTTGAGCAGAGAAACACTTGAGCAGACAGAGAAACTAGTAAGAGAGTTCCTTAAATCATGGGGGAGTATTTGGAGGGGGTAGGGGCAATGGAAGAGGAGTATCCTCAAGCTACACCCTAACAACAATCACCATCTGTAGCAGCCAAGAAAACAGCCTGTTCTGTTGTACTTCTCATTGCTAAGCACAGATAAGAAAAGCATTATTTTCAAAAAGATATTAAAGCAGCAAAGATGACAAGAAACTAGCATCATGTTCCCTGCAAGAATCTCAAGAGTTGCAAAACAAGAACCTTTGTAGTACTCAAGACACCAAGTTTGGCATCACCCTCGAGAAACAAACAAGCTAAAAAAAGTCGTGTTTCTTGTTTGGGTTTGCTGGTTTGGTTAAGAGCAACGTTGAACTTCAGTTTGCCAACGTGAATTAACTGCTTGGACAATATATTAAGTCCAAAGGTAGGGGGTTCAGTGCCAGGTCAGAAACATCACAGCTTCACAATGCAAAACACGGACAAAGTGTAAACTCCTGCCAGCGTTCCTGCAGATGTTTCTTCAAACAAGAGTGCCAGTGAAGCTGATTCATCCCCACCCTCTCACACCACTCCCTCAAGTTGACAGCCTCTCCTTGGATGGCAGGAGGCCTGCACATGGTAAACCCAGTTAGGCACTCACAGGGGTCAAAAAACTGTCTCCAACCAAACCAATCCCTGCTCTGCAGCACAGCCAGGCCAAACCGTGTAAGCCCAGCAAAGGAAGGAGAGGACAGCTACAACTGCTTCAATGGACACTCTACCAAAATAAACATCTTAAATCAACATTATCAAAAGAAATTGTATCATTTGCCTGGTTCAAATTTGTTCATATGTTGACAACTTAAGTCTGTAAGGACAAGCCCTGTACTAAATCAGGAATCATGCCACACTAACTTTATGCTTGGTCAAGTATCATTCTGTCCTCCTACATCTTGCATGAAAGCATAAAGTCCCCAAATTAACCAGAGCACGTTGTGTGCAATTTAACATGGGCCACATCTGACACAGATCATCATCTGGCAATGCACAGAACCAGAGCCATGGAAGCCCAGGCACCATGAAGACTCAACAGCTTGCAAGTGTAAAGGACTGCAGAAGCCCAAATATTTTCTCCACTTGCAAACTTACTTTAAAGCCACCAACTAACTCCTTTGCTTCGCTTCACTGATCAATGCCAAGTAAAAATTATCTCACAAATGCTTCTCCTTCCAAAGGCCTGGAAGAGAAGACCGTGCACATGGTTTCTTTGGGGCTGGGCTACAGCCCAAAAGCTTGACCAGTACTTTGCAGGTCCTTCCAGACTTGGTTCTACAAGTCAAGAGGGGACAAGGAACCATTCCAGAACTTCAAAGATACTCTGAAGCAGGGCCTCTTTGTAAACTGGATCTATGGTGGTAAGCTCCAAAGACCTAGAATCATAATTATTTTACAAGAGCACCTTTCCCAAAAGTTCCAGTTACCCAAACCTCATAGGAAACCAAGGCAGAGCAGCTGCAGGGCTTGGTCACTTACCTGCTTGAGGATTTAAAAAACAATAATGTGCTTGGAAAGCAACAAATCAGAGTGCAAAAAACACCTTACTTGGTGCAGAAGTACCAATGATTTCACACATTACTTTTTGCCAGCAGATGCCCAGAACTACCAGAAGCCAACCTCCACAGTTCATACCTTTGCTTTCAAGTGACCCCAAACTGCTCACAAGTGGTTTATAAATCAAACTAAAAACAGTAACAGCAACCACCTCATTCTCTTCTCATCCTCCTGGGGAAAAACTATGCACTCTATTTATTTTAAGTCAGGATGCTTAAACGTCAAAACTTGCTTGAAATATAACTAGATGCAAGTGAAAGGAACATCTTTGACATTCACCAAAATCTAACCAGTTAAACAAAACAAGTTTAGAGAGTCTTTTTTCCACAATTTCTTACTGAGTGCCTTTTATTCGCCATCACTGAAAGGCAAAACACCAAGGAGCAAAGTGGGCACAGCCAAGGAGTGCCTCAGCCACTCCCCAGACCTCCAGCAGTGCCCCCTGGCCCAGCCTCCCACCCACCAGCCCAGGAAGGGCCTCACCAACAGAGCAGAAACAAGTTTAGTCCTTTTACTACACTGTGCCAGCTACAAATGTCGTGCAGCTATTAGAAACCCAGAGTTGTCACAGCTCCAGCCCCCAAAGACACCTGAGCTGGCTGACAACACTCTCCCCCATGCAGCACTTCCCAATAAAAGGCTAACAAATGCTGAAGCAGTCTGATACAAAGAGAAAGGGAAGGGAAGGAAGACTGCAAAACATGCAAGATAAACTTGTGTAACTAGAAACAATGAAAGGAAAAGATGAAGAAACCTGCTGCCTAGCTGTTGCTGAAAGGTGATAAGCTAGAAGCTGTCCTAAATTTATTAGGGCCAATGACGACAGAGGCCTGTTAGTAATTTTCAAGAATAAACTCTCATTTTTATCTTTACAGGTTTTTTTAATACCTCTCTCCACTAAACCCATTCTCAGCTCAGGTTACCTGCAAAGTTAGAAAAGAAAATCCCAGCAAGCACAACCAAAACAAGGATATTGCAGAGTAATCCCTCCTGTCACCCAAAACACATACACACTGACAACAAAGCAAGGGGACAGGAGAAGGTTTACAAGTGATCCTGCAGTAAAACGATCTGAATTTGCTCCAGACTCAGCAATATGTTCTAAGCAAGCCTCCTTAACAGCTCTCAGCTCTTTACCAGGAAAGCTCAAACATTTATTATTGACATTACTGTGATGTCAAGAGGACTGATGCACCATCCCCGTGCTCACAGCTCTCTGGCAGCACTATGGAAGCCAAGAGCTGTAGGCTGCCACAAGAGCCTGGATGCCAAATGGGAGTATGGAATGGGATGGGGGCAGATCAAACCACAGTCCCCAGCCACACATTAATAGCACCCCGTGGTAGCAGAGATGATGTCATATTGCCATTCTTAAAAACTGCGGGGACTACACTGAAATAAGATGTGTGACTGCAGCACAGGCAGACAGACACACCACCAGCAGCTATAAAGTAATGAACAACATCCAGTAAGTTCTGGAGCTTCAGCCTCCAGCACACTGGAATAAAGCTGCTGGGAACCTTAGGTGCCCACGTCAGGCACTGTGGGTCAGCACTTCCCTCACTTTAAAGGTGTCAGATGCAGCAAGTACTTTTATGCTTAACTGACTTGTGATCAGATCTCCCAATGCAATTTAAATATGCCTTAAATGTACCACAGACTCAAAAACAGTGATAATTTTGTAGCTAGGCATGCTCCCCAACAACAGGGTAACTCGTAAAAGTCAAAAACACATGAAACAATTCATCTGAAAGGATAAACTGACATTTGTCTCAGCAAAAGTGTTGTCTTCAGTAGTTTTTCCTCCTTCCTTTCTATCCTTTCTTTCCCCATCCCCTTGTTCTCTGCCCTCCCACTGAGCCCATTCAGCTGTTCACACAGTCCCACAGTGAACCAGATTGGGTGGCTGATGCAAGATTAAAAATAATCCAGGAAAAAACAAAAAGTGAGGAGGAGGGAGGTGGAAAAAAATTAAGTTCCTCAAATCAGTGCAAGATGAAAATGCAAGAAATCATTGTTTCACTGCATTAAGGGAATGCCATAGGGGCATAAACCTGCAGTGGGGCTCAGTCAATTGCCACCACTAAAGGAATACTTGTCCCACCAGAGTTAAGCTCTCCTGGAGAAGGCGGAGACAGAATACCTGCTGGAAAGTCTCTTGATACCAAGATGACCTGTTCTCTTCCAGGCAGCTGACACAGCACTCTCCTGAAAGCAGAGCCTGGCACTAGCTAGAACAATGAGCATCACTCTCCCACGTGCATTTTTTCGTCAGAGGCCCCAAATTCCAGCTCAGAGGTCCCAAGCTTCTCCGATCTGGTGTTTATCCAACATTCCCATGTGGTCTGTGATCGTGCAGGCTGCCAGTCCACTCCATGAAGAGGCAAACCAGCCCACCATGACTCCTTCCAAGTGAAAGCAGTCCACTCTCTTCGTGCTGCCATTTGTTTCATGGCTGTGCAGCAGCTGTTAAGAAAATCTTCACTTCTGCTACACCGGGAGCAGGCAATTCCAGGATTTCCTACCGGCCAGCAACTAAGATCCCCGATTTCATTTTGGAATTTGATACCCTGGCATTCTTCCCCACACGTTTCCAAAGTTTCACATCCCCCCTGAATTGTGCTAGCTTGTGACAGTCCCATTTGTATTGAAAACAAACTCCCTTCCCACCAGAAACCTACCAGGAGAAGCTTGGCAGGATCCAGTGGAACCAGTTGCTCTCTCCAAACAACTGGATGCCATCAGTCAACTCATCCACAGAACCTGACAACCATTCAAGGGGCAGCTCCTAAGCCCCCCAGCACAGTCACTCTGCTTCTCAACACAAAGGTGAAGACTTCAGCCCCTACAGTGCAGGCTCCTCAGCTCCTCCACCCAGGACCACATGAAGAGAACAACACACCTCATGCCCACTTGTTGTCAACCCACCACTGCCTTCTGGAAACACAAATTCATGGTGTTGCACGACCAGGCCTAAAGCAGTGACGATCCTTTCTGATGAACACATACCTTCAGGAGCAGTATTGATCTGCAGTGAGCAAGCTGCTTTTGGCAGCTCTTAGGTCTGGAGTTCATGCAGCACATCCGGTAGTCACAAGTGTAATAAGAGATTATCTGCTGAGTGTTTGTCTTCCAGTGGGAAGTGTATGAAATGACTGTGCACAAATCCCATTCCGGATTTAATCCTGCCACGGAGTTCACACACGACTCCAGTGCACAAAACCATTAGTGGGAGATAGCAGCACCAGAGGTCAGAAACAATTCGATTACACACACTCCTGGGCTCAGGCTGAACAGAGCTCTCACACAGAAGCAGCTGCATCCATCCATATGTTGATCTTGGTAATACATCAAATCAAGACTTCATCCATATGGACCATAACAGAGCACTGTAACCTTGGCTATCAGCCAGCTGCCTTGCCCTCTGCCCAGAAAGGCTCTGGAGCAAATCCTGGGCACCATTTCCAAGTGCAGGAAGGACAAAAAGGTAACTGAGACCAGCCAAAACAGATATTCCAAAGGCAAATCACACCTAACCAACATGACTCCCCCATCTGGGACGAAGAGACTGGCTCTGTGGCTGAGGAGAGAGCAGGGGGTGCTGGACACCTTGAATTCATGTCAAAGGCCCTGCTAAGCCTCCCACAGCTCCCTTCAAACAAAAACGCTTGAAAAACTGGAGGATAAAGGTAGGGGGAAAACTGAAACATCAGGTTTAAAGGGTCACAATCAGCAGTCAGAACCTTCACTGGGCTGCTGGTTACTAACAGCATCCCTCAAGGATCAGCCAGCCCTGCTTAGAAGCAGGGACAGGATGAGGGGTAACTGGAAGGGGGAGCCCAGCTGGAACAGGAGAAAATCCATCTAGGCACATGGAAACAAGTATCTTCTATATGCACGGGCAAACACTGGATGGGGCCCAAAGGAAGGGTGGCATCACCATTCTTAGGAGCCTGGGATGGATACAGCCCCAAGATCTACCAGGGCGTTTTCTAGCAGGTGGTCAAGCTAGAGACCTCCAGAGGGGCCAGACCACCTTCTGTGGGAGGCACAGCACAGAGTTAGCCATACAAAACGTCAAGAGATGACACTTCCCACAAGACTCGGCCATTCAATGATGAACAAAAATTTCCAGGAAACTATTCCCTTCACAAGTCACACCAGGGTGGATTTGCACAACTCATCTTGCCTATTATCCTGTTCTCAGCATCTCCAAACCAATGTAATGCTACAGGCACTATCAGCATGGGGCAACCCAAGACACAAAGCTGGGACAGCCAAGAGTCAGCTCTTGTACCTCTGTGAAACCAGGTGCAACCAGGAAAAAAAAGTACGAACATGACAAAAGAAGTGGCATTTTGCAGGGTAAAAAGCAAGGGTAGGCCAGAAGAGCAGAAATAACAGAAAGTAGTTGTTGATGGAGAGCAGCCAGACAGGATGGCTTGGCCACCTGCACTGTATTTTTCCTCTTGTTTACTTTACTTCAGTTTTGCAGAACTCCACAAGAAACAGGGCATTTTGAAAAGGAGGGAACTCCACAAAAACATCTTCCTGTACAGCCTCTAGTCCTGGGGAGAAGGAAGCTCCACAGAACAGCTTTTACGAAGGAAAATGGCCGAGCACAAATTCATGCCAGACCACCCTCAGTTTACGTTCCATAAAACACAGTCCCAAACCCCGTTGCCTCTCCTTTCTCTTCACGTGAGCCAAAACAAAGGACAATCAGACAGGAGCACAACCCCGAACAGAAGACTAATGGGAAAGCACACAACAAAACAGCAAGAGTGGAAGGGGAGGCCAAGATCTGCAGGACGTGCCTCACACCAGCCCCCTGGTCTACCAGCAGCCTCTGCCCATCTTTGTGCTCCTTATCTCAGCAGCTCCTCCTGGGTCCCCACCCCGACAACCTCGCATGACCCCCATCCGTGCAGCCTCTCCACGTCGGGCCCCATCCCGGGGCCGGGCCCCACGGCTGCTCTGCTCCAGCCCCGCTCACCCATCCCAGCCTGCCCCAGTCCCGGATCTGCCCGAGCCCCCACCGCCTCGAACCTCGCACGCCTCGTCTCCCCACACCCTCGTGCTCCGTTCGGCCCCACGCGGCCGCTGCCCCTCACCTCGACCATCCCGCTGCGCCCACCGCCCCGGCTCACGCAGCCCCGGGCACAGCGCCCCGGCTCGGGCCGCGCCGGGCCCCGCGGCCCTTCACCCCGCGCCAGGCCTCCCTCCCCCGGGCAGCCCCACGGGCCCCGGCCCCCCTCCCGGGCCGCCCCGGCCCCCGCCCGCCCCGCCCCGGGCCTGCCCCGCCGGGCCCCGAGCGCCGGCCGCACGCGGGGAGCGGCGCGGGGCCGCTCTTACCTCCGACCCGGTACATGTTGGCGGCCATGCCCGCGAGAGGGCCGGGTGCGGGGCGCGGGCCGCTCCCGCCGCCGCCGCCTCCAGGTGCCGGAGCCGCTGGAAAATGGAGGCTGGAGCGGGCGGCGGGGGAGGGGAGCGGGGGAATTAAAGGGGCCGCGCCGGCGGACGGGGAGGGAGCGAGGCGGAGGGCGGGGCGGCGGCCCGGCGGAGGGGGCCCGGCGGCGGCGGCGGCAGCGGCGGCGGCGGCGGCGGCGGCAGCGGCGGCGGCGGCGGGAGGGAAAGAAGGAAGGAGGGGAACGAGGCAGAGCCGCCCGCCCGCGGCGTGTGAGGGCGGCGCTCCGGCCTGCGAGGGGAGGGACGGGACGGGAGCGAGCGGGGCTGGGGGCGGCACGGCACGGCCTGACACACACAGCGAGAGTGAGTGTGCGGGCACGGACACACACACACACAGCGAGAGTGAGTGTGCGGGCACGGACACACACACACACAGCGAGAGTGAGTGTGCGGGCACGGCCTGACACACACAGCGAGAGTGAGTGTGCGGGCACGGACACACACACACAGAGTGAGTGTGCGGGCACGGCCTGACACACACAGCGAGAGTGAGTGTGCGGGCACGGACACACACACAGCGAGAGTGAGTGTGCGGGCACGGACACACACACAGCGAGAGTGAGTGTGCGGGCACGGCCTGACACACACAGCGAGAGTGAGTGTGCGGGCACGGACACACACACACAGAGTGAGTGTGCGGGCACGGCCTGACACACACAGCGAGAGTGAGTGTGCGGGCACGGACACACACACACAGAGTGAGTGTGCGGGCACGGCCTGACACACACAGCGAGAGTGAGTGTGCGGGCACGGACACACACACAGCGAGAGTGAGTGTGCGGGCACGGACACACACAGCGAGAGTGAGTGTGCGGGCACGGACACACACACACAGAGTGAGTGTGCGGGCACAGACACACACACACAGAGTGAGTGTGCGGACACGGACACACACACACAGAGTGAGTGTGCGGGTACTGCCTGACACACACAGAGTGAGTGTGCGGGCACAGACACACACACACACAGAGTGAGGGTGCGGGCACGGACACACACACACAGCGAGAGTGAGTGTGCGGGCACGGACACACACACACAGAGTGAGTGTGCGGGCACAGACACACACACACAGAGTGAGGGTGCGGGCACGGACACACACACAGAGTGAGTGTGCGGGCACGGACACACACACAGCGAGAGTGAGTGTGCGGGCACGGACACACACACACAGAGTGAGTGTGCGGGCACGGACACACACACACAGAGTGAGTGTGTGGGCACGGACACACACACACACAGCGAGAGTGAGTGTGCGGGCACGGACACACACACAGCGAGAGTGAGTGTGCGGGCACGGCCTGACACACACAGCGAGAGTGAGTGTGCGGGCACGGACACACACACACAGAGTGAGTGTGCGGGCACGGACACACACACGCACACAGAGTGAGTGTGCGGGCACGGACACACACACAGCGAGAGTGAGTGTGCGGGCACGGACACACACACGCACACAGAGTGAGTGTGCGGGCACGGACACACACACAGCGAGAGTGAGTGTGCGGGCACGGACACACACACAGAGTGAGTGTGCGGGCACGGACACACACACACACACAGCGAGAGTGAGTGTGCGGGCACGGACACACACATAGAATGAGTGTGCGGGCACGGACGCACACACAGCGAGAGTGAGGGTGCGGGCACGGACACACACACAGCGAGAGTGAGTGTGCGGGCACGGACACACACACAGAGTGAGTGTGCGGGCACGGACACACACACACACACAGCGAGAGTGAGTGTGCGGGCACGGACACACACACAGAGTGAGTGTGCGGGCACGGACGCACACACAGCGAGAGTGAGGGTGCGGGCACGGACACACACACAGAGTGAGTGTGCGGGCGCGGACGCACACACACAGAGTGAGTGTGCGGGCACAGACACACACAGAGTGAGTGTGCGGGTACGGCCTGACACACACAGAGTGAGTGTGCGGGCACGGACACACACGCACACACAGTGAGTGTGCGGGTACGGCCTGACACACACAGAGTGAGTGTGCGGGCACAGACACACACACACACAGAGTGAGTGTGCGGGCACAGACACACACACACACACAGAGTGAGTTTGCGGGCACACACACACACACAGAGTGAGTGTGCGGGCACAGACACACACACACACACAGAGTGAGTTTGCGGGCACACACACACACACGGAGTGAGTGTGCGGGCACGGACACACACACACAGAGTGAGTGTGCGGGCACAGACACACACACAGAGTGAGTGTGCGGGTACGGCCTGATACACACACAGAGAGAGTGTGTGGGTACGGACACACACAGGGAGAGTGAGTGTGCGGGCACGGACACACACACAGAGTGAGTGTGCGGGCACAGACACACACATACAGAGTGAGTGTGCGGGCACAGACACACACACACAGAGTGAGTGTGCGGGCACACACACACAGAGTGAGTGTGCGGGCACACACACACACACAGAATGAGTGTGCGGGCACACACACACACAGAGTGAGTGTGCGGGCACGGACACACACACACAGAGTGAGTGTGCAGGCACGGACACACACACACACACAGAGTGAGTGTGCGGGCACGGACACACACACACACACACAGAGTGAGTGTGGGGGCACGGGCACACACGCACACACAGTGAGTGTGCGGGAACGGACACACACACAGCGAGAGTGAGTGTGCGGGCACGGCCTGACACACACAGCGAGAGTGAGTGTGCGGGCACGGACACACACACACAGAGTGAGTGTGCGGGCACGGCCTGACACACACAGCGAGAGTGAGTGTGCGGACACGGACACACACACACAGAGTGAGTGTGCGGGTACGGCCTGACACACACAGAGTGAGTGTGCGGGCACAGACACACACACACACAGAGTGAGGGTGCGGGCACGGACACACACACACAGCGAGAGTGAGTGTGCGGGCACGGACACACACACACAGAGTGAGTGTGCGGGCACAGACACACACACACAGAGTGAGGGTGCGGGCACGGACACACACACAGAGTGAGTGTGCGGGCACGGACACACACACAGCGAGAGTGAGTGTGCGGGCACGGACACACACACACAGAGTGAGTGTGCGGGCACGGACACACACACACAGAGTGAGTGTGTGGGCACGGACACACACACACACAGCGAGAGTGAGTGTGCGGGCACGGACACACACACAGCGAGAGTGAGTGTGCGGGCACGGCCTGACACACACAGCGAGAGTGAGTGTGCGGGCACGGACACACACACACAGAGTGAGTGTGCGTGCACGGACACACACACAGCGAGAGTGAGTGTGCGGGCACGGACACACACACGCACACAGAGTGAGTGTGCGGGCACGGACACACACACAGCGAGAGTGAGTGTGCGGGCACGGACACACACACAGAGTGAGTGTGCGGGCACGGACACACACACACACACAGCGAGAGTGAGTGTGCGGGCACGGACACACACACAGAATGAGTGTGCGGGCACGGACGCACACACAGCGAGAGTGAGGGTGCGGGCACGGACACACACACAGAGTGAGTGTGCGGGCACGGACGCACACACACAGAGTGAGTGTGCGGGCACAGACACACACAGAGTGAGTGTGCGGGTACGGCCTGACACACACAGAGTGAGTGTGCGGGCACAGACACACACACACACACAGAGTGAGTGTGCGGGTACGGCCTGACACACACAGAGTGAGTGTGCGGGCACAGACACACACACACACACAGAGTGAGTGTGCGGGTACGGCCTGACACACACAGAGTGAGTGTGCGGGCACAGACACACACACACACAGAGTGAGTGTGCGGGCACAGACACACACACACACACACAGAGTGAGTTTGCGGGCACACACACACACACAGAGTGAGTGTGCGGGCACAGACACACACACACACACAGAGTGAGTTTGCGGGCACACACACACACACGGAGTGAGTGTGCGGGCACGGACACACACACACAGAGTGAGTGTGCGGGCACAGACACACACACACAGAGTGAGTGTGCGGGTACGGCCTGATACACACACAGAGAGAGTGTGTGGGTACGGACACACACAGGGAGAGTGAGTGTGCGGGCACGGACACACACACAGAGTGAGTGTGCAGGTACGGACACACACACAGAGTGAGTGTGCGGGCACAGACACACACACAGAATGAGTGTGCGGGCACAGACACACACACACAGAGTGAGTGTGCGGGCACAGACACACACACACAGAGTGAGTGTGCGGGCACACACACACAGAGTGAGTGTGCGGGCACACACACACACACAGAATGAGTGTGCGGGCACACACACACACAGAGTGAGTGTGCGGGCACGGACACACACACACAGAGTGAGTGTGCAGGCACGGACACACACACACACACAGAGTGAGTGTGCGGGCACGGACACACACACACACACACAGAGTGAGTGTGGGGGCACGGACACACACGCACACACAGTGAGTGTGCGGGAACGGACACACACACACAGAGTGAGTGTGCAGGCACAGACACACACACAGAGTGAGTGTGCGGGCACAGACACACACACAGGCTGCCCGTGCACACAGACACCCGGAGAACACCTCTGCTTGCACACACAGAACACCAGCACACAGCCTCTGCTTGCACACGCATGCAGCCGCCCCTCACACACCGCCTGTCCTCACACACAGGCAGACACTGACAGCCTGTGCACACCTGTGACACACACACACACACAGCCTGTGCACACCTGTGACACACACACACTGATAGCCTGTGCACACCTGTGACACACACACACTGACAGCCTGTGCACACCTGTGACACACACACAGACACTGACAGCCTGTGCACACCTGTGACACACACACACACTGACAGCCTGTGCACACCTGTGACACACACACACTGATAGCCTGTGCACAGCAGTGACACACACACACTGACAGCCTGTGCACACCTGTGACACACACACACACAAAGACACTGACAGCCTCTGCACAGCAGTGACACACACACACTGACAGACTGTGCACACCTGTGACACACACACAGCCTGTGCACACCTTTGACAAACACACACTGACAGCCTGTGCACACCTGTGACACACCCACACTGCCTCTGCACAGCAGTGACACACACACTGACAGACTCTGCATACTTGTGACACACACACACTGACAGCCTGTGCACACCTGTGACACACACACAGACACTGACAGCCTGTGCACACCTGTGACACACACACACACTGACTGCCTGTGCACACCGGTGACACACACACACTGACAGCCTGTGCACACCTGTGACACACACACAGACACTGACAGCCTGTGCACACCTGTGACACACACACACACTGACTGCCTGTGCACACCGGTGACACACACACACTGACAGCCTGTGCACACCTGTGACACACACACACACTGACAGCCTGTGCACATCAGTGACACACACACACACTGACTGCCTGTGCACACCTGTGACACAGACACACACACTGACAGCCTGTGCTCGCCTGTGACACACACACTGACAGCCTGTGCACACCTGTGACACACACACACACTGACAGCCTGTGCTCACCTGTGACACACACACTGACAGCCTGTGCACACCTGTGACACACACACACACTGACAGCCTGTGCTCGCCTGTGACACACACACTCTGACAGCCTGTGCACACCTGTGACACACAAACTGACAGTCTGTGCACACCTGTGACACACACACAGCCTGTGCACGCCTGTGACACACACACACTGACAGCCTGTGCACACCTGTGACACACACACACACTGACAGCCTGTGCACACCTGTGACACACACACAGCCTGTGCACAGCAGTGACACACACACACTGACAGCCTGTGCACAGCAGTGACACACACACACACTGACAGCCTGTGCACGCCTGTGACACACACACTGACAGTCTGTGCACACCTGTGATACACACACACACTGACAGCCTGTGCACACCTGTGACACAAACACACACTGACAGCCTGTGCACGCCTGTGACACACACACACAGCCTGTGCACACCTGTGACACACACACTGACAGTCTGTGCACACCTGTGACACACACACAGCCTGTGCACACCTGTGACACACACACACTGACAGCCTGTGCACACCTGTGACACACACACTGATGGCCTGTGCACACCTGTGACACAAACACACAGCCTGTGCTCGCCTGTGACACACACACACTGACAGCCTGTGCACATCAGTGACACACACACACACTGACAGCCTGTGCACACCTGTGACACACACACTGACAGTCTATGCACACCTGTGACACACACACAGCCTGTGCACGCCTGTGACACACACACACACTGACAGCCTGTGCACACCTGTGACACACACACACACACTGACTGCCTGTGCACACCAGTAACACACACACTGACAGCCTGTGCACGCCTGTGACACACACACTGACAGTCTGTGCACACCTGTGACACAGACACTGACAGCCTGTGCACACCTGTGACACACACACACACACTGACAGCCTGTGCACACCTGTGACACACACACAGCCTGTGCACACCTGTGACACACACACACACTGACTGCCTGTGCACACCAGTAACACACCCACTGACAGCCTGTGCACGCCTGTGACACACACACACACACTGACAGCCTGTGCACACCCAGCACCCCTCTCCTCACACAACCCTCCTCACCCAGCTGTCCCAGCCCCTCTCAGGCCCTGCTGTCCTCATGCCCTGGCCCTGGCCTTGCATGGGCAGCCCTACACACACTGCAGGCTGTCCTCAGGTACAGACTGACACACACACACACACACACACACGCACACAGAGCCTTCCTCACACACACCCATCCACACCCAGGGCAGAACAGCAAGTCCCTGCACACACACCGCCCTCCTTGTGCACACCCACAGCCTGCTCACACCTGCACCGACATCTGTGTGCTTCCCTTGCACATCCCCAGCCCTGCACACACCTCCTGCTCACACTGCCCACCCTGCACTCCCTCACTTGGGTCCCCTCTGCCCTTGTGTACCCCATTGCCACACAGGGGCTTTCCCCCCTCCTCAGGTGTCAGCCTGAGAGGTGAAATGATGGCTTTGGCTTTCCCTTGCCCACTGACCTGTGGGTATCACTGGCCCTGGGCACAGCAGGGCCGCACCAGGCAGGTACATCCCAGGGTACAGCCCTGTCCAGGTGTCTCCTCAGCAGCCCTGCATGGTTACACAGCTGTCCAACAGCTGTCAGCTCCGGGTCACTCTGCAGAACTCGCACATTGCCACTGCCACTTCCTCTCCTACAGGAGCTGGCTGATGCCAAAAAAACACCCCAAGAACCCACCACTCTGTGGCACATAACACCTTTACAGCAGGTCCCCAGCGAGGGCTGACAAAGGGCAGCAGTGAAGGTGACAGGTCATCCCCCCAGGACTTCTCCATGCACGTGGCCAAGGCTGGGTGCTGAAGCTCAGTGAAAAGCTTCCCCTCTGATGGTCGGCAGAGGCAGACCTGGAGCACTGCTGGCCTCCCGGGCAAGGCAGGATGGCTACGCCTGGCTCCAGCCCAGAGCTGGAGAGTCACCTGGTGTAGCCTAAACCAGGACCTCTGCACACAGTCACACAGGTCAGGATGGCCAAAAAATATCTGTCATGAAGCTCTTTGCTGGAGTAAGTGGTTAACAGTGCAAACAGCTATACCCTTTACTGGGGAGAGCTGCTGCCTGCACTCTCAACACTGCTTCTCACAAAGTACTGAAACACCTACATAAGACCACCCCAAACATTGACATCTGCCAAAATACAGCTATTTTTTCAGAAAGAACAGGGCTCTTGCTAAAATTCACTTTGTGTGTTGGGAAAACAACCCCACAACACCAAATCTCTGACAGTCCTCAGATCCCCGGAGGGCACGGGGCTCTGCTTTTATCTCCCCAATATGCACAAGGAGCAGGGCTGAGTGAGGAAAACACTTCTGGGGGTGAAAGTCGGTCAGCCAAAAAAGGTCAGTGCTCCGGGGAGCGCCGCCGTGACATTTCCTCCTTGCCGAGCCATCCGGGGAAGCGGTGCCGGCACAGGCGCCGGGCACTCCGCAGGACACGAGGGCTGGCCCTCCCCAGGCTGCTGCTGCAACCGCGCTGCCGAGCTGAAAATAATCCAGCAGGACACAGAAAAATTACCCAGAGCAAATATTTACACATCACATCCCAGAGCACTCGGCAGCTGCGCACGGAGAAGCGGGCGGTCGCGTGGCGTTGACGACTTTTTCCAGATGCTAAATCGTGTTCGAAACGATAGCAACGAAAACGTGCTGGATCTGCCCTGCTGCTCCTCCTCCAGGTTGAGCTGTGGTCAGGGCCAGGCTGTTGTGCAGGTGGAGGGAGCTGAGCTGGAGCTGCCGGGTTCAGCCTGGGAAGGAGCGAGCTCCTGCAATGCCCCACCTCCCACCGCCAAACCCCACTCCCACCGTGCAAATCCAGAGCTCCCAGAGGGCTTTTGGTGCATCCTGGCAGGGCATCACTTGTGTTTGACACCTCTCCCACGGCAGTGAGGGTGCACATGGTCTGAGAAAGGCCCAGACCTGCAAAAGAAAGATGCTTTGAGAGCCCAGTCCTGGGCTGCGTGGCAGAAATTCCTCTGTCCCAGCACATGTGGATGAGGGAGGCTCTCCAGGCCCATTGCATGCAACCTGGTACACTCCCACCCAAAGTCATTCTTGTTCCACCCAGCCCTCATTCCCTTCTCCTCTCTTCCAGGCAACAGGAGAGTGTGCCAAGGGCACTTGGCTTGGTGCTCTCCCTGCTGATGTGGGGCTGGTCCTCTGCTTCCCCCAGCAGCACACGAGCCTCCCCACCACCCCAGCCCCCTCCACTCACACCCTCATACACGTCCTGAGACAAATTCCTCCGTGGGCTGTAAAAGGTGGTCCTCAGGACGTGCCTCTTTCTTACAGCCAGGCCATCAGTGCAAGTCTACAGCTGAGCCCGTGCAGAAAACGCAGAGCCAGACCACAGCCTTCAGGTGTTTGTCTCCCCCAGCTCTCCCACGGTGCCCCTTCACCATTCCACCACCAGCCAGATCCTCTCCATGGCTTTAGGTGCTGTTTCTGCACTCCAGAATACTGAGTTTGCTCTCTCCTGAGCTACCCCCATTCCTCCTGCCTGGCATGACCCAATGCCTGCTCTGTGCCACCATGTGTGGGTTTTGTGTCTGCTCTTCCAGCAAAGGCCTTGGGCCATAAATGCATCTGCACCTGGCCAGGCCATGCAGAGCATCTGAGACACCCACCGAGACCTGTGTCCTCTGAGAGCAGCCTGGCCTGCTCTGAGGGGCTCCCCTCACCCCAGCTCCTTGCTCCAGCAGCTGTCACCCCTCCACCCCTCACCCTCAGGTCAGGACAGCACCAGGATACAGGCTGCTCCAGCACAGCATTCCCATTTCTGCCTCCAGCACCCTGGATCCTAAGGACCATGGCCACAGGCCCATTTCTCAAAACTTCCTCTTCACCCTCCTTCCTCAAAACAACAGCTTAGCTCTCCTCTTTCCTTCATCTCTCCACCTTCCAACTCCCCAGTGCCATGCCCAGGTGCTTGGAATCCCACACATCCCTGTCCCACAGTCCTCCCAGAAGCACGCACAGCTTCAGGCTTCCCCCCAAGATGCCTCCAACACCACCGTGTCCATCAGATCAGAAACAGGCACCAGCCTGGTCCTCTCTGCTGTGCAGAGGTGAGCACTGAGTGCTGGAGAGGGCTGTTGGATCCAGGAGAGCTGCAGGAGGTGAGCAGATCCCTCTGGGAAAGGAGGCAGCCAGGAGAACAGCAGGGCTGCAAACACTGCAGGAGGGCTCGGTGCTGGGAAGGACGTGCCCATCCACCAGCCCTGCCCTGGAAGTGGCAGCTGGACAAATAACACAAGAGGACCCTCCAGGCAGAAAGCCAGGCTGCTGTTTCCTCCTGCAAACAACTGCCCCAGGCATGCCAGAGGAGCCCCTGCTGAGAGACCACTCAGGGGACGGGTGTGTGCTTTCATGTCCAGTTTTATTAGTGTTGCATTAGTACCATAAAATAGTTGACGAGGTCGAGCACATTGCGGTTTGTTCCAAAAAAAAAGGCTATTTACATTTAATCTGTCTTCATAAAAAACAACCCTAGAACCCAAACAATACAACAATGAAACAGATGGACAGCTCTGGGATCTACAAAGTGGTAATGTCCCCTGGTGCGCCGCGGTCCGGACAAGCCTGGTGGCACCAGCCCCGGAACTCCCATGGCTGGGGCACGTCTGCAGCCGGGCAGGCAACGCTCCGGCCACTGTCCAGCCAAGGCTCCCACCAGCAGCTGACTGGATGTGGCCCCAGAGCAGTGCTCTCCTTAAGGAAACCAGCCACCCGCTGCTTTACAAGTTGGCACGTCCCCTCCTGCCCCAGTCTGTCCCAAAGCACCAGAGTGAGCCTTCCTGCAGGAGCCGGCCCTGCCAGGAACGGCTCCCGTGAGAACACCACTGAAGGGGCTCCAGGACACCTCCAGGAGATGCTGCTGCCCATTTCTGGCCTTCTCCTGCCAGGGTAAGCCCAGGAGTTAAAATGCTGCTACTCAACTATCTGCTGAGATCAAGAGCCCCCAGATGAAGGGGACAGACCCTGCAACCAACCTAACTTCAAGAAAGCTCCAGGGCCCCAAGGCCTTTACAGCTGCACGGCAGGACTGTCCCAGTCCCAGTTTCCCAATACCTCAGCACACCAAGCAGCAGGAAAAGACCACTGGTTCTGCTGCCTCTTGACACATCTCCTTCTTAACCTCGGAGATTCCAGGTGCAACATCCTCTGCCCTGGCTCTCCAGTGCTCCCGCCAGCACACACTGCTGGTGAGAAACACAACAGGGCCTTTGTTGTAATCACAGGTTAAGCACAGGGCAGTGTGGCTCCTGGCTGAGTGTGATGATGGAAAGCAAACAGGCATATCTCCTCAGCCCCAGAAACCTCCCAGCCACCTACCCCTGCCCCCTCTGCAGGATAAAGCCACAAGCTTTATCCTGTGTTCTAATTAAAGCAGCAAAACACAGCCAAAGAGACCAGGGCTCTCCCCAAACTCATGTGTAATTCAGGAGGACTCTGCAGTTACTGCTGTGATGTAAAGGGTGACAACTGAACCAGATGGGAGCTGCAGCACCGAGCTACAGCAGCCACACGAGATGTCCCCAATGTCACCAGCGCCACAGCAGAGCCAGCCCTGACTGAGCGCTGGCAGGGCTGAAGCCCAGCCTTTGCCTCCAGGAAACTCAAGCCAGAGGACCAGGAAGCACTCAAGGTGCAACACGATGCCACAGAACTCTTCCATCTTTCATCTGCTCTCTGGAGCTGCTGATTTAGGTCAGCGTGGCGGGGCCAGCCCGCTCCCCAGAGCTCACCCCGAGCCAGGCAGGGGCCCTGCCCACAGCAGCTGGGGAAGGAACCAGAGCTCTGGGAAGCCACAGCCCGAGGAGCAGCAGAGACTGGGAGTGAGGGCTGGGGTGAGCTCTGGGACACAGAGAAAGGGACACACAGGGGACACCACCTTCAAAGCACTTCCTGGCCAGAGATCCACTCGGGTGCCGCTCACCCCAGGCCCTGCCTTTGCTGTCAAAGCACACAGCTCCAAAGCAACCCCCATGTGGGAGACAGCCCCAAGTTTCTCCATGTGAGATGTACCTTCCCTGCCCAAACTCTCCAGAGCTGAACACAGAGTGGTGCTGTCTCTGCTCTAAGCCATCCTTCTGCACTCACTGACATGACCACTCAACCCCACAGGCTGGCACAGCTCTGCAGGCACGGGCCCACTGCTGCCCCAGGAACTCTTCCTGGCCCCACCGTGAGAATCCCCCAAGTCAGTGGAGCTCAATCCCAGCATGGCCCCCCCAGAAACTGCTGGGGAAGTTGGGAAGGTAGGAGACCCAAGATCAATCACTCATTCATGGCACCAGGTCTAAAGCTCCTTCCCAAAACAGTCTGAGCCATGTGCTTTGACACTCCTTTTTCTTAGAGACAGAAACCTGTATCTACTCCAGGCAGGGAAAGAAACAGCTGCACGAAGTGGCTCCACAGGAGAAACAACAGAGGCACAACAACCTGATCAGAGCTGTGCCACCAAATTTGCATGCCAGTCCTTGCCTCCAGGGCCAGGAAACACCACAGCCACCCTGGGCACACCGCTGCCCACAGGCAGGCCCAGCCTGCCACTGCTGGCCTCCCTCTGGGATAACAAGGCTGAGAAGTCAGGGATGTTTTCTTGCACAGAAGACGCATTTCAGAGCAACAACAGCCTTCCACAGGGGAGAAATCAAGCCCTCAGGTGTACAGAGGGTCTCCCGATGCATTTGCTTGTATAAAGTTAGAACAAAACACAAACCAACATGAAATGCAACAAGCAGAAGTGTTTCTCTCACACGTACACACACACACACAGTACAGCAGGGCAACACACATTTGATAGGCAGGACTCTGGAAACCCTGTCCTAGCTACCAGGCTTTTACTTTACAGTAGGTTGAAATACAAAGAGGAGCACAGTGATGGTTCTCCCCTCACCCCCCAGTAAACAAAGTTATTGCAGTTGGTCAGCCCACCCCACCTCTGCAGCAGCACCACCAGAGCTGCCCAGGCTGCACACAGCTGGGACCCAGCCCACTCACCCTTGTCACACCAGCGTGAGATTCAGGGGAGAAATCACACACTGACTAATCTCCTTTACAAAGCTTTTTTTCTCATGCACCAGCCTCGATAAAGATGTGATGTGCTTACACACCCTCTCCCACACTGCTGCTGCTAGGCAACGCCACCCAGCCCCGGAGCATCAGCTCAGGTCACCCGAAAACATCAGCTGAGGGACACCACAGCATCCCCAGCCCAGCCTCTGCCACAGCCAGAAGCCAGCACAGGGCAGGCAGGAAGAACAAAGTACTGCAGCTAGACAGCATGTCCTGCCCAGCAGTGTGCCACCAGGCTGGGGACAGTGTCCTCCTCCCCCGCCTGGTTTGAAGGGAATACCCAGCCCCTGGCTGTAGCTGTCCCTTGTGCTGGGAAAGGGTTTCATGGCTTCAGCTGGTGAAGCAGCCCAAGCTGCCACAGGCACAAGTTCCACCTCTCACCTCAGAACCTCCCTGCTGGCAGAGCACACCACCAGTACCTGCCCAATGGAACCTGGGTGGCCCCCAGGCAGAGCAGGACCTGCCCTGCAGTGCAAAGGGGGTTCCCCGAGCCCTTAAAAACCCGAGGGTAAGGGATCAGGTTAAAAAAAAAAAAAAAAAAAAAAAAAAGAGACAAAAGAAAAAAAGAAAAAAGAGTTCAAAAGCATCACTGCCCTCAGAAAGTGCCTTCTGGAAATGCTCACAGAGCCTGGCCTGCCTGCAAGGAGGGGGACCCAAAAGGGCCCATTAGAAATTTCAGTCCCTTACCCTGAAATGCCAGAGACGTCTGTTTTTCCACATGGCAACAACTCCCTGCTCCCCATAGCCCACCCAGCACCTGACAGAGCAGCTTGTGCTGCCTCAGGTGTGCAGTGTGACACATGGGCAGGAAGGCAGCTGGACATGCAGAGTGCCTGGCTGGCTCCCAGTCCAGCCACTACAGTGATGCATCACTCCACAGACAACGGCTCATCTTCCTGGGCTTGCGGGGTTTTTTTTTGGCAAATTAATATTTTTCCTATTACTTTTTGTTTTTATTTTATTTTATTTCATTTTTTTTTTTAGAAAGCAGTAAAAAAAATCTGCAGCTGTTAAAAAAAATCCTTTCCCTTTGGAGGCTGGACAAGGTTTTATTGACAGGTAAATAATCGGTGTGAGTATGTAAATAGCAGCGACCCCACTGACGTGGTGCCCCTCAGCAGCACAGCCAGCTGGGGAACACAGAGACTGGCTCGGTTTGGTCATTGTCAAAGACCTGGGACACGGGAGTTTCCTTACACTTTGTGTTTCCCTAATTCCTGTTCCTGCCCAACCCTCCTCAGGCATCGCTTCAGCACAAACACCTGCCTGTCCCCGAGGCAGGCTCCATGCTCCAAAGGGGATCTCCTCTCCAGACCTCCCTAACTCTGCAAGTGGCTCATTTTCCACACTGGACAGTTGAACTCCCTCCAGACTCGCTGATCTCTCATCCTTTGGCAGCAGGAAGAAAGACTGGCCATCCTTTTCTCCTCGGAATACAGAGCGGGGGCCGAACGCACCATAACGCACACGATCTTCTGCAAAAGCTCTTCGAGCTGATCCACGGCTCCCCCAGCCCACTCACACCAATGAGGTCTCAGGTTAATTAGCAGTGCAGTTACTCAGCTATCTGCTCGTAAGTGGTAGGTGTTCTTGGGCAGGTTGCCTGCTCCTGACAACTCCCCCACGACTTCACGTTGTCAGCACAACTATATTTAAGACTGGTTTGTTGGGTTTGGTTTTTTTTGCCTTTGTTTAAAGGGGTTTCCTTCCTTTGTAGTAAACTTAAAGAGTTAATAGAAAAAGGTAATTCAAAAGTAATCCAAGCACATCTGTAATTAATTCTGCAGGAGAGGGCAGAGCGACGCGAGTCGGAGTTGGCACGCAGTTCCTGGCTCCTGGTGTGCAGTCCTCGGGATGGGCAGAAGGTCCCTGCACAGCTAGAAGTTAGATTTGGAGTGTCCAAATATGCAGATGGGAAAGTGCTTGACATGAGAGGACCACTGTGCTGCCAGCTGAAAGAACTTGACGTCGTTCCACTCCACCCCATCGATCAGGACTGCAGGGCAGGGTACAAAGAGAGGAGAGTTAGAAAACACCGAGGGGAAGCAGCCAGCCTGAGGCAGCTTTGCCAGAAGTCCCCTTGCAGTCGGCAGAGGGAGGCCTGGCCACACTCAGCTGCTCTGCCCCACCCAGCTGCACACACGGGGAGAAAGGCTCAGGAGCACGCCAGGTTTAGGGAGAACAGCTCGGATTGTTGTTCCTGCATCGCTCACTGACACCAGAGCTCCCCACAGTGCTGATTTCAGCGTCACCTGATCCGGCTTCTCAGCTTTCCTAAGCACACCTCATTTTCTTTTTTGGGCAAATGCACTCTTACAGGGATGGATATCAGTCTCTGCTCACTGGCACTCTCACCAGGACATCCATGTCTCGCAAAGGGGTGACACATGTCCTGTGAGCACCCCCCATGCCTGCCAGTCTCACAGGGACGGGGCCAGGATTCAGGAGGTGACCCAAGCAGGTCCCTCTGTTGGGGATTACTGACTGAACAGGCTACAAGGGTATTTTTGCTACTGGATGCCTGGCTCCACTGACAGACACTCCAGGTCTCTCTACAAGATGCACACATGGCTCCTGCTGTGGCATGAGCACGTGCCAGTGTCCTGCCCAGAGCAGCGGCCACAATGTCACCACTTACCACCAACCAGCACTTGCTCCAGGTGTGCAAGAGAAACAGGGGATGACAGAGAGGGGAATGGAGCCCTGTCCAAGCCTTGTCCTCATCCAGAGCATTGACTCAGAGCTAGCTAAAGGAGGATTTTCCCACAGCCCAGAGCTATTCAAGCATTCCTCCATGCTGGACACACAGAAGCCCATTCCCCAGGAACATCCCCATCACTCTGCCCCAGGGCACCAGCTCAACCCTTTGCCTTGAGGACAATCACAGCATGTGAGCCTTGCCCAGCACCCAAGGGGATGCAAGCACTGCACTCACCACGCAGCATGTTCTGCTGATGTTTCGCTGTGCAAATCAGCCTGCTGATTCCTTCAATACACTGGCTCTTTGACTCAACCTCCTTGTCCTTTGTTTTCTTGGGCAAAAACATCACTGGAAGAAAAGCAAACCAGCACAAGGTGAATCTAACAGCCACTAAGAGGAGCTGCACTGATTCTTGTTTGAGTTTTTGCATTTAAACATTCATGTCTGAAAATTCTAACTCCTTGAATCCTGCCTTTTTGGCAGGAGTTTGTCAGTGCTGAGCACCATCACTGATGCACATGAGCATCTTATCCCCAAATGTCTCTGTGTGAAGCCTTCCCAGCTCATAATCCTGAGCCCAGAGTGCACCTCCAGGTAACTCCTGCTCTGTTGGGACACTGTGCAGGGAGAACATCTGCATCTGCAGTGCCAGGCCTGCTGCACTGACTGTGGCCCAACACAGCCTGGGCTGCACAGACACCTGGAGAGCAGGAGGGATTACAAAACAGGGGCAGCTGGTGGGTAGGGAAGGCATAAGGAGAGCTAAAAACGGGTCCAGTTCCCCAAGAACTGTCCAAATGCATGAGCGAAGATGTCCAAACTGGTTTCACAAAAGCTAGTGGTGTTGAACACCTTGGCTGCAGGCTGGGCCATGCCCAGGGAAGAACATTTGGGGTGCCTCAAGATCACCTCTCCCAAAAGCACAACACCTACAAAGGGTGTCACCAGGGGTGGCAGCTCCAGTTCCAGCAGGGCCAGAGCTGTGCTGGCCTGGCAGTGACCTGACTGCAGGGTTATGCACCCATGTCCTGCAGCCCAGGAGGCTCTGCCAGCCTTCTCTCAGAGTGCACCAGGAGTGACTCCCAGGCTCACAGGCAGAAGATGCTGTGAAGGACAACTGCTGGCAGCCAAAATGTAAATGCAGACCTGCCTTGCAGCTTCCTTGAAAATAATTTGTTGCAGAGCTGTTCTCAATTTCTACAATGTTTCACATTACCAAGGCCAGGAGCAAATACAAAATCACCGACAACATTCAAAATGCCACTTTGTTAATTTGCTTTGAGAAAATAAAGCCACCAGTTGAAGAGCAGGAGAGTATTTATCTTCTACTTCCTTTTGACCCACAAAGCATCCTGTACAAAAGCATAAGAACTATAAAATCATGGAATTGCTGAGGTTGGAAAAGATCTCCAGGGTCATTGAACTGAACTGCTAATCTAACACTGCCAACTGCAACACTAAACCATGTCCCCAAGGGCAACACCCACACATCTTTTAAATACCTCCAAGCACATAGGGATGGTGGCTTCACCACTGCCCTGGGCAGCCTGTTTTAGGGCCTCACAACCCTTTTGGTGAAGGAATTTTTTCCTAATAGCTAATCTAAGTCTCCCCTGGCAAACCTTGAGGCTACTTCCTCATTACCTGGGAGAAGAGACTGACTCCCACCTTGCTCCAATCTCCTTGCAGGCAGTGATAGAGAGTGATAAGGTCACTCTGAGCCTCCTTTTTTCTGGGATGAACACTCCCAGCTCCCTCAGCTGCTCCTCCCAGGACCTTCCTCCATGTTCTGAATCACCCCACTGGTGCTTGCGTGGGGATTGGTGCAGGAGGAGAGTGGGAGGCCCTAGACTCCAGATCAGGGGGTACTCCTGTTTTGTCACCTCACAGGGATCTGTGATGCTTGCTGGGCTTCTGTTTTCCCTTACATGCCGTTTTCATCCTCTGTGGCTCTTTTGAGCTAAAGGCTCATAGGATGGGGCTGTCATCCCAGAAAATACAGCTATCCCAAGTGTCCAGCACACTGCCAGAAAGGAGGGGCTCATTTACCCTCATTGGTGGTTGGGGCATAAGCTGCCTCTTATCTAATTCAATATCCCAAAACAGCACCAACAGGGAAACTGTCCAGGCACAGCCTTCTGCATGTCCTTGCTCTGTCCACACCTTTGTTCTGTTGGGCTATACCACTTTAGCTGTTCAGCCATCAGGCTGAACACATCCCCTTTTTACCCTGCACACCCTTTCAAACCCTATTGCTTTACGCAGCCACTTCTCCTCAGCTGGGTAGGATTTGGGGGATAAAAATTGGACTGAGGTACTGTACTCCAGCACTGGAAAGCCAGGCAGCTGTGGAGCAGCAGGACAGGGACAGAAGGACACCTTACCCTTTTTGTTTTTTTCTTTTGTCACCACAGTCATGGACATGGTGGGCGTGGTGGCGATCTCACCGCTGGCAGGTAACCTGCTGACCTGGAGGGACCGGAAAGTGCATTTCAGTGTGTTTTTGGTAGTGGAGGGGTCCTTCTTCTCCGGGTCTCTCTTCCTGTCCACGGGTGGGGCTGCAATCCAGTAATCCACCTGCAGGCCCATCAACTCAGCACCGAGGCCCTGGCTGGGAAACAAGAGGAGGTGGTCATGTTTGCATGCCTCTCAGCAGGGCTGCCATTCCCAGTCAGAGGATAAACAGCTGGCTCTTTGGGAAGTCGGGCAGAGACATTTCATAGTGAGACTCAGCAATTACAGAAGCCCAAGAAGTCACCCCTGAGAGATGCAGCCTGGTCCCATTGCACAGAGCCTCAGTGAACCGGGACAAGCTGCAGTCCTGCTCTCCTGACCTGCTGCAGTCATGAGGGTGAGCAGTGGGGAAGGGAGCACACAAGCTCTTCCCTTAGGGGATGCTGAGTTCTATGGCACAGCAGCAAAGGCAGCTCCTGAGGTGGCCCAGATTACCTTGTCTTTGAGTGGGGAAAAAAGGCTGTAAGCACCTTGCTGCTGCCTCCTAAGCACTGATGAGTGCCTCCATCCAGGCACAGCACTGCCAAAACCAACTCTCAGCTGGGACGAACAAAGCCTTGGCAGGCACTCAGTTCCCAGTCTCCCTGACTTGCTTTTTGCAACTGCCTATCCCCAAGCCTTGCCATTTGCTGGGGAATTCCACTGTTGAAAAAAAAAAAAGTTCTGCCAGCCCTGTGATATTTGCTAAACAACAGCAGATTTCAGGATATGCTCTATTGTTGAAAACTCCTGTGCATCAGGTGGTAGCAGCCGTGCATCACCAAAACATGTTGCCAGCCCTTTCTTCAGCCTACAAAGACAAGATGAGCAGCCTGGGAAGCTCCAGCCCCTTCCTGCCCCTGCCTCTCACTGCTAACCCTGAGGGGAGCAGTGCTTCATCATTCAGCAGACCTACAAGTGACAGCCTGTACTTCTTCCTATACAGTGACAATCAGTGTTGAATAATACACAAGCACTAGACAAAAACCTAAATTTATCTACCAGTCTATGTCCCCAGTTTGAGAAATGGCAGTTGTTAAGGAAGATGAATCTGTGATCTTGAATGAAATATGCATCCCTCTGCAGCAGCAGCCTAATAGGAAACTCAAGGTAAAACAAGGACATCCCATCATTACAGTCCTCCCAGCAAATCATTTCCTTTTCTTTGCTGTTTATTCAGCTAAAAGTCAGACTACAAAGTAGAGTTCATCTTTGATGACTAAAACCACGTTTCTGGTTCTCAGGGCAATATTCAGAAGTGAGATTCTTTAAGGATGATGCTTTGGAGATGCTGATGCAAGTTTTAAGGCTCCTTTGCACCACATTTCTCAACTCAGTCATAAAGACAAAGCATTCACTAGGCCCAGGCAAGATTTTAAGTTCCATTCCCAGTTAAACACATGGCTTAATCACTCAGTTTGGGTCACCCTCCACCTCCTGTGCTGTCACTTATGGATCATGGAACAATGTTGAACCTACACTTCCTCATTTCTTGGTGATTTTACCACACAGTATGAAACCAAAAAGTATCAGATTCCTAGAGCTGAGGTGTCAGCTTCACATTTATCACAGCCAAGGCTCACGACTTAAATACCTTACACTTGTGGTGGCACCAGCTCCCAAACCACTTCCACCTTTGGAAAGCCCATACCCAAAGCTCACACACAAGGACTCAGCTCTGCTCCCCAGGGCCTGCACAGCCCCCAGCTCCCTGCACTGCCAGCCAGCTGCTGCTGGGGCACACAGGGCTCTCCTGCCATCAAACCACAGGGACACCCCAGGAGGAGCCTGGGGAACTGGGTCCCTGGCACAGGTGAATGGGCACTACCACCTCCCAGTGCTGGGAACCCAAACTGGCACTTTCACATCTCCATTTCCTCCTGTTAAAAGAGAACTCAAGCCAGTTTAAGAAGTCAGAGGTTAAAGGTCCCTGCAGGGCACTCTGGGATCGGATGAAAGGTCCCCATTCAGTCTCCACCAGGGACAGCAGGGGATGCTGCTTAGGGAGAGCACGTGAGCCCAACCTCAGAGCATGCCCTGGCACTTCCCCAGCCTGACAATCACAGGATTAGGGATGCTAGAGGGGACATCCCTGTAACATCCTTTAGTAGCCATTAATGGATCTGCTGTCCATGAATTTGTCTGACCCCTCTCTGATCTGCTGCTGCCACAGAAGCAGCAGAGGCAGACATGGTCCCTTCCTTTCTCCCTTTTAACTGAGCTCTTGCAGTGTCACTGTGTGCCCCCAGCTCTTGTGCCACAGGCTTCAGAGAACCCAGAATTGTTGGGGTTGGAAGAGACCTTCAGAGATGATCCAGTCCAACCCCCCTGCCAAGGCAGGGTCACCTGGAACAGGTGACATAGGGATGCATCCAGGTGGGTTCGGGATGTCTCCAGAAAGGGAGACTCCACAACCTCCCTGGGCACCTGCTCCAGTGCTCTGCCACCCTCTACAAACCCCAACCCCCCTGACTTTGCACAACTTGAGTGGCTTATCGCTTTCCTCTCCTCTCCTAAACTGCAGAGTCCAAAGGTTTCTAGTTTCCCCTTCTCACAAGACTGCTGCTATGTTCCCTTAGAGGTTCAGGGGAGTTGACAGAATCGAGGGGAACTTCACCAAGTGCCTCTGAGTACTAGAACTGCACACAAAGTGTTAGACAGCTACACCAACGTTTTGCGCAGCAACAAAATGAAACAAAATGAGTCATGGCCAGGGAAAGTCTTGCTGGCAATTTTCTAAGAGTTTCCTCCCTTCACCCCTAAAAATTTCAGCTAAACCAGGGCTTAGTATTACCTATAGGTGCAGTCCCCTTGCTGCTCAGATGTGCTTTCAGGCACGCACATGAAAGGGAGCTGCAGTTCCACCTTACAGCTGCCAGCCCTACCCTCACAGAGAAAGTCATCAGCACCTTCAAAAGTCACTCTGACCTTCCACTCACTTGGCCATTATGAACATAACAACCATGAGGGATTAGCCTGGCACCCACGTGTACGAAGAGTCAGTAATTTTGTTTATTACATATCTTCCCACGAGAATCCTGCCCTTGAGACATGCAGCCCTCCTACCAAGTGCAAAATCCCCCCTGCCCTCCCCAGCTCCTTGTCAGCCTCAGCAAGGACACAATCACTCCAGAGGCAAAAGAGGTGAAGGGGAAAGGTGACAACTCCAAATGCTTGCTAGGGATGAAGGAAAAACTACGGGTTTTCCTCTGGAGGAGTTCTCTCCCATGTGTATGCCAGATAAGCCAGCCAATGGAGCTGTAAGGAGACAAAACATGGTTTACCTTGGGGAGGAGAAGCTGCCTGTAACAGATGGTGAGGAAGGGGGCGTGGGGGAGGCTTCTTTCACAGCAGGAGACACGGAAGGCGGGGTGGAAGAAAGGACAACGGAGCTTGAGGGAGCCGCGTCATCAGAGTCACCTTAAAAAAAGGAAGTCACACTGTTTGTCTGGGTCTGTCCCACAGCACAGAACACTGGGATAAAGCTCCATCTCCTTGCTCATGCTCCTGCTGCACAGGTTTGTTCAGACTCAGTCCAGGGGTCAGCTGGCCCATCAGTTCTGACTTTGCAAGCCTGGGTACAAGGCAGGCACAGGCGCTGACATTCCTCAGCATTCCTCATTTGGCATCTGCTCTCCCAGGGTTTGCTCCCAGCTGATCTTGAGCCTCCTGCACAGCCACAGCCCAGCTCATTGATCTCCTACAGGGTATCTCCCCCTGCAACCACTGCAGGGCAGCACCACTCTTGGAATCCAGTACCTCTGGGTGATCACAGGGATCTCCCCCTTCCACCTGCCTCCACCCTCCACAAGCAAGGTTTCACCCCCTTCATGTTGGCCCTTTAGGATGGGGGGAGCACTGTGGCAGCAAGGAGTGGCCCACAGAAGGGCTGCCTCCCTGCACAAACCTGTGTGCAACCCAGGCCACAAGAACCTGGGTTTGACAGTGAAGCAATACAAGACACAATCCCAACACAAAGAAAACAATATTCCTGTGCATATGAAGGAGGAAAAAAATAAGGTCTCATTGACAAAACAGCATCACCCCATGTCTGTGTATGTAAGCAGACAGTATCCTATACGTCAGCTTTGCCCTCCCTCAACAAAAAACAAATGGGTCTAAAATTTTGCCCACCCTGAAGTTCCCAGGCACTGAGATCAATTTCATTCAGCAATTGAGCCCACTGTAGGGAGACAGGCATGAACTTCTGATGAACTGCCTCCTCAGGCTGAACCAGGAACCTCAAACAACTGTAACAGTGAATCCATCCCACTAATAGCATTAGAAAAATGGTGTTTGCACAAATGTGAGACTAAAGCTTCCCAGGACGTAGGTGTGGGAATTTCAACAGGCCTGAAGCTCCATGTAAAGTAACAAGAAAAAGGGGCCTCTCCCAAGAGAGAGGGCTCTTTTTCTGTAGACAAAGCATTGGGAGCTAATAAAATCCAATTTCACCTCACAGCACTCCAAGGCATCAGCAAGTCTGCTCAGCCTGTGAAGTCAGGCTCCCACCTGCTGTAGGACACAGAAAGCACACACAGATGTTCCTTACCTGATGTTGCAGAAGATTGTTCCACTATTCCAACCTTCACCACCTAAAGGGGGCAAAACAGAAGAGCTCTATCAAACAAGAGCCCTCTGAACTTCAGAAACCCAAATCCCAGCACTGAGCTCATCTTTGCACTCTCCTTGGCACTGCCCCTGCAGTCAGAGTAGTTAAGGAGTCCTCTAAGAGCCAGGTGGGTCCTGGCAATGTCCAGCCAAGCAGTGTCAGCTCACATCCCTTACCTGACCCACACAAAGGACAGCACAGACCCTGCAGAGCTGTTACAGACCTGCCCCGCTCTGCACAGCCCATCAGCTCCAAGCTATGGCAACTCCAGGGTGGAGAAAGGCTCAGAAATACCCTTCAGCACTGCTTTGATGCACCTGCTAAATTACAGACACACTGCTTCCATTGCTCAGGAGCAGCCACTTCCAGGGTGCAGCACAGTTGGGGTTTGTTAGGAAACCACAGAAGCAACAAAGTACAGTTTCTGATCAGAGTTATCTGTTCTCTGAACAAGGGAAGTGTCCAACAAAGAAGATAAAGCCCCTACCAAAGCCTCTGGAGGCAGACAGGGACAAACCACCACATGGACAGGTCAGAACAATCCAGATCACACTGTAATAAGGGCACAAATGCGTGTGGCCAGTCACCAGCTGGCACACTAAGATTAACGATCAATGTCACTGGCAATAACTTGTGGAACAGAACATGCTGCAAACAAACTCCCAAGAACACTCTATGCCTAGAAAGATAAACTGGCCCTTGGTGATCTGAAAGCAGAGACCTTCTGCAGTGATAATCTGCTATGGTACACAGGGATCATCACTCTCAGAGCTGCAGAGAAGGAGCCTTTTTAAGGTCCTTAAGAAACTTGTATCCAGGGCAAGTGTTGACCCTACACAAATGCTGACAAATGGGAAAGGGCTGCAAAGGGAGCACAGGTCAATAAAACCTGCTCTAGAATGAGAAATGATGTCATGCAGACTGTGTGGTTTGAAAGTAGAAGGTCATTAAGTTCAGACACGACCATGTCTGGACCACAACTCTAGGGAGCACATTTCTGTAATATGAGATTAAAAAAAAAAAAAAAAAGGAAGTTAATTATTAGAAGCAAAATGCTTTTGTGGAGTTTGGAGGGCAGGGAGGGGTAGGCTCAACAGTAGATCTTGGAGAGCTGTCAGGCTCTCTGGTGGATTCTCATTTAGATCCAGTCTTGAAAAAGCCATCATGTATTCAGCAGTGTGTACACAGGTTCCCTGAGGGCTCACTGGCTTGGGAGAAGGAGGCTGCAGCTCAGTTTGGCCAGTCTCCACCCAAAGGGCAACAAATCAGGCTCTGGAGTGCAGCAGCCATTTGTGCTGTATGTGTTAAATGCCAAGAGGATGCTTCACAGACTGTCACTGGCTGTGAACAAGAGGAGCAGAATTAGGGGAGGGACAAGCAACACAGAAAACTGCCTGCAGCCCCCTTGATCTGCAAGCCAGGCAGGAAATCTCTTCTGGCCTTCTCCTCCTTGTTGGCTGACTGAAGATGCTTAAGTTCAGACACATGGGAGGAACACAAGGTTAAACACCTTCCCTTCCCTCCACTCAGGGAGGTGCATGAGAACACTGCAGTTCCAACAGGCCTCTATCCAGGAAAGCTGCAGCAGCCAGCCCCCATTCCCTCCAGGAAGAGGCACATCCTGTTAACTCTCCTGGCAACTGGCTGTCAGCCCAAGGCAGCCTGAGCCTGACTTTTGTGCCAGTCTGGCCCCTTGTGAGGCTCCACTCCCAGCACTTTGAGCCCAGCTAAGCAGCATGGCACTGCCCTGCCCATTTCTGGGTCAGAGACTGCACAGTCCAGCTGCAGGACAACAGGTTTTGCACCCCAAAAGCCAAGAGTGCAGCCAACATCAGGAGCTGCAAACCCAGAAGTCACTGGCTCCTTTTCTTCCTTGTCCAACAGCTCTGAGCAGGCTGCAGCTGAGGGAAAGATCCTTTGTGAGACACCTGCAACTGGCCTTTCAGACTCTTCAGATGTGTTTCATGGGGCATTACTGTCAGGAATGTTTCAGAATCAGGAGCAAGCAGCACTGATTTGACACTCATCACCAGTGACACAGGAAGTCTGTCTGTGCTTTCAAGGCAAGTTTTTTGGGGGGTTGGCAACTGTTATGTACATAACAAAGCAAAGACACCCCTTTCAGATAATCAAATCCAGACTGGAAAAGCAGTGCTAATGTCAGGGCAACAATAATTTTAGAGCAACTAGATAAACACTCTGAGCCCCATTTGCTTGCACAAAATACAGGACTAAATCAGTCCTGAAAAAAAGCTTGCAGAGCCCAACAACAGTCTGGGATGTTCCAAGTCCTCTAGGCTTTTCATGTTACTGGGACAGGTGAAACCGCTGTTTCGTGAGAACAGTCCATCACTAGAAATTGCAGTTCATGGGAGATTCAAGTCCCCAGCAAAGCTTATCAGCAGGGAACAAATTGGGTAGATGTGTCTCTCTGTTTTCGCAGAAGGCACCTCTCCTCCAACAAACAAAAGCAGACTGTCATCTCAGGAATACTGCAGAGAGAGACTCTCACTATGAGGAGACACCAGAGTGAAAGCAGGGTCAGCCTGAGGGTGAGAGAGACTAAGCTCTTTAAATGCCTGGGGATTTCAGAGCAGCTCTGACGCACTGCCGGGACACAGAGGGGACAGCACGTGTCAGTGTCACACAGGGCAGGAACAGCGAGGCCAGCACGCAAGACGGCAGCAGAAACTGGGAAGAGGACATCCAAGAGCTGAAGAGCAGCCAGGGGATTTCTTCTGGCTGCAGGTCAATGACTTTACACCTAAAACTTAATGAATTGAATGAAGAGCATGATCAAGTAAGGGGAGGGAAGCTAGAAAAGGCAAAGGGCACACAGTGCACAAAACACACCGACAGAAGAACAATGAACAGAAGAACAGAACACTGACAGAAGAACATGGCCCTGTCCAGACACTCTGCACTTGGCACCTCAGATGGGAACACATAAGGATAGGAGGAAAAACGACAGACTATCCCAAATACATAACAGTGGTATAAATCATCTCTCTGCCGGGATACACTCTCTACTTCTCAAGGAATAGATGGGGTACTAAGAGGATGGGAGACCATCAGTGACAGGCATGCAGAGGACTGACACTGGAATAGCAAATTTGGCCAAAACAATCAACCAGGGCAATGCTAGGCAGAGCATCCCTATAATCAGGTTTCCAGGGACACATCACATTCCTGCCTGAGAAATAAAACACACTCCGTAGTTTTTTAAGTGTCCTAGAGGTTTGCTTACATATCAGGCAGCTGCATCCAACCATCAGATTGTCATGCTGAAAACCTGCCTTAGAGCACCCGATGGCTTCTGCTCTGCCCCAGAAACCTGTTAAGTTTAGGTTAACACCTGAGAACATACTCCAGCTTGCTTGAGACAGCATAACCAGGACAACACTCACCCCGACAAAGGGAATGAACTTCTGCGAAGATTCTTCGTCGGGGCTAAAGGCAAAGAGAAGAGAGTTGTTAGCAGCTTGCCTCCACTGCAGGCACCATACTCACTCCATAGGTTGCATTCCAGCATGCAGCAGGGACGGACAGGATGCAAGCGCCAGCTCCACGCTCCTCTCAGGGCCCCCTGCCAGCACCGGGAGCCTGCAAGGAGCACGCGGCCTACGGCACGTCTCTGGGCGGGAAAAGGCTCTTCCTCCCTCCCTCACGCTCCACAGAGAAACATGCTTTGGATGGCATGGCAGTCACCACAGACACACGGCCTCCCACTGCGAGGAGATGGATCTGTGCCACGACAACACGGAGCACTGGGTGTTGTTACTTACTGGAACCCGCGGCGCTCTGCACGCGCGGCCTCCGGGCGTCCCCCCTTGGAGCCGTGTGCCACAGCTTGCACATCCCCAAAGCAGTGGCCCTGCCGCGGGTTACAAGCCGTGACACGCGGTTACTGGTGCAGCAGCGGCAAGGACGTGCCCTCACACCCACGCTCACACGCTCTCACACGCCCTCCCTGCTGCTGGAGCCCGCGGGCCCGCGCACAGGCACAGCCCGGGGCTCGCACCCGCAGCCCAGCCCAGCCACGGGCCAGGAAGGGACACAGACGGCTGGAAAGCTCCTCCTGCTCTGGGCCCCGCCAGAAAGCAGAGGGGGCAGAGAGGCCAGCAGTGAAGGCCACAGTCAATCCCAGCAGGAATCAGGGGGGAGGCTTGGCAAAGACAAGAGGAGGAAGAGATGAGTGAGGAGGAAGGCAGGTCGGAAGGGCCTGCAGAGCCATTGCTCTCTTCAGTGGCAACAGAGATCAGAGATGGACCCACAGGGTGAGGAGAAGAGCACAGGAGCACATCCACATGTTTGGAGGAACTACAGTTCAGCAGAGGGAAGTGACTGCACAGGCAAGACACACATTTCTCAGTGACTGAGCACAGGAAACAGGTAGGAAGCAGACAAACACTGAGACTCCTCATGTTTCTCTTCCTGTGCATCCCCCAGTGCTCAGAAAAAAACATCCAGCATCGCTTTCACCCATAATTTAGCTGGGAGTAGCATAAATACTGCAGGTATTTCTGTGCTGTTTCCAGCAAGGATCAGAAACGCACCAAATGCACAAAGGTTGTTAACCTGTGTGATCAGCACAGGTTGGACACTTTCCTCTAAGCTCCAAGGAAAGAATGATGTAAAACTGCAGTGAACATGACTCAGCCAGAGCTCCCTCATGGTGCAAAGCAGAACACGATTTTGCAAACAGTCTCTTCGCTTTGGCTCGGCTCTGCTTACCCATCCTTAAGGCAAAGCCAGGGCCTTTGCTCCCTTCCTACCTCACACCCTCAGACACTGCACCTTCGTTGTTCTCCTAAAAGTGACCAAGTCCCCGATTCTGTGCTGGAAGGCAGAAAGGTCCCATCTTTGCAAACACAGCTGCGGGGCCCAGCAAAACATCTCCTACAAACACGACATTTCCAGCTCCAGGCTTGCAGAGGGAAACGAGAAAACGACAGAGCTGTTGGGAGAGGCACAGAACAGAGGCTCAGATCTCTTCTCTTTCCTTTAGCTCCATGGGCTTGGAGGCCAGCAGAAAGTGAGTCCCACTCACCAAGCCAGGGAAGCACAACAGCCACCCAGTCATCTCTCAGCTGCTGGATGGCTTTGCTCCGAGCTCTGAGCAAACAAGGCATGTCCAGTTCCAGCAGAAAACTCATTCTCGTCCCCCCTGGGAGCTCTGATTCCCACTGCAGAGAGCTCAGTGGCAATTCTGAAATACATCGTTTGTTTCAGTCACCATTTATCACGGCTCACAACGACACACAGGCTGTTCCTGAAGCAATCCAGCTGGATTTCAGCTCAGCTAGCCTAGTCCTGTCACATGTCCTCTTGGGAACTCTGGTCTTGCACATGTGTCTCTGGAAATGCAGCTTATCAAAACAGCTGCTCTTCATGTGGATGAAAGAAAAGATGAGATGACCGTGCTTGTTCTTCATTTCCTCCTTCATGCTCTTCCCAATTTTTGTTCTTCAGGATCTCAAGATCCCAAAACATTAATTCAGAATCTTTCACCTTGGTAACAGCAGCTTTGATTCCTCCCCCTACCACAGCCCTGCAACTAAAATATCTCCCGTCTCTGGAAAGGCAGCTTCCCCTCATTACCTCAGATGCACAGATTCCCAGGCTGCAGAGGGTTAACCCCACGAGTCCAAGGCTTTTTTTTTTTTTTTTTTTACCCACAGGGCTTCTGAAGGCCCTGGTACCTCAGCTGTAATTCAAAGCCAGACCTGGCCCAAATTTGTGATTTTTAGCAGTTATTGATGTGTCATCTCTCTAACCAGGAGGGTCTCAGGCATCACCTTTATTCCAGTCAAGTCCTGAAGGAGGCAACAGAAAAGAGAGGACTTTGGTCACTGAAGGAGTAGCAGGACTCTGGGCCATTTCAGGCCAGGCACCAGCACCACCAACTCTTCACTCATCCATGATATGAAACCTGTCCTGCCCACTGGGCAACTCCAGCTGTCTGCTGGCCAACACTCTCCTGCTTCCACCAGGGTCAAACCAAACAAGGGACAAAGCAACACCAGGTCCTCATGGCACATCAGGTGAGTCTCCTCTCAGCCTTCCCAGAAAACTCCTTCCCAGCACTCTTCACATTCCTGGGGCGGGCTGAACATAGTCAACAGGACATCCATAATTTCTTGAATCTTGACTCTCTTCTGCTGCACTCCTGTTGCATTTCCAGCAGCTGCCCAAGCAGTTTCCTGCAGTAAGCAGCCAGATAACACGAGCTCTGCTGAGCCAGAGGAGGGACCAGGCCCCTCTTCACCAGCTGTATTCATCTTCAGCAGCTGCTGCAGGGTGTGCTTGAGGAGAAGCCCTCAGAGCAATGACCTGGACTCTGCTCAGCCACTGCCCTGCAGGGCCTCTCAGACACACTCCAGGCAGGATCAGTGTAATCTGTGCTTCCTACTGCCCAGGAGCCCTCCAATCCAAGGGAACTGGGAGCAAGAGCGGGAAGTGCTCTCAAAAGCTTTTGGTAACCACATAACCAGGCAGGCAGTAATCCAGCCCTTGCCCTGACAAGTGAACAATGCCTCCATTTCCAACAGCCAGGCTGCTCCCCAGATTCATGCAAGGGCTATCCAGAAGCCACATGGCATGAGCTGTGCTGGGCACTGAATTACAGTGGGTGACACCATCCCAGAACTGCACTGGGAATGAGTGAGCCCTGAATCTCAGACCTCAGATACCACAGGGTTCACAGGGTTTCTTTCAAGAAAACGGAGAGAGACATCAATGACAGGCCTCCTCCAGCCCATCCCCATGGCCCCAGCTCCCCAGGTGCTGCCTGGATTGCACTGTTCCTTCAGAATTCAGTAGCCAGGACTTCTCCCAAGGCTCACAGATGAGTCAGTCACCCAGTGTAACTCAGAGGAGCTGCAATGGCACTTCATTTCCTTCGTGAACCCCTTTCCTCAGAGCCAGCCCCCTGCTTTCAGGTAAGGTCAGCAAATGCTCCCGAAGACCAGGACAAAGCTTTGGCACCATTGCAGTCCATCACAGGCAGTACATGCGCCAACCTTTGCCATGACAAACAGAACAAGGGCACGAGGAGAGAGCGGGGTCAGTCAGAATAGGGACAGCTGGCAAGAGAGTTATAAAGCAGCTCATCACATACAGCTACATCCTAGAGACTGGCTTGGCTTTCCTTGGACCACTAGGGCTTGTTTAACAGAGCAAATGCCAGGATTCTGGGAGATTTCTCTTGCAATGAATTTGTAGGTAGTGCTGCTTGTTTCTACCTGGATCACTGCCTTGAAAGCTGGCCTTGGAGAAGCCATTCACCTCTGGCCCCAAGCAGGGGGAGTTGCAGTAACTTTGTGTGCTGAGTACAAAACAAAAAAAGGCCCAATAATCATATGATTCAAAGCAGGGGTACCCTGAAGAGCATGGGGGTTTTGGAGGCAGCTCAGAGAGCACAGCTCCACCACTTAGCACACATCTGTCTTCTCTTTCTTAAGCTCAGAGAAGTCCCATACGTTTGGGATGCTCTGCCAGTAAGAGACCAGTCCTCAAATTTTTGATTAGTGGGAGGAGAACTGCTGGTCTGCACCTGGACACTGCACAGCTGATCCCCACCCTGAGCCACTGAGTGCCACCCACAGCACTCCCAACAAACGGGAACTGAAAAGCCTTTTCTCAGTCCTGATCCTTCTGGAGCTACACTGGATCTTTCAGATGGCTGAGGGAAAAGGCAAGGAAAAAGGCAAGGAAAAACCCCACCTTCTCCATGCTGTACTGCTCTAAGCAACTCCCTCAACAACTCCTTCATTCCCACTCAGTCTACATGCTGGGGACCCCAATGTGTGGTCAAAGGCACAGCAGTCACTTTCAGCTATGCATTCTGCCAGCAGATGCCACAGTTTCAAAGCAGTGAGCAGAATTCCACCTAAAGCACAAACTGTGCATCCCAGACCCGCAGGAGCTGTTAAACAAGGCACAAATCACCAGTTCACCGGGAAAAGAGATAGGAGCTGGGAGGGGGAGCCTAAAAGGAACTGATACCTTATGGTAAAATCAAAATGAAAGCTCTTTTTCCTTTTCAGGAAGCAACCAAAGAAAAAGATAAATGTGTTATTATACTTACAACAAAGTGATACATTTGTTTAGATAGTGCTAACAGAGACACAATTTCTGTGTTGTTTTTAACAATACCCTCCTTAAGCTGCTACCAATGACAGAGACCCCCATTCCTAAAGGAAGGCACACAGGAGACAACTGCCCATGCTCCACTGGAGAGCTTGTTCCCTTGACTCACCCTCCTCTGCTCATGGGGTACTGACCTGAAAGCAGAAGTTATTTTAAGGCAGACACACAGAAATACTGAGAGATTGCAGGCTATGCCAGAGTCCGACCATGACTTTCAGCAATCTCTCTTCCCAGTAACCTCCTAAATTAAAAATGTGAACAGCTTCAGGCATGGCACCAGAGTGCAAAGGGTGTCAAACCCCAATGGATCAGACCAGCTTGGTAAAGCGGTCCTGCACACTGCTGGGAGGGATAAGGGCAGGGCCGGCTCAAATACATTTCAGCTGTTTTCCAACAAAGTGCTGAACTGACCTTCTGGACACATTAGAAACTCAAAACCTTTAAATGTGTGTTAATGACAAAAACGAAGCTGTAACAGAACGGAGGGGGCAGTGGAAAGCAGTGCAGAACCCAGCACCTGCAGGGTGCAGAGAAAGAACCAGGCAGCCTCAGAAGGAGTTCACACTGCACTGGCCTGTCTGAGCTCCTTGCTGGTAACGAAGGCAAGCCTTCACACCAAAACCAAAATGCAAAACTGAAGGCAAGAGCTTCAAGTGCTCTGTAGCTCTTTAAATTTCCTCCTTATTATCACGTTGAAGAGACTAGACTAGTCCCTTTTACTTGACTAGTCAGTCTGGAAATACAGGAAAAACACGTAGAATGGGTGAAATTTCACTGAATCATTTCTGCACAGTAACGTGAGCGCAGACACAGAACAGAAAAGCAAGATACAATGAGAATTTCCAAAAAGAAGGGGAAAAAGTGATGCTACCCACACTTTTAATTTCTCCTAATTCCTAGGCAAAGGAGACACCAAAAAGGGATGTCAATGGACCAAAAATGAAAAATCAAATACAAGTAATTAAAAATCAACAACATCCATGTCTCATAGGGAGTTGCTAGTCTCTAACTGAGAAAACTCACATCAGCTGAGTTCAAATCTATTATTCTCCTCTGTCCCTTGATAATAGTGCTTCTCTACCCTTTAGTGACAGTTACTCTTCTTCCTGGACCATGGAGGGCCAGGGCCACCACAGGAGGCCCTACATACTCCTGAATCTTGCTTTCAGGCCCCAATCTTCGCTCCTACAGCTTGCTTATCCCTAAAGAAAAGTTGAAATGAAATCTGGTGATTGTCAGCCCTCCTCAGGAGGAGTCCTGGTAGCTTGCAACTGCCAATCAACAAGGATTTTGTCTCTCCTGCAAGAAGCTCTGCTATTTACACTCCAAAAAGAAAGGGGCTTAGTTCCCTAAACACCACTGTAAAAAAGGTCAGGTCTCATGGAAGATACTTTGTGTGAGAATGCCAAGGTCTAGTCTTGCACACCTAAGGTCACTGCGGTGAGAGATCTAGGGAACCTCAGCACAGAAAATCCATCCATCCCCCATCCTACTTAGCCTGCACTTCCCCAAACCTTTTATATCTTCAAAAAAATAATAAAAAAAAAATCACTGCACTTAAAGTAACCCCACTGCTGTAGATTCACTGAGTGGGACACACCACTGGGTGCAGGCCACCGCGAGGCTCCCAAGGGCTTTGCCATTTGGTTTTCAGACCGCTGGCACGACACAAGAAAAGCACTTTGCTTTCAAGCAGCTGCTCGTCCTGGGAGCCAGCAGGACGAGGGGGTCATACCTCTTTTGCTTGTAGGTCAGCATGGCTTCAGCAATGGGCAGCTGGTGAGCACAGTTTGCCCCTGCTATGTACTGCGTTATCCGGGACACGACGTCGGGTGCTTCCGCAACTGCAGGAGAAGAGAGGGAAAAGCATTGAAGTGACTCCTCAGAGCACTGCCAGCACTGTCCTCCGCCCTCTGACGGTGCCCAGACAGCTGCACTGGGACTGCACCTTGCACAAGAAGCTCTGCCTACCCCAGAGCACAGTAAAGCTGAATCTGTACCCAGCATTTCTGACTGAGTCTGGGGTCCTTTAGATTGGTTAAAAGCTTTTGTCTGGACCTGCCCAGAGTCAGCTTTAGACTTTTTCACGCCTTGACTGCAGGTATCTGCTGAAGAAAGTGCCTGGCCATCTCTCCCAGGTGAGCTGCTCTGCTCACATCAGCACTGAGTTACCTGAGTTTCTAATGAACTCATGGCCTTGCTGAGTTGGCCAAAAAGACTGAGGGACACACAAGGGTAGGAAGAGCACCAAGATCACGTGTATTTGCGAGATTGTGGTTCATTCAAAGACACAGCGACGCTTCTAAATGCCTTCCATACTTCTTTGCTTTCAACCAAAGAGCCTCAACTGTGAGACCACAGGAACACAAGCAACCTCCCACAGGCACTTCCATACTTTAAAATGGGCATTTTAACCCAGAGCCTTTGTATTTGAACAGTGAACTGGTTGGTAAGTGTTATGATTCTCTGCCAGATCTTCTTGTGCCATCACGGAGTTTCTGTGCAGTTGCCACCACAGACAAAAATGCAGAATGCAACAAGTCTGCACTATACAAAGATAAGGTGAGATTTTCCTCATACCATACAGCATATAACCAACTAAGGAACACATATGGCTCTTTCTGGATTTCTATGGGTAATGAAGTATTCCTAATTCAGACACAAAAATCAAGTCTGTATCAACATTTTTCCGCATTTTCAAATGCAGCAAGCGAATAAAGGAAACCAGTTCCATGCACCAGTTCTTCCCTGAATTCAGGATTAAGGGAAAGTGTAGGTTGGATAGCACACCAGGAGATTTCTAGTCCAGCCTCCTGCTCCAAACAGGGCTGACTTCACCTTCAGATCAGGCTGCCCCAGGCCTTGTCCAGCCATGTCCCCATCTGCTGGAAACAGCTCTGAACAATTACCTGTGAAGAGGTCTCTCTCCTCCTCTCAAGCTTAGAGGACTTCCAGGACCATCCTGGGAGTCTCAGGAACTCTGCAATTCCAACAGGGAGAACCACATTGCAACCTCCTCACGCTCATGGTGCTACACAAACTCCAAAGCTTTTTTCCTTCTAGTGAAATTTCTGTATGGGCAATGCTGCCCATAACAGCAGCAGATCTCAAGCTTTCACATAGCCCTGAATGTTGCAAATCCTCCTTTCTCCTGTTCCTTTCTGTTCTTGAAGAAATGGAGGAAGAAACTGTAAGCATTCATATTTTAAACAAATCAAAACTTTAACATGAAGTAAGGCTTTACTCTGGCCTAGAACAAACTCAGATCAGAACAGGAACTTGTTGGTCTGACCTAAGGCAGCTCCCACTTGTTACCACACTGGTGAAGAACAAAACTCTTCTTTAATGAGAATGTTTTCAAGGCTGCTGGCAGGATCTTTCTCACACACAACTAACAGAAGTTAATCTTCCCAGAGCTTCCAAACGTTTTAGGCTGCACAGTTCCTGAAGGAAAGCAATGTACTGAACTTAGTAGCGAGACCTCCACATGGAAGAGCAAAGCTGAGAGCTAGGTAAGAACAGCATGACTCAGAGGCAGCTAGTTAGTGCCTCTGGGAGCCAATAACTGTTTGCAAACCACCATGTGCAAGACTTAGAAAGGTCAGCATCTGAAATGGGAATGTGGTGGAGTGAGGAGAAAAGAGGAACAAAAACACTTGTCTGCTTCCTCTTGTATTTACTTGACCTTTGCTAAAATTACTCATTCAAGCTTTTCATCCCACACAGGCCAGACAGACACAGAGCCTTACCAGTGGTCTGTGCTTCAAGTTTGTTGAACAGATCTCTCCAGGCTAGATCTTGGAAGAAGTTGTTGTATCTATAATCTACAGACCCCAGATACTTGGCCACTGGATGGGAGCCTAAGAAAGAAAGGAAAATATGACAGCTGTGCTCTCCAGCACTGAACACAAGCATGGGTTTGATCTGTAAGGAGTTAAACCCCAAAATCAAAACCACACTAGACACCTCAGAAATAAACTTCTTCTGTTATAACCAAGTCGTTTAGTCCAGCTTATCTCTACAAGACCATGAAAATAAACTTCCCGGTGCAGACTCCCTCAACACACTGGTATCTTTCACTTTACACTTTCCTTCTAACAAATTAAATTTTAAAAGGCCAAAGGAAACAGGACTGGGAAACTGCTGAGGAAATAAATGATTTGGAAGGCACAAAGGCTCTACTGCTCTCCATGTCAGCCTCTTGGTTTTGCAAGCAGCTTTCCCTTCCTGCCCACAGGCTGCACCACAGCCAGGCCACCTCTGCCAAGAGGGGCCAAACCCCTTCCTCCAAGCACCATTTGCAGCCCACAGCTGTTTTGCACCACCGAGAAGATGTAATTTCCCCCAGACAGGAAAAACATCCCAGGGAAGCTTGTTTAAGGGCTACAAGCTCAATAAATATGCTGCAATTTGAGACAGCAAATGGAGCCCCAGGATTACAGTGCCCAGTGAATGCTGGCACACGCAGCAGGTCCCTGCTTATTCCAGCTGAGCCTCGTGGCTCAGCTCCTCCATGGGCAGGCAAAGACCTCCTTGCAGAAGCATTGTGTGTCCAGCCTCCAGCCCTGCATGGAGATCTGACCTCATACTTACACTGAGCAGGACAGGGAAGCTGTTCAAGTGACAAATTCTGCCCTGGGAGGTGGCAAAAAAATTGCCACCTTCATTTTAGGCCATCTGTGTCCCCAAAACAGACAACACCCCCTAGCAACTATCTCTACAGTCCCTGAACACAGGAGAAAAGTTGTGCCAGGATTACCCTTCCCAGTCACCGCCTGGCAGTCATGCTCAGCCACCAGTCCTCAGAGTTCCTCTATCTTCATCCTTCCTGCACACCAAATTTGCACATCAAGCCACACTTCCAGAGGCTGCAACAGCTGAGTCACCAGCTGGTAACTGGAAACCTGACAGATTCTTCAAGATGACCCCAGTTGCTTAACTGTACTCACCATGGTCCAGGAAAGCTCTGGTGGAAAAAAATCCCCAAACAATAAACCCACTGTCTCAGATCTCCCAACCGCCAAGCTGATTTCCAGACTTCAAAGAGAGGTGAAAGCAGCAGGTCCCTCTGGGCTGCCCTCAGTGTCATTAGAGACTGGGACCCATCATGTCTCCTGCAGTGGAGTTTTAAGCAGAGCACACAGCACAGCTCTGCACCATGTACTGGAGAAGCTTTCCCACATGCTGGGAAAACACACTGCACATGGAAACAAGCAATCAACAGGAAGTTTCTACCCATGGGAGCTATAAAAAATGTTAAAATACCCTAAAACAGCCCAAATAAACCCCAACATTTTATTTTATTTTCCCCTTTTCAGTTGTTTATATAGTGTTTTAGACAGCCAAAGAGTCTTACAGCCTCTAGTAGCATGGAGCAGGACTGAATCTCCCAGTTCACATGTTTAAGCATTTCTGATTGCTAATAAACCACTGAAGGTTGACCCTTCTGTCACTGGAGTGTGTAGCTGTGGACTCTGAAGGTAAAACCATCCATAGAAAAAGTCCACCAACTCTGGTTCAAAGGTATTGCAAGCAGCAGAGAGGCTTTTCCTTTAAGACATTTATGGCACAAGTCACCATTCTGTCTCGGGTGCTTTTTCAATTGTCAGAAATGAGAGGTGGCTCCTCAATCACTTTAATGAACTGCCAGAGAGCTGGCCAGAAATAAGCACTTGATCCAATCAGGAAATACTGCAGACTTCTATGGAAAAGGTCCTGTTAGAGAAGTTTCTATATTTAAAGTAGAATTTTAAAAGAATTCACAGTTCTAAAGCATTTCATTATCAAAGTGCCTGGTTAATTTTTTCTTTTTTGATTACAAAAGAAAGTTTTAAGATTAAAAAACCAACCCAAACCCACACTAGTTAAATCTCGTGTTTCACTTTCAAAGAGAGTGTCTTTTCAGATCATTAAAAACTGCGGGACAGAAAACTCTTCTTCTGAGGCCAGGAGACAGCCAGTAAGTGAGTAGCAAAGTCTCAGACACAGATTCTCATTCAAAGCACATTTAACCTTACAGAAATTAATATTTTTTGTTTGTTTTTACTCCCTAAAGGGCTCTCTCTTCTCTTCCTGCCAACCACTTTGGAAACAAAATGCCTTTTTTTTACGGAAGGATACAGCTCTTTTCCTCTGCCTTTTTTATTTCACTTTTGCAAATGCCACCACTGAATGGACAGCCTAACCCCAGTGCTCATGGTGCTGGGCAGCAGCTTCTGATTTCTACAGGAACTGCCATCAGCTGCTCCCAATCCCAGAGAACTGGAAAACACCAGCAAAAAGTGCTGTTCAAGTGTTCTGTTGTTTCCATCTCTTAAGTGCTCTGTCCACACACGTGAAGCCCCTGGACCACACCAGCACTGCCCAGATGTCCCTGCCCAAGCACCAGTGACTGCCCTGCTTCCCAGGCCTTGCCAGCACAACATTCCTCGTGTTTCTGACTACAACAAGACCCCTGGTGCTGTTGTCAGTCCACTCTACTTCCCTCACCACAAGCCATCCAAGCTAGGGAACCTGCCAGCCAGGCAGGCTTGCTGAGCTGCTGAAGGGGCAGGGAGACAAAGTGTTGGAAAACTGAGGGAAAAACCTGAGCAGACCAGCACGTAAAGAAAAGGTCAAAAGATGCATGTAATTTGAATAATTCAATTTTTCAGCAGTTTCAGAGCCTTTAAAAAATTTTCAACCCCTCCTCTATTAACATTTTCTGAGTCAAGCCCAGGGAGGCCAGAACAGTTATTGCTTTGGGAAACGTGGTGCCCACAGAACTTAACATTTCAGCCAGGGAAAAGGGCTTCTAGAACAATATTCTGTGCATAGGAGTCTCCCTGTATGGGAAGGTAGTACTTAACCCCTTGCTTCAAACAAAAGGCTTACAAGCAGACTTTGGCATCAGGAACTTGCAGGAGAAAATTCACTCACACAAGAGCAGCAACACCAGCACTACACAGTCGTATAACAATTTGCCTCATTTAACCTCTAGCCAAAGCTCCAGAAAGGCTTCTCCTGAGGGAACACAGCAGATTTCACCCATTCCCCTTCCTGTGAAGAAACACCATTCCTTATTTACCTAGAGGGATGATCAGAAATTTCATGTAGCCGAGCCAGTCGGGGGTTTTGTGAGACAGCTGCTCTACAAAGAGCCTCAACACAGCACTGAGGTAATTCTGGGCTCCTGCCACTGCAATTTTAATTGGGTTTGGAGGCTGTGAATTGCAGTTACAGCTAGACAGAAAAAGAGGAAACATATTTGTAATTGTGCCTTCAACCACGTATTTCAGAACAAGCAGCAAAAAACCCCCAAACCAACTGGTTAATAACAATTATAGCAGCAGAGACTTTGTTCAATACACAAGGCAATATTGCAACAATTCTCAGCAGCTTAAAACATTATTAATAAAATACAATACTCTTCAGTAATTTCTTAATTGGTCTCCCTGCTCCTTCTTTTGCACATTTTGATGTTCTTAAAGGCTGGGCTCAACTATGTAGGTTAGGATGTATCTACAACTGCTGGGTCAGAGAACACACTCAGGTACCCACAGCCCTCAGCAGGTAAGTAGGGAGTGCCTTCAGGAACTGAGGAATTAATCTGGGAATTGCTTGGAAGGGAGAGCAAGAACTATTTAAAAGGCTCTTATTTGTTTTGCATGCTTTATTGGAGCATGCATCTGACCCACGAGGCAGCCTCCAAAGCACAATCTCTGATAATCACTGCTCTTGGTGACTTGTATGCCCCCACAGGAGGCAGAACAGCAGTACCCTGCAGGGGTGGTGAGTGCTGAAGAGCCACAAAATTCTGATTTCAGGAGAGCAGACTGGAAAGGTTTCATGCAGTAGCTGAGAAATCAAATCCCTGAGTCCTGGGGCACAGAAGCTGAGAGGTTTTTAGGGCTGAGACAACACAAGCAAGGTGAGAACTTACTATCTCTGTATCCTGGAGACAATTGTGCTGAAAGCTGCCTGAATATCAGCAGAGGAACATGTGCAGACCACTGGCAAGGTGTGCTTTTGCAAGACATCTGAAAGATACTGAGGAGAGAACAGAACATTTTAGAGTCCTTTTTGGTTGTTTTTTTTTTTTGTTGTTGTTGTTTTTTGTTTGTTTGGTTGGTTGGTTGGTTGGTTGGTTTTTTTTGGTTTTTTTTTTGGTACAGTTTGTCACAAGAACAAAACGTGCCTCCCCCAGCCTCCTGGGTATTCTCACAGCCACTCCTGGGCACTCTCCCTGTGTCTGATTTGAAGGTGATATGGCTATTTCACAAATTCCTTCTCCCTGCACAGCAAAGGAAAGCTCTCCTAGAAAAATGGCAACATCTTCTTGACAGACACAACACCATATCCCAAACACAGCAATGCAGCAATGACTTGTCTAGAGCAGCACAGGTTTTACAGCCACAGAGGGCAGGGCAACAGCAGCAGACCATTCATTAGCAGACAGCACTGGAAAAGAGCAGACACTGTCCACCTGCCTGTTTCTGGAAGTGCAGTTGCATCTCTCTGATCTCTGTTTTCAAGAAATGCAATGTTCTGCCCACCCTTAAACACTGAAGAAAGGGAAGGGTGCTACCACACACATGTTCCCTCTGCATGAGGGACTGTTGCCCCTCCATGCAGCTGACAGGGACACCACACACCTCAGGTCCACATGGACATAATTATGGCACTCAGTAATTACCTCACACTTTAAATTTCTGCATGACTAATCTATACAAACCCTGTCCACAGCCTTCATGCCCCCTGATGCCGCAGGCACACGCTGCCAGAACCCCTGGAAGATGATCTACAACATCTTCTGTCCCTCTCTAGAAGGCATTTCTCTGTCTTCCAAGTATAGAGGAAGTGGAACCAGTAGCTCAGATGATATTTTTGCTCTCTCACACATTGAGACCCTAGTTCTTCCAGAAGCAGAAAGCCAAAGCAGACAATGTATCTCCACAAGCCTGGCACAAATTCCCCAGGCAACAGCCACCCAGCACATGTTCATTGGTCCTCTTCCATACATATTTTATTGCTTTCTTAGAACAGGGTTCCAAAAGGAGCAAAATTTGTTCCAAACCGTTCCATGTTGTCAGCAAAAGAAAGTATTGCTCAGGGTTCTTCTTAAAATAATTAACCCTCAGCAAGGATGGGGTGATTCCTGCAGTCAGCAATCACAACAAGCACATGTACATGGTTACAGAGCTGACCCATAACATTTTCTCCTGTTCACCACCCCCACTCAGAAATCTCAGCCTAAACCAACACAAGGTCAGACCTCCTTGCTTCCTTTGTCCCAGTCTACCACAATTTAGGGAGCCTTTGAGTGCAAGGGATTAGTCATATTCCCAGTGTGCTGCTAACCAGAAGGAATGGCACTGCTTGGAGGAGAAAAGAGCCTTTTCTCTGTGGAAAGGCTCAGGTGGCAAAGCTTTATAAGATCCCAGCATCTGCTGGTCAGATGAAATCCAGCCTGTGGGCACTGAACACTCTGCAGGCAGCAGAACCTACTTTGTTAGTGCAGAGCTCAAGGCCTGTCCATTCCTGAGGAGGAGCAGCACAGGAGAACTGTGTTGCAGGTAATATCTCATGCCTTTACCTGGCCTTGCCAGTCAGATGTGTTGACAAGAATAATGTTTTCTGGCAGCTGGTCGTCAGAAACCAGGATGTGATTTAGCTGATCGTACACTGTTTTCCTGGGGATCTGGAAATAAAGAGAAAGAGAAGAGGACAGTAAGAGGTGTCAGCTCTAACCATCAAGCCTCCTCCTGCAATTGATGAGGTGGCTGTGCATGCTAGCCAGTCACTCCATCAGCAAAGGCACACTGGGCTGCTGGGACTGATGCTCTGCAGCTTCTTCACTGTGGATTTGTTGGCTGTTACTCTCTCTGCTATGCACTTTTACTTACATTATACCAACTAACAGCAGAACTTAAGATTCATAAAAGCCAGGAACAATCTCCTTCAAGGAGGGAAATAAGTGTGTCCCACAGCTAACAAAAGCACGGCACACATGCTGTGCACAAGACAGTCCCTAGCAATCCGCCTTATTTCAAAGGAGTAATTCCTCAACACATCCCTATTCATTTCTCATTCTAACAATCTGTTCCAGTGTTTCAAGTTTATGGCTGGCTGACAAAGCTACAAGCTGGCAAACCCCAGCAGACTGGATGGAAGATCAAATTTTAGCCAAGACATAAATTCCCTCCTTCCCGAAGCTGCGGGGCCCAGTTCCCTCCCAGCAGGGACAGAGCTTGAAGCGGAAGGAAGAGGAGGCAGTGGAGGGGAGGAGATGTGTGAGTGGCTGGAGGGCCAGCAGTGCTGTGCACACCTGCAGGTGGTGCCTGGTGTCTGGGGAGCGCTCGTTGTCCAGGCTGTTGGCTCTCTCGTTCTGCGGCCTCACCGGCTGCCTCTCCTTCAGGGATGTGCTTCTCCCTCGGCGCCCCGTCTGCTTCCCTTCAGACCTGCTGGAGGGAGAGATGTGCTTGCACTCCCAGGGCTGGCACACTCCTGAGTGAGACACAGCCCTCAAATTCCCATCACCCAGTCTGGCAACCTCAGTAATGTCAGCAGAAGCACTGGGGAATTCTGCAGGTGGATCTGAGCTAGCTCGAGAGCTGATGATTCTGTTTCTGCCAGCGCACAGCACACACCTCAGCACATTCCCAGGAGTCCCAGGATGACTTCCACAGCCCAGGCTAACACCCACACCACCTCTCTGCTATTGCTACACCAGCATAATAAGATCCAGCCAGACAAACTGCAGTCACACACCCCAAAGCAGCACAGAATACCTCTGGGCATTCATTTATCAAGTGCTCCAGACCCATCGCTTAAGTGCCCAAACACAAGGAGGGTATCCCTGCAGCTTAGTGCCTTAAGGCCACCCTGACCAAATCCTAGCATGCTGTCCATGACTTCCCAAGCAGCCCTGCAGCAGGCACAGCACTGTCCCCCTGTACCTGGTGGATGGGATGATGAGGGACTCTGTCTTCGTGATCTTCCCACTGGGTGGGAGCTTCTCCACAAACACATCTGGAGTGGGGAGTTCAGCCTCCTGGACCTCAGCTTGCTGGTTAGACTCCTGCAACAGCACAGGGAACAGTTACCAGGAACAAACCCTCCCCTCTGTCTCACCTGAGGAGCTTAGCTCTGGCTGGGGCACACTGAGCTTGCCTCTTCCAAACATCCTCCTCACTGCCACAAGGGAGAAACCAGTAGTGGCTCTCTGGGGCTACCCATTCCCAGCTCTGCCTCACAAGGGAGCTGGAGGTAGGAAAGGTGTTCAGATAATGCTGTTTGGAACAGGCACTCTCACAGCTCAAAGCCAGGGACATGCCTCCTCATGCAATGCAGATGAATTCATCTTACCCAGATGAACTAGCTAAGAGACATGAGAGAAATGTTACACACCCCACATGCCCAGCAGAGCAACTTGAGCTTTGGGAGTTTTATCCTAGGACCAGCTTGATTTCTGATAATTCAGCATAAAGTAATACTTCTGTCTGATAAAATGGAATGACCTTGAGCATCCTTTACATGCTCAGTAGTAAACCTTGGGCCAGCCTTCCTCAGGCTGTTTGAACAAAAGGTCAAATAAAGCATTTCACCTGCAAAAGGCAGAAAGACAAGAACCTCTGAACTAAGTCAGGAGGAGAACTCAGTGCTATCTTCACTGCAGCTGATGTTACCTGTGGAAGTTGTGTTGCATGTGCAGCTACATGGACAGACAGATGCATCCCACAGAATGCAGCCCACAGCTGACACCCAAACCCACAGCAGGAAGGTCAACAAGTGCATTTTCAACTTACATAAGGGACAGTGTCAGAAACACTGTCGCCTGCATGTTTGGTTCCAAGACTCTTTGTCTTTTCAGGCACTTCTACCTGCTTGAGAGAAGAAAAATCCTCAGGAGCTTTAGCACCAGCACAGTTTCCAGCCACACTCTCCGGGTCAGGCTGTTCAGAAGAGATGCTTCTCCATTTAAACATCACACAGCTCTGCAGCATGGCCAGCAGTGCTCCCTGCTCACACCAGGGCTGTGCACATCAGTGTGGGATGTGCCAAAGCTGATGCACAACACATAGGAGAGGCAATGAAGTGCCCTGGATGGGACTGACACTTTATGCCCATCCAGGAGGGAATGGAAAAGCAGCTGAGCTGCCCCTGACCATTCACTGTCAGCCACCAGGAAAAGCATCCCAACAACAGCAAAGAAAAGCTTCCTGCACAGAATGCTTGGAAGTCCCTAAAACTCCCAGGCAACATCTTCCATCCTGGCAGTCATTTCAGGCACATGGGAATCTGAAGCTATTCACACCACCAGCAAGTACTCAATACATAACCCGAAGATGCACCCTTGAGTTAATACAATATTTGCATTAAAAAAGAAAACAAAACAAAACCCCCAAACTGGCCAAAAAAAAAAAAAAAAGTCTCCCCAATCCCCAAAAAATCCAAACGGGTTTTCTTAGCAGAAAACTTCTATCTCTGCATCCAAATCTTTGGAGGGGGTAAGAGAGGGTGCTTGAATTTGCACATGCAATTAGAGACAGTGCAAATAGGTAACACTTGAAATGTGACTTACAGGACTTGGTGGCTCTTTCTGGCTCCTGATGCTGTGGATGCTACCAATTTCTGTCTGAGAGCTGGAGTGTGACAGTCCTTCAAAGTAAGGTCTGAGTAAGAAAAGCAAAACCCACTTCTGATTATCAAAAACACTGACAGGGCAAGCCCACCACATTCACAGTGAAGCAACATGACAGCTCCCAGAAGATCTTACTGCTCCCCAATAGTTCCAGTAAATAGGCTGGTTTTGAAAGGAGAGGAAGGTGTCCAGGACAGTAAGAGAAGCCAGAAAGTCCAGGCATCCCCAAATCTAGCTTTTGACTGACATACAGCAAGTAGAACTACTGCTTCCCCCCACAGCCAACCCTCTACTCCTGGGTAAGTGATTCTTGGGCTAATATGCATTTTATTTCCAGCTTGCATCTGGATTTGGCTGCCAGCCCTAGGCTCCAATTACACATTTGCTCAGTAAGATAAGGTACCACACACAATCAGATTGTGCTTCCACTCAGAAGTCAGCTCATCACATCAGGCTACGAGACTCAATTACAAGGTAAGGAACTGATTTTTTGTTGTCGTGGGAAAAACCTGCCTTAAAGCCATCAACATTTATCACATCCTCTTCAGGATATGAACACAAGAACTGGACCTAGGAAACTGCAGAGTGTCTCCCCAGGACCACACACATTAAGTTCCCGTTCCAGCATTACTCCAGCAATCACATATCCCAGAACAGTTTGCTCCTCAGCTCCAGGGAACAGGATATGAACTCTCAGCGTGCAAAGTAAAACATTTTGGCTTGTCTCAAAGCAGCTGCTTACCACAACACATCAATTTTCAATTCCCTTCAACGTGGGGCCTACCAACTGGTTGGTATCTTGGGTTGTATCTTTACATGCCAGCAGCCCCACCACTTCCACTGCTGCCCCAGTCTATCCTTGACATCTTCTGGCTCACTGACAGGGAACAGGTCTCTCCAGACTCAGAATCTATTCTTAGCCCAACGAGGCTGTTCAGCATTAATGAGGATATAATGACACCTGGTAATTAGCAGATTTAGCAGATGCTGTAGTGACCAGCTGCAGTGGGCAGTGCCATAACTCTTTGTTTCAGAGCCACCACCCACTGAGGGCCTGAGCATGCAACCACACAGCAGTCAGAAGCACGAGTGCAGGTCAGTCTCACGTTCTCAGTCTTTATTGAGCAGAGATGTGACACAGCAGCTCTGTTAGCTCAGGGCTCTGCATCTGCTCTGAGCCAGCAACCCCCAGCTCAGCTCTGCAGAGCTGGGACTGACCCACACGGGTTCTTTAAGAACAGGCTTGAGCATACCCACGTGTGCTGTAGTCACTGCCTTTGGGGCCTGAGGAATTCATTTGTTTCCTGCAGCTCTGCTTCCTTAATCCCTGCAAAGACTCTCTTTCCACACAGGGTGTTATTACAAGAAAGGTCTTTCCAGAAAGACAGTTCATCCCTGTCTCAGCACACAGTTCCTTCCTGTTTTTACTACCTCTTCAAAACACCGTGTACAGTTCAATTCTCTGCCTGCCTGCCCCCAATTCCTTCCCTGTGCTCAGGTGGCAGGGCAGCAAAATATCTGCAAAGGGAACAAGGAAGAACTAAGACTGAAGGGAAGTTAGACCCCACACACACTACCTCCAGACCACAAGCTGTCATTCCCATTCTAACACCACCACGTCAAGAGGGGGAAAAAGAGCATGGAAGGGTGGGAATACACCCAACATTTGACACTGTATATGGGGTCTCTCTGGCCCAGCATAAGCTGCCTCACACTTACTTTAACTTTGGCTTTGGAGTGCTCAAGACACTGTCATCGTCCTCCATTTCTGGCCCGCTGTCACTGGGGTTCTCTATATCCAGCGTGTCATACAGAAGATCCAAATCCTCCTCCACCTCTGGAACATGCTCTGCTGGGTCCTGCTCTGAATCCAGAACCTACACAGGACAAAAACAAGTGTCACCAGCTCTGCTAGGAGCCAGACTGATCCCACATCACTTGTGCTCCCCCCACAACTGCAGTACACCAGCGCTGGGAGTAAGTTCTGTTCCTGGTGCTGGGATACTATATCCAAGGATGATTAAGTACATGAGAAATGCTTGTCTTGGATCAAGTTTGTCAATGCCTCTTGCTCAGCAGGAGTTACATACACATCAGCGTGCCATTGAACCCTTGATTATGTCCATCATCCAACCCTATTCTATAAACAAAGCTTTAAAAAGGCTCCAAAGAGTCTCAGTTTTCCTAGAACCAGTACAAAATTCCAGTATTCCCAACAATGTAGCCTGTCTTGGGTTTCACTGAAAAAGCTGCCCTGACACCTCCTGATTTGATACCCAAAATTGTCCACAGGAGGCGCCTGAAACCTGGACGAGGATCCGCTGCCACCGCCGAGGCAGGGAGAACAAACACCTCACACTGAGCCCGCTCCACATAAACCCCGGAGCAAGCAGGGCTGTGCCCGGTGCAGAGCTTGCTTCTTGAGTGGCAGCTCCTGAAAAGCAGCAGCTCGGCTGCCTGAGCGCTCAGCTCCGGGTGCTGACTGTGCCGAGCTAACTTGGGAAGAACAGCAAAGCTGACAGGACTGCTTGGAAGAGTAAGGAAGCACGAGGAGTTACTCACTCTTTCCCACAAGCCACAGAATCAGCACACAGCCAAAGGAGATGTTAACTGTTTTCGTATTAGAAACTTAATGTTACAGAGGTTTCCTGGGCTTTGGATCTGTTTCATCCTTTGCAGCTCTGACCAAGCAGCTGACCCTTGTGGACTGAGCTTCCTACTCGAGTTTTTCATGTCTTGCCTGGCTGTTCTAGTAAGATGATCAAACAGGCTGGGCTTTAACTTCACAAGCAATATGCATCACTTGGACCTGCTTCCCTTTGAACGGGTCAAAGATAATTTCAAAGCCATCTGCAAAACTAATGGGTAGGCACAGGGCTGCCAAAATCCACTTTCGATAAAACTTCATCTAGAAAATGTTTGCTGACATTTAGAAGCTGGCCCTCAAGCCTCCCTGCAAGGCCAGCATATAGGGGAAGGTCACATGCACTGTGGACTTGAAAACAAGGTGAAGGGAACAAGAGGAAACAGGGGAGTGCTCCTGAAGACTGAAGCGAGATGCACCAAGCAGAGGGGAGCACACAAGGCAGGAAGGTTTACAGAAGGAGTTACTCACCTCATCAGACACTTTAAACCTCTTCAGCAATGCCACAACCTTCTGCTTGAAGTTTTGTTGCTGCAAGTTAAAGACACTTTTATGTAAGTAAAGCATTAAGTGGGCTGTTTTCTCCCAGCCTGCAAGAAGCCAGACACATCTGACCCTGGTACTACACTGCTGTTTAAAATCAAACACCACCTGGCACCACAGACCACCTCCCTGCTGTTCTCACACTGAAATCAGCTTTTCCACACCTATGATAACTTCATTACCACCAACTGGTAGGTCCCACCACAAGGAGCACTATAAATCTGAACCATGGCACTCCACTTTTGGTTAGACACACAATGGATAACAATTTCTATCTGCCAGATCACCTCCCTGCACCTTTTTGATATATTCCTGGAAAACACCTGACAGTCAGCTCTTCTGATTCTTAACAAGGGTGAGCCAACAGGGACAACTACCCACTGACCCCAAGAACAAATGTGATTTTTACCACCAAAGCATGAGGGGTTTTTTGTGGGAATTTGCATGGCAGGTTCATTTATTCCACTAGCAGCACTGGTGAAAAGCTCTGGCACTTATCCTCAGCACTTGCCCCGTCACACAAACGTTTCTCCAGTCATACTCCCAGATCCTGGACACAGCAGGAACCAAGGCCAGAACAACACAAGGCAAACTGCTGCACTTCCTTTGTGCTTGCTCACCCCAAGGTGCTCCCCCTTCTGCAGGATCAAACAGCTGAGAGCTGTTTGCCAGGAGCTGCCCTTCTCTGCCTGTCACTGACAAACCTGATGTGCACATTCTCAAGAAGACAAGAGGGCCCAAGTCTAAGTGCTGGTACAGAGCATTTGAGGTGGCATCCTTGTGTCAGGAGGGAAGGGAGAAGGAAATGGCTGGCACCAGACCAATCTGAGGTGAAGAAAGTTGCTCATTTTGCCGACTCTCCTGAGCTCTTGCAAATCCAACTGCCTACTCCCAACTCTGGCCTCAGACACTTCACCCAGACCCCAAACTGCACCCTTTATCTCTAAACTCCTATCCTGCAGCTGCAGCCACCTTCTAGACAGCTGAAGCTCAGGTGAAATAAATCCACCACACTCTCCCAAGACAGCCCTGCTTCTGTCCCTAACGCATCCCTGAGGCTGAGATGCTTTCACAATAGAGAAAGTTCTGCTCTGGCTCTGGGTGTCACACAAAAGCATCCACCACAACACCTGAGACCAGTCCAGCAGCCCGTGGAGAGGGGACACTGAGCATGCAGCAGCTAAGGTGACATGGCAAGAGCTGTTTGCTGGCCTGAATGGTTTCACAGAGATCTGGTTTGCAGCAGATCTGGTTTGCAGCTGGGCTGATGTCAACCGGCATCACCAAAGGTAGTTTTGCAGCAGCTAGAGATTCAGCATCAGTTCAGAGGTCAGGGCTGGAAAGGCACTCCTGTTATGAGTTCCTTGCTTAATAAGCAAGTGATGGATTCTGTCCTGACTGGTCCCTGACGCTCCAAAACAACACGGACACCAAGGATATGAACCAGCACACTCCTGGTCTCATAGGAAGGACCCTTAGAGTGACATATTCAGGTCAAAACAGGGTTTATTTCAGACCTTAACAAAACATGGTTTTCACAAACAGCCTTAGACCATGGTGTGGTGAAGCACAAGTCCCTGCTCCACGCAAGTGCAGCTTTGCAGGCACACTCATGCTTGTGTGGGAGGGTGGACAGCCACATGCATCTTTCTAAAGCTTCTATATATATAATATCCAGCTCCTTCTTTTGCCTCAGCACCACATGCACCACCTGAAGTTTATCCATCAAGCTCCAACCCCTGACTAAGCCACTTCATTTTGAAAACTTCCCTCTGGCCTCTCCCACGCAGAGCACAAATAGGAGAGCTTTCCTTCACTTAGAGCTACTTTCAGGACTTACATGAGCATGGATCCTGCACTGGCTTCTTCATAGGGGTGGAACTTCATACACTTGCATGATTTTTGGAGCTTCTTAACCTTGCAGCCAAAGGACAATCAAGACATGCACACACCTCGGATGGTTCCACTGCCCGAACTGGCTGCATTTTCTAGCTCTTCACATGCTGTGACCACGCCCCCAAAGCTCCATGCTGGGCCAGGGTGTCTTGTCTCCCACAAGCCACATGCAGTGCCCATCCTGGCCAAACCCCCTCAGTGTTAGTAAAACTAATTTCCACCGACCCTGGTTATGGACGTCGTTCTTACTATCGATCTCCGCTGCTTCTTGGGCTTCCCCATCTCGTACTCATCATCATCCAAATCCTGAACAGAAAGAGGATTCCCGTGTTACCTTTGGGATTCTGTGACACAACGAGCATTTAGTGCTAAAAATGTTTCTCCTACGAAGATGAACCTGCTGCTCTGTCTTCCAGGCATCCAGCATTTGCCTTGATTGCAGTTATGAGGGCAGAGGGAAAAGGAAGTGAGACAGGTCTGCAGGGACAGGAGTAACAGCTGGAGAAACAAAATAGCCCTACTTCTACATTCAGGGAACAAGGACAGTCAAAGCCCCACATTTTGGTGGGTCCCTCTCTCAGTACCCTCTGACAGGTGAAAGGCAGGTGATGCCAGAGTCTGAAGGCAAGTAAGACCCAAGCTCCAAAGCATCTCGCATCTAGTCAGGGGATTCTCCGTAAGGATCTATTGTGCAAAAGGTATTAAAGACTAAGGGCTGCCTCAGACCCCACTGGCCCTTTAATTACAGCTGGGGATCCAGTTGGGCTCTTTGAATCCAGTGAGCACTAGAGAAGCAATCAAATGATGCCCTGACCATTAAGCAGAGAAGCACAAGGATGTCAATGTTTTTTCAGGGAGCTCGAGTCCAAACACGTGTACAGATAAATCACAGCATGACAGAAGAAATGGGTTACTGTGCAGGCCTTCTCCACTGCAGCTGAACACTTGGTAACAGTCTCTCACTGGCATGGTTTAGATACAGAAATAGGCTTTTAGCTTCAAGCAGGAGCTGGGAGTGCACATGCTCCAGTGAGCCCTCACAGGGAGAAGCCATGCCCTGAACAGTACCTGGCCCTGTACGGCATCATCACTGGCCTCCTGCTCAGAAGAGAAGCTCTCGTACTCTTCCTCGGAATAGTTGTCTGAAAGGGAAGGAAAGAGGGGAGAGATCCTGTGAAACTCCTTCAAGGTGAGGGCACGGTCTCATCTCAGGGGCAGAAAAGGCCAGCTAAGTCACAAATCAAGAAAGGAGGCACACAAGGAGAAGATAAACTCGCAGGCATCTATCTGTGCTAGAACCAGTGAGATGGGAATTGTCTGGAGGAAAGGAATGAGGAGAAACACACCCAGTAAGAAGGAAGGACCAGGACACAGATAAGGCTCCTCCTCCTTTTACCCTGGAAAAGTCAACCACCTGGTAGACAGCAGCAAGCAAAGAGGTTTCTCCACAAGGGAAATTACTTTTCCCCCTAATGTGGGCAGAACTGACTTAAAGGGGCAAGTAAAACATGACAGAGTCTAAAACCTTTATGGAAATGAGCCTTCAGGTGAGCTGCCCAGCCCCAGGCAACAACACACAGACACCTACGTGCACTGCCTTCAGCAGGTCACTCTTGCAGCAGAGAGCAGAGGGCTGGTACCACATAAAAACATCACCACAAGTCTGAACCCAGTGACTCCCCTGTGCAGTTCACAACATCATGGATTTACACCCATTAGGCCAGGCCATCACCCCCAGCAAAATGTGCTGCAAGTCTGCAGGTCTCACCTAAAGTCAATGAAATTTATTGTAGAATACTCAGAGGAAAAAGAAGATGGAAGAGTAGCTTAAATGTGAATCTCCTAGATATGACACTGATAGCCAGGTGAGAAGCTACAGGCTCTGAAAACATCCACCAGTAATGCTGGGAGAGCACTGGTGAGGACACAGCCAACCCCTGCTGCATGGCTCAGGTGTGGTGTGGCACGCAGGAGAAGCTCTGATAATTCAATCCCCCACTCCTATCACACTCCCTGCTTACCCAGCAACACTTTTGCAAAGTGGGTTTTCCTTGCACTGATCACTTACAGCAACTTGTGCAAACCAGCCCTCATTTGTCCCAGGGAGCATCCAGGCCCAGGTGGGGTTTAACTCCAGCTAGTTCAGGAGGACACTGGTCCTCAGAGAATGTGGTTGGACTCTTACCTGTAGACTTGATTTTCTGGCTGGCCTGCATAGTGCTGTCCTCATGGTCGATTGGCTGACTTGACAAGGAGAAGATCCAGATCTCTGCCACCTTCAGTGGAGCCTCTTTGATGTTGCTGAAAAGGCTCAGAACCTGGCCACCTTCTGTCGGGTGCTGCATGACCTGGGACAGAAATTAGAAATTAAGCAGTACAAATCTGCATTTCAATGCATTTAAACTTGTATCATTTGCATATTACAAGAATTATTTATGTTAATAGAGTTACTCTAAGTTTCCAAGACCTTGTAACCACAGAAGCCACTTGCAGCCAATACACAAGGCTAGTTGAGATTTTATCTGACTACTAATGAAAGTGATGGAAGGAAACAAAAAACACTCTGAGCTCAACAGCTGATTAGCTCATCCTTGAAGCAGAGTACTTGACTACCTCATTACTATGTATTTGTTTCCCAGCACAGTACTGATTGGAATTATCAAGTTACCCACCTTCTGAACACCTAATTAAGGAACTTAATTTTGTCTTAAAACCCAGCTGGTAAAAGCAAAAATTCTTGCTGAGACACAGATGTAAAGTGCTTCCTAAAGCGAAACATCCTTGCTCCAGAGAGCTGACAGATGAATCTCAGAGGAACTGGCCACCATCCTGGGACAATGAAGCAGGGTGCCATGAAAAACAAGTCAGTGCTGGAGGCAGAGGGACATCCTGGTGCAGGTTTCTCCTTCCTTTGCCACTCACAGCTCAGAGGTTTCTCCCCAGAATCTGGTGTTCTCCCCTTGCCCCACCAGAGTGAGCGAGCACATCCCCTCACCTGCACATCAGCTTTCCAGCACACACCATGCTGCTCTGTCAGCTCCTCACAGGGACCTAAACAGACCTGAGCTGATGAGGAACATATGTCCCCCGCTCCGAAACTGCTCACTCTCAACTCCAATTCACTGCTTTGTTTGAACCTCTAAGAGAACTTTTTATATTTTTTTTTTTTTAAGAAATGAGCCAGTGGAGTTTAGGGGTCATCATCCTATAAACTCCAAAGGGGAGGGGGGGCTTGTAAAATCTGTTTTCCTGAAGACTTCAATTTCATAAATATTCCAGATGAGCTGGAGAGCAACTATTTCCTAACATGGTGAACCTTTGAACATTTCTGACCTTCTAACCCCAGTCAGCTGACATTACAAACAGACATAAGAAAAACCACATGTAGCAGCAGCAAATGCCCAACACTTAGAAGTTCACCAATGACTCTAATTAATGGGCCCACATGTTTTCTGCCTTACAGCAGTATTTATTTTCCAGCTGTCCAACAAATCAAACAGCACAGGAAAAATGTTAGCTGCAACACCACACATTTGGCCAACTCAAATAAGGAGCTCGCCACTCACTGCAAGACTGAGGGAAGCTGCACTCACACAAGAGAAGCAGTCCTGAGAGTGAATTCTTTAATACAGTAATAACTCACTGCAGCACAACACTAGCTTGTTTTGGATAAAAGTCATTTGTTGACAGAATGCAGTCTGATGAAAAATATTGGTGTTAAACTGAACTTGCTACTGCTAAGCCCATTTCTAAACACTCAGACACTGAAACAGCAGAGATTAAACAGGGCATGAAATAACAAAGCATGGAGCTATGCCATTCAGAAAGCCTTTGTGAATAATTTATCCATACTTGACTCCAGCATTAATTTTATCATTTACTTCTCATGAATAGAGCTCCACCTAAATTACCAACAGCCATGAAATAACAATGGCCAAGGGTTTTTCAAGCAAAAGGAGAGGAATTACTTTATCCTGAACTCTCATACTGTGGCACTGAGAAGCACAGCAAATCTTGCTTTAATTTTACCACTTCTCAGGGTTGGAAGGCTTGCCCAAGTGACTCTGTCTCACTCTGCACTTTTGATCTGGACCCCCTAACTCTAATAAAGCCACTAAAATAATAAGAAAACCCTCAAAAGGTCATCAGCTATCCTTGTGAAAGCTTTAGCTATTAAGACACGAGGCAGAAAACACTCAATATTATTACTCAGTAATAAAACCTGGTTAAATTATTGCCCTGTGGATATTGATTACAGCTATTAAGACAGCTATTTGAACTCCTGCCAGGTACTTCTCAATGAGGAAAGTGACAACAGTGGGTCTGGAGAGGAGGGGAGATGCCCACGTGGGTGAACAGCCCATGTGAAGAGCAGCTCACCTCGGCCATGTTGATGCATCCCACAGCCAGGGTCTTGTAGCCTAAAATGGTTCTGTTCTTGTACCGCTTCCGCCGCTGCAGCATGATCTGGAGCTTGTTGCCTTCTCTCTTCAGGAAGTGAGGGTACTGAGGTGGGAAACAAAGTGGAAAAGTTCATTTTGTTTCTTGGCAATATCTCCCAAGCCTCATGGATAACCTCCATTCCTAAGGAACAACCCCAGGGCTCTCCTAAGTGCCCACAGCTCACTCACACTCAGCAAGCAATTCTTCATTATCCCGTGGAAGAGCTCAGCTCTGCCCAAACAGCTCAGACAGGAGCTCCAAAAGCACAATCCAGGCACACAGAGCAGCTGCTCAGTTTGGGAAGGGCTGGTCCCAGGGAGATGAGCAGCCTCCAGGAGTCATTTTCCCCAACAACTCAACAGAGGATGCCCAGAACTGGAGCCCGAGGTGCTGTGCCCTGCACAGTGGGCAGTGGCAGGGACAGCCACAGACCCCCACACTCTGGGCAGGACACTGCCTTCCCTCCAGCACAAGGACACTTTTCAGCTGGTGGTATTTTAAGTAATTAAGTCAAGAGAAAGAACCTGTCCTACTGCCAGGTTATGTCGCAAAGACATAAAACCTCCCAAGACATATTCCATGTAAGAAAATACATTTGTTTATACACCTCCTCCAGAAAGTCCTCAGGAAGAGAAAGCTGTGAGTCAAGCAGAGAATATTAGGGAATTAGCAAGGCTAACCATAACCAAGAGAGAGGAGCTGTGCAAAGGAAGAAAAGTCTGCAAGAAAAGATAAAGCAGCAACCTGACCAGTTCTCGTCCCGGAGGGGAGACTGGGACACATGCTCCAAATATACAGCACAAATAGTACTAGATAACCAGCAGGCAGGAGAACCTAATCGCTGGCATCTCAAAGGGGACATTCCCAAGTTAAGGATGATTCTCTTGCAGGGAAGAACTACTTTCCTTTTTTTCCTCGGACATGATGAAAATTAACTTCCTGCCCATCAAAACACTTGATAAAAATCAAACAGCAAACACCACCAGAAACCCCTGAGATGTTAATTTGCAGTCCAGAGCAAGCCTGACTGCTCTGCAGGGAGCTGGGAGTAGTGGCCACCCAAACAAGAAGAATACTAATTAGCTGATTGCTCTGCAAGGGCAGGATCTACTGCTCATTGCCCGAGGTAGAGGCATTGCAGGAGAGAGGAACAACAGTCCAGGTAACCAAAAGACAACCTCAAAACACAGAGAGCCTGTGACACTCTACAGATGTGCAACATCCCTGAAGAGGGATGGAAGAAAGTTATTAGAGAGAAGGGGCAGGAGGGGCTCAGAAAGTCAGAGGCATCTTTCACATTCAAATTTAGCATTTCCTTGCTTCTGGGGCCCTTCTATATGTTGGAAGGGCAGCAGGGAAGAGGGACCCCTTGCTCTCAGTTCCAAGTATTTGAGCCACACCAAGGCTGCTTAAGTACAAACCTAGAACTGAAGTCCCAAGTCACCCTTGGTCCCAGGCCAGCTCAATTTGAATGTGTCCAGTTTCCTGGGATTAAACTGAACAGCTCAAGTCCATACATGTACAAGTTTCTGTTTTTCTCAGGTGTACTGCCTGAGATGAGCATTCAAAGAGGTGGTAAAAGAACAGAGAGTTCAGGCCACTCAGCTCCTCCATTAAAAGCAAGACCCTCCAGAAGAAAAGACAAGCTATTTGCATAGCACAGTCCAGCTTTTTTAACACCAGCCACGACTTATCAACTCTACAGAATTGCTTCAACACAAACTTCTCAGTGGTTGTCAGTCCATGACAGAGATTGGAGAGGAAACCAATTAGGCTCAAAACATTTGAAAGCTTTTAGAGGGAGCATCAAACACTCCAAGGCACCTCTGAGGGGTGAGAAAACACACACACCAGAACAGTGAGAGTCAGGGCAAGATTTTTTCTGAAGCCCCAATGATGTAATCGCTCCCATCTGGAAAGGTTTATTAGATTAAAGACAGGACTTAAGTGCAGAGCTCTTAATTAATGCCAGAAATCTGGGATGTTGTGCTTGGAATATCTGGGGAATTTCCCTGGGTTCTGTGAAACCCACAGAAGTGTGGGTCAGGAGAAGCAGACATTCCAGCAGGAAGGGTCATGGCAGCTCACCTGCCAGAAGGGCTGCTGCTGGTTTAGCCCTGGCTAGGAGGGGAAGCAGGACACACCACTAACCCCAGTCTCACTCAGCTGTGTGACAGAGCAGCAGGAAACTCCTCCCTTCAGTTTGAGCAGAGGCCTGCCAGACACCAGGGGCTGCTCCCTGTTGCAGCAGCCAGCAGAACACCCCTAGCTCAGCTCCAACAAGGGAACACTCCATGCACAGGACAAGAATGTCACCCAGGAGAAGGAACTGAGCAGGCAGTGAAGGCACAAGGGGCTGCAAATCCAGGCAGGCAGCACAAAGCCAGGCATACAGTGTGGAGAGCTGACTGTGCAATGTGGAGACACTGACTGCTGCAAGACAACAAAACCTTGCTCTGTGACACCCACATGCTTTCACTTTGTGGCCCATTACCACTCTCAAATATATCCCAGGCACTAAATTCAGACTGTAGCTGAATTAAGCTACAATTGCTAGCTAGAAGTAGCTTTCAGCCATTGTCCAATTAAGCAGCAGTAAAAGTTGCCATAAAAATCCAGCTGTGCTGTTTCAAGTATGCTTCCCAGGTCTTAGTGCATCCAAGACCACCAACCCTTCCTGCAGTCAGAGACCAGCAGCACACCTCTGCGTCAAGCTCTCTCACCTCTGCTGAAGGCTCAGTGTCACAGACACTCCCCTCCCCTGTTCTGGCTCAATTCCCAGCCCCATCAGGGGAAACAGAGTTAAAGGCAGTGCTCTGCATCCTGCTGCAGCATTGCTCTGAGCCCCAGAAAAAAAACCCCAAAACACCTTAATCCAAATTAATTCCAAAAAGATCTGCAGACTTGCTCCTTGCTGACACAGTACTGGCAGAGGGAGACCTGGCTTGTCTTACAGCTTTGCTCCCAACCATGGGAAAGCTGCAGCCACAGGATCCAGGTGTAGATATTCCTGGCATGCAGCTTGGTTCTTCCTGTTCAGGAAAGAGAGGATGCAATGCTGCAGTTAACCCAGCCATCTGCTTGGGCAGCTGCAGGGTTATCACCTGCCTGCAATGAAACCTTACCTGCTTCAACTCTGCACAGCTCTGAGTAACAACCAGCCTCACATCATCACCTAAGCCTTTCTCCTTATCAAATCAAAGTCCTGAAGTCAAGATCTAACCAAAACAAAGATAATCCAGACATGAACGCTCCTGAGGTCTGTCTCTACGCGTGCAGGATCCTCTCTCTCACTTGCAGCAAGCCAGCCCTTATTTACCTTATTTCCCTGCTCAGGAGGCAGCACCTGGGCAGCAAGCTTTGAAGGAAAGAGGAACCCAAAAACCCAGTTGTTCTGACCCACAGCTATTCCTGTGACTCTAGAGCCAGGAGTAACTATAAGCACACCACTCCTGCACACTTCCCCAAATGGTGCCTCCCTCAGCAACTCCGAACCAGAGGCTCACCTGACTCATTCCCACTACTGCCTTCTGTCAGCCTGACACTCCACAGCACCCCCAGGGCTGCCATCCTCCGCTGCCTGCTCCTAAAGAAGGCAACAAAAGGCAAAAAAGAGCCACCTCGCTCTGCTTCAGCCCTTGCCACAGCTACGACTTGAAGAGGGCAGACTGCAAAGTCCTCATGTTCCGGGATGCACGGTGGAGGGAACACTGTGAACCAGCACCCTGCTCCAGATCCCAAGCGCTGAGAGGCAACTCAGACCAGTCGTGCTGCTGCTCCTGAGGACCTTCACCTCGGAGCCACCACGCAGCCCTGCTCCCTGCAAAGAGCCAGGAGGGAGAAGCTGTGCAAAGGGAGCCCAGCGAGCAGCCGGGTGCCAGCCTACCTGCAGAGAGAAGGTCAGCGCAAGCTCCGTCTCCACGTGTCCACTCGGGGGCAACACGATCTCGTGAGACCGCAGGATGCGCTTGGAGCCCTGCAGGGAAACAAAGTCCAGCACCGGGTGAATTCCCCCGAAGCCACCTCTCACATCCCATCCCAGCCCTATTTACCAGGAAACGTTGTCAGGGACTACCACAGAGAAGTGAACGGATGGGTCTGACCTTGTACTTCTGTGAAATATTAATGAGATGAAAGGGAGATATTTGACTAATAAAGATTCGGGCATATTTACTGTCCCTAACTGCAACAATGCAGCTTTTGTTCTGCCAAACCCCAGCACTGAAAAGCTGTGAGTCAACCCCCACCCCTGGAGCTGAAGTCTCCTATTTTCACTTCAGCCAATAGGTACAAGGCTCTTCGTCTCCTGGGTCTGGAGGCTGCAGCATCATGCTTAAATCTCCGGCGTTAGCCATGACAGACTGGGCTTTTCTTTTTGTGCACATACCCCTCCCTGGGGAAAATGGGGACTTTAACCTGTTTAAACAATTGCCAGTAGCTGGGGACATTAAAGAAAAAAAATCTCTAAGCATCTCAGTGGAGCCTGGAGATTTAATGTATCACGGGGCAACTCCAAACCAACCCTGTGTGTGGGCTGCCTTATGCTGAACAGAGTTACCAGGCTATTTACTGTGTGAGCATTTCATTTCAGGGAATGTTTGAAGGAAAACTAGCAGGAAAACATGACAGACTGCTGCCTAGCAAGCCCTTCTGCATTGTTCAAACACAGTGGCAAGTTTCAGGAGGTCTCTGGCTCAGTGTTCTGCTGAGGCTGCAGATCTGGCTTTGTCCAGACGGGCTGATCTCCCAGAAGCACAGAACTGTAGCTCTCGAAACAGCAGCATCTGGGAAATCAGAGACAGACTGGGAGGGGGGTAAACACCTCCAAGCTACATCAAGGGGAAACGTGGTCTGCCCCTATCAGCCTCAAAGACCAACACGAGACGAGAGAGCAGCAGAGCCTTGCTCACATCCCCTCCTCCCCAAAGGCAGACTCAGGCAGCCAGAGCAAAGGCCGTGATCTGCAGCGGTGCCTCAGCTCTGCACAGCACCAGCTCCTCTCTGGAAACACCGAGCTGCCTGAGCTCCAGCAGATGTGACAACAGAGCCCAGCCAGGCGCCCACGGGCTGCCCCCAGGACAAGCAGCACACGTGCAAGTGAAGCACAGCCAGCCTGGCCGCTGGCAACAGCAGCAGCTGCTCCATTTGTGCAAAGCTCCTAATAGCAGCAATCTTGCTTTACTGGTTACGCAACCCAAATCTAATGAAAGACCAAATATAGTTGCTTTTAAAAGAGCGCAGCAGATAAACAGAGCAACGGCTCGGGAAATACAGCTGACAACTCTTTGAACATCTCTGCTCTGGAGGCTGCAAGGAGACATGGGAAATGCAGGTAAGATGCTCTCATTAGGTCTGAATTCAGTCATCCCCTCTGGAAGGGCTCTGGTGTCTGACAACTCGCGTGCAATGCCCCACACAAAGGCAGTCATTTGACAGAGATCAGGTATTTGACGATCCAGTGCCAGCAGCCCCAAACAATAGTCATGTCAGAAACCTGAGTGCTGGCAAATAAAGCTTCCCTGAAAAAGCTTGTCAGCATCAGCATCATAACCCGCAAGCTCTAAAGGGATTTTTAATAGCAGGGCCTGGTGTGGAGAGGACTGCTCAGGTTCCAGTGTCTGAACACTGCAGCAATGCAGACCACAACACACACACCAAATGGGATGTGGAACCCCCACGTGTTAAAATTCCCTTTGGAATTGTGGGTCTGGGGCAAGCTTCCACCCATGGAAAGTGTAAGCAGCAGTAATCTGGACAGGAAAAGAAGCTTTTGCTCTAATAAAAGCTTCCGAATTCTTCAACCCAAGTCTGGCACTCTCTGGGCATAGATCATTTGCTGACAAGCCTCAGGTGCTTACAGTGATGCATTCATCACCTAGGAGTACAAACAGATGGAAAGCTTTCAGCCTCGATAAGCACTATCTGACAGCCTAGAAACCCACAGCAGTGATTCTTCTGAGGTTCCCACAAATCCAGGTCTGTGAAGCAATCCCCTGCCTTTCTGCTCTCTGCTGTGGGTGCACAAACCCCCTCCAACTTAGAGGGACACATTTTTACCCCAGCCAGAGGACTCAGAGACAAGAGATACCAATTAAACCCTCAGCTACATGTTTTTCCTTCCCGATTTCACCTTCCAAACTAGACTTTGCATGCTTTGACACAACCAGCTCTCTGCAGGGGTTTGCCTAGCTCTTCATTTGAAAAGCAGCAGCTTTTCAGCACAGCTAATGTTCTACTTACACGTCTGCTAGGCTTTTCCTCGTTAAGCACTTGAGCATTTGCAGTGATGGAGCAGAGCACGTGAGCCAAACTGATGCTGTGACTGTGACGCACGGTGGGACCGAGCCCCCTTCCCTCCCAGCCCGCCCCCAGGCTCTGTGACCTACATGGAGGCACCTCATTAAATGGCACAAACATCTGCTGTGAAGTGGGTTATTTACCTAGGATGACAACTGTATTTCAGGAAAAGCAATTAGTCTGTACAGGCACCCTACAAATCCGCTGACAAGCTTGGTCACAGACTCGCTAGCAGAGCTGCCCACCAGCAGAGGAAAGCCCAGACTCCCCCAAACCAAGACCCAGTTACCAAGATGTTCAGCCCCAGACTGTTAAATAGAGAACCAGGCTTGGATGTAGTGCCAGCTCAGGAAGAAAAGGTGACATGTGATCTGTGAAGAGCATTTTTACACACAGATAAGCTCATCCTGAGCCATTGGTGAACAATATTCTTCACGTACAACAGTGACATGGGATAGGAACGTGGGAGAAGGGTCAGAAAAGAGTCTACACAGATCCAGAACATCCTGGTGGACTTGGGAAGAAGTCTGTGGATGCAATGGACCCTTACCTGGAAGTAAAGCTCAGTTTGGGCACCTGCCAGCATTTTTAGTCAAACAACACAATTCCTAGAACTGAGCAGCACTTACCTGCATTTTGACAGCAATGACCCCAGAAATAAGCTCCTTATCCAATTCCTTTAAGACTACCAGTTTCTTTAATGTCAAGCTGCACAACCTGCAAACAGGAAGAGAAGAGAAACAGTTACAAGCATGCCTGAAGAAGGGAAAGCTCTGACCAGCTTTTACACACAGCAGTATCCCAGTTTGAGGGGGAACAGGCTCCAGACACGAGCCACACGCTGATACAGACAAAGACAGCAGAAATATATGAGGTTTCCCTGGTTTCTCAAGACTGAATTTCTCCAACCTTTCATAAATACAAGGAGGTGGACAGGAGGTACATCTGTCTCTGATACAGACCCATGGCCACACGAGAGCCCCAAACAGCACCGGCCTCCACTGACCACAGCCTGGGAACCCTTGCTTTGAGTCAGACCAAAAGCTTCAGGGTCAGAGGAATTAAATTCCAGCAATATGAAAGCATAGGGTCAATCTAATTTTAAACTTGTCTACAAGGCTTTCCTAGATTGTTGGCTTTTTCATTTTCAGACTCCTGGCTCCCAAAGACCTCGCTCCCACCTCCTCTTGTAACCCACACATTCTTCTCCTCACCCCCAAACAAAAGTGCTAGCAAGTGGCTCAGGCATCTCCAAGGGAAAGGGCAGGGGTGGGGGGAAAGGAAAGAGAAAGGAGAGGACTCAAGTGGTGCCCTCTGGCCCTGATGCTCACATGCCACACATATGCAAGTAAATCACATTCTTCACCCGGGCAATGCTACATTGTTCTGGTTAAAGCTGTTTGCACTTCCAGCACGGGGAGCCTGGGAGCAGATGAAATTTGGGCTCTGCAGCTGAGATGAGGCTCTGGGGTAAGGGGACCATGGTACTGGTGCTGTTACAGTTTCACAGAAGTTACCACCAGCTGGGGGAATTCAGAAGGCATACCCATAAACAAACTTCAGGCAAAGATAAACCTGAAGCCAAGACAGAGGAGGCAGAGTTTGAGGACAGCAGAGGCCAGGGAAAGTTGCTGGGCAGGCTGCAGTGAGTGACTAGACATCATCTGTCACACTGGCCAGGAGCCAGCACTGCCTTTGTGTCAGGTCCTTACTCCATGGCATGGGCATCTCTGGCCTCTGGCATGGAATGTTAGCAGACATCAGCACTGCTCTTCTCAAACCCACTGCCCAGCTCTTCCTCCCAGATCAAGTGTAACACCAGGGCTGTTCATGGACGGGTGAAGTCCAGCAGGGGATGGGAATGAAAGAGGAGCTGATGCTGGATTTTGGCACAAGTGCCACTGAGTGAAGCCTGCACTTGATACTTCACACTGATGCCAGGTGCCTGACAATGCAGCACTGCAGGGGTGACTTGCACCTCCACCACCTTTTCCACTGCAATGCCTAAAGGTGGACAGGATCAGCCTGGGTGCAAAACAGCAAGAGAGATGCAGCTAAAGGCTCTTCCCAACAGGAGCGGGGGCAGATGTTGAAGCAAGTGCTGCTGGTCTCATCCTGAAACACCCATGGCTCTGCCTGAACCTTGGTCTCACACAGGGCCAGCAACAGGGAAGAGCCAGTCTTATGGTCTGCACTCCAACACCTCTCCAAACGTGTCCTTCACCCCAGCCCACACCATCTGTTCTTCCTCCTCATTTGCAAAGCTCTTGTTCCTAAAACCCCCCAAAACCAAGAGAAAGAGAGAACTGCAAGCTCTATCCTTTGCATGGCAAGACAGCACAAGCAGAGATGCTGCAGAAATTACAAAGAAGGTAGAAAACCCAGGACTGCCTGGGCCTCTGCCCCTCCTGCCCCCCTGCCAGCAGCTGTGTGAGCTGGGAGTCAGCTGAAGCTGCATCTCTCAACCTGGAGCACAGGAGAAGGTGCTGGCTTTTCCTCTGCATCCCGAATAAAAGAGCAGGCACAGACAGATATACGTGAAGCAGCAGGGCCAGGGTCTGGAGGAAGGAGGCTGTGAAGCCGTTTGTTTTCTTTGTAAAGCTGTGGCTGGAGGACAATTGTGCTCAGCTTGCCAAAACCCACAAGAACTCCGGCCAGTCAGGTGCTGAGAGCAGAGGTAGGACAACACACTGGCATTGTCTCAGCTGACAGGCAAGGAACAAAGGCCTTTTCTCTCCAGCCCCGAGCTCGAGGATGGAAAAGGTACGGGAAGAAACAATGGTGTTCTCAGCACACAGAGCAGAGCACAAGGAGGGCGTTCTGTTCTCCGCCGGGCATTCCTTCAATTCATCATTTATGAGTTTTGATCAAACCCCGTGGAGCACTTGCTGCTTGGGAAAAAAAAATTAAAAAAAATTAAAAGCCTCCTTTACAGTGATCAGAAAAACAAAAGCAGTTTAAAAAGACATGGGACACATCTGCTTTCTTTATCCCCCATTGCTGGGCTGCTGGTACTAAAAGGCACTTCACACAAAAAAAACAATGGAATGTTTATCCTCTCCATCGGGGAGGGGGGGGAGCAGGGTGTGTGGGGGATGGATAAAAATCGGTTTAAATCCCATCAAATCACTCTTACCCTCAGCACAATATTTCAGTCTAAGTTGGCAGCTTACAAATCAAAGCAATCTTCAGAACACGTGGCAGAAAGGGGCCATAGCTTACTCAAATCATGACAAAAAGGCTCATGCCAAGTGTGTCCCTGCCACCAGCACGAGGATCCTGAAGAACTACTCACCTACACAGGGACAGCAAGGATTTGTGTGCCATAACTGCCTCTGATAACAGCAGATTAGTGCCATGCACTTACTCCTTGCCAAGGTTTTACTGCACTTCCATCAAGTCTCAGGGGTCAAAACAGGGATCAGCCTCACAAGCCACTTCTATCAACGAGGCTGTTAGGTTAAACACTGGCAAGTAAAACAGAACAGACACGGGTGGAGCGGGAAAGATGTGGAAAAAGAACAAGGCTGCATTTGGAAGCATCTAATACATATAGGTATGATCTCTGTGAACACAGAGAAAATAACCCAGCACACGGGTGTGTGGGGAACTGAGGAAGCCTGGGGTCTGGAGCTGAAAGAGCCTGGAGTATTTTGAAAGCCTGGGACTGCAGTTCAGGAGGAGCAGAGAAATCCTGTCTTTGCAAGTTTCAGCAGTGACCTGCGGTTGCACAAGGGCAGTTCAGTTAGCAAAAGCACTAAGTTAGCTGAAGCAGACTTAAATGAGGACAATGGAAATCTGAGAGCTGATATTTCCACCCGTTTTTTGAAGGTCCATAGCTGATTTCCCTGCCAGGAGCTCAGCTGGTTCCCAAACAGCAGCAGGAGCCTCTGTCCCCTCCGGTCACCCACGTGCCCCCACAGCAAGCAGGTACAAGGTACTCGCCTGGTCCTGGTTTCAGGTTAACAAACCATGAGACAGCTTAATGCTACAATAAAACCCCATCTTTTTACATCCCTGCTGCAAGAACAGAGTTTTAAAGAGAAACCTGGACCTGACCCAATGGCTTCAGCTCGCCTTGCTAATGCAAGTTGTGCTGAGTAGCTTCATCACAAGCCCTCTGCTTAAGGAGACAGCTCTCTGTGAAGAACATAACATTTGGGTAACTGAGATGCAGCAAACGTGTCCAGAACAACCAAATAAAGTGTCACATTCTTTACTCACTGGATGTTTTGCTTTTGCATCCCTCTGAGTAGGAAGATCAGGAAAATAAACCCCCTCCAAGAAAAGGTCTGCCTTGCTGAATTAAATGTCTGTTTCTCCACAGGGAGCACAGTAATTGCACCGAGACCTCGTTCACGCAGAGACAGTCGAATCAACAGGAAGGAAAAATTAAAAATTAAAGACCTGCATTTTAATTAAACCCCATAGAAGTAGAGAATAATAACAGGATGCATCCACAGTTATAGGGGACTCCAAGTACAAGATGGGAGCTGGGCTAGGAAGACTGTAGCACACGGATACCCTTTGTCCAGGTCAAGAGCTGTGAAGAACTGTTCCTAGAGAAAGTGTTTCATGCCAGGAGCACTCTCCTCTGAGGTCTGAAAACCTCAATCAGCCGATGGCTATAAGGAAGGAATTGGTTTCCATTTGGCCACTGGACAGTGTCACCTCATCCAAGTTATTTCAGCATTTCAGGACAGCAAGCAGCCTCCTAGCCCAGTGCTTTCAATGTCCATGTTGAGTGTTTCGCTCCGAGCTGACACTTTACACCCACATCAGTCCCAAAATAAACCACCAGCCACTCGAAGGAGAACTGGAGGGAGACACCCACCCACATACACTTGCCCAGACAAACAGGCCATTCTGCACATAGCTCTGGGGGTGTCTGTGCAGGAGAACCAAGGGCCTGCACAGCATTTTGGGGAGACAGCTGCTCCAGGAAGGTGTGAATGTCTGCAGCACACCGAGAGCTGGCTGCACCGGCAGCTTCTCAGGAAGAAAAGAACAGCATGTGGACAAAACTGTTGCTGCACTTCCCTGCCAAAGGCAGGGCTCTGTATTGGCCTAGGAGCTAGCTAGGGGAGAAAGCAGGGCAGAAGTACTGTCCTCTGATGTCACTGATAGATCAGATTTGGGCTCTGGTCAAGGGCAGCAGGAGGAGCCTCAGGAAGATGCTTCCTCACTTTCCAAAGCTAAATGAGACACCTCCCTCAACTAATGATCTAATCTTGGTGGCATTATCAGGGAAGCTCTCAGGCAAGGTGAAATCAAAAGAGGAGGCAGAGGTCAGGCACCCCAGGTTCTGTCATGACAGAAACATAACCTGAGTAACCTGCAAAGAAACCTAATAGTCCTTCATTCACATTTCCCACTAAGCTGACCTTCAATCAGCTGTTCTGGCTATAGATCCATTTGAGTAAGGTTTAATCAGGCAGGAAACAATTGCAGAGCCAGTATTTTCATTGTTCTTGTTCTCAAGGATCTTGAAATCCTCTTCCCAGCATTCATACAGAGAATTAAGCTCTGAAGGTTCTAGAGACTAAGATCTATAGAAATGCTGGAGCAAGCAGGTCTTGTTCAGCCAGGTAGGAGGATAGCAGCTTATTTTACACATCAGGTTCTAGCCAGGACCTCACAAGGACACACGTGTACAGCCAGACACTATCATTTTATAGCTAAAATACTGTCCTGCCCACTTCAAATAAATTACAGATATGCCTACTACAAACTGAGCAAGCAAAAGCGGGTGGGTGTGTTAAAATTTTGCAGAGCTGCATAATTTTTACAAGATCCTAGAACTCCGCATGGGCACATTTGCTACTTGAAGTTAATATGACCAAGTAGTAAAGCACATCTGAGCTTAGATACTCTAATTCAACATATCAATTGGAAAATGCTGAGAGATGTCCTCCTTCAGTAGGTCAAGACATTGCTGGTTGGCTCTAGAGGACTCACCACAGGCACAAAGGGATCAGGGTCCTTGCAAGCCAAATAACCCTGAATCACAAAGCAGAATTTACACATTCCATTGGCACTTCTCATTTCTGAGTGCTTCAGTAACCTGGGAAGAAAAGGGCACTGCTGAGACACAGCGATGATGGTGAAATGCACAGGTGTCAAAGCCAAACTCCACAGCTCCACACACCTTGCAGGCAGCCAAGCAGAATTTCTTGTGGCAGTTGCTGGCAGCTGTGTCACACACAACTGTTCTGACTACCTGGCCAAGATGTGGTGTGTTCCAAGTCACACCTGCAGGAAATCAGCCTGAGACCAACTGCTCACCTCCAGCTACGTCCTCTGAACTGTGCTACTGAGAAGCAGCAGCTTTCTCTCCCTTTAGGAAATCATCTCAGCAAGAGCAGCTCTTCACACATCTGTTGGCCTCAGTCGGATCTCAGCTCCTGCACACATTGTTATACATTGGTTTCTTACTTTTCAGTTTGATGATTTCAAATCCCTTTATAGGATGACTTAAAGGAGAAAAAAAAAAACAAAACCAACCAGTGACAAAGCAGGGATTAAGTCTGTCTCTCAGGCTACTGAGTATAAAGGAGTTGGGCAAACTCACCTAAGTGTTCACACCATGCTGCCTGCAAAGCCAGGCACGGGTACAAACGTAGTTAAATACATCTCCCCTGGTTTGCCTTGTCCGAACCCAGCTTCCAGAACAACAGGACTGCACAGCGTCCTGATACCAAAGTCAGCATCAGTGAAAGTGCCTGTGGTATTGGTGAATTAGGTTTGATCCATGTTTTCAAAGTTTTGAGGCAGTAGGAAGATGCTTTATTAACTTTAAAGAATAAAGTCAGCAAATAACAAAAAGCTGATTCGTGGTTAAGGCTCCTTTGAGAGACATCAGGACTGCACTTTCTGTATTACAGGTGACACAAACACATTTGATATTTGCTGTATTAATTCAGTAGTAGCTGGAGCACCCAGAGGCACCACGAGGGAAGGAGGTGGAGGGAGACCAGGCATAGCCACATCCATCAGACCGAAGGCTTGTGCCAGCTGTGGGTCTCACAAGCTTGCAGGAGAACTGCAGCAGAGCCCAGAAATGCCAATCTCCCATTTGAGCACCTAATCAGCTCAGCCAAAACACCACTGTCAGGGAGGGGAAGCCTTTAGGATGTGGACTAAACAAGCCACTTCTGCAGCTAGGGCTTCATTTCTCAGCGAGTCGGCAACAAAGTGAAGGCACAACCCACAAAGTTTACGTGAGCCAGCCAGGGTGGAGGGCAGCTCCCACCACACGCCTCACACATTGGCAAAGAAACAGATACACAAATGAGCAAATGAATCACGCCCTAGACCAAAAGGAGACTCTGGGAGGAGGAATGCAAGAAAACAAATCAGGGGGGCGGGGAGTGAAGAGGAGAGACCTTCGTAGCTGGAACAAACCCAGCAGCCCTCCACTCCCTGGCTCACCCTTGAGTGCCTTCCTTATGCAACCTGCCTTCTGGCTGGCCCCCTGCCCCAGACAGCAGTGCCTGTCACACAGCAGGCTGACCACCGGCACTGGCTACCCCAGGCATGCTACAGAACACTGCCTGCCTGCCGCCGGCCCTTCCGTCTGCCCCTGAGCCCTCCAGGACTAGCAGGACCCGCATGAAGTCGCCGGCAGCTGGGAAGGAGCATCAGAGCTAAAGGCTTCCTGCTGTGTCCGGTTCGCCTCCAGCACATCTGCCCTGGTTTGGGGAGCAGCACATCTGCCCTGGTGTGCAGCAGCATCCCCCTCCCAAGCTGCCAGCGCTGCAGCTGGCTGCAAGAACAAAGCCAGCACCCAGCCTTGCAGCACACACCCAAGGGAATCCTCCCTGTGGCAGCCAGCTCTGTTACAGGCACCGTCAGCGAGATGAAAGGGTTAAGAAAGTGCCTCAAGGCACAGGTTTTCTCCGGCACCTGCCTTGCCCGGATAACTCTCACTCCTCCCCATCACATCCGTGCCTCAACCCTGAGCACAGCGTCCCCAAGCACAGCAGCAGCAGCGGGCTGGGGGCTGTAGCATCTCCACAGCGACTGGGGCTGCCACAGCCCGCATGTCACCAACTCTGCACCCCTGCAGCAAACGATGCCGGCTCCTGCGACAGACTGCTTGTTGCTGCTGGCTCCCTCCGGAGCAGCCCGACGGCAAACCCTCCCTCACTGCTGCGGCAAGAACGCTGCTCTGCAAACAACCCCTGCCCCAGCAGCTCCCCTCCCCAGGCCAGCCAGGGGCTGGGGCACAGGCAGATTCAGAGGGGAGCCCTGCATCAGCCAGTCTGGGTTAGTATTTTGTATTTTCCTTTGGACAGCAAGGAAGCACAGGTCTCCAAGTACTCTTGCACTCAGCTACTTTCAAGGTGCCTGGTGTCATTCTGCTTTTTGTTCCCTTTGCCAAACAGCCCACAGCAAGAGCCCACTGTGCCCTGCACACTCCTGTTCCCCACCCAGTACCCTGGGGAGACAGCACAGTCACAGCATACCACTGTCCCCAAGGCCTACAAATCTTTAGAGAAAAAGGGCTCTGCCTCAAATATTCTGATCTTTCCCTTTGTCTGTAAATCGGCCATCAAGAGGGAGAAATGATACCAAGAGGAGCCTGGACTTCAGGCTGGTGTCAGAAGGGCTTGTAAAGAAGGCTCAGTTCTGCTCGGGTTATCCGTCACTGTGATCTCTTCAGCTGAAGAAAGTAGGACTAGGATGCCTCCAGCTAGGAAAGCAGTCAAGGGAAAACAGATGGCTTCTTGGTGTATCCAAAGCTGAACTTGCTCTCAGGGCATGAACAGTGTGCCATCTCTCTGCCTGACTTCTCTCCACTTCGAACAGCTCCCACAACATCACCTGACACAGAGGCGAGCTGAACAGCCTGTCAGCCCAGAGACCAGACTGGCTCACACCATGGGTCACATCAAATTACTTCTCACTCAGCCATCCAAGAACCATTCCTAGCTCACTAGCAAGTCAGGCACATGGCCCTCCCACTCAAAGCCAAGATCCTGATAACATGTAATGCTTAAGACTTGGTGCTTCTTTGGAAGACAACCACATTACACTGTTTCAAATAAACAGACTGTCTGAAAACTGCTGTAGGAGTTTTTTTTAAAATGACTTTTGGGAGTGGGTTTTACAGTTGGTTTTGAACTAGCTTTTTCCCTCGCTGACCCATCTGGACCCAAGGCAGCAAAGCCAGGGCAGGTGGACCCTTCCTAACCACTTTCTGTAACCTTGATTTAAACCAGCTGCAGCAAGTACCAGTGAAGAGGCCTTTGTTTGTGAAGTCTGCCATGTGGCCCAACATATACAAGCTGAGAGAACCACACAGGCATAATTCAGACCCCAAAATGCTGCTTGCTTCTTTACTGAGAACTCAGTGTTGTGTAAGAGTAAAGGCAGAGCAGCTAGCAGCAGTGAAAAACATTGTGAACTTTGATGGTACGTTTGGTATTAGCCAGCACAGCAATCAAATATGCAAAGCATGTTGATGGCAGGCTTGCTTTCAGGCTAGGAGAAGAGTTCACAGATCCCAATACCATTCCCATTGCAGCAAGTCTGCCATTCTGGCCTTCTTCCAGACAGGCATGTGCACCCAGCCACCCCAACACCTCTCAGAGCCAATGGTCTGCACTATTCCTTCAACTGCCCCATGTTTAATGCTGGCTCCCTTCTCCCCTGACTCCAGAGATCAATGGTCTGACAATCAAAGAAGTCAAAATTGGTTACCCAAGTTCGAAACTTAACTGTTTTGCACAATTCCCACTGTGCCTAAAATACAGGAGAACTATTAAGCACTCCAAAATATGATTTCTCTCCAGCGTGCAAAAATGCAGAACCAACAACTTGAACTACAGGGAAGGAGGCAGGAAAACTGAAACTCTAAACCCCAATGTATTCAACAGCAGGTCCAGAAGAAAGGTTAGGAGAAACACCAGCTCCACAAAGAGCAATTTCTGCAGCTGTACTGAACACCCTGTGTAAAGCTCAGAGCACCTCAGCCGTGCACTCTGACCTCTGAGCCCCACAGCTCTGCCTCACCTGTGCACAGGTGCTTTCACCCTGGGACTGCAACACTGGCAACCCATTTGCTCTCTGGCCACAGCTCGAAGGATGTTCCCCAATCAAACACATTAAAAGAGTTATAAAAGAAAGGTGGTTCTTTCCCAGGAGCGTTTATTTGAACAGTGCTGGTTTTTACAAGGCAACGACACACAGAGCCGACAAAGCAGCCTCCATCAGCACTAAATATAATTCACAAAGAACTCTAAATCCTGCCACTAAAGCTGGGGCATTCAGCACTAAACTTGCTGGAAGCATTGATGAACAGCCCTCAAACTGGAACAAAACACTGAGAGTAAGGCAGCTGAAAGGTACTGTCCCTTGCAGATTTGTCTCCCCAGAAAGGAAGGGGCAAACTGAGAGGAGCTTTCCAATATTAACAGCGGTCAAAAAAGGTCTGAAAATGCCAAAGCATTCAGCACTCCTTGCAAGGAAATGCCTCTGATGGAAGCTACATTGTGCTCCAGCACATATCCCCTGCATTTTTTCCATCAAATATTCTGGGCAGCACTTGCTCATTTGCACACTGTCTGCTCAAAAGAGCACAGATAAGCTGGGCAGGAAATCACCAGAGAACAGAAATAAGGGATCCAGCGAGATTCTAAAAGCCAAAGAGCTGAATGCATCACCCCAGCTGATGCAAGAATGATATGGCTGAAGTGAAACTACCAGTGCTACTGCCAGGGATGGAAGCTCAGCAGTAACCAGAAGCAGTATTTTAACTTCCAAAACCAGCTGAACTGGACTGAAGAGGCTCACGGAGAGTGCAGTGCCCAGCCTGCTGCCAAGCACAACACGAGCTCTCCAACTACAGCCCTGAAAACTGCAGAACCCAGCAAAAGTGCACGAATGAACAGAAACTGGGATCTCTTGGAGGCTTTAAAGCTGACCCGTAGGGGTGACCCTACACCAGCAACAGATTTTTCACTGGCAAAGACTGCAAGAAACACCCTTCCCATGCCCTGAGGAGATGCCTGAGTGGGGAGGCACCTGGGGCCTGAGGGACAGCCACGACATGCACTCCCAGCTGGTTTGCAAACAGCTTGGGTTTTCAGACCACTTCTGAATCCCCTGTCAGTAAGAGTGCTTCGTTTAGGGAAAATCCCAGTCTCCAGGTGATCTCAAAATGTCTCTCAACAAAACCTGAAAAATGCCTTCCCCCACAGTGCATCTCTTTACATCTAAATATACTCTGTATGCTCTAGTTTACAGAATCGCTGCTGAAAAAGAAAGCACTTGTTTGGAAATAACTCAGCACAAGGTTTTCTGTTTATTTTTTTCTATGTAAAAACTTATAACTGAGATTTCTTTGAGTTTCTCATGGAAAAGGGAGAAAACCCAGCAACTTGGACTTTGTTTACACTCTTTTCTGAAAACTAACATCACCTTTAAGTTTATCAGGGAAAACAAGCAACCACAATTTTTACTGAAGAACAGAAGAATCCCAGTGCCAAACACTTGCAGTGGCAGGCAGAGTACAGTGGTTTGCTCCAGCAAACATTTGCATTTCCTTAATGCTCTAAACCTCTTCTGCAGCTGTGGGAAGTTGAGCTGGCAAGCAGAGATTCAATATTATTTAGAGATTACAGTTCTTCAGCATCATTGCTGGTGATATTTCATTCCTGAAAGCAATAAGGGAGCAGCAAAGCAAACGAAGTGCCTGAACTTGCTAGTTCAATTTGCCAAGGATATTTATTAAAACATCAGTGTGACCTGTGTAAGCCAGCAAAACACTGAGCTTTGAAAGACACAGGGTGTTCCAAGATGCTCCAGACTCCTGTAGGACTTTTTTAAATGTTGAATACAAGCAATAAAACAAAAAGCAATTTATAACAATCATAATCCATTCAGTCCCCAGAACCTTTCATCAGGCCTGTGAGTTCCCACTGAAACTGGATTTATCAAGATAAGCTGTAGATGCTCTACAAACTAAGCAGACCGAGGTAAATGAGGCATGAACAAACTGAGTTTGAATGAGAGGCTGCTCTTCTCAGCAGGATATTAAGGTTCACTGCAGGGAGGGATTACCAAGAAGCCTATCCAGGAAAAAGATAGCTGCTCCATTTGTGAACAAGATCACACCATCAGATCATTCATGGAGACCAAACTCCACAGCCAGGCCAGTCTCAGCCCCCTGAAAACCTTCTCCTCTAATGCCTTTGCTGATGCAATCTGCTAATGCTAACATGACAGTGATGCTAAGAGCAAGGAATAGATATCAACATCATTTTGTGGTCAGTGCTCCTGCTTGTGGATGAGGCACGGCACGTCTGGAACTAGGCACACTTATTCAGGCTGTCAAAGAGCATTTCCATCACAGAAACAGCTGAGGATCGTCAGTGGGGATGAGACAAGGCCAAACACCACAACATCAGGATGAGATTTATCCTTGATTTTATGTTGTCCTCACTCAGAGGACCACACTCAACCTCTGATTTTCACCACAGGACTACAGGTAATACCAAGCACATCAACCTATGCATCAGCGTCTATGGCTAATCATACAAAAGAAATGTATTTATGCACATCATACGTTTCCAGCACAATCCTGGTGAAGCCAGCCTCTCTAGAGACCAGTGTAGATCTTCTACCACCTCCAGGGTGTTTATTTTGAGCCTTCATTTCCATCACTGTGAAACAAAGGTCTGCTCACAGCGAGCACCTTGAGAGTGGCTGAAGGGAAACACTGGAACTGAAGGACTGGTAGTGGTACAACTGCTCACTAAGGCATTGTGTGTTATGTATATCATTCATTAAGTAATCACACATAAATGTTCATCTAATTACAAGTTACCAAGCCATTCTCTGTTTTCACAACTGGATCAGCAAGAACACTGCAGACACAGATGACTCCCCATGGCTGATCCTCAGTGGGGTGCTCTGTTTGCAGATGTACCACCTCAGACACAGATTAGCTTCCACTCAGAACAGGTCCTCTTGGAGACCTGATGGAGAGTGAATTCACTCACAGGAGAAAAGCCCAAAGTTACTCATGCAATAGCTTGGAAAATGTGGTGATAATTTTGGAACCAAGATAGGCCCAGGAGACTCAGCAGCAGCAGCCTGCTGGCAGAGGACAGAGAAACAAAAGCTAGAGGAGCCTCAATTCACTGTTCAGAGGCAGGAACTGTGGGAGACAAGACAAAATGTTGACTTTCCAGAGATTAGAGAATTGTTTGCATTAAACTACACTGAATTCTGCCACTAAACTGATTGAAGCCTTCTGAGCTGTCCTAGATATTGATAGATCATTTCACCTTATTGATAAACAGACGTTGGATCCTGGTATGTTTGAGATTCAGGCAGCCCCACACCAAATCCTGGCAGGACTGGGCCATTGTGACTGTAACAGGATACTGCATGCCTGCAGCTTCCACTCCCTGGGCTTTGTCACACACTGGGAAAAGCAAGGAATCACAAAAGCATCCAATGGATCCAAAGAGGGAAAGAGAGCTGCACAAAATTCTCCATCAGTGGGAAGGCAGAGGAAAGCTGCAGCATGCAAGACTGGATATGATGCTTCAAACGTGAAGAAAACTTTGTTCTAACTTTTCTCTTTTATCACACTCCAGCTGTTATATGACTTCCACAATTCAGTGTGGGGAGAGCAAAGGAAAACTCAGCTACATCCCTTTTTCTCAGGGACACATCTAACATATTTCCCCAGTGTAGATTTCCCCTGCTCCAGATGCTTCCTAGCTGCACTCAAAAGTAGCAAGTGGTCAACACATCCTCAGAGCTTGATAAAAATCAAAGTCAAGTGTTTTCAACAAAATCCCTTTTGCTACTGCACTCTGATGGCTACTGAAGCTGCCAACCTGTTCAGAGAGATGCCTTAAGGATGAAGCATCATTTTAAAAACACATTCGCAGCTGTGCATATTTCACTTCAATCACTCAATTGTGAATTATACCTCAGCAAGCCCTTGAAGAAAAGAGGTGGGCCGTCAGGGGGATGTGAAGGGGGAGAGAAAAGAAAGGAATTTCTACCAAACAAAAGAGCTCCAAGAAACTGATACAACTTTGCTGGAAGCTATTCCCAGCCCACTCAACATTTTTTTTTCTGTATACAGACATACCAGAATCCCAACAAGGGGCATTTTTCCCAGCTAAAATACCAACCCTCAGCGAATCTGACCACAACCAGAGAGAAACACGACAACCTAGTGGATGCAAAGCAAAGCACAGTGAAATAACCTTAGAGTTGTGTAAACCCAAGAGCCACCTTTGAGAGCTCACACAAGCACCTGCCCAGAGCCCAGCACGCTGCTTGGCAAAGCAGGAGTCCTGTTTGCTCTCCTGACAAGAGCTGTTTACAGAAGATAAAAGTACACAAGGTACCAAGCACCTTTCCAGGCCTCCCCAGCAGGCTTGTGAAGAACAGCACAACTTTACTGATGTTCACCAGGCAGTTTTACTGTCCGTTCTGCATGGCTTTTGGGACTGAAAGCCAAAGCAGGGGCCAGTGGCAGTGCTGAGGGAGGCCAGGGCAGAAGGAAATACCACAGAACCCTGGAGGCAGCACGTGGCTGAGACATTGGTGGAGTTTGAGCTAAACCTATCCACAACCCAGCTCCAGACCAGATCCTGTACCCCAGCACCTGTTGCAACTGTTTTTTTAATCCAGAGATCCTCTGGATCCCAAGCACGGTGCAAAGGTGGAAATATCAGTAATCAGGCTACTGGAACCTGCAGGAGAGCAATGGTGCCAAGCAGAGCTAAGCATGCAAACCCAGACAAGGCAGATGCCTGGTCCAAATGCATCAGCACGTGTGAGGAGAGCTGAGCACTTTGCACTCCACACACACACACAGAGCAAGGGGCCGGCAGCAGAAAGCTGGCCTTGAATGCAGGTGCAGCAGGAACACAAACAGCCACTTGAACATTTAGGTTATGATCTGGAACAAGGAAACAATTGATTGAACAATAAAAGCTTATTACAAATGTTTTTTTTAAGGATGCCCAGCAGGACCTGCCGTTTAGGTGTCAGAAAAACAGGAGCATGCTGACTGAAGGCTGAACTGAGAAAATCCACCTCTGAAATCCCTTCTCCCTGGAAAAAGCTCCATGTGTTTGCCTGAACTAAGCACTATCCAGGCTCCTGATCCTCAGGCACATCTCCCTGAGCCAAGGGTAAGGAGCCACCAAAGTTTTGTCTCCGTGAGCAGCTTCACACCTGAGCTGCTGAATGCTACACGTTGGGAGGAAAAAAATCCTCTGATCTGCTTTGGTATCTGCCAGTGGCTGTCTCTGATCCTCACTGGGAAGGAACATGAACAAGGCAAAGATTATCCAAGTACCTGCAGACACTAAAGTCTAGTTGTGAAGCAAGAACAAAGCCTACACTAATGGTCTTCAGCTCTATTAAGCAAAGTAAAGCAGAATCATGGAGGAAAGCAGACACCCATCCCTCCAGCCTGAACGACATCAGAGCACCCTAAATTCTGGCACGCTCTCAGGCACAGCTTAGGGAAGAGGTGGAAGAGCAAATAAAAGGGAGTTCAGCCCCCAACAAGCCACCAGCAGCATGAAATATATATGATCCAGTTCTTGCAGTTCTCAGCTTTCCTTGCAAATCCTTCATTTTGAGGCAGTGGGTGCAACTTGATCGGGAAAGCAGCATATCGTCTTTCTACCACCTAGAAAGCACGCAGATATATTTTCATTAAAGAGGTCGTTTTGGAAGGATCCTTTTGATGCTGAAAACTGCCCATCTGAGAGGAGGAGAGGGCAGAGGAAAGGCTGCAGGACAGCCCAAAGAAACTCAGAGCAGACCCTGCAAACTTCAAACCAGCAGGCGGATGGAAGAGCGGAAATGGGAGGGGGGCAGGATTAGAAGTGCTATAGATTTATGATAAGCGATGCTCTAACAATAGCTTCCTTTTAAGAAGGAAGCCCTTCCTGCTGTAGTTAATCTAGTTAGCCTGTCCATACATTTATGCACTGGGGAAGGACTGCATACAGGACAGGCCAATCCTCAGTCAAGTAAAAACACCCACATTAAAGCTCATAAAACACCTACCCAGTAACATGGACCATGGCAGAGGGGAAAGAAAGAGTTGCTCCCCTCAGCAGCTGTCAGGGGCTGTTCAGGGGACCTGTTCCAGCCTTTACGTGGGCTAGACGTCCCAGGAAGGTATTTTTCAGCCATGTTTTCCATTTTCATAATTTCTCCCCACCCTGAAAGGTCATGCAGATGAAAACATCAATTTAACTAATGCCAGATGGAAGACAAGTTAAGCCATATGAATCTTTGCTGATTATATAATTACCTCCATTTCTTGCAGAAACATGGAAATGCTTACTGGCAGATTATTTTGTACATCAACAAACATTTCTAGGCTGTTTGTACTTTAAAGAAATTAAGTCCACATGGTTGTGACCAACTGCTCCATTACCACGTGGCACATACAGAAAAAAAACAAGCCTGAATTTGAAACTACACCAGGAGGTTGCAGACACCCATCTTCCCCAAGAGCCCAAAAATAATACTTTTTTAACAGGCTCATCAACTCACAGTTATAGATTTACTGGATAGAAACTTAAGACAATTTGCACTCGGTGTTAAATACACCGAATTATTTTCTGCAGACCTCAAGGTCATTTAATTTACCTCTAATGAGCCCCAACACATCAGCGAGGAAAAAAGAGCACTGAAACGTTCAGGCTCATTTGCTCCCGAGCCAGAGCAGTGGGGCAATGGGCAGTGTCAACAACAAACACACCCAGCCACCAGAACCTCCACAGGTGACTGAGGCTGAACCTACGGGGAACTTCATGTGTGCAGGTGAGGGCAGCGCTGAGAAAGCCCCACAGAGGCAGTTCTGCCAGTCTGACTATAAAGCCACAAGCAATTAAAGATCCAGTGCAGGATGCCGGTGTCTGAATGGAGCCGGCTGTGTTTGTAGGTGTCCCACCAGAAGCCAGGAGCACACGTTTAAATTTGCATAAGAATCGGTGTGAAGGATTCAGTTACATCCCCAGCAATCTCCAGGAGCTTTGGTTACACTGTCAAATACTCAAGTTAGAAAGTGAGCTATTTGACAATCTCACTGGGAAGAGCCCAGCTCCCAAAGCCTTCCTCCCACCAGAGCCAAAAAAAGGGAAAGACCACCTCCACTCCAACCATCCCTTCACCCTGACCGCTCTGCAGCTCTGACAACAGCAGCCCCGAGCTGGAGAACACACACAAGCCTTTGGACCACCCAGGGTTTACAGCACAGAGCTAAAACACCAGCCTCTAAACAAGGGGCTGGACTTCTCCTCCCACAGTCATTCAAAGTCATTTCCAAAAAGAAACTCCACTGAATTAGGAACGTGGTGCAGTGCTAGGTTAAGTGAGTTACTTGCTCCATCCTCACCCGCAGACTCCACCTGCACAACCATTTGGACCATCATGCACAGCACAGCAGAGACCTGCTCCAACTGAACACAACCCACCTCCTCACCTCTGCCCCCAATAAATCTCCACCCCAATGATCCACTTTACCATCCGAACTCTCAAATGCTTGCACTGGCACAAAGCAGAAGCTGCTGGCAAGCAGCAGCCAAAGTGGGGAGTTTAAAAAAAGCCACCAGAGACACCAGCTTCAGAGGATCAGGTAAAAGCCACCTCTAACCTTTACCTGGATGGTGTCAGGACAGTACAACAGCTCTGCACACATCCGAGAGAGAGAGAGCTCTTGCGTGAGCAAGTTGCTGGAGCCTTGCTGTAGCTGGCAGAAGAGGTAAATGCTCGTGTCTCACACTCCCAAACACGCACTGCACAGATGGAACAGGAGGAAGACAGCCCTGATGCTGGCTGCCCACAGCTGGGAGACAGGCACTGCAACTGCTCTGCTGAGAACAGCGAGGTCCCTGGCTCTGTTACACACCACGGCTGAGGCAGCACTGAAATCAGGACACACGGGGCAAGCTGAAGACTGCACACATAAGAGCTGGGAAGTCTGAGGGACTGTACTGAGATTAGACCCCATAATACACCCCATTTTCAGCACAGCCCCTCCAGAGGCAATGAAGCTGAGCTCCTGCACAGCCTCCAGCTGAGGTGTGCAATCCCTGAAGAAACTCAAGACTGAGTGACCTCAAATGATCCTGCTATATTTGTAAAATCGTGTGTGAGGAGATGTCCTCCAACAACCCTATGACTTTCATAGAAGCTACACCACCAGAGCAGCTCCCTAAAAGAGAAAGGAATCCGTGTCTCCAGCATAGAAAATGGGGTTGCTTTCTGAAGACCTAGGCCCATAATCCCAAAGCCAAACACATCCAAATAGAAAGCCATGCCTCCAGCTGGTCCAACAGAACCTTGCGAGCTGTTCACTGACATCTCAAGCTGGTACAAAGCTCCCCAGACTCTCACTTCTGTCATTTCAGGATGTACTGCAGAACTGCTAAGTGGGCAGCAAACTCTCTGCAGTAGAAAGAAGGCTGTGCTCCTCCATGGCTGGCACTCAGCAGCTGCCAGGACAGCTACGAAATATGGTGGTGCACCAGCTGGAAAAAGTCATGTACTAAATGGAAAAGAAGGCTGCAAATGGCCTCAGACATCCTAATGGTGAAACTGCACCCATACATAAATTAATAGGAGACCACACTGCTGGGTGAAAGGGCACCTTGTCCACCTCACTGTGTGTTCCCACTCCTGATCTAAGACACCTGCTCACGGTTTGCTTTGAGTTTTTTTGCAGGTGGGCTGAGCACTGCAAATTGCTTCTCATTCCCAAAGCAGAAGAACGGTCCGTGCAGGTCCCTCTGACAGAACACCCTGCTCAGCAGCTGCAAAGAAAGGGAACTGCACTGGCATGAAAACCCTGCATAAGCTCTTTCATGACTGTCACTGCCAAGCTACGACCTCATTGCTTTAATGAGAGCACCCAGCAGAGCAGCGTGCTCCGAAGGCACCGACGACGTGCCCCAGCCCCGCAGCTGTTCCCTCTGCCTGACGCCCGCTCCGTGCTCCCACAGAGGACAAGCCTAGCTGGCCACAGGAGCGTGCCACCAGCCTGGTCACGGCACGGGGCAGCACAGCTGGGGCTCTCAGCAGAGAACTCCCCGGTGCCACCCAGCGCGGCGGGAGCCAGGACATGCACGGGAGCGCCCGCGGGATGCGCCAGACGTGATGCTCGCCCGTCTCCGCCTGGTTCTCGGAAGCCGGGGCGTATCCACATTAACCACGCTCCCCGGGCAGACTGTCCTCTCAGCAGAAAGGGGATACAGACTTATAGGGACTATATATAGATAAGGCTTCCTAAGAATCTCCCGATGGGGGTTATTCTCTGCTCTATATCTAGATCTGGCCCGCTGCCTGTGGGGAAACACGTACCGGACAAGCGCATGTGCAAGCTGCAGCTTGTTTCGGCCATAAATGAGAGCCCTGCACTAGAAACCCCTGAAACACAGGCCAGAACCACGTTAGGAGCTCTATGGTTTTCTCATGTCTCCGTTTACAGCCTTCTATGTGTCTCCCTGCAGAGGTAAAGATCCCTTTAGAAATCTCTTTCCTGCACGTGGTGTTTACTTACCAGCAGTGAGGAGCACCCCCAAGCCCTTGCATGGCAATGGCTTTGTAGAAAAATAAAAAGAGCAGGAAAAGATTTTGAACAATGGAGCAAAGGGATCTGATGAAAGCAGCCAGTGTCTTTTTCAGAAGATTTTGAACAGCAAAATAAAGTGCTTTGTTGAGCAGTGAACATGTTTTACTTCACCCTGCACACACGGGCATATCCTTTATGCCCTGCTCCTTCACAGCCTCCCACCTTCTAACCTCCACTTCTCCCCAGTAACATACACTAAAAAAAAAAAAAGTCATCCTGGATCACCAAGTTTGTTCCTTTTTTTTTCCTTTTCAGAACAAAACCAACTACCTCCCTGAGGCCCAGAAGTACCTGCAAGCTCTGTAGGTTTTGGTTAAACACCAGCATTCCCCCTTGGTCATTCCCTTTCATTCTCCTCCTAGAGGCTCCAGAGCACCTGACTGCCAAAAAAGCAAACAAGCAGGAGAGGGGAGTGGGTTTATCATTAGACCAAAGTAGAGCTTGGGGAGGGAGGTCCGACGTGTTAGAGCACTGGGGGAAAAGTGGCTAAACTGCCATTTCCCTGCAACAGCAAAGTGACAGCATTTATTTGATTGTTTGGATGAGCCACGGCAAAGAAACAGGACAAGTTAATCAAAAGCTCCCAGTGCCCAGGTGCTGCTCCCTGCCCAAATGACACCATCCTTGGGGTATTTCCCAGCCCATCCAAACACCACACCGATGAGACAAACTGTTAACTCTCCAAACCAGTACAAAGGCCGTGGATGAAGAGCACACTTCACACGACATCAAAGCCGACGTTTTATGCTAATCCATCTGCTTACAGGAGAATAAACGCTATTTTCCTTGACAACTCTTCTGAAATCAGATCTGAGAAACCATGCACATTTCAAACCCTTTTGAAACACCAGTAAACCAAACATTGCAACTTTCAGTGCAAAAACTCCCAGGGACAGCAGCTCAGTCAGTGACTTCCATGAAGCACAACCCGGGTGCTGCCACACATACCCCAGCCAGGTATGAGCCAGGTATGAGCCAGGTGAGCACCTGAATGCTGTCTGGCCTGCAGACCCCAGCTTTGGTTTGTACACGTGGGAGCCTCCACCAAGCAAACGTCACAGCCTACAAAAGCTGCTCTCAGCTTTACTTTTGCTGCGTACTTTAAAAATTAGACTGCTTTCCCACTGGAGCAGGGAAGCATTTCAGCTCCTGATCAAAAATAGTCATGGCCCGGCAAGTAAGTGTGCTGGAAGGCAGCCTGGCCTGCAGACTGGCAGCTGCTAGACGAGAAGGAACAAGCAGGCCACCTCAAAAGAAAGGCACAGCTTGTGACAAGCGACACAGCCACAGAAAGCTCTGCAGGAAAGGCTGAGGTGGTTCCAGGGGAGGAAACCCGCTCCAGCACACCACAGCAGAGCCCACGCATTGCTTCTTCCAAACAAAAGGAGCTCGTCTCTTCCTCACCTGGAGACCCTCCACTACAGCTGCACCAACCCAAGGACAGGGTCTACGTGTGTGGTAGCCCCTGGTTTTTTAGGGATCGCTTCTCCAGGGATACTGGCTGCAGCAAGCAGAGCTCACCCATTGGAGCTCTCTAGGCAATTCATTATTTTAAACAAATGAGTGATTAGCAAGGATCCACTCTCTCCTCGTGAAGCTGGCTGCATGCCCTGCAAGCCTCCACATCACTGTACAGTATCATAATCCAATTAAACCTCACCATGAGAGAAGCTTCACGCTATCACATTCAATTAGCCTGTTAAGCCTCTTATCATCTGCACGTTAGGATCCATTTGGACTGAAAACTCTCCCAGCACTGATTGGGCACCCTTCAGCCAGGCAAGGACATACAGATGTCACATCTGGAGCACCGGGAAGACCACAGAGCTTAGGAAATCCATACTGCTGGCTTATATGGAGGTAGAAACACAGGAAAAATAAAACACAGTGACCAGTTCCTGCCCACTCACAGTTATGTGCTGAGGTGACATGCTCCTCCTCATTCTCCTGCTCCCCAACTTCCCAAGGAAATGGGTCAATTCTGAAGGAGCTCAAGGGGCCCAGAGGAATTTCCATGGAAAGGCAAAGGCTGATGGAGGACCTGGCAACACAGAGTCGTCTGGCAGCTAGCCACCAATTCCATAGGAAATACCCTCCCTAGAAGGTCACCATAACGGTGGCAAAATTTGGCCCAAAAGAATTGGGAAAAGCTGCCAAGATGTGACGCAAATAGAGCCAGTGAGCAGGCCAGCTTCCTGCGTGAGGCCAAAACATGGAGCGCTCTTGGAAAAAAGAAAGATTAAGGGTTGCAAGGAACATAATGGCCTCTTGTAACAGCTGAGTTGTTGCTTTTCTTTTCTTGGCAGAAAAGAGGGATGTTTTGTTGCTGGTTGATTAATCTGTTATGCAAATCATTTCATAGCTAATTTGATACAGCCACAAGGCTTGCCACAGAAACTGTCCGCCTGCTCAGAGCTGATGAAAGGTGGAGCATCAACGGCTCCATTCGACAAGAGCTTTTATTTCCTGGACAAGCAGCTGCAGGGTCACCTCCTGCCAAGCAGGGTGCAGAAGCACAGGCCAGACCTGCCAGGGGACACGAGGGGAAGACCCTTTGGGCATCCTGACTTGGAGGAAGGCAAGGGAAGAGGCCTTGCAAAAGAGCAGCCCGTTCCTTCCACTCCCACCATCCTTCTGCACTGGGCATGCACAAAGCACCCAGGTGAAAACCATGTAAAATCCCATCCTGAGACTTTGGCTAGCAGCTTTGAGATTTTAAGACCTTTTTCAGTGCTCTTCTAGACGTGCACAAGCTTCACATTAAAAAATGACTCAAACTAGGTCTCACTGCAATTCTGACTCCAACAAACCACTCAGCCTCTAGACAGAACACTTCCACTGAATAATACAAGCATCCACATTACGTTCAGCAGGATCATACAAAGTGATAGGATTTACACAGGGAACACTTAGGGATCCCTGGGGTTTGATCTCTTCCCCAAAGACTGAGGAGGAGAAATAGGATGTTCTAGCCCCAAGAGGAAGGGTTGGTTCTGGCCACTGCACTTTACTCCCAAGCAGTTTATCTCCATTGCTCAGCTGTGGACGTTTTTCCTCACACATCTCACACATTCAGCATTACCTCAGTGATATTTTTAAAGCCTGTCCTGTGCCCTCATTTGTATTCAATTTCCTTCCGAGGTAAAATGTTAGGCATTTCATGCTATTCAAACAAAGTCAAAACAAAGCCTCCAAACAAGCACTTCTGAAACGTACCTAGTCATCTGAGTAATTAGACATTTTCCCAGTTCTAAATGTACTGAAAATCTATTGTCAGCTCCCAATGAATGTGCCAGCAGTTATCCTAACCAGGAAGAGTTCTCTCCTAAATGTTAGCATACTGACAGAATGGAAGGTTAAGATACATTTAAATTAACATCTCTCCCTACCTGAATTAATCAGTGTTTTTAATTACTTAGCAGCACATGATCACAATTATTACTCCAGCAAGTTGTTCACCTTTCTCTGATGATATGATGCACAGTTGGCATGGCTCAAGCCAGGCCAGAACATGCTCCCACTGGCCAAGAGAAGTTCCCATTCCCAGTGCAGGCACGCATCCCTCACACCAAAGGGCAAAGTGTTCCACTTCTGTGTGAATTTGTAGCAAATCCTCACAGGGAAGAGTCAGCTGTGGACTTCACACAGGTCACAAGCCCCTCAACACTCTGCTAGCAGAGGGAATTACCACGTATGAGTGCAAACCTGCAGATTGCTGCAGTGGCTCCATGCCCCAGCAGCCTCACTGTGCCCTCTTGTCACACATCTGTGCTGCTGTCACCTCTACATGCCCACAGAGCCCTCTGCAACCCATTAGCCCACAGGAAGCAGACAGCCAGATAGGTCAGTGGAAGAAGATGGAGCTGGCAGAGAGAGAGGAGCACACAGCCTGGGGCACCAGCACACTGTTAGGATCCACTCAGCTGCCCTGAATTTCCATTGCCCCTGGGCATGTCCGTACCAGGGCTGGTGCCAATGTCCGAATGTCCGAGCGCTGCACTGCACTGAGCAGTCACACCCCTGCACCCCCAGCCTCCTGGGAGTCCAGGGGATGTGTGTGGAACCCCTTCACATCTCCTCACCCAGCAGGCAAACTACAGAGGTGAGCCAACACATGAAATGCTCCGTCAGTGCCCAGTCAACAACCCCAGATCTCCAGCACCGCCTTTTCACCGGTCTGTTCCACAGACTTCTTCCTTTATATCCCACGGGGACACTGGGTCACACCTGCTCCAATCCAGCTTGGTCTCAATCCACTTTACAAGTCCAAAGCTTAGCAGCAACTTTTACAAGCTTGTGACAATTGAGACAGCAGCCTGAAACAAAACCTGCTCTGAATGGGAACAGTGGCTATTGCTGCCTTCTCTTGCTTCAGCAGACCCTTTCAACAGAACATTCCCCCCAAGACCACTCTTCTCTGGACAACCTCCACATGGTGCCTTCTCCTCAAGAGGCTTCACTTCAACATGGCACTTCAACGTGGGACAGTACTGCACCCTGCCATTCACACCCACAGATTCATCGAAAGATTGGAAGGTAAAAAAAGCCAACACCAAAACCCACAGAACAATTCTTACTACCACTCTCTCAGCATGAGGAAAATGAGGGGGAAAGGTGTTGATTGTCTTGATGCCATGTAGCAAAGAAGATCATTCTCAGTGTTTACAGGTGGTAGGGAGAACTTTATGTAATGTAACCTTCCTCACAGGAAAGTCTTTCAGTGCACAGAGGAAACTGCAGGAGAAGGTAGGCATCTCTCTCTTCTGGTATGCACTGGATACGCCCAGATAGTGAGACATTTTGAGTCACATTTCTGGGATGACTAAAAGAAAGTAGCTGCATTTCAGAAACGCTATGGTCAAACCTCCCAGGAGCTACGTGTGCTGAGGAACAAATCATAAAATCATTTCTGCAGATGGCAGAGGAGTAAAAGAAGCCAGAACAAATGCAGAACACCACCTCACCTCATGTTTCACACTAAGCACACAACTGCACAACACCACGACTCCTCACTACTATTCTTCCTTAAGTTTAGACACAGCCTTTTCACACAAGGAAACTCCATGGATGCACCAAGGCAGCCTTCCAGATCCTGCTGACACCCCACCCAAGCTGGATGGACTTTTAGTAAATCACCCACCAGAGCCTGTTGAAGAGCAGTGTTCTCGAGATCTCCCTCCCACAGTGCAGGGAGCACATGCACATCCACACGAGGCCCCCCACCTCAATACCCACCCATACAACTCAGAGCAGTGCAGGCACAGATCACTGCAGGCACTGCTTCCACCCAGCCCCTCCTGCTCCAGGTCGTGGTAGGAGAAACACCTTAGAAACAGGCTAAGATTTATTGAACCAAAAAGAAAAGGGAAGGAAGCAACATTCCCTCCCCAAACGCGCGCTCCTCTTCGTGAATCTTCTGACTTTGTGCCAACTTCAAATCTCTTCTCCACTTGGGAAGCCTGTCCTGCCAACAGAAACCCAGAAGGGAACTGGTGAAAATCTCAGAAGAGACCAAGGCAGTTCCACAGTGCCTGACCACACACTGAGGCCCTCTCTCCTCCACATCCGCCTCTCACGTCCCAACAGACATTTGCTGGGACTACAAGCTCACTTGGGATATGGTTTCCCACGCAGAAGATTTCATTCTAATATCTCTTGCCTTAAGATAAAAGAATCTTAAATGTCATTGTGCCATAGTAAAAGTCATTGCAATATGAACTTAAAAGGCAGTGGCGTAACGTAAAGGTTTTCAAACTCCAGCTTCCTCTGACAGAAGGGTCTGTTGCAAAGCCTGTAATGAAATGCAAAGCAGGATGATCAATGGTTAGAAACAGCAGCACTGACTGCTGCAGACCTTGGTGTTGGCCCAGCACACACCTCACCATGCCACGGGACCAACACCCCCACAGAACCTGCAACCTCAGCTGCTCCTGACCTCACTTTTAACAAAACTCACCAGGCACCCACAGCTGCAACTGCATCCCTGCCACACGCTGTGCCTGGCCCATGGGGCACTCCATGTCCAGCAGAAAACTCCACATCTGTGGGGAGACAGGCTCATAGAGCTGGCAGCAGCAGATGCAGCAGCTGGATGGCAGCTTATCCCCCCTGGCTTGAGGGAAAAAGGGGCACCCAGGAAGAGCAGGCAAAGGTAATGGCAACAGCAGGGCTGAGAGCAGAGGGACCCACGGCTACACGAAAACTCCCTCAACCAAAAGCTTCTTTCCTACAAGGTCCCAAATGCCCCAGTTCTTCCATCGATGCCTCAGGGCAAGGCAATCTGAGCACTTCCATCACAGCTCGCTTCAGCAATTCCAGACTTTCCCCCTCAAACCCCAGTTCTGCCCCACCTGCCCAGACATCCACATGTGCTTTGCATTCCCCACATTCTTCCAGGCACCTCAAGCAGCTGCCTCCAGTCTGCTGCCCACCACAATTCCAGCACCCAGGACCCACCCTTGTGCTCCCCACCCCCTACCTCATCAAGGCAGGGTCAGTGTCCTTACACTGCGTTTTCTGGTCATCTACAGATTTGCAAACAAGCAGGCTATGTTGTGAGCTCGTTTGCAGATCTGCAAGTATCAGCATAAATGATAATGCAGAACGAAAAGTCCTTGACAGCGTCGGACATTTGGGCTTTTATTTGTTTAACAGCCACTGTTACAAGGCTGGATGGGATGGAAACCCAACTGCCTGCCTGTAATGAAGGGTGCAACGGAGAGATTGTTTTCAGAGCAGTGCTACGAGACGCCCCCGTGTCCTCCGAGCAGCAGGGACATTACCAATCGCACGGGAACCACAGAATGGTTTGGTTGGAAGGGACCTTAAAGATCATCTAAGTCCAACCCCCTGCCAGGAGCAGGATCTTCTTGTCTAGTGCAAAAATGAAAAAGCACCAACTGCTCCTCCAGCTATTCCCACCCAGGCGACAACTCCCACAGCAAAGGGACTCCTTGAAGAAGGGCACATTCCCCCGGGCGCCAGACCCTTTCCAAGATCTCCCGCTGCAGAAAAGAAAGGCTGAACGAGGCACAAGCTGGAAAAGTTGCTGCCCGAGGCGCTGCTAGCACAGATAAGCTGCTATAAACCAAGATTACCTGCAATTGCAGGACTCAGGTTCGCTGCTATAAACCCCTCTATCTTCCTGCCCGCGATGTCAGATCACTACGACTGTGGGCAGTGTTTATGTCGGGATAGTTACTCGTCCCTGCAATACAGGGGCATGGCCACCAAGTCCAACATGCTGTCTGGATGGCGCAGAAGACAGAGGGATTTAGGGGGTTTGTAAAGCTTGAAGAGCTTTACGTTCCTGCCAGGTCAGCCTGATGACTCTGTTCCCTTTCTGCACGCTCGCTAAGTCCTCGTTTAAAACAAAACAAATCAGAAAAAAAAAAAAAAAAGGGAAAAAAAAAAGAGAGAGAAAGAGAAGCGCTTCAAAGATTTGTCTCTGGCACGTTTAAATCCTCACAGGCATTCTGTTCTGCGCTAGGCTTGAGGAGCGCAAAATTTATAAAAACTAAGAGGAATGCCTGCCATGCGGGCTAAAACCAGCGCAGGCAGGGACCACGGCCGCGTGTTTACACACAGCAGAGGCGGGGAAACAGGCGAGACGGGGAGAGGGCGAAAAACCATCCCTGGAGAAAGGGATGCGCACCCCGAGCCCATCCCTGCGGGGCATTTCCCGGGGACAGGCGCCCTTAACGCGGCGCTCCCGGGGGATGGCGGGGCTCGGGGAACGCCAAGCCCTGCCGCCAGCACACAGCCCACGCCGGGGGCTTGGAGGGGGACACTCCCCGTGAAGGTGACCGCCGCACACACCTGACACAGACGGCAGCAGCCCCCCACCCTTTGTGGGGTCGGGAGTGCCTGCACCTCCACCCATCCCAAAACGCATGGAAGGCACGGGAGGAGCCGTGCCCGTCACTGCGGTAGTGGCGAGGGGTGGGCAGGAGCTCTGCGACTGCGGGGAGGACCGCACAGGTGATGGGAGAGAGGATCGAGGAAGCAGCCGCGGAGCTGGGGAGGAAAAGGGGGTGGGGTCCGCGCCCTCGCCCGCCCGTTACCTGGGGACGCAGCTGGGGCTGGAGCCGTCGATCTCCCAGGTGGCGAAGAGGTTCATAGGCACGGGCCGCCCCAGGGCCCCGGTGCCGCCGGGGAAGCTGAGGCGGCTCCGCTCGGCCGCCGCCGCCATGGCTGTGCCCGCCGCCCTGGCGCGCGCCCACCGCGCCGGGCCGCCGCCGCCCCGCCCCGCCCGCGGGGGCGCGTCACGGGGCGGGGCCGAGGGGGCGGGGCCACCGCCGGGGGCGCGGCGTGCGCGTGGGCGGTGCTCGCGGGGGGCGTGGCTGTGGTTAGTGGGCGTGGCCAGATCGACGGGGGCGGGGCCGTGGGGCGGGGCCACGCTGATCGAAGGGGGCTCGCCGGCCCGGGGGGCGTGGCATGGGGGGCGTGGCCTCGCATTGGCGCAGGCGCGCTCGTTGCGGCCGCGCTTCCCACGGCCGGGCGGAAGCGGCGCCGGCGCGGCGGCCGCGCACCGGAAGCGGCGGTGGCAGTTTCCGGGCGGCTCCGTGGCAGGGCAGGGCGGGCGGCGGGCGCGACCATGGTGCTGCTGACGATGATCGCCCGCGTGGCGGACGGGCTCCCCCTCGCCGCCTCCATGCAAGAGGACGAGCAGGTGGGGCCGGCGGGGCGCGGGCGGGGAGGGGCCGGCGTGTCGGGGAGGAGCGGGCGGGGGGCGACCCGCCGGGACCCGCTCGGTCCCTTCTCACGGGAAGGCGGCTCCGGCACAGGCGTTTGCCTGCCGGCGGCGGGGGCTGTGAGGGGGAGAGGCAGGCGGTGCTGTGGGGCTGGTGCCGGCAGCCCCGGGGCCCCGCGGTGTGTCCCGGTCCCGGCCCGGCAGCCCGCTCTCCTCCCGCCCGCAGTCAGGCCGCGACCTGCAGCAGTACCAGAGCCAGGCCAAGCAGCTCTTCCGCAAGCTGAACGAGCAGTCCCCCACCAGATGCACCCTGGAGGCGGGAGCCATGGCTTTCCAGTGAGTACCGGGAGGGATGCGGGGGATACCGGCTGCTCCGCCGGGAAATGGGCCGGGGCTCCTCCGGGTCGGGGTGCGGGTTTGTTGGACACGGGGCCGCCGGGGAGAGGTGTCCTGTCAGCCCTGCTGGGAAGGGAGAGTGTGTGAGTTGTCACTGCTTGGCACAGGTGTCTGGCGCTTGGTTTCCATCCGGGTTCGTAGTTCTGCCTTTGCTGCAGACAATACAGGTTCTGTTCCCTCTGGGGTTTGTTGCTTGTTTGCACTCTCTGCTGTGCCTTCGCTGCATCTTCTGGGCCTCCTGTATCTTGTCTCTACAGAGGTGTGTCCTTGCAAAGCCAGTCTGGCAGTGCCACTGTGAGCTCCTGCTGCCCAGGATTGTCCTCTGAGTGCCCTGTGAGAGCTCAGCTGTTCGTGCATTGCCAGCACCCCCAGCATCTCTGAGTGTGTCTGTTATCACTGAATGTCTGACAGACTTCTTCCTCTCATCCAGCAAATTCAGTCCTATTGTTGCTGGGTTTGTTGGGCATGTTTAATTACTTTCCTAAACTGCTTGGGAGCTCTGGCCCTGAAAGCACTCTTGGCACTCTGCAGTGGGGCTGCTGCAGGGAGCACGGATGTGAAATAAGGAGCTCTCACACAGGTCAGACATCCTCATTTCCCAGCAGCAGGGGGGGTGGAGAGGCAGGTGAACAGAGGGGGAGTGGGCAGTCCCTGAAAGGCAGGAAAGCTTGTGTGTGAGGAAGGAAATGCTTCCTTCTGTGCCATGTCATTACCTGGCAGAGCAATGCCTGAGAGCCGAGTCAGGATCCTGCCAGGAGGCAGAGCTGTGCACGACAGGAACACCTGTGGGAAGGCTCACAGCCCAGGTGCCAGGTGAGCTCTGCAAGCAGGGCTCTGCAGCTGTGGCAGGAGTGTGCCAGGATCTCCACACCTGGCACCAGTGCTGCAGCAGGATCCCTGTCAGCCTCCGGGTGGCTGGGTGTGTTCATGGCTGGCTGAGGGGGAGGTGGCCTTTGGATGCAGGGCAGGGTTGGCTTTAGGCCTCTGCTCCAACAGCAGGAGCCCTCTAGCAAATCTGCCACCCCCTCCCTTTCTTCAGAGACTCAGCAACGTGAAGAGAGGGCAACAGGAGTTTCTTGGGTGGGCAATCCTTGGCAAGAGCCACGAGGTTCTGAGGGATGCTTTTCTTGTGGTTGTCATACATATGCTAACTGCAACGAGACTTTTTAAAAAATCTTTCCCCTGGGCTTCTGGCTGCCTTTGACAGGGAGTTAGAGTTGTCAAAGGATGGCCCTGGTTGGCCTGGCCATCCTTATCTCCTCTTGGGCTTGGGTGTTGTTGCCAGAGTTCAGTGCTAAGTGCTGCTCTTCTTGGTTTTTTTCTCCAAGTTAAATGCTGACAGGATTTAGAAGCTCCCTGGTTTCTGAGGGAGCAGGCCTGGGTGTAGCTCTGCCTGGCAGCAGGGCCTTGGGAAAGGGGCTGTGTGGATCCCAGTAAATCCCTTCTTGAGTCACTTCCATGGTGCAAGCAGAGCCATGCCTGGGGAGGTGGCAAGGCTTGCCCAGGAAATCAGAGCCTCTTAGTGGTGGCTGAATGACCCCAGTTGTGAGGGGGAGGGAGGGCTGGGCTGGGCAGGGCTGCTTTGCCAGCTGTCCCACAGGAACAGCCAGGTGACCTGGCTGGCACACAGGCAGGGACAGCAGTGTTCCTCCCTCTGGGTGAGTTAGTCCCTGGGTGGGTTTTGCTGGCCACTGCCAGCACTTGCTTCTGCCTCCTTTGAGGTGGGACCTTAGAGCAGGAGCTGTGTGAGGGAGCACCCTCAGGTCAGCAGCTCTCCCCTGCAGGGAGGGGAGGGGACAGGGAATCTGAGATTTGGTCTGGAACAACGCTGAGCAATGAGCAGCTGCTCAGTAACACAGCACACCAATCTCCTTCTGCCACAGCACAGCTCTGGCTGCTGAGGGCAGCACAAAGCAGGGCAGAGCACTCTGGGGGGGCACTTAGCAGCATGGCCAAGGGTATTGCTGGACTTGCTGAGGTGCTGTTGAACACCTTTAGCTTCATCAGGTCAAAGAGCTGAGCCTTACTGAAACTGGAAATTAAATTGAGTTGTGAGCACTTAGGTGATTTCTGGCAAGTGCTGTGCCCAGTTTTCAGCTGCAAAAGCTGTGTCACCCTGCCAGCAGCAGCACTGGGGGCTGTGCAGGTGCAGGAACACCGATGGCATCTGCTGTGCTGTCAGTGAGCAGGTGACCTTTGGCTGGTGAACGGCTGAAGTGACTCTTACCTGTCGTTTAAAAGCAACCCTTGGCCTTTGCCACTGTTACCAGGATCCAGCTTTTCTCTCTCAAAGTGTCCAACGTGATTACAGGGAGCCTGCTGGCTGCACTCTGTGCAGAGTTACCAGTGGCAAATGGCCACATCTGCCCCTTGTGGGAGGACATGCAGGCAGGTGCTGTGCTGATGCTTGGAGCTGCACACAAAGTATAAAACTGAGAAGCCCAGCTGTGCAGGAACTCCGGTCTGAAGTTGACAAAATTCTCTGACTCTGGGGCAGAGTGAGGTGAGCTCACTCTCTGTGGTGCTGACAGACCAACTTTAAATCCAGCACACTGAGTATCACAGCAGGGAGAAGCAAGTGGGAAATGCAGCTGAAGAGCTCCAGGCAGCACCAGCTGGCCAGGCAGAGGTGAACAGACCTGTGCTGGTGGGACATGTTCCTCAGAGTGCTCTCACCTGGAGAGTGCTGCTCCAGCAGTGCTGTCAGAATTCCCTTCTGACTCTGGTTCTCCTCATCTCAAAAGATTAGCTCACGTCTTGCTTGTCATGGCAGTGGCTAAATCAAGCTCCAGGTGATGATCTGTAGCAGCCCCAATGTGTCCTGCAGGTCTCCAGGGATAAGGGGAGAACAGAGGATGATGTAGTGTGAGGTTGGTCTGGGCACTGATGCAGTCCAAGCTGAGGAACATAAAAGGGCCAAGGGCCACGGGCCCGTGGGGACGTGCTGTGGAATGGATTATGGCAGCTGGAGTTTCTTGCTTCTGGTTGGGGTAAATCAGTTGTTGATCAGAGGCTCCCAGGGTTCACACACAGGCCATATAGGGGCAGGAGAAATGGATGCTCCTGAGCCCAGGAACAAGGTGAGGATGGCTGCTTTAAAGGACATGGCCCTGCCGGGATATCTGGAAAAATAGTGGGGAGTGGGGGAAGTTGTTTTGTAAGCCTGATGTGTCTATTAACAAAATTTTAAGCTGCTTATTTTACTACAGTGCCCTCAGGACTGGATCATTTCTTTAATACACTGCTAATCTTTATGCTAACCAGACTAATGCTTAATGGCATTATGCAGAAAGTCAAAGGAAGGTAACCTAAAAGTAGCATTCACACTCCACCCTGAGAATATAGATAAGCATCCAAAAGTGTTTACAGGGCTGTTTACTGCCTCCACCCCCTTGGTTTTGGTGGGAGTATTGTAGCCTTTATTTTTATATTGGCTAAATTCAGCTGGGAGTGTGGAGCTGCAGAGTGACACAGTGAAGCCAAAATAATCTCAGGGTTAGTGGTGGGGTCAGAAGAGGACCCCTGTGCCCTCAGCTGGGGGGCAAAACCAAACAGCTCTACACAGCAGCAGGTGTGTCACTGTGTGCTTTGGAGCTCCTCACCTTGCAGCCAGAGAGCTGGTGGCACGGTCACACCCACCCATGGCCAGCCTGTAAGGTCACCAGAACCCATCCAGCACCAACACCCCTTCCCAGCTGCCCCAGCTGCCCCAGCTGTGGTGGTGCATGTGCATAGCAGCACCTCTCCAGCAGGCTGCTGGTGGTGGAGGAAGGGGACACCCAGCCCTCTGAAATGGGGAGGGACAGATGGCAGTCACTGAGACCAAATTCCTGTGTGTGTCTCCTCATCTCAGTGCCTCAGCTTCCCATTTGTGGGCCTCAGGTACTTGGCTGTGCTGCCAGTTAGAGATGTGTTGGTTGTCTTCCCCTCTAGTCTGCTGGCAAACTTTCTTGTGCTCCCCTCCTCCTGACTGCAGGGTGTTCTCTCTTTTAAAACACTCCAAAATTACAACTCTTTTGTTGCTGGTATTTTGTTAAGCTAATGATTTTCACAGGCCAGCTTTTGTTCAAGTGGTGTCAAAGCTCAAGACTGTTGGCATGGGTGTAGGGTCTGAGGCTGCAAGAAAATACATTTTGGCTAGAGAAAAGATAAGCCATTGCTTTGCAGAAAGGTTTACACTTGATCCAGACACAGAAAACCAAAAGTTCTTGTACCCAGTTCTCATTGCCTCACAGGAATAAAGGTGTGCAGGGTGGTGTTTGACAGGATAGGTTCAAATTTGATGGATTAATGCTCTGTTTGCCATTCCTTTAGCTACATCATCGAGAAAGGAGTGTGTTACCTGGTCCTGTGTGAAGCTGGGTTCCCCAAGAAACTGGCCTTTGCATACTTGGAAGACTTGCACTCAGAGTTTGATGAGCAGCATGGCAAGAAGGTTCCAACGGTCTCCAGGCCCTATTCCTTCATTGAGTTTGGTGAGGTCCCTCTCCCTGTGGCTAGTCAGGAAACTCCTTGGTGGGAGGGAGCAGCAGCCACGGGCTTCTCTGCAGCTTGTCCTGTGGAGTTGACAGCTCAAATTCTTCTTGGCACTAGAGACACGGGTGTTCTGAGCAGGAGAATGGAGAAGTGGTAGGGAACTGGTACATGTCCTTAGATTCAGATTTCCTGCTTTTAGCCTCTCGGCCTCACTCCAGTGAATATTTGCACGTGGTCTCCTGGCTGTCTCAGCAGTGCTCCCACTCCTCCTGCAGCCAGGCTGCTCTGTGCTGGGTGGGACTCCCCCTGACAGCCCTGTCTCCTTCCAGACACCTACATCCAGAAAACCAAGAAGCTCTACATTGACAGCCGGGCGAGGAGGAACCTGGGCTCCATCAACACAGAGCTGCAGGATGTGCAGAGGATTATGGTGGCCAACATTGAGGAGGTGCTGCAGCGAGGAGAGGCCCTGTCAGGTACTGGGGCTGGCCGGCGTTGGGCACACAGCTCTGTCTCCTCGGGCAGCTGGGTGGGCACAGCATCCTGGGGGGAAGGGCTTGGCCCTCCTGAGGAAAGCAGTGAAGCCAGTGGGTGTTGCAGCTGCATCAGCTGTATTGGGGAACAGCTGGCAGGTGCTGGTGCTGCTGTGGGGAGAGAGCAGCACCTCCCCAGCTCGGGTGGCTCTCATCCCAGCAGGACAAGCGCCGGAGCTCTGCAGGGAGGCACAGGCCACGAAACCTCTGCGCTTCCAGCTGCTCCAGGGAAACTTGTGCACTTCACGCAACATTTGGGGAACATTCAGTTCATCCTAACTCCTCTCCCCTTTCCCTTTGGCAGCTCTTGATTCCAAGGCCAACAACTTGTCCAGTTTGTCCAAGAAGTACCGCCAGGACGCCAAGTACCTGAACATGCGCTCCACCTACGCCAAGCTGGCGGCCGTGGCCGTGTTCTTCATCATGCTGATTGTCTACGTCAGGTTCTGGTGGCTGTGAGCTGGCCCAGCCGTGGAAGAGGGAAAGCCAGTAGCCTGGCAGGTGGATGTGTGCAGGACACAGCTCATGGGGGATGTGCATTAGAATCCACACAGGACCATCACCTTCGCAGGAGTGTCCTGGAGCTGTTGGGTGACACCTGGCTACTGCATCTCTTAGTGGAGCCTAAACAGTAGGTGTAAAGGCTTGTTGACTGCAGGCTTTTTCCTCTGAGGCAGTTTGCACTTGGATACTGCAGAGTTTGGCCTCCCAAGGTTCTTCCCCCTCCCGGGGCACTCTGGTAACAGTCAATCAGTGCTGTTTAGCATAATCATATTGTACATCCTCTTGTTGAGTAGCTCTAGTGGGAACTGGACTCTAATGAACATTCCTTGTGTTGGTAATGTTTGCTTTTTTAGAATCTGGGTCTGCAGTTATTTTCCTTTCTTTCTTTTTCAAGACTCCCCTGTTTGAAGGCAAATATTTCACTGTACATAAACCAGCTTTCACCTCTGTCAGAATACCTGTGAAGTGTTCTGTGTCTGACGTCCTGGCTTGATACACTTTAAATTGCTTTAGGAAGAAATGGATTTTAAACTATGCCTTAAGATACATTCTGTCCAGTACTAGGAGGGGCAGTGGAAGGCTTCTGTATTAACTGGTTCCTGCAAAATTAAAGTCCAGGTTTCTAAGTGTCCACTCTCCCTCTCCTGACAGCTGTGTGTGACAGTATGTTTCCACATGAACAGGGTGTGTAATTCACTGCTGTTGGAACGGGCACAGTGCAAACTATGTCAGCACTCTATTTTTCCCTTCTAGCTGCAGATTCACTACATTGTTTCTTTCCTTTTTGTAACTGTTCTTTCCTTCCCAAATGTGTCAAAACTGCCAGCATTTCATCTCTGGGATCCTTGTTTTCTTTCTCCCTCTTTCCCTCACTCGAAACAACCAAAAAACCAAAACTCTTGAATGTTGTTGTGAAGAAAAGGCAGTGTTTCTTTAAAGAACACTTTAACTTTACATGAAGGATTAGGATAACTTTAGAACAGTGGAATCCTTTAGAAACACCACCTCTTTTACCCGTGGTCACCTTCTCCCTACCTCACTTGGGAAGTTGAAACTGTAGGTGAGGAAAAACTCATTATGGGGCAATAGTATAGAGCTTCTTCTTTCTTATGGGCCAATCTCTGTATCACAAATGTCATGTGATTTTTTAATAGAATTTTATTTTGGTCCACATGTGCTAAGAATAACATTTTAGCAGTCAGATTTTGGTTTTATTACAGAAAAAAAAAAAGGAGAGAGAGGAAAATAAGAATAAAGAAACCCTACAACTGAGGCACTCTGCTGCACTCAAGTGTCTGCCACTTGGCAGAGGAAGCAGGTGGTGTCACAGAAGGAAGTGTCAGGACTTCCCAGCACCTTTTACAAGCACATAACCTTGTGTAGTTCTGGATGTGTAAACTGTGACCTGGAAGTGTTTCCTGCCACTGGGTGGGAAACACAGCTGTTGTCCTGTCTGGGAATGCTCCCCAACTTGGCACCTTGTTGGACTGGCAGAATGCAGTCAGCACTGGTCCACTGATGAACCCAGCAAACCTGAACTGCCATACAGTCTAAAGTGATCCGGTTTCTGCATGATGCCTCTAAGTGTTACTTTGTAGGTTGCTTTATTCTAATTCTTATCATTATTTTAAGTCCTTTGAAGTGGTGTCCCTAGCAGGTGAATGTCCCAGTGATGTAGGTCTGTGTAATGTGGGTGCTGGAAGGTCTCACCCTTCAGACCCCGACCGTCCGTGGATCGTTGTGATTGAGGGGGTGATGTTTCTGCAGCACGGGGAGCAGCTGCCTCCTGCAGCCCCGGTGTCAGCAGTGAAATAAATGCTTCTGAGAAATCCCCTCTGCGGCGTGGAGTGTCCTGTGTCTCGTTCCTGTCACCTTGGTGGATCCTTTCCTTCCCTCCAGGGACACAAAAGGGTGAAGACCCCCATAGGTAGAGCCACGTGGGATGAGGGCTCCCCTTTTGGAAGCAGAACTAGTTGGAAGACGTGATCCTGACCATTTTCAGCCGGAGAAGCTGTAACTTGCTTATAGCAGAGGTCTCTCCCTGCTGCCACATCTCTGTCAGCAGGCAGCCTCCTCGGCGCGGGTGGGATTTTACGGGGACAGTTTTGTGGCCGTGCTGGTCATGGGGGCACACGAGAAGCAGCACAAACCGGGAGTGAGTGTGGTGTGTGTCCCCCATGGGCTGTGCCGCTGTGAGCAGGGCACGGAGCTGCAAGTCCCGCTTTGCCTAGAGGGAAGACACGGAGTCCTCCTCTCCCGGAGGCCAGCGTGGGGCTCCAGGGAGCGCCTTATGAGCAATTTCCTCGCTGGGTACAAAACACGGAGCCCCCTTTTGTCCCTCGAAGAGGCGAGGGGTGCTGCTGATGCTCCGTGCGAGGGAGGTGTGGGCAGGGTTTTGCTTTGCTGGGGTGTCTCTGCGCAGCCGGGTGTGAGCTCAGCTCCTGTCCGGCTGCTCGGGCCGGAGGAGAAGCCGCTGCCCTTTTCCCCGTGTGTTTCTTGACTGCTCTCTGCTGGGAGGCTCCCGTGGCAGCAGAGGCTCCCTGCCCGGGTGTGCGGGGGTCGCAGCCCTGCTGGGGGCGGTGGCCGGTCCCTGCGGGCTGGGGCGGCGGCGCTGGCAGCGGCCGGAGCCGGCCCCGGGGCTCTGCCTGCAGATGGCAGTGCCTGCGCGGGGCTGGGGCGCGCCGCGGGGCTGCGGGCGCAAAGGGGGCTCCTCCTCCGGGCACCTCCAGTTCCTTGCGGTGTCCGGACCTCCCCAAAGAGCCGCGGCATCCCCGTGAAGCCGGGGATGTGCCTGCGAGGGCTGCCGGGCCGAGCTGTGCTGCCCGGCCTCAGCCCACCGTGCAGCCAGGGCGGTGCGGCTGGGACGGAAGGAGACAATTCCCGCACGGCGTTTGCCTGTCACCTCCTACCCAGCACCTTTTCCGTTTCCATTGCTGCTTCTGAGGTTCCCCTCTGCTTCCAGAGGCTCTGGAACAGCCTTTGTCAGGTGGGCATTCCCCCAGCTCCTGCACCTGCCCCCCTCAGCCTGGCAGGGGCGAGGGGTTTTGTCCCATGTCGGGCACACGTGGAGCAGAGGGACCGGGAGCAGTGCAAACTCCTGGCAGCTCTGTAGCACCTAAGCCCCTGCTTGGGTGGGTTTAGAGAGCTGAGCTGAGCTCTCCCTTCTCCCACAGTGCGCCCACTGCCACTGGGAACATTTTGGCACAGGGTACAGAGTGCAAAAGAAAAGATGAAGGTGCAGGGTGTCCTGGGAGCTGCTCTGCTCATCGTGTGAGCACAGAGGTGAAAAGCTGTCAGTTTTGGCTGCTGACGCCCCTCACCTCAGACCTGGGCACCCCTGGGTATCTTTGTGCCACAGAGCCAGGGGTGCTGTTGGGGACAGTGCCTGCTGCAGGGAGCAGGGGCTGTGTTCCAGGGACACGGCTCTGTGACCCACTGCCCATGCGGGGCTCACACCGCCGGGCATGCCGGCCTTGGGTGACGGGGCTTTCCTCCCCAAGTAAGGCAGCAAGAGCAGACAGGCAGAGCGGGTTCCCAGATGCTGCCAAACCTGCCATGGGTGGGGCACAGCACTGTGGAGAGGAAGAGTGCAGCAGGATGGCGAAAAGCTGGCTGGGTGCTCCAGCCACGGTATCAAATGTAGACCAGGTCTCACCTGGCACAGGCTGTGGCTGCTTTCTGCACTGGCACCACTCTGGGAGCAGAAGGGTTTTGGTTTCTGTGTTGACTTGGGCACCAGCTGCTTCCTCTACTTTGAAGCAGCTCTTCATACTTGTAAACACCGCTTTTGAATAGGTTTTGAGGAAGATCCAGCTCCAGCATCTTTTCCTCTGGGACCCCAGAGCAGTCTGGCCACAGATGGTTCCTGGAAGTTGTTTGCCATGGGGGAATGTCCCAGTAGTGTGGAAGGTTGTGCCTGCAACACCTGCCCAGAGCACCCAACAGCAGAGAAGTGCTTGGACAGCAATGGCCTGGGCAGCAGGGCTTGAGGTTCAGCCTTTGAACACCATAGTCCTTGTTCTCCTTCCCTGTGTGGCCAATGTGAGGCTGCTGCAGCTCTGGAGGGCTCTGAATCCCACCAGGGCCCGGGAGGGATGTCCCACAGAGCCAGGCTGAGGGGCTCAGGAGGTCCCCTCTGCCCCTCACACTTTGCTGTGTTGCCTCAATGTGACCTTTTGGAAAGGAGGATGTCGATTTTCTGCCACCCGAAAACGAAGGCTGTTCTGAGGGCGGGGTGCTGGCTTGGCAGCTGGCCAGGGCCAGCTGACTGTGGGACCAACCCTCCTCCAGTGGCCTGAGTCAGCGCCACATCCTGCCCCAGAGCACCCCCGAGCTGTGCCATCTCCCCTGTCCCCGGTGATGCAGCTGTGCTGGTTCTGAGCCCTCAGCACGTCCCAGCCACCTGCCTAGCCCCTGTCCCCTCCCCACTCTGTCCTTGTTGGTCACCCCAGACCTGAGCTCTTCGAGGGTCACTGAGGATCCTGCACTGGGCAGAGTTGGGATTTGGCATCTCCGCCGCAGGTACCCTCCTGCACCTCCTGCACCTCCTGCACAGTCTCTGACCCGTCTGCCCACATGCAGTCCTGGCTCTGCTTTCGCATGCCACCTCCCCTCCCCAGCACATCCCCCTCCTCCCGGGCCTTGTGCACCATTTGGGTGCCCTGCAGGGCTGCCCCGGGGTTTGCCCACAGCCTTGCAGAGCGTCACACGGCTGCTCCCAGCTGGCTGCAGTCACCTCTGAGCTCACAAACCCACCGCAGGGAATAAAGCAGAAGTTGGGGAGTCCCTGCTCCCCGTGCTCACCCCAGCAGGGCTCTTGGACCCTTGCCACGAGGCTTTCTCAGAGCTCATTCACGGCTGCATGCAGCAGCCCAGTGCGATTTTCAGTCATGGCACAGAAAACCCCTTGTGGCTGAGCCCCAGCACCCTGCAGAAAGATGATAAACCTGTTTCCTCTGTCACTGCTTTTTTTTTTCTTTTTTGTCTTTTCCTCCCCTCTTCACCCCCGCAGCCCTGTGGGTGCTCTCTGGCCACCCCAGCATCCTCTGCCTCCCTGGCACGCTGCCCATGATCACTGCAAACGGGATTCCCCAGCCCCACTGTGGCACAGCACGGAACAAAAGTGCACCCTCCCTGTCGGCCACAAAGGGGGCCCCCCCAAACTGGCAGCAGGAACAGGATTTGCATAGAAGAGCAGAATAAAATGTGCTTGCTGGAGCTACAGTGACCCCAAATCCTATGCACTGGGACCTGCGTGGGTCCCTGTGGTGCCCGAGCCTGGAGACCCTGAGGTGTGTGTGGCTCCTCAGGACCTTTCCTGGAGTTTTGTGTTCCCCCATTGATGGCCATGAGCCCCTTGCAGCTGCGATGGCATCTTGCCCCAGGCACCCACCCTGGGACAGGAGGGAACTCTCCAGGGGAGGGACTGGGCGTCCTCTGGCGCAGCTTGGCTGCAGGGCAGCACAAGGCTCCTGCCTGGTGACAGGAGGGACATAGCAGCGTGTCTGGGGACTGAGGCTGGGCTCTGGGTCCTACAGGAATAGGAGGAAGCCCCTGTGCTGCCTTCCTGTGCCCCTACACGCATGGGGACCGCAGCTGATGGGGGCTGTGCCTGCATAGCCGTGCCACAGCATGACACCAAAGGGGTGGCTCGCAGGGTTTGTCTGCTGCAGATCACTGCTGTAGCTACCTAGAGGCTGCTGATCAAGAGGGAGGGTTACAGATTCCCGTTTATTCAGCCGGTCCTGATACAAACCCAAAAAAAGAAACCCAATGATTGTGGTGAGCAGCTGCCCCTTCCTCGAGCCACGGCCATGCCACTGTGCCAGCGTCATTCCAGCGCTGGCTGTGACCCGGAGAGCGACCACAAATCGGTGGATTCTTGTTCCATTGCATGCCCAGAGCCAGGGGCGTTTCGGGAGCTTAATGGCCACTCTGTAGGTCAGAGCAACTTCGGTAAAAGCCGCCCAACTCCATCTGCAATTTAAATACTCCAGGGGCTGCTGAGAGCAGGCAGCTGCGGGTAAGGCAGAGGGTACAAATTCCCCTGGCGATTAAGGAACAGGGAGCCCAGTGCATTCCTGCAGGGCTTGATGCAGGAATGCCTTCGCACTACTCTGTTTCTTTTTAAGAGAGGCTGGCTGGCAGGTAAGGTAATCATGCCATAAGCCAAGTCATGTGGATGTTAAGAGTTTGCAGATGAGCCACAGGACAAGCTATTTGCGGCACAGGCACAAGGCTGCCAGCCCTGAGGATTTTGTTGGAAGCCTCTCTCCCTCCTGCTTTTCTTAAACCTCTTGGCTGCTGACATCCTGTAACTATGAAATACCCTCAGCCCCTATTTTAATGGGGTTCCAGCTTTTCTGACCACAAATGAGAAAGCTGGGACATATGACCCAAGCATGTTCATCCCAAGGACCCCCAGATCAGGGGCAGGTTAGCTGGGATAAAGGCAACGTTTTTCTGGGATAACATGTAAAACCAGGGATGTGAGGCAGGCATTGGGGGTGTGGGCAGAGCTGAGGTCTGAATGCCTGAACCACCACCAATGCCACTGAAAATTACTTCAAGAAAACACAATTTATTCTGAGCAAGCCAATACAAAGCTGTTGGAATCAGCAGTTCCTCCAAGGTGAGGGACAGAGAAGTGCCATGGTCCACACTGACCAGGTACAGGCACACAAAAAGCACCTCAGAATGTTCAAATGCATTTTGCCTTCTGTGAGGGGAGCAGGGGAGAGCACTGCAGAGTTGCAGCAGGCCTACCTGGCAGAATTCCCTGGCTGGAGAGAGGTGAGGCACTTGGGATGCGAGGAGATGCTGCCCCTGGGAGCTTTCTCTCTGAGAAAAGTGCGTGGATCCTCTGTGGAACCAAAATCACACCAGGGTGAGACTCAGAGTCACAGGGAGGGCCTGATCTTTGTCTGACAAAGTGCCAGGATTTCCCTAATTGCTGGGCCGTTTAACAGACTCTGCCGTGGATATGGCAGTTCAGCTCTCCTAATCCCTCAGCTGGCACAGCTTCCAGTGCCAGAGCACACCCAGCCCTGTGCCAGGCACCCTGCCCACCTCTCCTCACCACCCCGGGCAGGTGGGGCTTGGTTCCCACACCTGGGTGAGACACTCCGTTGGCAGAGAGGGGCAAGGCATGGCCAGAAACCAGAGAGAACCTGCAGGAAACCTTGCCAGAGCTCTCCAGTTCCTGTGTCGGCAGCTGGTCTTCCCTGGGTGGGAAACTGGGGCTGAGCTGGTGTGTGACAAGGCTGCATGAAGACAAAGAAATGCTGAAACACATTTTTAACTCCTCCATAAAGGATTTATTGCTTAACGACAGGATCATGAGGATGATGAGGAGCTAATTGAGGAACTTTGGTGTGGGGACATGCCATGCCCCTGACCCTGTTCCCTTTCTGCTCTGCTCTGTGCATTCCCTGCTGGCCCAGGCAACTCAGCTTGCCAGGGCAGCGGAGAGAAGCTTGGCCCTCACCTTCCTAGCAGCAAAATCCACCCTGTCCATCCGGATTCAGTCACTCCCAGCCTCTATCACGTAGAGGACCCACTGATAGCTGCTCTCACCCCTTTTATCTCCCCAACAGAGCTGCCATGGGATGCTCTCTCCCAGGAGCAGCTGAGTCCACGTGCACCCATGAGCACAGGGTCGGAGTGGAGAGAGAAGAGCGATCAGCAGGTTCCCCAGAGCTGCAGGAGGGAAGCGACACCCTCCCTCCTCCAGGCTGGATCCTCCCGTTGAGCCTCAGCTGCCAGCTGGAGCTGCTTGCTCCCAAGAGCTGTGCCAGGGAGGCCGTGGATCCTGTCCCTGCGCTGGGGCTCCGAGGCTTGTGCTCAGGCCAAGTGAAACAGAGTGGAGGATGAGCCACTTCAGGGTCAAGGGTGATAAGTAATGCTCAGCTCTGAGGGGAGCTGGAAATGGCAGCTCTTGGTGAAACACCAGAATTCCTCCTGAATTTGCATTCAGGGGAGTATCCCCAACCCCTTTTTGTTGTAGTCACATTCCCTGCCCATCCCTCCTCAAACTCCTAGCTTGCCTTTGTCATCATTTTAACTTAAGTGCTGGTCAGTGCCACCCATAATTTGATATGTGGGAAGTTCTGGGCCATCCTGGGGGTCTGGCCTCGACCTCAGGTCGTGAGGAGCTGCAGGGAGGGCGGTGGGCCAGGAGCATTCCCATGGAATGGCTGTCTTGGCTGTGAGGCACAACCGTCTGCCCACGAGCAGCTGTTGGAGCAGCAACGGGAGGCTCTGGCAGCTGTGCAGGATGGAGGGGCACTTGTCGAAGGGCTGCACTGGAATACCTGGGGAAATCATAGTGGAGTTAGGGCACTGACTGTCCGGCCTGATGCTTGGGAGGAACTCTGGGATCTGGAGACTTAGAGGGGGAAAACAGTGGGGTGTATTCATTGCCCCCTCTCTCCCCCAGACCCGGTACAATCCTGCCTTCACGGGCCAGGCTGCCGTGTCAGCACTGCACACAAAGGGCTCTCAGTCCTCCGGAGCCTGAGCCAGGGCAGAAGGATTTTTAACGCTTTAAATGATAGCTGAGGACTGGGGGGCATCTTGAGGCTGAATCCAGCTGCTGTCCTCCTGAGACCTCTTCCGTGGGAACACAGGTCTCCTCCGGGCGTGTGCAGCGGGAGCAGCTGTGCGGGTGAGCCATGGGGCACTGAGCTTGTCCATCTGCTCCAGAAGCTCCCCTGCTTGCTGGGGTGAGCCTCAGTGGCTGAGGCTGGTTTTGGATTTCTCACCCCAGTGGGAACACTCCAGATCCCTGCTCAGCAGCTGCCTGCACCCCACATCTGAGCGAAGGGCAGCACAGTCTGTCAGGTGGAGAGCCCCACTGTCCTCTCCTGTGGGTACCTGCCACCTCTGCCACCATGCTGCTGGGGCACAACCTGTCCCACTGCCCTCACCCTCCGTTCCCCCACCCTTGTTGCCACCCGCTCTCATCCCCACTGCCTCCCGTATTCCCCCATCCCCAAGGTCCAGTCCCCTGTGCCCCCATCTCCACTGTTCCCTATCCATGCCCATCCCTGCACTTCATCCCCATCGCCCTCCATCATTGCTCCACCCTTGCTGCCATCCTCGTCCATCCCCACTGCCTCCATCTTCCCTCCATCCCCACGGTTCAGCCTCTTGGGCCCCCATCCCCAGTGCATCCCCTCCACTCCCCATCCCCAGTTCCCCCATCTCCCCCATCCCCACGGTCCAGTCCCTCAGCCCCACTGCCCCCATCTCCACGGTCCAGCCCCTCAGTCCCCTCAGCCCCATCTCCCCACAGTCGGGCTCCTCAGCCCCCTCAGCCCCATAGCCCCCATCTCCACGGTCCGGCCCCTCAGCCCCCTCAGCCCCCTCAGTCCCCATCTCCCCACGGTCCGGCCCCTCAGTCCCCTCAGCCCCTCAGCTCCATCTCCCCACAGTCCGGCCCCTCAGCCCCCTCAGCCCCCTCAGTCCCCATCTCCACGGTCAGGCCCCTCAGCCCCCTCAGTCCCCATCTCCCCACGGTCCGGCCCCTCAGCCCCCTCAGCCCCCTCAGTCCCCATCTCCACGGTCCAGCCCCTCAGTCCCCTCAGTCCCCATCTCCCCACGTTCCGGCCCCTCAGCCCCCTCAGCCCCCTCAGCCCCCATCTCCACGGTCAGGCCCCTCAGCCCCCTCAGTCCCCATCTCCCCACGTTCCGGCCCCTCAGCCCCCTCAGCCCCATCTCCCCACGGTCCGGCCCCTCAGTCCCCTCAGCCCCCTCAGCCCCATCTCCCCACGGTCCGGCCCCTCAGCCCCCTCAGCCCATCTCCCCACGGTCCGGCCCCTCAGCCCCCTCAGCCCCATCTCCCCACGGTCCGGCCCCTCAGTCCCCTCAGCCCCCTCAGCCCCATCTCCCCACGGTCCGGCCCCTCAGTCCCCTCAGCCCCTCTCAGTCCCCATCTCTCCACGGTCCGGCCCCTCAGTCCCCCTCAGCCCCCTCAGTCCCCATCTCCCCACAGTCCGGCCCCGCTCCCCGCCCCGTTCCCGCCCCTCAGTGCCGCGGGGCGGGCGCCCCCTGGCGGCAGCGCGGGCGGGGCGGGGCGCGGCGCGGCGCGGCGGAGGAAGCGGGGGCGGCGCGCGCGGCCGTGTCCCTCCGCGCGGGCGGGCGCCCAGATCCCTCCGCCGAGCCCGTGGCGGCGGGAGCGGCCGTGGCCATGGCCCGCGGAGCGGGGCCCGCGCTCGCCGCGCTGCTCGCCCTGGTGCTGGCCGTGCTCCGCCGCGCCGAGCCCGCCGCCGGTGAGTGCCTGGGGGGGCGCGAGGGGGAGGCTGCGGCGGGGCGCCGGGCGAGGGGCGGCGCGGGGGGGACCGGCCGCTCTCCGCCGGCGGCCGCGTCGCCTCCCCCGCGGGAAGAGCCCCCGCGGCCGGGTGACATCGCGCGGGGGGCCCGGGGCCGCCGGCGCTTTGTGCGAGCGGCCCCCGGAGCGGGCGGGGGCGGCGGGCTGAGCCCCGTGGGAACGGCGCTCCCCGGGAGCCGCTGCCCCGGGGGAGCCGCGGAAGCCGCCCCGGGCTGCCCGTGCGCGGCAGCGAGGGATGCGCTCGTCCCGGGGAGCTGCGGGGATCGGGGGTCCAGGGAGGGAGAAAAGGGTGCGCGGCGCCCGTGGCTCCGCATACCTGCGCACCGAACCTTTGTTGGGGACATTCCTGCACACACAGAGAGAATCTGTGCGTGTCCTCCTCCTCCTGCTGCTAATCAGTCCAGGCGCGATAAAGCCATGTGTGCACATCTGAGGGAAGTGCCGCTTTTTGTCACTGTTCCCCCTTGCACGCTGGCGCTTGCGTTATGTTTGAAGCTTGTCTGGAGCGCTGGTTCACAGCCATAACTGGTGGGTTCTGATGGAAATCTCATGGCCTTTCCAGCAGCTCCTGCTCCCGGAGTAAAGCTTGTGCAGCCTTGCGCCGCGCTAAAGCTATCGCGGACCAGCAGTCATTGATTAATTGCGTGCCTTCTCATTCCTTCTTTTTACTCTTGAGAGGTTGGGTTACTCTTCAGATGACTTGTGAGGAGTGCAGTGATGGGAGAAACTCTTAGTAGAAGCTGTTTAGGGATGAGCAAGCGAGACACTGGTATTTTCAGTAGTTTTGTTGTTCAGTGTGGTTTTGGAGTGGAAATTGTTGAATGCGGGATTTTAACCACTTCTTGCTGGTTTGGATGCAGAGTAATTGGGTCAGTCAATCGATCTGTTTTGACTTTGAAATGGCCAAATTAAAAATGGTCAGTATTTGTCTCCTGGGAGAAATGTTGTTGGGTTTTTTCCCAGTAATCCCCTCTGGAAGCCGATTTAGTTTTGCTAATATGTTGCAAGAAGGTGGTTGGAGTTTAAAAAAAAAAAAAAAAAAAGTTGTTTCACAAATATGTTTTGGCTAGGTTGACTCAAATGGAAAATAAAAGGGTCTTTTGGAGTGGGTGTCTTAGAAATACGCTTTCGTGGTAGCGTGGACTTGTGGTGCATAGTAGTACTGTCATTTCTGGAAATGGCTTACACAGTCCAGTAAGATGGCAAAATACTGATTTTGCAAAGACTAAATGTCGTGTCCACTTAGTGAAACTGTACTTTCACAGGAACAAATTAGCAGCTTATTGCTGTCCCTGAGGGGCATCACCTGTTGTCACTTGCCTGGCTACGCACACCTGAGGTGGTTGAGGTCCTCCCGTGCTGCCGAAATTTTTTTGCCTTTGTGGGTGAAATCTCGTCCTGGTTCTGAAAAGGCTGCTGGGCAGAGATGACAAATCCAGGCTGAAAGTGATTCCTGTCGTGAGATAGTGACCTGCATGTGGTCAGTATCACTGCCTGGGAGTGGGAGCTGCGACTTGAGTTAATGGGAAAGGGAAAGATGAAGTCACCGAAAGGGTATTTTCGGGTGCACGTTCAACTGGCTTGATGCTCTTGTGCAAGAGAGGGCAGGTACCTGATGTCAGCCCTCTTGGTCAATAAACAGGAGGCTCCTGGATGCACGGAGCGCTATGGTTTGGACTACTCAGCCTTGTCTCATCATGCAAGCCCCATGGTGCAGCAACTCGCTTTTCCAGTTTAGTTTTGCAAAGGGCTGCAGTTGAAGGTGCAGTAAGCTGGGGTGGGGCAGCAACACCTGCGCTTTTGGTGAGGATACTTACCTGATAATTGCTGTGAACCATTCCCTTCTCTTCTGGTGAGGCAGAGGGATCGCGGCCGTCAAGCCCACCCTAATTACCCTCTGTCATTAACTCTGGTGCTCTGTCTCACCAGGCTGCTGCTGCCTGCCAGCTCGGGTTTCTAGCAGGTTACAATCCATTTTTAATCGGCGCTGTGCTGGCGTGGACTGCAGTTTGAGGTCTTTGGTATTCGCCTGGTGAAATCTGGAGGACTTCAGATAACGCTGACAGTGCCGGTCTGCTTGATATGGATTTGCTTATGGGAGAGCAAGTCTGACTTGATTTTTTGAAGGTGTTGCCGTCTATCGAATTTGTTCTTATCAAAGATGCCAGTTTAGACTTTCAAAAGGCAGCGTTATGAGAATCTGGCTAACTCGCATCACTTCCTGCAGGGCATCACTTAGTCAGATTATAAATACGTGAAGATCCTCTTGCTCCTGTTCTCAGGACTTGAATCCTTGGGAAAGGAGGACTCACGCCTCTGGTGGCATTTAGCATTTGAATCTCTTTCAGTGGATGGGTTGGGTTTTTGTCAAATGCCACAGCTACTTCCCTCCCTTTATATATATATATATTTCATTTGCTGCTGTTGCAGTGAGTGATTCCCTTCAATAGATCCTGTTCGGGTTCTCCCATTTCCAAAACTGGTGTCTGTGCTCTGAGAGGGTATGGGTGGCTGGGCTTTGGTCCCAGGACGAGGAGTAGGTGGAAAAGCAGTAGCAGGACTCTGGCAGCCGGTTTCTTCTGGGAATCTATCTTACTTAGCATCAAATCCAAGCGGTTACAATAGTAGCTCCAGGTGTCACATCGTTTCCTTTGAGTTGGTACTCTTGGCTAAAGACTCTTCACTGGAGCATTGCTACAGTGATTATTGTCACCCCGTCCTTTGGGACACCTTAGGGGAACATCATCCACCTTCTGGGGAAAAGAGCTTTCCCAAGCACGTGTTAAAAAGCCCTTTTGTGGAGTTTTTATGTCCTCAGTTTCTCTGAATTCACTTTGAAACTGCCTTGCCAACAGAAGTCGAGGGCTTTTCTAGCAGAAATAGTGCTTATATCATTCTAAGCAGGGTCATCTGAGATCTGCAGAAATAATCGTTCGTTCTGTTTAGAAAATAGTCTGTTCCTAGGGCACATGTCCTTTTTTTAGACTGCCGTGGGGATGAAAAAAGAGCTTTGTATCTCAAAATGGCACGGGCGTCTGCAGTTTGTTCCATGCAGCAAGCTAGCCCTCCTCTCGTCTCTGACATCACCCTGGATGGCTGCGGAAGCGCGGCTCGGCACAGGCGGTGGGATAACATTTCTGCACGGGCAGACATGCTTAACACTCAAATTAATAAAGATTTAGTGCTGCAGAATGACGGAAGACTTGGGAGAAGAGGCGAGCATGGCTCCCGCCTGCCAGATTGCCATGGAAACACCAATACCTCTTCAGCTCTTTAATTGCCTTCCCCACATTTTTCTGTTGAAAACTTTTTTTTTTTTTCCCCCCCTCCTAAGTGCTTTATGTTGCAGTTCTGGATTTTAGGCATTTTGGCTTTGTTCGGAAAACTGCAAATGGGGGAAGGTGGAGAACAGTAGCTGTGAGGGGAGATGGCGATTTTGATGACTGATAGCGCTTCAAACTGTGTTACAAGTTTATCCTAAATTCAGTATCTATTACAATGTGAGTTTTTATCGATAGTTCTTCAGCAGCAGCAGTGTCACATGAACTGTAGCTGCATCTGATATTTCTGCAGCTTCCCAGGTCTAAGACCCCAGCGATGAAAGACTTCAACTCTACCTGTGAATCTACAGGATGGCTCCCAGCTCTGTTCTTAGGAGGGTTAATTAGTAGTTTTTGCTGGTCCTAGGTGTTTGGAAGAGAGATTTGAACCAGATGATGGCAGGGCATGGGCTTCTGCATGTCCAAGAGCTTTGTGTAGTCAGATCTGCTCTTGGCATCCTCAAATTAAAAAGTAAAAAACCTGACAAATTTCTAAAGCAGAATTTCTTCATGTTTACAGGCTTGTTCTTCTGAAATCCATTTAAATATTTTCTTTTCAAAATTTTTTTGCACTTGTCTAGAACATTAGTGAAGGAAACCTGTTTAGATATTGAAGTTTTCTCTCCCAAAAGGTACAGGGTGTTGGTTGAGTGCCTTCACACTTCTCTGAGCTCTGCTTAGCTTCTCAGTTGATGAGTCTTGCATTATCCAATTGATTTCAGGCTTTTGTGTGTAAAACCAGTGGAGATGTCTTAATCTGATTAAAGCAATTCACTTTACAGACTGTTTCCATGCCCCGTAGACAAGCTTTGCCTTTAACTACTACCCTCAGTATGTGAAGTGCAAAGTGGCCAGCTTGTTTAAATTCCCCAAATGTTAATGGTTTCTAAATCTGAGCTGAATATAAGGCTTTACTGCCTCTTCACTGAAAAAGTCACCAGTTTGCTTCCTTCCCCCTCCATGTGCCTGCCATATCTGTTCTTCAGAAAAAAAAAAAAAAAAGGCAAGCTATTTTCCTATTTTCAGCTAGCTGGTATTTACTAGTGGTTTCTTCTCTGCTATGAAATCTCACTGGAGCTGTAATCTCTTGAGGTTAGTGAACAGTGTAATTAGTCTTTTGTGGTTTTCCTCCAAAATTTGGTTATCTTTGGGTATTCTCCCCATATGCACGGTGCTGCTTACTCCTTACCGGCTCTTGCAGCAGTTGTGTGTTGTGCTGCTGGGGGAAAGCATTTTGTCCCTTTCTGCACATCGAGGACCTTCCTGCAGAATGTACCTCATGTTTCAGCATTAACAGCTTTTTTCACGCTCTGCTTTTCCTGAAGGGAATCAACAGCTGTCTTTCTCTCCCTTGGAATTGGAGACCTCCTTGATTTGTTGTATAACTAGTGTTTCTAGCCACGCTGATGGTCGTCCTCTTCAGAGCTGATCCACCTCTGACAAGCATCCCTGAGCATGGGATTTTCCATGCATCTTGTGTTGCTGTTGTTTGAGGGCTTCAAATCCTTTTTCCTCCTCTCCCTTCACACATAATGGGTAGCACAGTTGAACTGACAGGCTGTTTCTCATGAATCTCAATCGAGACAGAAAATTCACTGACTGCATAAAGGTTATAGAAAGCTATTTTGTCATTTATTTTTTGTCTGGTCTTAAATTGCATTTTTAGCTTGACTCTTTTCCAACGTTCAAGTAGGTTGTTTTCCACCCACTGCCACAAGAAAGCTTTTGAACCTATGGGCAAGCTTTAACCACGTAGGACAAAGGTCTTAGTTCTGATACTGAGTTTCTATGGACATAACGAAACACTTGTGGGCAGAAAGAGGAGAGAGGCACATGTAGTGTCTCCTCCCAAGGAGAAAGCCATACCAGCAGCTCAGCTCTGTTCTCTGCCAGGACACCGCTCTCCCCTTATTTAAAATAAAACCTCTGGTCACATCCTGCACCTTCTGAGGTGCGGGATAATCGACCACAAAGCTACAGGAAATCAGCTTTACAATGTCTCTTTCTCACAGCATTAATTGTTTTGGTTTTTTTCATATCTATTTCTGCTTGACTTTTTTCTGAACTTGTGGGCAAGGAGTTTATTGGCATTCCTCTCCTTTGGGTAGTTACAACAAAGCCCTTTCAGACTTGCTCTGGTTATGGCTCGATTTCCCTATAGCAAAGTTCTCTTAAAAGCTGGACTCTGACACAGCTTCTGATCTTAATCCTACACTATTTCTTTTCATTTTATAGCCCAGAAAATATTTGAATTTACAGTAGGCAGATGAAGTGTGGAAACCAAATCACAACATCCAGATCATCTCAGCATCGTAAAGAACACTGAGGCAGAAACAAAACTTTTCTTTTCCCCCTAGATTTTAACTGTCTCTTTAGCCTAAAAGAAAAATTAAATCTAGGCATAATTGTGCCTCAGTTGTGAGCTCTGGATTTGGATGTTTAAAATCACAGCATTCCCTACGATGTATCTTGTGCTCGTTTTACAGCAGTGGTTATCTGGTTTTCCCTCTGGCCTTGGGAAATACTTGGTAGGATGTTAAACGTCAGGTTAGAGTTTGCTTCTCAATGCAGACATGTGCAGGGGTTGGTATGGACTCCAGGCTGGGTAGTATCACCTAAAGTGTTCATCTTGCCTGCACTCAAGAGCCCTTTTCTGAGAAGTCCTTCAACCTTGGCTGCAGTGACTGCTTGAAATCGGGTTATTCCTTTCTGGAGTGGCCTGCCCTCTCCATGAGAAGCCAGTCTTTTGAAAACCAGGGAGTGTCTTCTCAATATCTCTGTAATGTGCTTAAAATTCATGAAGCTAACCCACCTTCTGGCAGTCTCGGTGATTGTGCTGGGCCACAGCAAGCCCAGAGAACCACCCAACAATTCACCATTGCTGTTTGTGTTAAACACAGAAGAAAACTGTCCAAAGCTGCTGTTAGAGCCTCGACAGTGTGCTGATGCTGTCTATATATGGCTTCTAGAAACGTGGCTTTATCTTTTCAAGGCAAGACGAGGCTGCCTTCTCTCATGCTGTAAACACCAGAGTATTTCCAATTCACACCATGCATGTAGCAAAACAAACTTTTTTGTGCTGGCTGAGGCAGAAGGTAGTTTCTGGCACTTTTGACTCTTGATCACAACATGGTAGAGTAGCAGAGAAGTAGCTTTTGAAGTGATTCATGTTGAAATGCCTTGGTTTTGCATGTGTTGTGAAATTTTTATGAAAGATATAGTGAAATACAGGAAGACAGTGCTTTGTGCACAGAAATGCTAATTTTACTGTGAGAACTGTAGACTTCTATTTCCCTTGTGATTTCTTTTTTTTTCCAAGAGAAGTCAGATGACTCTTTAATACTTATTTTAATGTAGAATATGGCTACATTTACATTCACTTCAGCTTTAGTTACATTTCAAAGTATTTCTATTCAGTCTAAAGCTGAAAAAGTACAAAGCATTTTTGTATTTGTTTTCTTAGCTTCTTCCACTTCTGGATTACTATAGACAAAATACACATTTAAAAGTTTATTGTCCCATTGTCTCTGTGAAAGACCTCTAATGGCTGGTAGTAGTTTAATGACCTGCTAAACAGCAGTTCAAGGTGGGAATAATTTGTCAAAAACCCGAGGAAAATTAATCATTACTTTGCTAAAGCCTCTCTGCCGTGTCTGTATTTGGCCTAGCAAACCAAATTGGAATCCTCGGCTGGGATCCTCACTGTGACCCTGAGAGCCATCAGCCTCTTGTTCCCCTCGGTGTGGCTGTGCTGGAAGGTGGTTTTGGCCAAGTGCTGGTTAAGCTTTTACTATGTGGGTTACAAAATCAACTGGCTGCTCAGTTCTCACTGGGGACGCGGGTACTCGACGAGATTACAAAATTGTGTTTGAAAGCACGAGCACAAAAGAAGTAATCCTCTGAGTATTTGCTTCAGTGGCTCGATTGGTGTGAAAAGAATGGGAATTCAAGGTGGTGAGATGAGAATACCAAGGCTGGTTCCCCTCCTGGCTCCCTGAAACGTGGCACGGCTGGCTTTAACCCTCCTCCATCTCCCTGGAGTAGCCTGGGTGGTGGGAGCCGTTGGAATCCCGACACTTTCCCTTGGACACAGAGCAGTTTCTCTTGGACACGGTGTAACCGAGCCCTGCTAACTAGAGCTAATCTTTGCTGTGAAAACAAGCTGCTGCAGTGTTAGACAGCAGCAGATGAAGTTTGGAGTCAAAGCCGTGTGGACGTTGCGGTTAAATGGGACAGAAATTGTCAGACAGGTGCAAGTCAGCCTGAAGTGTTCCTGCCCGCCGTGGGGGGGAATGCCATGCAAAATCCGTGTTAATATTTCTGTCGCTTAGTAACCCTGACCTCAGGGGTTATCTGAAAGGGGCTCAGAGTGGAATTTGGTTCATTTCCTGAGAGCTCTGCAGCAGCAGCGCCATCCAAGTGCCCCTTTTTCAGAAATCGAGTTAACAGCAACAAGCATACTTGCACTGTGGGAAACACTGATAATTTTCCCGGGGAACTGGGTTTAATTTAACTGTGTTCTCTATAGGGATTGCAAGCATGAAACCTTCCTATAGTGCCTGGTAGCGCGTGTGACCTGTTTATGTGCTCCAGGGTTATTGAGAAATAACACTTCAAGCCCTGGACAGCAGAACTGGAGTCTGTTCCAAGCTGTCCAGTTGCTGGACTGAATTTGGTTGGGTTGCAGGGAGAGCTTAGTGGGACTGCTGTGTTAACTCTTGTGAGTCCCATTCCTTAGTCACCAGCATATCGACCTCAGTGGTGGTTTGGAGCAGTTTTCCCTGATGCCCCTTGCTGGGTTTGTATTGAAAATTTAGTACCAATTGAGGAAAGGAAAACAATCCTTTAAAAAAAAGGACGGGGCCCAGTAAACCCTACAACAGCCAGCTGACAGGCAGGCAGTTTAGGTGGTTGGATATTAGTGATACCTTTAGGTGCCTTTAGTTAAAGCTGGTTAAACACTTTCCCAAATGCAGTAAGGTTGTGGAAAGGGGGTCCATAAAGGCATGGAAGTCTGTGAGTTTGGGGCCAGAAGACAGAACTGGAGGCTGGGAAGAGCTTGTGACTTCTTGGTCTGTAGATAAGCTCAGGACAGGACGCCGCCAATCTGGTTCTGAGAGCTTTATCTGGTAGTTTGGTGCTATTCAAATGGCAGGCTCTGGTCTAGGTGAAATGGCTCAGTTTTCGTGGTTCCTAAGTGTCCTCTGGTCCTGCAGAGTTTCCATAGTTCTCACCCTTCTGGCCACTTTGGAAACAGCCATGGGCTGAGTGCTGCTTCAGGTCCCTGTGAAGGGAAAAGCACTCCAGCCAGAGCTGGAGATTCCATCAGGACAGACCTCACTAGAGATTCCAGTAGACTCGGATAAAAACTAACTGGCCCTGAGCTGTGTCATACTTAGTGCCTTTTTAAAAACACAGTAGCAAAAAGGTCAAGTTCGAGTTACAGATCATCTCCTTAGAAACACTGAATTCTTTGCTGAAGTTGTTAACAGCTCTGGTGTTTTCCACTTCCTTGCAGACACGATCCTGTCTGAAATCAGAGGGCCCCAAACAGTACATGTTGCAGCAAATTCTGGGTTGCTGGTGACATTCAGCAGGTCAGCTCCTAAGGGACAGATGCCCCAGTTTCAGTGCTGGGTACCCCTAGAGATAGTAAAAAAGAAGGAAAGGACTTCAGACAAAGTATTCTGGAAGAAGGCTTAGGAGTAGCTGCTTTGTATTTCAGAGAATTTCAGTCCAGAATTTTGATCAGAAAGTAGTAACTGAGGACACTTAACCCAAAGTATGCAGGTGCTGACACGATTGTCTTTGGAGCTTGCTGAAATTACTGCACACTTTGCCTTGAAAACCTACCTTAAAGAAATTCTGGAAAGATTTGCTTGCCTGATGAACAAATCTGTATTTGATTCCTCTTTCAGTCTGGCTCTTTTGATGCTGCCAGAGGTGAAATTAAACTATGTGATAGTGTCTTTGTTTTTGTTCCAGTCCTATAAAATTTCCATTCCCCCGAATACGCTAATGAAGCTTTGACCTGACATGTATTGTGGCTATGGGTTTGATGGTTGTTTTCTTTTCTTTTCTTTCAGCTCTGCAGTGTATGGATGACTCCAAGCCATGTGTTAATGAGGGAAGTGCATTCCATATCAAAATGGTACAGGATATTGCAAGTAAGTTGATTTCATTTCTGATCAGTTTAATTACCCATTTTCTTTCCTTCAGGACTTTAACCAGAAAGGAAATGTGAATTTTTAAGGTTTCCTTACTGGGTTCTTTCAGCATAACAGTTTTATCACAGTTGGTGTTTTGTTATAATGCGTTAGTTCTTGTGTGCTAGCTTTTTGTAATAAAAGACATCTGAGATTCTTGTTCTGTATTTGGTGTTGGATCTTCTCAGTTGGATTTCTTTGCACTAGGTTGGGAACTGAGGCCAAACCCATCACAGAGGTAAACTCTGTACCTTGCTTCCAGACCCACAAGCTAAGTTGAAACTTGCTCTCCATCTCACCTTACTTTATAGACCTCCAGCCTAAATTTAAATATTTTTGAGGTTTTTCAGAACTATTCTGCACTCTGAAGTGTGCCAATTCCCTTATACTGCTTGAGAGCAAGTAATACCAGTGAGTTGCTAAAACACACTAACAACCCCCCAGCCAAGCATCCACATTTGTTTGCATCATGTAAATGGATTTTGGTAAATGTTGACACCCATCTACACTTTGTTGCTGCGTGGGAAGCTCATCAGCAGGAGCTCTGGCAGGGTGTGTGTTATCTGGAGAGTATCACATCTATTTCAATGCAGTTCACCTTTCAAACTGTAGTACTTAGATTTTTTTTTTTTTTTAATGGAGTGATATTTTGCCAAAAGATGAATCCTCTTTGTTTGGCTGGGTTAATTTACTATGTCAGTAACCAGATTATTTTCTAAAGGTTTTTTCCTTCATCAGTTCAAGTTGTGTCATTTTCTAGCATGCTAAGACATTATCTTAGTGCCAGCATTCTTCAAATATTAGTGAATTTTCTCCTGTTGATTTAGCTCTGCTTTTCACACTTCTTTACATTTCCATCTTTTCTGACCACAACCTTTAGTTCTCTATTAATGTGATGCATAGAGCTGGATGTACTTAAATTGCACCTGTGGCACACAAAGGGGAAATCATAATCTGAGGTTCTTGTTGGGCTCAAATCAATACCTGATGTACAGAAAGGCCACAGAAAAGCAAATATGTAACTTGTTATTCCCTGTAAGCTTATTTTGAAATTTCTAACTCTTGCTGCTCCCTATTCTTTTCCTTTCCATGCTTTTATGTTGATGTCAGCTTAAAGGTGCTGCCCTTCTGAAAAGAGAGCAGGAACTTTCCCTCCTTTTCACTTGTATTTTAAGACTGAAACAAGAAATAGGTGTCTTTTTGTAGGTCTTTCTGATATATGCATGTTAGTCTGGAGCCAAAGTATGTAGGTCACAATAAAAGTAATAAACAAGACTGGTATTGATGTTAGGCTGCAAAAAAACAATTGTTAAGACAGGGTTTAGAGGAAAATGCAAGTTGGAGAAAATGTCCTGGGGAAGGTAAAAGCAGCACCAAGTTGGTTCATCTGATTAACTCCTGCACTGTTTGTAGTGCAGTCCAGATCTTGACGCATTTCCCCCATTACAATGGCAGCTTTGACCACTGTTACATTTTTTTAGCACACATTTATGATAATAACGTTGCCTTCCTCCTTGTTGTGCAAAGTGTTCTTGCAGGTTTTAAATGAACCTCTCCTTCAAGAAACAGCTCAACTCCTTTGCAGGTGCTGCATTAATTAGAAAGGCTAACAAAGAGCTGTATACAGAGATTAATAAGTGTCTCTTAGTTCTGGCTCAAGAACACATTTTTTGCAGAAAGGAAGGAAAAAAGTAGCAAAACCCACCTCACTTGTAGAGTCTCTACCTTTGGCAAGTTGATTCTTAGCATCCTGTTTTGGTTTAAATTTTTTTTTTTTCTTTCCTGCACTATGAGGAACTCTGAATAGGGGAACTTTCTCTCCGGTTTAGTAACCTAAATGACTTTCTGAATTTTTGATGGTTGTGAGACTGGAAATGTTTTGCTCAGGAAACTGAATTTATTACTGAAGCAAGTGGCTTGGCTTCTAAGTCTGCAGGATCTCTCAATGATTAGCAGCATCTCCACCCCTTCCACTTTCTTGAAGTTATCTGCAGTACTTCCTCTGCTGGGCAATAAGTTATTGTAACAGGCTCTCTTCCTCTTTCTGTATCTCCTCTCGGCTGAGTTGTTTGTTGTAGTGTGTGGTGGGGCCATCCCGTCAGTCTTGCTGTCTCCTAGGTGAACTGCTGAGGGAGAACCTGCATCAGCAATAACCAAATGTGATAAGATATGAGTAAGCACTGATAACAAAACACCTAGTCTAGATATTTGGCCCAGCAGTGGATGGCAGCATATTGCTGAAGCAGCTTCCTTTGTCTGAAAATCCTGTAGCATCTACTTTGTGGAAAGAGAAAGCTGGTTTTCTGCTAAGAACCCTTTCTGATGGCCTCTCTGGCATCTGTTATGGGAACAGGGATTGTGACTCTTGTAAGGAGGCCGGGGTTGGAGCTTTATCAGATTGCTCTTGTGAGCGCCCTTTAAGCAGCCCTGTTCCCCTGGTGACGCTGCTGGCCCATGGCTGTCATTCTGTGCCACTGCTCGATAAAGTTACTGACCTCCTCTGACCTTGATTTTATATTTAGAAAATTACACATTCCTGTGTTTGTGTCTCCCAAAGCCAGATTTTTTTTTTTGTGTGTGAGAGCTCTTTTCTACACTCATTCAGTGACTCTTATGGTGAGGATGCAGGCCTTATTCCACAGAACATGTCTGTATCTGCAGCAGCAGTGAATGGGGACCCGTCCAAGCTTCCTGGGTCCTGCTTTGACAAAAGGCAGGTTCAGTTTGGAGTTTGGCTTTGCTTTGCACTGTGATGGGTGTTTTGTTGTTGTGGTGGGTGGGGTTTTTTTCCCCTCAAAGCATCTCCAGGCAGCCTTTTACACATGGAGGTGTCAAACATGAAAGGAGCCTTCTTGTATCCTCTGGTATCCGAAGAGAAGCAGGGTGGCAGTGCCTCGTTGCTTAATGCTGATTGTGACCATCACAGCAAAGCAATTTTTTGTCTTCATGCTGCTGGGAAGCAGCAGTGGGAAGAGTCCATGGGACAGTGCTGTGAGCTTGCAGCGTTTCTGCAGTTGCAGCAGGCTGGGAAGGAAGGTGTGGGCACAGGGAGCTGTTTCAAGGACAAGCAGAGCAGGGATTTTGGCATCACTGCCTTCTGTTTTCTGAGCACAGGGATCTGCTCCGCTGCAGGTGGATGCAGGACTGGCAGTGTCTCTGCTTGGAGTGGGGCAGGGTCCTAGGGCAGAGAGTCTCTTAACTGATTTCCCTATCTTCCACAGCTGTGGCCTCTCCCAACTTCCCACCCCAGTGGCAGGGAGCAGAAGCAAGGCTGTGCCAGGGAGAGAAGCAGAAGTGAGAAGGGAGTTGACATAGGGGTGCTGCAAGGTTTAGGGAGGAAACTGGGCATTGCTACTTCTTGTGGTTGGCAGGCTTTGACAACTGAATTTTTGACCTTAGGACTGTTGCAATTTGTGTATTCAGAAGGGATAGCTGTACCTCTGTGAAACTAAGTACTGCTTTAGCACTAAGGTCTTCTGTTACTCCTGATGGTGTAAAAAACCTCAGAGTTGTGCTTAGTCAAATGGGGACAGTGGAGTGCCATAAAGACAGTCTCCTTCAGCACATCCTTTCATGCCCCAAGCTGCCAGGGTTTGTACAGATCTGTGTGCCTCTGCCTCTTCAGTGAGCAGTGTTTCTCTCACCCTGTGCTGAAGTTTGTGCACATTTTACACAGCATAATACAGTTTATGCCTCTTACTTGTAGACTGGCAACAGGAGGACCTCCAAAAAATGCTCAACTCAAAGCAGCAATGGCATGGCAGGAAGGGGCTTCTATCCTAATTCTGGCTGCCAGTAACTTCAACTCCCATGCAAGGTTTTTGACCTACCTTTCCTTCAAGATGGATCTTTGTAAACGAATTTTAACTTGGATTTCAGAGGACTTCCGGGGCTGAAGGCGAGATCCAAGACTGCAGGACTGCTTCTGATATCTGCTTAGGATCTTGTCTCAAGAGACTAATCACTCCTAGGCTAGTGAATGGGGAATACCCATAGGAGACCTTGTAGCAGGATGAGGTCTGAGAGTTTTCCAGAAGAGGCTAAATGCAGAAGTTGAGAAGTTGTCCCTTTCTGAGAATGGTCTGCCCTTTTCTGTTTCCTTCTGTCTCCTTTCAGAAGTTAAAGGAGACCCTTGAGACCAGGGCAGAGGAGAAAGGGGAGAGTACATGCACTGCTAGTTTAAATTCTGGGAACAGAGTAGTGATTTTCAGTCATCATTTTTTGTTGTGAGTTACCTGTGCTCACCAAAACTCCTCAGAGCTCTGATGGGCGAAAAAAGCTGAACTAAACCTTGTCTGTTCAGACTTTGGCTGCTGTTGCTGCGTGGAGCACTGTGGAGTGGCTCTGCAGAGGCACTTTCTGTGGGCTGGGAACAATAGCTGTGTGCTGCTTTAAAGGCAGGGCAGGGAGGCCGTCCCATCCCATCGTTTGCATTCAAAGTATGACGCATAAATGGGCGCCTTGAGACGTGGGGAAGGAGCGTTTGTAAAGCTAACCAGAGAATCCTGTTCTCCCTCCTGAGAGGAGGTGTAGGTGTGGGAGTCAGAGCCCGGGAGCCAGAGGGAAGTCTGGTTAAAATCTGTAACAAAATAGCTGGGACCCTTCTCACGTTAGTCATCGGCGGAATTTTTCCCCCTCTTCGATGAAGCATCTCCCAATCGAAGTGGAGGGAGTGTTGGGTTGGAGGGGAGAGAAGCAGGACTGCGAGGAAATTCTTCCCTTGGCTTTTTAAATTAAAACCATCTGCTTTCTTCTGCGCGTCTCCAGATGATATCATGGGCCTGCGTAGAAAACTCCCATGAAAATCAAACATCTGGAAGGCTGGTTAAAATTGTCTATAAGGTGCATTTGAAGAGACTGTCTTGTGAATGTGCCCAGGCAAATATAGTGCAGCAGACAAGGAAGATTTTCCATCAGACCAGACATATTTTTCAGAAGTCTATTGAAAGCAGGAGAGAGCTAAGTTTTGGAAGGTAACTTCAACATAGTTTTGTGGCAGAAGAGCCAAAAGCACAGTTTTTGATTTGCAGCATTGGATTGTTAGAGTGAACGCAGCTCTCCGGATTTGTGGGTACTTCAAATTCGGATAAATACCTTCGTTTTGTTTCTATGTCTCTTGTTTAGCTCCATGAGAGCCTGAGCTAAGGCAAATGCAGGCTGGAGCTGAAAAGGAGGAGGGAGAAAAAAAAAAAAAAAAAAAGGCTGAGCTCTAAAGTATTTGTGCTGGAAAGTAGCCCAGAGAGAGTAAAGGAGAAGCTTTAATTAGAAGCAGCTGCATAGCTGATGCAGCCCACAGGACATTTTCCCATTTCAAACTCTCTAGCTTTCAGAAATCATGATTTGAATCAAGTTGTATGTGAAATTTGTTCTTAAAAGATTAAATTCCTGTTGAGGTAGGTTAAGAGACCTCATGTGCTTCCAGAAAGTGCCAGAACAAACTTCATCTTCCTGTTTCTTTTTCTGAGTGTTAGATGGAAAACTGAGGAGAAACAGTGGCTTTTATTTGGAAAAGATTTGGTTTCCTGTTCTGAGCATGTCATTTGGAGCTGACACAAGCTGCTACAATTTTAAGCTGCTCTGTAGACAAGTGGGTTTTTTTCCTCTCCTAAAGAGAACTTGAAAGAGTAGGTTGGGATGAGAGCAGAGCAGGAGTGGTGGGAAGCTGGAGCTGCTGTTGAGTTTAATCATATCCTTTAAAAAAGTCTGGACTTGGACTGCATGTTTTCAGTGTGTGCCTCTGCTTTTAGTGAAACGATGTGGTGCCCAGCATGAATCAGGAGCAAATACTTGCAGTTTTGTCTACACCAACATTTAGAACTAAATTACTGCTATTTGTGCCTGGAAATGTTGATGACGGGAGACATGGCTGAAAATCTGAACTGTAGGTTTTTTTGTTCTTTAACATTCAAAAAGGATGGCACTGAATTGCTGGAGGGCGGAATTGCATAATTCTGTGACCAAGAACTTCTCCAGGAGGAGAATGAAACGGTGGGTACAGGGGCCGTGGATACCTGACCTACCATCTTTCCACAGGCAGGCATGTTCCTTCTTCCAAATAAAAAGAGCCAAAGCTGAAAAAGGTTTTGCTGTTCCCTGTTGGGAGTGCTCCCTCATGTTTTTCTGATTAGCCCCAGAAGATACCAGAACAAGCCTGGTCTTGGAGTGCTCTTCAACTTTGTACCAGACTATTTGTGTATAAAATGCTGGGCTGTTTGTGGATGATGGTTGTCTCAGAGCACATATCTCAGTTTTCCTTTTAATTCATACCAGCAATGCTCTTAATCAGTGTTTAGGCTCCCTTCTCCCTCTTGTCTAGGGGCAACCATTAAATGCACCTTCCAGTGTCCCTGAGTGTTGGGGGTTGGAGAGAAGATGTATTTGGGGGCTTTATTTAATTGTGGACAACACATGAAATGTTCCTCCAGACTTTCTGGTTTGCTTTACAGCCTTTCAGTGAAAAAGCACTTCAATTCTAGGCGTGTTTTGGCTTATTTTGTACTTGCTGGTGGAGTGGGTGGTGTTGGAGGCGCTCTGAGGAGATGGCCTAGGTGGGGTTCTGTGAGGCTCTGGCGTGTTGCTGTTTCTGTCACTGTAAGGAGAGCTGCAAGTGCTGTGCTGTGCACGAGGAGCTCGGTGTGCTGCTGCCTGGCGGCGCTGACGCCGGGAGAAATCCCTACAACCAAGCCTGGTGAGACTTCTGGGGCTGAAGTCCAGCTTGTCTTCACACAACCATCAGCTGCACACGGATGCTCAGAGACAAGATGTGGCTGTGGCTGCCCAGACGGCCTCTGAGCAGCGGCAGCGCTCGGTGCGCAGGCTGGAGTGCCGTGGGAGCCGAGCAGGGCTGCAGCTCCTGACACAGCTGTCTCTGCTGGGTGCCAGATCCCAACGTGATCCAGCTCCTGCAAAGCCCTGCTGTAGCCCGCTGGTGTTTGGACTGGTTTCCAACCTGAAGCAAGCAGAGACTTGGGATGTCAAAGGAAGCCTATAGCCCATGTGGTTTAGGCCCAGAATAGCCCAGGACTGCCTCTCGTGTGATGTGGCCACAGCTCATGCTGGCCCACAGCCTTGGGCTGTTACACCAAGGATGGCACAGGAGGCAGAGGATATTCTGCATTGCTGTTGTCTCATGATTTGCTTTCTGTAACTTTATTAATCCTGCCTTGCCCTGCAAAATCTCTCCTTTCATGTCTGTTCTTGGGTATGAAGTTGAAAGTATTAAGGTATGGTGAAAGGAGCCTAATTTGGGTGTGGGCAATGGTAAATTACAATTATGCACATATGACTTTCCTGCTTTAGACATATGGCTAAAGCTAGTTAATAAATTTTAACATGAGAAAAAACAGTTGTGGCCATCCAGTAATGACCCCTTGCATAACTTGGATAATAACCTCTCTGAATAGCTTTGTTTGAACTAGCGTGCATACTCTCCCTGAGACAGCCAATCCTGGTGTTCTTTTAAACAAGCATGAGTGATGGAGAAATTCCACTACAACCTTAAATGCGTTGTTCCAGTGGTTTCTCTCCGCTGCTGAGAGACTGCATAAGTCTGTGTCTGAAAATAAAGATAACTACCCTATTTCTAGTTTGAGTTCATCTAGCTGAAAGTTTTAAATGCTCAGTTCTGTGTTATCCTGGATCTTCTAGGCTGGGAGTAATTGTTAAATCCATGTTTCACAGCGGACACTTGGAGCTTTGTTTAACTGTCTTGTTCCCTTCTCCCTTTGCTAAATAGACTGAGCCACCTGAGCTTTTCATTGTGGCCAGAGTTTTCTATTAACCATTACTGTTGGCTGCTTTGAATTCATTTGAGCTCTTAACGAGCAAACACCAGAACTGATGTAGTGGCTGTACCAAGCATTTATCATGTGTAGCATAATCTCATTTATTCCTACTTGATATTTGCTGTTTGTACATGTGAAGGATTCCTGGTCAAACTATCACGCTAGAAATTCACGTTTGTCTGGCTGTTGGGAATCCCCAGTGCAAGTATGTTGTTCCCAGCTCAGTTTCCTGTTTTGGGGGGGGTACTCTATGTGTTTTGCTTCTAGATGTATGACTTTGCAGTGCTAAAGTGCATTTTGGGTGCTGACTGCCTTGTTAGCCATGTTGCTACTCTCTGTCAAGAACTTTTCTTCTCTCTTACCTACATATTTGACCAGCAATGATGTTTTCCATTGTTAATAATCAATAGATGTGTTGAATAGCATAGGAACAAAGGCAGATTCCTGTAGGATTCTGTTTAAAACACAACTTCATGTCCATTCTTTGATTCTTCAACTGATTTTTACTGCCTGTCTGGTTAGTTGTGGAGTTTTGATGTGATAGGAGCTTTTGTGGTGGTGGTGGTTGTTATTGTTTGTGTGGTTTTGCTTTTTCCCCCCTCCTATCTACCATACACTTCTAAGTGCATAAGGAAAAAAGCAGTCTCTTTACTCTTACATTCCTGCTCGAGGACTAGAGACTTTGTGTGTTTCTTACAGTTGGAATCTCCTCCTTTTAGATATGAGTAACTCACTGATTTAATAATTGCCCCTTTCCTGATCTGGAACAAAGCATATCTAATGCTAATCACCTCTGGTTTTTTGGCTGGTTTTTTTTTTTTTTTTACAGTTAAATACATCTTCTCTTGGGCTGTATCTTGGGTTACTCACCAGTTACAGCAGGCAGCTGCGCACTACAGGAAAGAGCTGCAAGGGGACAGTCCTGTGTGTTAGGTGTTATTTTTATCCAGAATGTCCCCTTGCAGCTTTCTGCTACGTGATAGAAGCAAATGGAGCTGGGGAGGGGCCACAGAGGTGGGCTTTGCTTGCCTGGATCCTCTGTCTCTGGAAGTTAAATGGTAAATCTGCAGTACAAAGGCCAGTTAAAAGATGGATTACAGCTGACAGGCGTAGTCAGACTGTATTGACATAAGTTTAGGTTAGAGAGAAGTAACTGCAGAATTATTCTGCAGTTGGAGATCTTTGTATAAAATACTGCCCTGGCTGTAGATAGTGAGTGTGTACTCATTTTTCTGTGGGAGACAGAGGAACAATGACCTTGTCGTTAGGGTGCTCGCCAGGGGCGTGGGAGACCTGCCTGCAGTGCTTGTGTTGCTATTTGAGTGCAGGCTTCAGCCAGTCCCAGTCCCAGATGCACTTATCAGCATGAGGATGACAGTGTATTCCTGTCTCACGGGAGCCTTGTGGAGAAAGATCTGCTGCGGATCTCCAGGTCCCCAGACACTGCATTTGTACAATGTTTATAAATATCCTTCAAGATGGATAATACCTGGTGTTAATGCCTTATTAAACTGCTTGATTTTCCTCTAAAGAAGGGTGCTTGTTAGAATGGGAGTAGGTGTGCAAGGAATTGTTACTCAGCAGTTCTTTAACTCTTAGGCTTTTACTGAAGTTTTGAAGGGAAGTGCAAAAATGAGGTTCTGCATTTGATACAGCTCTGATTGAATGTGGTATTTATTTTGCAATGAGCGATTTCACCATTTGCACTTAAGTTTTCAGTGGTCTCGTTTGAGACAGTCCCACAGGAAGTCCCTGTTTCACATGTGACGTCACAAACCTTTTACGTTTGTCGGTGTCACCATCAATTATGGCAAACTTCAAGGCTTTTGATGGTCACAGGGGTTCATTCCTGGGATCTTCCCAGAACGATGGGGCTTCAGGTGGGAGCGCTGCATTCATTTCTTCTCTCTTGCAGGTGTCGAGAAGGCTTCCTTGGAGACTACTGCCAGTACAGAAACCCCTGTGAAAGCAATACCTGTAAGAACGGGGGAACCTGTGAAGCTGCATCCCTGATAGGAAAACCAACCTGCAAGTGTGCTCCAGGATTCACAGGGGAGGAATGTCAGTACTCAGAGTCTCACCTCTGCTACGTGTCCCAGCCCTGCCTGAACGGAGGCACTTGTCACCCCCACGGCCAGGACACGTATGAGTGTGTCTGTCTTCCTGGTTTCACAGGTGGGCTTCTGCTTTTGTGCCTCCAGAGCCCCCCTCCTTTGGGAACAGCTTCACCCTGGAATGTTCTGGGGCAGTTGTAACATGCTCTCAAATTTTCTAGCTCCAGCACAGGAAATGAGAGGAAGTCTAAATGACTTCATGACCAAAAAAAGCAAAGGGGACTAGGGAATCAGACTCCCTACCCTTTACACGTAAGCAGAAAAATATTTGGATCTTGTGGGGTTGTCCACATGGGAAAACTGAATGTAGAAACTACTCTGGAGTGGCTGATACACTTTGAATTCAGAGTCTAGTTTTTAGGAAAAAAAATAAAAGAGCAAATTTGGCCAGCAAAATCTTTCTATGGGAAAACAATATTTTGATGCCTAAGGGGGAAGCGTGGAAATTTATTCCTTTCACTCTTGAAGGGGAGGTAGAAGAGCAGTGACTGTCAGTGTTTGTAGTATAACTTAGGTCATCCTTATAACTCACAGCATTCTATACCTTGCTGCAAGCTGGTAAATGGCTTCATACCATAACCACAATTTTATTTCCATTTCAGATATAATACGGTAAAATGCAGACATCAGTTTTCCTGTAATAAAGATGTAAAGATCTAGTTCAGTAAATATTTTGAGGCAGCATGAAAGAAATACTGTTTTCCGCAGAAATAACTTTTTGTTAATCTGTCTTGATTTCCCAAAGGAAAGGAATGCCAGTGGATTGATGCCTGCACATCTCAGCCTTGCGCCAACGGAAGCACGTGCACCGTGTCTGGAAATAAGTTCTCCTGCACCTGCCTGGCTGGCTACACCGGGCAGAAGTGCGAGATAGACGTGAACGAGTGTGCCACGCCGGGCCTGTGCCAGCACGGTGGCACCTGCGTGGACCTGCCCGGCTCCTTCCGCTGCCAGTGCCGGCCGGGCTACACGGGGCACCGCTGCGAGAGCGTCTACGTGCCCTGCTCGCCGTCCCCCTGCATGAACGGGGGCACCTGCCACCAAACCAGCGACTTCACCTTCGAGTGCAACTGCCTGCCAGGTAACGCTCCTGGAGCTCGGGGTCGTGGCCTCGCTGCCGTGCTCCTGCCTGAGCTGTTCCAAAGAACTTCTCTCGCAGTTTCTGTGGGATGTGTGTGCCACATCAGGTGGGAGGGAGGAGTGCCAGCAAGGCGGGGAGCTCTGGGGGATGTTCGTTTCTGGGTGCTGGCGTTTCACGGTACAGAAAGGAAGGAAAGGGACAAATTTCTTTGGAAGCCAATTAGAATCAGAGAATCAAATAGGTAAAAACAACGAGGTAGATTCAAGGAGATTAGGGTGGTATCTCATAACCCCCATGTGGAATGTGAAATTCTGCAAATATAAGCATCTACAAATATGTAGTTTTGTGACAGTAAATGCCTCAGTTAACTTCAGTGTTTGAAGAACAAGCATGTGTCTTTTTCCTTCTCTGTCTGTAACCCTAAGACACACTTAAGTTCTATTCCCTTCTCTTTTTTCCTTCTCCAGTTCCTCCAAATCTAACAAGATACCAGTTCCAACTCACCACACCCTTTTTGTCTCCAGATCAGTTTTGATTGCTTGTTTTCTGATGCAGTTAGCTGCCCTGAGTTCATGCACAGCAGGGGTGACATGCTAGCTCAGTATCAGAGGCTGCACTGGTTTCGTGTCACCTCTAAAAGTTACCATGTGTCACCTGGTTGGGATGTTGGTTTCATCCTGTCTTCCTCCCTATCCACTTGTCAGCGTTGACCACAGGGCCTGTACTAGTTGTCTTTGCATATGCAGGGTATTTTTAGGCTGATTTTTTTTTTTTTTTAACTGAGTAATTCAACTCCATGGGAAACTGACTGTTTGGAAATGCTTTTGACTAGACTTCCTACTTGAGTGTATTGCAGTTTGGCACACACAGACTCGGTGTGTGGTAATCCAGAAAAGTAAACTCTCTTCCTTTAAGCACGTCTCTGTTGTTATTTATGTGAAATATCTAGCTGCCCTATACTGTTTGGGATGAACATGGAGTGGCTGTGCTCTCATGAGGATCATCTGGAGTCACAGGTCTGTGTGGAAAAAAGGGCATTTAGAACTTGTGAAAACTGTTCTCTTTTTGGAGACCCTAATCTGGAGGTGTTGGCTCAAACGGCCTTAAATGTACATTGCCAACCTTAGTGTCTTTCTGGGTTGTCTGAGCAAGGATGTGACTTTGAAGAATTTAGCAAAGTCAGTCTTAAAGTAGGAGGTTGGCTCGTCTTTATTTTTGAAAGCGATTATTCTAACTATGCTTGAAGGGAGAGTGCTTTGAAAGAGTCTTTGAAAATGCAGTATCTTAACTAACCATTGCCCTGGAGGAACTTACTGCTTTTCTGCTTTGCATCTTTTAAAAATGAAACTATAAACCAAATATCTATGGATTAACAGTCTTTTCCAGCAATTCAGAATTTCCTTAAAAGTCAGATCTATTTAGCCAGTTCAAGGACTTCAAGGCCTTATGCAGGAGCAGCGTGGTGGGAGGAAGAGAGAAAGATGAATTTGCAAGGACTTGATCTTGTCAAGCTGATGAGACAGTTTGCTTTAGTGATTCTGTTACAGGGGCACGAGACTGAGTAGGAGCAGATTTTCCCTTAGACAAGTGTGTGGGCTGGCTGAAATACGGTCAGGAAATGGAAATGAGATTACTATAGTAACAGTTACACACCTACACTCCTCACACGTTTTGGATTATTAGCTGTCTATTTTTGACTTGTTGCACAGTGTGTGTAGTGGGGGTGAGTTAATGCGGCTCTGAGAGCCTTTACTTTTCTATTTCCTGTATTTGTTTAAGTTGGCCATGCTGTGTTGCTAGCTTGATTTTTAAAACCAGTCATTTGAAAAACAGCAAAAAAGGGAGCTGTTGGAGAGGCCCAAATGCTTACATTAAACTCTCTGATAAAGGCAGGGCACCCAGCCATTTCTTTCCCCACTTAGTGCAGAGCATGCAGAGCAAAATTTCTGGAGTGTTGGAAAAGGTTCTGTCTGGGAAGGAAGGGTCAACAGAAAGAGAAGAGAAATGGTGGCCTGTCACGCCTAGGAGGATGTGAACAAGGCCTGCTCCTCTGGAAGGCAGTGCCAAGATTATGGACGAGAAATTCCACTTTAGGCTCCCGCTCCAAATTGGAGCAATGCCGATGATACTGTGACTATAAATGGAATTTCTCTGGCCCTTCTGGACTGCCTTAAGATGCTGCCATCGCTGAGTGTTATGGCCACAGAGGCAGGAGGCAGTTACATCTCCAGCTGCTGGAGTGGTTTTTGATAGGATTTTGCATCTTGTGACCTGTAAAAGTACCTTGAAGAAACTGCACAAGCAGCAGTTTAGGCATAATTAGGCTACTACTGCACGGGCCTTGAAATGGTTCTTGTTTCCTGTAGATATTTCCTTCTTAGCTCTTTAGTGAGTTTAATCTATTTGTAAATACAGATAGGTGAGAATGAGAGCTTGAAAAAGTAGGAAAAGGCTAGAACCTGGAGCTGTGTGTCACAGCAGCTTCTTCTGCCACACGAGTACTGTTTATGTACAGTGTAGTCCTGCTGCTATTTAAAATTCCCAGGTTCCCGTGTCACTTGTGGATGTACACAAACAAATCCTGCCTTAGGTAATCCATGAAGTCATGTGTGTTAGGTCATCATCTGGTGGCAAGCACCAAGTGAAGTTATATATATACATGGTTGGTATTGCATCTGTCTGGAAGGTAACCTCATTTTTTATCCATCTAGCTTAATCATTTTTCCTCTGGGCTTCGTTGATTTAGGTAGGAGCAGGATTGTAGACAAGTGAGCATGTTAGGTCAATCATAACAGTGTAGTAGTGAAAAAAAAAATTCCTTGAAGGAGACATAACCTGAAGCATTAGCAACTCCTTTGAATATAAGAATGAGCTTGTAGTTATAAATATTTGACAAAAAAGGACTTCATTTGGCAACTAACCTTTAATGGAATGTTAAACAAGTCAATAGAGGAAGTTCTTAGCTGGGAAAGTGATTATTCATTGTTATCCATCAAAATAATTACCCATTAACTAAGATAAGGACCCTAGGGGATTCCAAGGGCTTGTTCAGGAAACGATCTGTCAGGCTGGAGCGAGCTGTTTACGAGAGCTGGAGCACTTCCTGGGAAGAGGAAGCAACCTCAGGCGGGTTCCTGGCGGAGCATCCCGCTGTGCCGCCGGTGGGGACCGGCACACACCGAGCTCCCCGTGGTGGTGGGGAGCCTCTGCCTGCTGGCCTGGGGGAGGAGCACCTTCCCCTCAGCTCTGAGGTTCTCCATGGCTGCAGCCCTGGGGTTCCAGCTGAGGCAGGTGCCCCTCTGCTCCAGGTGAGCAGTCCAGATGCTGCCTTGAGTAGCTCAGCTTAGTTTCAGCTCTCTGCGTCCCTGATTTCCTGTCAGCAGGCCCTAAGTCTGGAAATAACATATTTCAGGCACAATTTCCTGTCCCCAGTACTAACTGGCCCTGAAACTGGCCTAGAAAGTCTGAGGTGTAATTTATAGGATGAAACAAGGCTAAAGGACTAAGATTTGGAGGGAATTGGATCGGGTGCTCTGCAACAGGGTGGAGATTTCAGATGACATAAGAATAAAGTTATCTGCTTGTGTCAGTCTGTGTACTAGGGGAAGAACAACATGCTGTTAGCAGTGGGAGCACTTTTCCCCTTGAGGTTCTCATTCCTTAGTTTGTGCTTTGAGATATGGAGCAAAAGTCAGGATATGGACTGCAAACTGCTCTCATGCAGGGAGAAAACACAGGACAGCATGTGAGTCCCAGCACAGGGGGGAGCAGGAAACAGTGTCAGGTGTCCAAATACATCAAAACACTGAACTCTGTGGCTTTCTGGAAGAGAGTCAGGTTATATAACTGCAAAATTAGATCCTGGGACCCAGCTAGAGAAAAGCTCACGTATCTCAGAGCACCTCTTGGATAGTATAACTGGTTACAGTGTGAAAATACAGAATAGCTTGGTGGGATTTTAGTAGTGGGGTGACTTCCGTGCTTTATTCTGGAAATAATTGGGCCACTTGAAATTTGTGTGAAGTACAGTGAGAGAGTTTAAATGCCTGCTGTCAGAAATTTGTTTACTAGAAAGTAGGGCTGTTCTTCATATTATCCAAACTGAAGAGATAAGAACTTAAACCTTTTGTCTTTGTGGTTGTGGGTGTATTTCCATGCTGATCACGTGCTGGCATGAGTGCAGTATGTGGTCAGTGGGATGTTTCCTCCCAAGTTGAAACACAAGCTGATAGGACACCCCTGTGTTTTACAGCTGAGCCTTTGCTCAAGCTTGGTAGCTTTATACAGTTTTAAACATAGGGATCTAAAGCTAATTGTCTTCCCTGGTAGTTGTTCCTCAGCAGCTTTTGCCACGAAGGTGCTGCTGTAATGATTAGGACTCTGGCTAGGCATGTTCTATTTCATCTTTGTTTTAAGCTTCCCTACTGCCATGAAATTTCTAGGATCTTGGGTGGAGGTTGGAAGGGCTTTGAAGGGAGAGAGTAATATTGAAGGTCTTGTAGTTTTGGTTTAGTTGTTTTGGTGGTGGTTTTTTTGTTGTTGTTGTTTTTGGTTTGGTTTTTTGTTGTTGTTTTTTCTTGTTGTTTGTTTGGGGTTTTTTTTGTAATGTTGACTCTGTTGTTCCTTGCTGATGCCAATGCACTTGATACAGCTTGGCACTTCCCAGCTCTTCTGTAGGGCTGGAGAAGTTCAAGAGATGGGAATGCACATGAATCACCTCAAGTCTCTTGAGAGCAGCAGTAGTCTGGAGAAGCTGGCTCAGAGCTTTATAGTCTCCATCTCATCTGCCACACAGCACGATCTGTGTTGGACCAGATGTTCTTTGGAGGGTCTGTGTGACTTGACACAGATGGTATGGAAGCGTCTGGAACAGGGCATCAAAAGTAGAGGGGTTAAAGCATGACTTTGGATGAGAGAACTGTGTCATGTTAATATTACATTCCAAAGCAGTGAAGAGGCAGAGCTGGTGTTTTAAATTAACATGTGTGTTCTGGAATCATTTACTTCGTCCACATTAGCATGCATTCCACTTGTGCTTTGATAAATAGCTCTCTCATCCAGCAGAAATGGCAGGTTTATTTAATGAAGCATGAAATAAATCAGGAGGGGAAATCAAGGGGAAGACACATCACTGACAGCTCCCTTCCCTAATGCCTCTACTTCTCCTGCTTTGAAAAGGAGGCGGAGATCTAGCAAGAGTATTTTGTCAATGTGTTCACTTAGGAGTCTGGATTTTCATTGGGGAAGGGAATCTGATTTCATCTGCTTTTCAGACAGGTCTTAGGATGTAAGCATCACTTGGATGGTGGCTGATTTGTTGGTTGCTGGACTTGTCTAACACTGAAGAGATCAGGATTTCAGAAGCTCCTTTTCAAAGCATGAAGGCCTTTTCTCTGACATATCCAAGGCAGACTGGGGTACCCATGAAGTGAACACCAGCACTTTTTTTGCCATGGGAAAAACTTGTCCTGGCTGATGCTGGTGGGCAGTGACAAGTTTATCTCCTGGTAAATGAAATGTCTTGGTCTTCACTTTCTTTGCTGTGAATGACAATGCTCCTTAGTCACTTAAAGAGAAACTCCTCTTGTCTTTTGGGTTGTGAAAAAACACAGTTGGTCATCTACCCATAGTGGAAGTGTTTTAACTGTGTCACCTGACCCGCACGCTGTTAGCAAAGGCATTCAACAAAGTCCTGCTAGGTGGGGATTCATCAGGATTAGGTGAGCAGGGCAAATGTTTAAGGAAACAGAAAAGGAGGGGAAGCTGCGTGAGGGGTGAGCTCTCCTCACAAGAGGCTGGAAGCCCGTTTCAGCCTGCTGTTGTTTCTGCTTTGTCCAGGTTTCGAGGGAAGCGTCTGTGGACACAACGTGGACGACTGCCCAAACCACAAGTGCCTGAACGGGGGCGTCTGCGTGGATGGGGTGAACACCTACAACTGCCGCTGCCCGCCCCAGTGGACAGGTACGTCCTGGGGGCACCAACACGGGGGTGGTGGCCCTGGGCCCCTGCCCGTGGCTGCAGCCAGGGGCAGATGCCAGTGACACCGTTAAAAGAAAAGCTGTCGGCATCAAAACCATCGCTGCAAGGGACAGTCCCCCCCTGAGCTGCACTTCTCCCGTGGATGTGCTTTGTAAATGGATACACTTTGTAAATGGATAAACGTTTTCCAAAAGCACACAACATGGCTTTGCTGTTACAGCTGTGGGCATTTGCTGATACTTTTAGGGGTATTTCTAAGGTGAGATAATGATCGTGTTGATGATAGTAATGCTGCTGAGAAACAGGGCAAATCTGAAAGGTAGGGGAAAAAGGAGGGAAGAGAACTGTATGTATGGGAAGCTTATGGTTTTGCTGCTGTTATTTTCCTGCTTGACTTATTTTTATCTAGAGTTCTCTGACTAGCAAACCTACTTTTGCTTCATAAATGAGTCTCTTTTTACTCTGAGTCTGAAGGGGAAAAAAGCGTGAATTTCAAGAAAAGTGTTATGCGCAATATAAAGGAAGCAGCTTACAGGAAACTCAGTGTCATATTTAGTTGCAAAATGTCTCCATACCTCAAAAATAAACAAACACCTCCGGTTAAGGGGTGAGGTTTTTTTTGAGTCATACAAGTCTTAGCTGGTGCACTTTTTCAGCTGAGTATGGTTTTGCCCTTATTTGAAAATCATAAGCAAAAAAAGAAGAAGACCTAAAACCATTTTTTTAAAGGCTTTTTTTCCTCAGAGAACATTCATTCTGATTTGTCATTAACTGCAAAGGAGGCTGCCAGTTAAGAACCCTCATTAACTTGGAAGAATTATATATTCTTAAATGAAGTTAAAACTACATAAGAGTGAAGCGCACCACAGCTTGCACCATAGCTCTTTGAAACTATGTGTAAATAGGAGAACATGAATCCTCCCCTCAATGAGCAAGTGTCCTTGCTTCTGTGCTACTTCTCCATGTCCTGAAAGCCTGCAGAAAGTGAAACCTGTGAAGGAAAACACGAGAGCTTGGGTGTGGAGACAACCAACCCTTAGTGACCCCTATAGTCTTGCTCCATTCCACAGAAATTATAACCCTTGTTATGATTTCTGGCATCTGCCAGTAGCAAATTAATCTGTCTTGCTCCCAAGCACAGAGGATATAATGATCAGGAGCATACAATCTCCAAGGGATTATTCTGGCATCATAAATTTAGCTTGGCTTACAGGATTTAGGTGGATGTCTGCTCTCAGCTAGGGATGACTTCTGCAACTCACCTGGAAGAGACCTTGGTCTCTCTATCACAGGCTGTGATTCTGTTTGGTTTTGTGGTAGATTGTCTCCCCAATCAACTCTTCGCAGTGCAGTTGTGGTGGTTCCCTCTCTGAACCTCTCACAGGCTCTGAGTAGCACTGGGAAAAGCTGTGAGACAGTGTTGTGGCACCTTTCTTGTGCCATCTTTCTCCTGTGTGGATGGTGTTTCCAGAAAAGCTTGTGTGTGTGAAGGATGCTTCCTTCCAGGGAAACCCTGGAAAGAGAGAGGAGCTTCTCAGGCATTAGGTTCTCATGGCTCTCTTAATGCAAATTAATGGAATGGGCTTTCTGAGAATTTCCTTGTTTATGGTGCAGCTGAGGTTATCAGTGCAGCAGTGGTTTTAGGTGATGGCTTCTCAGGGCTGTTGTCTTTCTAGGCTTAGGTCAGTGTGGAAACAAAAATTATCTCACAATTTAGGAAGCAGCAGCTTGGCTGTTGGAACAAGGAAGGTTAGAATTTTTATGGAACTCAGCTGTCCTGTCTGAAACGCACAGTGCAAGTTTCTGTGACTCCTCTCTGTCATCTCAGTAGCGTTTTTGTGGAAGAAGCACTTTTTTTGTTTGTTTGTTTTCTGAATGGACTTCAATCCCTTTCCTGCATATTCAATTAGAGACCAAGGAGGTGAGGAAAACAATGCACATCCAGCTTCAAGACATGAGAGATGACACTGAGGCAGGGCACGAAACAGGGAGGATGGATAGAGGACTTCTGCAACAGTTTGGAGAGAAAGATGATGTTTTTTCAAGGTTAAACTGTAGTTGGTGCTGACAGGAGTAAACAATAACACATCAGTTATTCAGCAATAAGGAAATGCATAAGTGCAACTCCATCCTTTACACAAAGGGGGTTTTATAACATTTTAAATCATCTCAAAGGTAAGTGCAGAGGGGAGAGCTGAGCAGGCAACTCTTTTGGAGTCTGTCTTGATAAATGTTATAGCTCAACAGGGCTAAACTGTGAAGAATGAACACTTCAGGAAAACTAAAGCTTCCAATGAGATCATAAGGTTAGAGGACATTGTGTACTGCTTAAAAAAACCCAACCAAACAAAAAAAAGGGCCAAATACCTGCATCTGTAAGGAAACATCAGCCAAAAATGAAAGGATGTTAATTTTTCTAAAAATACCTGACAGTGTAGATGTGCTGTCTTTGTAACAGTCTCTGCTTTCAAATGCTTGCCAACTCTTCTTGGGGAAAATTGACTTTGTCTGCAGTTTTAATCTTTACTTAGTCTTTGTGCTGTGGATGATGCTCTCTCGTGTTTGTTAATATGGTTTGTGTTTCATGGCACAGAGAAAGCACTCCCATTCCTTGCTAGAAAAATCAAGAAGCTGTACTGCATCTGATCAAGACAAGTTTTGTGTAAAGTAATATTGAAGCAACCTTTACTGAAACAGAATCTGTCCCAGTTCATTTTGGTAACCATCTGCCTCTTGTAGTTCCCTGACAGGTGGTAGGCCAGGCTACAAAACTATGCATTTTTTTAAAAAAAATTCTCTTGTTTTCTCTGCTTGCTCCCACCTTTTGTGATGCTGTTTGCTTTCAGTCTTATTTCCTGCTCCTCAAACAGAGCTCACTGCTCCTTTTCTGTTGAAGTGCCTGCCTTCTCATTCTCGTTTTGCTGTTTTTTTCCGGAAAGATAAAATCTTGCCTCTCAAAAACAATGATGTGAAATTCCTGCTGTGACCGGTGTTATTGTCACCTTCAAAGTTCTTGTATTTCATATGGTTACAGTGATTATCAGTCTCATAAATTTGTAACTGGCAAGGCAGTCTTGGGTGTGTTTGGGTGAAACTGCCCCAGATCTTTCCCTGAATGGTAGCTGATTGTTGGTTTGTTTGAAGATGACTTTATCTTGTCCCAGGATACGGCCTTTGTGAGAACCAGTGTTTGTTGGGTCCTTTCAGAGGAGTGCAGATGTGTCATGAAGCTCCACCTTTCCTTGGAAACACTCCTGGGTGCTCTTGTGAAAGTGTGAGCTCTATTCCTCTGTGCCTGACAGGCCAGAGAATTTGGTGTAAGCGTGGTTTGAGTCAAAGTTAGCCAAAAATCCTGGCTAATGTCAGATAAAGTGCCATGTGAAGACTTTGATGCTGCTGTTCTTCAGCCTCGTTGTGGTCTGAGGAGAAAAGTCATTACCTTCTCTCCCTGCTCAGAGACACTTTTCCCTTTCCCTTGAGCTGGCTCTGGGATTTGTTGGAGTGTGCCACTTTAACTCACTAATCTAGTAAAAAATCCTCTCCAGCTGCCTTTTTCTTTTTTTCTTCCCCTTTCTTGCCTTTTTTCTTCCATTTTTTTTCTGGGATCAGGAATTAAAATTCACAGAGGAGTCTCACGGTGACTGGATGCAGAGGGAAGTGATGGCAGTCCAGGGCTGAAAGTGATATGGAAGGTTAGGGTGTCCTTCCACACACATGGGAAAACCATCTGAGAATTTAAAGGCTACTCAGACATTCTAGCTACAATTCATCTAAAAAACCCAAAGCTTAAATGCAGGTTTAAATGCACCTGTTGATTCTGTTGATCTAACTTAAGCAGCTTTGGGTCAAGAAAGATGCCTTGAGAATTTGGGTGCCTAAGTGATCACCAATATTAAATGCTGTAAATGTTTGGTTTTCTTGTCTGTCTAAGAAAGACTCCTGCTCCCCTGGGAAGTCTGCAGTGTTTCAGAGGCTCACCATCAATCTGTCTTTAGCCCAAATCATATTTCAGGAGCAGTGCACGGCAGAGATGAAGATTTGTGCCCTCCATGGAGTTAGGTCTTTTGCACAGTTGGCCGCATCAGAAGCTGTGGGATGAGTCTGGGGGTTTGGGGGAACACTGTGCCCACTCTCCAGTGGGGTTTGGAAGACCTACATTACAGCACTTCAGTTGCAGGCTTGGCTTGCTCGCTCCCTTTCATTGTTTCTACCCCTGTGGCTGGGAAGGCGAGACTCCCATGGCAGTTGTATTTATTTAGGCTTTGTTTTCCCCTGAAAAGAGGGCTCCAGTGAACTGTATATTTTAAAATCTAGGCGACCTTTGTCTCTAGGGGAAGCACAGTGTGCTAGCAGCTGACTCCACCAAGGAACTCCAGCACTGGGAGCTCTAGCTTAAGCAGCAAATGTTTGTCTTGAGCAGAAAAGCTCTTCAGGCAGCAGGGCTGTGCTTTTTAATTAAAATAGCTGTTAGCTTGGTCATATGCTCTTAAACACTAGCACAAGGGTTACATTTTCTGCAGAGCTTTAGGCAGGAATTTTCAAAGTGGGGTGTTAAGGGTTCGATTCCTATTTAATTAGAGTAATATTTGCTCCCTACCTTTGAAATTTTTTCTTTGAAAATCCCAGTCTTAAACTCTGGGCAACCATGACTTTTCTTTGCTAAGAAGGGGGATAAACATCAAAAGGCTAATATGTAACATTTTAATGTCAGATCATATGCTCCAGTATTTTGTTTCTTAAAACTTTCCTTGCCAAGTACCACTTTCCTCAGCTTCCATGTCACCAAAGTACACAGTGACAAGTCATGTTAGTTTAGTGTTCAAAAAAGTGCTGCCTTCTTGGAGTACTTAGAGGGTCAAAATGTAGAGGAAATAACTCTGACAATAGGGGACATGGATGATAAATATTGAACATGATGCCAGTCTCCTAAGTCATTAAATATACATCCATGCTATTTTGTGGAGAGTGTTGATGAACAGCCCTGTCAGGGCTGTTCTCTTTTCCCTCCTGGTGATCCTAGATGACGTCCCAAGACCTTTGTGTTAGCTCAGGGAGGCTGGGTCACGCTCCCATGAGAAGTGCAGTCATCTTGCCCAGCAGTGCAGCAGTGCTCAGCTTTCTGGTGCTTTTCCAGGCTTTATTAAAAAGCAGAGTGGCCTCTTTGGTAGTGGCTGGGATCTGTCTATGCCAAGCTTGACAAGTTGGCTGGTGTCACTGCAGTAGTATCTCCAAGAGACAGCTCTGAAAGAGAGGCCAAGAGGGATTATGATTCGTTTTCTTCCGTCATGTTTGAACTGGCAGATACAAAGGGAGCAGGGAGCACGTGGCAGCCTCCAGAGCTGGCAGCTCCAAGTTGGAGTGTCCAAATGATTTGAAGTGCTGGACACAAACAGACTTTATCCTGTATGTTGTTTGTTTCTCTTGTGGCCCTTGGTCTCAGTGTCGTGCAGAGGGGATGGATTTCAGAGGCATTAAAAGTTACACCCTTAGTCCTTTATCCGGTGTGGATTCTGGAACACCTACCACAGCCTCCTGTTTGTTGGGTGCTGCCTCTCGTTTCCCAACAGCAAGCCTTGGGTGGGAGGCAGCAGTAAGAAAACACCTGAGGTGTTAAGAGCTGAGCTGATGTGATGACAGTGACGGTCTCCAACTCAGACCACGCTGCCGCCTCTTCCCTCACGCCCTTGGTGGCTTTCCAGCTCGGGAAATACTCTGAGCAGTCAGATGTGCCAAATGATCTCTTGTGGAGATGTCCTTGGGTTTTCAGTTTTCATCTTTTGTTTGCTTGGCACTAAAACAAGATAGGCCAAACCCCTCTAGTGAGGCTGGGTGTGCAGATGTGTGCTGTGAGACCAGACTGATAGGTAACAGTTGTTACATCTCCAGCTGACTTGTTTCTGGCAGTTTCTGTCCTTTCCCTTGTACTTAAAATGAGGTGATTTGTCTTTGGGTAATTACTGGAGATGGGTTGCTGAGATAGCTTGAGAATATGAAGTTTTCATTGTAAGTTTTGGCTCTAGCTGTTAAATTTTTTTTTGCCTTGCAGATCTTTTCACTTGTTTGGTATTTCCCTGATTCACTGGATTTTCCAGGGGAGGTAAAGAGAAGGACAGAGCAGAGAGTAGCTTGGTGATGTGTATTTCCTGTGGGTTACTTCTCTGTCCTGCTGCTGTCCCCAGTCATTTCACCTGCCACCACCATATTAAACCAGCCTGTCATTAGTGCATCAGTTTTAATGAAATTTTAATGAGTCGTGTTCTGATCATTTGTATTACTGCCTCTGGAGAGCTCAGTCAGGACTGCCCTCTCTACCCAGTAGTCTGTGGGGAGTGATTTAGGGCAGTATGTAATGGATCAGGCCGTGCATAAGTCTCTTAAAGCCCAGAGTTTTGTATTTGGGGGTTGTAAAATCCCTTGTAAAAGCCCATTAGTTCCACTGCATGCTTCCCAGTGTGGTTATGAAATTAAACTCCTTTCTCTACCATATTAGCCTAAAATAAACACAGATGCTTGCTCTGCTCACTACAATTGTGGATTCATCTTCAAGTGTTCAAATTCTATATTAAGCTATTAAATTTTATGATTTCTTTGATGGTATTTGACATCTATTTGAGATCTAATAAAAGCAAAACCAAAACCTCAGCACCTGAGGTTTGGGAAAGTCTGCTACTGTTTTGCTGCTCTAGAAGAAAGATGTGTGAGATCCTGAGGAAGGAGCACATTTTTGAGAGCTGTGATGCTTGTTCTTTAGAAAACTCCTGCAAGGGGAAAAATAGTTGGCTTCAGTCGTTTTTTCTGGGGCAACTACTGTAAAATTTAAACAGGGAAGACCTTTACTAAATGCACATGCAACTCTGGCAGGTGCAAACAGTGCAGTCCATGGAATTCTGTGTCCCCCTGAAGCCATCCTTGGAGCTGAAAGTATCAGTCATGTTTGTTGGATTGCCCTGCAGGGAGCTGTGGAGATGGTTTTCTGGAAGGGTCTAAAATTTGGATGTGATCTGGGCATCACACTTGAGAGTCCCTTTCAGTATTGCCTGTTTATTGCCTGGGACATTTTGGACTGGATAAAGGTGTTGCCTCTTTCAGAGGAGTTTGCAGTTCTCTGCTTTGAGATGCCTAGTGTCAATAAAGCAAGCTATGTAAACTATCAAATATTTTCTTTTGTAGGCTTTGCCATGTGCTGTATCTTCCCTGCAATAACTGATGTATTATACTCTTTATTAGCTCTCTTTCTCCCTTTGTGGGGAGCAATTCCTTTGTAAGTCTCCTAGGAAGTTCTTCTCTCCATTGGTCTGTCAGACTATGAACTCTACCTCTTTTTTATTCAGAGGTGGTGGCTTCAGTACTGCAAAATGTGTTCCTGACTGGGGCTGTGCCATGGCCATTGCACAATGAGTGTTTGCATTAGTTATTGTTCCTTGCAGTCAAATGTCTGCTCAGTGGTGTTTATTCTGTTGATTAAAGCTGTGATTGAGCAGAGGTCCCCACTGAGCTCTTCTAGGGAAGCTGGTGTTCCCTCAAGGAGTGCCCAACCCAAACCTTCTGCAGCAAGTCTGTTTGCCTTTGTATTTTGCTTGCCATTTGTGCCTCAAGCCTCGCCTGGTGTTGCACTGCCCAGCAGCCTCACTTGGTTCAATCTGTCTGAAATCCCTGGCTTCCTCTTGGAAAAGATAAATGTTATGTTATTAAAGCTACCACTGCCTACTGTTTCATCACCTTCTAGGTCATTAATTAGACACTCCAGTGCTTGTATACATTAATTATTGCTGAACTGTTTCAAGGAGTATGGATGGCTCTGTGAGTTAAAGATTGAACTAAATGCTTTTACAAATACACAATTCAAAAACATGGGAGCTGAAGTATTTTTCATGATGCCATTTTCCTAGAAGGCTCAATGGTTCCATGCAGTTTTTCCCTCCCTGTTTGCTGAGGAGGCTCTCACAAGAGCATGAGGAAGCTGAGCTTTGAGCTGATGGATACATGTTGGGTTACACAGTCAGCACAGATATTTTTCTTGTGTTACAAGACAGACCTGGACAGAGGAATGTCCTTCCCCAGCCAGCTGTGGCCTGCCAGCTGGCATCCTGAATATACACACATGTGGTTAGAGAGAAGAAACTGCATGGTCCTTTGGAGTGTGGCACTGATGACCTTCTGCCACAATTAGATTTGGTCATTCATACAAATACTGTTCCTTATCTCTTAGCCCCTTCTTGAGTCTTGATAAGGTGCTGTTCACCTTCTGGCTTAGTAGTCCTTTGAAACTTGGATTAAAAATGCAAACGGTTCTAATGAGCCATGCTTTTTTTGAACTACACTGGTTGTATTCAAAACCCATACAGCAATCTCTGGAACACTTTGTGAATTAAACTACTCTCTTGAAGAGTTTTTGTCTAGATCTGATTTATAGTTCCCAGGTAGCCCTTTCAGGAGAGCTAGTGACCACTTCCCTGTGTGCTGTGCCTGAGATAAGTGACAAACTTCTTCAACTACTGAGTGGATGACAGCATAAAAGCTTCTTGAAACCTGATGCTCCCCTTCCAGTGAGGCTCTGAAGACTCTGAGGACTAGTCTGTGATTCCCACCAAGTTGCCTTTTCAGTATCACTAAACTTGTAAGATAGCCTGACTTCCAGTTCAGTCTGAGCCCAGTACTGAGGTGGTTGTGATTTTGAGAGAAATGAGATATTGCCATCTCCTTCCAGCTCAGTTTTCAAGGAACTGAATTTTTTTTCAAGGCACAGGAAAGCATTTGCACCCTTTGCCCTACAAAGTGTTTTTAGTGATTAAACTGTATTAGATCTGCTGTCAGGAGCTTTAGCCTCTGATACTCCAGCTGTGCATCAGCAGACTTTCCTGCTGCTAAGAGGCCAAGAAAGTGTTCTCCTCTATGGAAAGTCTGTTCTACCAAAGATGAAGTCCTCTGATTGAACTGTCTGAAGGTCCTGCATTCAGCTGCAGGATCAATGCAATTGGAATTGAGGTTAATGCAAGCCCTCTAAGGGTGGGATCAGCTTTTGGAGATGTCTGGTGCTGCTTTTCAGGGTGACTGTTTCACTGACTGGTTTGTTCAAGTTAATGCTCCTCACTTTCAGTGTGGGATTGTTCTAATTTTGTGGATAATTTTGTAAAGCCTGTATACATCAGGCTTTATTTTTTTTCTAGCATAAGGAAGGAGAAGGGCTGGCTGTTTCTCATCAGTGAGATCTGGTACTTGTGGGAGGCCTTGAACCCCGTGTCTGGCAAAAGAGAAGCTCCTGGAGTTCCTTGCAGTTCCTGAGGCTCTGAAAATGGGAGCAATCAAAGCAGCAAACATGTCTGACTTACTCCACATATGGCTTTTCTGAAGGGAAATATGCAGGAAGTAACTTAGTTTCGTAGTGGGCAAAAAGTGCTAAGAGTTGAAGGCTGTTCCCTTTTTCTACTTCTAGTTTTCAATTTTGAAATACCACACAGACTAGCTGTTTACTTTGTGCAAGGTCACTCAGAACCTGAGTCGGCATTTTACTGATTTCCCAGGCTCTGCAAATATCAAGGTCAGGCTACATTTTCATTACCTTACTTGGAGTAAATTGTCTTTCCTTTCTTGTTGTCTTTTGTGTGTGTGTTTCTACATTTCCATCAAAATATTGTGCTGTTAGTCTCTTCACACTTGGCTAGTTCAGCCCGTGTTTACTATGTGTCTTTCAGAAACGTAATTGAAACCTAGCGGGAGCACAAGAAAAGCAATACCTACTCAAACTTGCAGCTAGATGAATTCCCATTCAGTATATTCAGGAGTTACTTGGGTTATGGACATGTGTATTACACGGTGCAGTTTGTACAATCCATAATGGACTTTGCCCTTGGAAGTTGAATTTCTGCTCTGCGAATGAAAGACTTGATTCTTCCTAAAACTCTTAACAAGCAGAAAACAAGCTTGCCAACTACATGGTTGCAAATAAATATATTTATTTTATTACAGTTAAATCACAGCAGCATCCCATAAGTATATTGTTTCAGAGAACTTGTCTCATTTGATTTTAAATCTAACTAACCTGGCAGAGAGAAGTCTTCAATTAAGAACAATTGAAGACTTCAATTAAGAACAATTGAAATACGCAATAGTAAAACGCAGTAGTTAGTTGTTCATTTATGCCTCTTAATATATTGAATTGGATTTCCTTTGTTTTTAAAACAAACTGCATTAAGCTGGAACTCTGATTCATATTCATAATTAAACACAAATACAATTGTATTGCAAAAGGGGCATTAGAAATTGGAGAAGCCAAGTGAGGACCAGATTCAAGGAGCTCACATGTGGTATGTCTCTAAAATACAGTTCAATTGCTTGTAGAAGCTTAAGCTCTGTGTTTTCCTTCTCTTGTGGAGGAATTGATAGACCTTTTAAAAGCTTGTTTTAGTTTAGGGCTGCAGAAAAATGAAATAGCTGAGGACATAGGGTTCTGGCAAGGACATCAATGATGTCACTTGGTACTGTTCCTTCTAGGAGAAAATACTTCTAGAAGGGACAGTAATATATATACTTTCTAATATAGAAAATACTTCTAGAAGGGACAGTAATATATATACTTTCTAATATAGAAAATACTTCTAGAAAGGACTGTCCCTTCTAGAAAAAAATACTAAAAAGTGTCCTAAGTGTTGATATTACTAGTGACACTTGAAATGGGAAGCCAGAACCAAGCCCTGATAGTTCATATGGGAGATTAGTTAGACCATCTTTGCTTAAAAAAAATCACAAACAACAACAAAAAGTCCCCCAACAGCAAAAAAGATGCAAATTAAAAACATGTACTCCCACGCTCAGTCACCCCTGCCAAAAGCCCAGACAATGTTGTATTTCATACAATGGGTAATGTTGTATTTCATATATTGAGTTCTGTTCAGCCAGTCAAAAGGCAAATGATTTTTTGAGAGGCACCACATTGTGGTGTGGCTGAAAACCTCTTCAGGCTTTGGTGGCAGCAGCTCAGAGCGGCTGAGCCAAAAGGATGTGAGCGCTGTGAGAGTTCCTCAGAGAGGGAGTCCTTTCATCTGGGCTGGGCCCCCTCCCAGAACAGAAGGAAAATCACTTTTAGAGTAAGCAAATAACGTCTTGATTATTTTTTCTTGAAGGAAGTCGATTGTGTTGGGCTGCAAGATATGCCTGACTGCTCAGAACCAGCCCCAGCTCACTGACTCTTTTCAGGGTGGCCACTGATAAGCCAACACTGAAAGCTCCTGAACAAACCACTTCTAGTGTGACAAATGCATGGTTGGCTTGTTCATAATGCACAGAGGTGTTTTACAGATAACAATAGCAAGGGTTTGAGTTCTCCCCAACTGTTTCATTAAGCAAATCAGGAATTGAAGATGAATTCTGAAAACTCTACTGTAATTACCATTATTGTCAACATTTTCTTGGGGTTTTTCAAGGGATTAAATTATTGTTTTGATGTAGTCCTACCAAAGAATGGAACATATGCAGAGAACACAGTCGTGCAACTTATTTTTTAAATAATAATTCTATTTCTTTGCCCCTAAGAGGAAAAAAAAATCCAAGTCTCATGGGATCAAAGGCTAGGATTTATCTAAGTACTTTGAAAACAAAAGGAATCGTGAATATAGTTAATGGAGATGGTTAAGTTTGGACATTTTTAGATTCTGCTCATGATAAATGTTTCAGTTTGGTGTATTGGAGGAAGGTGTGCCTGTGCTCTCGCATCATTATTTCTGTGCCATCAATAAACAGTGTGACTTATCAACATCTAATAAGTATTTTTAATTTGGCAAGTCTCAATAAACTGGAGCCCAGGTGCATTGGCAGAGAAGACCTGTGGCCTGGTCTTGAATTTCTAATTCTTGGAATACAAGGGGAATTCCATGCAAATGTAAATGTGCAGCAGATAGAGTAGCTGGAGAAGAGAAATCTTGTGGTAGAAGCACATTTATTAAAGAGCCTTGACCCAAATAAAAGAAAGTTGCTGGAAGCCAGTGTCAGAGGAGATGAAGTCAGCTGGGAAAGAGGGGAAGGTCACATCAAACAAATCACATTTTACTCTCTGATAAAGGGCCGTCTTCTGGTGCTGTGTGCATCCTATCAATGTTTTAGGAAGGGTAGGAAAAGCAAGTTACCAAGAAGTGTTAAAAAAAAAAAGGCATGCTTTTAGTGCTTAGAGAGTTTTTAATGTGACTGAAGGAGAGAAATAGTTTATCAAGAAGAAGATTATGGACTGTGACCAGTACTCTGTGGTTGCATATGTGCACCCATATGCAGCCATATGTGCCAGCCTGGGAAGAAATGGGCTGGTGTGTGCTCGTGAGGTTTTATCTGCTCAGGAAACTCAAAATTACTTGAAACTTCAGCTAAACAATTTTGGCTTAAAAGTAAACTGCAACTTTAATGGGGCAGATGAATAACTGTTGAAGCCAAATATTATTGCAAGTGGTAGGTTCTCCAGATTTTGATGTCAAAACAAGATGGATTTCAGAAAAAAAACGCAAAAAACTTCACTAAGTGTGAATTGCAGAGCTTTCCGTAGATGTGACTGTAAAGTTCAGCATCCTTTGAAAATCATTTCATACTTACTGGTCCTTTGGTCCTTTTCCTTAAATCTTCCTGAGTGTACATTTATTTTCTTCTCTCCAATATCTCCAGTCATAAGAACATTCTTAGATTATTTATTTTGTTACTTAAAAAAAAAAAAAAGAAACCTCTCAACAATGAAGAAACCCCCAGGTATTTGTGGTTGTCTGTACAATACATGGGGCAAGGAAAATTAGTATTTCAGGTGGAAGAGTTTTAAGAATTCTATTCTTCATCACCAAGTAATCATTATTGAATAATTATATATGAAAGAATTATGCTCTCCTGACAAGTGTTGCCTTGCTGCTGGTCTGTTGATACTCCTTTGGTCAAGATTTTCTTGCCATACTATCTTTTCTCTTAGTCCCTCTGGCTGTCCTGCAGGCAGCCCTTCATTTTTTTTGCTTCTCAGCTCCTCCCAGATGTATCTCCAGTATGCTACAGGCTGCCTGCTGGCTCTCACACTGCACCTGTTTAAAGTGATTCTTTTTAAAGTCACTCTTTTTAAAGTCATTTGCAGCCCATCTCCTGCTTTGGGGTCATTTAGGGATGCTGGTTGCCTTGCCTGATTTGGTGACAGTGCAGTGGAAGTTCTCCACTCCACACTCAAGTGTGCTGGAGTCAAGGAGCAGCACTCAGGGCACTACAGCTTTCCCTTTGGCCATGCTGTCTGTGCAAGAACCTCCTTGAGTGTGAGCACCTGAAGTGCTAATAAACCTGCTTGTTCCTGTGCCCCAGGCCAGTTTTGCACGGAGGATGTGGATGAGTGCCAGCTCCAGCCCAATGCCTGCCAGAACGGGGGCACCTGCACCAACCACAACGGGGGCTACGCCTGCGTCTGCGTCAACGGCTGGAGCGGGGACGACTGCAGCAAGAACATCGACGACTGCTTCACTGCCTCCTGTGCCAACGGCTCCACCTGCATCGACAGGGTGGCTTCCTTCTCCTGCATTTGTCCAGAGGGAAAGGCAGGTGAGGGCACAAAACTTGTGTGAGTCTGGCACTTCCATGGAAGATGCTTCCTGTGCGCTTGTTTAAAGCGGTGCGCTCATTTCACGCACTTCGCCACCAGAAGGAAAGGCACTGTCCATGAGCAAAGAGCTGTTAAACCCCTATAGCCTAGGACAAAGAAGTATTTGTATCAGGCTACAAGACAAACTTATTACAGTTTAGGTTGCAAGGAAAGATCTTCTAGCCCTTAGCAGAATGTGTACTTGCTTGAGAAGTTGCACACGAGTGTGGCTTGCTCTATGCCCCTTATAGTAATTGCATGAATCGGGAAGGCAAGTTTAGGTATTTTTAGGTGATTGTGTTAGCATCTGGGCATCCTCACTGGTACAGTGGAAAATTTTCTGGTTAAGGTTCAGTGAAATTGGGTCTCCTAACTACATGGAAATAGAAGTGATCTGCATATCTGAATTAAAGTGAGCTTCATGTGCACCTTTTCAGCTGTTAGAAAAATGATCATGCTGTTTTGAGAGAAGAGTTACTCAACTGCTCCAAGGATGAGATTTTTATAATGGTCAGCCATTTTCCTGCTTCAGAAGTCCTGGAGACACCTCTAAAATAACAGAATTTGTATTTAAATATGATGTTCTATAAGTGTCTGATGAATTCCCTATGGTAGTTTATAGGCTCAAGCCTATAAGATATTGCCCATGTTTCTAGCAGTGGGAGTCTCTGCTTGAAATATCAGGGCACGGAAATTGTGTAAAATACAATCTGACTGTTGCATCTCTCCATTTTAATAAACTCTTGGATGCTTCTTTAGGTCTTCTGTGCCACTTGGATGATGCCTGTGTCAGCAATCCGTGCCAGAAAGGTGCTCTGTGTGACACCAATCCTGTGAATGGAAACTACATCTGCACCTGTCCCCAAGGCCATAAGGGAGCAGACTGCACTGAGGATGTTGATGAATGTGCCATGGGTGAGTTTCTGCTTGCTCTCTGTGAGTGCAGGAGTACCCATTTTATCATGGCTTCTCCATGTACATGGGATTCCTTTTCTGCTCTTCCCTGTCCATTTCAGTGTCTTTAGATGCATTTTACACCTTGTGTGAGACCTGGGGCAAAGGGCTGAGCCAGAAGAGTTGTCCACGTTTGAACTGGAATATGAAAAGCAGCGAGATGCTTAACTATTCTGTCTTGTGCAAGAGGGCTTTAGCCCTGTGTGGGGAGTGCATGCAAACAGTTGTGATAATTAAGCTGTCCCTTAGAACTGCAGGGTGCAACGAAAGCACCGCAGTTCATGTGGGAGCCGTGGCCTCGGTAGAAATATATCAAGGCTGTTTGACAGCCAGAATATGGCTGGATCTTTTGAGTGCCTTCCAAGATGGGTGACCACGTGGGCTTTTTAAAGCTGTAGCTCTCTGATAGCATGCTGTTGTGTTGTTTTCGGGGATTAACTGGGCTCTTACAGACTTACTTACGGTTTTGTAAGTGCTCGTTCATGCTTCTAGAGTGTGATGCGTGAACGTAATGCCTAACCAGCACTCATGGAAGGGTTGGAAAGAAGCACTTCTTTGAATTTCGTCCCTCACTCTGCCTTGGACAAGAGTGCTGTTCTTTTTGAAAACACAAAAAGGACAAGTTTGGTTGTTTTGTGGCTGTGGCGGCATCTTGTCAGCCTCAGGAATGAAGTAAATGCAAAATGTGATCTGGAAATAAGGCCTTGAAAACATCATTAGTTCTCTAATCTATGCTAGCTGATGCTTTTCTCTTAAGAACTGACCATCACCTCTGGTCCCTGATGGTGACAGCAATCCTTCTTTTTGCCCCTGACAGGCAAGTAACTGCCACTGTTTTCTTCAGTGGCCTTTCCCCAGAAGGATGAACAGTCTTTCCCCAATATTACTTGCCAGAAAGGAATGCCCACTGGAAAAGACCATGACTAATAAAGAATGCTGTGGCTTTCCTGCTCTGAGGAGAGGTTTTGACACACACACTCACGTCTATACTTTTCTTGCAGCAAACAGCAATCCGTGCGAACACGCTGGGAAATGCGTCAACACCGAGGGCTCTTTCCACTGTGAGTGTCTGAAGGGGTACACAGGACCCCGCTGTGAGATGGACATCAATGAGTGCCACTCCAACCCCTGCCAGAACGATGCCACCTGTCTGGATAAAATTGGAGGGTTCACGTGTCTCTGCATGCCAGGTGAGGGGAGCTTCTGACAAAGGTGGGACTTCCAGCGCAGGAGGAAACCAGGAAACAGAGCTCAGGGAGAGCTGCCAGCTCTGCTGAGGTGGAACACAAAGCTGCAAAGGGGTGAGGCTAAATGGTGAGAGAGAGCCTGCTGTGGTGGCATCAGCCGGGAGGACCTGGCATTTGTGTGTGGGAGGGAGAAAGCAATTAGAGGGCTGAGAAAGAAACCAATCTCTGCACCAGAGAAGGAAGTTAGCCTTCTGAGCTGAGGATGTGTGACTTATTTGTTACTATACCTGGTAAAGTGCATGTGCAGAGTCTTCTCTTTGTGAAAGCAAAGCAGGTGCAACCTTTAAAAGAGTGACTGTGTTTTGAGGTATTCATATGAGGATTTTGGATAATGGTGTTTGGGGTTTTCCTTTGCTTAAAATACCCCAAATGATGCAAGCTCCCTTTGAACTGAGGAAGTCACTGTAAAAAAAGCCACTTGACTGAAATTGTGCATGTAAAATTTGCATGGCCAATGTGACCAATGACCAATGTTAGCCTTCTGTTTTGCACTCTGATAGAAAGTGGTGTAAAAAGAAAAGGATGCAAGTTGCCAGTTGCACAGACTTATAAAGTACTAAAAACATAAACATAAATAAAGAATTGTGACCCCTGCAAGTGATCAGCTGATACCATGACAGTTACAATGAGTTTTTATTAATATAGTATTTATTAATATATAATATGTCTTGAAAGGTGGAATGCTAGTTCCAGTTTTTCTTGTACTCTGCTATTAGCTAAAAGCCCTTGAGCTAAAACTATTCTGTTGTGTTTGTTTATATACCTTTTACAAAGTCATTTACACAACCCCTTCTCAAGTGGAAGGAAACATTAGATGTGAATTTAGCATAGACTTCTGCTATTGCTGGTTAGGTGAGCATCTGCAGCAACAGTGAAACCTGTGGGAAATGGATTTGTAGAGAATTACAAATTACAGAAACCTACACAATCAGCATCTCCTTTTAACCTCTGGAGTATATTCTTACCTCATAGTTTCTGTCCAGACTGCAAACTTGCAATGAAACTCTGGTTAGACTTTCAGCACTTGTGTAAGAGGCAGTTACACTCTCAAGGGCACTTTCTACAGCCTTCAGTCACCCATTCTTACTTATTTTTATTTTTTTAACAGGTTTTAAAGGAGTTCACTGTGAAGAAGATATTGATGAATGCCTAAGTAATCCCTGTGTGAACAATGGAGTGTGTCTTGATAAAGTCAACCGCTTCCTCTGTGTCTGTCCTCCTGGTGAGTTCTTATTTCTGGAAGCTTTTCCTTCTTCACCCTGCCGAGAGCTGCACAGGGTGTTGTGGGTGATGTGCTTCTTGTGAGTTTCTGTTGTTCTTAGGGCAGCAACTGTTCGAGTGAGTTGCAATTGTTATTAAATCAGAATGGTTTCATACTGGTTGCATTAATATTGTGCCTGTGGCTGGGTAAGCACTGACAAACATGCAGTCAGATTCCTCATCTAAAAGGGTGGCTGGCAACATGAACTTCTGTTGTTGTGGAAATTGTAGTGAGATGCTCAGCATGTTTTAGAGATCAGGCCCTCTGCACACTTTTTGTCTTTTTCTGAGATTTTTAGGCAGAAGCTGGTTTTGCCATCAGTATAGTCTATGCTGCTTGCATGAGGACTGAGATGAATTGGGCTACACTAGAAAGGGAGAAGGGCTGAGCTGAGGGACAAATGTAAACTGTAGAATGAACATCACTTGTTTTCTTCATGGCTTACAAAAAGTTTTGAGTTCAGAGTATACATGACAAAAGCCTGCTCTGCATCCCTTCTTACTGACTAATGATATTCAAGCTCCTGCTTTGGTTCCTTCTTCCAAGAAGAATTCCTGATTTTTTTGATTTTTTTCATCGAACTGCCCAAGGATCTGCATCACCTCACACCACCAGTCAATACTTTGTTAACTGCTTCAAGGACTGTATTGAAAGTTCCAGTGCTATATTGTACCACATTCCATACTGCTGTAGTAATTCTAGTCTGAAGGCTCTAGTGATGTGTGCGCTGGTATTTTATTTTTAGCTACTTGCTTTGATTGCCTCAAAGACTTTTATTGGTGGGCTCTCATTTTTACAGGCAGACATACTGTCCAGTGGTGGACACCACTTGAACTCCATCTGCTTTGTTTCTGTTTGACTTGGCCATCTCAGTTTTCAAGCTGAGGCTCCTTTGAGCTGGAAGACAGGACCTTTGGGAGGGTGGGTTGGACGAGGAGCCAACCCACCCAGGGCATGGCGTGTGTGCTTAAGGTGCCATTGAAAGTAGATGTGCTGAGCTTATGTTTGGGTGGGTGTGAGGATTTGCTGATAGGTAGTTCCTGAGAGTGCAGCTGCCTAGATGAGCTCCTTGCAGTGACTCCCATCTGTTTCTGTGCCTCTCAGGGTTCAGTGGTGCCGTGTGTCAGATCGACATTGACGACTGTTCCAGCACGCCGTGCCTCAATGGAGCCAAGTGTATTGACCACCCCAACGGCTACGAGTGCCAGTGTGCCACAGGTCAGTCTTGTCTTCAGAGCCCCTGCATGGAGGGCACATGGAACCTAAATACATGAAAGGCTGGTCACAAAGATGTCAGTGTGTTTTCTTTCTTTCTCTGAAGTGCTGCTTGTTTGTTGCAGAGCTTTGTCTACTCATTTATGCAGGGAATAATATTTAAGTGGAGAAAGCCTTTCACTTGTGGCAGTTAAGTTCACAGCTGATGGGAGTTCTGGCCTCCCTCTTTCAGCACTGTCTTTTGCTTCCCAGAAGATGACAGCTTCTTCTTTATTAGCTATGGAATCCACATATGGAAAAACATCAGCATGAAAGCTCGTGTCTGTGGTTTACCTCCCTTTCTCCCAGGTCAGATTATATTGTGTGCAGCTGAAAAACAAGAAATGGGCAGAGCAGTGCTACTGTGCATTCTGATTTCTGTTGCATCAGGCTATTTTATGTCAAAAGGCTAAGACTGAAATGCAGTAACCGTTGTGGAAGAGATTCCACTCAGTAGCTGCCTGCCAGGGAGTAGCTGAAATGATTTGTCAGGTATCACACAGAAATTTTGACAGAGCTGTGGCCAGAACTCAGGTGATTTTTTTAATGCCTGATGAATTACATATTCAGAAGCGTCAGGTTTAATTATAGGATTTTCTTATCTTCATACCTCCAGGGGTGATGTAGATGTGTTTTTATCTTCATTTTTACATCTGGTCAAATAAGAGGGTTCAGAGCTGTTATATTCTAATTCTCAGTGAGGAGCTGCCCTTGGTTGCTTTCAGTTAATGGTGCCTGATACACTGCTCACGATACAGATTCAGGTATGAAATGCCTTGGCTTTAACTCTTCCATTAGGGAAGGAGCTGAACAGTTCCTGGAGCTATCTTAGTCCCAGTAATGTGCAGTGAGGTTGGTTAGATTTATGTGCAATTTTTCTCCTTTTGAATCATTCCAATAATGAAATTATGAAGGCAAATTTGACTTCACTGCACAGAATGTAGCAGAGATTAGCCTCAATACACCCTGGTTTTTCTCACACATGGTCTCCACCAATTCCCTAAGTTCCTGAGGAGGCATTGAATTTGTTGGATGAAGGAGAATGCAGTAGTTCTGACCAGGAGAGGAATAATTACTGAGGTCAGAATTTTCCTTTTGACTACTTCATTTGACAAACTAAGTAGACACTTGCAAAAAGAAGGAAAAGCTCAAATCTTCTCTAAACTTGGAAACTGTTTTAGTCTTTCTCAAGCTGTGGTGTGTTGCTTTCATTCACTGAGAGTGCAGAGCTCATCAGGCCTGGGAGGGTTTTGAGTCGTGTAGAGCAGGACAGTGTGGAGAGCTCTGCCTTGAAAAGCAAGTTGTGAATTTGGCACTAAAACTGCATAAATCACCTCAATATAGAAATTCTAGGTGTCTCACCTGAGGAGGGAAGGCAATTGTTTCCATGAAGACAAATGATGTATGGAGCATTTTCAGGCTGAAAGCATCCAAATGCATGTTACTGAAGCAGCCACTCTTAGTAAAATCCTTGGTTAAACCTTTGACTGAAAATGGAAGAGGGACTCTGTATTAGGGCTGTTTTCCACCCTATCTGAAGGATTCTCATATTCTATATTCAAATGGTTTTTTCCTAGTCTATCCCTTGTCTGCAAAGAGAGAAATCATGTTTTGGTGAGGTATGTTCAGTTAAGAGATCCAGAATTATTCCTGATCTCTAAGTGGCTCAGCTGAGCTGCAGCAGCAGGCAAGGAAATGACTTTTGAATGAACATGTGCTAAGTATTATATTTAACATTGACAGCCTTCTGTAAGACTGAAATGTGGAAATCTTCATGGGGGCAGGTCAGTTACTGGACAATAATGTTTGAGTTTGCTCTTGCTCTGCTAATCTCATAATATGAGTGATGTGTTTCCTGAATGGTAATCGCCAGCTGCCGACGTGATTGAAAACTGCAAAATGTTTGGCCAAATGCTGTACAGATAGCTCTATTTACTGCTTGCTTTTTGTCTTTTCTTTCCCTTCTGGCATTATTCCACTTCTCCCTCCCAGTGGTAGATCATGGCTTTTCTTTTCCTGGGTTGTTTCAGGTCTCTCCTCTTTTATTTATCCCTGCCCTCCTTTTTCCTCCCCCACCTCTGCCACCATTTGTCCCCTTATCTGTTTGTTTTTCCTCCTTCCCTAACATCTTTTTATATCCATCTCTCTAACTAGCTTCCCTTCCCTCTCCCCACCCACTTCCACACCCATTCATCCAAGCACACGTTCGCAGAACTTGGAAATGTTAGCCGTCACCTGGTATGTTTGACCACAGAAATAACCACAAACCTGTATGAAAAATGGGGAGCCTCTTATCCACTTATAATACTCAGGTGAGAACCACTCTTCAGCTGTTGAAATTCCCTGCAGCTTGGTTTGTATCAGTCTCCAGATGGTGTCTTGAAATTTCAAGTTCTGCCTTCCTGATCTTCGGCTGCTGGAAGGCAGAGTGAGCTGTTCCTCCAAAACCTCAGCTCTGAAAACCATTTATTTGAAATTGTCCCTGTCTTATATGGCTCTGCTGCATCACAGAGAGCAGGGCTCTTGAGGGAGTTGTTTGCTGCCCTTAGCTTCCTGAACCCTTTGGCCCTTTTTGTGCATAGGTTCTGTCCTTCTCTGTTGCTCAGGATGTTTCCCAGCTGAAGCAGAATGAAACAGGCCAAACTGCTGCTTGTTTCATTGCTCCTAACCAAGAGGTTGCATGCTGCCTTCGATAAGTTTGCTTGATTGCAGTTACTGAAAAGTTTCCCAGTGAAGGAGGCAAGAAACTTTCTAATAAGCAGAGCTGCAGAAGCTTTGATGTGAGCCATGGGAGTTCCCTTGGGAAGCTTTCAGCAGCATCTTTGCAGTAATTTCTCATTCTAGCAAGGTCAACCCCACTCTGTCCCCCTGTTAAAAAATAATGGCAGAAGTGTGCCTTCAGATAGTTTATACTGATGCAAGTAAAAATTTCTGAGGGAGATTTACATGTTTCCTCTCATGGCTACTGTTCCAAATAAACTGAAGGTGACCTCTTCCAGTGCCAGGGTTCTCCGTGCATGGTGTTGTTCTGTAATGCTGTGAACAGTGGAGAGTGTTGTGTTCCAGGGCTGGAAAGGCAGTTGAGGTGCCCAGCTACCCTTTGTGCTCTCTACCACTTTGCTGATTCTTGATAACAATTCTTTCTATACCTGCAATATATTCACTGCAGCATCCTACCAAGTAAACTCCTTTCTTACTCCTCCTGGTGGTTTTTCCTCAGGTTTCACTGGCCTTCTGTGTGAGGAGAATATCAACAACTGTGATCCTGATCCTTGCCACCACGGGGAGTGCCAGGATGGCATTGACTCCTACACGTGTATCTGCAATCCTGGCTACATGGGTGCCATCTGCAGCGAGCAAATAGACGAGTGCCACAGCAACCCTTGCCTGCATCAAGGGCGCTGCATCGACCTGGTCAATGGCTACCAGTGCAACTGCTTGCTGGGCACCTCAGGTGGGTAAAACACAGGTGGAAGGCTTGGATTCAAGCAGAATTCAAGCACGGAGTTATTTCTTATGTGTGCTCCTATGGTACGAGAGTGTCATGTTCACAGTGTTTTTCCTTGCTGAACTTCGGTGTGTTTGTGTGGATTGCCTAACCCTCACTAGTGCTGCAACTGATCTTGGGAGAATTTGCTTCCTCTTTGCTCCTAAAAAGTCAGGCCTGCAGAAAAATTCGGCGTAGTGTTCAAAATGTTTATTCCTTTGTTTAAATATTTAGTACCAGTCCAGGGTCATGTTCAGTCTGCACCCAGTGGCTCAGGAGACATTCCTTGGTGTTGCAGTGCTTCTGCATCATCACCTGTTTAAGTTGCCCCCAATGTGACTTTGAAGCAGGTGGGATTCTTAATTTGGCTATTTTGGGAAAATAGTTTTGTTGCCTTCTTTGTAAAACTTACCCTCCTTATTCCTCTAACTCCTTTTTTTTTTTTTTTTTTAAATCCAGGAGTAAACTGTGAAAATAACTTTGACGACTGTGCCAGTAACCCGTGCATTCATGGGGACTGTATTGATGGCATCAATCGCTACAACTGTGCCTGCAAACCTGGATTTACAGGTAAAGTCAGCTCCCCAAGAGCTCTGAGTCGTTTTGCAGATAGTTATCCGAGTAGCCAGGGAAGCTGTGCTTTGCATACTGACTGCAAGGGATTCAGTTGGTATCTCAGTAAATCCTTCTAATCTTTGGATCTTAGCATCTTACATTACAGCCAGTTCTACCGAGCAGAAAAATGGCCTAATCTGTGCTGTGAAATGCCATTCTTGTTAGGTAATTAAGTCCAATTCATGGTTCTTGGTTTTATAACAAATAAACCCATGTGACTTCAGTTTATTATTTACAGCCTCTTTCCAGGGACAGAGAGACTGTGGACAATATGGAGAGGTGTTTAATCAGACTCTACCCTGGGCTTTGACCATGAACAGTATCTCTATTTCTGTGAAATCAGAGCATTAACTTGGTGCTCTCATGAGTTGCTTCCTGCTTTGAAGTCTTCAGATGAATAACCTGATTTTTTCAGTACTTCTCTGTCATAGCATGGTCTGCTCTGTTTTCTTTTTAAACTACAAAATTTCTCTGGTACAGTAAAAGTGGGACTGAAAAAAGAAGTGGTTAGACACCTCTGGATCCATGTTTAGAAATGTGAGTCAACATCAGGACTGTTTCTGGTGGCTAAAGCACATCTCACCACTGTTCATAAGGGCATTTGTGTTTTGGGCCATGTAGGGTAACACAAAATAATTCTTGTCAGGCAGTTGGTACTGTTTATTACTGAATGATTCTAATTAGAATAGATCTGAAATGCATTAGGAAGAGCACTAAAAGGTTTCATGTGTCTTGGGCTTTTCTCTTGGGGTCTTTCTAAACTCCTGATGCTCCTTCCTTCCTTCCTTCCTATGGCTCTGGCATGGTGGTACTCTCTAGTCCCCAGAACAAGATGAGGGATGATGCTGATCACTCATGCCTGCCACTTTCCTGTGCTGCTGGCACTCCATATCTGTTAGCCTGCTGCATCTCTTACTGTTACACTGTTAAAATAGTTCCGTAATATGATGAGTTGGCATATTCCACTCTTTAAGGAGCTGGCTTGGCGTGGGGTCTTGTTACTTTGTCATTTCCCTCTGTAAAAAATGCTTTCAACTTACTGCATTATTCACTCTGTTTGGCTTTCCAGCCTTACAAGACCTTTTGGTCACTGCTTCAAGGATCTTGCAGTCGTAATCAGAGGCAGGCAAAACAGGAAACGGTGCTTTTCAGAGCCCCTTTTGCGCAATAAACCACAAGAACTGTATTTACTGCAGACATTTGGGCACTATTGGTTGTTCAAAGGGTAGGTACTTCAAAGCACAGGAGCAGGCCTACGACAAGCGGAGCTCGAGAGGTTTGTTGCAAGCGTGGTACAGCTGAGTGATTTTTGCTTTCCTAATCCATATTAAGGGGTGATTTTCAGAGAGGCTCTGGAATGGTTTGTGAATACTCGCTGAGTGTAAGCGCTGTTTGCCAGGCGCAGGGAAGCGCTGCATCTCCCAGAGACGCTTCTCTTGGCTTGAGTTAGAGCACGGAGGCATGTGAGCTCCATGCTGCTCATGTGTGTCTCAGTGTGTGTTCTCGTGCAAAGCCAGCACTCTTCCCAGAGGTGCTGCTCAGCAGGTGTTGTTCCCCCCAGGCCCCCGCTGTAACGCGGACATCGACGAGTGCACGTCCAGCCCCTGCCACAACGGCGGCACCTGCATCAACGAGGTGAACGGCTTCCGCTGCGTCTGCCCCGAGGGCTTCCACCATCCCCACTGCCAGCCCCAGGCAGACGGCTGCCTCAGCAACCCCTGTGTGCATGGCAACTGCACACACACTGCCACTGGGTAAGGACCCCTTAAAACCTGCCCGCTGCCTCCTGTAGTGCTGTTTCTTGCTTTGTCCGGGTTTCCAGCTTCCCATTTTTCTCTAATTCCTCAGATGAGGATCCCAGTTTACAGGATGCCTATGCCATAATCACAGTAAGGTGTAGACCTTCATTCACCAGCTGCTGTTTCAGCACAGGTCTTTCTGTTCTGCCTCGTGTTGTTTGCTGGTTTTACATGAGCATGTAGTGCAGGGTGTACTGCCACCATCTAGAGGGAGGGTTTAGTGATTCTAGTGAGCTGAGGGAATGCAATTAAAATAAAGAAAAGGTTCCAAATTAAATCTTTGTGGAGCAGCAGCAATCCATTCCATCAAAACCTAAAGCATGGAGCATGGGGGCTGTCTTTATTGGCTAGTGCTGTTCTTCCTAACCAAACACTGTATCAAGGGACAGGCTGACAACTTTTGCACTAGGGATGGATATTTCACCCAGGACACTTTGCCCACTGCTGAGATTTTGTCAGCTTCACTCATATTGTTGCATGTCTGAGAAAAGAAAGGAAGATTCTCTCTGGCTGTTTTTGGGGCAGTAGCTGCTTCTGAATCTTCCCATTGGGGAAGACCAAATGCTGATTTTGGGAGCCCTAAATCAGACTTCTTTTTGGTAATGGTAAGCCTAGGGATATTTTGTTTGTGAAAGTTCTCAACTATATGTGGACTAGCCTCCCAAATATGTGCTGCATCCTGGGAAGTGTTGTCAGCACTTGGGCAAGGGAGTGATTTGCTGCTGCAGATAGCTCTGTAGGGCAGGATGCAGCACTTTCCCTGCAGCTGGCAGGAAGGCTGCCTTTATTGCTCATTCAGCCTCCTTGTAAGCTTGGAAAAGAGATTTTTGTTCATCCTGTCTGTCATTTGTCACCTGCATTTGCATTTATGCCCATGTACACCTCACCCTGTGCCAGGTGAAAGAAGCTGTGCTTGCAGGGCAGGGAGAGAGACCAGTGTGTGTTGTGTGGCCTGAGTCCAGGGTGATTCACCAAGTCCTTGCTTCCACGTCATGTGGGTGGGATGTGCTCTACTTCACATTTTGAAATGTGATGGAGAAGATTGCTCCTGCTCCCAGCCAGCTGTTTTCATTTGAAACCACTATTTGGTATTAAATCAGTCTAGTTATCTTTGGAACCTATTGTTCCCCCACACTTTTTTTTTTTTTCAATTTTTTTTTCTGTCTTTGTTTGAATATGTTGAGATGGTCTTATCAAAGCAGAAACATATTGCTGGTTGACTGAACACTTTGTAAAAACTGTAATGAGGGAAGTGTGGTTTTAAGGGAGGGTTTATTTTCAGTATTTTCAAAACTATACAGCTGGGGTGAGCAATCTAAAGTAACTTAGGGCTCTTCTAAAGAGAGTTCTTCTGCTTTTCTCTCCAAAACTAATCTGCAGGAAATACTGGTAGAGGAGTTGCTTCAAGATGCTCTAAAATGACTGCTGTTTTGCCTTTCAAGGTACAAGTGTGTCTGCGACCCAGGCTGGATAGGAGATTACTGTTCAACAGAAGGGAATGAATGTAAATCAAACCCATGCCAGAATGGAGGAACTTGTGAGGATCTGTTGAATGGATACAGATGTACCTGTAGGAAAGGATTCAAAGGTGAAAATTCAGAAAAAAATTGTTATCTTTTCCCTTCACTGCACCTTTAGTGTCATTTCTTTTCATTAAACTTTGTGGAAATAGTAATTTCTAAGATGGGAAATGCCATGGCTGTATGAAGTTAAATTTCAGTCAGCTCCTCATGATGCAGTAGTAGAACTGCTGTAGCAAGGGCTTGTCTAAGCCTTGCCTGTGCTCATTAAGAAATGTCCTCTTGGAAGCTTAGCTTAATTTTCTTTGTAAATAGTGAAATTTACGTAAATGCCCTGGAAATTGGAGGGGCATTAAACTCAAAATGACCATGGCTGCTTCTGCACTGGGCCCATGAGGAGTGCTCTGCTCTCCTTTTCCTTCTGCTGAGATTTTTCAAAATGTGGCAGTGCTGTCCACTGCAGTGTGGATAATCATGTGAGTTACAAGCTCTTTGTTCATTCTTCCAAGAAGCACCAAGCTCTTAGCAGCACATTCTTCTGCTTTTTCCCATTCTGTTCTCCAGGTGTGAACTGCCAGGTGGTGGTTTCTCCTTGTTCCCCTAATCCCTGTGAGAACTCGGGAATCTGCCAAGAATCTCCTGACTCTGAGGGCTACACCTGCCAGTGTGCCCCTGGCTGGGAAGGTAACGTGTTGTGCTTTCAGGGCTGAGCAGTGCTGGCACTGAGCCCCTTGGCTGCTGCTTTGTGAGGGGGTCTCACCCTTGGACTCTCTACGTTTCAGGGGAAAGGTGCACAGTGGATATTGATGAGTGCCTCTCCAAGCCCTGCAAAAACCATGCTCTGTGCCACAACATCCAGGGCAGTTACCTGTGTGAGTGTCGGCCTGGCTTCACTGGAGGGGACTGTGACAGCAACATCGACGACTGCCTCTCAAGTGGGTATCAGCACATTGCTCACTGATTGCCAGCTTTTCCTAAAAATAGATTTGCTGGCTGCTGTTTGACAGATTCTGAGCTGTCTTTTATGATCTCTTGCCAAAAGGAAAAAAAACCCCCAAACTTCAGCTTTGTGATGTCTGAGGCAGTCAAAATCCATCATTTTTGGCTGTTAGAAATGGACCATGGTGTCCTAATTTATTGCAATTGTTGTTCCCAGATCCTGGACTTGAAAAGGTCCTTAGAGTTTGCATAATTTAATAAGAAGCACTGTTTAATGCAAAATTTTATTTGCCTGAAATTTTAATCCCTCAAGTGCCACTGCAGGGCTTACCTGTATTTCAACGTGAGTTTAATTGAGGTGTGGTGGGAATCTGGGGTACAGCAGTCCTTCCTGAAATGTCTGTCTGACATTAATATTCTGGGAAGAGTGGGTCCCCTTGCAGTTCCAGTTAATGCATATTTAAAAACAAATTAAGCAGCAGGAAGGCTCTCTGTTCTGGAATAGGTATCAGTTGAGGAGGGTGGCCCGTACAGTGATGAGTACTGAAAAAGCTCAGATTGCAAGAAAACAAGTATTAATTTCATCTCCTTGACACTGCTGTTTATAAGGGAAACAAAATGCATAGTGGCCTCTTTTTCTTACTGGGCGTATTCTATATCATCATCAGATAAAATCAGAGTCTCCTGAGAAATGTCACGTGTTCAAAAGTTCATCCGTTACTATTTGAAAAGTGCTTTATCAAACCTTGGAGGAGTTCACAATGCTGTAATTCTTAGATTGGCTGGGTCTTTAAAAAAAAACCCCAACCAAACGAACAGAAAAACTGAAAACAACCCCTCCAAAACAAAAAAAAAAACCAAAAACCAAACCCCAACCCTCTATTTTTTACTATCAGCTTGAAACCAAAATGGAGTTTTGGAGACTTTAGGTGTGAACTTAGCAAATTGTGTTTTGCATTGGAAAAAAAAATGTAAATTCATGACTGCTGCAGAGAAGGATCCAAACAAGTCTATTAGCAAAAGCTACCGTGGGAGCCCCCAAAGCAGCACTGCTCAAAGAACTTCTGAGGTGTCTGGCTCAGCCTGAGCTTTTGATTCTTCCTTTCTGAGCAAACAGGTACAGCACGAAGAGTGTCACGGTGCAGTGACCCAGAGCTTTGCTTACTGAAGCCAACAAAATCATTGCCTGTCCTGTTAGTTTTTGTGTGGGTGTCTGAAGATAAAAACGTTCTCCAAGTGTTCATCTTTCACTCCCCAACAGCTGGGACATCTCTCTCCCTCCTCCTAAGTGTTCTGAGAGCTGTGAGATTCACCCCGTGTTGTCTTAGGCAGCACACCCATGAGGCTGAAGGAGCATTTCACATTACTGCCACAGCTGATTTCATTTAGCATAACAAAAACCTTCCATGCCTTCAGCCAAATGTCTTTAATCTATGAAGCAAACAAACCCTCCAACTACAGGAACTTATTGAGAAGCTGATACCCGAGTCTCCTTTTTCTGTCAGTAAATGTGTGGCACAGAGAATTAATGCACAGCTTTTGGCTTCACTCATACGTGGCTGACTGCCACAGACACAACATTTTATAGCTGCCAGGGATCTTGCTTTCAGTGTGCTTTTTCTCTGCAGTAGTCAAATGACCTTTAAATGGATGCAGGTGTGTCTTGTAATACAAATTTTTAACATGTGAGCATATTTCTCAGTCAATAAATGAGCTTTAATTACCTTTCACATTTCTTTTCTTAGTTTCCCAGTAAACAGATTTAGCTGTAAATCTGCAAATTTTTGGTGGAGTCTGTTTGCATTTTCAAGTCCATATTTTAGTAGTACTTAAAAATAGTCCTAAATCAAAAAAAAGCGCCTTTGTAACCTATTTTTCTACCCCCTTGCTTTCTCCCTTTTTCCTCCCCCCTCCCAGTTTCCCTCTCTGCCTTCATGTATTAGGCTTTTGCTCTATGGAATGCAGAGTAGAAAAGGAATCTGGCTTCAGGAATGTGGGTCTTAAATCCAAAAGTGGAAGGAGAAAAGCAGGAAGAAATTACTGAAGGGCAGAAATCTTTCAGGCAGATTGGTACTTGTGGAAGCAGAAGGAATACAGCAGTAGGAGGTGGCTTAGACCAAAAACCAGTGGTATGCAAGTAGCAAGAACGTGGCAGGGAGAAAGAAAATATCAAGAAATGCAGTGATTGAGGAGAATCCAAGGTGGAATAAGAGTTTGTGAGCTTTTCTGCCGGCCTTTCCCCAGTCAGTCTGTGATGCTGGGAAAAATGTCAAGTGCTCAGTAGTGCATAAGTGCTCATATATGTGCTAATATACACACACACGTTTGATTTCACTGCATTGCTTTCACGCTGAGAATTGAGCACACAAGTTCTCTCTTGTGCTAAGCAGAGTCTGGAAAAGAGAATGTGCTGAGTTCTCTGATGAATAAAACTTGGTAAGGAAGGAGAAATAGTTGCTGCTCTGTTTTAATTGTATCAGTAGGCATCTGTCACAAAAGCAGCATTTGAATTTTAAACCAAAAGGCTTTGGGTTTTGGTTGAACAATAAACCAAGAGGCTTTGGGTTTTGGTTGAACAAATTCCAGCAGAGAAACCTTTAGGCCCTGAAGGTTGGCCTTGATCCACACCTTCTGGTAAATTTGTTATTGATAAGGCTTTGCAGTTACCTGTTCCATAAAGTGGCTCAGAAAAACTTGTCGACACTCTGGGCTGAGTGACACTTTTTTTTTCCCATAGAAACAGCTGCTCTTGGCCCTTCACTCTCAGCCATTTTAACACTCACTGCGATGTTTCTGCCCTAGATCCCTGCCAGAACGGAGCCTCGTGCGTGGATGGGATCAACTCCTTCTCCTGCCTCTGCCTGCCTGGGTTCCACGGGGACAAATGCCAGACAGACACCAACGAGTGTCTGAGCGAGCCCTGCAGGAACGGGGGCTCCTGCACCCACTACGTCAACAGCTACACCTGCAAGTGCCCGCCGGGCTTCCAGGGCACCAACTGCGAGAGCAACATCGACGAGTGCACCGACAGGTCAGGCACTGCCCTCACACCCTGCCTGCTCACAGGCACCTCTCCACCACGGGGATTCTCTTTTTCCTGCCATTTGTCACAGGCCTGCTTGTGATTCTTGCGAGGAAAGCTGGCTCAGCTGACACAGAGTTTGCCTGGTCCTCAGTTTCTTCTAGCAGTTGCATTGCAGGATGAATGTGACAGTGTTTAACAAAGGTTAAAACAGTTAGAGATGCTAGCTGATTGAGATGTAAATAATTCATATTTTTATAAGACCATGATCACATAGGGGAGGGGAAATAATTGGTTATGAATGGTTGCTTTGTTGAGAAATACAAAAGCTGCAAAAATGGAAGCAACGGCCAACTATTAGAAAGGCAGCAAAAATAAATTAGTCCTGAGTTGCTGACAACAAATAATATGAAGAAGAAACCAGGAGAAACTAAATCTACTAAAATCCACTAAAAAAAAATCTACTAAATCCACTAAATTCTGTACTGGAAAGATTGAATCATCAGAGATCTCCTAATGCTCACAAATTGGATGTGGTTTAGCAGTGTTGAGATAAAACCTGAGGTCCTTCTAAAGGGGGAGGTGTGGAACTCAGTTAAAATGCTTAACAGCTGGTCCTTATATAAATGGTTCATGTGGTAGTTTTAAGAGCTCTTTGAGAGTAAAACATGTGATTCCATCATCTGCCTGCATATTTATTTTAAGCTTCGTTAGGATTGATGGAAGTAACTTCAGATTCTCAAATGGGAAACAAGTCTAACAATTTCTTTAAAACCTGCAATGGTTAAAAAAATGATTAAGAAGTACTCTGTCCTAGTCTAGTTACCAGCGACAAATTATGCAGAACTCTTGGTTTTCTTAAGTATTTTCTGCACAAATAGAAAGATCTTTCCTACCTTTTATAAAGTTGCATTTGAGGAGGAGTTATTTCAATATCTTTTTCTTAAGAACACGATTGTGTCACCGATGAGGGTGTGTTTAATTTGCACAACAGTTGTTGAATGCAGTGAAGTATGCTGGGTGTTTTAGCAGCACTCCTGGCTCTTCCCTGAGGTTCATCCTGTTTTTGTTATCAGTCACTACAGGAACCAGTCTTGCAGGTATGAATTAAGGATGTAGCAATTTTCAACGCTCTGGCAAGCTAAACCAGTCACACCTTCTCAACCAAAATTACCGAGCTGTGCTTAAGAGCAGCGTGGTTGTTGGCTAATTTGAATTTGGGTCAAATGATTCTTCCTTGTGTGGTGTGAGAAGCTGCCTATGAGAGAGTGCCCTCTCCTTTTGGCACCTGGTTTCAGTGAAGCACACCAGGGGATTGAGGTTCCGCTCTCTTCCCTGCTTTGCCATGAGTGTAAAAGGCAGTTTGTTCTCTCTCTAAAACAGAATTCAGCCCCCAAGACAGAGGAACTTCTCTGATAAGCAGTTCAGTGTTTGATAAGTAGGTTAATGTTGACATCTCTACTGTAGTCACAGTCAGAATTTTGATATTTGAAACTTGCTTCCCTGCACTGTGGGTTGGGGAGGTGAGTCAGTGGCTTCTCTCATGGAAATACCCTTTGACAGGGAACAAGGCAGATAGCAGGCATGAATTTGGTTTGTGTGCTTTATCAAATTGATTATCTCAAGTCTGATCTAGGGTTATTCTCAGAGGAGCAGGAGTTCCTTTACAAGGAAAACTGAGTCAATTTTGCATGAGGCATCAATTCTCCAAACTTTCCCAGTCACTTCTGCCTAGGACACCTAATCTGGCAGAATTTCTTATGATCAGAAGATTTGGGGGGGAGGAGGATAGTTCCTTTGATCTGAATTCTGCCAGGGCATGTATGAGTAGTTTTACAAATCAGGACTTAAGATTCTCATGAGAAGAGAAGGAAGGGATTTAGCAATACCAATATTTTCACATCATTTCAGCAAAGAACATGCTTGTGTTTTGCATGTCGTATGAACTTTTTCCTTGAGAAACCATACCCCTGACTCCTTTGAAGATTTTGAAAAAAAGCAAATTGTTTTGTTTCTCATAATTTGTGAGACAATTGTAATTTGTAATAAAATGTATCAGCTTGAGCAAGTCACACGAGGTGCTGTTTGCGGTTACATTGAAGCTGGGAAGATTTCATTAAAGAAGTTACATCCATCACTAATAACTCATTAAAAGCCTGCATTACTATCTTGATCTGCTGAGGTAAAACTGAGCTACAGGGTGAGCTGGAATCCCCGAAATTTGCTGTTTTCTGATTTATGCTTCTTCAGCCAGAAGTTAGCAGTGATCAAAAGACCCTGTTATCTGCCTTCCTCCCTTATGTCAGTCATGTTTATGTTCTCCCTTATTTCAGTCACGTTTATGTTCTCTTTTGTCTGTGAGCTAATTGCCTTTTGTCTGAGCTTACCTTTCTTCCTCCTCTCTTGCAGCTCCTGTTTCAATGGAGGCACTTGTGTGGATGGAATCAACTCCTTCACCTGCCAGTGCCCTCTGGGGTTTACGGGACCCTTCTGCCTCACGGAAATCAATGAGTGTGACTCCCATCCTTGCCTCAACAGGGGCACCTGTGTGGACAGCCTGGGCACATACAGGTGTATATGTCCCTTGGGCTACACTGGCAAGAACTGCAAGGTGGGTGGCTTCTTGTGGCATTGTTGTCTGAGCTGTCCAGCAGCAGAGGTGGCTGGGAGAGCTGTGAAGTGCTGAACGTGCCTGAGCTCTTGTTCCTTCAGACCTGGTGAGGGGTGGTTGGCCCATTAAAAAAAAAAAAAAAAAACAACCATTAGGTGCCCCTGTTCAAAACTGGAAATCATTGATGGACTGGAAGAGACCTTAAAGATCATCTAGTTCCATCCTCTGTCTATTTGCAAGGAGGAGAGAAGTGGAGGAATAAGGAGGAGGAACATTCTTCTTTGAAGAATGTTCCCGAAGTACACTGAATCCCTTGAAATGCATATTTTCTCCTTAAAGATCATCTAGTTCCATCCCCTGTCTATGTGCAAGGAGGAGTAAAAAGAAATTTATGAGAACAGGTGTCACTGGAACTTTCCAGATTAGTTTTCTTAAATGAAAACCAGCTGTTACCCTGGAAAATGGCTGCATTTCATTCAAAGCATAAAACTGTCCTGATTAAAGACAGAGCCCTGCATTTAAAATAAAACAAACAAACAACAAACAAGCACAAAACAAAAACCAGAATATCAGCCTGATTAGCGGATTTAGATTTAACTGGTTCATTTCTTACAAGGAGCTAAATTTTAATCAGGGTTGATTGTAATTTTTTTTTTCATGAGAAGCCAGAAAATGTTCTGGGGCAGTAAATGACGTGCTTGCCCTACTCACAACCTCAATAAAAATCTCTAGCCTTACTGGCACACTGAAGTTCAGGCAGTTTACAGTTTTTCACAGGAGCTCCAAACCCTGTGTACTGTAAATGACTGACTAGAGCCTATTAAAAACTCTAACTTGGCGTGGCACTGTGGAAACAGAAGGATGTTTTTCCAGTCAGAGTTCTTTCTTTTGATTCCATTCTTATCAAAACAGCAAGAATGATTTGAGACTATTTCTGCTTTTGGAATGGTAAAATCAGTATTGGCTTTCTTCACCAGCAGTCTTGAGTGCTGCCATTAAAAAAAAAAAAAAAAAAAAAAAGGTGAATTTCTTAAATGGCTGGAAAACACTACAATTTGGTAAGAGCTTTGCAGCTCTCTTTCGTGCCAACTTGTCTTTGTAAAGCAGTGAGTGTTGGAAAGAAGCATTTTAGTGGCAGTGGGGGAGGTGCTTTTTCAGAAGTGTGTTGCTAGACATTAAATTGTCAGGTCTGCTTCTAGGTATTGCTAATGGAGGAAGTGAATGCAAAGTAATGAAGTGATAGAAAAAAGCAACCCCTCTGCTACCCTAATTATGCATTCTGGGCACACCACTTAAACCTCATTGGGAGAATTAGCATTGAGAGTGGTGGTGAAGTACTGTGAAGTTCAGTAGTTCCTCTTCTGTTATGTTTGCTTTGTTTTTACTGGAGAAAAGGATTAATGTTCCTTTCCCCAAATTAAATGCTGTGCATTCTCAGAAAGTCTGCTTTATGTTCAGAGAAGCTTGATTGTAATGTATTACCCATTTTACACAAGGAACCAGAACTTTCTAAATTTATAAGTACTACTCAAAGCTGTATTGGGGAGATTTATAGATTACAGCTACACTGTAGTTCTTGTCTTAGTGGTAAACTGGCTTGACCTAATTAGCAAAGCTAAATAAGCAGCACAAAATCAGACAATGATTCATAAGTTTTAGAATTTGCATGTAAAACAGTCAGCTACTCATTACAAATGCAGAAGCAAGAGGCTCGGCGTTTTTTCTTCTTCACGCTCAACTACATGTGATAAAACTTAATTCCAAGTTTCCTTTTGGTTGGCTGTGAAAGCACAGATTTTTTTTTTTTTTACTTTAATCTTTGTGAGAAGACAGTTTGCATCTGAAAAGCAGAACTTTCTGCAATTGAAATTGCATTTTACAGCCAAAATTCAGTGCTACTTGCTTTAAAAACCTCAAGTCAGCTTGAAATCAGTCGAATAGCTGTATTAATTTGAAGAGGAATTGCTTGAAAAGGAAATTATGGTTAGTGGCTGGTTTATATTACATTAGACAGTTACTTTGGGTCTTCACTTTCATATGATGATTTACTGAGTTTTAGACTCCTTGTTTTCATATGAGAAATCAAGAAAAGCAATATACTTCAGCACGTCTTCAGTTTATAAAACTGTTGTGGGGTTTCCGTTGAATCTTGGAAGACACAAAAAGTCAGAGAGACCATACTGCAGCAAACGGGGCCAAAAGCAGGTATGGTGAGCTAATGATAGAAAGGAAAAGTATGGATCAAAATGTGGAACACATCCATCATCTTCAAAAAGCAGTGAAGGTGGGGGCAGTTAGGGGGAATAGCTGGAAGCCTCCTGCTAATGTGTAACTAGAAAGCTACTGTGAGATAAACCCCAGTTTTCTCAAACTAAGCCAGCCAAAGATCCACCGTCACGGTGAGGTGTGAGAATTTTGAAATAATGCTGCCATCTGGGGTTTATTCCTCTATACACTTGCACTTTCCTAGGCATATGAGACTGTCAGTAAAGTACCTGGCTTATGCCTGGGCAGTGCTGTCCTGCTCTCTCCAGTGCCATGGGGAACCAGTACTGCAGAGCTGCCTTTCCTTGCACCTTGAACTTGTTCTCTGAGCGCGTTTCTCCTGCATTTGCCACATTTCCTGTGGGTTTTTCCCTCTGCAGTCACTCGTGGATCTGTGCAGCAAGAATCCCTGTAAGAACAAAGGCACGTGTGTCCAGACCCTGGCCCAGACTCGGTGTGTGTGCCCACCCGGCTGGACCGGCGCCTACTGCGACGTGCCCAACGTCTCGTGCCAAGTGGCAGCTTCACAGAGAGGTAAATCAGCATCCCCTGTGCTGGAGCTGAGAACATTTCCCCATCCATCTCCTTTCCCCCTGCACCTGTGCACACCCCAGAGAGCTTTGCCTCTAGGTGGTTGATGACAGTCACTTCTCAAGTAAAAATGCTCTCTGCAGGGTTGTGCTTGGGAGTCAAGGCTTTCTTGAGTCTCCCCATCACAAAAATATCAGAAGGGAGGAATTAAATACTTTATGAGGTCTCAGAGTTTCAGTAGCCCTGTTTTATACAGACTGCCTTTTTGGAAAATGCATCAGCCCTTCATGCTAAACCCCAGGCAGGCTAAACCCCAGGTTTCTGCTAAACCCCAGGCAGGCCAGGTTTAAGACATGTTGTCCTTGTGCAAGAAAGGCATCTTGGAACTCATGATAAGTATTTTTGCAGAGAATACTGATTACTAAGTGAATTATTTAGCTCTGTAGGTTATACCACGGCCCCTCAAAGTAGTAACTTTCTACTTCAGATGACATATATGTAAAATATTTGGTTTTTTAAGTGAATTTTGTCCGGCAACATGGCTTGTAGCCCAGGCAGATGGATAATGTCATGCTACTTTTGTCCAGGAAATCCAGGCAAGCAGATTCAGTGTCAAGCTCCCATGGTTTTTGGAGACATTTTAGGTACAAACATTGAACCTTTGCAGAGCAGCAGTAGTACTTCAGATATGTATTCACTAGCCAGTGCTAAACTGATACAGCAGTACAAATACTTCATGCCAGTGTTGAATCCAGTGATCCAAAGAGGACAGAGCAGTGACTTCATTTGTAAGCCAGTTTTGGTTCTGATGCGCTGTAATTTAAGGAGTTACTCCTCAATTTTAAAGCTGCAGCTTTTCAGTTTGTTGGGCCTACCCATGTCCATTCCTGACTGAGCTACCAGCGCTGGCAGCGAGCGCATTTTACGTGTTTGCTCACTTGGTCCAACTTTGCTTTCAGGTGTCCCCGTGGACCACCTGTGCCAGCACTCTGGTCACTGCCTGAACGTGGGGAACACCCACCACTGCCAGTGCCAGGTGGGTTACACGGGCAGCTACTGCGAGGTGCAGGTGGATGAGTGTGAGTCCAGCCCCTGCCAGAACGGAGCCACCTGCCGCGACCACCTGGGTGGATACCAGTGCGAGGTAACCCGGGGTGTGCTGGCAGGAGGGGTAAATGCCTAGGGCACAGTGGCACACAGGAACCAGGAGAAGTCAGAAACACCTGCAAGTGGTGTAGAGTACCTTCAAACAGGGGGTAAAAGCAGCCTGCACCTGGAAGGAGTTTTTGATTTGGCTGTAGCAAAAACAGTGCTCCTGAGACGTTTTTTAAGACTGAATTAAGAGGTGTAGTTGGAAGGAGCTGTGGTTGATGAGCATTTGAACTCTCTGTGTCATTGGAGAGGAGGTTCTTATCTGGAAAGGCTTTTTGCCTGAGGTGTGGTTTATATTAAAATATTTGTAAAATGTATTCAAGGAATATTGTATTTTCCCTGTGGGATGGACAAAGCATCCCTTCCCTCTTGGGGCGGGAAATGCTTTCCACTGCTTTCTGTTTCCTAACACTGATGCAGAGAGCAGTGTAGGGCATGTGATTATTGTATATCAACCTCCCTAAGCTTTTCAGAATGGTAGAGCACCTTGGAATCCCATGCCCAGAGGGAAAGGATGAGTTTTATGTGAACCTTAAGCCAAAACTACTAAGCCATTGTCAGTGCTAGAGGGTATCAGGATTTGATCTGCTCCATTTCGCAGCAATCAAATCACTTGAATTCAAATTTACAGTGCCCTGTTATGTGTCACATGGTCGAGTTGTGTGCTTAAGCTGCTGGCTGTGCAGCCCTTGAAATCACTTGCAGTGGTTCAGCTACAAAGGCAGCCCTAATCTGCCCCATGAGGGCTGCTCTGTCCGTGTTAGCCTTTCTGAGATGTCTGCTAATGTATCTGTGAGAAGGGTGCTCACGCTTACATCTCTGCCGGCAGTGTGTGGCTGGGTACCAGGGTGTCAACTGCGAGTATCAGGTGGATGAGTGCCAGTTCCAGCCCTGCCAGAACGGAGGGACTTGCATCGACCTCGTCAATCACTTCAAGTGCTCCTGCCCACCAGGAACTCGGGGTAGGAAGCTTGGCAATTAAGTGGATGTTACAAGAGGGAATTTTCCTCTCTGGCTGCTGGTTTCACAGACATGGTTTAAAGGGAATGCATTATGTTCTTTGAAGAATGTTCCCAAAGTACACTGGATCCCTTGAGATACATATTTTCTCTTTAAAAATAAATGCTGCTTTTTTCCCCCCTCCCTTTTAATTTTTTTTCTTTTAAAGGAATAGGTCATGGCAGTGTCCCTTGGGAATGTATGATCTGTCTTGGGCAATGTGGATGCATGAGATTGCTGTTAAGGTCTCTCCCCAACCTATCTGTTTTGATACAGTAAATCCAAGATTTCTTTTTGGCTAAGGTGCTATGAAATAAGTAGGAAATTTTCTTAGTTCTTGCATAACTTCCAGTGTCCTTTACTTGCTTAAATTTTTGCCCTCTATCCTGGAGTCTTTTGAGGAAGAGATGTTGAGTGACTCTAGGCTACCTTAAACTATTTCAGCATATTCAAGCTCTTTTATTAAAAGCTTCTTAGAAAAAAAAAAAAAAAAAAAAAGAAGTAGTCCACAGTTTATATCAGTAGTTTTCAGTAAGCATGATTCCACAGCCTGTTTATTGTCAGATTTCTTGAAACCTAGCCTTCTCTTTTATATCTGACCTATGAACCTGGCTTCTACCTTTGAAAATACTCAGAATTTAACATTTTAACCCATCAGTAAATGCTTTCTCACTTTATGTTCTTTTTTTAAGCTTATTTCTCAAGTCAGTTAAAATTTTTAAGTTGCTCTGAACTTTTTCTTTCTGAAGTGTCTCATCTCAGTGTAGGTGAAATCTTCAGATGTCAGAACTAAATTCTTGGTTCATAAAGTAAATTTAAGTACAAGTATAAAATAATGTATTTGCCTCCTGCCCATGCATATCACCAGTTCATTCACTTTAGTGTGGCTCTCAGCACATCTCCCCACTCTGGATAAGGGTTTATTTCATTGTAAATCATTGCAGTACCTGTTCTTCATGTATTGTTCTTAATATTATTCTTCATTTAAAACAAAGGAAAAGGGAAAAAAGTGCAATAAAACAAAAGCAGAAACAAACCTGCCTTTTAGGTCTCTACACCCAAGAGTATATTTATGTACCAGTAAATTGCCAGAATTATTGTTGAATGTTGCCAAAATACCATTGCCAGAATTTCTGTATTCCACTAAATCCCCTACCATCCTTGGAGAGTTTCTGAGTATACTGCTTTTAATCCTTCAGTCTTCCTTTGTTAAGATTAATTACTTTCTGGATATGACAGGGGTTTTTTTGGTGTGTGTGTTTGTTTGTTTGTTGGGGTTTTTTTTGGTAAATGAAAGGAATTGGAGGAGATGATACAATTATTTAGGATAGCAGAACTTAGCTTTTGTCCCTGGCCCAGTTTGTAATTAATACTTTACTGATGCCAGTGTAAGCATCCTCCATATTTAGGTGAAAGATTTTACTTGCTGTGGCTAGAACAACAGCAATAAACATGCTCAGCTTCCCCTCTCTGTCCCCTTGTGCAGTGAAAGCAGAACCAGCACCAGACCTCATCCCTTGAAACGAAATCCCGCAGGGAGGAGAAATTGCCCTCCCTGGCTGCTGGTGGGGGTTTGCTGTGGGTCCCCAGAAGCCAGACTGGAGGAACCAGTGTTTTATCACAGCTGCTTTTTTTCCTGGTCTGCTGTTGCTTGTTTTAATGCTGTTGCTACAAACGCTCTTTGCCCAGTTCCAGGGTAGCCTGGTGGCAGCTCACGGCCTTTCAGGGGCAGCACGGGGCTCTGCTCGGTCTCAGGGCTAAATCAAGTGCATCTTTTTTAGGCTTGGTTTGGTTTTGTGTTTTTAATTATGCCCTTAAATTGAGTCAAGTATGAACGTTGCCAAATACCAGGATGGCCTAGCACTGAGGACAGCCTGGATGTAAAACACATGTACCCTCAGCCTGCTCTGAAGATGCCTGTCTGCGGAGGGTGTGGAACGTGCTAAGCTGGGATCTTTACCTGCTTATTTCAGGGACTGTGTGTGACACGGCCTTAAAACGTGATGAGCAGGGCAGGAAAGGCAGCCCCGGCCCCGTATCCTGAAGCTGTCCCTCTCTCCTGCTTTCACAGGGCGCTTCTGTGAGGAGAACGTGGATGACTGCATCTCGGAGTCAGGAGCTCCCCGCTGCTTCAACGGAGGGCAGTGCATCGACCAGATCGGGGGCTACAGCTGCCTCTGCCCCCAGGGCTTTGCAGGAGAGCGCTGCGAGGGGGACATCAACGAGTGCCTCTCCAACCCCTGCAACCCCCGCGGGAGCCTGGACTGCATCCAGCTGACAAATGATTATAGGTGCATCTGCCGCAGTGCTTTCACTGGTGAGGAGTCAGAAACAGGCTTCCAGTTTAATGGAAGTGTCTTGAGAAATGGTAGTTCTGTCCCTTCCTGGCAGTGCTGTTATCTGGCCACTTCCCTTCACCATGTCTGATGGTTCCCCCACAACACGTCTCAATTTTTAAACTGGTCTTTCTTTTAAACCTTCTAAGAAATTTGGCTTCCAGAGCTGTCTCAGACAAAGGGATCTCCTGAGACACTTGGCTTCCAGGGCTTTTCTTTCCTTGTGGTATTTTTCCTGCCTTCGTAATTTCACATTTCTAACATTGGAAGTGTGACAGTTCATGTGTCAGCTTATCTGTTGCTTTTCCTCTTGCAAAGCAGCCATATGCATTTTCTCTACAACTCAGTGTCATGGTACCATAATTAGCTTTTGGCCTCCTTTTCTACTCCTCTCTGCCTTTCCTCCTTACATTGGCGATGTGGTCAGGATGGAGGATTCTATGCACAGATGGGCTGTACATTCCTAGCCTGGTGATCCTTCCACAGTCCAACACTGAATCACAACTTTGCAAGAATTTCACACTGTGCAGGCTTATGTCTCACTCTCTCTAGATCTCCTCTTTGTTAGTATTGCTGCTATTCTGCTTTCTGCCTCCCACTGGGCTTAAGTTTGGTCTAATAGTCTCCAGATGTGTCTTGACTTTCAGCTTTCCATTTTCCATGTCAGTTTAACTTCTTATGCATTCAGTTTTCCTCTGTTAAAACCTTTCACTTTCCCTGCTTATCAGTGATCTTTCCTGCATGCTTTACCAACAGTTTTTACTCCTATTTTTTCTTAAAATTTAAAGATGCAGTGATTTTTCACTCAATTTGTGAGTTCCAGAAACAAAGAAATCACAAAGATACACATTTGAAGAATTCATGTAGTAGTTTTTGAATGCCTTACTTAGCCTGCCAAAAGAAGTTTCCTGAGAGAGTGATGTATGAGGGAAGTGGAGCTGGTGGGACACTGGTGTAGGCCATCAGATGGGTTTACTTTAAGCCTGTCTGTTAAGCTTGCTTTTATGATTTATGCCTCATGTGGCTTCTGACCCTCATGGAAGGGTTGCTGGATCTTGTGCTGTGGGGAGTGCAGGCCTGCTGCACCCCAGGAGGAGCAGGGAGAGCTGCTGTGTCTCAGACATAAAGTCTGTCTGGAAATGTTAGGCACAGAGGGGGAACATGCTTCCTCCTCTAGCTGTCTGTCTTCTGCACATTCCACATTACCTCTCTGCCTGGGAGGGGATGGGGTGGCTTTGCTGTGGTCTGTGACTGGTGGGATGCCAGGACTCTGTGGGCCATCCTGCCCTGTCTGCTCCTGTCTGCAAAGTCTTGGCTGCACATGTCTGGAGACTCCTATTAATGATTTCCTAGGGGGTCCAGCTCATGCTTAGATCATCCCCAGCTTTTAGAAGTTTAGTGTCAGCTTGACTCTGGGAGCTCCTGCAAAGCTGGTCAGTGCAGTAAGATCCTGTCTGGCTGAGCAGTCTGAGGAGACCCTGCTTGGTTCTCCTGTTTGCTCGTGGTACATCTGGTCCTGAGGGTTGTTCGTTCACGTTACATTAACGTGTACCTGTAACATGTGTGATTTGCCCTTGCACTCACTGAGCATCTCCCAAAAAGTAAAGAAGTCTTAGGAACACCCAGACTGGTGTGGTACATCGCTCTCAGCCTCTGTGCCTGGCAGACTTGGAGCTGACAGCAGCACATTCTGTCTTTGTGCCGTGGTGTGTGTGTTCTTGAGGAGGCAGACACAGCCAGCTGCCTCCAGAAACTCCTTGTGGGTTCTGGGGTTGTGCCTCCTCTCCCACTGCTTAGGCAGCTACGCAGAGACCACCTGTTACCCAAGGAAGTGTGCCCTCCAAAAAAGTCTCCCTGGAGTGCTCAGCTCGCTGGTTGTTCACAGGAGTGTTTTGTGTTGTGATGGCTTTCTGGAGTGATCCCACAGGCATTTCTCTTCTCTCCTGTCCCTGTGCTCCATCCCAGGCCGTCACTGTGAGAGTGTCATCGACGTGTGTCCGCGGAAGCCGTGCCAGAACGGCGGGACCTGCGCTGTGGCCAGCAACATGCCCGATGGCTTCATCTGCCAGTGTCCCCCGGTAAGCACCGTGCCCCACACTGCCCTGCCTGCTTAGCTCCAGACTCCTCTACATAGGCTCCCACTGCTTCACTGCAGGTGAAGATTGGACACTCTTTACCCACATCCCTTGGTTTGTCTGCTTAGCAGGGAAACCCAGGGCTTCCAGGTGCCCCAGGGGAGTGATGCTGCCTGTTGTTACCCCAAACAAGTATGGTCTTTATGTGTCACAGCTGGCTTTTTTGTCTTAATCCTACCGTTAAATTACAACTTTTTTTTTTGCAGCCCTGCGATTTCTGTGCTTGCTGCAAGATTCCCCTCTTTTGTGGCTCTTCTAGGGTGTTTTTGAAATGTAAGAGCCTTGTGATTTCCTAATTTATCCATGAGGTTAGGTCCAGAAAGTCCTGCAGTGAGGCTAGAGGAGTTACAGGAGAGAGAGGATTTGCACGTGACACTTTGCCTCCAGCCCTCAGAGTGTTGAAGAATAGATTTTTGACACTGATTGTTTTGCCTTTTTTTCCATCCCGTAGGGTTATTCTGGAGCAAAATGTGAGTTCAGCAGCCACAGTACCTGTGGGCAAGTGAAATGCAAGAAGGGGGAGCAGTGCATCCAAACATCTTCTGGTCCACGGTGCTACTGCCCCAAGCTGTCTGTGGGAGAGGAATGCCAGACAAACCCGGGCTGTGCCAGTGGCCCCTGCCAGAATGGGGGCAGCTGCCACCCTCACTCTCAGCCTCCTTACTATTACTGCCAGTGCCCTGCTCACACCCAGGGCAGCCACTGTGAGCAGCCCGTAACTTTCAGCCCCGAGCCCCGAGGGTGTCTGGATTCCCAGTGTGCAGAAAAAGCCAGGGATGGCTATTGTGATGAGGACTGTAACACCCATGCCTGCCAGTGGGACGGAGGCGACTGCTCCCTGAGAATGGAGGATCCTTGGGCCAACTGCTCCTCCTCCCTGCGCTGCTGGATGCTTTTCAATGGACAGTGTGACGAGTTCTGCAACACGCCCGAGTGCCTGTTTGACAACTTTGAGTGTCAGCAAAATAGCAGGACGTGCAAGTAAGGCTCGATGCTGAGAACATTTTCTCTGTGTGACTAGCATAGCTCCCTTCTCTCCCATTGTTTCTCTTGCTGTCCTTGCTGAAAGCTTGGCACCCAGGAGTTTCTGCTGCTTTGTGTACTTCTCGTCTATTTTTGGAATTTGTGTGCTGTGCACCAAGTTGATAACCTGAACAATGGTAATGTGTTAACCTGCTTGATGGATGTGCCCTGCTTTCCCAGGAAATGTAAATAGGAGGCGTTTCACCTAGTACTAGGTTTAATAGTACTGCCTGCTATCCTGAATTTTGCTCCATACCAGCAATACCTGTATTCTAATCCCAGTTTTGTTTGCTGCCTCTGGACGTGTTTTCTAGCGTGTTTTTAGTGGCACTTCTTTCTCTTCAGTAATTTGTGACAAATGCTACAGCTTTGCAGCGATGATTCTCCCTTGGTGAAGCAGGATGTGTTAGATATCTTAGTAAACAGAATAAGCAGTTCTCTTATGCTACTCCCAGGATTAAATAATGGGTTCTTGGGGTGTTCTGTGCTTCCTGTTTTCACCCTCTCAGGCTGCAAGCTTTTCCTGGGGTTGTATTTCTTCTCCCAGTATCGTGATTATGAGCGTTGTTTTACCTCAAACGATGCTGAGGAGCCTAAGACCCGGGCCCCTGGAGTGCAGGTGTGCTGTGCAGGGCACGTCAGTGCTGTGTGCTGCCCCATAGCCTCTCCCTGCTGCAGGTATGACAAGTACTGTGCAGATCACTACGCGGACGGGCGCTGTGACCAGGGCTGCAACAGCGAGGAGTGCGGCTGGGACGGCCTGGACTGCGCTGGCGACAAAGCCGAGAAGCTGGCCGAGGGCACCCTGATCATCGTGGTCCTGATGCCCCCTGACGAGCTGCTGGGGGACGTCCGCAGCTTCCTGCGCACCCTGGGAACGCTCCTGCACACCAACCTGAGGATTAAGCTGGACTCCCAGGGAAAGCCCATGGTGTTCCCCTACTACGGGGAGAAAGCGGCAGCGCGGAGCCGGCGGTCGCTCGTGGTCGTTCGCAAGCACAGAGAACTGGAGCAAGAGGTCATTGGGTGAGTGGGCTGCCCTGTCCCCCTCTGGCCTTGTCGTGCTGGTAACTCTTCCTTGTGGTTGTGTGGGGCGTTCTAGACTTTGCAGAGCTGTAGGCTGTTTCTTAAATGGGAAAATGTAATGCCATTGCAACTGCCCAGTTCAGTGTTGGGGTAGAAAGATGTATAAGAAAGAAAGAAAGATTAATGTAAAAGGCTGCTGCAGTTTAACCTGCTGCTTTGGCAAAAGTTTCTCGCTGACTTCTGTGCCTTCTTACTGTGTCTCTGCAGCACCAAGGTGTTCCTGGAGATTGACAACCGCCAGTGTGCAGAGGACTCAGAGCAATGCTTTCACAACACAGAAGCTGCTGCAGCTCTCTTAGCTGCTCAGGCCATCAAGGGCATGCTGCCTTACCCTTTTGTGTCCGTCCAAAGTGAGTAATTGCAGAGGAAAATTGCTCATTGGGGGAGGCAGTCATCAAACTTGGGCTTGCAAAGTACTCGGATTATTGATCATCATCTTCTTGTGTCTTGCTGTTCAATAACAGATCAGGTTTCTGGGAGGTAACCTGTTTGTCCCCAGTTATGGGAGTATGTTTGTGCCAAGTGCACAGGGTCTGGCTAGTAAGGCAGGACATTTAATTTAGAGCCCAGTCACTTTAATTCTTGTCGAGTCAATAATCTCTCATGCTACAGCACTGCAGTGGTGATCTCCAAACTAAAACCATTCACGTTCCTTAGGCCATGAATTCAATGGAAAAGGTGCCATTTAGAGAGAGAGGCTGGGAGGCATTCCTCAGTACAGTCTACCAGATGTTTTCTCCTCTGGCATTATGTAATCTCTTTGATTTCTGCTCCATCTCCCTCAGCCTGAGGCTCAGCTGCAAACTCGTTCTAGATTGGCATTATTGCTTTTCCCAGTTGGCTCATGCTTGTATCTTCATGGAGATCTGCTCTCTCTATGCCAAGTGAGGGTGGCTGGAGGAAGGAGCAAGATCTTTGGTTCAGCAGCCATACACTCTGAAAAATACTTTGAGAAACCAGACCAAGGGAAGTCAAAAAGAAGTGATGTGTACTTACAGCAGTCTCAGTGAAGCCTAAACTGCGTAGAGACAACATGCTCCCTGTGGGAAGGACTGCTGAGAAAAGAGAGTCTGTGGGTTGAAGATTGTTGTCTCCACCGTGTTAATCACACTGTGTTTTAACTGGAATTTTTAGGCGAGCCCTTGTTGCCACCAAAGACCCAGCTGCTTTACCTGCTTGCTGTGGCAGCTTTGATCATCCTGCTGATCCTTCTCTTGGGGGTGATGATGGCCAAGCGCAAGCGCAAGCACGGATCCCTGTGGCTGCCAGAGGGATTCATCCTGCGCAGGGATCCCAGTAACCACAAACGCAGAGAGCCCGTTGGGGAAGATGCTGTTGGACTCAAGTAAGTTTGCATTTGGGCCACTGACATTCTGTTTATTAGTGGCTTGAGGATTTGGAGAATGTGGCTGAAATACGTTTCATCAAAGGCACTTAACTCCTTAGAGAAAGCGTTCTTCTAGGCTAGAGCTTCTTAGGCTACTCCACTAAATTTAAAAACAACTGGTTTGGACAGAAGAATTTTAATTAACTGTAATGTATAAAAGGCTAGCAAGGAATCTGATCTCCTGGTTTTGTTTGGTTTTCTGACACTGAGCAGTATAGATCAGCAGCTGGGCACTGTTTACCTAATTTTCTCCTGGAAAAGGTGAGACATTTTTAAGTTGATAGATGGCAACAAACTTCTAATATCTCTAGCTCAATGCATCAAAAATGTGACTCACAAGGAACGGAAAGTTTCAAAAGCTTTATGCAGTTTCAGCTTTCCACTGAATTAAACAACTTTGCAGTTCTAAGTGCATTTAATGCCACTGTTGGCTGCCTGAAGTTTGAAATTTCTTGGTTCCTCTGTTTGCACGCTACCAAACTTACAAGCACCCCTTTGTTAGTCTGTGCAGGATAGTGTGGGTAGCAGCAGTAGCACCTGCTCAGGCTGCAAAATGATATGTTCTCCTTGTTTGTCAGAAATCTGTCAGTCCAGATACCAGAGGGTAACCTGGCCGACCCTGGGACAACTGAGCACTGGGCAGGTGATGGTGGACCTCAGCCAAAGAGAGCAAAGGTAAGGAGCTCCAAGACTTAAATACCACCTGAAACTGCTGGTGAGACAACCACCTGCATTAACTTCCCCTGGCCTAGGGGTTGGTAATAGATTATTAATGGTATCTGAGGAGCAAATCCTCAGGTTAACACTGCCACCACAGGCTAGTGGAAGTCAGTACTTTCTGTTTCAGTGAGCCCTCCCTACAGCAGCAAAAGGGACAAGAAGGTTAATGTAATATCTTGCAGTTCAGGCCTGATAATGTATGGTGAAAGTATGAAAGCTGATAATGCCAAGCAGAAGTAAATGGAGACCACTGTTAGCTTAAAAGAAAACAACCCTCCCTAAAACAACGGGAAAGCAAACAAAAAAACCCAGAATGCAACAGAAATCCCCACCCAAACCCTGAGAAACCCCACCAAAACTTAGAACACCCCAAGAACTTTGAGTGTCTTTGGCCACCTGATGGGTATTTTGAAGCAGCTGCTTGTTTGCTGTGCCCAGGCTGAGGACCAGGCCCTGCTGCCAGAAGGGGACGAGCAGATTGACCAGCGCCAGTGGACACAGCAGCACCTGGAGGCAGCAGATGTCTGTGGGAGCACCTCCCTGGCCCTCACACCCCCTCAGGCTGATCAAGAAGTGGATGTTCTGGATGTCAACGTCAGAGGACCAGGTCAGTACTCGCAGTGTCTGTGTGTCCTGCCAGCCAGCCACCGACCTCCCCTGTCTTCAGTGGCTGGCGCTGCTAATGTTCAAATTAAATGGAGTATGCAGGAATATCAGCAGGAATTTTATGGTGCTCAAGGGAAGCACAGTGTGCACTCCTAGGGAAGGGGAAAAAAAAAAAAAAAAAAAAGCTGGAAAGGTTAAAGCATTGTCTGTAGCACAAGGAATATCATGGAGCCAGGAGGAAAAGAGTTCACTTAGCAAGCACCTGTAGAATCTCATTTAAAGCAGTGTGAGCCTAAGTGATATTGTCAGAACTTTTGAATGCATAATTGTGCTGGAAATAACTCCCAGTTTCTCCAGTTGGATCACTGCAGACATCTATGCCAGACTTTTCTAAGGACCAGCTTAGGAGATTTGGTATCAGTTGAGGAAGCAGGGATGGCCTTTTCCTGAAGAAGATGACTCTTCAGCAGACAGTCTTTCCCTCATTAGCAGTGTGTGAGATGTCTGTCCTGAACAGAGCAGCAATGCAGCAAGATTGTTCATGAATGTTTTTTATTCCCTGATTTATACTTTCAGCTTGTGATGATCAAGTCATTGAATTCATAACAGAACTGTGGACTTTGAAGGTTTCTTTAACATGCAGGCAGGTTTGCTCTCTCTCAGTCCCCACTGACCAGCTGGGAACTCTCTCCTGTTTTTGTGAGTGTAGTACTAAAGCTGTATAAGCTGGTAAGGGACTGGGTGGGTCATCTGATCTCTGGGTTCTCAGAGGAGATCGTTGACCAAGAAGTTTATTCTGGTTGGAAGAGCTGCAAACATGGCTCCTGTTCATAGGCAGGGAGGTGATGCTGATGATAGTGCTGCAATTCCTTTTTTTACTGCGTTTTGTGGGAATATTTCCACACAATTTCAGGATGACTGGACCCATTCTCTCAGTTCCTTTCTATTGTCTTTTCTGCTCATTGACCCGTTAGCTCTCCGAAATGCAATGGGAAGGAGGGATTTTTGTGTAACGAGTGTGAGAACATAAACCATCGGTTTCTGCCAAATTTAAGCTTTTCTTTATTTCCCCTATTGAAACTTCTAGTTGTGTGGCAGGGTAAAAGCTTTCCAAGTGCAGGCAATAATGTTCTTAAGACTCCAGACTGCTTATTTTCAAGTTCACCCAAAGCTTTGTCCAACAACAGCAATGAAATAATACTGACCTGTGAGTTGTTTTCCTGCCATCCAGATACAATTGTAAAGCTTGCAGCAAGCGGCTCTAAGTCATTTCTCTCTGTGGCATCAGAAGCAAGCAGCTGTCAGGGGCAGAAATAATTTTAAAAGTCTGAGAGATGTTGGAATAACGGGTTAGGAAGGAGGGGTAGGATTCCTCACAGTTAATGTGGCTGTTTCTCTGCCCTGGCCACCCTCACTTTTGCAGGCAGATGGAAATAAGTGGGTCCTGCTGAGAGGTTGTTCCCCTCTGTCCCAAGAAGTCTGAAAACTGGATGGTTCACACCCCAGTACTGCTTTGCTGCAACTAATTAATTAGAGAGGGTGTTCAGGCTGACTGATTTGAGTGCAGGTGTCTGGGCTGGAGCCACCTGAAGCTGGGTGAGTTAGATCCTGGCTGCAGGTGCAGGTTGAACAGTAGAGATCTCTTCTAGAGAGGGCAGAAACACCTGAGTGTACCCAAGGGTTTGTTCCCTCTCTTAAACCACCACCTTCTGCAGTCTCTCAAATTTAGGGGGATCCAAGAGCTCCAGTGTCCTCCAGAAGCATTGCCTAGAGATTTTTCTTGTGGGTTCCTTATATCCCGGCTTTCAGTACCTTGTGCCTGACTTTCTGGAGTACCTGTCTGGTGAACTCCTGACTTTATTATCTCGTTCTGCGTTTTGCATGTACTCAGGGGCTGTCCTACTGAAAGACAGCAAACAGAAGGGTTTTTATAAAATGCTGCCACCACCTTTGTCTCCCCATGCTATTTTTTCCCTGTGTCCCCCAGAGCAGTGAGGACATTCTTTTCATTGGAGTTATTGTGAGTGTGTAACCAGGGTAAATGCAATTATAGGCATAACTGGTAACACCACCTATAATTAAAATTGATGAACTGTCCCTATTATGTGCCCCTCTTTTTTTTCAGTTACTAAAACTTCAGTGGTTTAGACTGGAATTTTCCATGCTGGGTGTCTGCCTCCAGCTGGATGCTTTTGGGTTCTTTTCCAGCTCTTTGAGAGAAGGAGCTGGAAGGAGGAAAAAAAGACATTGTGTCCACAGCTTTTTTTTTTTTCTCTAGTAGTCCATCAAGTACTTAATTGTGACTGTCTAACTGGATGTGCTTTTGCTAGCCTCATAAAACCAACCGTGTGTGGCCAACTTGCAAGGCTCTGAAAAGAGCTGCACGTACCTGAGAAACTCTGTGGAGGGTGGCAGCTAATTCTTCCAGGGATTTAATGCTGTGCTGTCCCTGTGGAGAAGCTAGGCACGAACATCCAGGACAACTGTAGTGATTGAGCAAGCCAGACCTATCCTGTGAGTGGTTTTTCCCAGAGCTGTGGTGCTGGAGGAAAGGAAAGCTCCTTTCTGTGCTCTGTCTCTCTGCCCTTTGTGTTGGGGCAGAGTGGAGGAGAGCACAGCCTGACTGGAATACTGAGGAGTGTTCATCTGGGACAAGGGAGCAGAGCCAGCGGCGGGAGGGAGAAGCACAAAAGGAGAGGTATAGCTTTGGGAGAGCAGCAGAGAGGGTCTGTAGACAGGACTGGATCTTGGAGCTGAAGCCCTGCCCCTACGTCAGCACTTTGCTGCCGCCCAGCAAACCCTGGGAAGGAGCAGGCTGGAAGGCAGGCAGGCTGTGTGTCCTGCGGTGGGGAGCCGCTAGGAGGAGCGTGCAGGCTGCTGGAGCCGGGCACTGCCTGGTGCTCCGGTGCCCTGGCTGGAACCGTACATTTCTAGAAAGTTTTGGAACTGTCCTAAAGCTGGGAGCCAGGAGGACTCAGTGATCAGAAGCTGGGAGCAGGGCATTAGAGCTGTGTGTGTTACTGCCAGCAGGAGATATCACCTTGTTTATGTGCACAGAACCCCAGTGTGGCTTTGTGCAGTGCTCTGTGGTTGAGAGCTGTGCAGAGAAGCTGTTGTTTGTGCCCTGCTTGCCTATGGGATAAGTCAGGTACTTGCTGAAAAGATTGTCTTATATTTCTGCTGGTGGACTCCAGTGGAGCGAGGAGCAGAGTGAGGTTCCCTTCTGCTGCCATCTCAGCCCCTCTTGCTTTCCAGTGCCTCTAAAGGATGTGCAGGAAAGCAGTAAAATCAGGAAGGAAGCATCAGTCTCCACAGTACAGTTTGGGGGTTTTAGGGAAAACCATGTAACATTCAGAGGCTGCTGGAACTGAAGCACTTGGCATTTTTACGGGTTGCTGAAGATACATGGAGATGCTTTGAATCTTAATTATCCTGCATCAAGGAGGGCATTAACAAGGGCAAAAAATCAGCAGCATGAGGTGGTCTTCCTGCACTGTCCTCTCTGATCAGCAGAGATGAAGATCATCAGAGGCAGCTAAGTTAAATTAGAGGTTTGGGGGAGCCTTTCTCCTTCCACTGACAATGCAGGGATCCTGCTTGGATAAGTGTGACTTTAGCCTTTGTGGACATCCCATCACTGGAGGCTTGAGGAGAGTAAGACCAGTATCTCCCAAAGTACCAGACTGTGTGAGAGTATTCATCCTGTGGCATTTGTCAGCTCTGAGTGCTTGACTGTCACAACTTCAGGATCCTTCTCATAATAACCTTGCTGTAGATATGAAGGCTTTTGTCTGCATTTCACTTCATGTTAATATCTGAAGTGAATGTTACCAATAATCAGTGGCTAGCTGTTGAATATTTTTTCCTTCGACTGTTTCTTTTCCTCAGGGATGTGATTAGAACATCTGTACAAACAGCTACACTTAGTTGTCAAATTACTTTGATTTTTATAGCCCTTGCTTCTCTCAGCTAGCCTTTACTTTTTGTGAAAATTTTAGAGTTTAGCAGCAGGTTTTTTTGTTTTAGGATGATCTTAGTCTTTAGAGGAATATCTTAAGTTCTGTTGGGTTTGCAGTAGGTAGTCATGCTTGGAAGGAAGACAATTCGCTAACTATTGGGCTTTCAGAAGAGGTCTGGGTTAAAGCAGCTGGAGGATTGGGAGCTCAGGGGAGAAGGATTGTAGGAAGGTTTCCATGCCTTTGCCAGGCCATTGTATCCCCATCTCCCCCACTGCAGATGGGTGCACTCCGCTGATGTTGGCATCTCTGCGTGCGGGCGGCTCCGACATCAGCGAGGACGACGAGGACGGGGAGGACTCCTCAGCAAACATCATCACAGACCTGATCTACCAGGGGGCCAACCTGCAGGCGCAGACAGACCGCACCGGGGAGATGGCTCTGCACCTGGCAGCCCGCTACTCCAGAGCCGACGCTGCCAAGCGCCTCCTGGATGCCGGGGCGGATGCCAACGCTCGGGACAACATGGGACGGACCCCTCTGCACGCTGCCGTGGCTGCTGACGCCCAGGGGGTCTTCCAGGTATGGCCACTGGAGACCTCTGGGTGTTTACATGAGTCTGTCCAAGCTCTGTTCACCCACAACCCTGCTCTCGTGCTTTCCACAGTGTGGTGGCCAGGCAGAGCTATTTCACATCCAATTTCCTTGGCTGTTCATGGCTTGAAGGACTCAGCGTGCATAAATCATCTGGCTTGTATTTATTTGGTCTGTTTGCCCCTGTCACCTGTTTTCTGGGTCCTTGCATTTCAGTGCTCAGGCTGCTTTTGTCATTGTAAAATTTCTCTTGAGATTCTGCCAAATCCTCAGTTTTGGTCTGTAGTGGTATTGAAGACAATCCATCTTTCCCTGTTGTCCAGATCCTGATCCGTAACAGAGTGACAGACCTGGATGCTCGGATGAATGATGGGACCACCCCATTGATCCTGGCTGCACGTCTGGCTGTGGAAGGGATGGTGGCTGAGCTCATTAATTGCCAGGCTGACGTGAACGCCGTGGATGACCATGGTAATGTGAACACCAAGTGCCAGGCTGGGCAAATATTTGGTGTGAGCAGGGAGGGGCGGGTTCTGCTCCGCAGAGTGGGGGCTCTTGGTGAATTCTGTAGCTAAATCACACACTGAGCTCTCCTGCAAAGTCCTCCAGTGGTAATAAACTACAGGCTGCTGCACAGTGGCTTGGTTAAACAGTCCTGGAGGAGAAGCAAAATAGCTCCTTGGTTTGTTACTGATGTTGTGTTTCCCTGCAGGTAAATCTGCTCTTCACTGGGCTGCTGCTGTCAACAATGTGGAAGCAACACTAGTACTGCTGAAAAATGGAGCCAACAGAGACATGCAGGATAACAAGGTACAGTGTGGCGCTGCTCAGCAAGCCTGTGCTTCCTAACTCAAAGCATCTCTGCACTCCTGGTAGTGAACTAAGGTCAGATGTTCTTAACTGGGTGCTCAGTGCAGGTCTTCCAAACCCAGACTATGACTGGAGCTCTCCCCAAGTGTTGGGTGTCTTACAGGGTTTCTGATATGGGAGAGCAGTTCTCTTCCTTGTTTGGCCAAGTCCTGGGCAGCAAGGCTGTCCTGCTTTCTGTGCAGGGAAGGAATGAGAGACACAGTCAGTGGTGGGTGAGAGCAGCAGGTGAGGTGCTGCTGGTGTCAAACAGCTGGATGCCAGTTAGCAGACAAAAACACTGGTGGCACAGCAGCAGTCATGTCCTGTGACGCTTCCAGGGATCTCAGTGCAGGAGATGAGGGACAAGCCCCTCTGTTTGACAGACTGTCTGCACTGTGCAGAAGTTTTGTAGCTTCACTGTTACTGTTTGCTGTGTCTTAGTCCTTGATTTCTCTCCTCTGCCTAAAGTATCTTTTTTGCATTATTACGTATTGCTCAGTGGATTTTAGAGCTACCAACAAGCTCTAGTTCCTGACTGGGCTGTTTTAGCCTTTTGTACCTTTCCCTCATAGGGGGCAGTAGGAGAAAGGCACCAGGTGCTTTCATGGTTCCTCCAAGGATCCCAGGGCACAATAGTGCCCTTCCTGGTGGGAAAGTTCAGCCTGTGCTCTGCTGCTGTGTATGAAATTATCTGTAATCTGCCTTTTTTGGTGGGCAGCTCTCAGGGTGGGTGGCTCTTGGAGACTGCTAATGTGACACTGCATTACACAGTGCTTGCCAGGCTGCCACACCGTGAGGGATTATGAGTTGCAAGTGTTCAGTCCCCCCACACTGGAGCTGCTAAAATATTTACTCTCTGTGCTTCCAGGAGGAGACTCCGCTCTTCCTCGCTGCTCGGGAAGGCAGTTTCGAAGCGGCAAAAATCTTGCTGGACCATTTTGCCAACCGAGACATCACGGACCACATGGACCGGCTGCCGCGGGACGTGGCCCAGGACCGGATGCACCACGACATCGTGCAGCTCCTCAACGAGTACAACGTGGCCCACAGCCCCGCCGGGCACCCCGGGGCCATGCTGAACTCTGCCCTCTCCCCAGTCATCTGTGGCCCCAACAGGTCCTTCCTCAACCTGAAACACCCTTCCATGAGCAAGAAGTCACGAAAACCGAATGCCAAAGGCATGCCCACCAGCCTCACCAAAGATGCGAAGAGGAGAAGGAAGAAGTCCCTCAGCGAGGGCAAAGGGCAGTTTTCAGAGAGCTCGGTGACCCTGTCACCGGTGGATTCCCTGGAGTCTCCCCATGCTTTTGCATCAGAACCAACCTCCTCTCCCGTGATGCCGTCACCGGGCGTGCTGCACTCGTCGCCCAGCTCGCTGCTGACCGCCCCGTCGGTGCAGGCTGCGCACACCATGTCCTTCTCCAACCTCCACGAGATGCAGCCCTTGGGACGCGGCTCCAGCACGGTGCTCCCGTCCGTCAGCCAGCTGCTCTCGCAGCACAGAACCACCCCTCCCAACAGCGGGCTGGGCAGGCTGCGGCCAGGCAGCGTCTCCACCGAGTGGATGAACCGCATGGAGGTGAACGAGTCCCAGTACAACGAGATGTTCGGCATGGTGCCCCAGGTGATGCATTCCCACCCCAGCGTGTCTCAGCAGGGCGGCTTGGTGCAAGCAGATGCCAAGCACCTGGGGGTGTCCAGGGAGTCTTTGCCCCCCATCATGACTTTCCAGCTGGTTCCCAAGGGCAGCATAAACCAGCAAGCACTGCCGCAGCAGGCCCAGTCAAACTGCGCTCAGAACATGGCTGGCCCTCTTAGCTCCATGTACCAGATCCCAGATCTAGCCCAGCTGCCCAGCGCCTCGTTCTCCATGGCTGCCATCCCTCAGCAGGATGGGCAGGTGGCTCAGACGGTCCTGCCGGCCTACCACCAGTTCCAGAGCTCGATGGGGAAGTACCCCACGCCTCCCTCCCAGCACAGCTGCTACTCCTCGGCCACAGAACGGACTCCTAGCCACAACCGGCACTTACAAGGGGAGCACCCGTACCTGACTCCGTCGCCCGAATCTCCAGACCAGTGGTCAAGCTCTTCCCCACACTCTGCCTCTGACTGGTCTGACGTGGCAACCAGCCCTGGCAACAACCAGCGCGGGCCAGCGGCCGCCCACATGACGGAGCAGCAGCGGAACAACATGCAGGTGTACGCCTGAAGGCTGCCCACGGGGCAGCCCGACTAAAGTGGACTCTAGAACTCATGAAGGTCTTCCAGGATGGAAATGAAGAACCATTTTAGTATCCAAGAGTCTTAATGAGCCCAGGATGTTCTTTCGTTGGAGGGACTGTGGTCGCTGTAGACTTGCGTGCTTTTATGCTGAATGGAGAACTGTAGAAGCTGGTGATGGAGAAGACCAGCTGAGTTACTTTCTAACCAACTCCCGCGCACCTTGGACGTGACTGCTGTCTGCACTGGATTCTCCAGTCTGCTTTGAAACCTCTTCCACTGTTGCTTTGGGGAGACAGCTCTTCAGCTTCATACATCGTGTGGTCATTTCTCCAGAAATTTAACCAAAACCAGCTTAGTATCCTTACTTTGTTACTCCTCCTGTTACCTACATAACCTCTCTCTGAAGCACCTTCTACTAGTTCTCCTCGAGTTCAAGTTGCCTTGTCTTGACACAGCTCAGAGCTGCACCCACATTCCTAGGTCCCCTCCCTCCCTGGTCCACTCTTGCTCAGCAAGCGAGCCGGACCTCCCAAAACACCTGCAGGTCAAAGTGACGCCTCCTGCCACGCAGCTTCACCCCGTCCTCCTCAGGAGTCTTTGTCTTGTAGAGACCCACTAACACCCCTTAGCCTTCTCACTGCCTGCTGCCCAGGTATTATGAGATTATATATACACATAGTCTTTTTAGGTTGTTTGTTTTGTTATTTTCCCTCCCGAAAACGCTGGTCTGACCTGGTCTTCCCACCACGGTGGCCCGTGGGCCCATCTGTTCCCCGAGACACCCCTGGCCATTTTGACACACTACCCTCCCCCGTGCCCCCATCCTGCCAGGAGTGTCCACGACTGCCCTCGTGGGCTCCCATTCCAGAAGAGATGCACTGCAACGGACACAGGCCTTTTGGGATGAGCATGAGTGTTTCAAAAACTGGTAACACAAGCTCCCAGCGTTCTTGCACAGGAGTCCCCTCCCCTCCATCCAAGGGTGGCTGTGTGTCCTGTCCTCCAGATACCATATGCTGCCTCTTTATGGTATTATCAAGAAGTGTCAAACACGTGGTGACATGTTTGCGGTGTGTGTCCTCCTGCGTCAGGAACGACATCCAGCCCTTTGAAAAGTGTCCCTTTTGCTGCAGCCCTGGGTCAGAGCTGCCTCGTCTTCCCCTCCCGGCGCACGGAGGCTGCAGCACTGACTGCCGAGCAGGCTTCCAGCAGCACCAGCGGCGTGCCAGGAGCTGGGCTGTGGCAGCAAACCAAATAGCTCAGAAACCATTGCCTCCTCAGTTTGCTGCACAGGTTTGGGGCTGTCCTCTGCTCTCAGCCTCAGCCTGAGTGGAGATCTCCCAGCCAAGGTGGCCCATGTGCTCTGTGGGACAGTAGGGCCGCCTGTAGTGCGGCTCCCCCGATAGTTTTGGGGTTGTGGAAGCCAGCTGTCACTGACCTTAGGCAAACAGCCGCTCTTTCTGCTTTGTCTGCGAGAGCAGCGCTTCTCTGAAGGGCTCCAGACCAGCCAGCAGCCCAAGTGAACATTTGTGGGGATGGTTTGCTCCTACCTCTTCAGGGGAATGCTGCAGACACGTCTTCCAAAGAGCTCGGGGCTGCCGGCTGCCGCCAAAGGACTGAGGGCCGCTCCCCTCCGAGCAGGCCATCCAACACCCTACCGTGTACAGTATTGTCTCTGCTGTTTCTTTCCATTCTAATCAAGAGTCAAAGTTGCTTTTCTTTTTTTCCCCTTTTTTTTTTTTTTTCCCCTCCCCAACTCCACTCAATGGTACATGAAGGCAGGGCCTCAGGAGGAGCTGGTTCCCGGGGCCGCCGTTCTGGGCTGCAGTTGTTAATTGTGTGTGAAGTTCCCGCTTTGCACGGCGCACACAGCGCTCCCGGCACGCTCGCTGCAGCCTGGCCGCTCAGCTGCAGCTGCCTCAGACCTCCAGGGGGGTCTGTCCAGGTACACCTTTCACTGCAAATAATGAAGTGTTGCTACATCGATGCTGAAGAAACAAAGGGCTTTTGCTCGTTAGCTCCGAATAACCAAGTGCCTTTTTATATATGTGGCTTCCTTTTACAAGAAGAGTGCTTTCTGTGAAATGAAGCCAATTCCGTGCCTGGCCTCTTAATACGATGGCCCTCTGCCTTTCTTATCTCTTTTTTTTTTTTTTTTTGTTCTTTTTTAAACTACTTGTAAAGTTAATATCTCCTTAAGGTGGTATTTTATCTCATAAGTTGTAGAATAACCATTCACACAGCAGCATTTTCCTATATTAATAATGGAAAATATTTGCTTATTTTTACATTTTTTATAAAAGTCTTTTATGAAAATAGTTGCTGCCAAATGTATAAGCAATTTTTATCCCCAGAATAAAAAAAGTATGTGCCCAGTGTGTGTGTGCTGCTGTTTTAATTTTGTTTTCCTGGCTACTGTGGCACGGACACCAGCTTATAAATGAATCAGGGGTGCTCTGTCTCAGCACCACAGGAACCCCACCACTTAGCTCCACCCAAGGGAGCTGGAAGCAGCACGGTGTGAGTGTAGCAGATGGATTTTGGGGCTCTTGGTTAGCTGAAAAGGGGGCAGTAGCCAGCAGTCAAGCAGCTGGGCATACCGGGAGGGATGGGGAGGGACTGGGATGGGTCCTTTCTCTTAGGCACTTTGGATAAAAAGTGGAGAAAAATGGATAAAAAGTGCCTGTGGGAGCCAGGGCAGGGCTGGGGCATTTGTGTGGCTTTTGTAAAGGTGGTGAGTGAGTGTGGATCTCACAGTGGTCAGCGGGGCTCTGGATTCACTCGCTCTCTCAGGTCCTGCTTGCTTCCCCCAGCTGTTTCCTGTCCTTCCCACAGGCGAGAGGACCCTCATCCCTGGAGCTGGGGCTGCCTCCCTGGCTTTGTCTCAGCAGTTGATGCATGGAATCCTTAGGGATGGAACAGCCCCCCTAAGATCATCGAGTCCAACCTTTAACCTGGCACTGCTGTGTTCGCCCCTTAGCCATGTCCCCGAATACCACACACAGATGTTTGTGGAACATTCCGGGGTGGTGACTCCACCACTTTCTGGGCAGCCTGATCCAATGCCTGACTGCCCTTTCATTGACAAAGTTTTCCCTCGTGTCCTGTCTAAACCTCTCCTAGTGCAACTTGAAGCCATTTCCTCTCATCCTGTTGCTTCTTACCTGGGAGAAGAGACCAGACCCCACCTATCCACAGCCTCCTTTCAGATTGTTGCAGAGAGTGATAAGGTCCCCCCAAGCCTCCATTTCTCCAGACTAAGAGCATGAAGATGTGTCATTCTCCAGCCTCTGAAACAGGGAATCACCACTCCTCTGCGCTGGTCTCAGGCTTGAAGAGTTGGACTTGAGCAATCAGAAAACAAACTGTCAGTAGCTGCTGTGCCGTGTTTGGAGCACAGAGGTGCCACCGAAGCCTTGGGCTCCACTGGTGCTCAGCTGGCTCTTCTCCAGCTCTTGCTGTGGACTCAGATGGAGTCCGTGGCTGAATTACGATGCTGAGCTGGGGTAAAGCTGCTGGGGGGCATTTTAAGAGTTTAATATTCAAACAGTGCAGCTCCTTTATCTCCTGGTAGAGCCAGCTGGGCGAGTCCAAACCTCCGGGAGGCATTCATCCATGTTCTCCCACAGCTTGCACATCTGTGCCAAAGTTTAGCGAGCTCTGCCGCTCAGACTGAGCCCCTGGCACAGCTGCATTGAGCTTACTGCTGCTCAGGCTGAGGCTTGAAGCTGTGTCTCCTCAGGACTGCTCATGCCTCTTCCCCAGCCTGGGATGGCCAGGGGCTTGTGGAAACTTGCTGTGTTGCAAACTGAACCATCCAGGCAGGGAGCTGCCGCATCCCTTATCTAACTGAGGAGCACCGGCGGAGCCTCGGGCTCCTAGGGGAGATTTTTCATGGTTTTTTATAAATGCAGGGTGGGGTTCTGTTTTCTGGGGAGTTGCTGTGTTTGCAGGGTTTCACCATTGATCGGGGCGGCTGATGTGTGGCAGGTCGTTTCTCTCAGAGCTGATAGCAGGCAGCAGCTGTGTTTGGACACGAGGAGGTTTCACCCCTTGGATCCCGGAGGATGCCTAGCAAGCAGCAGCAGCTCTATCCTGCTGTGTGGGTGAAGGAGAGGGGTCTGATCCTCCTCCTTCCCCGAGGCAGAAGCCAGACCTGCCTCTGCATGCCGGCAGGGAGCTGCTCCCTGTGGGTGCAGCAGCGTTCACCGGCTGCATGTTTCAGCAAACGCTGCTGCAGAGGAGATCCCACGGCAGATCTCTGGGCTGTGCGTGGTCTGAGCCTGACAGCAAGCTCTCCGTGTGGGGGGAAGCAGGGCTCAGCCCCGGGTCTGGATCCTCTGCAGGCAGCCGCCTCCTGGGTCACACTAATGCTGATGAGCACCAGGCCCTCGGGCAGCTCCTCTCCTCCCCACTGGCCTTCACCAAGGGATTTTGGGAAAGGACGGCCAGGCATTGGCCGGAGCGGGAGCCACAGGACAGGCAGCAGGATCACCTTTCAAAGCCGCTCTGGCCCGTCAGGAGCCAGCAAAGTGACGCTCCAGAGCAGCGCGGTGGCAGCAGGAACGCGGAGAGCTCCAGCTGCCTCCCGCAGGTGCAGAGGACACCCCGGGGCGAGGAGCAAGGACCACGGCAGAGAAGGCTGTGCCAGACCTTGCCTAAGGGCTCCTGCTGCCGGCGCCAGGAGCTCATCCCTGCGGCTCCGTGCCGGCAGCAGCCCCCCCGGGCTGGGGGTGCCGGGAGCCGCCTGGGGCAGGGGCAGTGCGGGGCTGCAGCTGCCCCTTTCTCCCGGAGGGACACGGAGTGACGGAGGCTTGCGTCACGGCCGGGCCCGAGGGCTGGGCACCCCGGCCGCTATCTGATGGCACCGCCAGCCCCCGGCTGCAGGCTGTTCCCACATCCCGGCGTCCCGCATCCTGCTCGCAAACATCCCCCGGCAGTTCAAACAAGGGCGGTGTGTGGGTGACGCATGGCAGAGCCGGGCAGGGCGCGGGGCCCGGCCGGGTGCCGTCCCTTGCTCGGGGACAGGGGCAGTGCCAGGGGATGGGACCCGCGGCCCGGCCGCTGGCCGCAGGGATGCTCTGGCCGCGATCGGGCCATCACCCCCGGGGCTCACCCCCGCCAGCCCCCGGGCAGTCCAGGGCTGGCCCAGCGGGCATCCCTGCCAGGTGCCAGGCTGCTCTGGGCTGGAAGATTATATCTGTATCGCGGGAGTAATTAATGATAATTGCAGGGGGTTTATTGACCAACTAGGACAGGTTCTTCCTGTCTGATTCTGGAGAATGTTAAATGCAAACAGAGAGGAGAGCTGGGCAATTTTCCAGCGAAGTGGGGGGGGGATGGAGGGGGGTCAGCAGTAAGATTTTTATGGTGAGAATCACCTGAGTTGGGCAAACACAGACGCTGGTGAGCAGCAGGCTATAAAGGGCAGCTCCTCTCCTCGCCTGTCTCTGATCCACGACAAGCCGCTATTCCTCACCATCTCCAGACAACAGGTGAGGAAGAGACTCTCACAAGGCAGCTGGGGCCTCGGGATGCTCCGGGCTGGCCAACAGGAGCCGGTCCCTCTCCCTGGCAGCTGCCCGAGCTCTGCCCTCGCTGGATGGGGCAGGCTGTGATGCTGCGTTTTTCAGCCCTGCGATGGCTTTTGTCGCTGCTTCTTTGAGGGGAAGATGAGCTGAATCTGCAAATCGGCCCCAGTGCTCGGGGATTAGCCCAGATAAAGGGGATCTGCGCTGATGTGGCCGATTTGCCTCCCCAGCCTGGGCAGCACTACGAGCTCAGGGCGTGAAAACGCCACCGTGCACGTAGTCCCCGCAGCCCCACCTGTGCCGTGGCCCGGTTGGGGTCCCCGGCCCCGTGTCCGCGACAGCGCCCTCCTCCCCTTGTCCTCACAGGGCAGCTTGGCTCTCCCAGATGCCTCCTGCCGAGTCTGGGACTGGTGGGGCCAGGACAATCTGCTGCCAGTGTGGAGCTGGGGATTCGGAGCCGTGCCTGGGGCACGGGGTGCAGGCGTGGGGCAGTGACCTGTGCCGGGGAGCGGAGAGGGAGGCACAGCCTGTCATCTCCTCCAGGCGGCTCAGAGGGGCCAGGTCAGCCCACAGCGGGGCAGGTTTGCACTCTCCGGGCACAGGTAGCACCCTCTGTCCCCAGGGGCCTTGTGTGACCCTCCCGAGCCTTTACAGGGAGCAAGGAGGATGGCGGCTGCGGCCAGACTCGCCCTCCTGCTGCTGGGCTGCGTGGGGCTCCTGCGGCCGGTCGGTGAGTGCCACGGCTCGGGGGGCAGCTGCTGTTCCAGCTGGGCCAGGAGGAAGCCAGGCTCTCCTCCAGGCGGTGCTGCCGGCTGTCCCTCACCCGTGCCCGCGGCTCTCCCCAAACAGACGGCAGGTACATAAACTACTGCCCCGACGGCTGGTCCTACTACAAGCTCAGCTGCTTCAAGTACTTCCCCGAGCCCCGGACCTGGGAAGAGGCTGAGGTAAGTCCACCGGGGTACACAGGGGAACAGGGACCCCCCGTGCCCCCGAGGCGCCCCGGCACTGACAGCTCTCCCTGCAGGCTCAGTGCCAGGACGCCAAGAAAGGCGCCCACCTGGCCTGGGTGGAGGACGCCCGCGAGGCAGCCACCCTGCGCAGAGCCATCTCCTACTACCAGCGTGTGCAGCCCGTCTGGATTGGACTCCAGAAGAGTAAAGAGGTGAAGTGTGGGCGGCAGGGATGATGGGGGGCTGGGGGACGGCAGGGCCATGCCTCTGAACCCCCCTCTCTCCCTGCACAGAGCCAGGCCTGGCAGTGGACGAGCGGGAAGGAGTACAGTTCCGCCAGAGGGATGCCTGGGAATGGTGCCCGAGGGGGGAACTGCGCCACGCTGACCCATCACAGCGGTGAGTGCCCGGCCCCCGCACCCCCCTCCAGCGCCTGGGCTCGGCCGGCACTCCCCCGCCTCCCTCCTCCGGCAGCTCCCATCCCCCGGGAGGGCTGCGGTGGGCACAGCCGGTGCCCGTCCCCGCCGTGGCCCCCACCAGCCCCTCGCCTGTCTCTCCCGCAGGCTTCTCTGTGTGGGCCAGCGCCGAGTGCTCCGGGAAGCATCACTACATCTGCAAGTTCTACCCCTTGTCCTGAGCGCAGCCCGGGCCCGTGGGGACCCCGCGCCGCCCACCTTCCTCCCGTGCCCCCTCTGACTCTCTCCCCGTAACTCTCATAAATCTTATAAAAAAAGAAGCATGCGAGTGCTGTGTGAGCTTGGTGCTGGTGCAAAGCCTTGAGCTGGTCCGGGAGAGGGAGAGAGAGACGGGCTCTGCCGCGGCTCCCCGAGCTTCCCGGCTTCCAGAGGCTTCTGCGCTGCCGGTGCGGGCAGAGCTGTTCGGGCATGAGTCCCCAGGAGCTGCGGGGACAGTCTCCCTCCTGGCTGAGCACTCGTGTTTGCTCATACCAGCCCTTGGGTGCCAAACCCACAGGTGTCCCTGGAGAGCAGGTGGGGGGACAGGAGTGTCCCCAGCGGGCAGAGACGGAGTCCTGGGACACAGATGTGTTTGGGGACGGGAGCTGCCGTGGATGTGCAGGCATGGGGACAGGTGGTCCCGCAGGTGCCGACAGCTCCGCAGGGATCTGGGGGCTGCAACACTGCCCCGTGGCCACGTTGACAGCAGCCCCGGGACCAAAGGTCCCTTTTGTGTCACTGTTGTGTTGCCACAGGCGTCACGCGGCTGTTTGCTCTGCGTCTTTGAAGATGGCTCTGCCCCCACCCAGCCCATGGGGTTTTTACCCCCCCAGAGCCGCGGCACGTGTCAGACGTGGACCGAGTCCCGGGCAGCGCGGACGGTGCCGGCACCAAAGCCCGGCCGCCCTCTGCTCCCTGCCCGGGACCGCGGGGGCAGCCGGGGAGGCCACACAGGGACCGCAGCTGGCCAGGCGAGCCTGGCACCGGAGCTGCCACCGCCGCGGGGCACAGCTCCCACGGCCCGTCCTGCCGCTCAGCCCCGGCCCCGTGTCCCCAGGCTTTGGGGCACAGGACACCTCGCAAGCTCCCCCCTCCGCAGCTCCGCTGCCCCTGCCGTGTTGGCTGGCGCTCGGTGACCTTTGAGCGCCAGGGTCCGGCAGGCTGATAAAGGCCGGGAGGGCTGTGCCGGGCTGCCCACGCAGTTTATAAAAGCACTACGCAAGGGCCACCCCGCTGTCCGTCTGTCCGGCCGGCCGTCCCTTCGTCCGCGCAGCAGCTGGGGCCAGGATGTTGCGCTTGGTCGGACGCGCCGTGCGCTGCTGCGGGGCGAGGTGGGCACCGCCGGGGCCGGAGCGGGCACCCCGGGGAGTCCAGCAGCATCCTGCGCCTTGGCAGAGGGCATGGTGAGCATCCACAGGGGTCGGGGGGGCTGGAGACATCACCAGGGTAGGGGTGGGGAGCTGGCTGAGATAGTAAACCTTAGTGGGGCAGGGGAGCCTCTCCCTCCTCCCTGCAGCACTGCCGGCAGCCGGCAGGAATTTGGAGTGCTCCCAGCCTGGGCTGCTCGCTGGTGGCATCTCCCCGGGGCCACCCTCTGTCCCCAAGGCTGCCGTGGGATTGTTGCCACTCCCTGTGTCCCACAGCCTCTCCAGTGCTGCTGGGACAGGTGCCTGGCCCAAGGACGTGGGCATCCTGGCCCTGGAGGTGTACTTCCCTGCCCAGTACGTGGACCAGGAGGAGCTGGAGCGGTTTGACGGCGTGGAGGCCGGCAAGTACACGCGGGGCCTGGGCCAGAAGCAGATGGGCTTCTGCGCCGCCCACGAGGACATCAACTCCCTGTGCCTGACCGTGGTGCAGCGGCTGGTGGAGCGCGGGCGCCTCTCCTGGGACGCCATCGGCCGCCTGGAGGTGGGCACCGAGACCGTCATCGACAAATCCAAGGCCGTCAAGACCGTCCTCATGCAACTGTTCCATGACTCCGGCAACACCGACGTGGAGGGCATCGACACCACCAACGCCTGCTACGGGGGCACGGCCTCGCTCTTCAACGCGGCCGCCTGGGTGGAGTCCAGTGCCTGGGATGGTGAGTGCGGGCAGGGCCCCGGCCCTGGGGCGGGGTGCCGTGCGATTGGAGAAGGAGGCAGGAGGTGGCACGAAACCCAAAGATGCTCCAGCTGCAGAGAGAGCCACTGCACCTCCAGGCTCTCCGTCACCCCCGTCTTGGTGTGACACCCGGCAGCACGGAGATGGGAACACACAAGGGCCATGGGGTGGAGGCTCCCACCCGCTGGTGGCCCTGCCAGTCCCTCTGTCCCCCTCAGGTCGCTACGCCGTGGTGGTGTGTGGGGACATCGCTGTCTACGCCACGGGGAACGCGCGGCCCACGGGAGGTGCCGGGGCCATCGCCATGCTGGTGGGACCCAACGCCCCGCTGGTGCTGGAGAGAGGTCGGTGTCAGCACACCCTGGGGGTGGTGAGCTGTCCCTGGGGGCCATGCATCTGTGTCCCAGCCCTGGGCAGAGCTGCTCAGCCACACCCTGCTGGGTACCCCAGGGTGCTGGCTTGGCCACACACTTGTAGGCACCATGGAGTGACTCAGGGAGGCTGCTGGATTCCAGGGGTGGCACGGCAGGCAGCACCCCTGGGTGTTTGCCACCGGGCTGGGGCCTCCCGCTGCTCTCTGACAGCTGGCTCTCCCCGTGCCCCCAGGCCTGCGTGGAACCCACATGGAGCACGCCTACGACTTCTACAAGCCCAATCTGTCCTCTGAGTACCCGGTGGTGGACGGGCAGCTCTCCATCCAGTGCTACCTGCGGGCGCTGGACCGCTGCTACGCCGTGTACCGACGGAAGGCGGAGGCCCAGTGGCAGCAGGGTGAGTGGCAGCACCCCTGAGGTGCCCGTGGCAGCCCCCTGGGTACTGATGGCCCCGTGTTGCCTCCCAGCTGGCGTCCAGAGGCCCTTCACCCTCGATGACTTCAAGTATATCATCTTCCACTCGCCCTTCTGCAAGCTGGTGCAGAAGTCGGTGGGGAGGCTGCTGCTGAATGACTTCTTGGCCTCCCCCAACCCCGACACAGCCTCCGGCCTCTACAAGGGGCTGCAGTCCTTCCGGTGGGTCCCTGTGCCGTGTCCCCCATCCCTCAGCCCTGCCAGGGATGTGCTGGTCTGGGGTTCCAGCTGGTCTCTCTCTGGGCAGCGGTGTGAAGCTGGAGGACACCTACACCAGCAAGGAGGTGGAGAAAGCATTCCAGACAGCCAGCCAGGACATCTTCAACCAGAAGACCAAGCCCTCCCTCCTCCTCTCTTCCCGCAACGGCAACATGTACACACCATCCATGTATGGCTGCCTGGCCTCCCTCCTGTCCCAGTGAGTCCCCCAAAATGCTGGCTTGGGGAGAGGAAGGAGGTCATTTTGGGGAGGGCACTCCCTGGCTGGGTAGAGGGGCAGAACTCATCTCCCAGCCCTCATCTCCCCCTGCCTCAACAGGGACCTTTCATTGCACAACCCCCAGTGTGGGTGCATCCTGCTCCAGGCCAACCCCGCCAGCCTTTTCATCCCAGCTTGCTGGAGCTGGGCCAGTGCATAAAGCCCTTCTGTCATCACCAGGAGGATGAAAACCCCTGCTGTCATGCCCAACAGAATGGGTGACCCCATGGGAAAGGAGTCATGGGAACACACAGGCTCTGAGGGGAACAAAAGCCTTGTCCTGGGGCTCCCTGGCACCACTGCACTCCAGGGCTACACTCCCTCAGAAATGTGGCCCCAAGGCTCTGCCTGCCTACTGCCCCCTACACTGCCCCCACAGCCCTGTATGCCCCTCTCCCCTCAGCCCTGTAATGTAATGTAAATGTCCTGTAACCCCCTCACCTCTCACTTCAGGTGCTCGGCACGGGACCTGGCCGGCTCCCGGATCGGCGCCTTCTCCTACGGCTCGGGGCTGGCCGCCAGCATGTTCTCCTTCCGCGTCTCGCAGGATGCAGCCCCAGGTGAGCCCCAGGGGAGAGAGGGCCTGGGAAGGGAGGGCAGCGTGGGCCTGTCAGTGGTGCCATCTCACACGTGGGGTGCCCGCTGCCAGGCTCACCCCTGGACAAGCTGGTCTCCAGCCTGGCTGACCTGCCCGCTCGCCTGGACGCCCGCAAGCGCGTGGCCCCGAAGGACTTTGCCGAGATCATGAAGCGACGGGAGGAAACCCATCACTTGGGTGAGTGGGGTTGGGGGGGTGTCACCCTGCCCTGCTGGGACCCCACGACACCACCCAGCATCGCTGCCCTCTCCCTGCAGCCGACCACGCTCCCCACGGCTCCCAGGCGGATCTCTTCCCCGGAACCTGGTACCTGACACGGGTGGATTCCAAGTACCGCCGCGAGTACGCCAGGAAGCCCATCTAGAGTGGGATCACCAGAGTGGTGAGCCCTGGGCAGGAGGATGCTCCCTTTCCCACTGTCATCCCTGCTCATTCTCCACATCCGGGGCTGGCCTGTGTGGGCAAGTTCACCTTGTACGGGTGGGGAACGGCCAGCAGTGCCTCGAGCCCCAGAGCTGCTGGAGATGGCAGCACCTTCTGCAAACACCTGGGCACTGCAGGGGAATAAAGGTGTGGATGGGAGGGGGCAGCAGCCCAGCTCTGGCTCCTGGTCTTGAATGGTCTCCTCCTGCCCCAGTTCCCTCCCAATGAACAGCCACCAGTCTGGATCACAGCTGCTTATGGGCATTTATTCCATGGCCAGCTGCCTGTTAGACATGGGAGTATGCCCTGACATTTTGGGGGAGTCAAGCAAGCCCCAGGCACCAGTTTAGGGGGGGAAGATGGCATTTTCCCCACGATGTCATTGAATTGAAACATCCTCATGGCAAAACTCTTGGGCAGGAGGCACAGGTGACGTAGTGGCTCACGGGAGGGCTCACGCCCCTTGCAGCCCTGCTCTCTGGGCCACGTCCCAGCACAGGACTGTGGCCAGAGAGGACCTCAGCAGCCACAGAGACCTTTGCACCCTTCAGCAAACAGCAGCAGGGCCGGGGAGCAGCAGGGGCAGGAGGGAGGGGGTTTGGGGTTGGGGACAAAGGACCGCACAGACCAGGCATCACATGCTGTCTCCTTCTAGACCCTTTATTGAACGAGGGGCCACCCCAAACCCAGTGTGGGGGTCAGGGATGGCCATGTGCAATGCTTCCCCAGCTGGGGGAAGGTGCAGATGCTGCGGCCGTGGGGAGAGTCCTTGTCGGCAGTCGGGGCCTACAGCAGGTGGAGCTGGAAGGCTTCCGTGACACGTGGCTTTAGCTCGCCGAGGTTGGACAGGGGGGCTGAGAGCCCCGCCACGCTCCACTGCTCCCCTGCCACCGTGCTGGAGCTGTGGTAGGACAGGAGCTGGCCCCCTGCCTTGCTCAGCAGCCCTGGGAGGAGGACAGGAATTAGGGGCCATAGGCTGCCCCACTGCCCCAGCACCCAGCAGGGAGCTGAGCCTCTGTCACCCCAACACCCCGCTCAGAGGTCCATGATGCCATTTCTTCCTCCACCCCAAGGCCTTTGCTCAACATCACACAACCCCCTGCCCAAACCCCCCAACCATCCACCCACCCACCCATCTCTCCAAGCAACCTCTGCTGCAGCAGGGGCTCAGCTCTAGGTGGGGTGTGGGTTCCCCAGGCAGTCGTTGCAGCTCAGGGCTGGCACAGGGACTCACCGGTCAGCGTGGCCAGAGCACTGGTGTCTGAGGCTTTGGCTCTGTAGATGAGGACAGGGCCGGACAGTGGGGCTGGCTGCTTGAAGGTGGCCCCGTTGATCTGCCTCAGGACCGGGGTGCTGCCCTGCACCGTCCCCGTCACCTGGTGTGGGGTGCCCTGCAGGGACACCTGCACCAGGCCGGTGCTGCTGTCGGGCTCGGGGGCCACATCACTGTGGGTGGTTGTCACCTGCCAGAAAGACGTGGCCACTCAGTGCCCAGGCCCTGCATGTGGCAGGGGCGGGGAAGGGGTGTCCTCGGAAGCACCCCAGGGAACACCCAGCCTCAGTGCTGCATTAGCAGCCCGGTAGGGTGTCCCCAGGCTCATGCTGCTTGGTGGGGAAGGCACACCAGGCTGGGGAGCAGAGCCCGGGTGTCCACGCACCTTCAGCCCAGCCTCCTGGGCCAGCAGCGTGGCGTTCACCAGGGTCACCTCCTTCTGTGTCCCTCCAGCCAGCATGCCCGCAGCCACAGCAGGTGTCAGGTAGCTCCCAGCCTCCTTCAGGGGTGTCCCTGGGGTGCAGGGAGGAGGTGTGCATGAGCCAGCAGCAGAGGGGTCAGGCCCGCAGTGGGGTGGCCAGCCTGGGGCTGGTCCTTCCGTCCACCCAATCCATCCACCCATCCACCCCTGCACACCCTAGGGCTCCAATCCCACTGTTAACCAGCTTCCTGTCTATCTGCTCTCCTGCCTGCCCATCGGGGTCCCCACACCCAGGCTCACCGAGGGTGCAGACCTGCACACTGCCCTGCACTTGCTTGCCCGCCATGCACAGCACCGTGCCCAGGGCCCTGGCCAGGGCGATCCAGGGCTTGGTCTGGGGTGCAAAAGCCTTGCTGAGAGCCTGCCCGTTAACCTGCGGGAGAGAGGGGGCGGTGAGAGCCTGCCAGGGATCCCACACGGAGCATTGCTCCCAATGCACCCGCGGGTTACAGCTGGGGTAACTGAGGCACGGAGGCCAGGCGCTGCAGCAGGGCTCACCACGCCGGTCAGCCCCTTCCCCGTGGCCATGTCCACGATCTGCATGGCGATTTCCTTGCCGCAGCGGCTCTGTGCCTCCCGCGTGCTGGCGCCCAGGTGCGGGCAGGAGATGACGTTGGGGTGGTTCACCAGCTCACGGTCTTTTGGGGGCTCCTGCAGACACAGTTCCACCCTGCCCATCAGCTCCCAGCACCCACCTGGGAGCTCGGAGCAGGGGGAATTTACCCCACCTCCTTTGCAAGGAGGGAAGCTGAGCAGGGCTGCTCCTGGTCCCTGCCCCACAGGGTTGACCAGGCTGCCCTGCCCTGGTTTGGGCAAAATTAAACGTGTGCTGAGACAAAGCCCATCTCGGGGGGTCCCCACAGCCCCACTCGCCTGTGTGAAGACATCGAGGGCGGCCCCACCGCACTGCCCCGACTGCAGCGCCCGCAGCAGCGCGCCCTCGTCCACGATGCCGCCGCGGGCGCAGTTCACCACCTGCACGCCACGGCGGCACTTGGCAAAGGTGCTGTCGTTCAGGAGCCCTGCGGAAGGAGGGCCGTGAGCAGGAGGGGGCCGCCCCAGCTCTCCCCAAAGCTCCCTGTCATCGTGCCCACTCCGTACCCGTGGTGGAGGGCAGCAGCGGCGTGTGCACCGTGATGAAGTCGCAGCGGGGCCAGATCTGCTCCAGCGGCAGCTGCTCCACACCAAAGGTGGCCGAGACATCGGGGGTGATGATGGGATCGTAGCCTATGGTCTGGGGCGGAGCAGGTACTCACTCTGACAGCCTGGCACGGCGGCTCTGGCCAGGGCAGGAAGGTCTGTGCTGCCCATCATTCCTCCCTGCCCTATCTCCTCACCTTCATGCCGAAAGCCTGCATGCGAGTGGCCACCTCCCTGCCGATGCGTCCCAGCCCCAGCACGGCCAGCGTCTTCCCGTTCAGCTCCATACCCATGTACTGGGGAGTACAGGGAGGGTCAGGGACACACCCCACACGGACAGCCCCCACCCAGAGGTGCTTCACCTGCCTCCTACCTTCTTACGGTCCCACTTGCCCTCCTTCATGGAGGCAGCTGCCTGCGGGATCTGCCTAAAGAGGAGGCTGTGGTCAGTGCGGGGTAGGGGGCTGTAGGGCACGCCTCTGTCCGCATCCTGCCTTGTGCTCACCTGGCCAGGCACAGGATCATCCCACAGGTGAGCTCGGCGGCGCTGAGGCTGTTCCCAGTGGGTGTGCTGGGGATGGAGAGCGGTGTCACTGCTGTGTGCCCCCTGGGCTGACAGGGCTCTGTGCCCCGTGAGGATGGAGACACACAGGGTGGTGCCAGGGGTGCCGTGGGTGGGGAGGGCACCCTATTGAAGTCTCCCCGGCCTCCCCAGGATCACGGGCACGGATGTCACCACACTCCTGCTCTTACTTCATGACCAGGACACCCTTCCTGGTGGCTGCCTCCACGTCCACATTGTCCACGCCGGTGCCGGCTCTGCCCACCACCTGCAGCCTCTCTGCCGCCTCCAGCACCTCGGCCGTGACTTTGGTGGCCGAGCGGACGATGAGCCCGTCGCAGTCCTAGGGGGTGACAGACACGGCGAATGGGACCAGGGTCGGGGCCGGTGGCCGCGGGTGGGTCACGGGACGGGGGCAGCCGCTGCTGGGGTCCGGGATCTGCCGTGCGAAACCGGCCGGGCTCTTGCATCAGACGGGAGGCGGGGACCGGTCGAGGGGGTCCGCTGGCACCCGGGACCGCCGGCCTGCAGCTGTGCCCACCCACCCACGCACTCACCCACCCACCCACGCGTGGGTGCAGCCCTGCCTCACCCGGATCTCCCGCAGCAGCTCCTCCTTGCTCAGCCCGGGCTTCTCCTGCACCCGGAGCCCGCCGGCCTGCAGGATCTCCCGGCAGCAGGGGTCCAGGCTCTCGCTGATCAGCACTTTCTGCAGCTTGCCCAGTGCCATGGCGGGAGCGGGCCCGACGGGACAGGGATGGACTGCACGGGACGGGGGTGCCGGCTCTCTCCGCTGGCCGCCGAGAGGCTGCTGCTGCCCCTCCGCCGCGCTAAAAGAGCTGCGAGCGGTGCACGTTTTCCGGGCTCATTGGGTCCCGTCTCCATAATCCCACCTCCTTCCCTTCCCCTCCCCGCCCCAGCCCGCCCGGTTCCCCCCTCATCCCCCCCGCCCCCGGGGGGAGGGAGGAGGCGGGGGTGCGGGGCCGGGGCTGGGCCGGGCCCCCCGGCAGCCCCAGAGAAAAGGAAGGGGGTGCCCTGCCAGGACCCCGTGGGTCGGGGAGCCACGAACAGCGGGGGCAGCGTGTCCCGACCCTGCGCGCCGCCCCCGTGCCTCGGTTTCGCCGTCCCAGCTCAGTAAGGCAGGAGGGGGACGGCAGCGGCAGCCACGATGGTGAGGGTGGCTCCCCACAAAGCTGGGGGTGCGGCTGGCAGGGAGCAGCCCAGCCCATGGCGACCCCAGACACGCCCTCCCCAGCTCGCCCGGGAATGAGGGTCCCCAGACCCCCGCACAGCTCAGAAGTGAGGCAGTGCCCTGGCCCCTACCCACGCCCGACTTCGTGCCTGCTGTTGAGCAATGCCCTTGATCAGGGGCCGGGGACACGGGGCCAGCGCTGGCCACTGGCTCCCAATGACGTGGGGTGCACGGGAGCCACCCAGCAAACGCCCTCCATGGGGCAAGAGCCAGGTGGCTGCATCCAGTGACCTCGCAGTGGGAAGTGCTGGCCCTGAGACACGATGGAGAGGGGTCCGTGAGACCGGGCGTGTGGACGGCAAGGGATGCGGCCAGACCTTCACAGGGCACCTGGACCAGGCACACCCCAGATCCTGCCCGTGGGGGGCAGGGGCTGGCCCTTCCTGCCACCACTTTCCACGCGTGGGGGGTGGGCAGGGCCTGCCCGGTGCTGCCAAGCCAGGTCCTAAGGGGATGGGGCCCTTCCCCCAGCGCCCCAAGCAGCAGGTCCGGACCGAAGTGCCCTGTGTGAGGCCGGGTGGCCCTGGAGGCTGTTAAACCAAGCGGAGCCCGAGCGATGGACCTGTCCTAGCAGAGGGGAGGTGGCCGGAGTGGGATGACTGTCCTGGCCACAGACAGCGCCGCCGGGCTGGGAGAGCCCAGCGCTGTGTACAGCCTGGAGCTCTGGACAGCCTGGCACCACCTGCGGCCGGTGCTACCCTGCAGCCACAGCCAGGGAACAACCGTGACGCCAGAGCGGGGAAAGTCCAGGGCGGCCGGCCCGGGGTGAGAGATGCGGTCAAGGGCAGCGGCTGGTGAAATCTGCAGCGGCCTCGGAACGGCCCCTCGGCGGGGAGCTGTGACCCGGGCACCGCCACAGGGCTCCCTCGCCCCCTCCTGTGCTGGGGACAGCCGCGCTGCGGGACCTGCCGTGGCTGGGACACGGCCCCGCAGCCCTCGGCACGGCCGGGCGCCGGCGCCGGCCCCTCCTTCAGCCATCAGGGCCTTGCTCCAGGTGCCCGGAGCACACACCAGGACCTGCCATCCCGGCGCCCTGCTCCCCATGCCGGCACCGCCCCGGCTCGCCCGGGGCCTCGGTGGCTCCTCTCCCAGGCCTGTGGCGTGTTTGCGCGCAGGACACGCGTGGCCGAGCCATCGCTGCCCGTGGCAGCGCATTTGCGGCTTTTCCCGGCCAGCTGGTGCCCTCTCCTGGGGACTGCGGCCAGAGGCACAGCCCCGCGGCACCCCGGGCCTCGCCGCGGGCCCTCGGGGACACCGGGACTGCTGCCGGGGTGGCTGTGCCAGCAGGCATGTCCCCCCACTCCTTGGCCCCCAAGGGAGCCAGACGGAGGGGACCCAAAGGCTGGAGGGGACCCAAAGGCTGGAGGGGACCCAAAGCTGGCAGGGCCAGCGGCATGGGTGCTGGCGGACCGGGGCTGTCGCGGCTGATGAGTCACAACGGGGATGAAGTGGGGGCGGGGGATACCCTGGGGGCACGGCATCCCTCTGCTGACCCCATTCGTACCAGGTGTTGCGTTTAGAGCAAGAAACTTGGCAGAAAATAAACCCACCCGTGTTCCAGCTGCTCTTCACAGATCAGAGGGCTGGAGACAGCTGAGCTGAATTTCTGAGTATAACCAATTTGGCACTATAGGTCTGGCCGTGCTCAGTAGGAAATTCCACAAGTGCAGCTTCACAAATAGTGCAGCTTATCAATCCACCACCATCGGTCTGTTCACACTCCATAAAATCCTTCATAATCACAGGTTCATGAATAGTGCAGTACATGGAAGCAGCAGAAATACAGAATTGCTGTTGATGAACGCACCAGTTGCACTAGAGCTCTAACCAGAGTACCAGTGATGTTGTGTGGTGACAATAGCAATTGTACACAGAAACTGACCACCAAGGTGTGCCCACTTGGGAGGAGGGAGAGGAGAGTAGCCCATTCTGTCTCCAAGCTATTCTGGGGTCTTCCTCCTAAGCAGGTAAAATTCCTACCCTCCTTATATCCAGCCCAAACCTCTCCCCTGAGTCTGTGTTATGTAGAGCACAACCTAAGTGGAGAGTATGGAGCTGTAGACATGGTACCATGTACCATCAAGCTTATTACCACATGCGGGGGGGGGGGGTGTTGATATTTAAATGGCCTTTAATTAGACAAATGTTACTGGTTTTGGCCACTGTGTCCTCCAAATTTCTGGTCATATGATTTTGTTCCATTTGTCAGAGCCAAAGCAGAATCACCACAGGACCTCCTCCTTCTTTCTTGCCACCAGCTCTGTGGCTCTGCATCCACACAGGTAACACAGAGGGTATGGATGGTAACCCTTAGCCCTTGCCTGGCTCCTCGGTCATCATTCCACACGAGGGTCCTGCACAGACTCTGCTCGGTGACAGGTGGGTGGCCGTGGGGGACAGCTGGTTGGAGGGCTGTGGGGGTGTAGGACAGAGGAGAATGGGGCCAAGCAGCAGGGAATCAGGGGGAGGGTCCCTGCAGAGAGAATGGGGCTGGGGGAGGAGTCGGGGCAGCACCGGTTTTGGGGTGTCAAGCAGGTAAAGGAGTCAGGGGTGTCAAAGGGGACTTGGGGCTGTTGGAGCTGGGATGGGGAGTGGAAAGAAAAGGAAAGGGGTGGGGGGGATTGGGGGTGTTTAGTTGGGATGTGGGTGTTCAAGGGGATTTATGGGGAACAAGGGCTATGGGAATGTCCCAGTGGAGGACTGGGAAGTCATGGACAATCAGAAAGCAAGCGAGGGTGTTGAGGGAGTGGAGCGGTACCCGGGGACTCGTGGGGCTCTGGGGTGGCAAAGGGGATTGGGGGTCTCCCGTTGGGATGGAGATGTGCAAGGATGATTGGGCAGGTAATTGGGGTGTCAGGATGGATGTCTGAGGGTGCCATGGGGGATCTTGGCTAACTGGGTGTCCTTTGGGGAGACCATGAAGTTGGAAGAAGGATTGAGAGGGGAGAGGAAGGGATCAGGGATTGTTTCTGGGGGCTGAAGTGTGAGGAAGGGTTGGGGCTCAGTCCAGAGGGACTGGGTGGAGCAGGGAATTGGGGCGGGGGGTGGCTGTGTCAGCCGGGACAGGATGGTGCGGAGCGGCTGGAGAGATTAAGGGCGGATGGACAGAGGGACCAGGGAGAGAGCAGAGGGAGCGGGGAAGAAAAGATAGGGGGTCAGAGGGAGGGGTGGAGGGATGGAGGGAAGGAAGGATGCGGGGTCAGAAGGAGGGAGGCAGGGATGCTGGGAGGCAGTGAAAGACGAAGGATGGAGGCAGGGAGAAGGAGGAGGAGGAGGAGGAGGGGAAGCAGAAGCGGGCGGAGCCGGCCGGTGCCGCAGAGCCGCCTCCCCGGCGCACGCTGGGCCGGCTCGGCAGCGCCTGCGGGGACCCGGCGGCCCGGCCCGGTGCCCCCGGTGGCCGGCCCGGTGCTGGCGGGCCCGGTGCCGCCGGTGCGTGGCCCGGTGCCACCCGGCCCGGTGCGGCGGAGCCCGGCGGGGCAGGATGCGAGCCCCGAGGCGGAGGTGAGGAGCGTGTCCGTGCGGGCGTGTGACATCCGCGGGTGCGCGTGTCCGGGGTGATGCGGGTCGGGATGTCCGTGTGTCCCGGGCACGCCGGGGCTGCGTGTGCCCACGCTGGGATGCGGTGATGCCGCCACAGGTCGAGGCCCAGGTACCCCCCGGCATCGGTGCCGCCGGGATGCGGGCGGGACGCGGCCGGGATCAGAGCGTGCTCCCTCGGGGCTGTGCAGGGCCGGGCGGCCCCTGTCCCAAGCCCCATTCCCTTGGGCCGTGGCTGTCCCCGCCTGCTGCTGCTGTCCCGTGTGTCGGGGCTGGTGGCGGGGCTTTGGGACCCCGGCTTGGTGGCTCTCTGGGCTCTGCACCAGGCAAGCCCCAGAGAACTCAGGAGCCACTGGCGTGCAAGAAAGGCCCAGGAATCCCTTATCCAGCACCGGGGCACACTGGTGTCCGCTGCCCTGTGCCACGGGGACCTGGGGGTGTCAGGGCAATGTGCGTGTGCCAGATGAGAGGGCAGGAGCTGTAGGGTGCTGTAGGATCCTGGGCTGGTGCCTGCACCATCACTAAGCTCTCCTCGGTGCGCTGGGCATGTGAGGCTTGCCGGGAGGTGCTGGGCCCCGAAGGAAGGGGTTCAGGCTGCTGGTGCTGGTGCAGGGAGCTTGGCTTGCCCCATCTCCCCAGCCCCGTTTCCATCGTCCCTGCTCTTCCCCTGGCCGTGCCCATCCCGGATTCCACGCTGAGCCCCTGGCCCGACCGCTCGTCCCGGCCCCTCTCCAGGGCTGCCGGGCGCCGGGAGCTGTGCCGGCTGCCACGCCTGCGGAGCCGCGCCGGGAGCCGCCCAGGCGGGGCAGCGCCAGCCCCCGGCTGCCCCCGGCTGCCCCCGGCTCCCCCCGGCCCGCCGGGCTCCATGCAGACCTTGTTGCGTGCGCGGGTCGGGGCTGGCCACCCTTAATCTCTGGCCGTGCCGCGCACTCCGCGCTGTGCTCGCACAGCCGGGCAGCCACCGCGTTTGGGGACGGCTGTCCCCGCTCCACCTCCGCCGTGGTGGCACTCCGCCCCTGCTGAGACATTCGTGCCAGCGAGTCAGCGGGGAGCTGGGATGCGCCGCGCTCGGCGCCTGAGCTGCCGCGCTCTCCCTGGCCTTGCCTGGCCCTTGCCACAGCCCCTCTGCCCGCCTGGAGCCCCCGGCACACGGTGGCTGCTGCTGAGCACGGGGCTGGGGCCTGCCGTCCATCCCTCCAGCCGTCCCTCTGCCCATCTGCCTCCCCGCAGGAGGTGACCCAGCAGCAGAAGGAGGTGAGTTGCTGTTGCCGGGTTCTGGTGTCCGGTGCTTTGAGGACGCTTTAGCCCAGGGACGCTTTCCCCATGGGCAGCAGCCACTCTCACACAGCCCACGTGCCCTGGCCTTGCCTGCCAGCCCTTCTCCCCGCCGGCACCCTGGGGTGCCAGTGCTGGCAAGTGGCCGCAGTGGCCCTGGTGTGGTGCCTGGAGCTGCTGTGAGTCAGTCAGTCTGAGTCAGGGCCGTGTGGTGCCCCTCGTGCCAGGGCCTGGGGGTGCACGGGCTGGCTGGGCAGTGCTGCCCGGTGAGTGGGGGGCCCCAGGGCTGAGCCCCCCTTATTCTGTGCTGTGCCAGCAGCTCTGCTCCGTGCTCCGGGCTGCCATGAAAGGGCTCTTGTCCTCCTGCAGCCCCAGCAGCACTGCAGGGGCCTCCCCTTCACAGCAAACAGATTCCCAGTGTTGGGCACAGGGGCAGGGCGGGGGGAGCCCCCGTTCAGCCCAAGCAGCCAGGGCTGTGGCAGAGCCCTGGGCTCCTGCTGGCCCAGCATTCCCATGGCCAGGCATGGGGCTGCCACTCTGACTCTGGGCGGGTGCTGGCTGGGCAGCTGGACTTTGGGAAAGTGGGTGCTTGGCTCATCATTCACCCCAGAGCCCGCAGGCAGCCACTGCCCTGGCCTGGCTCCACCTCAGGGTGGCCCTGAGCAGTAATATTTTGTTTCCCAGGCATAAGGTTATTTTTGGGTTGTTAATACATTGCCATGGTCCCAGTCTGAAGCACTGTAACCAGCACAGGATGGCCTGGTATCAGTCAGTTGGGTATTCCCCCAAAATTTCTCACTCTGTCCTTTGGTTTGTTCTTTCCTTATCTCTTCTGCTTGTGTCACTGCCCCACCAGGGACAGCAAGCCCTTCTCTAGATAGGAATATCTTGTTCCAGTGTCATTGAAAGAGTGGCAGCTAATGTATGGTGTTCTCTCTGGCTCTTCCAGCCCCTTTTGGCACAGATTAAAATGGGAACCATGTTCACTGAACCCCCATTTCCCATAAATATATATAGTATATATTTATGATATATGGTACCATGGGTATATGGGATCAAGCTGCTGGAACAATCTCAGTTCTCTTAATAATAATTCTGAAGTTCCCAGAACTTGCTGTCACTCATTTATGTTAGGTAAATTCTGTCCATGTTCTGTTTCTTTCTGGGGTTTGCAGGAGAACAGAAGCCACTTCTCTTGTTAATCCAACAGGTTCACAGGAACTTAACCTCTTGCTTGGCCCCTGATGCTGGGATGCCGGACTGCCCAAGGCTCACATTTTTCCTTGTGGGCAAAACCACCATAGGGTATTCTCCAACCAAATTGATTAGAGGGATGGAGCACCTCTGTGAGGGAATTTGAGAGAAATCTCTCAATGGGCCAATTTGGCTTGTTCAGCCTGGAAAAGAGAAGGCTTCAGGGGCACCTAACTGTAGTAATTCCAGTACCTGAAGGGAGCCCACAAGAAAGATGGAGGGAGATTTTTTACAAGGGCTCGTGGTGACAGGACAAGGGGGAGTGGCTTCAAACTGAGAGGGGATAGGTTTGGATTGGATAGTAGGAAAAAATTCTTCACTGTGAGGGTGATGAGACCTGGTCCAGGTTGTCCAGAGAAGCTGTGGATGTCCCATTGCCAGAAGTGTTCAAGGTCAGGCTTGATGGGGCCCTGAGCAACCTTGGCTAGTGGAAGGAGTCCATGCCCATGGCAAGGAGGTTGGAATGAGATGATGTTTAAGATTCTGTCCAAACCAGGCCACTCTGGGATGATTCGATGATGACGATATCATTGATCTACTGATCTGTTGTAACCTTTGGTGCAGCACGACTGTGGCTAAGACTTTGCCAAGGATTATGAGCAATAGTGGGGGAGTGTTTATATCCCTGGAGCAGCCTATTAAAAATACGCTGCACTCCCTTCCAGGTGAAGGTGAATCAAGCCTTGTTGTGTTCCTGGAGTGGGATCACAAAAAACAAATCTTTTACATCCAAGGTTGCCATCCATGAACAGGGCACTCCCTGAAGCTGAGTTACCAGTTCCTTGATACTGGGCACAGCAGTGGTTAAAGGCTCGGTACTGGCATCTCTCTTTTCCCCAAGTCTGATCCCACCCTATGTGCCAGTAATCAACAGTTAATTGCCATCTTCATTCCAGTTTTTAGCCAAACTGGTGAATTACATGGGGTGGAAGTTTGGTGAATTGTCAATCGGTGAATTAATTATCAGTCGGTAAATTATATGGGGAGTGGGCTCTGGAGGTGATTTGTCCTTTTTCCAAATCAGCTGTAACTTCAGGAGTTCAGTGTCATGCTGCATCAGCAGCTTTTGAATGAGGGAGGGCAAGCACCGTGTGGGGTGAATGCACTGTGGTCTCTGGATTTCTTTTAGGGTCAGGGTTGAACGGGAGGACCAAACCTTGCTCTGTGTCAGCTGCCAGGTTTGGCTGCTCAGAACATTGAAACCCCAAATGTTTTCATTGTGATCTTTTGCTGCACAGTGAGGGGAGGGCACGTGCTTATCGCCATAAATTAGCCTTAGTGGTTTGGCACGTAGCACTTGCTCTGTTCACTCCAGTGATTTCAACTCTGCCCAGTTTTACAGTGTCCTGCTGTGTTAATACTGGAATTTGTGTTCCCTTACCTGTTAAAAATGTCATTAATAGTTGAGGAGGCCCACCCAGAATCAGAATTGTGGGCTTTTATTATGTATGCTCTGATAGGATTTCACCTGCTGAATTTCAGTCCAGCCTGGCTTATGGCCAAAGCACTTTTCAAGCTGAATTAGATTGAATGGGATTGTTTTTCAGCTGTGATTTCCCACTCTTCACCAAGGTTCAGTTGTCTCTTCTGTTTCTATAATGCATCTGGCTTCATACTCAGGGGGATTTGAAGGAGACTGAGAATCATCTTCCCCCAGTTTTCTGTCATTTGGGTCACCCCATATGTCTCCATCCTGTTCCTCAGGGAATATGATTAGTTTTCTAATCTGTATGATGTCAGGGGGATCAGGAGCTCACATAAGCATCACCTCTACCTTTTCTTCCAATTTTTTTTTTTTCTCCTTCTCTTCCTCTAAATATTTATGCAGTTGCTTTTCCCTATTTTCAGCTATGGCCCAATACATCTTAAATTGCTCCTTTTCTGATTTCAAAGCAGTATATTCTACCATCTGCCATTTTTTAGGAGGCAGGGTGCTCTGATTTCCTTTTGCACACAAGATCAGCGAGCCCTCAATACTGCACCAACAATTCCTTTATTGTTGTTCTTCCAACATTTTTGGGCCCATTCTATTCCCTCTCAGGATGGTGCACACTTGTGTTGACCCAAGTAATAATAACAATAATATGCAGAAACTTAGGAAAATGTCCCTGGCCTGGGACAAGGGAGAGAAGAGTGGCCCATTGTCTGTCTCCAAGGTATTTTTTGGGTCTTCCTCCTAACCAGGCAAAATTTTTATCCACCTTATGTACAGCCCAGTCTTTTCCCCTCCTCCTCCTATGTTACATATGGCATGATCTTGGTGGAGACTTGAGTAGCAGAGTCATATATGTGGCAGCATGTATTTCATTAAGCTCATTTGCCTGTGCAGTGGCGTGTGTTTCATTATTTAAACAATCCTTAATCAGGGAAAAGTTACTTTTTTAGCCATGGTGTCCTTCAAAGTTCCAGTCACAGGACTTTGTTCCGCTCCGTGCAGTTTCTCAGAGCCAAAACAGGACGATCCTATCTCAAAGGACCTCCTCCTTTGCCCAGCTCATCCTTTCTTTCTGTCCACTATGCACATCTCCATCTGCAAAGTTAACATGGAGGATACACAGTGTTGGCTGTAGATGATAAGCCTTAGCCCTTGCCTGGCTCCTTAGCCCTTAGCTCCTCACCCTGCAGCATCCTCAGGATTTGGGGTATTGTACTGTCTTTATGGGTATTCTGCCTCTGGGCATTGTGTCTCCTTGTGCATCAAGTGTTTGGCTGTGATCCCTCCTTGCTTGTTGTGTCTCTGGGTATTACCCTCCTGGGTGTCAAGCCTTGCATATTATGTCACTGGTTCTTGTGCCTTTTTGGGTATTTTGCCTCCAGGGATATCACGCCTTAGGATGTCATGCCCCTGGGTACTGTGCTTCCTTAAGTGTTGTGCATCCTTGTGCATCTTGAGTCTTGGGTGTTTTGCCTCTGGGTGTCACACCCTGGTACTGGTCCTCCTGGGGTGTCATGCCTCCAGAGGTCACACCTCCCTGGATATTGTGCCTCTCGATCTCCTCAGGGGTCACACTTCTGGTTATTGAAGTTTGGGTGCCTCTGGGTAAGATGCCCCTGGGCACTGCACCTCCGGGTGCTGTGCCTGCAGGTACAACACCTCTGGGTGCTTTGCCTCTGGGTATCTCTCTGCTTATGGTGTCTGGCAGGGCACACAGCGACACCTGACCAGCACTGGTGCGTTTAAAGTCACCGTGCCTCAGTTTCCCTCCATGACGGGTTGCTGCTGCGGGGTCTGTGGCATCCTGTACTGCCTCTCCTGCTCCCTGCCGGGCTGGTAGTGCTGTGCCCTGCTGCAAGGTGCTGGTGTGGTGTTCAAGGCTCTGGGGACATGGTCCTGGTGCCCCTACCATGGCTTGTGCCACAGGAACATGCTGGCCCTCCTTGGCTGTTGGGGCTCAGCCTCGTGCATGTGGGCAGGGCACTGTGCCCACACTGATGCCAGGGCAAGTGCCCACCTCCCTGCTCATGGGACCTCACCAAAAACCTGTCAGGTTGAGATTAGAAAAAAAAAATTCTGACTTCTTTAAAAGGAAAAAAAACTCCAACAATCCATTTGGTTTTTTTTTTATTTGTTGGGGTTTCTCTTTTTCTTTTAAATCATGAAATGACTCACACTTCTGAGCTGAAAATAAACGCGATTATGAGCTGGTGAGCCGTGACAGCACAGAGGCACAGGGTCCCTCGGAGAGCAGCCAGGGCCAGCCCCTCTTCGTGCCCCCAGATCCTCCCCTGGGGGCTGTGGGGGTCTGCTGTGGGGGCTCAGGTGGCCCTGACAGGGCTGCTAATGGAGCTAAAGTGCTGCTGTGGGGACACTGCCATCTGCGCAGCCCCCAGGGCCTCCTGTCTTTGCACTCAGAGCCGCTGCCCAGCGGCTGTGGGGACACACACGTGTGTCCCCACGTGTGCGCAGACACCAGTGGCAGCCCCCGTCACCCTCCCCGCTCCCTCCAGCACAGCGCGGCGTGGCACGGGGGGGGCCCGGCCTGGACCCCCGGTGCTGTGTGAGACACGGCCGCGTGCTGCTCTCCGCAGGGACCCCTGCAGCAGTGACACTGTGCCAGCCGTGGTCCCTGGAGCCACGCACATGGCGGGTAAGGCACCTCGAGAGCCCCCAGTGCCCTGCACGCCCCGTTCCCCCGGTACCCTGCACGCCCCGTTCCCCCGGTACCCTGCACGCCCCATTCCCCTGATACCCTGCACGCCCTGTTCCCCCGGTACCCTGCATGCCCCATTCCCCTGGTACCCCACACGCCCCGTTCCCCTGGTACCCTGCATGCCCCATTCCCCTGGTACCCCACACGCCCCATTCCCCTGGTACTCTGCACGCCCTGTTCCCCCGGTACCCCACACGCCCCATTCCCCCGGTACCCCACACGCCCCGTTCCCCTGGTACCCCACACGCCCCGTTCCCCCGGTACCCTGCACGCCCCGTTCCCCCAGTACCCTGCACGCCCCGTTCCCGTGCTCCCATCGCCCCAAGGATGGCCAGCAGCCTTCTGGGCCCCGAGGCATCCCCTTGTCTCTCCTCTCCTCGGAGGCACACGAGGTGTGGGAGCAGCCACTTCGCTCATCTGACTGCTGCTTGCCCTTGCTCCCTGCCAGCTTCCCAAGAAGGGCTGTGGGGTGAAGGTGATGAGGACCCTGTGCCAGCCGAGCCGAGGGGGTGCGGTGGCCCCCCGGGTGCCCAGCCCCAGCCTGACCCCTTGGTGCAGACGTGTCTCCTCAGGGATCTGGAGATGGGTCCCCTCGCCCAGACACAGACTCTGCGGGACTTCGAGCAGGTGAGGCCGCGGGGCGCTGGGACCCTGCATGGCACCGCCAGGGCCCTCCCGGCACTGCCGGGCGCTGGCAGGATTCACGCCGGGTGCCCCGGACACACCAGCAGGGTGTGGAGCGCAGGAGGACGGCGGGGCAGGTGGTGGCGGCCGAGGGACAGGGGCCGAGCCCGGGCGGGCGCCACGCTCCCCTCACCGCCCTCACGGCTGCGGCGCGTGGGGCCTCCGGGGCTCGGGTTTCACCAACCCGCTGTCCCCGCTCCAGCGATTCCTCAAATAGCTCTGGGAGGCGGAAAAAAAAGAGGAAAGGGAGAGCAGCGGGGCCAGCGACGGGAGCTGCGGGCGGGCAGGGAGGCTAAGGCTGTGTCCCGGCGGCGCCATGTGAGGGGTGCCGGCATGCCCGCCCCATGGAGCGCCGGCCATGGCTAACGGGTACCGCACGCTCTCCCAGCACCTCAATGACCTCAAAAAGGAGAATTTCAGCCTCAAGCTCCGCATCTACTTTCTGGAGGAGCGCGTCCAGCAGAAGGGCGAGGACAGCCGGGACGATGTCTACCGGCGGGTGAGTGCCTGTAGGGGACGGGGTGAGGGAGTTTCATCTCTTTTCTGGGAGGGAATAGGGTGAAGGGAGTGTAGCCAGGGGGGCTGCCAGGGAGGGCGTCGGGCGCTGGGGCTGGGGGAGCTGCTGTATGGGAGTTTGGCCCTCGTTTCCTTTGACAGGAGCGGGGAGAGGTTTGGGGAGGGTGTCCCCGGCCCGCTGGGGTGCCTGGGGTGGATGACAATGCAAGTTTTGGGGGCAGACAAATGGAGTGGGTACACCCCATCCTGGCGCCAACAGGCTAAAATAGCACCTGTGCCACTCACTGACAGGAGCACCCAAAGCCCTGCCGTGGCGTGGGGGTCCCCCATGCCACTAATGCTTCATTCCCGTGGGCAGTGGGGCTGGGGTGTCCAGGCAAGCGTGAGGGCATCCTACCCACCTCCTTCCTGCTCCATAGAACATTGAGCTGAAGGTGGAGGTGGAGAGCCTGAAGCGGGAGCTGCAGGAGAAGCAACAAGCCCTGGACAACACATGGTGAGTGGGGCTGGCCAAGCCCCTCACCCCGGGGCAGACTTGGTGCCCATGCCCTGCCTGTGGTGCCTTTGTGGGCACGGGGACAGGCACGGGTGCAGGTGTCTGCCTGCACCCTGCCCGTAGCAGGCAGTAGAGGGGCTTGCAATGGGGCTGGAGGGGGTTGCAATGGGGCTGGGCACACACAGGGCTCCTCTTACAGCCCTGGTGCCAGCCAAAAATAAAGGACAGCACCTGTTTGGTGGGGGAGGGCAGCGCCGTGCCCAGGGGCCATGGCACGGGTGTCTCACCGTGGGGCACTGATGGCAGGGCAGCCAGTGGCACAGCAACTGGTGAGCCCCTGGTTGTGTGGGGAGTGCTCTGGTGGGTCAGAGCCTAAACATGGCCCGGTGCTGCCAGAGGAGCCGTGTCCCCAGGGCAGGACGTGGGGGCAGCCAGGCTGAGGGCACCTAGAGTGGTACAGATCACCCAACCCGGCTGGCTTGCAGTGGAGGCTGTCACAAAGGCTGTGCTGTGCCGTGCTGTGCCATGCTCACACTGCCAAGCCACACAGTGCTGTGCTGGGCCAGGCCAGGCCAGGCCATGCCATGGGAGATGCCATGCTGTAGCAGGCTGTGGCACACCGTGCTGTGCCAGGCCATGCCATGGGAGGTGCCATGCCATAGCAGGCTGTGGCACACCGTGCTGTGCCAGGCCATGCCATGGGAGATGCCATGCCATAGCAGGCTGTGGCACACCGTGCTGTGCCAGGCCATGCCATGGGAGATGCCATGCTGTAGCAGGCTGTGGCACACCGTGCTGTGCCAGGCCATGCCATGGGAGATGCCATGCCATAGCAGGCTGTGGCACACCGTGCTGTGCCAGGCCATGCCATGCGAGATGCCATGCCATAGCAGGCTGTGGCACACCGTGCTGTGCCAGGCCATGCCATGGGAGGTGCCATGCTGTAGCAGGCTGTGGCACACCGTGCTGTGCCAGGCCATGCCATGGGAGATGCCATGCCATAGCAGGCTGTGGCACACCGTGCTGTGCCAGCTCAGGCCATGGGAGATGCCATGCTGTAGCAGGCTGTGGCACACCGTGCTGTGCCAGCTCAGGCCATGGGAGGTGCCATGCTGTAGCAGGCTGTGGCACACCGTGCTGTGCCCGGCAGGGTGGCTGCAGAGAACCAGACGAGCCGCAGCCAGGCCGCGCTCCGGCAGCAGTACGAGGAGCGGCAGCGGGAGTCGGAGCACGTCTACGAGCTCCTGGAGAACAAGATCCAGCTCCTGCAGGAGGTGAGTCAGGGGGTGGTGGGGGCCAGGGAGGAGCCAGGAGCTGCTGCCTGGGGGCTCACCCTGCTGCCATGCAGGAGGCCAGGCTGGCACGGAGTGAGGCCGAGCAGGCCACGGCGCTGGCCAGAGCTGAGGCGGAGAGATGCCGGGAGCTGACAGGGAAGCTGAAGGAAGCGGCGAGGACGAAGCAGGAGGACAGGAGTGACAATGGCTGTGGCTCTATGGCTCAGAGGTAGGTGTCCAGAACATGTCTCCTCTATGCTGCCAGCCTGTGTACTGTGCCAGTTCTTGGGGACAGCCAAGGGGCTCCTTGTGATGTGCATGACTGAGAGGCTGTGCATATCTGGTGGGGTGCAGGGGTCACCCCAGTGGGGGAGACCTGGGCTGTGGGGAAGGGGGAGCAGTCCTGAGGCTGCTCTGCTTTGGCCCAGAGACTGACCTCTGTCAGGTGTCCTGTGTCCTCCCAGGGCCAGCCCAGTTCCTCAGCATCCCATGCCCTTTTGTCACTTTCAGGAGGATCCAAGAGCTGACCGAAGAGCTGGCTTCCAGTAACCAGCTCGTGGAAATGCTGTCAGCAGAGAGGCATGACCTGCAGCAGTGCCTGGTCGTGGAAGGGCAGGTAAGTGGGCAAGGGTGGGAAAACCCCAGGGAGGAGGACATCCACTCAGGGCTTGGCTGGTTGTTGTCACCCCTGTCCCCTTCTGGGGCTGTGGCCAGGGCTGTGCCATGTTCAGCCTGGCAGGTGATTGCCAGGAGCTGGGAGGAGCAGGGGGGCTCAGAGGACACGGTGTGATCTGTCAGGGGGCAGGCCACCAGCCTGTGCAGTCCTTCTGCGGTGTTGCTCCTGTCTGCCATTTAAATCCCAAGTCTTAAAATACTCCCAGCAGCCTGGCATGGTGCCAGGCAGGATTTCGGGGCTGTGAGAGATCAGAGCAGCATGTTCCTGGCAGCTGCACAGCTCTGGCCATGCTGCATGTTGGTGGCACGGCGCTGTCCCCAGCAGCCACGGGCCATCAGTGCGTGAGCTGCCTGTGTGGTGGTCCTGCAGGGACCCTGCTCTTTGCCCACCGGGTGGCATGAGCTGCTGTGTAGGTGCTGGTGGCACTGTGCTGTGGGGATGTGCCCACCCACACTGCCTGCTGGGGCTGGGCACGAGGCAGGCTGGCACTGGGACACGGCACTGGCACTGGGACACGGCACTGGCACTGGGGTGGGGGCCTGGCACTGGGACAGGCACTGCCATTGGGATGGGGCTATGGCACTGGGGTGAGGATACGGCACTGGGACAAGGATCCGGCACTGAGACAGGTGCTGGCATTGGGACAGGGATGTGGCACAGGCACTTGGGGTGGGGACCTGGCACTGGGACAGGCACTGGCATTCGGACGGGGACGTGGCACTGGGACAGGCACTTGAATTAGAGCCAGTCACTAGTGTGTGTGTTTGTGTGTGTGTGTGGCTCTGGCACTGAGACTGCAACCCTCCGCTGTCGCATTATGATCGATCGCTGTCGTTATCTCTGTCGCGATCCCCAGCGCTACCCCTGTGCCCGGGCGCGGCGCGGGCCATTACTGCGCATGCGTGACGCGGGCGTGGCGACTACATATCCCGGTAGGCGTTGCGGGCACTGCGCATGCGCGGGAGGCTGGGCTCTGCCGCCATCTTGAAATCTGAGCCAGAAGCCGGGCGCTGCCGTGGCAGGAGCATCATCGGCTCGGGGCGGTGGGGCCGGGGCGGGCCGGGCAGGGGCAGCCCGTGGTGAGGGGCAGCCCTGGGGACGGCGGCTGCGGGGAGAGAGGGAGCAGCATCGGGGGGTCGAGCTGTGAAGTGAGGGAGCAGGACCGGAGGGGCGGGGGGGCCAGCCTGAACAAGGGGGCAGCCCAGGTGTGGCTGTGAAGATGTGAAGGAGATGGTGTAGGGTGGGATGTTTCTGTTGCATCACGAGTCCCGGTGTATCACCAACCTAAAAAGCGGAGATTAGCGCGGTGAGACGTGCCGGTGGGGTCAGGGATTGAGGGAGATGTGCTGACCTCGGGAAGGTCTCCTGAGAGCCCGCAGGAGTAGGTTCGGGTGCCGGGAGAGAGGGAGGGAGGATGAAGGAAAACTGCCGGATTTGCGGCCGGGAGCTGTGCGGCAACCAGCGGCGATGGATCTTTCACACGGCGGCCAAGCTGAATCTCCAGGTGCTGCTCTCCCACGTCCTGGGCAGGGAGCTGTGCCGGGACGGCAGGTCCGAGTTCGCTTGCAGCAAGTGTGCCTTCATGCTGGACCGCATCTACAGGTTCGACACCGTCATCGCCCGCATCGAAGCCCTCTCCATCGAGCGCCTGCAGAAGCTGCTGCTGGAGAAGGACCGTCTCAAGTTCTGCATCGCAAGCATGTACCGCAGGAACAACGACGACTCCAGCACAGAGGACAGGGCTGGGGAGGGGACTGTGGACCTTTCCAACCTGCCCGATGCACGATACGCAGCCCTCCTCCAGGAGGACTTCACTTACTCTGGGTTTGAGTACTGGATGGATCACGAAGAGCACGGCCTGGAGCCACACAGCTGCCACGGCTCCGAGGGAGCGGGGAGCCGCCCGCGGCGCTGCCGGGGCTGTGCCGCCCTGCGCGTGGCCGACGCCGACTATGAAGCCATCTGCAAAGTGCCCCGAAAGGTGGCCAGGAGCATCTCCTGCGGCATGTCCAGCCGCTGGTCGGCCAGCATGGGCAACGAGGAGTCATCTGTGTGTGATGTGGCCGAGTCCACCAGCTCCAGGGTGGCTGTGGATGGGGACAGCATGGAGGAAGGCACGCCTGCGTCCTCTGTCGAGTCTCTGGACACCACCGTGGAGGCCAGCCCTCCGCAGCAGAAGGATGAAGATGCGGATAAGGGGGTGAAAGGGAATGGGAAATGTGACGATTTCTCGGACGATCGCATGACTCCAAGCTCTTCGCTGAGCGGCAACAGGCTGGAGCTGGCCCTCAATTTGATCAAGACTTTGGACTACAAACCCCTTCAGAGCCCCCGAGGCAGCCGACTGCCTATTCCTGTGAAGTCCAGCTTGCCCCCTCCCAAGCTCGGCCGTGACTTGGCAGATGGCAGTGCTTCTGCTGGCTTAGCATGTGCTGGTTCTGCCTTCCTGAACACAGACAGAAAATCGTTTTCCAGAGCTCCTTTGGGCCCTCCCCTGGAAATTTCTGAACTGCAGGAGCTGTGGGATGACCTCTATGAGGATTATATGCCGCTGAGGGTACAGGTAGAGGTCATAGTGCTGCCCTTCCATTGAGCATTGTCCTCGTGGCCCAGTGCTGAGCCCACTGGGGATTCTTCTGTGCTGAGATAATGCAGACAGCCACGTGTGGCTGAACGGGGGCTAAGAATAGGCAACTCGGTCCTTTTTAGGTGTGCTGCCTCTCTCCTCAGTCATTCTCTTGTCTCCTGTTTCCTCCCGGTGTTCTGGGAAATGAACTCTCCCTCCCTCCATCAGCCCTCCCTGACAATGCAGCCTGCTAGGTGGGTCTAAGCTCTTTGTCATTTCCCTGCTGAGAAAACACCAGTTTCACTTCATCTTTAAGTTTAAAGTCGGTGTGGCTTTTATCCACAGCGAGAGGGAGTATTTTAAGCTTCTGGGCATGTGTTTTCTGGCAGATGTGTTTTCTTTGTGCCTGAGTAATGGTTGGAGTGTGAGGAACGCCTGCCTCCAGCCCTGCCTCTGCAGGTCAGGTCTGCTACCTGCCAAACATGCAGAGCCACCCAGGCATCTGTGGCGTGTGCCCTGAGGAAAAGGTGTTTTCCTTGCAGGTGGATTTGTGCCAGAGGATGACTTTAGGTTTGGTATTCAAGATAATTGGTTTATTTTCTGATCCTTTGTAAAGATCTATCAATTAGTGGCAGGTGTTGCTGAGAGGGGATGAAAGCTCCTGCTTTCAGGATGCTGTTATCTGTCTCGATAGAAGTCCTAGCTCCAGGTTGCCTCTGTTTCGCTGGCTTTAATGAAATGTTCTTTTATGCAGCATGCAGTCAAAAAGCTGAACTTGTAACTTCTTTACCACTTTCCATAATGAATAGAAGGCCTCAGTCAGCTTCAATTCAGGAATATCCATGTCAGCCTAATTGCATTCCCATTAGCAGCCTTAGTGCTGCCTAATGCTGTAGGTAGCCTGGGGGATTAGGAAAATGCTCGTTTATTACTATGGCAACTGTGGCAGTGCTGAATTGCTCTTCCTCCTTAGCCGGTTGCTTGCTGCCCCATCTGCTCGGGCGTTTCCGGGAGCTGTGTGCTTTTTTCCATAAAAGCCTGCTCGAGAAACGATGCTGGGGAGGAACGCAGGAAGACTAGTTTTCATCTGGAGCACAAAGGCATCGCGCTGGCAGCCGGCAGCTGAGGATGTGAACCAGGGCATCGTGTCATTTGCTGATGATTGTCGCTGCTAGGCGTGTGTTTGCAGGATAAAAATGGGCTTTCTCTGAAGAGCGTGGCGTGTTTACAGGTTGGCTTTGTGTCACACATGGCCATCCTTATCTAGGAACTTTTTTGAGGAGTTTCTCCGGCCTCTGCCGTCCGACCAGCCCTGCCAGGAATTTATCCGGCGGGATTTTTTACTGCCGGTTCCTTGCCGTGACAGCAGCAGCTCTTCGGCACAGGGTCTGGCCGAAGGGGGAAGGGCTTAATCCTTCGGATGGCTTGAAGGGCAAAAATGGGAAGGCAGATGCAGCTAGTAGGCTGAATAGTTCTTGCACAAATGATTTTTCTTTCAGTTTGTAAAAGCAACGCCCTTCCCGTAAGTCAGGTGCTGCTGCTGTCCAGCGATTCCTGTGCATAAATGTGAGAGGAACATCTAGCATATATGGGACCACAGTTCTCTTAGTGCTTTTGCTGTTCTTTAAATTTATTCTGGTGTCAGGGCATGTGACCTCGTAGGTACTGTCTTCCCGGGGGTTTTCTTGAACCGACAATTCCTCCCCTTCCCCAGCACAGCCCCATGGAAGTGGCACCAAACGGGGCCTTTGTGAGACAGTCCCACGGTGCCCTCCGGACAGCCAGGCTCTTCCCCGCTGTGCTGGGCAATCTGAGCCTGGCAGGCTCAGGGAGTGCCGTGATTATTGTTTCTTAAAGAAGTGTTCTGTTGGGGTCAGTGTGTGCTGACACTGCTGGGGCTGTGCTGAGGAGAGATTGGCAGTAAAATGCTGATGTTGGAGAAGTCGCCATGGCTGCAGGGAGGCACGAGAGAGGCAGCTTAGGCTTTGGAACTTTGGACTCTTGAGCTGGCTCTGCCTTTCCTCTCCCTGCTCTTAGTTCTTTCCAGATTTTCTGCCTTTTTTCTTCTTTTTTTTTTTTTTTAACTTGAAAATTGAGGAAATGTGTTTTTCTTTTTCACCCCCCTCTGCTTTAATCAACCTTTTTTCAAAATACCTGCTGTGACAGATTCCAGCAGCTCTCCCTATCTGATCCAAAGCCTTCTGGCAGAGAAAATTTGTAATCACCATGACAGTAAGTTTTCACTGAAATCCTAACAAAACATCAGGGTAAAGGGGGGTGTTACTTCTGTCTGTGAGAGGCAGTGCACAGATCTGAGGGAGCTCCCCTGTGCTGCATGGCTTCCCCACAGACAGTGTTTCTGTGGCTCCTGAGGATGAGGATTCAGCCTGGCAGAGCTAATTGGAGCTGACTGTTCTGGCTGTGCTGCACTGCCTGGAGCTGGTGCCTGTGTCTGTGCTCCAAAAAGCCCTGCCATGTTTCCATGGCCTCTGTGCTGCATCCCTGCAGCCCTTTCCAGGGCTCCCACCCAGAGCAGGCACCAGTGCAGTCAGTCTTGTGTCACTGTTAATATCCAGGAATACTGAAGGAGCCCTGTGAGGGCTGGGATGGAGTGCTGCCCTAAGGAGTTAACTCACTGGGCGGGAGACAGCAGAACTGTAAGGAGGGATGACAAGGGATTAGTGTTGTGCTCAGCCAGGCGGCTCTGGCAGGCCACGTGTCACAAAGCAGGCTGTTTACATTCCCAATAAATGGGTATGTGTCATGAAAAAAATCTCAGCTGTGGCGCTGAATTCGCTGCTGTTTGAGGAGCTGCAAGGAATTGTACACGGTGTGGGTGCCAGAGCAGGGGAAGTCATGAAGGAGAGCCCAGATCACAAGTGGAGGGTTCAGAGCAGGGGGTGGCTGCTGGGTCATGGCAGGAGGGGAGCTGGTGGGAAGGATTCAAGGTTGTAGGCTTGATAAAGACACAGCAGCTCAGCAGAACACAGGAACCATTTCAGTGTGGGTTTTGAAGCTTTTTTAAAATCCCAGCAGGGCACATGGGAAGGGAGAGCAGGTTTCAGGGACATGGCTTGGGTGTGGGGAGAAGATCCATCACTAGCCCACAGACAGTGGTTAGAGCTAAACAAGCTGCTGGGCTTGTGGTGCAGCAGTGAGGAGAGACAGGGAGCCCAATCAGAGCCTTGGGGCACCAGGGCACTTGTGGCAGATGAGGCAGAGAGCTGCCAGGTGCCAGCCTGCCACCCAGCTGAAGGGAGACGGGCAAAACGATGTCTCAGAGCCAGTTAGAAAAGCACATGGGGCATGTTTAAACCCGTGCTGCAGGGTCAGTGATGGCTGACAGCTGAAGAGAAGAAACCAGTGCAAGGGTCTCATTTTTCACTGTTTTTCTCCTTTCAGAATCTGCAGGATGAACGTCAGCAGCCAGCTCCAGGTAGTGCTGCAGCAGGGGAGCACGTGTCCGATGTGCGTGCGGCTGAGCTGCAGGGCAAACTCCAGCACTTTGAAGCTGCCAACAAGGTATTTCTTCATGAGGAGCACATCCAGTGCTAGTGAGTCTGATGTGGTTAGTGTCAGAGGGTGCCTCCTGGCCTGGCTGGAGGCAGGTACCTGCACCACTGTCCCAGCAAGGGTGTGTGCTGGTGTGTGATTCTCAGTACTGTTGTCTGCCAGCTTCAATTAAAAGCATTTGCCTTTTTTTTTCTTTTTTTTTTTTTTTTTTTTTTTTTTCTGCAGCTGGGCTGTGTAAATTTTTCATATTTAATTTTGCAAATCATTTTGAAAGAACTTTCCACTTCCTTGGTGAGCCTTCCAGGAGCTGGTGAAGGAGAGATGCACAGGGCTGTTTCCCTTTCTCTTGGATTTGTGTGGGCTGAGCCTGGTGTAGGAGAAAGGGAGTCTCTGGTTTAATTTCTGTTTGTTTTTTTTTTTTTTTCCAAGCAGCAAGGGAAATCAAGATAGAGGGGGTCCTGCTTTCATTTCTGTTTAAATACTTGGGAAAGAAGCATGTATCTGAGTTCTCTTGAGGCAGATCACTATTAACACATGTTGAGAAAGGTGTATGTTCTTAATTGTGCTCTTGAACTCTAAGGTAAATTTACATTCTCTGGAAAAACAGGTTAAGTGTGGAAAAAAATGGGATGGAATATTTATTTAAATCTGGGGATGGCCATAAGGTGCTGCAGCTGCCTGGACTGCAAGGCTTGATGGAAATAGAGACCCAAGGCCCAGTAAATGCAGTCAGAAGTGTTTAAACAGGTTAGAGGGAGTGTCTCAGAGAAGAGATAACAGGACAGGTGTGTAAACTAATGAACAACAGGAGGAAATTATGTGGCAGTCCCAGCTCCTTCAGAAGTTGAGTCCTGAGTTAGTTCATAGGAAGAGGTGTATCATCCAACTTCAAGAATGCCAACAGGCAGCAGTTTAAAAATGCTAGTAAGCACTTGTTTAACTGCACAACCTGTGCTGTGTCGTGGGCTTTATGGTGAAAGCAGCAAGCTGTCCTGAAACTGTTTGAGTGGGTGGTGTTCTCTTTAGGGTGAGTGTGCCAAAGGCAAACGTTTCTCAGGTTGTAAGCCAGCCATGGAGACTGGTGAGAGGTTCCCCTTTGCTTTGCAGCCATGCTGTTGGCACACTGGCAGTGGCCAGGCTCTTCTGTGCTGAAGCCAGAACTTAGTGCTAAATAAGCCACTGATTTGATCAGTGAATGTGTAGCTTCTTCATGCTGATATTTTTCTTTCAGATTTTTGGGAGGATTTGGGGCTGAAGCAGCCCCTTTCCTTTTGAGGAAACAGAAACAAACGATAGAGACTGGGAGGCAGGGCTGCTGGGCAGCCTGAGTGAGGACTCTGCTGGAGTATGTGAGAGGCAGTATGATCTGTGAGCCCAAGCCTGAAACTCTGCCCCGCACCTGAGGGAGCAGAAGCACTGCAATAAGTCCTGTGAAGGGCCTTTGTATTTACTCACCGGTCTCCACCCAGCTCCAACGGCTTTTGCAGACTCTAGAGGGAGCCACGTTGATCTCCATGTGGTCAACACCAGGGCTGTGTGGAGTAAGGAGTGCAGGGAGTCTTAAGAGTGTTTACATAGAGCATTAAGCAGGATTAAATAAACCCAACCTCTTTCTGTCTTCAGTTGTTACAGGAAAAGCTGAATGAATTGAATTTCGAATTAAAATCTGTTCAAGAAACATCACAAAGGCAAGATCGTACAATCCAGAGTCTGAACGAGGCCCTGAAGGGCAAAGAGAGTAAGGTAATAGTTAGGGTGGGCAGGGTGGTGCTCACTAAAACAGGGAACTGTGCTCTAGCCCTGTGGGCAGTGGCTGAAAAGGAATGCTTGGGCCACTGCTTGGCGTCCTGCACCTCAGTAAATTATTTCTTGCAAAGCCTCTTTCACGTGGTGCTGAGGTGTGGTAATCCAGGCTGGAGGCTTGGGATGGGAGAGTTTGTGCTTGGTTTGCCACTGACTGGGCCTCCTGTGCTTGGACTCAGACAGAGGAGCTGTACCACATCATCGAAGGGCAGAATGAGACCATGGCCAAGCTGCGGGATATGTTACACAGAAACCAGCTGGGACAGCTGCAGGTGTGTCCTGGAAAGCCTCAGATACAGCAGGCTTCGTTCTGGAGGGATCCTGGCTTTTTAATCCCTCACATGAAGAGAATCTCTGAGTTTCTCTGAACCTTGCTTTTTGGCAGGTGTCAGAGAGCCCACTGTCACCCCAGGAGCAGCAAATGTCACTGCTGGATCTTCAGAACACACTTTTCTGCACCAAACTGGAGGTGCAGAAACTGAAGAGAGCTCAGCGCCAGAAAGATCATCAGCTGGCTGAAGCCAAGAGAGCAACCCAGCTCCTGGAGACCACGGTCCAGGAGGAGGAGCAGCAGAAAGAGGCAACCTGGAAACACAATCAGGTATGACAGACACTTGGCCTGGAACTTTCTAGGTTTACACAACCAAGAAGCACAGATGTAGGCAATACTCTGCTCTCGTTCATCATTTCTGCTGACAGCAGACTGGGCACACTTGCCTAACCCCTTGTCACATGTGGCAGGGAAAATTCTCCAGCCTCTTCAGTGTCATAGCTGAGGATTAAGAATCAGCAAAGACCCTTGATAGTGGGTATGTTGTCACCTGTACATCATTGGCTGGTGCAAATGTCCATCTCTTTTTGTGATGTTCATGTCCCCTGCTGCACAGCTTAGCTGTGATTGACTAAAGCTCTGCCTGTGGCCAGATCAAGGGCTTTAGATGGATGGATACCCTGGGCAATGAAATAAATTCAAACACCGTGGCAGTGTGTTTTGAGATGTGAAAGTTGTAGCATTGCAGAGCATTTTTAGCTGTTCCCACAGCCCTTTCTTAGATTGGCCTGCTTTTTATGGTTGTGTTGAGCACTGAATTCCAAGGTATGTGCTTTTTCCTTGCAGGAGCTGCGTGCTGTGGTGCAACAGCTGCAGGCAGAGCTGCAGGACAAGGCTCAGCAGCTCCAGACTTTGGAGTGGGAGAAAAGCCGTGAGCTGCAGGCCCAGGAGCAGAGAGTTCAACGTTTGACTCAGCAGCTGGCTCGCAAGGAGCAGCTTCTGCAGGTGAGATGCAGGAAGATCTGAGTTGAGCATAATTAAATGGAGTCCCTGATCCTACTTTGGTATTTGGCCATGCAGAAGTCTGTCTGTAGCTTTCATGTATGCCCTTTGAAGTAAGGAAGGAAGGAGAGGCTTCTGGGCCCCCAGTGTGGGGAATAAGGCACAGGTAACCATGTACCTCAGCCCACAGCAATGCCTGGTGAGCCCTGGCAGGTGCTAGTCAGCCAGCCCCAGTTGCTGGGACTACCACCCTGTAATGTGAAGGCTAGAGCAAACAATGGGTGGAGGTAGTTATCCTGAGTCTCCTGTGCTGCTCTTGGGGTGGGGGAGGTTTCTGTACTGTCAGTTGTTCCAGAGGGTGTGTGTGTGATCTCTAGGAGTCCAGGGAGCTTCTGCAATGCCAGCAAAGTTTGGAGAAGAGCCCTGCAGCCATGAATGCCATGTTGGAGAAACTGCAGCAGCGTGTCAGTGACAGGGATGCTGCTCTGGAGGTGAGCACATAGTGTAAGCAGTGTTTCAGTTGTCCCTGAGGCTCAGCCTTTGGTTACCATCAGCCCCAGGCTGAGCCCAGGGGTGACCATACCTTCTGCATGCTCTTCATGGCTCATCCTTTGAGAGGGGTCCCCCTGGCAGGGGGAGCTGCAGTCCAGCATAGAGGGAGTGTTGGCTGCAGAGCCCCCTCAGCCCATTCTGTGATCCCTCTGCCACGCAGCGAGCAGGTGGATGAGAAGTTCTGTGCCCTGGAGAAGAAGGAGCAGGAGCTGCAGCAGCTCCGTGTGTCGGTGCGGGAGCGCGGCGCAGACCTGGAGAGGCTGCGCAGTGTCCTCTCCAGCAACGAGGCCACCATTCACGTGAGTGCTGGGGCCTGGGCCTGCACTGTCCAGCTGTGGGGACAGGGTGTTGGACAGACCTTCCTGTGCACGCTCTGGGGAGAGTGTCTGCAGGTGTTGGGCTTCCTCTGGCCTGGCGTGTGGGGCAAGTTCCTGGGTCACTCTTGTTTCTGGGCCGGGCATAGAGGGACACCTGGAGCAGATGGGTGGATCTGTGTGACTCTGCTAGCAGTAGAGACTGGAATTTCCAGTTTTGCTTGAGTTTCTGTCACTGCTTGAGCTGCTTCTGTTGTGGTACTCAGAGCCTGGAGAGCCTCCTGAAAGCCAAAACCCTGGAACTGGAGCAGGTCTCAGCAACCTGCCAAAACCTCCGCTGGCTCAAAGAGGAGATTGAGGCCAAATCCGGCAGCAGGCAGAAGGAGCAGGAGGGGATCATCCAACAGCTGCAGACCTGCCTGCATGACAGGAACAAGGAGGTGGAGGTAAGGCCTTAGCTTGGCTTCCTGAGCTTTCAGCCAGTTTGTCCGTAGAGAGAGTGGTCCCAATCCAGAGGCTGCTGCCTGCCTCACCTGAAGCTGTGCTCAGTGTTTGGGGGCTGGCTGCTTTTGGCACTTGAACACATCTGTGCCAGCTGACACTGCTCCCTCAGCTACACCCAGGCTGGAGAGTCCTTGAACAACTTCCAGTCTCTCTCCTTTCCTCCCCCTTGCTCAGGAACTTACAGCAACTCTGCTGTGCAAGCTGGGCCCCGGGCAGAGCGAGGTAGCAGAGGAGCTGTGCCTGCGTCTCCAGCACAAGGAGAAGATGCTGCAGGATCTCCTCAGTGACCGGAACTGTCAAACCATGGAGCATGATGCTGAAATTCGGGAGCTGCTGCAGGCTCTGAGCACCAAGGAGCAGCAGAGCAGAGTGAGTTTTGTGCACTTCCACAGAGGGAGGCTGAGGTGGGGGGCCCTGACTTCTGTTAAGCAAAGAGAAGCCCCTGAGTGGGCTCAGTGAAATAGAGGAGTTTGTTCCTCTGTGCAAGAGAGGCTGCTGAGCAGAGGTGGGAGGGCTGCACTGGAGTGGGTGTGAGTGGCCAGGAGCGGGAACTGCCAGGCTGGTTTGCAGAGTCTCCAGCGACAGATAAACACTGAGATGGTTTCCCTTAGTCTCTAAGGAAGAAGAGGGACCAGGATCCTACCCCTGGCCATGGCCCTATCCCTAATTTCCCCCCTCGATCAGGTGGCTGCAGAGAAGATGGTGCAGGCTTTGGCTGAAAGGAGCTGTGAGCTGCAACTGCTGCGCCAGCACATGTTGGGGAAGGACCCTGTTGGGACCCAGTCAGCTGGTGCCAGGCCACTGAAGCAGGACAAACAACCCATACAAGTAAGAATCATGCACTGTGTTTCTCTGTCTGTGGCCTTGGGGCTTCAGAAAGACCTGATTGCCACAGAAGGAAATAGGAGAGAGAAGAGCACACAGAGAATGATAGAAATGAAAGCTAAGATTAAGGAAAAGACTTCCTAGAGGAGGAGAAGAAACTGAGGAGCAGGAATGCTGCCTGAATGTTCTGATCTTGATTTCACCAGCTTTTGTCACTCAGTGTCTCTTTTTGTTTTGATGGAGCAGTAATTAAACCCTGGGGCACATGAGAGTATGAAGACATCCACCCTTTCGACCTTCCAGCATTGACCCGCTCCTTCCTTGGGCTGGGCTGCCTTGCTGTATTGTAATCCCCTCCCTGACATTGTCACATTCTGGAGGGGACAAGAGAGCTAAATTTAGGTCCCACTAATTCTTGGCAGGGCCTGCTGGCTGTTTGCTGTCTCTTCCACAATTGGAGTTGGTATTTTTAAAGCAGCTTTGCTAAAACCCCCTTTGAGGCTGAACCACAGCTCCAAGGCTGCATATGCCATGGCTCCTACTTGAGCAGCTGTTAGTGGTTTATTGGTGAGCTGTTGAATGTTTTTAAGCAGCTGTAAACAGGTTTCTATTCCCAGCTCTAGAGACTTCCAGGGATGTGTTTTCCTTCCTGGTGGTCCCTTTGGGCCACATCTGAGATAAAGATGAGTCTCAGTTGAAAGAGTGTCTTGCTGCAATTGAGTGAAGCTGTTGAATCTTTACCGTGAAGACAGTTGCTGCCAGCAGCTTCCCAGTGCCAGATAAAACAAGGCCAGTGCCCTCTTCCCCACACATACAATTTCTGGGTGCAATTCACTTGTTCCTGCTGCCTGGCTATATCCCCTTCATTGTTTTTTCACATTTTAAAGGTGTCAACAGAACAAGCAGCAGCTTTGCTGCAGTCCTGGAATTCTGGGGAAGCTGTGTGTTCTCTATGAAAATGCAAACCTGCAGACTTTTATGTTTTCAGGAGATACTGCAAAGAGCTTGTGGAGCTACAGTCATTGCTGTATCCCCACAGGAGGACAGCAGCTGCAGGACAGAGGGAGGTGAGTGTGGGACAGCTTCTTTTGAGGTCCCCAAATATGACTGGGGCTTTCTGATGTGGGGGAAACATGATTACATAAAACTGAGGAAGAGTAGAGATCTTTGAACAAGAGGATTTTGAAATAAAGCTCTGCCTCTCTTCTGGGTGATGTCTGAGGATGGGAGTAAGGGAAAGAGAAAGGCTGCTGTTGGGTTTGAGCTGAGGTGTTTCTACTCAAGATCTGATGCCCTGCACTGGAGAGTTTTTGACTTTGTTTCAGGCTGAGCTGAGACAAGTGTAACTGTTTTGGGTTTTGCTTTGGGATCAGTGCACTTGAACTTTGCCGTGGGTAGGACAGCAGGCCTGTGATGTTGCCATTGCTTTCAGCTGCTGTTGGAAGATCAAGCAGGGAAGAAGAGCATTTATTAAGAAACAATGTGATAGGGAGCACAAGCACCAGGGCCCTGTCTTGGCAGAGAGGGATTGTGTGTGACCCTGGGGTCTGAATTGGCACATGATGTTCCTGCAGTAACCAAGTTGTCTTTGCAGTTACAATGTCAGCAGCAGAACTGGAGAAGGATCTTGTCAATGCCAAAGAGGAGCTGGAGCTAATGGCAAAGAAGGAAAGGGAAAGCAGGGTGAGTCTGTGATGGAGCCTGTGCTGATCTCCTTTGCTTCTGGGAGATCTTAGGGCTGCCCCTCACTGGAGGTTTTGGTCCCTACTCTTGTGAGGGTACCCCAGTGGGAGGAACGGGGCAGAGTCCTGCAGGGGGTGTTGGCTTTCAGAGGTCTCTGAGGGGCTGCTCTTCCCTCTGCAGCACGAGCTGACTGCTCTGCAGGCTGTCATGGCTGCACAGGAGGAGGAGCTGCAGGTGCAGGCCTCGGATATCGAGTCCTTGACCAGAACCATCCAGATGAAAGAGGACCTCATCAAGGTGAGATGCTGTGCTAGGCTGGATCAGTTCCACCTGGGAAGGCTGCAGAAGAGTCTCTTCACCCCCCACATCCTCAGAGCAGCGTGCCTGGCTGTGGATGCTGTTGCTGGTTGGCCTGTAGCTCTCTGGGTTCCTTTGGCCAGAAGGCAAAAACCCCAAACCCCCAGACTGTTCTGACTTGGTATTTTGCTCTTTCTGTACCAAACACCCTCCTTCAAGTCCTTTAATCAGAATGCACTGTTCTTGTGTCCCTTCTTGGTTCTTACTGAGCACTGTGGTCTGTGCCTAATCCACTGTTGGTGCTTTGGCACATTTTTCTTGGAAGACCTGGATCTTTCCAAACACTGGAAACTTCTGGCAATTGCATTCCGGGGAGGTTTGTGAAGGTCCAGCTGTCTGTTACTGATCCCTTCCTCACTGAGCTCTTCTGCTGTTTGTTGGGTTTCAGGATCTGCAGATGCAGCTGGTGGATCCTGAAGAAATTCCAGCCATGGAAAGGCTGACACAAGAAGTGCTGGTGCTTCGGGAGAAAGTGGCCGTAGCAGAGTCCCAAGGACAGGAGGCTACTGGAAACAGAAGGCAGCAGGTAGTGTGCCAGTGGGGCAAGCTTGGATGTGTTTGTATTTCTGCTGGTGCTCAGTTATGAGGCTTTGTTTTCAGCCTTTGGATGTGCCAGGATGTGCTTGTTCTTGGAAGCATTGTGGTTGTGGGAATACAGAGATCAGTTCTCTTTAGCACTTGTCCAAAGGGCAGAGTCTTTTGGGAGGCCAGGGATGACATGGGCCAACTTGAACACAAGCAAGAGAGGAAAGGGAACCCCCAATTTGTCAGGGACAAGATACCTCCTTTGATTTCTGTCTGTGTTTAAGAGCTGCACCTTGTCTCATCTCTCCAAGCAGTTGTTACTGATGCTGGAGGGGCTGGTGGCTGAGAGGAATCGGTTAAACGAGGCTCTCCAGGCAGAGAGGCAGCTCTATGGCAGCCTGGTGAAGTTTCACACACACCCAGACAGGTAAGTGGGGCTGCCTTGGCTCTGTGCTGCTGCCAGGGCAGACGTGGGTGGTCCAGTGGAACAATCCCTGAAGCAGGGATCATTCTGCAAGTCCGAGTTTTCAGTGGGGGAAGGGGGAGTCTAGGCAAAGGATCAGCCAAATGCTTCTTTCAGAGTCCCAAGTTTTAGGCTGCCTTTTTCAGGCTGCACTGGCCAGCTTTAATGGCTCCCTAAACTCCCCCCACTGCCATGGGATTTCAGTCTCTGTTCCTTGGCTCATTTTTTCCCAACTCAGCTTCCCACCCACACTTGGCCACCTTTCAGAGACTGCTGTCAAATTCTCAACCAACTGTTGGGCTGATAAGGATCTCTCTAGGTGCTTATCCAGGCAGTTGCCTGTCCCCTGATTTAATCCCCTGCCCTTCACAAGGCTGCAGCCTCTGAGATATTTGAGCTACCTGATAGCAAGGGAGCACATAAGTGGAGTGCTTGGGAAAGTACTGCAGAACAGCTGTGCCTCCGAGGCCCCTACCACTGCGGCCTGGGGCCTTTTTTGGAGGTGGCTGTGCTCTGGGGAGGTTCGAGGTGAGGCAGGAGGTGGCTGAGCTGCCCGGGAGCCGGCGGGGGCTGTGCCTGGCGGGGGCTGTGCCTGGCAGGGTGTGTCCCTGCGGGCGGGGCCGGTGCGGGTGCGCTGGCTGCCGCCTGTCTGACCCTCCTCCCCGCTGTCCGCTCAGCGCTGCCAGAGACCACGCCCTGCAGGTGGAGCTGGAAGGGGTCCACGAGCTCCGGGGACAGCTGGAAGAAGCTCTTGGAAGAAGCCTGGAGTGTTTGAGCAGGCTGGAGACGCAGGGCGCCATAGGAGGTGGGGAACAGGAGCGTGTGAGAGTCCTACCCCAGCATGCCTTCTGAGCACTGGCGCTCACCCACCTGCCACGGAAACGGTTCACTAACCTGTCTCACTGACTCTGAGCTTTGGTACTGAGTGATGGTACGAGAGAACTGCTGCAGGGCTTTCTTGTTGTTGTTGTTTTGGGGTTTTTTTGTTTTATTTTTGAGCTGCTTTGGAAACGGCGATCAGTGCAATCCACCTGTGTCTCGTGTATGTTCCTGTCTGACCCACCCTGGTGGCCACTGATGTATTTGCACATTCAAGTCATTCCATTTTAGTTATTCCCCTCTATCTCCCTTCTCTTCCCACCACCATGGGCCAAATAAAGATTCCCTATCCCTGAAGGAAACACCAGATGTTTTCTATCATCTCCCAAGTGCATGAGTGTGAGTTTTTGTATCCCCTCACCATTTTTCTTACCCAGTAACATCCACCCCTTGGGTTGATGGTGGCTGGCCCAAAGGGAGACAGTGTATATGGAAAAGTGCCTTCCAGAGACGGAGAATTCAAGACCTGGGGACACTTGCCTGGGCCTTTTATGCCAGACTTGAGCGTAGAACCAGAAATTCACTTTATGCTTAAACCAAATCCTACTCCAGTGTTCATGACTTTACTGGCTGGCTTTTTTTTTTCCTGATTATGAGTTGTTTCAACCTAACTTGAAAGTGCCTTCATGGGAGAGCTTCCTCCTCTTTTTGACAGATGGTTTGGGGGGGCTGAGACCTGTCCCTGCTCCCAGGGTCTGGGCTGGGTCTGCTCCCTCACTCGTACGTGCACATATCCCTTACATGCTCCACGTGCCCCTTGGGCCATGGACAGGACCCTGTTTCCGAGGTGCTGGCGTCTGTCCACCTTGGCACCACTGCATACCTTTTCCAGGGCCTCTTCCACCTCCTCTGGGAATGTGGGAGCTCATGTGAAAGCTGAAAAACAATAGCAACAACCTTCCACTGACCAGGGCTTCCTATGTACAGTGGGCTGTGGATCTGCTGTCTTGTACTCAATCACTTCTCCAAATGGCAGGAGCAAATTTTGCACCTCTGAGCATCTGTTTGTGCTTGCTGGGGAGGCTGAACTAGGGGCAGGCAGAGCAGAAGAACTCTGTGGTGCTGGGCTGCACACCTGGACCTGTGACTGCTCTGCTGCACGGCTCCTCGCAACTGCTTCAGCTGGCACCGCCTGTCCCGTGCCCTGTGCTGCCCTGAGGGCTTCTCCTCCCTGGGCACAGGGGAGGCAGCAGAGCTCTCCCTTTGCACCAAGCAGCTCAGCACTGCACCTCTGGCTCAGCACTCAGCTGTGCCCTGACCACAGCAGTGCCCCATGGCTTGCAGGGACACAGCTGGGAGCTGATGAGCAGCTCTGGATTTCGTTATCTTTCCCATTCTTGTGTTTCACCTCATTCCCTTCCTCTCACTTCTCTGCATAGCACCATCTTCTCTCATCTTTTTGCTTCTCTCTTTGTAGAAGCCTTTGTGTCCCTGTTCTTACCTTTCCATTTTCCCTCTGCCATCCTGGCACTGATGCCCAGCTGGCCCCCTGGTCCCGTGGATACCATGGAGCCCGGGACCCAGCCCAGACTCATTGGCATGGCCTGAGACGAGTCTTGGCTGGTGCTCAGGTGTCTCCCTTCTCCACCTGTGTCTGTGTTTTGCTGTAGATCTGTCCTTGCCTCTGCTAGCATCCCTGCTGTGAAGTGCCCCTCAGGGGCAGGGTTATCCTAGGCTCGGGTGCCCCAACTTTTCTGGCCTCTTCTTTAAGGCCTCCTCTTATCCCTGATAGTCCTGGCTGAGCATTCCCTGCCTGAGCTTGCCCTCTGTCTAACTGTGAAATGCTTTGTGCTGTCTCGTAGCTCTTTGTGGAAGTTATTCCTCCCTCTCTGAACTTCCCCAAGGCCCTTGCTTCCTGTCCCTTGTTCCCAGCAGTGTGAAAGTTCCTCTGCAGCCAGTGCACCTGAGTGTCCCATGCTTGTGGGCCTGGACAATTTGCAAGCATGTAGCTAATTCTCTGTGCCTTCAGCCTGGGCTAAAGCTGGGGGAGTCTGTGGAAAAGTATGGTTGTGGTGGCATCTCTTGTCTCCTAGCTGGTGGCACACAGAGCTGAGCAGCCTGGTGTGCTGCTGCTGTGATGGGGGGTTCAAGCACGTGGTGACCACCAGCCTGGGGACAGCTGCCCTGTGTGCACACATCTCTGCTCCTCAGCACCAGCTTCCCATTCTGCCCCTTGTTTTTAGTTTATTTTGGGGTCCTTTTTCCCTGAGAATTGCACCCCCTTTTACTCCTCAGCCCTGGAGCGCTGGAGCCGTGCAGAGCTGCGGGCAGTGGTGAGAAGTGGGATGCTGGGCCCTGGCACAGGAGCTGGTTCTCCCATGTTACCAGAGCAGCTGTGTGTCACCCTGCTGTGTCACCCTCAGCCACCGTGACCCACTTTGAGAGCCTTGTGGCCCTCAGCCCCCCAGCAAAATCTGCGCCCCCCCGTCTCCATCCCCTCACCCTTCAGGGCCCCACAGGCACCGCTGCCGCCCTGGCTGCTTCAGCAACCAGCAGGTTCTGTCCCTGGGGGCTCACGGGGCTGTGCTTTGGCTGTGCCGAGTGCCACCTACAGGAGCTGCTTCTTCCCTGCGGTGCTGCTGTCGCTTACAGCTGTCGCTGAGCGCTTTGCTCCCAGAGGAGCATTTCTCCGTGATGGCTGTCCTTGCTGTGCTCCCTGGGGCAGTGACGGCTGGCTGTGCTCCCCGGGACACGGCTGCACCCCGTACAGGGTGATGTCTACCCAGATTCAGCAGTGAGGTTTTCCCCCACATTTTTGCAGCCTCATGGCACACGAGGGTCTCCCGAGTGTGTCCCCATTTATGAGAACAGTGCCCTGTGCAAGTGCCTGCTCTGCTGCAAGGCACGTTCCTGGCTGGTCCTTGGCTATTCTTTCTGAGAGCCAGATGCATCCCTGCTGGCTTCCCCCTCACCAGTGCTGCTCGGCATCTCTCCTGACAGCACCTCTCTGTGTTCCTCCCTCTGTGTTCTGCCTTACCTGGAAGCTCCAGAGTTGATGGTGATGGATTTGGCCACAGGCAAAGCAGTTACCTCCCCTTTGGTGCACAGGCAGCTGTGGAACCTGGCCCTTCACAGCCCTAGGGGATAGTCTTGGGCCCTGTCTAATTGTCTCTCCCCCTGGGGAGAAGAGGGATTGGGGGATACAACACCCGTTTCCCAGCTGCCCAGACAGGGGGTTCGAGTCCTCACCCAGGGTTTGGCACCAAGGGGACAGGAGCAGAGCTGTGTGCAAGTGGGAATGCATGACCTCGGCTCTGCCCAAGCCCCCCATGCACTGTGGTAGGGGACACAAGTGTCCCTTTGCCTCTGCAAAGCCAGCACGGGGCTTGCAAGGAGCCCAGGCCATGGCTGACAGCAGGGCTTGGGCTCTGTGGGCAGGGTGGCTGCTCCCCAGCTGCCCCTGCCCGGGCAGGTGATGGTGGGGTGTGGACCCCAATCCTCCCACCGGCTTGGGGCAGTCCAGCCGGGCTCCCTGGCCCTGCCGCTGCTGGCTGTGGCTTGTGAAGGAGCTGCAGGGCGGGTGGTTAATGTGTCTGTGTCGGGCAGCAAGCACGAGGTGTGGAGGGGACAGGAGCCATTGCTGTGCTCCCATCCCCGGGGCTGTCACCTCCCTCAGAGACGGGCCAGCACAGGGTCCAGTGTGCGGGGAGGGGGTGGCAGCACTCGGGGACAGCAGGGAAGCCTCGGTGCAGCCGGGAGTATCCCAGCACCAGGTGTGTATGAGAGCAGACACCTGCCCTGGGGCTGCCCGCGGTGACCACAGGGCAGGGAGGAGGGGACAGCGGCAGCGCTGCCAGTGCCGCTGCTCTGAGCTCCTTGTCGTGCTCTGCTGTCCCCTAGGTCAGGCCGCAGGCACACACACCGATGCCAGCACCAACTTCACCGACAGCATGAAGGAGAAGGCAGCCCGTGGCTTGGCAACCCAGCAGGTGAGTGGGGGCAGCGCCACACCGGGAGCAGGGGTGGCCGTGCTGGGCGTTGCGCCACCGCAAACTGCGTCCCAGCCCCGTCACTCTCTGTCTTTGTGCCCCCAGAGCAACCCCCGGGCCCGCAAGGAAAATGGGGGCACCGAAAGGAGCACAGCACCCACCGTGCCCGAACGGGAGCTGCGGGCTGAGGAGGAGCTGCGGGAGCTGAAGGCGCAGCTGGAGGAAGCCGGTTTCTCCTCTGTCTCCCACATCAGGCAAGAGCTCCGGGGCTCTGGAGGGATGCACCCTGCATCCCGGCCTCTGCCTGTCCTTTACTGTGCCTTGTGCCCGCAGGAAGGCGATGCTGAGCCTGTGCCTGGAAAACGCGGAGCTGAAAGAGCGGATGGGTGAAGCCACGTCGCTGCTGGAGAGCGGGGAGCAGGAGGAGCCTGGGCTGGGCAGCCCTCTGGCCCTTGAGCCGCGTAGGCTGCAGCGGAGGAGCCGCAGCTCCCTTGGGGACCGCCCGGCCGGAGGCAGCGGGGATGGCCAGGGTGTCCCGGCAGAGAGGGGAACTGTGCCCACCAAACGCCCAGCGCTGGAGGCTCGATCCCACGATGACATGCCCAAGAGACCCTGCCCTGGCAGCCCGGGTGGAGGGGACGGGAGCCATGTAAGTGCACAGCGAACCAGGATGGAGATGAAAATCGAGATGGGGATGAGGGTGGAAACGGGGAGCTGACAGCCCACCTTCCCTCCGGCAGGTGGAGGGCTCGGTTCCCGGCGGGGGCTGGCCAGGGCTGGGCGCAGAGCTGCGCTCCCAGGTGGCACAGGGCCAAAGGCAGTGCCAGGAGCTGCAGGACAAGCTGGCTGCCTCGGAGGCCACGGTGCGAGCACAAGCTGAGCAGCTGGAGAAATACCATGTCCTGCTCCGTGAGTTTAAAGCCAGGGTGGGGTGGGGGTGTGTTCTGAGCCCTGTGCACTGTGCTGTGCATGGGGCAGGGGTGGTGAATCCTGCCCGGGGAGCCCTGAGCTGATGGCTCTGCCCAGCAGGTGAACCTCAGACACAGCAGCTCAGCAAGCAAGTGCAGGTGGACTTCCAGGACCTGGGTTATGAGACCTGTGGGCGAAGTGAGACCGAGGCTGACCGTGATGAGACCACCAGCCCTGGTAAGAAGAGCTGGGGTTCCAGGGATCCCTGTGCTTTGCCCAGCTGGCACAGAGAAGTGACACGATGTGCTCTCTGCAGAGTGCGAGGAGCCAGATGTATTCAGTGAGACCAGCCTGGGCGAGGAGCTGGGGTCTCTGTGCCAGCCAGGGATTTCCAGAGCGAGCAAAACTGCCCAGAAAACCATGGTCCTGGAGGATGTGGAGGCCCTGCACCAGCACATCCAGGACCTCAAGGCCCAGCTGCTTAATGCCAACAAGGTGATCCAGAGCCTGCAGCGCCGTGCCCGCTCCATCTCTGTCACCAGTGGCTACACCTCAAGTGCTGAGCGGCCCCTGCCGGCTCCCAAGGCCCTGGCATCCCCAGCCCACAGCCTGACGGACGAGGACGAGGGCTGGCAGTCAGATGGCCACGGCACACTCTGCCCCCCGGCCCTGCGGGCACACCGCGACCTGCAGAGCCTGGTGCACCGCGTCGCCCTGCTCGAGGCACAGCTGCCCGCGGCCAAGCACGGAGCCTCTCTGCCCAAGGAGCTGCAGTCTGCCACTTGGCCAGGGTAGGCCCTGGGCGCTGGGGCCAGGTGGGGAGATACAGGGATTCCCAGGAGTTGCCCGAGGCTGGTGGGTCCCTGTTGCAGGGTTTCCTTGCGGGCAGGTTCCTGGGGTGTTTGTGCGGTGGGGCAGAGTCCCGGCAGCGGCTGATGCACAGACTCCCTCCGCGGCACTTCACCCCTACTGTGTTCTCGGGGGCTCTGGCTGCCCCGTGAACACCCTGCTTGCCCATCTCTCCCAGGAAATACAACTCCTTGATCCAGGCACAGGCTCGGGAGCTCTCCCACCTGCGGCAGGTGCTGCGGGAGGGCCGCGGGGTGAGCCGCAGCCTGGCCCAGCACCTGCGGGACGCCCTGCGCTCCTTCGAGGACCTCCTCCGTGGCACTGACATCGACTACTACCTGGGCCAGGGCTTTCGGGAGCAGCTGGCCCAGGGCAGGCAGCTGGCTGAGAGGCTCAGCGACAAGCTGGGCATCAGTAAGTACCTCTAGGGGGGCAGTGGGGCTGGATGTCAGGGGTGTGTGATGGGTCAGGAGGGGATGCTTTGATGGGTGAAGTGCAGCAGACACTGTCACATCATGTGCTGTGTGGGATACCTGCTTCGGGTTGGGCTGTCCTGTCCTGCTATGGCTCTGTGTGGGACCAGGCATCCTGGGGCATGGAGACACTGACTGGCTCTTCTCTGGCTTGCTTTTTCAGGAGATCGACAAGATGGGGAGGATAAAACCAGTCACGAACTCCTGGCACAGAGGTACCTGTTTCCAGGGAAGGGCTTGTGGGATGTGTTTGGCATGGGCACCCTGAGGTCCATCACTGCTCTTGGGGTGGGGGCTCAGGGTACCCTTGAGGTCTCTGCCTCAGATGGATGTCCTGGGGCTGCCCTCTGCTCTGGGGATGGGGAGCCCCATGGGCACTCTGTATCTCTGAGCAGCCTTGTGGGAACTAGTGGGATATGGCATGTAGGGCGTCGTGTAGGAAAGGGCCGTGGGATGGAGGGCACACCTGGTAATGGGCCACCTCTGCAGGCTCAGCCGGGAGCTCCAGGAGAAGGAGAAGGTGATTGAGAGCCTGGAGGTGAAGCTGCAGGAGCGCTCTGAGTCCCCAGGTAGCAGCTGCCCACCCTCGGAGTCATCCCACTCTGCCAGCAGCTCGTCCTTCAGCTCCGAGGGGCTGGAGCCCTGCTCTGACGGGGATGTGGCCAGCGAGTACAGCCAGTGCCACGAGGAGCCTGCCCAACACTCAGGTACTGCTTGGTGACCAGGGGCCACCACTGTAGTGCCTCTGCACATGGGGACTTGGCTTCTCAGGCTGTGCCAGGGTCCCCAGAGCCCCAGGGAGGAGGGCTTTCTGCCAGGCTGAGCCAGAGCCGCTGTAACACCTCTCTCCATCTCTGTCCTCTCTCTAGGCCTTCACTTTGACTCCTTGTCCAAACCTGTTAGTACCCCCCTGCCTGCCCTGGCCCCTGGGCTGTCCCCCTTCCTCCCTGCCGGGCCCCCTCCTCCTGCAGCCCCGCCACTCCTGGGCTGCTGTGGGAATTCTGTCTGCTCCCTGGCTGAGGCACAGCAGGAACTGCAGGTGCTCCGGAGGCAACTGGGAGAAAGTGAGCACGCTGTCTCTTGGCTTGGGTTTGGTCCTGCCTGCCCTGCACGCTGTGCTGTGACACATCACCCCCCACTCTCTCTGACCTGCATGTCCTGCCCTTGATCTCCTCCTCTTTCTCAGGGCTATGGCTCTGAGGCTGGGTCCCACTGCTCTGGCTGGGGGACAATGGGAACATGTGGGTCTCATGTAGAGAGGGCCTGGTGGGTTGGAGGGACCCATCCAGAGACAGCACTAGCCCTAGGTGTAGACACTGCCATATCCCAGGTCCTCTAGGAAAAGGCTGATTTGGTAAGTTGTGTAGGAGTGGGGCTGAAACCTTCCGCCTTGTGTCACATAATCATCAAGTCCTGGGAGAGCCCTGGCTCCTCAGGGGGAATAGGTTGGATTGGGACAGGAGGTCAGCAATGGGGGACACTGAACTGCACTGCTGCACAGAGCAAGAAGGGGGGGGAAAAGCAGATGGAGGGAGTGTATAGCCCCATTCTTCCTCCCTGCTCATTGTCCTTCTCCTCCTCCTGTTGTGTGCAGGTGTGACACTGCCCATGGCACCAGCAAAGCCCACAGTCCCACTGGGCCCCTTCGGAGAGGGCAGCAAAGCCCCAGCATCGTTCTGCCGGCACGGAGCACTGCAGGGCCTGGCGGAGCTCCCCGGGGCCACCGACACCCGCGCCCTCTGGGACGTGCCCCCGCCCGGCCAGCTGCTCTGTGGGGCCCTGCCACTGGGGTACCCCTCCGGCCAGAAGCTGACAGGTATGGTCCGTGCTGGAGAGCACAGGGGCATCCCACCTGCCTGTGGGGGAACGGGGAGGAGATCCAGCACCACGGCAGCTGTGGGACAGGGCTCTGCTGCGGGGATGGCAAGGGGCAGGCGGCACGGCCTTTCCTGCCCTGAGCTGTGTCCCTGGCTGTGACAGGGGCAGACCTGCTGGAGGAACACCTGGTGGAGATCCGCAACCTGCGCCAGCGCCTGGAGGAGTCCATCTGCACCAACGACCGGCTCCGGGAGCAGCTGGAGCGCCGCCTGGCCTCCACCGGCAAGGCCAGCGGTACGGTGCTGCACGGGGCTGGGGCTGCCGGGGCCTCTGCGGCCGCTCTGCTCACCTCGTGCACAACGGGGCGGCGGGGAGAGACTCAGCACCGGTGCCCTCCACAGGATCGCCCAGCGACATCTATGCCCAGACACCGGAGCTGGGGCTGCAGCTGAGCAGGGAGAACCAGGCTTTGCACGAGGAAAACCGGACCCTGCGGATCCAGCGCGACCACCTCTCCCAAGGTAGGGCTGGGGCTGAGTCCCAGGGGGCACTGGCCGAGTGGGGTGGCGGTGACACCTCCGTGCTCTCTGTCCCCAGAGCTGGCACGGGTGCAGGAGACGCTGCTGGCTGCCTGCTCCCGGGCACGGGAGGCTGAAGCAGAGCTGGGCCAGAGGCGTGGGAAGCAGCAGAGGCTGGCAGAGGAGCTCTCCGAGTGCCAAGAGAGCGTCCGGCAGCTCCGGAGCGAGCGGCGCTCTCTGCAGGAGGACAACAACAGGTAAGGTTTGGGGCATGGTGGCCTTGGGGCCACAGGACCGGGAGGCATGGCTGGCACTGGCCCCATGTGTCACCTCTGCAGGCTGCAGCACTCGGTGACGCTCCTGCAGCAGCAGAGTGAGGAGCAGCGCCTGCTCCTGCAGACCCTGCGCGCAGAGCTGCATGTCTACGAGAGCCTCCCTGGCCCCTCTGCTGAGACACGAGCAGGTATGGGACCCCTGCACAGCATCCCTGTCCAGCTCCTGCTCTTGGGGTGCCTGGCCCCTCTGCAACCCTTGGGTGGTTCCAGGCAGCAGGCTGCACACAGTGGCCCTGCTGGCAGGCAGAGAGGGAGGGCAGGACCCCAGCAGCCCTAGGCACGGAGCCACATCTACCTACAGGGGCTCAGATGTTTCTTGTTCCAGGCTGCTTCCCATCTCCTCCAGTGCGTGATGTTGGCACTAACTCAGCAGCTCCCCTCCTCTCCCCGCTGCCCTCCGGCACGTCAGCGCTGCGACGGACGGACGGTGGGTACCAGAGCCTGCCCACCTGCAGGCCTAGGGGCTGCTGACATCTGGTGAACTCGTGGCAGCACCCTTGCTGAGCAAGACTGGAGAGCTCAGGGCAGAGTCAAGTGCTTGGGATGAGACAGGGTGGGTCACAAGGGGAGCAGGCAGTGGCCCTCGCCTAAGCCAGCTTGCTCCACAGAGCCACGTGGGGCAGACGTGCTGGTGAGGAAGAGCGAGGGACTGACAGGGGCTCACGTGGTCGGCCGCCTGGACACCTACCGAGCCCTGGAGCAGCACATCGTGGAGGGAAAAGCCTTGGCCCGGGAGCTGATGTGTCTCACACGCCCAGCACTCGGCCTGCCCAACTGCCCGCTCCCGGGAAAGGAGGTAAAGCGTGGGCAGGACGGGGCAGGCAGCAGCTGGGGGCCAGGCCCTCAGCACACTGTGCCTTACATAGCTTCCCGGCCCAGAACCGGCCCCGAGGGCTGCAGGGGCAGCTGGAGGCAGGGAGCCCCCAGCGCAGGGAACGCTGCCGGCACTGCCCTGTGGCGCCGGGCTGAGCACGGCCGCGCCCCGGGAGCGGCGGGGTGGGGCTGCCCCAGCAGCACCTGCTCCCGCACCCTTCTCCCGCAGGCCCTGGGATGGACTGGCACAGGGCAGGGGCATCTGTGGGGCAGCGCCAGCACCCTGCATGGCATCCTGGAGGAGTGCCTGTCTCTCCTCACTGCCTTCTGGAGCACTGTGCTGCCTGTGAGCCCTGCCCAGCATCAGGGCAAGGTGAGCAGGGGCTGGGGGCCGGCAGGGCCCGGGGGCCGGGTGCTCACTGCTCATCACACTCCTCTGCCCAGGAGCAGGTGCTCCAGGGTGAGATTGCAGCACTGCGGGCCCGGCTCTCCGAGAGGGAGGATGCTCTGCAGAGCACGGCCAGGCGGCTGCGCAGCACAGCCCAGCTCAAGGACAGCATGGAGCAGTTCATCGTCAGCCAGTGTACGTGCTCTGGTGGCACAGCCAAGCTGGCCTGGTCCCCCCCTGCCTGACGTGGTTCTGCAGCACAGGGACCTCACTGACCCCATCTCTCTCTCCTGCAGTGACCAGGACCCACAGTGTGCTGCGCAAGGCCAGGACGAACCTGGAGGTGAGTTTGTCCTGAGGGTCAGTGTGGGATAGGGGTGGGTGTCCCGGTCCTGATGTCCTGGGGATGGACACAGATGGCACACACTCTGTGGTGGCTGTCGTGGAGTGCTGAGGCCTAGCGGAGTGAACCGTGTGGGGAACACAGGGACACATTTTCCTTGTCTGTCCTCAGCCAGCATGTCCATGTCCCCAGGGCACAGTAGTGCTCTTCCTTAATGCCACGTGTTGTCTGTTGCCAGGTGAAGGCCCAGCAGGCCCTGCCTGTTGCGTGAGCACCGTGCAGGGCAAGGAGCAATGGCCAGCATGGAAGAGCCACTGGCTGCCAGAGGGCTGGAGAGGACCCTGTCCCTGCTGCTCTGAGGGATGGGGTGGAAAGGGGTCTGGGGTGTCCAATGCCACACAGTTAGTGGGTTTGGGCTGCTGTGGTGGTTGCATGCCCTCCACCAGCCTTTGCTTGGCATGGCAGCAGCAGCTGCTGGCTTGGGCTTTGTCCAGCCCCTGCTTCAGCACTTACTCCCTTCCACCCTCAGTGCTCAGAGTGGGGTGGCACAGCCCCCCACGCTGAGCACCCCTTGCCCTGGGACCTGGTCCCCTGTGTAACCCTGATGAGTCCCTGTCCCTGCTTGTGGATGTACGTATATGTATATAGACAGAGGTACTGGAAATGCATTTTGGGGACTCCGGACGTGTCGGGGCCCCAGCGCAGGAGGAAGATGTAAGAAATGCCATATTCTGTTCAGTGGCTGAAGAGTCCCCAATAAAGGTTTCCTTTGGGTTGTGGTGTTTCTGGCATGCCTGTCTCTGCAGCCGTACTCCCCCTCCCCAAACCACCTGCAGCACAGGGCGCCAAAGGCACCGGCTGTCCCCAGGCTGGTGGCTCTGTGCCCTACCCTAACAACCCAAGGGCAGCTCTGTGCCACAATGGGCGCTCCCTTTCCCCCTCTCGCTGCTCTAGACCCCCTCTCCAACACCAGGCAAGCAGCACCGAGAACAATAAATACTGTAATAAATAGAGAACCCCTGTCCCATGGCTCTGCTGCGGCAGCAGGCGGTGCAGCCGGGGTCCTGGAGTGCCTGCCCAGCTCTGCTCTTCCCAGGCCCCTTCAGCGTGGGCGTGTGCCAGTGCCCCTGTGGCTGTGACAAAGTCAGCCCTGTCCCACAGAAGCAGCTGATGTTGGGGACAGGGCGTTGCAGTCCTTAAGGGTGCTCTCACAGCAGCAGGCAGGAGTGGCTGTGTCCAGCTGTAGCGTCCATCATGCTGGCTCGACGCTGAACCTCGCAGAGGGCTGGGGCTGAGAGCCCTCCTCAAAGCTGGGGGGCAGCCCCACAGCCAGGGCTGTGGGACAGGGCGCAGGTGTCAGGCTGGAGTGTCACAGAGCCCCTAGCAGACAAGGTGGCCTTGGAGACTCATCACCAGGGCAGCAGCGCAACCTTCAGAAGAACAGGATGTGTTCCTGGAGCCTGGACCGAGTGCAGTGCCAGGACCACCTTGAGGCCCTCACAGGCTGGAGAAGACAGGCAGGGTGAAAGCCCTTTTCGTGTTGGGCGTGAGGAGGGGCTGTTCTGGTGAGCAGCAAAGTGGTCCCAGAGACTCACAGAAGCCAAGGGAAGCTGCAGGTGGGCGGAAACCAAGGGCTAAACCACGCCAGTAGGATGGGACAGCGTCACAGGCCCCAGCGGCCCTGAGCCTGTTGCCGGGGCCCGTGTCCCTGCCAGGTTGGAGGCTGGAGCCAGTGGCCAGTTGTCACACAGTCCTGTGGCCCAGTGTGTGCAGACAAGCGGCGTTTGGTGTCCTGCGTGGGGAGCGCGCGAGGCCGCGGCTCAGATGGGCTTGTACAGCAGCGTGGTGACGTACTTCTTCTTGTAGCGGTGCGTGGCACTGAGCACCATCACGCCGTCCTGGGGGAGGCACAGCGTCAGCACGGGGGGCCAGGGCACCCCCGGGCTCAGGGAGCTGCCCCTGCCGTCCCCAGCCCCACACACAACAGGGCAGGGGCTGGTGCATGCTTCGCTCCCCCACGCTGCAGGGAGGCGGCTGAAGGGAATTGCCAGGAAGCCACACCCTCTGCCCTGTGCGTGCCACACCTCACCAGGCAGCCAGGTCCCACCTCCTCCCCCCGGCAGAGCAGGTTCTGCGCCCTGCAGGCTCCTGGGAGCCACAGCAGCTTGGCACCTGCAGCCTGGCAGCACCTGCGCTTACCTTGATGGAGAGCGCGTAGAGGTGATTGAGCATGACGTGGTTGGGCTCGGGCAGCAGTGCTGGGTCACACTAGGAGGAGAGGAGTGTCACAGGGGAACAGCAGAGCCCTGAGCCCCCAGCCCCTGCCAGCACAGGGAGCTGCTGTCTCAGGCAGCTCGAGCTGCCACTGCCTCTGGCTGTCCTGAACAGGAACAGAGCTCAGCTAAGCACCAGGAGGCCAAATCAGTGTGGTAAATGGGAAAAGTGACACTTTTCCTGGGAAACGCCAAGGGCTAGACCCCAGCCAAGGGGAGCCCAGGCTCCCTGCAGACAGGACTCCCTTTCTGACCCCGGAGTGGCTCTCTGTGGGCAGTATGCTGGTACACACCGAGATATTGGTGTCCTTGTTGAGGATGACCTGGAGGAGGTGAGGCGGGAGGATGGGTGGGGATTTGAAGCGCTCCTCAGGCCGGTATACGTACATCTCCTGCCCATAAGGGCCCGGTGGGGAGCTGGATAAATCTAGAGAGAAGATAAAGGCAGAGACATGAAATGGCTGAAGCAGGATGGGCAAGCACAGAGCAGCTCCTAAGAAGCTGAGAAGGACTCAGCAAGGTCTTTCAAGCACAAACATCCTCCACAAGCCATGGGCAGGGATCTACTCTATACCAACAGCTCAGCCTGTTCACAGCAGAAAAAGCAGCTGGTGAGCCCATGGCAATTCCAAGCAGAGCTGTAAGCTGGTACATGCACTGACACAACACAACCAGCACCTCATGTTACCCATCAGAAGACCCCTCAAGCACAGCCCTTGGCACAGCCAGGTCCCTCCATGTGCAGGAAGCAGCTGGCTTGCTCCAGAGCTGTGCCCTCAGCAGCAGGGGCACAGGGAGCAGGTTGCTGTAGGCGCTGCCTGATGAGGAGGTCCAGGGAAGGCAAAAGGAACTCTACACTGAGCAGCTGTTGCAAACATAGGAGGACCTCGGGAGCCTGTGGTCACTGAAAGCTGGACTGGCCACATCTCCCAGTGACATCTGATCTGAACATTTGGGAATAGCCAGCCCCCAGAAGGGCTCCATCTCCTTGGGCTGCTGCTGCCTGCTGGCTTCTCTCCAGCAGAGTGTCTCTTGCCCAGGCTGGGAAAGGACATGGAGCTGAGCTGCATCTGAGATGGGGCTGTACCAGGGACAGACACACGACTGAGCCTCCTGCCAGCATTTCACACTGAGCCAGCACACCAGTGCCTGCGTGGTAACCCAACCTGCTGCTGTAACACAAGCAGACAGGGATGTGCAATGTGCTAGCACTGGTACAAATTACCTCGGCATGAAAAACAAGAGTAGCTGCTGAAAATAAACTGGATCCTGCTATCACCTAGCTTGTACCCCAGATCAGATGACTTACAGTTGACCAGACAGAAAGAGCTGATGTTCCTGGCATTTCCCAGTCCGAAATGGCTCCCTCAGCCAGGCACTGCAGCAGCTCTGCTCTGGGATGGTGCTAGCACAGAACAAGTTACACCAACACAGCCCCTCCAGAGGGATGAGGCCTCAGCTGTGGGCTGGGGAGGACACGCTGCCCAACACTACTCACCCCCAGTGCAGAACCACACCTCTGCCCAGGGGGTGTGTGCACCCAGGGCAGCGAGCCCCGGAGCAGAGGAGGTGGAAAACAGCACATGCAAAGCTGTAATGCCACAAAACTCACCCCGACCTGAGGTTTCTGAGCTTTCCAGGGAATCCACCTTCAGTGCATCGAACACCTCGAAGTCAGACTTCTTGACGTGGATGAGGTTGTTTATTGTCCCCATCTGACTGGTAACCACAGGCTGGAAAGAACTGGGATGAGAATCTTCCTGTGCTCACCTCCAAGTGAGGCACATTCAATGCTTCCTAGATCCCCCCAGCCCTAGATGTCTTGGCTGCAGCACTATGTCCAAGCACAGGTGGCTGCTGTCCCTCGCTGCCCTACACTTGCAGATCTCTGCTGTTTACCTTAGGAGGATTTTCCTTTATCACAGGCTCCTACATCACCTCCTACTTCCATCCTCCATCCTGCTACATGCCCATTGGCAGGTGTGTTGTCCTTCCCATGCTGCTCCTGCATGATTCAGTTTGGAGGAGAACCTGTAAGTGAGTGCTGACCTCATGGCCCATCTTCCCATTGCCAATTTCCAGTGGGACTTGAGGGCCTTCTGGCATTTCCCTGCCCTTTCCCAATGCTTCCCCATAAAACATGACTAAGTCCAGAGGAACCAGCCTCTGAAATGACTCGGGATGAAAGTGTGCCTTTTGTTTCAGGAGATAGTCTCCACTCTCCCTGTTCCCCCTCTGCTGCAGTTACATCCTGTCTAGTTCCCTGAAAAAGACAAGATCTGCAGGGATAAAGCTTGGAGCATTACCTCAGAAGGATCATGGACCCACTGGCCATCCACAAAAAATTTGTACTGGTGCTCTCCTTCTGGAAGGTCCAGGATAGCAACAAAGTCATTGTGGCTGTGCAGAGAGAACAGATGTGCAACAACATCACCCTGTTGATGCTCTGAGTGCTGCTCTTCCAAGGGGCCCCAGGAACCAGCACTGCCCAGCCCCTCTACCCCAACACCCTCATGCAGGGTTAGGCTTGCTCATCATCAGTGAGCCAAGGCATGGCCACCACAGGCACGAGCATTCCAAGCACCAGCATGGCTCAAACCCCTGGCAGCCCAGCTGCAGGTGGCAGTCCAGCCCCCCATGCCCTGAGAAAGTGGATGTGACAGGCACCCTGTGCATGACAGGCTAAGAAGAACATGTGGGCAAAGCTCCTGCCCTGTGCTGGCACAGCAGGACAGGAGAAAGTGGGACAGCTCTGTTTGTCAAGAATGAAATTGAGATAAACTCATTCCAGATTAATTGCTAGAGTCCTACATGAGCTTCCATGTAAGTCTCAGATGTGTTGCAGAACAGCGAAAACATCACTAGGGCAGGAAGATACGTGAGGGACAAACAACTACTGCCCACTGGCAGCAGTACAACTAGGCATGGGGTAATGCTGCAGCCAAGGGAAGAGCTGACAGCTTCCAGAGGACTGCTGCATACCTGGGCAGGGCTCTGCTGCCAGCACTGGCTGCTGCATGACATCCAGCTGGGCAAGCAAAGTGGCCCATCCTGTCCTGCCCCCGTTTCACAACTTCCCACTGTCCCTGTAGCACCACTCAGGGAAGGAGCTGTGTATTTATCTCAGAACAACGGCTTGAATGAACAGAGAAAAGCCAAGAGAGCAAAGGAAAACATTCTCTGCACTGGAGCAGACATGAACATAGAGTAAATGACTTGAGGGATTGGCTACCTCTTGATGAGTGGGATCTTGGTGCTCCAGTTGTTGAAGGATCCGGAGATGAAGACCTCCTTGCCTCCATCGGCCCAGCGTATGACAGTGGGACGAGCCTGTTGGGATGGTTTCACTGACTCCTCCAGATCTGGCTGCCACGACACAAACTCCTTGTCCCCAGGAATCTGGGCAAAGGAAACCAGAGAGATGTGACTGAGACACAGAGACAACTGTGAACACATTCACACAGCTGGCCTGTACCAGCCCACCTGCACATCACACACAGGAGCACCACAGAGCTCCTCCAGCCCCCCAGAGACCCCTCACACGGCTGGGGAACGCAGCCCCGCACAGAGGGCAGGCAGGGAAGGGAGCGGCCACCCCCTACCTTGGAGTCGTGGGAGCTGAAGACGCTGGGGTCGTCGGTGCTGCCCACCATGATCTTGTGCGGGTGCTCCTTGGCGGGGTGGGAGGCGCCGGAGCCGTCCGAGCGGTGGGACTTGGAGCCATGGCGCTCCCCGGACACGCGCTCGCTGCTGGTGTTCCCCATGGCAGCTCAGCAGCCCCTGGCAGGGAGACACAGCAACACTCTGCCTCTGCCCACGGGCTCTGGCAGCACGCAGAGGAGCCAAAGAGCTGTCTCCCAAATGTGCTTTGCCAGTGGAGAGGAAGAGCGATCCTAAAAAAGGCCCCAAGTTAACTTCCACTACCAAGTTTGGGAGCTGAATGGGAATTCAACAAACAAGACAGCTTGACCTAATTATAGCCACGTCCTTAAGAACCATCACTCTCATTAAGCTGGTAATTGTTAAGACTCCAAAACCAACACGACTTCACCTGTGTCCCACATCAGCCCTTGGCAGCCAACAGAGTAGAGCTGATGAGAAAAATAAAGCCAACCTTTATTGGGACATCAACTGCCTGGCGTTAACAGAGCCTCTTTCACAGTCCTGCAGTCAGGCTCTACAGACAACCAGCAAGAAAACAGCCAGGGAGTGAAAGGAGCAGCTGTTTTACAGTCCCCAACAAGTCTCCAAGAGCTCGCAGGCAAGAAGAGCAGAGCCTTGTGCCTGCAAAGGCGACAGGGAGCATTTAAAGTGTCCGAATGGAATCGCCCAAGCTGGAGCTTGTCCAAGGAGTGGGGCTAATGCTGTGGTGTCTGCAAAAAGCTCAGCTCTCAGCAGCATTCACTTATGATTCACCAGGCAAGCCACCGTGTCAGCTGCAGCACAGCGCAGCGAGGAGGACAATTTGTTGTGACCTAGCCAGCACCTGCCTGGCTGGCTGGAGGGACACAGTGAGGGAAGGGCAGCCCAGCCACCTCAGTGCCCCTCTGAACCTGGAGATAGGCCACCATCCCCAGTCTCACCCAGCTCAGAGAAAGCAAAACAGGAGAACTGACCAAGCCAGGAACAACTACACGTCTTTTAGGATAAACAACAAAGCCACTGCAAGCTACACAGGACTCTTCAGGCCTTACCCTCTATCCAGGAGCAGAGATGGATTGGGGTTCTTGCCCACTTGCAGGCTTATTTTGCAGCTTTAGCTTACCGTGGGCTCTGCAGAGCAAGCAAGGGGACAGCCAGCCCTGCTTCATGTGCTCACTTGTGACATTTGGAGGTTTGTTTAAAAGATCAAGTTATACCAAGGGTGCCAAGCGAGGCTGCCAGCCAAAGCCAGGCTTTAGAACATTATGGAGCAATTACTACGGTATTTCTTAAATCCAGAGGGCTAAAAGGCAGCTCAAGTGTGCAGCTAACCCACACCCCCACCCCTCTCAGTGCAGATCAAGTATACCTGAAGATCCAGGTCAGATGAGCTACACCTCTTGTTCTGACATCTTCCCCCTCTGCTCCGAGGAGGCTCAGACAGCTCCTCACAAAAACTGCCCCTGTACCACCAGACCTGCTGTTGAGGAGTTTCCTGTCCAGTATCTCCACTCCCTCCCTTACTTCTCATTTACGGGGAGGAAGGTGGGAAAAGCTGAACTTCCCTTGTAGCAGGACAGACGTGGGAGATGTGCAGGTGTTAACAGGTGTTAACAGGTGTGAGAAGCTTCCCTTTCTCTTCTCTAAAAGGATTCCAGTCCCTCAGTCCCTCACAGGTCACCCTCTCCAAACACTCCCTGAGGTTTATCCCAAGCGGTGGCTCCTGTCGGGCGTGTGCATCACACACACAGACACCCGACCTGTGCCAGGACAGGTCTTTGTGCACAGCCTGCAATACCTGGCTTTGCTGAATTAACTTTTACAGCTCAAACCCTCCTGCATACAGACCAGCCCTTGTAGCATCGGGAGATGGTGTGGCACAGGTACATCCAAGTCACGGATGGAAACGCTTCTCACACCAGAGCCCCAGCAAACCTCCACGGCATCTCAGCACATCCACTCCCAGTCTGGCAGCAAGCCCCTGCCAGCCGCAGCCCACAGCAAGGTGGGCGCCCGCCTGCCCCATCACCGGGGCCCTTGGGTTCCAGCCAGCCCCACCGTCTCATTTGGAAAACGACAAGTGAATTACACCCATTCCCCTCCCCGGGCTGTGCCATGCCCGTGCCTCCCACCCGGGCAGTGGCCGCGCTGGGAAGCAGTGGCAGGCAGCCCGAGGGGTTTATGCAGGAGGGCCGGGGTCTCCGTCCGGCAGCGCTGGGAGCACTGCAGGCATTCCCAGGGGGTTTGCATCGGGAGGGATGGGTTCCAGCATCCCGCCCGGCTGACACCGCCCGGGGCAGCCCGATCCGCCCAGGCTCTCCCTCTCTGGAGACAGGAACCAGAGCTGAGCCCTGAGGTTGCCGTAAGGTTAAGGGGATGGGCTGGAAAAGATTTTCCAGGGGCGGAAAATCTCCCTCCGAGCAGGCAGGGCTGGGGCTCGGGCTCTGCTCGGCGGGGGCGGTGGCGGGGCTGTCACGGCGGGCTCGGCCCACGGGCACCCGCGGGTCTGCCGTGGCCCGGGGGAGGAGCGGGACACACCGGCAGGGGCCGCGTCCTCCCCAGGGGCTGCCAGACGGGCTCTGCTCCGCTGCGGGGTCCGGGACACCGCTACACCGCGGGGACGCGCAGCCACGCCTCACCCACCGCCTCCCGCAGCGGCGCCCGGGGAGCCGCCACCCTCACACCCACCCACCCGTGACACCCGCCCCGCCGTCCCCGGGCCCGGCCGGACCCCACCTGCCGCGCCGCCGCCGCCGCCGCCGCCCCGCTCTCCGCCTCCGTCCAAGATGGCGCCACCCCCCGCCGGCCGCTGCGGGGCGCTCTGACCCGCCCCCGCCGCGCTCCGCGGCCGCGCCCCGCCCCCGCCCCGCGGCCCCGCCGCCGGGCACCCGCCATGTTTGCTGCGGGCAATGGCGCGGGGGTTCCGCCGCCTCAGCCGCCCGCCGCCATGTCTGTGCCGGGCAGGGCTGAGGCCGGGCGCGGCGGGACAGCGGCCGCGGTGCTGCTCGTGGGCCGGCCGGACCCCCGGGGTGGATCTCACAGACTGACGCAGCCAGGCACTGTGGTGTCCCCGCGGCACGGCGACAAGCTTTATTGCCCTTTGCCGAGGCGCCCCGCTTGGGCACGTTGCCAGTTTCCCCACCACCTGTGTTACCTAACCCGTAGATAGAGCTCGGGGGCTGCCGGGCCAGGATTTAGGGAGTTGTTCCCAGAGCAGCCCGTGACCAGAACTGGTGGTACCACAGCGGGAAGGCGCAAGAGACCAGGCTGCACCTCCAAGGAACTACTCCCTCACTCCTCCGGCACAGCTAGAGAGAGACAACAGACACAAGCCCAAGGGAAAAGGAGATTGCCGGCAGGACCCGCTGTCTCCTTCCCTTCAGGCTAAGGAGAGAGCGAGACGTAGACGAGGGTGGCCAGGATCATGCCGATGCTGAAGAGCACGGTGAGCAGGTGCGGCCCGGCGCTGGGGCGGGCAGGGCTGGCCCGCGGCTGCAGCGCCCTGAGCACGCGCTGCCGCTGGCTGAGGATGGCGGCCCTGGCACCTGCCCAGGCGCCCGGGCCCCGCAGCCGGTACTGGTACGGCGTGCAGGGACCGAAGGCCACCTCCACCGCCAGCTTGGGGTCCCTGAGGAACAGGGTGAGCACGTTGGGCTTGACCCCCAGCTGGCAGGCGAGCTCGTCCATGTAAGGGATGTAATCCACCTGGATGGTGTGCCGCTGGCTCCTCACGTACCTGTGGGCAGGGAGGGCGGGAGGCTGTGGCACGGGGGCAGCGGGGTTAGGGTGGCAGGGCGGTGCTCGCAGGGGCCCTTACCGCTCAGCCATTCTCCGCTTGGTTTGTGTGATTTCAGCCAGCATGTCGGCGGGCGGCGGCAGGCCCTGCAGCCCTGGGCGAAAGGAGGCTGGAGCTGGAGGGTGGGCTGCGCTCCTGCCATAGTCTGGATGGCTCTGCAGCCCAGCCTGGCCTCTGTGGGGCTTTGGGGGCGTGCTGCCACGTCAGGAGCCAAGTGGGAGACATGGGCAAAGAAAGTGACAGCGGGAAAGGAAAGGGAGAATGTGGTGGCAGGCAATAGGACCAGTTAGTGGCCCCCCACAAGAGAAGAACAGTGCAAGAGCCATAGAAAAATGCAAAGCCCCCTTCATGAGGGGTTTTTCCTCAAGAAGAAGCAAAAGGTGGATAAAAAAGTGCATGCAGAGAGGCAGCATATGAGGGGATGCCACCAGCAACAATTCAGTGTTGGCATGGCTGGGGGAGTCCAGCTGCATCCCCCAAACTGCCCTGACGTACCTTTGAAGACACGGGTCGCCCAGCGACACTGGAGCTCTGAGATGGGCATGATGGCACCCAGGGGCTGGATGAGGCCGATGAAAGCCAGCGTCGCCTTCTCCAGGTCAGGGGGGAACACAAATTTGTAGAGGGGAATCTGATTCTCCACCACCTTGAAGCCCTCGAGGAATGGGAATGAGAAGCTGTATCCTGTGGCAAAAACTACGGCATCGACATCTTCCCTGGTGCCGTCCTCAAAGATGGCAGATGTCTCCGTGAACTCCCGGATGTTCGGCTTCACCCGCACCCTGCCCGAAATGATGCGGTTGGGCAGGTCATCGTTGATGGTCGGGTGCTGGTGAAGGATCCTGGAAGGCACAGACAGACCTCATTCAGGCCCTGGCAGGGGGATGGGCATGGCTGGAGCAGGTGCCTGGGGTGGTGCTGGGGCGCTCACCGGTGCTCGGGCTTTAGGCCGTAGAGTGCGTGGTCAAAGCGGGCGTTCAGCTGCCGCTCCAGGAAGAAACTGGTGATACTCGGAGGCAGCAGGTTCTGGAGGAGCTGCATGAAGCGACTGATGTAGCTGAAATCAAAGGGGTACCCACTGCCTGCCACCCGGTGCAGCACCCAGGAGCCACGCCTGGTGCTGAGGAAAACCTGGAAGGAAGGTGATGAAAGGTGGTGGCACAGCAGCATCCCGAGGCTGGGCTGGGCCTCTGCTGTGCCCCAGGGACAGGGAAGGCAGCACACCTGCTTGGCTGCGTGGCTCAGCTCCACTGCGATATCGATGCCTGAATTCCCAATGCCAACCACAACCACCCGTTTTCCCAAAAAGGGCTGAGGGCTCTTGTAGTCCCGGCTGTGCAGGTACCAGCCCTCAAACTTTTTCAGCCCTGGAAGAGAAAGGGAAAGGGGCTGGGATGTGGAGCAGGAGGGTGGCTGCGCCCTGTTCGGACTGGTGGTGTGTTTTGGGAACAAGCTATGACCAGTGTGACCAGCAGGAGTTATGCAGCCCCAGGGGTAGTGCCCAGAGAGCTGGTGGCATCACCAGCATGGAAGATTCTCAGCATAGCCCTGAGCATCCTGCTCTGGCTTTGGGACTAGTCTGGCTTGGACTGGAGAATTCCATGCTTACGTCCCAAAATTCTGCTGCAGGTCCTGTCTGGTGCCATGCATTTCCAGTAGAGGAACAACCAGGGTCTGTGCCATCTCGTCAGACCCTGGTGACAGTATGCTCCAGCCTGTTCCCCAGCCAAAGAGGGTCTCCACATCTAAAAACTCTCCAGACATTTTCCCCTGGCACCCAGAGGCAAGACCACCACCAGTGCTGAGCCCTGCGGCCTTGGTGAGGAGGTGGAGAGCCCAGCAGGTGCTCGGCCAGCAAGCCAAGGGGAGGGAGCCTGTCTCGGGTGGGAGAGGCGCACTGGCAGCGGTGACATCTGCCAGCAGGATGCTTTGGACACTCATGCAGTCCCTCCTGGTGTGTTAAACTGCAGAGGCATTGAGGGATGTCAGGGAGCAGTACCTGGGAAGGAGCCGAGCGGGAGGTGTGCGTCGGTGTGGTGCCCGCTGCACACCAGCACGGCGTCGAAGACGGCCGCCTCCTGCTTCCCCTGGCTCTCGGTCAGCACCTCCCACTGCCCGCTGCTGGCGAAGTCGGGGCGCTTGGACACGCGGCACACGCTGGTCTGGGCGCAGGGGCAGCGGCGTCAGGCACCCTGTGCCCCCCGCTCCCGCTGCCACCTCCCCCTCGGGCCCAGCTCTCACCCTGAAGCGGATGTGGCGGAGCAGGTCGAAGTGCTGGGCGTACATGCGGAAGTACTCCATGATCTTGGAGTTGTGCATGTAGTTGGGGAAGTCCTCGGGGATGGGGAAGTCGCTGAAGCACATCATCTCCTTGGAGGTGTTGATGATGACGGAGCGGTAGATGCTGGCACGGCCGTCCTCGGGGTGCTCCTGTGGGAGCGGGGCACAGCTCAGCGCCGGCCGGCTGAGTGATGGGCTGCCTGCCTGCCCTGCCTGCAGCTCCCCCGTGGTCGATTAAGGATTAATCCACAGGTTGTTGTAGCACCCATCCCTGCACCCAGCACTCTCCTGTGGTTGAGACCCCCCACCCCAAAAAACAAGGATGTAGCTCTGGACTGGCGGGAGCCAGGCAGTGGTGACAGTGGATCATGGTGGTCTTGTGCCTCAGTTTCCCCACTTCCTCTCCTTGCTCCTATTATTAGGTAGTGCATTCCTAAAGCTCCTGTGGTGCTGTTGCCCTGGCTGCCACATCAGGTCTTGCTGGTTGTGAAGCCAGCTCCAGTGCTTCTTGCTGAGTGGTTGCTTCTGCTTACCAGGTTTGTGTCTTGACAACTGGATGCTGCTGCTCTGGTTCTGCCCCACCAACCCTGTCCTTGACCCATCACAGGCAGAACCAGTGGAGTGTGAGAGATCCACCCCACTCTGGCATGGTGCCACCTGTGTCCCCCCTGGGCTCTCCCACATGCATATCAGGGCACAGTGGGAATACTGGTCATCTTGTGGGTGCGTCCATGGGATAAAATTCAGCAGCCTCATTAGGTGAGGACAGAGGTGAGCTCCAGGATTGTTCCAAGGCAGGGAGAGCCAAGGCACAGAGAAGGCAGCATGTTGTGTCTCTGTGTGGGCAAGTGACAAGTAAACAGAACAGGATCAACTGTGATTCCAGGAAGGGGCTGGGAAGGACAGGGACGGGGACAGACAGTGGGGTCAGATAGGACAAGATAGGTAGGAAAGGGCTGGGAGCGACCAAGAGCAAAACAGCAGGGGAAGGTGTGGACGAAACTGGGAAGGGAGTGATGGGAAAGGGGTGGTCTGAGCTGGGGGAGCAAGCCATAGAGTGAAGTCCTTGGGGAGGCTTTATCCTGCTCCTGGTGAGCCAGAGTTGGGTCCTGTGTGCCTGGCACCACGCTGCCAAATCAGTTTTACTTTCCTGTGGTTTTCCTTGGAAGCCTGCCTGCTGCACACATGCAAAGCAGGGGAGCAGTGCATTGTTCTCTGCCAAGGGCCGATCCCAAACCCATCCGTGCTGCTGCCACAGAGCGGGCTGGCTGCGTGGGGCTTACCTCGAAGCGCCAGAGCCCCCCGATGTCCTTGCTCCTCTCAAAGCAGGTGGGCTCCAGCCCCTCATCCAAGCAGCATTTCAGGGCACACAGGCCAGAGGCACCGGCACCAATGATGGCTACTCTCTGGGCAGCCATGTCCCACGGTGGCAGGGATGCTGGAGAAGCTGTGGCCAGGAGTTGAAGAGCCAGGTGTGTCCCTCAAGGGAGGCTGCCCCGTGCTGCTCAGTTTGGAGGTGACTGCCCCTGTGCCTCCTGTGGGTGGCTGAGCTGTCACAAGATGTATTTCTTCCAGACATGATCTACAGGTTTCCCCCACCACCCTGCCACACCTCCTGCCACACCTCTGCAAGTGGTGCATTAAGTTCTGTAAGCACTTAATGATGCCAACATTGCCCCAGGGCTTCCTGGGCAGGGCAGAGATGTGGCTGTGCTTCAGATTTCAACAGGTTGTAGCATGGAAAACAAACCTAGGAGATGGAGAGCAACTGGCATGACCAGCCCAGGCATATGATGGACAGGACCCCCATCCTTTACCCACTCTGGGTCCCCAGCCCACCCAGCCACCTTTTGGAGGGGCTGCGTGCAGGTGACCAGGGTGGCACCGAGCCATGCCACTGTGACTGCCAGGACCTGCTGTGGTGGCACACACCTTGAGAGAGGCTGTCTTGGTGTGGAACGTGTGTGTACATCAGCCCATGCAGTGGGCCGGTGCTGCGAGGCCCATCTCAAACCCATGAGCATTCCCAGAGCACGCAGAGGGTTGTGAGGGTGTCAGTAACAGGACAGACACTCGGCTGTTTAATGCATTTATCCAGACAGAAAGTGTGCTGTGCCTTGCTGCTTGTGTGGTGAAATTGGCACAGCTGGGTTACAGGGGACAGAAAAGCCCAGGGCACTGGCTGAGAAGGACTGGAATTTAGCCTGCAGTGAACTGGTTTCCTCCTCTGTCCATGACAGCTCTCCCCAAGGGGAGGTGCAGAGCAGGAGCCCAAGCATTATTTTGGCAGCTGGGGAGGTTCTGTGCATCCCTAGCTCATGGTGTGGTCACAGCTGGGCCATGCCAGGCAGGAGGCAGGTTTCTGCCACCACTGTGGTGCACAGGCTGCCAAGGGGCAGGGGTGGCCAGCCAGTCCCACAGCACATTGCAAAGCCTCCCTTCCTGCGCTTGCAGGGCACCTACAAGTAAGCAAAAACAGCTGCCAGGATGGCCACAGCCCCGACCAGCTTGAAGATAAGGGGCATGGCAGGGGCTGAGGTGCTCTCTTCCACATGTCGTGTCTGCAGGGGCTTGAGGATGCGCTGCTGCTGGGTGAGGATGGCCTCCCTGGCACCTGCCCAGGCGCCCGGGCCCCGCAGCCGGTACTGGTACGGCGTGCAGGGACCAAAGGCCACCTCCATTGCCAGCTTGGGGTCCGTGAGGAACAGGGTGAGCACGTTGGGCTTGACCCCCAGCTGGCAGGCGAGCTCGTCCATGTAAGGGATGTAATCCACCTGGATGGTGTGCCGCTGGCTCTTCACGTACCTGTGGGCAGGGAGGGAGGGAAGGTAGGTCCTGGAAGCAGAACTGGCAGATGCCCTGCACACCAGGAAGGTGGTATTGGACAGACTGGACTGTGGGTAGTGTGGCCAACCACATCCCTGCCCTCTGTTGGCACACGCCAATGTGCCAGAACCCATCCATGGGACAGGATGGATGCTGTGCTGAAGGCAGCCCCTTGGTGCTCCTGCAGGGATCTTACCGCTTTGCCATCGCTTCCTCTTCTGCTCAATGTCAGCCTCCATGTCGTGCCGCGGGGGCAGCTCGCTCAGCCCTGGGGAGGATGAGACACAGCGGCCACTGTGGTGCTGCCCTTGCCTGGGTGCTGTGCCTCTGCCAGCACCACCGTGGTCTGTGTGTGGTCTGGCACCTGAGGCATGTCTGAGTGCCTCAGGATGGGAAGGAGCAGCCGTGGAGCTCAGGGTATGGATGTCCCTGTGCCTCTCAGAGAAGCGGCCATCTCACCGTGACAGCCTCAAGGCAGCCATGCCATCACCATGGCCAGGATGGCACAACCAGCTGCTGCCTTATCAACATGGCTGGGCACCATCTGCCCTCACTCCAGGGCTGCATCCACAGGGCAGGTTTGGCTGACGTACCTTTGAAGACACGGGTAGCCCAGCGACACTGGAGCTCTGAGATGGGCATGATGGCACCCAGGGGCTGGATGAGGCCGATGAAAGCCAGCGTCGGCTTCTCCAGGTCAGGGGGAAACACGTATTTGTAGAGGGAAATCTGGTTCTCCACCACCTTCACACAGCCCTCGAGGAATGGGAACGAGAAGCTGTATCCTGTGGCAAAAACTACGGCATCGACATCTTCCCTGGTGCCGTCCTCAAAGATGGCAGATGTCTCTGTGAACTCCCGGATGTTCGGCTTCACCCGCACCCTGCCCGAAATGATGCGGTTGGGCAGGTCATCGTTGACGGTCGGGTGCTGGTGAAGGACCCTGGAAGGTGCAAGGAGCTGTTAGGGCACTGGGAAGGGAGTGTTTCTGCCCCGTGTCCTGCTCCAGCTCCTGCTCCCTGCTCTGGGAATGCTCATCCCCAGGGATGTTCAGCAGCTGCCCCTGCACTGCTGTCTCTAAGAGTCCGTGGAAGGGGCAGTGGTGGCTCCCTCAAACATTGCCTGGGCATAACAAAACAAATAACCCAGTCTGTGCACAGGGAGCATGGAATGGCCAAGCTGGGCAGGACACAGAGGGAGGCAGACAAACCCTTCTGAGAAGGGGGACTGTTTGCTGATACCTGTGCTTTGGCTTCAGGCCGTAACGTGAGTGGTCAAACCTGGCATTCAGCTTCTTCTCCATGTAGCCACAGGCCATGGATGAGCTGAGCAGCCCCTGCAGGAATGTCTTCATGCGGGTGGTTAAGATGGTGTCGATGGGGTAGCCCTGATCTCCAACGCGGTTGAGGATCCACGCACCCCGGCGGGTGCTGAGGAAGACCTAGACAAGGAAGAAGGAAGAAGGATCATTTCCTGAAGGCAGTGATGGTCCTGGGAGGGCTGCCCTGTGGGGGACATGCCCTTGCCCTGGGATCACTCTGTTTGTTGCTGCCCAAGCACTGGGTAAAGACCCAGAGGGAGCTGGTGACCAGCATCTCGCAGGGGAGTGGGACCAAGCCTCAACTGCCTGGCAGCTGGGATTGGCTGGAGCCAGCGTTGCCAAACACAGCGAGTGCAGGCACGGAGCAGCACCTGTGCAAGTGCCTTGGTCCTGGTGTCCTTGCTGAGCTGACAGTGTCCCACAGGGGCAATGCTGCCCGCCGGGACCATACTCCTGCTTACCTGCTGGGCTGTTTGGCTGATCTCCACAGCCAGGTCAGACCCTGAATTCCCAATCCCGATGACAACAACCCTTTTGTTTGTGAAAGCCTGAGCATCCTTGTAGTCTCGGCTGTGGAGGTAGCGGCCCTTGAACTTCTCAATTCCTGTGAGCAGGGAGAAGGGATGCTTGGCTTCCTGGTGCCAGGTTGGTGGATCACCCCCCTAAAGATTGGAGATGCTCCCTTGCCCCACCAAACCACTCCTGGGGAGCACAGGAGCACTCCTGGAGTCAAAGCAAGGCCGGGGAATGCTGAGGCCAGGAGGGAAAGCAGCAGGGAGAACAGGGACTGGCATGGGCTAGCTTTCAACAGTGTCTTCTCATGCCAGTGTACAGGGCAGTACCTGGGAAGGAGCCGAGCGGGAGGTGTGCGTCGGTGTGGTGCCCGCTGCACACCAGCACGGCGTCGAAGACGGCCGCCTCCTGCTTCCCCTGGCTCTCGGTCAGCACCTCCCACTGCCCGCTGCTGGCGAAGTCGGGGCGCTTGGACACGCGGCACACGCTGGTCTGGGCGCAGGGGCAGCGGCGTCAGGCACCCTGTGCCCCCCGCTCCCGCTGCCACCTCCCCCTTGGACCCAGCTCTCACCCTGAAGCGGATGTGGCGGAGCAGGTCGAAGTGCTGGGCGTACATGCGGAAGTACTCCATGATCTTGGAGTTGTGCATGTAGTTGGGGAAGTCCTCGGGGATGGGGAAGTCGCTGAAGCACATCATCTCCTTGGAGGTGTTGATGATGACGGAGCGGTAGATGCTGGCACGGCCGTCCTCGGGGTGCTCCTGTGGCAGCGGGGCACAGCTCAGCGCCGGCCGGCTGAGTGATGGGGAAGGATGGCTGGGGCTGATGAGGTGCTCCTTTTCATGGGGGCCCTGCCCTCAGTCTCACCCAGAGGATCCCACTGCGGCCACCCCACCAGCCACCACTGACCCCTGAGGGTCACCGTGCTGACCTCAAGCAGGCCACGTGCTCAGCAGGGTTTACCTCAAACCTCCAGAGGCCTCCTATGTCGCCGGTCCTCTCGAAGCAGACGGGCTCCAGCCCCTCCTGCAGGCAGGCTTTGATGGCGCACAGCCCGCTGCTGCCCCCGCCGATGATGGCCACCTTCTTTGCCATGCTGCGCTTCACCACCGGGTCTCTGCCTGGGGACAGCGTCGGACAGCGGGGCTGAGCAGCCAGGGGTGCAACTGTGCAAGACTTTGACCCTGCTGCACCAAAGAGGTCCCAAGCAAGAGAGGCAGCCCCTCAAAAGTTCGTCCGGGGTTGCAAAGCCACTGCTGTCTCCCACCAGGTGTGGACCTGACCAGTGCAGGGTTTTGCACTTACTGTGGTGTTGCCTCTGGATGCCTTGAGGAGAAATCCTACCGAATGTCAGGGAGCCTCAAAATCTCCGTGCCCACGCCAAGTCCCGGCGATGGCGGTGCCCTGGAATGTTGTGCCCTGCTGTGGGGGACCGACGGCTCCCTCCCGGGTGGGTGACAGCCCCTCTGCCTGCCCTTTGCCCTCCCCCTTCCCCGGGGAGATTCCTGCTGCGCTGTCCCGGTGCCCGCTGCGTGCCGGCAGCTCGGGGGCCACCCTTCACCGACCTGCGGCCGTGGGATGAGCAGCCCAGGGAAGACTGGCAGCAGGCACGGAGTCGTGCGAGGGTCTCTGCCGGGGTGCCCCGACCCGTGACTCCGGCCCGCGGCCTGCCTTTATGGTGCGCAGCGTCCGGGAGCGGGGCCTCCCCCTCCGTCACTCCTCCCACGGGGAAAAGGAAGCCAGAACCCCGCCGGCTCCCGGCCTCCTGCATGGCCGCTCCGCAGCCTCTGCCGGCGGCCTGAGGAGTCATCCCGGGCGTTTCGCGGGGACACGGACACGCAGCCGATCCTTGTGGTTGCGTGCTTGGTAAACAAACGCTGCCCTCGACCTTTACCCTAGGATTATCAGGATCAGCCCACGCCCGGTTATCCTGGTACCCGGGGTGACACACGGCTCTGGCTGCTCCGGTGGCAGCCGGCACTGTATCACCCACATCCCCTGTGCCTCTGGGCTGGGCATGTCGGCACAGTGTCCCTACAGCCACGGCTCACTCCTGGGCTAGCACAGCCCTTGGGGCAGGTGGAACCCGGGCGCGAGGAGCACCACGCTGCTGGGCTGTCCCTGATGTGAGGGTGGTGGGACCAGTGAGGAAAGGGCTGTCCCTCACAGCAGGAGGCACAGACCAGGTGGATCCAAACTTGCTGCTGGCTCCTGGCACACTCGCAGCCAGACAGCCCCCGAGGCCTGCAGGGGCAATTTGCTCTTCCGTATCCAGAGAACTTTGCTGTAGAGCTGAGCAAGGCAGAGGGGCCAAGCTCTGCAGCTGAAATGGTTTTAACCTTCTAAAATTCATGTTATGTTTGCAGTAAGCTTAATAAAGCTCTTTCTGTCCCTTGCTGTTGGCAAGGGCTAATCTCTGCCTGGGGCAGAGGCGCTGAGCTGCCAACCCACACTCTGTGCCTGCCTGTCAAAAAGCATGGAAAGCATCTTACCAAGCAAGGGATCAGCAGAGGAATGGAGAGGTGGCAGCACTGGCAGTGCTACTCTTCCTGCTCCGCTGTCAGCTGGCTTCTGGCTCTTTTGCAAGCTCTGCACAGACTGCCCAAGGGCACAGGGTACAGGGACCTCTCTGAGCTCTCCACCGTGCTGCTGTGCTATGAAACCTCTGTGCAGGTTGCCTCTGAATTTGTCCTTCTCCCTACAGGCTGCACAGCCCTGGACTTTACCCCCCTGTAGCTGGATCATACTACAGACAAACTGCTGTCGAGGCACCAGGGTCATGCCATGATATTTTGGTCAAGGTTGGTATTTGGTTGATTGATATCTGTGGAAATTCACAGTTCCCCATACCTGGCAAGCACCCAGGATGTAGAGTGTGCACAGCAGTGTCTGCTGTACAGTGTCTGCTCTGGGCTTCCACAGTGGACAGAAATACCATGGGACAAGTGGAGCAGAAAGTTTCTCTGTCCTATCAGTGGGTTGTGCAACCCACTTGCAGGAGGAGCAGTGACAAGTGATGAGCACAGAAGGAGAGCAAAGGTCTCTGGTGGAGCTGGAGAGAAGCACAGACGAGGTCAGAGGGTGGCCAGGCAGCCTGTGACCCAGCAGGGCTGTGCAGTGGTGATGGTGGGTGCTACCAGGACCTCATGGAGTGTCATGCAAGTGGGTCAAGAGCAACTTTTTGGCACACACACGTGTGGGAGCCACAGATGCACAGGTTGCTGCTGTACCCTCCATGATGTAGAGAGGAAGACCCTGACAGCTCTAAGAACAGACTCCAAGTGCAGAGAAAAAACACAGTGTGTTTTGAAAAAGGTAGAGCAAAGATGTTTTGGCACAGCACAAGCCCTGCCCACCCAGAGTGTGCCACCACAGGGCTGGTCTCTGCCTTGGAGCAGGAGGGCTGGCCCGAGTGTCCTGGTGCTGCTGTGCAAATGCTGGACTGGCCCAGCTGGCTGCCAGGCATGCAGTGCAACCCAGGGGATTATTTTTTGGTCACTGCAGCATCAACCCAGACCTGGAAGCTTCACTTGTTCACCCTGTCAGGGGGTCAGGGCTCAGCTCCAGGGGAACCCTGTCATGTCAAGCACTTCCATTTCAGCCCCTGTACAACTGACAGTGACAAAGTGCTCACACCAGCAGCCACCAGGCTGCTCCTGCACACTCCACCCAGGAGAACAGCACACTTAAACACTGCCTGGTCTTAATACGACTTAATTATTGTTTTCCAGGGCCTGAGTGCACTGATAGACCTCAATGACCACAAAGAGCCTCACCTGGGCCAAATCCCTCTACCCACGTGCCAGGAGCACTGTTTAAGCTGATTATTTGAGCTCAGTCTAAAGCCCCCACTCCCTGCCTGGCTGTGGTCCCTGATGAAGTGCATTCTGTGATTTTCTGGCTCAGTCTTGGCTCTAGCTCATTACAGAGGCTCCTTCTGGTCCCCTCCTGCCAAGGACCAGCAGCCCTCTGTGAAAAACAGGCTGCCAGTGGTGCCAGGGGAGGAGAGGCAGCCTGCCTGGAGCACAGGGAGCTGTGGTGGTGGTTGGCAGAGCCAGGGCCTCTTGCTACACAAGGTTTTATTTCTGGGCTGTGGGAAGGGGCTGGCTCTGCAGGACTCTCTCTGCAGCCTGGAATATGCTATCCATCAGGGATGGTTGTTTGTACCCTCTGAGAAACTGAAAACCCTGTGGAGGGAAAAAGGAACTGGGAAGCTCTGGACAAGAGCTGCAGGAGCAGGCTGCTGCTGGGAGCTGCTCACCCTGTTGCCCACTGGATGACCAACCCTTCAGTGCCACTGTCCTTTCCCTATGGCTCTGGGAGCCACGTGCTCGACATCTAGCCTGAGTGCAGCACTTCAACTGAGAGCAATGCTTAGGGAGGCAAAGCTCTTTCTAACCCTGAGGAGAGACCCCCCTGTGGATCCCCTCCAGGCAGGTGTTGTAGAGAAGGCTGTGCAGAGTATGCTTATGACAGCAGCATGATCAGTGTATTTATGGGATACAGATACAGGGGTGATTGTAGAGAAACCTCTGCAAAGTCACAGCTACCACATACACCACGGGCTATGGCAGGTGCCCAGCGAGAGCATGCAGATTCACAGTATTAGCAGTGAGCTGCCGGATGGGTGTGCTGGGCCCTCCCCAGGCTCTGCAGAGACTGGTTTTGGTCATCAGAGAACAGTCAGCGCAGCCCCTGCCTGAGAGCCCAGCAGGAGGGCAGGACAGCACCAGACAGGAGCGCAGGCCCTGGAGCCTGCAGCACCACTCATGTAGAAGCCTTGGCCAGACTGATGGGGTTTAGGATGCCAGTTCAAGTGCCGGAATCCCTCCCTGTGCGTGCTCGGACACCAGCGCACGGCCCCCGCTTTGCGCCGCAGCCAGCGGTCGGTCAGTGGCTCCAGAGCGCGAAGAGGGCGGGCGCGGTGGCCGGGGACAGCCAGCAGTGCTCCACCACGCCGTAGAGGGCGTAGCCCAGCAGCAGCCCGAAGAGCACGTCCGTCATGTTGTGCCTGCCCAGCATGACCCGGGAGATGCTGACGATGAGAGCCCAGAGCACCACGAGCACCCGCAGCGGCACGGCCAGGACCAGGTGGCGCAGCACGAAGCGGCAGACGAGAGCGGCCCTGGTGGCGTGGCCCGAGGGGAAGGAGTACTTGTCCACCGAGATGGTGACGAACATGTCCATCTTGTTGTGCGTGGGCCGCGGCCGCTTGACCAGCCCCTTCACCACCGCCACCATCACCAGGTCCAGCAGCAATGCTGGGAGAGACAGGACAGGGGGTTACTGAAAGCAGAACCATCAGCTAAGGGAGCGCTCGGCTCTCAAAGCTGCCTGGAGGTGACGTTTTTCCCCATGGCTGCAAAACCCAGGCAGGGAGAGCAGAGCACGCAGCTGCTCTTGGCCTTCTGCAGCACAATGAGCACATCCTCAACCTCCACTCCTCTGTGCACACTCTCCTGTACCACCAGACCCCTGGCCTGCCACAGCCAACAGGGCTCTGCCCAGCCTGCACCCCAGGGCTTTTCTCTCTGTGCAAACTCTGATCTTGCCATGACTCGGGGCTCAATCTGCTCCTCAATCTGAAGGCAGCAGAGGCACTGAGTCCCCCAGCTCCCCTCCTGGCAGTGCTGGCTCTGCACTGCTCTCTGCCCTGCTGACCGGGCTCAAACCGACTGGTGAATGATCAACCCACTCCACTCTGGCACAGCTCAGTGGGAATGCTCACAGCTGGTGTGGGGCCAGGGCTCCTGGGGTCCAGCTTCTCCCTGCTGCTGGGGGAAAAGTAAACCCTGCTTTGGTTTTCAAGAGATGAAGGATAATTTATGGAGGCTTGCCCCATGAGAGCTAAAGGCTCTTGTGATAGAAGAGGCAAAGTCCCTGTGTTAAGTGTTCAGCCAGTACTTGGCAAGAGCAGCTTCTCATGTAGGGCAGAGGGTGCTTTCTCCATCCCTGTTAGCTCAGCTTAGCACAGCACTCACTGCCAGGGCAACTTCTTCCAGGGACGTTGTGTAAGAGACCAACTTCTGTTTGTCCTGAGACTTGTTTCTGGACACCAAATCTTCTGGTCACTTCAGGTCATTTCCTTTGGTTAATCATTTAAGAGCAAATTTTCTTTCTTTTTCCACACGTAAAACCAGATCAGTTGCTTTTTCTACACAGGATCTGGGAGATTCAAGTTGGACACGAGGGAATCCTCCTTCCCCACAGGGGTGCTGCAGCCCTGGAGCAGATCCCCAGGGAGATGGGTGGCTCTTGCCCAGAGCACTGAGGGCTGGACAAAGCCCTGGTGCTGGGACAGATCTCCTGGGAGCAGAGGTTAGGCTGGAGGCATCCAGGTGCCCTCCCACAGCTCTGCTGCAGGGCTCTAATTTAACCACGTGCTGCTAGATGAGGAAGATACACAAACCTATGTTTCCCACCAAGCAAATTTCAATTCAAATTCTAAGTGTCAGATCCTAATTATTTGCAACTTAATGCAAGAGTAACAACAGAGAATCTGAGAAGGTCTGGTGCTCTGGAGCTATTACAATTTCCAAATAAGCAAAAATGAATCCCATTCAATATAGCTAGGCTACTCTGTGTGTGTGTGTGTGAAATACTACACCATGCAGGATTAAAATTCGTGCTTTAAACCAGGTTTCCTCACTGGCTGGTACAGAACGATCAACAAAAGCCCTGCCTGCAGGGAGCTAAGGGTGAACGTCTGTGTGCCAGAGCAGCTTTTTAGGGAAAGTGTCTCAATGCCAGCTGCACCTGGAATGCGCTGTTGTGACAAGCTAGAGGAGCTGAGAGAGGCTTCAGCCCCGAGAGCGTTTTGAGAGCGTTTTGTAACCGCAGGAGCAGTTCAGCTGTGGGAGTTTCCCGGTGCGTGGTTGCAGAGGTGACAGATGAGCCGTGCTGGTGCCACCCCGCCCTTAAGCTGCAGGGTCCCTCCCTCTGCTCGCAGGGTGAGCCTGCGCAGGGCGCTCACACTCGGCCGCTGCTCTCGGGGCTCCGGCTCCCCCAGCTCTGCCCCATCCATCCCCCGGCTCCCTCCTCCCCAGCCGCCGCCTGCACAGCCCCGGGGCGAGCCCCGCGCCTCACCGAAGAGCAGGTTGAGCAGCACCTCCCTGGCCGCCGAGCTGTCACTCTGGCAGAGCCCGTAGAAGGTGCCGAGCAGCCAGGGGATGCCGTGCCCCGACACCTCGATCACCTTCATCAGGGGCCGGGCGCTGCCCCAGGCCGAGCCCTCTCCGGCGCACACCCCCAGGCGCTTGGAGGCCCAGAGGTCGATGGCGAGCAGGGAGCTGAGGGCGATGCCCACGAAGGACGGGTTCAGCTTCATGCAGTCCTCCTCGGGCAGCGGGGCGGCCGCGGCGCCGGCGGGCTCCTTGCGGCGGGAGGGGCTGTCGGGGGCGGCGGGGCCGCGCTGGCTCAGCGACAGGAACTCCAGGCGGCCGCCGCTGCCGCCGCGTCGCTCGCGGCTGCTCCGGGGGCTCGGCATGGCGACGGGAGGCGGCCTGCGGGAGGCGGGCGCCGGTCACCCGCTGCCAGGCCCGCTCGGGACCCGGCATGTCACCCTGCCCGGGGCCGCTTCCCTCTCCCCCTCCCCGCGCCCTGCCCGTTATCCCCGCCCCGCGCTACCGCACCGCCGGGGCGCGCTCCCCCCGCTCTCGGCGTGTCCCCGGCGCGCCCCCAAGGACGCGGCGGGTGCGGCGCGCCCGCGCTTCCCCCGCTACCGGGCGGCCCCGGCGCCGCATCCGCTTCCTGTTCCGCTTCCGCCCGTGACGCGCGCGGCGCTCCCGGCGCGCCCCGCCCACCGGCGCGCACGTGCCCGCCCCGGCCGGCGTACGGCGGCCGGCGAGGGCCGGAAGAGACGCGGCGGCGCCTTCGCCCTGCCGGCGCCGGTGCGGGCGCCGTGCGGCGGGCGGCGATGCGCGGCGGGCGGGCGGCGGCGGGACCGGCCGCCCCCCCGGGCCCGCGGTGACGGCGGCCCGGCCGCGGCCATGGGGTGCCTGCAGAGCGTGGCCTGCAAGGCGCGGGTGCGCCGCGAGCAGATCGTGGTGTCCGACGTGTCGGCCACCATCGAGCCGGCGGCCACGGCCATCGAGGAGAGCTCGCCGGTGGTGCTGCGGTACCGCACGCCCTACTTCCGCGCCTCCGCCCGCGTCCTCATGCCGCCCATCGCCCGGCGGCACACCTGGGTGGTGGGCTGGATCCAGGCCTGCAACCACATGGAGTTCTACAACACCTACAGCGACCTCGGCGTGTGAGCACCGCGGGCGGGCGGGCGGGCACGGGGGGACGGCTGTGGGGGCACGGGCGGGCCCGGGCTGTGTACGGCGGGGGCTGCCCGCTGCGGGCACCTGCCCTGCTCCGCCCGCGGGCACCGGCTGCTGCAGCCCCGGCATTGGGAGCTGCACCCCCGGCACCCTGTGCTGCATCACCGGCATTGGGAGCTGCATCTCTGGCACCTTTTGCTGCGTCCCCAGCACCCTGTGCTGCCCCTCTACCCCACCTCTGCATCCGCAGCCACAGCACGGGCAGCACCTTCACCCCAGCCCCTGCTCTCCGACCCCACAATTCCTGCTCCTCACGCCCCACAGGGGCTCCCGCACCTTCCCGCTGGTCTGGACCTCGCCCTTGCGGGGGCTTTGCGGCCGCTGTCTCCCACCAAGCATCATTTCTTCTTTGTGGCTGGGACGCGAGCACGGGCAGTGCTGGGGTTGCCCCCTTGGCTTGTGTTAGAAGAGGGAAGGGTTGCAGTGCTGGAAAGCAGTGGCAGCTGGAAAGCAGCCTTTGCCAAAGCTGGGCGTGCAGGGGATTTGTGGGGATGCCGAGGGGCAAAGCTGTTGGCTCTGTATCTGTGTCTTCTGCTTTTGGAAAGGGGTGATGCAAGAGGGGAGATGTCCAGAGGGGTCTGCTCTGCAGCTCGCTGGTGGGCTCCTGCTGCTGGTGCCATAGGTGTGTGGGTGCTGGGGGAGCAGCAGGTCCTCGTGCTGCCTGCCTGCATCCCTGTATCGTGACAGACTGGTGTGCATGGGGCACTGGAGCACCTGGGGATGTTGGAGTGAGCGGAGATCCTCATTTGGAGGGACGGCAGGAGTGTGGCCCCAGCCCTCTGCTCCCCTGTCACTGCCACGCGGGCCTCGCCGTAGCCACATGGCCAGCAGCAAAGATTTGGGCTGAAATGCCCCCCCTCCCAGCCATATTGCAGGGATTTCATCGTGCCAGTGGCAGGCATCACTGTGGGATTCATTGTTTCCATGTCTCTGTATTTAAGGCACAAAAGCCGCAGACCTCCTGCAGGATGGGGGCTGCTGATGGGCTGGGCTGGCGCCCTGGTCACGGCGCTGCAGCTGCTGGACAGGGAAGGCTGTTCTCCAGCACAGGAGCTGATTCAGGAGAGAGTGATCCCAAAGAGACTCAGCAGTGGGTTTTGGCCCAGTCGGTTTAATTGCAGGTTAATTAAAATGGCATTGTCTTGGCAGAGCGAAGGCTTGAGCTGGACATGCGGTTCCTGTTATGGAACCAAAGCTGAAATTGTTCTTCAGGTTGTCCCTGAGAGTTTGCTGTGGGCAGGCAGAGGGTCCCTGTGCTGCTGGCTTCCCCATCCCTCGCCAGGCACTGCTGCTGCCATTTCCCTGCTCATCTTTCTTTCCCTCTTCACTAGGTCAAGCTGGGAGCTGCCCGACCTGCGAGAAGGACGAGTAAAAGCCATCAGCGATTCGGATGGGGTCAGCTACCCCTGGTATGGAAACACCACGGAAACCGTGACCCTGGTCGGGCCCACTAACAAGATCTCCAGGTTCTCAGTGAGCATGAACGACAATTTCTACCCCAGCGTGACGTGGGCCGTCCCCGTGAGCAACAGTAACGTGCCGCTGCTGACCAGGATTAAAAGGGACCAGAGCTTTACCACGTGGCTTGTGGCCATGAACACGACCACCAAGGAGAAGATCATCTTGCAGACTATCAAGTGGAGGATGCGAGTGGACATTGAGGTGGACCCCATGCAGCTGCTGGGGCAGCGGGCACGGCTGGTGGGCAGGACTCAGCAGGAGCAGCCGCGGATCCTCAGCAGGATGGAGCCCATCCCACCAAACGCACTAGTGAAGCCCAACGCCAACGACGCCCAGGTCCTCATGTGGAGACCCAAGCGAGGGCAGCCCATAGTGGTGATTCCTCCCAAGTAGGGCGTGCAGGTGAGGACCTGGGTGGCCCCGGCCCGCTGCAGGCGAACAGGGTTTCCGAGCCAAAGCAGACCTCTCGGGTTCTCCTGCCTTTGTTGTTGTGGTTGGAAACGTGGCTCCTCCTCGGTGTCAGAAGTAGAGCCCGGCTGGCACAAGGGCGCAGAAGAGGGTTTGCTGAGCTGGAGGATTTCCCAGGAAGCGGCATCGAGTACTTGCAGCTGGCACAGAGGCTGTCTGACATAAAGGACTCGTCTTTCCTCGCGGGGCAGCGCGAGGAGCGCGAGTGTGGTTGAACCGTGCCCGTGGCAATGCTGCTTCCCACCCGGCCGGAGGGAGAGGCGGAGGCTGTGCCTGCTGGCAGCGGTGCCCGTCCAGTCCCGCCGTGTCCCTGCCGTGTCCGTACCTATGCATTCCAGGTCCATGATCCACCCCTCGCCTGCCCGCTGGCTCCGGGCGGGAGGGCCGGCGGTGGGGTGGGAGGGGGCGGTGCTGGGGGGCCGGGCAGAGCCCGGTGCCGGTCGGTGCCACCCCCGGAAGGAGTTTTCTGCAGCCCGGGGGGAGCGGGACACGTTTTGCATGCGTCTGGGTGTGTTTGGAGTAGTTGTGAGTGTAGGAGACGCCATAGCTCTTTTCTGTCTTGGAGTGAGATCTAAGGGCAGGTTAGACGTCCTTTTGTTTTAAGGTGCACTAAGTCTTTGCAGCTCCTCAGCCTCCCCTCCCAAGTCCCGCTGACCCTTCTCTTACGGAAGCAGAACCGATTCTCAGAGGAGTGAGAAATCAGGGGAAATCTCCCAGCGCAGGGGCTCTGTGTGTGTGTGGTACCCAAACCCGCCCAGAGGTACCCCTGGACTCACTTTGCTTCACTGCAGACCGTGCTCCCTTGCTAGAAGTTGGGTGCTTGCTCATTTTCCATACAAATGCTGGCTCACATGGAGACCTCTTCCCCAGCCACCCACGGAGCAGGGTGGCTCCTGGCTGGGCCACCAGCGGAGGGGATGGCATGCCTTGTGGTAACTGCCCAAGCTCTGTGGAAGGCAGGGATGCGAGGGGAGGCTGTTCAGGGCAGGCCTGGGTTTGCCTGGGAAGGAGGAGGTGAATGTGCTGCCTGGGGCCTGCCTCCTGCTGCTGCCGTGCTTGGGAGGGTTACAGGGGGATTTATTTACCTTTCTCCTCGCTCCTTGCTGCCTGGCATCAGGGCAGCACGGTGCTGTGGGATGCAGCTGGCAGTTCCCAGGATGTCACCCTGGAGCTGCAGCAGAGGTGTAAACCATGGCTGTGCTGCTGCTGCTGCTGCTCTGGGTGCTCCATCACTCCTGGGCAGGTGGAGCAGCTTTTGCTGCTTTCTCTGCTCTGTCCTTCCCAGCACCAGCCCTGCCTTCTTCACACTGCGGGGGGATTGTGCTGCCCTGGGGATGCAGGTCATCCCTGCTGGGATGGTCCCACGTGCTGTCCCGCTGGCAGGAGAGCCTGGGCAGAAGCGCTGGGGGACACTTCCGTGCACCCCGGGCCCCGCCAGCACAGGGGCTCCCGAGGCATCTTAGACCAAAAATCCCTGTGAAATCCCCGTGCTATTTCTTGCCCTCAGCAGTGTTTGCTGCTGCTGCAGTTCTTTATTTGTTTCTCGTTTGGGAGCGTTTCCTTTCGACGCCTTGGCGCCTCTCCCTGTGCCGGCGCTCCTGCTCCTGGGCTGGGAACCTGCTGCTTTCCGTGCCTGTGTTGGGGTTTTGCAGGGGCTGCAGCCGTGCTGTGGGGCAGGTTTGGAGGCAGAGAGGGCTTTGAGCTTTGGTTTGCTGTGTTTTCTGCAGCAGAGCTCCCACAGGGAGCTTGCTGGTGTGGGAAGACATCCTGCCCTTGTGAGACTGTGCTTTTGTCTAGGTGTGGGACTGATGGCAGCTTTTGCCATCGCTGATGTTTCGTTTCTCAGAGTGTGTGTGGAGAGGGGTTAGAAACTTGAAATGCAATTTTCCTTAAGGACTGGGGGAGGAGGGGTAAGTACCTTTTGGTTTGAAGTAAGGCAGGTGTATACTTTTGACCCAGGGGGACAGGAACATCTCTGGCAGCATCAGAGCTAAAACGCCAGAGGAAGGGGTTCCCCAACAAACAGGTAGCTCCAGGGTGGGCTTCCTGCTGGGAGAGGATGCTGTGTCCAGAGGCTGTGTGAGCCAGCTCCCCCAAACCCACAGGAAATGGCTGCATGCTGCTGGCAGCCCAGGGAGCTGCTGTGGCACCGCCGTGGCTCCAGCTGTCTGGGAGAGTGGGGACGCTGCTGCAGGGATGCTGTTGAATTCATTGCCACCTGTTGGGATTTGCTAGCCAGCCTGAGCCTTGGCACATGGCTCATGCCATGACAGTGAGATAGCAGCAGCTGAATTTCTGCCCATGAATGTCTGCAACATCCTGGTGCCAGGGTCAGGCTCCATGCCTGGCTGTAGCTGTGTGCCTGACCCCCCTGGGGCTGCCCCAGCCTGCAGGCAGGTGTTGGCTGAGCCCCGGGGCCATGCCTGTGTTCACCTCTCCAGGCTTCTGCCAGGCTTCCATTCCCACTCCTCTGGCAGCTGGATTTGATGCACTTAGCTTGGTTTGGTGCATGGGTTGTCTTTGTGGGCATTTCCCTGTTAAAAAAGAAGGGGGAAAACAAAAAAGTTTGCAAAAATTGTTTTCAAAGAAACACGTGCAAACAGTGTTTACAGAAACGTGCAGGCATTTTGCATGTTGGCAAAAGGTGCGTGTTCACACCGGGGTGGAGGTGGAGCTCTGGGGCTGGTGGTGCTCAAAGGAAGGGGGGAAGGTGGTGGGGCAGAGCTCCCGTGTATGGGTCTGAGTTTGGCTCATTCCCTGTGGCTGGATGAGCACTCAGACCCCTGGGCTTTACCCCATGGGATGCTTTCCCTGTGCCCCCCTTCCCCACCAGCACCCCGTTATCTCAGGGAGGGGCAGCTCATGGAAATGCCCACCCTCAGGCTCCCCGTGCCCTGAGCCTCGGGGTGCCCCTTCCCCTCCTTCCCATCCTGGGGTCACTTGTTTATTTATCTATTTATTTATTTAAGTTATTTATTGGTATTTATTGACAACTGGAAGTCGGGCTGGGGGAGGGGGGTCATTTCTGCTGCACAGTGGGGGCAGCTGGGTCTCCCCCACACCCAGCCCCCTGCATTTTGGGGTGCTGCTGGGAGCACCTCTGGGGAGGGGTGCTTGTGGGTCCCCACGCTCCCATCCTCTTTTTGTGAGGGAGACAAAGGAAGGGGAACCACACCAGTGCCTGCAGGGAGGGCACCTGGTGCTCGCCCCCTCCCTGCAGAAGCTTGGAGCGCCGTGCTCCCTCCCGTGCCCGTCCCTGTTTACTGACCCGGCCTCCTGCCGCTCCTCCCGCTGGATTTGCCCTTTCCAGTTCCCGGAGAGGGCGGGAGGAGCCAGGGCGGATGAATGTCACTACGGAGACCAGACCAAACCAGGTATTCTGCTGCCGCGTGGGGAAAATCAGAGAGAGAGGAAAGCTGGTTTTGCAGAGTGCCTTAAACACAAATGACTTTACCGAGTAGGGGGCTTGGACTTCTGTCTCTGGATGTTATTACCAACTCGAAAAATGTTGCATTTCACTTCTCTGGGATTAAAAGAAAACTACTCGAGCTGTACTGGAGCCAAACCTTGTGTTTGCCTGAGTCTCTCTGGGGCCGTGGCAGCGCCGTGGAGCAAGTGGGAATTCATGGAATTTCACTCAGCCCCTGCCTGCCTCAGCAGTGGCACCAGTGGCTGTCCCTGCTGCCTCTAAGCCCTTGGGTCTGGTGACAGGATTTGTTCCACTTTGTCCTGACTTGCAGGTGGCTCCTGTGGTGTCCTGGAGAGGTTGTGCTGGCCCTGCAGTGCCCTTCCTCAGGGGATGCTCTGAGCAGGCTGTTTGCACAAAGGTTGCCGTGGGGCTGTGTCCTCAAGCTTCCAGAAAATTGGGCAGTTGGTTGGAAAGCTTGGCGTTCCTTTTTCCCTTAGGATCAAAGATCAAAGTGAGGGAACAGCAAGAAACCCATGAGTTTGTGCAGCCCAGCTATGGGAACTAGGAAAGCTGCCCAGCTTGATAAGGCTGAAAAGCTATGCGGAAGAAAGATGTTTCCCTTTTGCCGTGTAGGTTTCTCCCTCCCCTTTCTTGCAGAGTGGAAGAGTGAGAACAAAAGCCAGAGACCAACTGTTCCTATCTTCCAGTCAAAATAATACATGGGAATAATATGGAGTTTCATAACGAAGGTTCATTTAAAAGCCATTTGGGGAAATACACTAATATTCACTGCATAGTTTCTGAAGGCAATTAAAAATTAATAAACTCCTTTTTGGTGGGGGGTGGGAGGGGTAATGAAAGAGGGTTGTGGGTGCTGCCTGAGGTTTAGTCTGGAAGGGGATCTCATTGCATCTGGTGCATTGCTCACCTTGAACATCAACCCTGCCAGTCCCCACTTGCTGGGGGGTACATTTGTGCCCTGAGACAGCTGATTTCTTTAACAGCTGCTCCTTTGAGTGTTGCTGGCTGTGCAGGGCATTGAGGGATGCTGGCAGCCACCCTATGAGCTATTCAGTGAGCAGCTTTCTTCCCTTCTGTTATATTAAAACATTGCTCATCCTGACAAATCCCTGAGATAGAGAGCAGGCAGGAGTTTGCAGGGCTGCTCATGCCCTAGGGGCAGGGAAGGACCCTCTACCCAGCAGCCAAGGGCAGGCCAGGCTGAGCACATTTTTCCTTCTCAGCAGGGAAGCACAACAGCCTGTCAGACCATGTGCCCTGGGACAACCTGTCTTTCCAAAATGCCTTCCTTGCAGAGCAAGAACAAGGGCAGTCTGTGCTGCTGCCAGCCCCCTCCTGAGCCTGGGCACAAATCCCAGCTGCGTGGCCACAGGGAACACAGGCAATGCTGCGGGGTGCCCTGGGGGCAGCAGAGACAGACAAGGGACACAGTGGGTAGTCCTGAAGGTCAGTTTATTTGCTTGATTCCCTCTTCCACAAAACCTGGAAACAATCACCTTCCAGCAAGAGATGAGAAAGCAGTTAAGAAGTGAGCGATTTGGCTCTGCAGCTCCTCCGCTACTCGTGGGACCAAAGGTTAGATGGCTGCTCTGAAAGGCACGCAGCAGCTGGCAGCCCCCAAAGCTCCCTGTCCCAGCAGGACACCCCTTCTCACCACGCCTCTGGGAAAAGCATGGCTGGGACCAAACGGGAGGGACACCACAGCAGGAGCCCCGGAGTCCCCACTGGTCTGCTCATCTCATCCTTGCAGGGCTGCTCCGAGGCAGGAAAACAGCCGGGTTTAGTTGTGAGGGGATGTGGGGGAGAGAGGGACAGCAGGGCTGGGTTAGTGCTGCACCAGCAGTGTGACACTTCGGGGCTGTGGAGCGGAGCTGGGCTCGGGAAGGCTCCGGCATCCCAGCAGCACGGACGGACAGACAGCCAGGCAGCCCTCACTCTGGCTGCGGGGTGTAGCGCAGGTACTTCTTGCCCGACGGGAGCTCCTTCGTGAAGATTCCCTTGGGGAAGAGCTTCTTGGCTTCCTCGTCAGGTAAGGTGGGCACGACCATGACGCTGTCACCGGGCTGGGGAGCAGAGGGGACAAAGGGGGCCCGTGAGGAGCTGGCAGGGCTGGACACGAGTGGTGTGCCTCCCTCTGAGTGCCCAGCCCTCGTGCCCCAGGCGTGTCCTGCAGCCAGCAGTGAGGGCAGAGCGGGAGCTGCACCAGGAGACACGGGACATGTCCAAAGCTGGGCCATCTGCCAGCCCTGCCAATGGCACCCAACAGCCATGGCACTCCCGTGGGAACAGGGGGCAAGGAGGGGGGAATTTGAGCCTCTCTGCCATGCTGGAATTGGATAGAGCAGAACGTGCCCTGGTCTGCTCATCCCTTCCTATTGTTTAGGCACCCCTGGACAGGTGGTGCTGCCTCCCCTTGATTCCAAGCCCTGGGGCAAGGTCTGCTTTCCTGGGAGGTGGGTGGGCTGGCCCAACCCACTGGGAGCTTATGCTGCAGGAAACAGGAACCTTCCCAGGCAAGGCTGCCTCCAGCTGCTGCTTCCCCCACCCTGTGGGTCCCCCTCCAAGGGAGGCTGGCTGCCATTTCCATGCCTGGCTGTGAGATTTGGCCTGCTCCTCACCTTCCAGTCCACAGGGGTAGCGACCTTCTTGTATGCTGTGAGCTGCAGGGAGTCCACCACTCTCAGGATCTCATCAAAGTTTCTCCCAGTGGTGGCTGGGTACAGGATAGAGAGTTTCAGCTTCTTATCCGGGCCAAAAACGAACACCTGAGCACAGGGAGACAGTGTCAGGAGCTGGGCACATTTGTCTGACCGCTCTGCTGGATCTGCTGAGCCCTGATGCTCCTTCCTTTCCTGGGAGCTGCTTGATCACAGGTGTGGGGACAGGGGAGATGCCGTGGAGGGGATCTAGAGAACAACTGATGCCCAGGGAATGTGTTTTTTCTCTGGGAGCTCCTGTGTCCAACGCCAGCCTGTTTTGCTACCTGTGCCCTTCTAGTGCAAGCACATAAGGGGAGAGGGAAAGACCAGCAGATGAAGCACTGACAAAAATTAGTTTGGGACAGCCACAACCTGGGTTGGTGGGTCACCATGGCACAACCCATAGTTCCAGCCCAAGGAAGCCATCCCAGCTCCTGAGGATGGCCATGCCCATCCAGGTAAGCTGCCCCACAGCCACAGGGCAGGAGGGCAGGCCATGGTTCTGTACTGTTGGGCAAAAGGAACACGTGCAAACAGTGCTGACAGAAACGTGCAGGCATGGAGACCTCTTCCACGGAGAAGAGGTGGCCACTGAGCAGGGTGGCTACTGGCTGTGCCACCAGTGGAGGGGACAGCACACCTTGTGGTAACTGCCCAAGCTGTGTGGCAGGTGCTGTGGGGACAGGCACTCACCACACGAGCAGTCAGGGGCATCCCGTCCTTGTCCAGCTCGTCGGGGTCCAGCATGCCCAGCTTGAGGGCCAGCTCCCGGTTCTTGTCAGCAATGATGGGGAAGGGCAGCTGCTCTGCAGGCTGCTCCCCGTTGTAGGCGTTGATGTCCTGCAGAGACAAAGCCAAGGGATGTTCCTGTGGCACCACCACAGAGACAGAGGCCAGGCACAAGCAGGAGCTGCAGGAGCTCCTGACTTGCTTGGCCCCAAGGTCTCGGGCTGGGACAGCACAGCCAGGGGCTCATGGCCTTCCATGAGGTTTCCAGAAAGCAGGTGACAAACCAGAAACCTTTGTGCCAGACTGGCTGTGCCTTGCTCTTGGAGGTCAGTCCTTAGGCTGTCTGTGCTCACAGCCCGTGGAGCAGCTGCTTTGCCCAGGCACTGGGTATGGAGCAAAAGGGAATTCCTGCCCGTGTTAGTGACACAGAGAGGTTTAACCACCTTTCACTGGGAATTCTGTCCCTCTCCCAGCTCTCTCCCAGTACGGGATCTAGCACTGCTGACAGAGTGTTGGTGTCACAGCTGAACTGGGCTGTGCCCCTAGGGAATTGTTTCTCTAGTGGCAGAGCAAACCAGCAGCACTACAGCCAACAAAGAAAGGTCCAACACTCCACAGGTCTTGTGCAAGGGACCAATTCCATTCACTGAGTCACCTGCAGCTTGCTTAACTAAAGGCTCTCAAAAAACTAGAGTGGAAGCCCAAGTGCAGGTGCTGAGACACTGCTCACTCCTTTCTGAACCATGCCTGGGGCAGAAGAGAAAACCATCCCCCTCCACAGCCCTGCAGGCTCTCCCTTGTGACCATGGTTTATGAGGTTCCTCCCTGTACTAGTCCAAACTGGACCTGCTTCACAAATAGACACCAAAAAATGTATTTTGAGCCTCTCCAAACCTGGTCTGGACTCAACCAGAGCATTTAAGTTATCCCTGGCGTCTGCAGTACCACCCTCACAGCTCACACAGAGCCCCAGCAGTGCTGGGAGGAGCCTGCTCAAGCATCAAAGAGCAGCTGCCAGCATCAAAGCAAGTAGAATTCAAGGTTCCTGCCCCAGAACAGGGCAGCCTGTTCCTTCCACCCTTTTCATGCTACAAAGAAACAAAACTGACTGCAATGCTGCTGTGAGCCTCCCTGGCACTGCTGTGCTGCATTATCAGCTCAGCTGATAACCTCCATGTACCAGTCCCTCTGCCTCCCCCAGGCTTTGAGCATGGGGAGCAGGCTGGGCCCTGCTCAGAGCACACCAACAGCAGCAAGAGCAGGCAGGCCCTGCACCCCTCCTCAGCCCCCACGGCTGCTGGTGCTGACAAAGGGGGCTGTAGCCCTGCCCCAGCTGCTCAGGATGCTGCAAGCAGGTCAAGTGGTGCACACGTGGCCAAATGTTTCCTTTCTAGACTTTATCTTTGTTTGTTTCCTTCCCCAAGCCTTTCTGGGTCACCACAGCTCTGCAAAAAGGGGCCATTGATCTTGGCTGGGTTGTGGTCAGGCCTGCCTTGGAAGGAAGCAAGAAATCAGTTCTGTTGTCCTGCAAACCTGCCTTGTCAGAGCAGAGCAGGGAAGGAAAGCAGAGCTGGAGAGTTCAGCTGAGGAGAAATGCTGCTGAATGCTCCACAGAGTCACAGGAGGCTGCAGATGGACATCAGCAAATGAGACGAACCCACCCCTCTCTTTAGAGCAGGGGCTGGAGGATGAAGAGAGTTTCTGGGAAGTAGTATCTGAATCCTATGGACTGTAACTCAATCCAAAATGCATGTAATTCCATGACCTGGGGAGCCCTAGAAAACAGCCCCACAAACCACACTCTGTTGCAGTGAAACACCCACGACTCCCTTCCCTAGTCACTGATTTTCTTTCCAGAGCCCAAGCTGAAACCAGACATCACTGGAGTGGTTTATTCACCACTGACTCACCAAGGTGCAGGTATCAGTGGCCAAGGAGAGCACTGAAACCTCTGACATGCACAGCATGTGCCAACCAGGCCAGCTCAAGGAGCTCAGGCATTCCTCCAGCCCTTGGAGAAGCAGCAACCTCCTGACTGGGCAGGTTGGAGGGTGGGATCAATCCCTGGCTGAGCTACAGCTCCCAGTCCTGGAGCAAGCCTCTGTCTTTTGGCCAGAGATGGCTAAGAATAGCTGTGACAGCTCTGGCTGGAAAGCACAGCTGCACAAAGTGACACGAGGATTACTGGCTGCACTCTGGCCCCACCTTTCCAGGCCCATCTGCCCCCTGAAATTTGGCAGCAAAGCAAGCAGAAGCCTCTTCATTGTTTTGTACAGGATTTCAGCCACCCCGCTTGCCCACTTGCTTCTTTGCAGGCTGTGCTCCAGGTAAAAGCAGCTTCATCCAGACAGAAAGCAGAGATGTGTCTGGGAATGCTGCACAGAGGGCTCTGCCCAAAGTTTTGCTCACTCCTAGGACATCTAAGTTCAATCCAGTGAAACACAGGCTGCATGGAACACTCCAGCCTTCTGTGGATTTGTGCTCACCAATGGGACCTTTTGCTCTGGAGGAGTTTCACCTGTTTCTTTCTGACAGGTGCTGAGCTGACACTTCCAAACCTCTGTCTCCAAGGCTTCTCCCAGCCTCACAGGAAGCTCACCACAGCTTCAACCACTGCCCTCTCCGTGGTTTCTCTGGAAGGCTTTCCTGCCCTGCCTCCCCTCAGCCAGCATCGAGAGGCTGTTCTGCAGCTTCTCCTGGTTTCACCTGAGGCTGTGCTGAACAATTCCATAGGATCAGCAGAGTCAGCTCATTGTTCATCTCTTTTTCAGATCACCTGAGTCTGCTGAACCCCACATATCCCTGCAGGCCCTGAGAGAGCTCAGCACTTGCCACAAGTTGCTGCTTTCCTGCAAGAAAGAGCTTGTCCTTCACAGAGCTGACTTCATTGAAAAGCTTCTTGCAAATTCAAAGCCTTTGCAGAAGTCAGCACCACCCTAACACTTCAGCTTTAGCCAACCAGCAGATGAGTCTCCCTTACAAAAGCACAAAGCAAACTTTCTGTTATGTCTAATGACATGTTAGTTGCTAATTTCACTGCTGGTTTCAGCCAGTTTGAGCAGCACAGGAATCTCATTTACTGGGATCTGTACTTTGCTTTTCCCAGGCCTTTCTGAGGCTTGCTGGGACACTGGCCATGCACCACTCAGGTGCAAAGGTCGATTTAAGCAATAAGGCAATTAGCTAATTTCTAAAGCCAGTCAGTCATGAAGTAACGTCCGACTGTAGAAATTTCTCACCTTTAATGCCTCTTATTGCATGTACCTCTCACCCCTGGAAAATATGTGAGAACATTCCCAATTTTAACAGCCAAAGGAGTGGCAGGTAATTCACCCAAGGGTTTTTACACTCTGGCCATTTCTGTCTGAAATACTCCTTTTAGACCCCTATCACCTCTAGCCCTGGAACCATTCTCCCTGGCAGCACACACAGGCTGCTTCTGAAGTTTTTCCTTAGTTCCTTTCAAGTTCCTTCACTGAGTTATTCCACTCCCATCTTTTTTTTAATACTCCCTCATGTTCATTTTACATTTAACATTCTCCTATTTATGGTTTTATTTGTGGTCTTCTGTTTTCTCCTCCCTGTCCAAGCATGAACTGCAATTCCTAACTTCTGATGTCTCTCCTCCTTTCCTGTTTTATTACAGAACTTCCTGAGGGTCTGTGGATAGGTTGCCTTCCTCTGAGGTTCTGGCATCACCTCCACACCTTTTAACCCTTTCAGCTAGTGGTGGGACAGCAGTAATATTGTTTTCCTCTTGTATCAAAGAGCACAGAGTCCACCCTGGACTTTGTGGGGTGCTCCACAAAGATGGGGAAGACCTTTCCCATTCCCGCTCTGCATTTCAGCACCCCCAGGCTTTGGGACGTGACCTGTGTACCTCCAAGCCTGCGTGGGCTTCTCCTGTGGCCTTTGGAGTGAGGCAGCAGCACAAGCAGCCCCCTGGAACCCCCCAGAGCCCGTACCTTGCACCAGGAGAGGTGGTCCTGGACGCTGTCGATGGAGAGCGCGATCATCTTCACGTTGCGCTTGCTGAACTCGGGCGCCAGCTTGGCCGCCCGGCCCAGCTCCGTGGTGCACACGGGGGTGAAGTCCCGAGGGTGGGAGAACAGGATGCCCCACCTGCAAGGGGAGGCAAGGAGCTGGTGAGAAGGCCAGCTGCCCTTCTGGTTTGAGCTGCAGACAAAAAGCTGTGCAGATTGCACGGCGTGGAGGGCAGGAACAGCTCGTCTCTCTGATAAGGAAATCCTGCCCTGGTAACTCTTCCTTCCTTATCACTAGAAACTCCATGAGATAAGCCCTGCTCTGAGAAACTCCCCAGGATCCTACAGGAGATGCTGGAATAGCCCATGGTTCTTGACACGGAGGTGGACACGGTGCTGTGTGAGGAAATTTGGGGGAGCCACGTGTACACTGTAGCCCAGGGTCCCTGTGTGTGAGGGGATGCAGGTGCCAGCCAGGTTATTGCAGAGATGGTCACTGATTCAGGAGCTGGCCACCACCCCCTGCCCCTCATCTCCACGAGGGGACACACACAGGGACATCATGCAGCTCAAAAGAATGGGACAGGACCAAGCCTTAACCCAGCTGCTGCTGTGAGCTGCTAAATGCACCTCATGAAAAGGTAAAAATTCATTAACTAGCAGGGGAGGCCAGAAGTTAACAGCACATTGTGGCTCCCGTTACAATGACACAGCCACCTCGCTTTTGCCCACAGCTCAGCAGCAATGGATTTTGAGTCCTCTGAGCAGGCAAATACTAATCCTACACCTCACAGCTAAGGAAAGCAGCGCACAGAGAAAGGCAGCAATGCAGCCCAGCAGGCAGCAAGACTGGCTGGAGCAAAAAAGGCTCTCAGGACCTCCCAGGGGCTAAAGCAAAGCCACCCCCAGCACTTCAAAAGCCCTGCCACAGACCTGTTGCACCATTTCTCAGCTCAGATTGCACAGATCTCACTGCACCCATCTTCACCCGGCCCCAGCACCACAGCAGTGGTGGGAAAGTCCTGTCTGAGAGATTTGGGAATGCAGTTGGAGGGATCAAGTGAGGCCTCCTGCAGCTCTGCCAGAGCCCTGTGACTGCCACGGGTCACCAGGAATTTACAGGGCAGTTACCTGGCCACCGATGCCATGAGCCTCCTCACACAATAACTACACTCCTTGAATAAACAGCAGCAAACAATCGGGGAGAAAGGTGCCAGGCCTGTGATCAGGCCGGCACAGCCAGCTTCAGAAGGCCTGAAGCTCAAAGGGTTCTTTTTTTCCCCCTTTTGCTCAAGCTGCCCATGCCGACAGAAGGGGCTGATTCGAGCCTGCCAAGCCTTGCCGGGAGCGAGTCCCGAGCACGCCGAGCTTGTGTCCGGAATGGAGCAGCGGTGCCCGAAGGGACGCGGCTCGGAGACCTTTGTCACCGCACACCTTGGCGCTCCGGGATGGGCGAGACACCCGAGCCGCTCTCCAGGACCGGCCTGGGCTAAGCGCCGCTCTGGCAAGCCTGGCTTTGCCTCTTCCCCCTCCTCGGGGGCTCGGCCCGCCCTCCGGGGATGATGGGGAGGGCGCCAAGGGAAAGTCAGGTTGGATGTTAGGAAGAATTTTTTTACGGGAAGAATAATAAAGTATTGGAACGATCGGCCCAGGGAGGCGGTGGAGTCACCACCCCTGGATGTGTTTAATAAAAGACTGGATGTGGCACTCGGTGCCATGCTTTAGTTGAGGTGTTGGGGCACGGGTTGGACTCGATGATCTTGAAAGTCTCTTCCAACCCAGTGATTCTGTGACTCTGCCCACCGCGCTCCCGGGAGTCCCGCCGTGTCCGGCCCCCCGAGAAAACCCCAGGCTTTGGAGCAAGCCCTGGAAGCACGCCGCGTGCCCGGCGCGGGGACACGGGGCTCGCCCCTGCCGAAGGAGGGCGGCGAGCGGCCCCGCTCCGTCCCTGCTCCCCGGGATCCCCGGCGCTCCCCGGGGTCCCCGGCGCCGCGGACATCCCACCCCCCTGGCCCCGCTCCCGCATCCCCGAGCGCTCACGAGTCTCCCAGGAAGTCGTGAAAGCGGATGCGGCCATGCGTGGTGTCCGCCTCGAAGTTGGGCGCCTCATCCCCCAGCAGCAGTCCCGGCATGGCTGCGGCTCCCGGTGCAATTCCCGGTGCAATGCCCGCTGTAGCTCCCGCTGCTGCTCCCGGAGCCGCCGCCGCCCCCTCTGCGCCTGCGCGACGCTACCGCCCCCTCGGCGGGCACGTGACCGGCGGGCACGTGACCGGCCCTCAGGCGGCGGCGGGCGCGATGGCGACCTACGTGAGCGAGCTGGAGGCGGCCAAGAAGAGCCTCAGCGAGGCGCTGGGCGAGAACGTGAAGCAGTGAGTGCCCTCAGGGAGCGGGAGCTGCCCTCAGGGAGCGGGAGCTGCGGGGCTGCGCCGTGCCGTGCCGCCCGCTGGCTCGGGGCTGTGCCCCTCGCGGCCCCTCGCGTTTCCGCCGGGCCCGTGCGGAGCCTCGGCGCCCGTGCTGGCTGTGGGAGCGGCGCTTTGCCTCCGGTGCCTGCGCGTCACCGCAGGTGCTCAAGGAAAGAGGCCCCTCAGTCAGGTTGACACGGTGATGTTTATAGGTTGGACTCGGTGATCTCGGAGGTCTTTTCCAACCGAATTGATTCTGTGGTTCCCTGCTCTTCCCGAGGTACTGGGCCAACCTGAAGCTCTGGTTCAAGCAGAAGATCAGTAAGGAGGAGTTTGACCTGGAAGCGCGCAGGCTTCTCACGCAAGACAATGGTAAAATAAGACCTGGTGTTCGTTTTCCTGCCCTGCCAGGCCTGGGAAGCTCCACCAGGCTCCGCTGTGCTTCCCGAACGGGCAAAGTGCTTGTGAGGGAAATAGCGGTGGCCAGGGCTCCGGCAGCAATGGGGTTAAACTGGTGGGAGGTGCCCTGGCCTGCATGGGGAAGTCCCTGTGTGACCCTGGCACCCACAGACAATTTGGCGTTGTGTAAATGTGTTAAAAATGTAAAACATGCCGTTCGAGCACCCAAAAAGCCTTTTTTTTTTTTTTTTTTAATGTGGAGGCACAGTCCTTTCTGTACTTTCCCTTTGGGTGTAGCTGAAGTAGGGGAGGGAGCCCTGGATTCACCTGGGTGCATTTGCAGCATGCAGGTCCTTGCTGGCCTGTGGGAGTGCTGAAGGGTGGGATTCTTCGATCCTTGCTTCTCCGTGTGCCTGCAAACACGGGTGGGTGTTGCTGAGCTCATTGTGGAGGCTCCTGGCTTCCACATTCATGATCCCTGGAGGGAAGGGCAGGGAGATTTTTGGTGCTCAGACTCCAAAGAGGATCCTGTAACCCTCTGAATCCTGCCTCTGAAGTCGTTTCCACTTTCTCTAGTGCCCAATTACTCTGTGTTCCAGAAACCTCTGCAATGAATTCTGTTTTATTAGAACCTGTTTGAGTTGACTTCATCTTTGTGGGGCTGGTTGTCATTTTGGTGGATTTTCTAGCAAAACCAAAAGCACTGCAGTGGGCTGCCTGCATGGCAGGAGGGACAGCTGCTCCTCTGACTTGCTGCATGCACCAAACTTGTCAAGTAGCTGTAACACACTCTGTGTGTGTGTGACACTGAGAAGTGACCTGGTGCTGTGTGTAGCATCTTGTGTTGTTGTCACAGGAGTAGATTCTCAGCCCAGTAGAAGAAAACACTCAGAAAAACTTAAATTGAAAATTAACTGAGCAGGGGTGGGACAGCTCAGGGAGCTACCTTAGGATGGCTTTGAGGAGGTGCCTCTGGGCACTGGTGTGCTGCTAATGAGCTCTCTCTCTCTCCGCAGTCCACTCTCACAATGATTTCCTCCTGGCTATTCTCACCCGATGCCAGATCTTGGTTTCTGCCCCAGGTGAGTCCTGAGAAGCCTGGTTAAACACTTGGTGTAGCAGTGTGCCTGCCCCTTTTGTCTTTGGGGTGTGTGTGCACAGTACCCCAATGTTCTCAGCCTTAGTGCTCAGGGGAGGTTTTGTCACACAGGTAAGAATGTAGCAGAGTAGTGTTCCAGCTGGTTGCTGCAGAGGTGCTTGGCTGGAGGCTGATGCTGGATTGCTGCCTGGGGTAATTGGTTTGGTTTCTGGGTTGGGTGTCTGCTGCAGGCTGAAGGGTGAAGGCAGATGCAGCTTTCTCTTTGATGTGCTTTCTTTACCTTTTTCTCTCTCCTGTGGACTTTGTTCCTGTCATTGTGGAGAGCTGAGTTCCTGACTGATCTTGATTGCAAATACATATCTGATAGAGAAGTGCTTACAGGGAACCTTGGCTGAGTTATGAGCAGGTAACCCAATCATCTGCAGATAGTTAACATTTTAACTTTGTCAGCATCTAGAGTAACATTTTAACTTTGTGAGTGCCTAGAATGGCTGTTCAGAAGGGTTTCAGGGTGTGTTTGGTCTGATCTTCAAAAGAACTCTCAACCCAGAGTTGTGGTAGCAAGTGCAAAACTGAGCTGCAGTTGGAGATGTGGAACTGCTGTGCAGAAAGGGAGAGAAAATTGTTACAGCTCACCTGGGCTGAGACCTGAGAGATGACTTTTTGAGGGAATACCTGTTACTGAAGTGCCTGTTGTAGCTAGAGGAAATAATGCCTGCAAAATTCATGGATGCCTACAGGTTTTTGTGTTGGAGATGGTCCTTAACTCTACCAGCTGTGCTAATTAAGTGTTAATTGCCCCCACCTCCAAAGTTTGTTCTTGATTGAACTTCAGAAACTCCTTGTGTGTATTAAACTTGTTCCCTTTAGGGGTCTGGACTCATGTAAATCAGAAGGGTTGTGTCTGAACCTGCTGCTCCTTGCTTTTAACCTTGAGTAATGAATTACAGCTGGATTATAAAAAGAATGCACAGGAACAGTGATTCCCTGGATTATCACCTGGAGCAGCTGAGCTACATGAGGAGGGGGAGGGAGCCAGTGCCAGTTCTCTGAGCTCAGCAGTGGGCTGCTGTGAGTGTTGGGGTGGAGTTCATAGCTCAGGGGTCTTCTGAGAGGCTGTGGTCAGGCTACAGTCTCTTGCCATGTGACTGAGGTTGGGGTTTGTTATTCCTGCTCCAGGCTCAGCTCTACTGAACGTCCTTTGTCTCTTTATCCAGTCTCTTTATGCCACTTAGTCATGGTGTGCAGTCTGCTCAGCAAACTCTCTCAGGTCCCTTTTTCAGGGCTCTTTAGGGTTGTGTTGAGGCTGGGAGCCCCAGCACAGAGCAGGGTGCTGCTCCACAGGTGCTTTCCATATGCTCATTATTTCCTGCCTGACCTCTTTCATTTCAAGTCTCTGGAGGTGGTTTTCTCTTGTCCCATTGCAGCTGCTCTCTTCAGAGCCCTCCAAGAAGCCTGGTTTAGTGGTTCAGCAGGTCAGTGGCAGCACGTGGGGTGAGCCAGCTGGCCAGGATCCTTCCTGGTGCTGGTCACCTCCAGGGCTTTCAGGCAAGCTTTGGCTGGCACTGTGTCCACAGACTGTGTAAGCCAGCTTGAAATAAGTCAGTTCAATCATGGGTGTGTGTCTTAAAGATGTGGTTTGGTGCTCTGGAGTTAACAGTGCATTCTGCCAGTCCCTTCTAGAGGCTCAGTTTTGCTGTGCACAGATGAGTGCAGAGTCTGCCAATGATTTGTGAGCTGATCTGTGCTGAGGTGCCTCTTTCTGGGCCACTGACTGGTAGATCTCTGGCAGGCAAGCTCTCACTATCAGCTGTGTGTGGTGTAGGGTTGTACATGCAAGCCCAGGAAAACGCAGTATGAGTGGAATACTAGCTGTTAGATTTCTTTTTCTTCCCCTAGATGCCAGTCTTACACCTGCTAGGTTTTTTGTTGTGGTTTGGTTTTTTTCTCTCTTTTTTTTTTCCCTCAGTGTAAGAATGGAAAGCTAAGAGGCTTTTGTCTCAACCACTGTCTTTTGGGTAGAAGGTGTTTACTTCATGATTCATGGAAATAAGTGACTTTAAAGAAGTGTTTTTGAGGCACTTGGCACGCTATCACAAGGGTTACTGGTTCATGTATTTTCCACGTTCATGTGAGAGACAGAACCATCCTTCAAATGTCATTTTTCAGGAGTGATTATAATATATGTTGAACCATGCAAACAAACCCATCTGATCCCAATTTTGCTGCCTCTTGTTGTAGTGGTTTCACCTGGGATTTAAGGGAGCATTTGGTGAATGTCACCCTTTTTGAGGATGCTTTGCATTTCCCCCTCTCATCTGCTCAGGCTGTTGGTCACCCAAGCAACTTCAGCTCCCAGTTCCACAGCCTCTCTGGCATGGGACATTTAAGGCTTGCTGGTGCAGAGGGAGGGAGGTGTGTTGTCTGTTCTGATCTGAAGGGTGACCATCGGGGTCAGCTCTCCTGGCTGTGTCCCCTCCCAAGTCCTTGTGCACTGCCAGGCTCCTCGCTGGTGGGATGGGGTGAGGAGCAACAAAACCCCTTGACTCTGCTCTGCAGGAATGAGAACATCCCTGTGTTACCAACATTGTTCTTAGCACACATCCAAAGCACAGTCCTGTGCAAGCTACTGTGGGAAAATTAACCCTCTTCCACCCCAAATCAGCACACTGGGATTTTTTCTTCCCCAAAAAATTGCATCAAGAGGAACTCTGGTTTAAATCCTTTCTTAACCTTGCATGGACTTGCTTGCTAAGCTGAGCTTGTTTGTTGGACAGTTGCAAGTGCTCAGGGTAGCAAGGTTTCTTGAGTTAATGTGTATCTTGCCTGAACTGTTCCCTCCTCTCTTAGCTAAACGTTAGCAATAAAACTGGGACAATTGCAAACACTTGAGTTAGTGATGTAAGGATTCAATTTATTAGTAATCTGAAGCCAATTAAAAGATGGTTCAGGGAATTAGAACTCATGTGGAGTAACAGGAGCATTTTATTTCGTCAGGTTTGTCCACACACTTTGCTTAGAGGGCTTTCAGCTGTGAGATTGGCTCAGGCTGCTTGTGTTTGCATCTCTCCAGAGCACTGAGAAGGGAGGAAAAGTAAGAAAATGGGAGTGTGAGTTTTTGGCAGAGGAGAGTCAGCAGAATATCTGTCCAAAACCCTTGTTCCTGCAAGAAGATTAAAACAAACAACCCCCTTCAAACTGAAGATTGAGTAAACAAGCGTGGGAAATGTGTGTTTATCTCTGTCTGCTTTCTGTGGTGACCTTCTCAGTATCTTTGTCCTTTCCTCATGTAGCTTATCAGGCAAACCTGACAGGCTCTGTCTGGGCTGGCTGCTGCCATCATGATGGTGCCGTGCAGAGATGTGGCAGCTGCTAGAAATGTGTTTTTATCTGTTGCTGATCTTTGAAGGCAGAGCAGCAGCCATTGCTGTGGCTTGTAAAGGTCTGATTCCTTTGCTGGCAAGACTAAATGAAAGCTGCAGACATCTCTGAAGCCAATCCAGCCCTGTCATTTGTGGCCAGGAAGGCAAGTACTGGTTTTCTTAGAATGCTAGAGGGAAATTTTGCTTTCTTCATCTCATGCAAGTCGGGCTTGGTAATATGAAAACCTGGAAAAGGAACCAAAAAATCTGCTATGGGCTCGTTATAGTGGAGAATAGGAGATTGTATCTCACCCTTTCCTTGTTTTAAGCTGAGTTTGCCTAAGTTCTTGTTAAATGTGCTTGTTGAGATTCAATTAAGTTGCATCTTTCAGATCTACTGTCAAAGCCTAAAAATTTAGTTGCCACTTAATTTAAAAGCTACTGTATTATTATTTTAAAAGTTCAGACTTGGCTCTAACCTGCTATATCTGTAGAATATTGTCAGAGAAAAGGGTGTTTGCAATTTCCATCTCCATCCATTGCACTTTCTCTGATCACAAATGAGGCTGTGAAGGAGCTGTGTGAGACTTGATGTGGTTCTCCACAGTGGTTTCCTATGCCCCATTATTAGGGCCTCTCCTGTGATGTATTGATGAGCAGCTTTATGATTTTTGGGGGGGTTTCATTTATTATCTTTTAATTTCTTAAATTGACCAGTGGATTTTGACAACAGGGTTGTAGGCTGCAGGTTTCCACACCTCTAGCAGGATGTAGCTAAACTTGGTCAACTTTTATTTTAATATAGTGAGAATGTGCCATCTCTGTATGTGTGTAGGTTGTTTCTAATCCCTTCTTAGCAGCTGACCATTCAAAAACTTCACCTGAATCCTCTAGTTGAGCCTGATCCTGTTAGAATTTTTTTTCCTTAGCAGAGGAGACCATGCTTGTCCTCCAGCCATGAGTGTGGGAAGCTCCCCCAAGGCAAGGACTTCTAGCCAGCCTCATTCCTCACAAACAGGGCTGTGGTAGAACTGTGTTTATGAATTCCTGACTACAGCAAATGAAACATAGTTAATTCTTGATTACAGCAGCTGAAGCATAGGTGAGACAGCCAGAGATAAACCCACAGAGTGGTGTGAAGCTGGTGAGAACTGTGGGAGCAGGAGAGAACCACAGCTGGGTGTTGGTCAGTGCTCAGTGAGGCTAACCAGGTTGTGGGTGGTGAGATGTGGGAAGGCTGCTGTCACCTCTTGTCCCTCTCTAGAGGAAATGGCAAATTCTGGCTGAGGTGTGGCCGGGGAATGTCCAAGACAGTGCTGTGCTGTCAGAATTGCCTGGCAGCAGAGCTCCAGCCTCTGCTTTGGAGGTGGCTGAGGTCCCTTCAGAGCTGAGATGTCCCTGGTGGAGGTGGGCCGTGCTCAGGACACGCTCTGCTCCAAAGGAAAAGGATGCTCACTTCCAGAGCCAAACAGGGGGAGGAGGGTGCTGGAGGCACACAGCAGAGGCTGCTCTGCAGCCACGAGAGGGCTGTCCAGTCTCTGGGTTGCATTTGTTTGTCAGCAAGCACACACACATCCAATGCAGTGCTGTCCTAAGCCCATGTTCTGAAGCAATTGCTCACAGATGCTGAAAACCAGTCAGCAGGAAATTTGCTAGGCTGTCCTTGCCAAGAGCTGTGTGATTATCAGGAAGTGGTTTGGCCTGCTGTAGGTCAGCCAGCATTCAGTGGAGTTTTGAGCTGATGGTGGGACCAAATGTGGTTATTTATTGATGCCAAACAGGACCCTCTTTTTCAGCTCTTTGCTCACTGGTCACAGTAGAGCCATCCTGCTCCTGGGCTCAGTGGCCTCTGCAGTTCTTCCCTCCTCTCCTCCTCTGCCGTGTAACAGAGCAATCAGCTGGGATGTTTAATAAGGACCCCTGACAAAGCTTGCTGAAGCAAAAGGAGAACTGGGGAGTCAGACTGCTCAATAGATAGTTTAGCATCTGACCTGATCCAGGAGAGGATGAGAGTAGAACCCACCTCCAGGCAAGCTCTTACCTTCCTGATGGAACAAATGGTTCTTTCCTTTTGGATTTTCTTATAGGCTGTGCTTATCTCTGTCCACCATGGGTTTTGTGTGGTGTGTGGACAGAAATTGCTGCATAAGGCATGGGGGTTGTGAGTGAATAAAAGTAGCAAGGGGCTGACAAAGAAAGGGAGGGGCTACCAAGTGTTCTCCTTTCAAAAGACCGTGCTCTGTGCTATGGCTGTTGATGTGGGGTTGAGGCTGAACAGGTGGCCAAATGTTAAGGGTTTCATTGTGACCCTAAATCAGCAGCACCAACTGAGTGGTTTGGGTTTGTGGGGTTTTTTTTGTTGTTTGTTTGTTGGTTTGGTTTTTTGTTTGTTTTATTGGTGTTTTATGGTGTTTTTTTGTTTTTTTTTTCTTTTCAATTTATAGAAGGTGCTGGATCTCTGCCATGGCCAGGTGGTTCTGCAACTAAACCTGGAAAACCCAAAGGGAAGAAAAAGATTTCTTCGGTTCGCCAAAAGTTTGATGTAAGTGTCTGTGGTTCTCTTTACATGTCTGCCAAATTCTTAAAGCAAGTGATTTACTATTTATTCAGGCAGTCAGTCAGTCAGAATTCTTGGAGTAATTCTCAAAGTGTTAGAAGCAAGATATTCCTTGGGTGTAATGTTTTCAGAGGGTTGAGTTGTTTCAGAACTGAAAATGCCTTTCAAAGGTGCTGTCTTCTGGTAGGTGGCACGTGCAAGATGCAGTTCAGTTTGCCATCCACCCACTGCTGTCACACCCCTGTCCTGCCATTGTTTCTGTGCTGCCAGACCAGTGTGGAGGGGCCTGGTGTGACAGATTTGGGATGAGGCACTCTCTTCAGCAGGCAGGGTTTGATAAGGTGCACAGTGCCCTTCTCAGGCCTATGATTGGGCACTCTGTGTGTGCTTCACAGACCAGTGTTCCAAAGGAATGCAAATCCAGCTGAAGGCTCCTTGTATTTAGGAACTGTCCAATTACTTTGCAGTGCTCACAGTTGCAACCTGAATTATGATGTTCTGGATTCAGTCCGTGTTACCTTACCTGTCTTAAAACTTCACTGTAACTCTTCAGTCCAGTAGAAGAGAGTTTGAGCAGTAAGTTGTGGTGTAGTGGAAGTCTTAGAATTTGACTGACTCACTACGCCAAGGATACACCAGATCTCTGGTGTGTGTTTGTACACATCTCAGGAATACTTGGCAGTAAGCACTCTATGAAGTGCATGTTATGATTAATGGGCTTGTCTGGTACTAGTGGAATTCCTGAGTAGTCTCAACTTGGAAGTGCTTTGGTATTTTGTAATGTTTCCCTCACTGGTCAGAATAACAGCTGTGAATGACCACAGGTCGATTCCAGTTGGCTTCTGCTCTCCCAAACCACATTCCTCTTGAGAGCTGCTAACATTTTGAAGGTCTTTTTTTTCCAGGCATGTGACTTTCCTGTAATAAAAGCATAAATCTTTAGAATTATGGGGAGGGAAACCTGCTTTCACATCAGCAGTGGGTGGATTGGTTTTTCAGTCTGAGTTAAATGCCACACTGTCCTTTGACTAGAGCAGCCCCTCTTTCTCCCCTGAAACTGAGATGTGAGAAATCCACTTTGCTGCATATTCATTGTTCATATTTAAAGTATGTGTCTGTCCTGGTGTCCCCTAAGAGCCCTGCAGCATTCTCCATTCCAGAGGCACTGGAGAGGAGAGGGCCAGGAGTTGTGAGAGTATGATGAGTCTTGTTCCCCTGTGGGTTAGAGCTGGGCCGAGCACGTGGCTGGGCTCAAGGATCAATAATTTCCATTTGCTTTGTTCCCCCTTTATCTGAGGACTAAAGAGCCATCACAGGCACTCAGAGCCTGAGACACAGTGCAGCCAAAGATTTGTGATGGAATACATGTGGCCTGGGAAATGCCACCTTCTGGTATGAATTCCTGTTCTGTGATGAGTTTTTTCCCTAAATAACCAAGTCAGTTCTGAAAAATACACATAATCCATCTCAGTGGCTGCTCTGTAACACAGCTCTGCTTAGAGCTCTGCTGTGAACGTGCACAGGGAGGCTGGAGTATGAAATTAGTGCTGGAATTGGGCTAAGTTTAAAGCATTGAGAAAGGTAAGAATCAATCACACAAGTTTAGGAACATGGGTTTTAATCTGGAGGGAAACTGTACAGATGGTAAGTCAAAACATACCCTTCTGTACAAGAGATGACTAAATAGATGAGAACTCTTCAGCACAGAAGGTATCTGAGAGATGTGAAAGTCCAGTCACTGGCCTGGGTAGCGTGAAAGGAGATAGAAAGGACAGTCACTGACCACGTTTGGGACTGCCAGGAGAATCAAACAAATCTAGCAGGTGGGAAGGTACAGAGCAGACCAGAGCAGGTGAGTCTTCACGTGGTGTATAGAATTTCTTGCTGCAGTGTCTTATGGATACCCAAAGCTCAGGTGGTTTGGGGTGCTACTGGACAAGTCTGGTGAAAGGATACCAACACTGACTTTGCAATTTCTTCAGTCACAAGTCATTGGGAGGATTTTTGTATGATTTTTATAGGTGTATGCTTTCTGACTGGAGAAGGGATGTCCCCTTGATGAACCAAAGGGTCTGAATGAATATAATCTTACACTTTAATGTTCTGTTCACGGCAGCACCGGTTCCAGCCTCAGAACCCACTGTCAGGAGCCCAGCAGTTTGTGGCAAAGGATCCTCAGGAGGATGATGATTTGAAGCTGTGCTCTCACACCATGATGCTCCCAACACGTGGCCAGCTGGAAGGAAGGATGATTGTCACTGCCTATGAGCACGGGCTGGACAATGTCACCGAGGAGGCAGTGACAGCTGTTGTTTATGCTGTGGAGGTGAGGCTGGGCTGGGGGGCACCAGAGGTCTCAGGACACCAGCAGCAAACGGCTCTGTGTGCAGTCTGGGGCATTGTCCCCCAGCATGGGGTGGAAACCTGCTGCTCTGATTGTTCTCCAGTTGCCCTTTTGCCCCAGAGTCATGGGAGAATGGAGGATCTCGTGCCCTAGATACAAAGTCTTGGACTTGTGCCTGCAGGTGTTAGTTTTGACATACTTGCACGGTACCCCAGGCATGCTTAAGTAGCTTTTGTGGAAAATGCTGCTCCTGTCACTTAAAAGCAGGGACAGAATGGGAATGCCAGTTTGACCAGTTCTATAAAAAGCAGTCTGTTACAGGCACAGTGTCTGGCCTGGCCATGAAGGGACAGGATCAGGTGGTACCTGCAGGTGAAGCCCTGGTTTGCCTTTGGCCATTGATGGTGCATCACTTTACACATCCCAGGAGTGACGCAGCCATTGCTTGGAGCATTGATGTGTGAGTGGTTTTCTGTACTCAGCATGTGGAGGCCAACCCAAGTTCCCCATCTGGGAGTGAGGCCAAATTAAAAAGCTGTTTGCTTGGTTTTTTTCAGACTGTTCCTTCTCCAGCACTTTTCAGACAAATGAAAAAGATGAGTGAGTGGCTTTTCACTGTCATTTCAGGGTGTGTATTTCAGTTCAAGTGTAACATCTGGTGTCAGTTATGAAATCTTAAACAGAGGTTGGGAATTTCCTAGCATTGAAGACACCCCTTTGACATTTGAAGCAGGACATCACATATTGAAGTATCGTTCACAGGCTGATGCTTACGATACTCACAAAGTGCCATGTCCTCTGTATCCAAGTGTTGGGCAATGAAAACATCCTGTAGCTTGTCCAGATATTGGTTCCCTTCCATCCTTAGGTCCTTGTGGTCATAGCAGGACTGCTGCTCTCTTGCCAGTTGGTGAGGCCCTTCTGGCCATGAGTGAATAATTTAGCACATGTCACAGGATTTGTTTTTTGTTGCAGAACCACCTGAAGGACATTCTGACCTCTGTGATATCCAGGAGGAAAGCCTATCGTCTGAGGGATGGCCATTTCAAGTATGCCTTTGGAAGCAATGTCAACCCTCAGCCATATCTGAAGAACAGTGTTGTTGCTTATAACAACTTAATTGAGTGGTAAGGAGCTGGCAGCACACTGATAATGTACATGGATTTTGCTAGTCTTGGAATTACTCCATGGCTCAGTTTCTTCTTTTATGTGTGTTGATGGTGTCTTGCTTTCACACACTAGGAAGGCATTAGTATGGAGGGAGGATTGTACAGCTAAACAGGGAGTGAGAATATGGAGATTTCCCAGAACTGGACTGTAGGGCAGTGTTAGGTCTCTCTCCCTTACTTCTGCTTGTCCAGCAGTTTATTACTGTTTTTTGGAAACTTCAGTAATTCTCTGCCTTTGTGGAGACACGGCCGTTGTGCCAAAGGATTGAAATGTCCGTGAGGACCTGCAGGACGCTGCCATCCTGTCATTTCCTGTATCCAAATGTGTTTATGGTTCTTTGGCACATCTTTTCAGTTAGCAGGGCTTTGAGGTCCTCCTGATTGGAGTCTCAGTGTCAAAGAGTTTGTGCAATGCATCTGGCAGCATTTGTGTATGAGAAGGCAGTTTTGTTTGTCTGTGGCAGCTTCTAGTAGTTGACGGGAGGTCGTGGGTGTTTTAAGATTTGATTGCAGCACTACAAACAACTCTGCCTAACGGCCAGTGTTTCAGTTTTATGTTGTCTGTGCTTTAATTTTTATGCTGGGTAGAAACTATTGGCTGCAAGTAACAGAAATTGCACAGCTGAGACCATTTAAGCAGAGCTGGAGCATGCTGAGAGTCAGTCCACACTCCTTGTAAACTGGAATTTAAAAGAAATCTTTATTAGAGCTAAAATAATTTTATGAACACATGGGCCACAGCTGGTGCAGAACAGCAAGGCCCCTGCTGTGTGACAGCCACAGCTGGTGCTGGTTTTGTGACTGGGATGTTTTCTGCCTGCTCTGCCCCCAGCCCCCCCAGCAGCGCCACGCCCTCGGCGGCTCAGAGCCTGGCCCCCCCGGCCGCTCCTGACGATGCTGAGCAGCAGGCAGCCCTGCTCCTGGCCTGCTCTGGGGACACCCTGCCAGCATCCCTGCCTCCAGTCAACATGTACGACCTCTTTGAGGCACTGCAGGTAAGCTGCTCGTGTCACGCCTTCATGTCACAGGCAGCGCTGCCCTGGGTGCCAGCTGCCAGGCTTAGGCGTGGTTTACGTGCAAATCCCCATTTGTTTTCTCTTCCCATTGTCTCTTTACTTCTTTGCCTCTCAGATTCTTTGGCTTTGATTTGTTCCCACTGTTAACTCATGGTTTAATGCCTGTTCTGATCCCCTTGGTCGCAGAGCTGATGAGGAAATCCCTATCTCACAGCTGTGCAAGATGGGTGACCTCTTCCTCTGCAGCAAGGCTGCAGTGATTATGTCAGAACTGAGCTGGGCAGATTTTGACGGTGCTGCAGTAAAATAACTTACCTGGCATGGCCCTTCTTACTCCTCATGTTCCACCTGAGTGCTTAGAGGAATACTTGGTCCTGGCATGCCACTGCAGTGTGTTAGCTGTGATCACCCCAACCCTGGGGAGGCATTTAATGTCAGCCGGGTGACACTGAAGATGTATGGCTGTGGTTCCCTCCCTCTCTGACAGCTGTAGGGGCATTGCCTACTTTGAATGTCTAAAATTAGCTGTGAGAAATCCCCTCCTTGATGATCTCTGCTGCTGTGAACAGGCCTTGGGATTTTGTCTCACAGCCGTGGATCCAGAGCACAGAGCTGTGATCAAGCATTCATTTCATGTTTAGTCAGAATTGTTGTTCCACGGTTTCGATGACCAATTATTGATTGCCACCCCAAGGGCAGAATGACTGTTTCCTTCCTGACTCCCTTAGAAGGTGGTGCAAGAGGTGGTTGTGCCGTGCTGGCTGCTGTGGCAGCGCTGGCAGGGAGCAGCTCTGCCTGTGAGACTCCCTTTGTTCCTGCTCTGCAGAGCTGGCACCCGCAGCATCCTGTGGCGAGGGAGGTTATGCCCTGGCAAGGCAGGCAGATGCGTATGGAAGCGTGCAGCTTGTTTTCCAACGTACCTTTCCAGGTGCACAAAGAAGTGATCCCTGCACACACAGTCTATGCCCTAAACATTGAGAGGATTGTCATGAAACTCTGGCACCCAAACCACGAGGAGCTACAGCAGGACAAGATCCATCGGCAGCGCCTGGCGACGAAGGAGGGCCTCCTGCTGTGCTAGAGCCTGCTCCTGGGACTTGTCCTTCGGATGCTCCTTACAAACCTGTGTCAGCATCTCCAGGATGATGTGATTTATGGGTCAGCTTTTCCTATGGAAATGGGACTGAGTTGTGGGACACTTGCTCTGCTTCCCCAGAGTCATGTGCCATTATTTGCAGCAATGCCACTGAATTGGAAAAGAGAAGACACGTTTGCAAGGACTGTTTTTAGGGACAATAAATGTGAGAGTGGAAAGAGTTGGCTTTAAATAAGGTGTGCTTTTGTCTTCTTTTGTGGGCATGGAGAATCCTCCTCCTTGCCCTCCCCTCTCAGGAAGTTTCCCTCCTGAGCTCAGACTCCAGAGGCCTTGTCCAGCTTCTGTTGCAGCTTGTGGGATCCTTTTCATTAACTGGTTATGGGGTGAGCTCTTGTGAAGATGAGCAATTCTCTAAGCTGACACTCTTCCTCTTCTACCAGGGGAGCTTCTGATTAGAAACTGTGACAAGGCAAAAAGGGAATTGTCTTGGTGTTGGAGACTCCTTGGATTTGCAGCATGAACAAATGTCTCCTGTCACTTTCTTGTAAAAATATGCAGCCTTGTATTACTTCATTATGAAATTATGCAGCCACACCTCTCATGGGAGATGTGCAGATCACTGTGTAAAAGGAGAAATTGCACCTTCTGGGTTTCAGGTGCTCTATTCCTGAGTCAGCTGTGGGAACTAGTTTACTGTAACAAGAAAATTCCATTGAAGTGTCTTAATTACTACATGACCTGGGTTTGACCTCAAAAGTGGAGGTACCTGCTGAAGTATGACTCACTTACTGTGCCTCCAGATCAATGGAATTGAAACAGCTTCTTCTGGGGGAATATGAAAGGGGAAGCTCATGGTTCTACTTCATTCTGGTTTTCCTATTTGGAAAGTGTTTGGATGGGAGACCTGTCATATTTCTTGTGAAGTTTTCTTCTCTGCTATATCCCCAGGACTGAGGAGGGTGAAGATCTGTGATGTTTCTTCCCAGTTACTGGTTTTATAACTTCCTTTCCTGACCCCTGGGACTGTTCACCTTGCACCAGCTTAGTAACAAGGGGCTGTGCAGCTGTGTGTTCCTGGCTTTCCTGCATCCCCTTTGGGATGTGCTGTGGAGTCAGGCATAGCAAGAGGCAGTGTCTGGGCAGGTATTGGTGGCTCTCTTCATGAGAAGATCATTTTAGGACTCTGAAAAAACTGGGAAAGGCAGGGACACAGAACTGCAGCAGGGCCTGGCAGGATGGGAGCAGTTGTAGTTAGGTCTGGCAGTGTGTGTTTAAGAGGGGAGCAAGGGAGAAAAGATGGACAATTTCTTTTGGTCCTCTTCTTTCTGTTGCTTTGTTTTTCTGTATTTAAGCTGGTCAGAGTGAGCCTGAGCTTAAAAGTTGACCTCAGCAGCTTTTACCTGAGAGTTTTTAAAAGCAGTGTTTAACCTTCGTAACTGTATGGTGCTGAGATCATCAAGCCACCCAAAATACAGACGGTGAGGTGTGGGAGGGAGATTTCCCAGATAGTTGTGATGCTTCTGGTGTAAAATGAAAGCATTAAGTTTGTTTGCTAGAAACTCTGGGGGATGCTGAGGTCCTCTGCTCCGAGGATCTCAGATCTGAAGAAAGCACCCAGCCTCTGACAGCATCACAGGCGGGTTCTGAAACAAAATGCTAAGTGTGGCACCAGAATCTCCCTGCTGTTTGCCTGAGCTGTGCTCTGAAGAGCCAAGTCATCTCTTCCACACTGACAGAGTGGGGTATTTGGTATGCCTGCTGCACAACAAAGGCTCAGGCAAGGAACTCATGTCAGCTGCAATGCAGAGATCTGGAAACTGAAAGGCACACGTTCTCGAAGCACTTTCCCATCAAGTGTGATGTTTTGTGAGAAACAATGCTTTGTAGGCTTCTTGGGTCATGGAGCTGCAAGGGACCACAGAATATTCTGAGTTGGAAGGGAACCACAAGTATGAGGAGTCCAACACTTAAGGGAATGGCCCATATGGGGATCAGACCCATTATGAGCACTGTGCTCTAACCAACTGAGCTAATCCCCATGGCTGGCTGGAGGCTGCTTTTCCACACCCTGCTGAAAAATTTGAGCCAAGCTCAAAATTAGAGCAGGTTGTTTATTTCCAGAGATGAGACCAGAGAAGTGGTGCCATTTCCAGTTCTGGTGTGTGGCCGTGTGGACAGTGACGTTTTCCTTGGAGCCCTGCCCTGAGAGCAGGGTGCTGGTACCACTGTTAGGCTGTGACATGGCATATCTGTGCTACAGTACTCAGCCCTCTAAAACCAATAACACTGCTGAACTTCAAAGCAGCACAGAAATTAGTTTGGCAGGGTCTGTCTTCTACCCCAAGAGCCACCCCACAACCTGCCAGCTCTGTGGCAAGCTGAGCTTGAGCAGAACTGTTCCTGACAGATGTTAGCTCCAAAACCTTCAGTGGAACTTCAAAGTTATCTTGGGCACCCTGGTGTGCTTTTAGTGGCCTTCACCACTGAAGGCTTTTTCCTCTGACCTGTGCCTCTTGCTGCAGGCCTGGAATTTGTTATGGTTGTGCCAGAATGTGGAAAGACAGAAGGGAAGGGATGAGACATCACCTGCCTTGTCCTGAAGAGTGAAAATTGCATCTTATGCCCTTAGCCCTGTAGGAACTGTGCAGTGTACTGGAAGTTGCCACTTTTGGAGTTTCTGTTTGCTTCTGCTCCCACTTCTAGATCTGTTGTGAAAAACCATTGGCCACCTCATGAGCAGGGGGAAAAAGTGCTCAAGATCTTCACCAGGCTTGCTTCATGGCCTGGGTTGGGGTGAAGTTGTTCATCTCATCCCAGAAATGATCAATGTGATCTGCATCCCTGGGTGTGTAGGAGTCAGAAAGAAAATCTGTTACTTTTCAGACAGTTTCAGCTGCCAGTCCTGGCTTCAGTCTGACCAAACCTGCGTGCCAAGCAGGATGCCAGGGATGTGAATGCAGCCCTGCTCAACACCCCCAAACAGCCAAACCCTTGCTCCCCAGACTTTGGCCTTGCCTCGCTGGGGCTGTGTTGGTTGTAATTAAAAAGCACTGTTTCCATTTGAATTTCTGAAACCAATTTCCCAGACATGGGCTGGGTTGTTGTTAATTAAAGGCTCCCACAATCAGATATCTGCTTCTGTGCAACGACAGCCACTTCTGAAATGCCACTGCGGTAAGAGCAACGAGCCGGAGCTGGGGCTGCTTTCATCTCACAGGAAGGGCTGCTGGCCTTTCCATGGAGCACCCTGTAACCTCTTTGAATCCTTTGCAGGCTTTTAAACCCTCTTTTGGAAAGTATCAGCAGGGCTCCTGCCCAAGTCCTGGCAGACGTGAGTGTTCTTCCCTGCTCCTGTCTCCACGTGCACAGCTGGCCAGCTCTGCATCTCAGGAGGGGATTTGGCCCTGGCTGAGCAATCTTCCTTGTACTTGTATTTACATCTCACACAGATGCTCCAGATGGATTTGGTAGAGGAGCAGCAGGTGCTTGTCTGTGCAGTGTAGGCTTTCTGTGAAATGTAGCCTTGATTTTCAGATATTTATAGTTTGTTGGTGTATTGCCGATGGGAGCGGCCACTCAATTTTTCCCTAGAGGAACATAAATATTTCAGACTTCTTTCTTCCACTGAAACTTTAATTCTCACTAAAATGCTGTTTTCCCACCACAAAGAAAGCAAAAGGCAGCTCAGCCTGCTTTATTTTCCCCTCTGTCTCTAGCCTCTCCAAAATAATCACCAGAAGTTTGTTCCAAGCTGTCAAATGTGGGGTTTAGCTCTGTAATAAAAGTATTGAATAACTCCATAATAAATTGCTTCAGAAGAATTTTTATCCACTCTCTGCATTCCTAAAGACAGGCAAAGGGAGAGAAAGAGCCTGGCTCTGCTCCTGTGCCCTGGGAGTGCCTGGTGCAGGTGCAGCCTTGCTGTTTTTCTGATGGCTCACTAAAGGATTGATGCTGCATTCTCCTTTCTCATGTGTTGGAGATTCATCTCTGAATTCCTCCTGCTCTGCAAAGCGTCTCAGCAGGACTCCATGGTTTCCCCTGGAAGCTGTGAGCAGGGGGTATGTGAGAGCTGGGCTGGACCTTCCTCCCTTCTTCTGCCACTACACCCACCAGCAGTGGAGGGAGGCAAGACAGGGAAGTGTCAGAGCAGAGCTTTGTCTTGGTGTCCCTGCAGGAGCTGTCACAGGTGATGTACAGAGCCCTGGGGAGCCATCCTGGGGAACAGCAGCTGCATCTCACAACTCTTTGTGTTGGTAGTGCTAAAAAATGGGAGTAAGAAGCCCTTGGAGCAAAACCCACAAGTATTTACTCTGCTGTCTCAAACCAGCTTGTACACACTGGTACAGCTGGTCCTATGTCCTATTAGAAGAGGGGCAAACTTGGTTTGGGACAGCAGGGCACTGAGCAGCACATCCCAGTGTGGTAAAGCTTCTTTTTTTTTTTTTTTTTTATTAGAAATGTTGGAAAAGCTAATGTGGGAAGCAGACAGGAAGGAAGGATAGAACTCAGTATCCAAACCCCAGGAATTGTTGAGGGCAGCCTTTGCTCAGGCAGCTGGGTGCAGGGAGCACCCTGTGCAGCAGCTCCTGTGCTTTTCTGACCCTCTGACCTGCCCTCCAAAGGATGTGGGGATGGCTGGGAAGCCTATCACCATTGCCAAAACAGTTCTCTTGCAATTTCCTGGAGCTTCCCAGCAAAACACAGCAGGCAAAGCTTGATTTAGGGTGTTCTCTGAGGAGACCCCTCGAGCCAGAGGTGCAGTCTCTGCCAGAGGGACACGTCAGTGTCTGTCAGGGCAGCTGCTCCTCTGACCTCGTGGTTTTGTGGGCTCCAGCTCCAGAAAATCCCTAGTGTTTGGACACTGAGGGGGGTTTGTGTCATTTGAGTCTTCAGGATGCCCATGAGTGGAAAAAAACCAAGAGAGGCAAAGACAGCAGCACACACAGACACCCTGAAAAACCACCTGAGCACAGCCCAGCTGTGGCTGGTCAGCAGCTGTGGGTGACAGACACCCATTGTGTTCATGCCAGCAGGTGCCACTCTGAAAGCCTCTGTTTTGAAGGCTCAGCCTGGCTGCTCCCTGCTGCATGGGGGTGTTACAGCTCATCCCAGTCTCCCATTTCCAGCTCCCAAGGATTTGGTGTGCAAGTGCTGGATGTATTTGCAGCTTTGGCATGGTAGGGAGCAAATCCATGCTCTGGATCTGTGTAAAGTGGCCTCCTCCACACCAGTGCTCGAGGGAGGAGCTGACTCTGCACATTGCTGATCTCATCAAAACCCAACTTAGGCATCCACAGCCAAAAATAAAGGAACAAAGCAAACAAAGTCTGAAGAGCATCATTAATGCAGAGCAGCCAGAACTGTTTGGAAATCACACTTTGAAGTACTGGTATTGAGTCCCTCAAGACTTGAACCAACTTTGCTATTTCTTTTTTTTAGTCATTAATCAGTGGCTATTGCCAGACAGTTGTGATTAAACGTGCACTCTGAACATTTTAGGCTTGGCTAATCTTTTGTTTTAAGGAAAAGACAATCCCAAGATGAATGGGCTGTCTGGACAAGAGACACCAGGAGTGAGCTCAGCAGCACTGAGCAGTACCTTGGTGAAAGGTGACTCTGACCACCAGCCCCTGCCCTATCTTGCAGAAATGATATGAAAGCCTGAGCAGAGGAAGGAGCAGCCTCCCCAGTGCCCTCCCAGCCTGTGGCCCCCACCCAAACCCTCACTGGCTCCTGGGAAGGCGGTGATGGACAAGTGGGGCCACGTCCCTGTGCCACACTGCTGCCAGCTCAGCTGGCCACAGTGGGGACAGGGGGAGCAGGCTGTGCCTGCAGCCAGCCAGGCTGCCTGGGTGGCAGTGATAGTTCAGCAGAGGGTGGGCTGGGCTCACCTGTGCTCCTGCAGCCCCAGCCAGACCCTCACTGTGACATCAGAGCGGCTGAGGAAGGTGCACAATGCAAAGGAGCTGCACCTCAGAGCTGGTGCCCAGCCACAGCTGTGCCCCTGCCTGGGCTGTAGGAATAATCTCATGGGTCCCCTTCTGAAGCTGCTTGCTCGACCTCAGAGATGCTTGAGGTCCAGTGGGGCAGAGGTGTCAGGCCAGGCATGGAGCCAGCATTGTGGAAGCACAGCCTGCATGTCCTGAGCTGCTGCTGGAGACTGGGAGAGGAGCAGGCACAGCACAGCTCCCATGGGTGTTTGTTGTCATCGTGGTGAGGACACTCATCTGCTCCCCTGAGCACTCTGTGCCTCTTGCTTTTGCTGCTACTGAAAGGGAGTATGTGACAAATAAATGGATGGGCCTGACTGCCTAAACAGCAGATTGTCCAGGCCATGGAGGAGCATCTTGGTGCTCCCAGCAACCCTTCACTCACTGTCTGGCCTCATTCCTATTCCTGTAATTCTGTTGTGTTCTGATTTTCAACTTGGAGAAAACTCAAAGACTGTTAGTCACGGCTTCTGCTTTCTGGGGCTTTCATTGCTTATTTGTTAATGTTTTCTGAAAATGGTAACCACAGGGGAAAATGTGGTCCTTTAGCCAGAGGCTGGGCTGAACTGGCTGGGCTGATTTTGACCATCACAGTTTTTTTATGATAATAAGATTTCCAGTTCCTGCAGAAACATGTCCTTGGTCTCATGCTCCCCTCTGTGCTGGGCTGATATCAGTGCTCTAGGTGTGTCCCACACCTGTGATCCCAGCACCCTCTGGCATGAGAATGCCCTGGGCATGGGTCTGTGCTCCCTGTCGGTGTCACGGGTGAGAGGGAGGAACTGGAACTGCTTTTCAAACTGAGACTGAGCAGGAAGAGAAGCACTAGGGATTTCTTTCAAAGAGCAGAGCATGAGGCATGTGTGGGCCATGTCTGGGCTGTGCCTGAGGCACACGTGCTCCCTGGGCAGGTAACAGTGCTGCTCCCTTGTGCTGCTCTAGCAGCACAGCTTGAGCAGGTGCAGTTTGCCCCAGCTTGTTTAAAGTCTGGAGAAGTCCAGAGGCTGAGCGGGCAGGAAGAAGTGTGCCTGCTGGCAGCCATGCAGGAGGAGGCTGTGGGCAGTGCCCATGCCTTTCAGGAGCTCCATGGAGCTGGAGATCTGGGAGGCTGCAGCTGCTCTCCTGTGGCACAGAAGGGGGTTCCAAAAGCCCCCTTTTGCTGCAGTGCCCAGGTGGGAGGGGGGCTCAGCCTGTCCCTCTGGAGCAGCTGTGTTCCCTGAGCCACCGGTGTCCTTGCTCACAGCAGCAGTCCCAGGGCTTGTCACGGCTGCCTCATAGCTGCATTGACCCAAAAACCCAGGGGCAGGTGTGGCAGCCCCACTTGGCATCACTGCCAAATCCAGAGCTGCCATTCCAGGGACCCCAATCCATTCCAGGGGCCAGAGAGGTGGTGGGCACACGGGACAGCCGGGCACGAAGGCAGAGGGAGGGAGCAGCCACCCCACCACCATCACTGAACGGCTGTGGAAGCTCTGGGCTGCAAACCTGAGCACAGCTGCCAAGCAGCAGCAGTCTGGATGCTGATGCCACCTCACATCTCCTCCCAGCCCCTGTGGGTGCCAGGGTATGGCCAATGTCTCTGCTCCACAGCTCGCTGAGTGGGCTCTGTGGGGCCATCACCAAGGGTGCAAATGAACACCCACAGCGCCGTGGGGCCAGCCCATGGTGTGCTGCTGTGGGAGGCTCCTGTCTGTGCTTGGGTCGTCTGGAAATCCCCTGGCACCCTGGTGGCTGTGTGAGTCTGGCAGAGGCTGAGGTGGGGGATCAGGGAGATCAGGGAGCTGTGGCTGCCACCACATCTCGCTCTGTTGGGGAAATTCCTTGGCGGTTTAACAATATCTTTACATCACCCTTATCTATGGTTTTCTGCTCACTTCAGGAGTGAGTTTTCTATTTAAGGCACAACATCTAAAGTCTAATTTCTTCCCAGGATCACCAGGCAGAATCCCATCACCCTTCAAGAACAAAGGCTGATGTGTGTCCTTGGCATGTCCCAGTCCCCCAGTTAAGAGCTGGGAGGGAGTCTGGCCTGTCATGTGGCACAGAGATGCTGCTTTTTCCCTTGCTGGGCTGGGCACAGTCAATTACATGTCCATGGAATAATAGAGGATTTGGTGCTATCTGGGTAAATGAGATCTGTGTGTGCCACCTCCTGCAGTGTTTGTGACAATCACAGCTTCATTTTGGTCAGGAAGGACCTCAGAGAGCAGTGAGTCCGTGATCCAACACCACCTTGTCACCCAGACCGTGGCACTGTGTGCCGTGTCCAGTCCTCAAACACCTCCCAGGGCAGCCCATTCCAGTCTCCAGTCATCCTTTCTGTGTAGAAATTCCTGTGAGTGTCCAACCTGAACCTCCCCTGGCGCAGCGTCAGGCTGTATCCTCTTGTCCTTACACAAACATCCTGGGAGAACAGGCCAAACCCCACCTGGCTACAATCAGGGGGTCGTGGAGAGTGACAAGGTCACCTGAGCCTCCTCCAGGCCGCTGCTTGGGGACACCCTTGATGCGAATTGGATGTGGCACCTTTCACCACCACTCTCTGGTCCCAGCCATCCAGCCAGCCCTCAGCCCAGCCTAGAGTGCTCCTGTCCAAGCCGTGGGCTGCAGCTTTTCAGGGAATGCCGTGGGAGATGGTGTCAAAGGCTTTGCTGAAATCCAGGTGGACACATCCACAGCCTTCCCTGCATCCACCAGGTGGGTCAGCTGGTCATAAAAGGAGAGCAGGTTGGTGAGGCAGGACCTGCCTTTCCTAAGCCTGTGCTGGCTGGGTCTGCCCCCTTGGCAGTGCTGCGTGTGCTGTGTGATTGCACACAAGGTGATCTGCTCCAGAACCCTGCTGAGCACCAAGGCCAGGCTGATAGGCCTGTTGTTCCCCACATCCTTGTTGAGGGTGTGATCCCTGGAGAGGCTGCCTGGAACAGAGGCCAGGCAGAGTTAAAGGAATAAAGTTGGGATTTATTGAAAGGCCTTCAAAGGCTGCACCTTGGGCAGTGCAAGAGCCCGGCCGAGGCTACACCCAAGATGGAGCAGGGGTCACGAGTTTTCACACTTTTGCAAGTTTTGGTCCATTTACATTTTGGGGTTAATTGTGCAATGACAGCTTCAGGTGATGCAGTCCCATCCTCCCAGACTGCTCTCCTCAATTCACTGTTGTTTGCACTTTTGGGGCCTGAAGCTGCAGTGGTGTCCTTGGTTCTGGGGCTGGAAAAGGATTGTTTTGTCTGACTGAGCTGTGAGGAGAACCTGCTCACACTTTATCTGCAGTTCAGAGTCACACACGAATGCAGAACAGAATCTGGAAAACATGAAGCTACAACTGAAGGCATCGGGTGACCCTCACATTGGACAACCTCCAGTCATTCAGGACCCTCCCAGTTATCCAGGATTGATCATAAATCAGGAAGAGCAGCCTAGCAAGCTCTTCCTCCAGCTCCCTCATGACTCCAGGATGAAACCAGCCAGTCCCACTGAGCACTTGAGCTCAGATTCATCTCAGTGTGTCATGGAACCACAAAAGTACAGGAGATTACAGGGCCCACCCTGGGCCCTGCTGAGGCTACCTCTTGACAGGTGCTCTCACAGCCCCTGGGCAGTCACACGTGGTGGGAAATGCTCCTCCAAAGCCTGAGGAAATGCAAATACCTGCATGGGGAATTCCCCCTGGCCCACTCCCACAGCCCATCTCTGGTGGTGTGCAGCCCACCAGGACTTTGCTGGGTGTGTATGTGGAGAGCTGGAAGAGGCGGTGGGGATGCCTGGGGGGAAACGAGCTGAGAAGGGGAAACTGCAGTCAGCTAAAAGCTTCTCTGAGGGCTCTGCACCCATGAATGGGGACCACAGCAAGCCTCATACAGTGGATGCATGACAGAGCAGTCGCCCTCCCACCACTGCATCTCCGTGAGCTCATTTCCTGCAGTTTATCTCCTCTTGGGCAACTGGCGTGCTGAAAATCACAGAATCATTCAGCTTAGAAAAGACCTTTGAGATCATAAAGTCCAGACATTAGCTTGGCACTGCCTCACAGAAATGTCACATCCAGTAACTCAAATGAGTTTACATTGCAGGAATGCACAGGAAACCTGAGAAACGCAGAATTATTTCTCCTGGAGACAGCACCAGCAGGCCCATGTGACCTGATGCTGACTGCTGACACGTATAAGGCCCGGAGAGCAGATGCAATGCTGCTCCCACAGGGGTTTAAGTCATTACTCACTGCAGAGCTCTGCTGTCAGTGACCTGGCTCCCCAAACAGGCAGCTCTTATTCTTGACACATTGGCTTTCCAGCTGTCAGTAGCCTGAAATCCACTTATTAACTTTGTTCCCTCCATTCCTCCCACAAGGCCTCTTGGAGCAAATCACGCTTCATTCACCAGGCAGTCACCAGAAGGTGAGGGGAGCTGATAAAATGGTCCCGAGATTTCTCAGCTTGTGCTGATTTTGAGCCAGGGGAGGGCACAGGCAGCCAGCCCAGCAAAGCCACCCAGCCCTGCGGCCGCCAAGGTTTCGCAACCACGGCTGATGCCGCGGCACTTAGCAGTCATTAGATTTGTTTAAGCTGATTATTTGCAGGATTAGCTGGCAGACAGCAGATTTCCAAGAGATGTTTTGAGCCCAGGAGGCATCAGCTTGAGAAGAAGTCTAAAAGAAAACCACAAAAGCCTGGACTGGTGGGGAGGAGAGGGGGGACAGGCGTGGTTGGTTTGTGGGGATGTGGAGGGAACGCAGCTGGCAGGGCTCACTCAGTGGTTCCCCTCCCACTCGGGTTTGCTGCGGGCATCACTGGGTTATGGCTCCAGGGACATTTCCCCCTGCCCCCTGCATGGCAAAGCTGCTTGTTGTGGAAACCAGCTTGTTACTCTTCCTTCAGCTCTCATGAAGCCCAGCAAGCACAGAGACAGAGGGATTGGTATTTCCTGCAGAGGCAAGAACTGCTCAAAAATAAAAGCTGCCCAAGCAATTTGTGGTTTGAGACAGCTCAGGTGCTCTCGGCTCTCTGCTCCTCCAAGGCAGCTCTGGCAGGGCACAGACTCACAGTTCCCTCAGCTGCTTGACTCCCTTCTGAGGCTTCAGAGCAGTGCTGGGGTTCCTGACAGGCTTTGGTTCCTCAGGCAGCCCCTGCAGCAAGGGCAGGGTGGAGGACAGCACTGGGACAAGGCTGTGTCCCTGCTCCTCCTCTCAAGGACCTGGTGTCCAGCACAGAGAAACCCTCTGCCCCAGAAGACTGCCAGCATCTGACAGGTGGGGTTTTGCTTGTTCATCTTTAAAGATTTCAAAAGCCTTGAGGATGCTAGCACTGGGCTGCTTTGACTTTGGGAAAATCACAGCCTGAAGCAGCCCATTTTTACCCCAGATGTGACTACATGCAAACTGTGTTATTGAAAGCCTACAAAGGACTCTGCATGGGGAGAAGAAAGGACACCAACCCACAGCTCCCAGCATCAACCTCCCCCTGCTCAGCTTGTGCTGAGACAGCAGGGACCATTTGGCACCCACTGTCTCTGGGGTGTCTGCCTTAGAATCCTACAATGGTTTGGATTGGGACCTTAAAGCCCATTCAGCTCCAACCCTCCTGCTATAGGCAAGGACACCTTCCACTAGACCAGGTTCCTCCAAGCCTGGGATGGGGCATTCATATCTCCTCTGGGCAACCTTTGCCAGTGCCTCTCTGCCCTCACAGTAAAATTATTTTCCTAATACTTAGTCCAAATCTACTTTCTTTCAGTTGGAAGCCATTCCCCTGTTATCCTTGCAAGAAGTCTCTCTCTGTGTCTCCTGTAGGCTCATTTCAGGTCTCTTCTGCAGGCTGAACTACCCCAATTCTCCCAGCCCTAGGGGAGCAGGGCTGCCCCAGGGTTGTCAGATGAAGGGGCTCCCAGGCTCTGTGTCTACACCTCTGTCAACACTTCCACTGCAAAGGCACGGGGAGCTCTGCTCAGGGGTGCACATTTATGTTCATGCAACCAGAGTTAGCCAGAGACTGGCAAAGCTCCTGGCCTGCACCTGCCTCTCTGGCAGCCCCACAACCCCCTGGCTTTCATTTCAGCTGAGGGAGAACCAGCCATCTCCATTTCAGAGGCTGGAATTTTTCCTCCCCCTCTGCTTTCTCCATCCCAGGGTCTCTCTGCTGGGGTTGGGCTCTGACTGCTGGGGTGTTTCTGCACTCAGGTGTGGCCCTCAGGCAGGGATGGTTGTGCAGCCCGCTGTGGTGGGCTCCTGGGAGGCAGCAGACACACACTCCACCTAAAAATTTCCAGCTAACTTGGGCAGTTTCAGTTTTTCCATCCTATCTCCTGCCCAAGTCATTGCAGTGTTGATGATATCTCAGGGTGGGGAGACATGACTGCACTGCTCCTGGCACTGTGCAGATGACTCCTCCCCATTATCAGCTGAACTTCTCTGGGTTTTTTCCTTTTTTTTTTTTCTTCTTTGTTCAGCCACCCAATACCAGAAGATTTTTTCCAGAAAAAAAAAAACAAACCAACAAAACTGATTTTTTTGCAGTTAAGCCTAACCCAAAAGCCATATCAAGCTAATGCTAGAGAGCAAAGTGACCAAAAGGAAGCTCCTCAGACACTCCTGGTGGCATGATGAGGTCCCAGAGAGACAGTGACTTTAAAAGTCTCTCCTTCACTCCAGTGTCCCCGTGGGGGCAGGGTGGCCACCAGACAGGGCCAAGAACATCACAGCCTTGAGTCAAGTGTGACTGCCATGGAAAACCTCAGGGGTTTTGTTTTCCAGCACTAACCAACATCTCTGCCCAGACCTGCATGGATTTTGTAGATGGCAAGTGTGCAACTACCAATGAGTCATAACCACAAATACTGCTGTCCATTAGCAAAATTAGCAAAATTACAAGATCAATGTAACCACAGAAAAATCAGTGGAGGGATTAGAAAATTGACTGGGAGAATCTTTGCCTGAAAGATGGGCATGAAACCCGGCAAAGCACAGCCCAAACCCTTTGAGATTTGGTGGCAGCTCACAGCTGGGTCTGCTAGCACAATCCAGCATGACAGCAGGATGGGGCAGCAGCCTGGAGGCAGTGGCCTTGCCTTCCCCCATCCCACAGCCACTGGGCTCGCTGCCAGCAGGGCACACACAGCTCTCAGTGCCAAGGGTACCAGCCTGAGTGAGGACAGATTTCAGTCAGGGCAGGGCTGGCAAAGGTCACAGCTGAGAGCCTGTGGCATTCAGAGCAGAGAAAGCCCCGGGGGCAGCACGGCTGCCTCCCTGCCTGTCACTGCCTGCCACGGGGGATGGCAGCCAGAGACATCCTGCACTGTGGTTGGCACTGGCACTCTGGGGACAGAGAGGGGCTTCTCCACAGCCCCACAGAGCAGGGGGAGAGGGCAAGAGGGCACCCTGAGGCAAGGCCAGGCTTGCACCCATGTCATGCCAGCCTGTTCCCTGTGCTGCAGCCCAAAAGGTTTTTGTGATTTGTCTTCCTCTGGCCAGAGTGAGGATCATCAGCTCCCTCCCAGCTGATGTGTGGGAGAGATGGCACAAGCTGAAGGCACAAGTTGGGTGGTGAGGGAGGGAGCCAGGCTCTGGGTGACCTCCTGCAGGGCCTGGCTGGGTGCTCACCCCGGTTCAGACACCCCAATCATACTCAAACATTTGCTCACTTCTTGCCAGTGCTTTTCTTGCTTGAGTTTCAAAGGAAATAGATCCACTTTTTGAGTCATTGCTTGGTGTTTGAGCTGGTCACTGTCAGCCCATGGAACCCTCCCCATTCCCACATGGAACACCATCCCCCTGGGGGCAGGAAATGTTTGACCTCCTCCCCAGGCTGCTTGGACCCGGGCCAGTGGACGGCAGGCTGCCACCAGCAGCACCCCCCCCCCCCCCACAGAAAGCATTTCCTGGGAAAAAACACAGATTTATTGCTCTTCTTGGTACTAAAGGTTGCTCAGAATTGCAAAAGAAAGGCTGAGACAGACTTTTTTTTTTCTTTTTTTTTTTTCTTCTCTGAAATGTCTTTTTCTTTTACGTGCACAAACGTGGTTTTTTGCAGGCTGAAGGCCTCTGCAGCTATAAAGGGAGCAGGGCTGGGGCTCTCCCTGCCTGGGGGTCTCTCTAAGCAGAGTCAGGACAGCGAGGCTTCACCTCACCTCTGAGGTGCCACAGATGGGCTGTGGTGACCCTGCAGCCGTGCCCCAGTGCTGACCTGCTCCCAGTGGGTCTGGCCAGCACTGCTCCTCCCTGCCTGGGGCAGACACCACCGAAGGAGAGGAGATGCTGTGAAAAACAAGGTAATCTGGAGCTCGTTCTCCTATGCCCAGCCTTGAAGGGGGCTGAGAACATTGGCAAGGAAAAGTTGTCTTGGGAGAAGAAACTGTTTTGCTCAGATCTGAATCTTCTGTTGTGTCTGTACTGAAGATGAAGCTGAAACAATTAGTTTTTCTAGGTTCTGTGAAGCTACAGACACTGAAAAAGCCAAGAATCCCTCAACAAGAGATGAGGAAGGGATAAATTATCAAGATGGAGGTGTCATCAAATTCCTGAGGTTTAACTCACTGATTCTGCAGTCATGCAATGAAAACATTTCAGAGCTGTTTGATGTCAGTGTGGGAGTCTGTTGGAAGGACCTATCTGAAGGAAAAGGAAAGGCATCAAATGCTCCAAGAATCAGTTTCACATGTGAGCTCTGCTGGCCTGATGGGGAGGGGACACTGCCTGGGTTGGTGCATCTGCCTTGGTGAGGAGCTGGGAAACCCTTCCCAGCTGCCAAGCAAAGAGGGTGATCAGCCACAGGCACGTGGAGCTCATGGCAGGATGCTGGGAAGAGCTTCCTGAGACCATCCAGGACTTGTGGGATGTCTGGGGAAAGGGATGAGAGTGGGAAAACAGAGGGAAAGGGGGACAAAAGGGGCTGCTCAAGTGTCTGTCTGGCCATGCCCTGTGCCTGGTGGTTATAGCACGTCCTGTCTGCTTTCCAAACTCTCTTTAGCTGTGTCCCTGCTGAGGGTCTCTCTTTGCTGTGCACAGGAGGTTGGAGTACCCGTGATGGGAGGGACACACGGGACAAAGCCCCCTGTGTGCCAGGATGGCAGCATTCAGAGAGAGCAGGGTGTGGGTGGGTGTGCTGGACAGCAATCAGTGAGCCAGGCCAGCTGGAAACCAGGAGAAAAGGCTCAGGAGTCAGGAGGACAGAGTGCAGAGGCTGTACATCCAAGACCAGGAGCTGAAGGGGTTTATATTTTGTGTGTATATTTGTATTTTGTGTTCTGGGCTTTCACCCTGGTAAGCCATGAGGGGAACAGGATGAGGCCACTGGTGTTGCTTGGGTGAGGATTGTGCATTTTCTGCCAGTGGCACTCTGGTATGAGCTCCCACCTGACTGCCTGCAGAGAAGTGTCCCCTCTCATGCTCCCCCGGGGATGCAGGCAAGGGAGCCCCTGAAGCCCAGATATGTCTGTGCCGAGGGGAGAAACTCGGCTGGGCTATTTTTCACCTAAGGACTGGTGAAAACGGCAGATGGAGAAGAGAACAAAGGCAGACCCGACTTCAAACATCAGCGCAGAGGGGCTGGCTGCCCGCATTTCACACCGCGGGCACCCCTTGCTGAGATGCGCTGCTGCCCGCGTCCCTCGGGGCTGGCAGCGTGACACGGGCACGGAGCCACAGCCCCGGAGCTGTCAGGGCTGCGGTGTGTAAAACAGAGAAAGCTCTGCCCGGGGTTACTCATCTGGGGCTCTCGGTGCCGCCCCCCAGCAGGGAGCGGGCGCGCTCGTCCCGGAGCGCTGGGTGCGCGCAGCCACGGGCGCGGCTCGGCCGCAGCACCCACGGGGCACACGGGCTCTGCCTGCCGCTCTCACAGCCCGGCGAGAACGATACAGCAGCTGCGAAATGCCTGCCTCCTGCTAGGGGCAAAAAAAAAAAAACAACCCCAAACAAACCCGAAGCAACCCAGAAAAGGGAATAATGAATTTGCAAGGCTCCCTCGCAGCCTCCGGTTCGCACCTCTCCGGGCTGGAGAAGGACGGGCTCCCTTCTCCGGGGAGGGATCGGCAAAAGCAAATCAACAGGAGTTATTCTGCTGCTGAGAAATACAACTGTGCTGCTGGTTAGTGCTGTGCAGGCAGTGGAGTTTGAAGATTGAAAGCCTCAAGGACTGATCTGCCAGGGCTACCCTTGGGTAAGGGGCCAAGGACTGCCTGATTTTTGGAGCTGTGGGCCCTTCCTCATCTCACCCAAAAGTTTAAGCCTACAGAAACCCTGTTGTGAAGAGAACTTTTCAATCATTCATCAAAGGTGCACCTAGATAATTCAGGGTTTCGCAAATAAAAGGGTTTAAAAGAGAAAACTGAGCCCTTTTCTTTCTGTGTGCTGTGTTAAAATAGAGATTGGCACCAGGCCCCAGCAGCCTTCCCCCTGCAGGGTCCAGAGAAGGGAACAGTGATGCTGCTGGGAAAATCTCCATCAGGACTTGTGTGAGACCAAGGAAAACATTGGGAGAGCTGACAATGGTTTCAGATGGGCATTTCCTAATATTGAAACAGCTAGAGTGGATCTGTTATACTGGATGCAAGAGTTATATTTGGTGGGTTTTGAGTGCTGAAGTTTTTTAACTGCTGAAGAAGTCGGTCAGGATTTAAGGATTAGTGACCATGATCTGACTGTAGTCAGTGAACAAAAGGAGGGCAGCCCCAGCCAGTAATACAGCTACCAGATATTGCAAAAGAGCTAATATAAGTGAGGGGAAATTATGAGCCAAATTGACCAGGTGGAAAGAACAATAGCTAAATGACTGTGAATGGAAAGTTAAAGAACTCTTTAACATGTATTCGAGAGACACCAAAGGAAACAATTTAGCCAGAAGCTTAACCTGACAGCTGTTAGAAATGAGAAAACAACATTGAGAAAACAGAAAAGGAAAGAGTTCACAGTGTTCATGAAGGTGAAGCATCACTCTAATCAGTGTGGGGTTTTTGACACCAGATCCTGATTTGGTCTCTGAAGTTCCACAGGGAGTGGATTAACCTTTGCTGATGAAGCTGATGGTGAGAGGCAGGCAAAGTGGTATTGCATGCATCCTGATCAGCACAGGGTGCTGAAATATCATCCCCAGAAAACACTGGCAAAGGGGTGAGGTGCCTTAAGCAGGAAATGGCACTGCACGTGGATCTTTCTCACTGGGCTTGGCTGGGGCAGGATTAACATCTAACCCTTCTCCACCTCTGTAATGCAGGGTCATCACCACTGATTGAAAAGCACAAGTCACCCCAAAACAGAGGCTGGGATTTGCAGACAGAGCTGTTGCAGTCTCCAACCTGTCTCTCTCCTAGGAAGGCCACCAGCTCTTAACTCCCTTTCTTCCTACTGCAGTCTCTACCTGCCCACCACCCAACTGCTCATGCCTCAGCTCTTTAAGGGAATTAATAAGGCTAATAAAAGGAAGTACCTCTGTCTGCAAATCTTTCCCCAAAATCATCTTGCAATTCCTCTCAAGTTTAAAAGAAGTGAACAGGTTAGAAACACAGAGGAAGACTCAAGAGCTGCAATAAAACCTCATTTAAGAAAGGGATGACTTTGGGACCATCTTTGCTGGCCAAAAACTCCCACAGGGGTGATTAGGGGAAGCAGCCAGGTCAATGATGGCAGGCCCAGATAGGAAGAGAAACCACTTCCTTAACCCAGAGCAGAGCTGTATCTGGGGCATCAGGGTCTTCGTGCCCCTCTCGGGGGTTTCCAACACCACAGGAATGAGTGGGAATGGAGCTGGCCTACCCAGATACCTCTGCAAGCCCCATTTCTGAATGTCAGCTGCAGAATTCTTTCTTTTCTTGTCACAGACTGTTTATTCTCTGTACCAGAAAAATGTCAAAAGATGTATTTGCTTTTTTCTCTCCTGATATCTTACAGCAGGACAGTGTGTTACAGTGGATTTCTGGCTGCAGCAGCTGTAAGACAAAGGAAGGAAGATGTGTGTGACTAAGTTCACCTCGACCTTTCAGAGGTGCCACACCGAATGCTTATGATGCCTTCAGTTGTAGCTTTCATGTTTTCCAGATTCTGTTCTGCATTAGTGTGTGACTCTGAACTGCAGATAAAGTGTGAGCAGGTTCTCCTCACAGCTCAGTCAGACAAAACAATCCTTTTCCAGCCCCAGAACCAAGGACACCACTGCAGCTTCAGGCCCCAAAAGTGCAAACAACAGTGAATTGAGGAGAGCAGTCTGGGAGGATGGGACTGCATCACCTGAAGCTGTCATTGCACAATTAACCCCAAAATGTAAATGGACCAAAACTTGCAAAAGTGTGAAAACTCATGACCCCTGCTCCATCTTGGGTGTAGCCTCGGCCGGGCTCTTGCACTGCCCAAGGTGCAGCCTTTGAAGGCCTTTCAATAAATCCCAACTTTATTCCTTTAACTCTGCCTGGCCTCTGTTCCAGGCAGCCTCTCCAGGGATCACTCAGCCCCGACCCTCTCAGCTGGTGGCTGATAAGGGGAGGCCACTCCAAGAACAGCCCAGTCCACAGCAGCTCAGAGAGAGACAGAGCTCAGGGGCAAAGACCACCACCAGCAGTGGAAAATCTCCTGTCACATCCAGAAAAGGCCAGCAGCTGACCTTTGGAACCTCACAAGTCTGGTGTGAATGGTGGGGGCTGCCAGCTGAGGCAGTGCTGGGAGTCTGCACTGCTGCCCACTGGGGCTGTGCTGGAAACCACAGAGCTGGTGTGGAAAGCCACCATGAAACACCAGGCTCTTCCCAGACACTGTGTCCACTCACAGATCCCACCTAGCCAGGCAGCACAACAGCTGCCAGCACTGCCAGGGGGCAGCTCCTCATCCTGCCTGGCTGTGCTGTGCCCAGTGCAGTTCAGCATTGTGTCCTCTTGTCCCTTGTCTTGGCCCAGGCACTGTGACAACCAGGAAAAATGACCCTGCCCACAGCAGCTGCCACAGGTGTGCCCTGGGGAGTCCATCCACTGCTCATCTCCCTGCTCCCATAAAGCAGCTTCCTAGGAAAATACCACTGCAGCACAGTGGGATGAGGCACAGTAGGATTTACCCCAGCAAGGTGATCATGCCTCTCTTTGGGGATATCACCACAGAAATCCTGGCTCTGCCTAAAGGTCAATATTTTTATTTGTGATTTCACAGCATTTGCAACATTTCTGTCTCTAATTTACACTGCCAAAACTAGCCTGCCTGACATGAATTCCTCCTTACTGGCTCAGTGCCTTTGCTGTCAGAAGTTCGAGACAAACACACACACCAGCCAAAAAGTGGCTGTACACAAGGAGCAAGGAAAAGCCACATGGAAGTGAAATTAATCACAGAATCACAGAATATCATAAGTTGGAAGGGATACACAAGGATAGTTTAGTCCATCTCCTGAATTTTTTTAGAGGGACCTCTCTACCTGCCACCTCCAAGAACAACCTTTCAGCTCAGGTTCATAATCTGTTTTAGCAATGGAAAAATATATAATATTTTTCCAGTTTAGGATAAACTGGGCAACTAAAATCAGCCAGAAATCAACAGACTCTTAGTGTGCCAGATGTGAAAGACATTTGTGTCTTTTGCTCTGATGATCAAGGGAGACAAACAGTTACTCTGGTTCAGAGACACTGGAGCAGGACTCCAGAAACCTTTTAGACAGAAGTCCTTGACTTTGACAAATAAATCTGTTTCATTTATAAAACACTTTATTTCTGGAGTGGACAGAGATATTAAACAGCAGTTGCTGGGGCACACAAAAATCTTGCCCTCATATCCTTTGGCTTCGCTCCCTCTCAAAGGCTTCCTTTGCTATTCTCTACTCTTTTACTAACTCAAACCATGCCACCAGTTATTCCTGAGGCAAGGACAGCCTTGCTGAGAGACAGGCACCCACACACCAGAAGACAGCCCAGCACTGAGTGTAAGTTGTATTACTGGGCTGCAGCAATGAGAGCAGCTCTCCTGGTAATGAATTTCAAGTGCAGGCCAAACCCTGAAAGTAGAGGTAAAAGGTAAATTATAGATAAAAGCTACTAGCAAGAGCTGAGAGGCCAGATCTCACCTGTGAACATGTCTCCCTTCCTGCTTGGCCTGCCAGAGGATCCCCAAGGGAAAGGGCACCCTGCAGCAGGGCAGGTCCAGAGGGACAAGGTGCAGCCTTCATGACCAAAAATCACTCAATCACCTGCTGGGCAGCAGTTTCATACAGCCCATGCTTCACAGGTATTATGAAAAGGAAACAAGGCAATTGCTGAAGCATGCCCACAGCTGCTCCTCTGCCCAAGAGTTTTCCTTGCGCCACAGACATCTGGTTTTGTTCTTGGAAGCCCACACTGCTTGCTTCTTGTTTCCTTCTTGTGGCTGTTTGCAAACAGTTCAATTGGATCTTCCACTGTTCTTCTGAGAAGTTAAATTCTCCTGTATAACTCCCCAGTCCCTCTTTTTTTTGAGGGGCTGAGAGCTGGGGTTAAAGGGGATGAGGGCACTTTCCCTGAGAGCTGGGGTTAAATGAAGGTGGGTGCCAGTAAGGGCTGCCTGGTCTTGGTTAAAGGTTTCTGCTCTGTGACTGTCACACACAGAGGGCTCCCCACAGCTGGGGGCTCTGCTCTGTGCCCCTTCCAGGGATCCTGGGCACTGCCAGAGCTCCAGCTGAGTCCTGGTACAACCATGACACTGCAGGATTTAGCCTTTGGCTTAAGCATGTTGGTTACAGTCAAGTTTTAAATCACTCAGCTCCCCAGTCTGGGAAAGCCCAGAAATGACAGACTGATGTAGGAGATACTGGATTGTCATCAAAACCAAACAAAGCAGCACACATAATTACCAGCTTGCCCTGGTTTCCTTCAGTCCTTGCTGGAGCAAAAATCCTGCATGTGTCACCAAGAGGCATTTTTTTGAAAATGAACAAGGTGAGCACCAGAGCACCAGGCTGCTCAAAGCTCTCCTAGCCTGCCTGCTCACTAGAATGACTTGATGACTGCAAAGGGTTGAGGCAAAACCCCAGGAGACTCCAGCTTTAGGGCCCCTGTGGAAGAGGGACCAGAATCATTCTGATAAACACAGCAGATTTTGGCAAATGCTGGGTGTGTGCAGCAGGTCTGCAGTGTCAGGATTCCAAAGGTTTCAGAGGAAGAGCAGGGCCTCTGACAGACACCAAGTAGCAGGCACTTCTGTGTGCAAGGCAGGAGGAGAAGCTGAAAGCAACCAAAACCATGGGAGAGTCTGTGCAAGGGCGTTGGTGATGCCCCTGAACGTGTGGTGCTCTCTCCTGTCTCGGATACAACGCCAGGGACATCACCTGAAGTGCAGCTTTGGTGCTACCAGTGCTGCTAACTCAGGCTGAGAGACACTTGCACTGGGGGAGTACGGAAATGACAGGACAATTCCAGAAATACATAAGCACAACCTTCACCCACGGGGTTTTTTAGAGTTTTAGAGAGAAAACCAGTACAAAATCCAGAGTCAGGGAGAGAGGAGACGGGGAAGAGCTCACGTCTGGTTCAAAGGTGTGTGTGTGTAAAATGTGAGAATTACAGGCTTCCAAGGGTTTGGGATGCCTTAGCTCAGCATCCTGGCATTTTTGCAGAAACTAAGCAGTGAGCAGTAAGCCCAAGTTTCTTTTCCTGGAAGAAGCAGGTTGGGACCACTCAGAGCAGCTTTCCTGGGGATCTCATAATCCCTAGACGTGACACTGCAGATCCATAGAAGCAAACAAACCTCTTCACATCCCTCCAGCCCCAACAGGCCTCTGCAGCACCTCAAGGCATCTCTTCATTCCTCTGCAGGGCTTGGCCAAGCCTGGGTCGCACCCCAGCCGGTGTTCCCAGGTGCTGTGTGAGTGCCAAATGTCACAAAGCACCAAACTCACTCTGCATCCCAGGGAGCTGCTCTGGGGCAGCACCTGCCCCCCTTGCTGCGGCTGCAGTCGTGTCTCTGGTTGAGGAAGGAGGGTGAGGGCTGCTGCTCCCAGGGCCTCTCGTTGGGCTGGGGCTCAGTCAGGAGCTCCAGCACACCCAGAGCTGGGAAGGGAAGAAGAATTTCCACGATGTGGAAGCTGAACCCTGTTCACTAAGCTTCCATGACCTGTGGTGTGCTCTCCAGCAAACACCAGAGTGTATTCCTGACCCAATCCACCCTCGACTCAGCCTGGGGTGTCCTCACAGCAGGTCCTGCCCAGCTGCTGCACTCCCCTCTTCATTTGGTTTATGTTCACAGGAAATCCTCTTGCCTAGATGGGAGAACACGTGAAAGAACATTGCTCCTGCCTCCTCTGCATGCAGGTTACATGTCAGGACATGTGCCTCGTGACAGGTTAAGAGGGCACATTTTGGGGAAGGGAAACTTTCAGCCAGCTCATCCCTAGAAGGCAGGCAGGTAATTATACTCCCAGTGGGCTCCATCCTCACCAGGAGAAGGCAGCGCCTGACTTGGGTCATGATTTGGTAATTTGCAGTAGAAAAAAAAGAGCAGTGGAAAGAGCAGTGCCCCCAAAGAGGGGTGCAAAGTCTGTCACCCAAAATAAGCACAGGAGATGGTCCCCACTTCAGTCAACTGATATTGGGAAGCTCTGGGTGTCACAAGCAAAAGTCACAAAGAGACCAACCAAAGGTATCCCAAGGGACAGGCTTCCCTCTGCCAGGAGAGAAGTCTGGGTGGCCAGGAAATGCCCCTCTGGAGGCATTTTCTGCACTACAGGTCTCCAAGTGTGCAAAAGAGGAAGTTGTTCTCCAACAGGTCTCCATTTTTCTCCCTCCCACGCTTTGCATAACATCCCATGGCTTTGAAAGCAGAAGGAAGAAGTGAAAAGGGAAATGCACGTTTTCTCTCCAATCCCGTATGCTATCCACCTGTCCCACACCCTTTCCTATTCATTGCTTCTTTACAGAAAAGGGATCTCAGGAACATTATGAGATGCTAGAAAGGGAGGAAGCCAGCCCTGTGAGCTCCCAGCTGAGGCTGAACAGAGGGGTGAGAGCTTTTACTGACAAAATACTGAGTGAAGACAAGCACTGTCCACCCAACTCTTCGCTATTGTTGGAAAGAACACATATCAAGTCATCCACAGTTGAAGATATGAAAGATGTAAACACCTCTCCTTTGAAAGGGCCTTACTCAAAACTGAACTGGGATGCAATAAATCAGCCCCCACACTCACACAGAAAAAAAAATTAAAAAAAAATAGAGAAAGAAAAGAAAGAAAGAAAGGAAGGAAGGAAGGGGAAATTTAGATTAGTCACAAAGAAGTTCCCCCGCCTGCCTCTCTGTGCATAAAGCAATCTCCTGAAGGCACTGCCTTCACTTCATCTCTGCTCCTGGGACCGGAGCTCACCAGCCCCCTGCGGCTCCTGCCCTGCCCTGGCCCCTTCCCCGGGGGCTTCCCCAGCAGCTGCTGGGATGGAAGCACAGCCAGAGGCAGAGCCAAGGGCTGGAGAGCAGAGGCACTGCCAAAGGGAACCTGTGGAGGATGAGTGCAAGCACTGGCAAGGAGGACAGGTTGGGAACACGCTGCACCTCGTGTCTGCGGTGGCTCAGTGGATTTTACTGCTTGCCTGCCTGATTTACCTGGGCATAGATCTTCTGCAGCCCTCAGAGGTAAGAACCCATGTTCAACCCTCTATCTGTTGGCCTGTAAAGCTTTGTATGGGCCTTCTTTTTTTTTTTTTTTTTTTTTTTAAGTAAAGAAAAAAGCTTTTAAATTTGTCCCTATCCCTATTCAAGTTTATAGTCCCTTCTGTAAGACAGCATTTTTTTATTATTATTTACTTTATTTTTTAAATTGCCTGTCCTCTAAGTAACATTCAGTTACTCATGGCAAGGTTTGGGCCCAAGTTTCCAGCAGAGTGACTGTTCCAAGAATTCTCTCTTCACTGGCCCCTGGGGGAGGGAGCTCTGGCTCCCTCCCACTCTTCCCCCTCCCTGCAGCCACTTGTGCGTATTTGCACTTCATTGAATAAGATGGTGTGCGTGAATGACACCTCCTGAGCCTCTGGAGTGTGCTAAATGGCAGCAGATGTGTGAGAAAGCAAGCTACCCTTGTGACAGCTCTAGCAAACCCCCTGACCCCCTTGGGTGCCCTCAGCCTGCCCATAAAGCAGGGTCAGGAGCAGCCACCTCCCTCTGTGCAAGGCTGGTGTGTCCAGAGAGAGTTTTGTGTGCCCATAACAGCAGAGCAAGCAGGACAAATAACAGATGCTTGGAGCTCACAGTGCTCCAGCACAAGCTGCAGCAAATACATTTTGCCTCTCTGACGTGCTTGCAGCTGCTGGATTGTCAACAGCCTTTCACTGCTGCCTCAGCACTGCTCGTGCAGCAGCGATTTCTCCTCCCACTCCTTCTCCAGGAGCTCTGCACCACTTTAAAGCTTGTTGTGCTTTGTTTCACCCCAGTTCATTCTTTCCTCCCACCCAGGCTCCTCACAGAAGCAAGCCAGGCAAGTAACCATGGCCTCATGCTCCTCTGCTGTTTAATGAGAACCCTTGTGCTCTGCACAGCTTTCACTGACCCGAGGCTCACAGTGGTTATTAAACTGCAGAACAATGATCCTGATAACACTGAAAGACAACATTTGTCATTCAGGTCAGTCCTTCTCTCCTTCCACTACTTTGGGAGAGAGAAGTTGCAGTGTAAGCCAGCAGAGGAGGGCAAGCAATCACAGTGCTCAAGGTGCAGAAACCTCTCCCAGGTCATACTCTGGCTGTGAAGCCTCATCTCTCGGCACCTGGCTCTTCTGTAAAAATCTTCCTCTTCCAGAGGAATCTAGCAGGGACTGGCATGGCTGTCTGTGAGCCTTACAAACCCAAGAGAGCAGCAGCAGGTGAGGGGACTCTGTACATATCTGGAGTTTCCCTTCATCAACAGAAACAGCTGAAACAGGGTGTTTGAGGAGCAGCAATGGCAACAGATGAGAAGTCCAGGTCCTGAGAATCACCAAAGGACCTTTTCAGTTTTAAACACTTGCTAACTACAGGGTTAGGACTGCTGTTTCTATTATTTTATCAGATAGCCCTGGTGTCCTGTGTGGAGTGCACTGCTGCGTGCAGGAGTGGTACATGGGGAGATGTCATTGCAGTGCAATCACAGGGCTCAGCTGGGTAATCATCAACTGACCACAGAAATGTCTCCTGAGGGGCAGCAGTACAAAGCTGTCTTGACTTTTGGGGCACTTTAGGGATACTTTATGGAGATAGGGGCACAGCAGCGTGAGAGTGGCAGGCTTGGGAGTGCTGGTCCATGGGAGTGAATGCGTGGCTCTCCCTATCCTTGGGAAGAGTCTCCCATTCTCCAAAGTGCAGGGTGCCATGCTAACTTTATTTGCAAGGGAATAATCTCTGTGTTTTTTCACAGAGAGACCGTATTTGATTCTCTTCCATTGTCCTCATGGAAGCATGGCTTAAAAAAAAAATCTTCCTGGACTGTTCTGTGAAAACAGAGCATGAATGATGACTCAGTAAAGTCAGCATCTGCAGCCCAGACTGTGCTCAACAAAAAGGGACAGTGATCTCGTTTCTGTCATGATATCACTTGGAGAGCAAGCCTCAGCTGAGATTTCCAAATGAGGAAGTCAAAAAAAAAAAGGTCAGGGATAGTGTGTTTTTGCAGCTGCAATTCCCACCTCTGCTGGAATTACCTTCTCTTGCCACACCTTTCCTCTTGCCTGGGAGGTAAAATCCATGATCCTGGTGAGGAGAAGGTACAACCCACTTCCAGATAACGGCCACCTGCCATCTGTGGGACACCTCCACGTGTGACACAGGGGGTCCCCTCAATCAGCCCCCCGAGGTTTGTGCTTTGTGAGGTCCAAACTTATCCCTGAAGCTTCCGCCGCGTGGTGTGGCACGGGACAGTGTCCCAGCCAGGAGGAAATCTCCTGCTTGGGGATGCAGAACAGGCAGAAAGGAAGGGTCTGTGCGGAAATGGCACAGGGAAATAAATCTGAGGCTGTCAGTAAGAAGCACCTCTGTGTCCTCAGCCCTCCTGGCACATTTCCCACAAGCCATATGAAGGCAGAGCAGAGAAAGAGAGCTCAGTAACTTTGCTGTGAGCTCCCAGAGCCCTTCCAGTACCACCAATACCCTGTCTCCTGGGCAGGATTTACCAGCAGGTACCTGCAAAGCGCTTTGAGATCACACAGTAACTGCAGGAGATAGGTGAAACAGGTAGTTTGCATTAGTGACAATGGGGTTGTATTTTCATAAGTGCAACAAGTTTGTCACGCAGGCTGTCTGTGTGGAACACACCCTGTCCATCAGTGGCCAGGTGGCACAGATTGTGGTGATGCTGCTTGACCTCAGACACTCAGTGCTTTGCTCCTGTTGAGAAACTACCCGGAAATCCCGGCCGTGTGAGCGGCAGAGAAGCGCTTGTGCACTCAGGAATGAGACCAAGCATGAGATGGCAAGAGATGCCTCAAGCAGAGGCAGTGGATGGGGACGGTGATGCCGAGGGACACAGTTCTGCTGGACCCAGCGGGCCACCAAAGCTTGTTGTGTTCGTCCGCGGTCTCCAGCCCCGCAGGCGCGGAGCAGCAGCCGTGGCAGCACTAGAGGGTGCCAGAGCAGCCCTTTTCCAGCACAGCACCCGCCTCAGCTCCGGCACAGAGCGCCCCGAGCTCCCGCAGCCGCCCCTGCCGCAGCCAGCCTGTGCCCGCAGCCCGCACGCTGCCCTGTGCTCGCAGCTGCTCTGCCCCCGACACCCGAGCCCAAATCCATGAAATTCGGCCCAACCCACATCTCACCGGCACGCCGGCTCCCCTAGGAAGCCTTTGGCACAAGTCAAGAGGAGAATGCAGAGCGCTGAGCCCAAGCTTTCACTCTTTGATCGGGCAGAACGCTGAGGACTTGTGGTTGTGTAGAGACTGCAGATTTGGGTCTCCTGTGGTTATGACGAGAGACAAGTTTGAGATGCCAAGCTCAGATTTAAAGATCCAGTGCAGAAGATTGGTGGTTTGCATATCTGACCAGTAAGACACACACTTCTCTATCTGCATTCACTTTCTCTGTTACATTCGTAACATGCAAATCACAGAGTCACAGAATGATTTAGGGTGGAAGGGTCACAGAGTCACAGAATGATTTAGGGTAGAAGGGACCTTCAAGATAATCTCTTTCCAATCCCTCTGCCATAAGCAGAGAGGGCACCTTCCACTACCCCAGGTTGCTCCAAGCCCCTTCCAACCTGGCCTTGGACACTTCCAGGGATGGGGCAGGGCACCCACAGCTTCTCTGGGCAACGTGTGCCAGTGTCTCACCACCAAAATTAGGAAGAATTTCTTCCTGATACCTAATCTAGACCCGCCCTCTGTCATTTTAAAACCATTCCCCCCTCCCTTATCACGCCAAACCCCTGTCAAAAGTCTCTCTCCAGCTCTCTTGCAGCCCCGTTAGGTACTCGAAGGTGCTTCAAATTCTCCCTAAAGCTTTCTTTTCTCCAGACTGAACAGCCCCAACTCCCTCAGCCTGCTTCAGAGGAGAGGTGCCCCAGCCAGTTTTAAACCCATCTCAGCGCACTTAAGAGCCTCTGAGAGACCCACACATCCAGCAACAGCCTGACCCAAAGTGCGAGGAGCCACAAAGGCAGACCCACCTCTTGGTGCCCTGCAGGAGGGTGGGACAGCACGCCTGGCTCCCTGCTCTGCCAACGCCGCCCGCTTGCCAGGTGCTGCAAGCCAGCCTTGAGGAGCTGATGCAGAAAAGGCTCTGCACCCCGAAGTCCTTCCTTGCTGTCTGCTCTGCCTCGACTGCACACACCCAGCGTGGTTTTCTAAACAAAACCACGGGGTGCTCTGCAGGGCTCAGCGCTGCGCTGGGAACCACGCTAAAATAATATTCCATCATAACAATATTATAAAATCAAGTCCAGATCAGAGCTGGCAGGCAGCAGCTGTGACCCCGAGGCTGCCTGCCGTGCTTTTGGAGACGCAGCTGCTCTGCCCCTGGAGAGAATGACCAATCCCGGCTGGGAAACGAAAGTGAAGCAGCAGCAGAGAGGTGCCAGCCCGGTGCCTTAACCAGGATTTATCTGCTTTGTTTTCCAGAGCCAGAGCGACAAAGTGCCGTGGACCCACATCCGGTACTCAGGTGGGTGTTGGGCTGGGGGGACCCTGGCCCCTCGGTGGCCCTCCGGTGTGGCAGCCACCACTGTGCCACATCCCCCGCACAACGGGAGGGCTCCCGCTCTACCCCGGTCCCCAGGCACCTCCGTGGCCCCTAAAATACCTACACGGCTCGATGTGCTTGGGGCCACCGTGGTGCCTGGTTCTTCTGGTGGAGGACAGCTGCCAGGAGAGCTGTCAGGGGAGAGGGGCCAAGCCTGCCCCAGTGCTGCAAGGGGCCAAAGGGAAACAACTGCGTTTTCCCAGAGCAGAACAAAAACCCTGAAAATCTGCGTGGATTTCTGCAGCCCTCACCTATCTCCTAAAACAATCTTTCACTCTGTGAATGAACAAGAAAGGCATTTTTGAGAAGTTACTAAATGCACTCAGAACGCTCTTGGGTTTTTCTGAAACAAGTCAATGGTTTCCTGATTTATGAAAAATGCAAATGACTTCCTCAGGAGGAGTGGGTGAGAGCACACACCGTGCCAGATGTGCTGCTCTGCGTGCCAGCTACATTGGATGTGTCCCCCAGGTCACACCTCAAAGATAAAACCAATTACTAAATATTTTTTTAAAAAATAACACTGAAAATATTATTGACAGTTCTACTTTCAGTTAAAAGTGTGAGGCAGCAGTGAGTCCAACCTAACAGAAACTCATGTCCTTCAGAGGAAAAACTTGAGAAATTTGGCCCCAGCCCAGAGGGGCTGTGCTCCCTGCCTGGAGACCTCCTGGGTGCCCTGCTCCCAGGGCTTTCAGCTGGTGTGCACAGCAGAGAAACATGGCCAGCCTGGCCCTGGCAACTGCTGCTCTTCATTCCATGAGAAAAACCTTTCATGCCAAGTTCCAGTTCAATTTCTCCTTATTCTGTTCTCTATTAATTAATTCCTTCTGCTTCAGTCTCTTTGCTGCTCTTTCATCTTTTCTTCTGGAAAAAACAAAAACAAAACAAACCAACCAAACAAACAAACCCACAAAAAAGCCCCCAGAAAACACCAACCACTAAGATGAGGGCATATGTCACCAGCATCTCCACAGAAAGCACGTTTTGTCTTACAGCTCTGGATGCTTTTTCCTCATCTTATTTACTGTCTTAATTTTCCTGTTCTTTTTTATGAACATTTCTAATGAACCTTTTATGAACCTGTGCTTTCTAAACTCACAGTGATGCTTTACTTGCTGTATTTTTCTGTATTCTAAGGCACAGAGTAAGTAAATAGTGCATAAATAAAAATTTGGAGGAGTAATCCATACAAACCATAAAAGGCACAGCTTAGTCAAGAGCGGGAATCTGTAAATTTTCACAGTAGATGACATCTGGGTAGAGCACATGACATTCTAGCTCTGATCTGCCCTGTCCTCTAGTTTACTCTCCCCTTTTTTTATATTTTTCAATCTCCCCTGCAGTCAGGTGCTGCAAACCAACCCGTTTCCTAGAAGCCCTTTGTCACCACGGGCCCACCTTTGCTTCCCTCCATTGCAGGCAGAAGCACCAAAGGAGTGGCCGTGAATGTCACAGCCGAGCGGGGCCCCATCCAGATCAGGAACGGCTCCATCCTCATCCCCTGCGACGGCCTCTACCTGCTGTCCCTGAGCAGCTCCATCTACCTGCAGGAGAAGGGGTGGCTGAAGCTGACCCTGCAGGGGACACACAGCAGCAGTGCCCTGTGGGAGCAGATTGTGCAGAGCAGTGGCAGCACAGTGAACCTCACCACGGCGCTCTACTTGTTCCAGGAGAACAGCATCACCCTGTGGGCCAACTCCAGCGCCATCATCTCGAATCTGTCCTTCAGCCTGGTGTTAATAAGTGACAAGTGCTAGCTGCAGGAGCTGGCGTGTGCTGGGAAAGTGCAGCCTTCCCCACCGACCTGCAGGTTTTGTACTTGTCCAGGCAGACTGCTCTAGAGCCGCTCCCTGGGGCTGTGGAGAGCCTCAGGGGGAGTGCAGATAAACCCCAGTGCAGACAGGCTTTATGCAGTGCATGCAGGGTTTGCCTCTTTGGAGCTCTGTGCAGCTGATTTGCTACCCGGGATGGACCTTTCCAACACTGGGGGAAGGGATGCGTGGAGCTCTCGAGAAGAACAGAAGTGAAAGCCAAAGAAAGTCACCCAAGCTTAGCTCATATTCAGAGAAACCCCAGGTTTCTCTCTTTACTTGACAGTATCTGTATATAGTAGGAATGTGTCGTTCTTTTTCTCAAATAAAAGTCCAGTGAGTCAGGAAGATACCTCCAGTGCCTGGAAGCCACATGGAGCAGGAGGAGCACTGGCAAGATGGAAAACAGGAAAGAGGCAGCAAGGGAATGCCTTTGGAGTGAGCCAGACAAAGGCTGTCTGAGAGGTAAAGGCTGTGAGAGAGGTGGTATTTGGAAATGAGCTGACAGGACTGCACTGGACAGCACAGGCCCTGCACTGACTGTGGAGTTTTGGGGAGCAGCCTTTGAGAGCAGAGCCCCACTGGCTGCCCCAGCTGTCTGCAGAGTACTGAAGCCTGACCCCAAGGAAGGTCTGGTGGGACATTTACATCTTGAGATGTAAGCTCTCAGAGGAAAATCTCCTTCAAGCACACACACACACTGGCTTGACCCAAAAGTGATCCAGGCACATAAAAAAGTTGGGCAAATGTAAAGGCTTCTAGATTTGGTGACTTCTCTCTACCAGCCCAGGTGGAAGCTGCAGGTCTGTGCATCCTTTCCTCAGGGAGGACTGGGATGGTTCTCATGGCTGCCCTTGACTTTGTCCCACGGGTGTGCACCAGAGGCACTCCCCCACCAGGCACCTGTGCACACCTGCCTGGCTCCTGCTGCACTCAGACTGCTCTCAGTGACCCTGGGCTGCTCATCCCTGCTCTCCTCCAGCCTGGGGCAGCTGGAGACAAGTCCTGCCCTGCCCATGCTGCAGGCAGCACCTGAGCTCAGCACAGCCAGCAGCTGGGGGATTTTTGGCTGAAGTGAGGCAGATTTTAAGGGCGAGCTGATGACGTGTCTCCCAATAAACTCCACCAGCGTTTTGGCCTGTCACTGCTGCCTGTACACTCCCAAGTCTTTTGTTAAAGTATTTATGTATTTAAATGGTAGACATAAGAATGTTACATCATAGAAACATGGGGAGGGGTTCAGACCAGGTAGTCAGCACTGAATTCCTCTTTGAAAATGCTCCCAAAGCTCTGGATGTTCCTGCTTTGCAGGAACCCAGACCTGGACTAACCTGCTCATGGCTGAGCACTCCTGCAGACTCAGGTGCTACAGGCAACTCAGGACATCCTTCAGGCCTTGGAGAGCTTTCCTGGGCTTTAGGCTAAAGAACTTCCCTGCCTGTGCCAGGCCAGAGCCTCAGGGGAAAGTGGCTGAAGCAGTTCACTCATGTGAACCAAGAAGCACATTCTCCTTTCTCCTCTTTTCTTTCCTTTTCTCCTCTCAGCTGAGAAGCTGTGGCTGACTTGCACCCACGGGATGCTCATCATTGAGGGATATTTTGGGCTTTTAACTCTGGCCACACTTACCACCACAGAGACTGAAGGCAGCTGCACCCTGCCCCAAGGCTGGGGACTGTCACGCTCCCCAGCAGAAGTGAGAATGTGTTTATCTTCCTAAAAAATAATAAACTTTTCCTTTGCAACTTTTGAGCTTGTAGTGTCCCTTGGAGGTGGGGGCTGGGGGAGAAGGAGGTTGGAAGTGACTGGTGAATTATACACTCAGTGTTTGAGCAAACACTTTCAGTGCTATGAAAACTGTATGAAATTTTCACATACTTCCTTTTTTTTACAGTTCAGCTTTTGCTTCAGCTCTCCACGAGGGTAGGGAGGGCTGGTGCCTCCCAACACGTGCTAACACAGGGCAGGCCATGTCATTGGTGTGTGCAGGGGTGCACAGCACAGCAAGAAAGATGAAGCCTGGACAACACAAATGGATTTGTTCTTGGGAAGGCTGCACCCTTTCTTCTTGTTCAGAGCAGGAGAGGGCATTTCACACACTGATCCCACTGCACTTCCAGGCTGATCTACATCTAAACACATGCATGCACTTGTCTTGAAATAAAGGCTGAAACAATTAAGCTCCTGACTTTGATTACTTGATGGACTGACTGTCCTTATTAGTAGGTTTCCATACCATCAGCTTTTGTTAGTGTTTGGAGAATCCTTTCTTCCACAAGGTTAAAAGCCTCTTTGATATGAGAAACATTAATTTTTGTTCCTGGGGTTGTTAAGGAGCTTGAAGGAGCTCATGGATGATGCTAGAGTCCCATCCTACAGCTCTGTTCATCCAGGTCAGTGCACCCAGGTTTGGGTCACCCCTTGAAGCCGGGGGTGTGGAAGTGCAAGGCTGGACTGGGCAGTTTCTGGAGACAATCCCTGACTACAGAGGGGCAGCACATTCTTTTTCCTGTGCCTACTGTCAGTGAAAGGGGACCCTGTGGTCTGTCCTCCCTTTCCATGAGGCCATTTCCCAGGACACAGCCATCAGCTGGGTCATTCCTGGCCCTTCCTGGCTGTGGGTCTGTCTGACACACGCTGCTGCACAAGCTGCACAGGTGGCCACTGTGGACTCCCTCCCTTCCCTCTCTGCTTTCCCATCTCTCCCTGCTCACATGAAGGGTGACAAAGCTGATGTGAGAGCCATGGCCACCCCTGGGGAAGGAGCTCCCAGCTGAGAAGGAGCTACCGAAGTGACACGGAGCAGAATGGGATGGAGCCACTTCTCCTTACACCAGAAATGATGGGAAGCATTTAAAGTCCATTCACACCGAGTGAAAATCACCTCGTTTTCTACCACATATGGTTATCAGTAAAAATGGATAATGAGCCTGTGGTTTTTCAGACACCACTTACATTTCCTCAGCCTGTGTGAGTCACAGCTCTTGCCTGTCAGCTTTGCTGGTGAGAGAGAAGCAGAAAGCTGAAGTGCAAAGTGCAGCTGGCTGCTGCTGCTGTGGAGCCAGCATTGTCCAGCTCAGGCAGCAGAAAGCACAGGAATTTAGTTACCTGACTCAACAATCAAAATGGGGAAGTATGACATAGAATCAAGCAGCCTCCTGCAGTAACAGTTGGGAAGGTTTGCCTTATTAGACTCTCTGATCCTCTTTTCCAAGGGATCCAGACCAGCCCGAGATGCTTGCTTCCAGCTGTGGGATAATCCACCAAAATAACCAAATTGAGCAAAACACTCACTGAGGACTGGGAGGAGTTGGTGCCAGGCCAGAAAAGGACAGTGGTGAGAGGGGAGCAGAAGCACCTATCATCCTCTGCAGCCTTATATGCCCTAAGGCCAGGGAGGATCAGGGAGGTTGTTTGCTCATTCTCCAAAGTGGTAGAGAAGGCAGTTAAGGGCTCCATTTTCCAAGTGGAAGAGGAAGGCTTCCTTCTGCTAAAGGCTCCATTCTCCAAGCAGATGAGAGAAGCTGTTAAGGGCTGGCAAGCAGAGCAAGCAGAGTGGAGGCTGGGGGCACATCTCCCCATGGAGGTGCTAAGCAGTGAGGGAACTTTCTGGCAGCTGTTCAGCATCCCAGAGCAGAACACCCCCCACATGTGTGCTGGGAGAGGCTCTCTCTGCCTGCTGCACCAGGAAGAAGGATCCTGAGGAGCAGAAAACCCACAGGCCAGGGCAGGAGAGGACAGTGGGGCTGGCTGGGCTGTACCAGGGAGCAAGGACACTGGGCACAGAGCCCAGGCAAGCACAGGGAAGGAGAGCTCAGGAGAGATGTGAAGCTGGTAGGGGTGCATGGACTGACTGTCCTTAGGGCTTGAGGAATGTGGGACAGTCAGGAAGCAGGGCTAGAGGAGTGTTTCTCCTGTGAGCTCACTCTCAGTGAACCAAACCTCTGCAAACACCCAAATACAGCCACTGCCTCCTCAAACACCCACTTCCTCCTCTTGCACCATCACCTTTTCAGTGTGACAGCTCTGTACTCTCTGTGCTCACCTGTTGTCCCAAGGGGGTTTCGAGCCCCACCTGCTCACAAGAACAAGAGCACTCCCATCCCTGGCCCTGCACTTTCTCCTGCCTCTGCATTTCACAGGGCCTGGTAGTCCATCCTGTTCTTTGGTGGACAGCCAAGGCACAGGACAGTTTGGGGCAAGACAAAACTTGATGTGGGCACAGATGTACTTTCCTATAATTGCTTTGGTTGTTTGCTTTAAGGCAAAATTCACACCCATTTACTGGCAATCCAGAGACCTGTTTCATTTCTTTATATAGAAAAGGTGGTACTGATCATACTGCAAGGGCAAACAACCCAGCATAGGATCTGATCCATAAAGGATACAGCAGCCCCATCATTTCATCACCAAGCACATGTCTGACACAAGACATCTCTGGTGTTATGGAGTTCAAAGGACTCGCTTTCCTTTGTCTTTTGTTGACTTCAGGTTCCTATTACTGCCAGAGTCTGCTTATTTGGCTTACTGTCATCTGCACAAAAAGAGAGCAGAATGCATACCAACAGACAAACAGATGAGATTGGTTTCAGACCTTTTTAGGGGTTATGGGCAGCATTTGAATCATTGGTTGATCTGCTTCTCCCTTTGTCACTTCTCCCAAGACACAGAGACATTGGCACACCTGCCAGCAAGAAACTTCTTTAATGTCTCCTGTGTGCCAGGATAGCAGCTGGACTTGATGGCCTGAAAGTCTTTTCCAGGCTAAATGACTCTCTGGCTCCATGTGTTTCACCCTGGAAAATGTGAAGAACTAACCCTGGCTGGTAAGAACAACCCTTAGCTGTTCACCCACTGTGAAAAGACTCAGATTATCCACTGTCCCCAGCAGCACCCCCACTTTACAAGAAAAGGTTTGCTCCAGCTCGCAGGAGAAAAATCTCCCTGCCTTTCCAGTCAGTTTCAATAACTCAACTATCTCCTTGTATTATGCTTGATCCTTTTCCCAAAAATGTCCTTTCTAGGAGCAGGGCTAGGTGCTGCCTTCCCAAGCCAGTGCTTCATGGCCCATGAGCCAAATCCTGACGTTTGCACTGACTGTGCTGTCACAGATGCAGCCAGAAACCTCAGCTGCCCCATTCCAGAAAAAGCCAGGATTCCTTCTTGCTGTTGTGGGTACAGTCACACACACCTTTGTCCCATGCCTGGTGTGCAAAAATACTTGCAAAGGAACAGATGGAGAGACAAAACCCTCCCCTGACCCTGCAGACTTCCACAGGGATCTACACACAGTTTGCACCAGAGAAGCTCTGGCTGGCTGCAGCTCTAGCTGTGCTGCAGGTGGTGTTGGTCTGAGCTGAACACCAGTCACACCATTAACACTCCAAGATTTGAGGTCAGCACAGCAATGCTGAGTAAAGAAAGCTGTGTTAGACCAGAGAAGAGGCTGAATCAGGTGATCAAAACCTAAACTGAAGTGGAAACAACGGGTGCTGCACAATTAACACCTGCCACGCTTCACATCGTAAATACAGCTGATCAAAAAAGCAGAGAGAGACAAAATCACCAAAGGGTGCTGAGCAGGGAAAGCTCTGAGGGGTTTTCCAAGCAGATTGTGAAAGAGAGAGGGCTTTGCTGGGAGACAAGTGGCTCTCCATGTGCGTGGGATGCAAGCTCTCGAGCTGCAGGTGAGCATTCCTGTCCTGCTGGGAGCAGCTCCTGCACACAAACTCTGCAGGACAGTGTTTGGGATCCTGGGAAAACCTCCCTCACAGACCATATCCATGAGGAGCAGTGAGCACAGTAATCAGCCCTGGAAGGCTTCTGGGAAGGACAGGCAGGCTGGGACAGTGTCCTGGCTTAACAGCAGCCCAGGGCAAAGTGCTAAATCATACAGCATCAGGAGCCTCTGTAACACAACACATCACACCAAATGCAGGTAAAGTCACATTGTTTTAAATAAGAGTTGTGATGGGAAAACAAGCTAGCTTAGTCAGAGAACACAGTCATAAGTCATAAGGGAAGAACACAGTTCTCTCAAGTAATGGCAAATGATCTTCTCTGTTGAAGGCCATCAGAAGCAGCACAGTAATTCAGGTGTTTTGTCCAGCAGTGATGCCTATCAGATATCTCACTTCTTGTCTGTACTTTCCTTGGACCTGAGGCTGTAACTATAACCCCACCCTGAGGGAAACATTTTCTGGCCTTGTAATTCTGAAGCATAGCTCTGAATGAGTAGCTTTGTCTACACCAGTTCTATCCTCAAGAGACCAGCACTATCTGGTCACTGTAGCCCCAAGGGCACGTGAGAGCAACTTGTTTTTTATCTCTTTGTCCTGTTTTGTGCCCTCTGAGCACAGTGAGTCAGAGTCGAGGTCTGAAAGTTTGTTTTGCTCCTTGTCCTCCTGACCACGATCATCAAAAGCACGAGTATGTTAAAATACTTCAAATGAAAGTACATTTGGTCTCATTCTTGCAACACTTTTACACTTGCACTTTCTCCAAACCCAGGAAACTGCAACAACAAATTAAGACAGATTGAGCAGGGACTGCGGTTACGGGTATTGTGTCACAAATATCTGAGGACTGCCCATCTCAGTTCAGCTGTTTCTGAGTCTGTCCTGCAATGCTTGCACACCCCTGCACACAGGTGCAGATATGTCAGGTGCACCACGTTTTCCTCACAGCTCCTGTGAGACCAACTTCAGCAAATAGCAAGGCAAGAATTCAGCAATGTGGTGGGAAAATGGACCTCAGGCCCAGACTCAGGGTTTCCTTTGAAATGGTCCTGAGGTGCTGTGGTGGCTTTCCACAGTTTGAAATACCAGCCTGGGCACTGGGGGGTTGCAGGAATTGCTCTGACACCGACCAGGGGATGGATGGAGAGTTTTGCTCGCTGCTGTTGTGGTCACAGCCAAGGGATGAATGCAGCAGGAGGTGGCACAAAAAGGCAAGGGCCAGAAGGCAGCCTCAGACAGGGGTTAGGGCAGGTCCCCATCAGCCACAGAGCTCAGAGAGCAGCCAGCACAACCATGACTTCACACACACACACACTGCCTGCAGCCCCTGTGCCCCTAACCCGAGGGCTGTGAGAAAGGACACGGTAGCATTGGAGTTCTGGTCTCTGCTCCTGGACCTGGTTTTGGTGCTTAGCCAAACTAGGGCCTAAAGCAAAATCCTTGGAGGATGTGCCACCCATCACAGCCTTGCAACTGGAGCTGGGTCCCTCTGGCTCCTCCTGTGCATGGTGGCACAAGCTCAGCAGGAAGGTTGAGGTGGCTGCCATGCAGCAGTGAGAGAGGCCTCACTGTGGGTGCATGTTACACATAGGTAAAACCTTGTAAAAGAAAGGCCTTGTGAAACCAGGCCTTGCTATTTTGGCTAAGTTAACAACTAGCCTGAAAAGTTCCTGTGAGAAAAGAATGAAAAGAATGAGGATCAGTATAACAATATATTCTTGTAAGAAAAACAGCTTGCACCTGTGGGGAAGAAAATTCTACTCATATAAAACACCCACTTCCCAGGAGACAAAAAATGTAAACTATCTAAAAAGAGAGAAGTTTGATAAACATCTACACTAAACATTACCAACCAGTGAACTGAGTTTCAATAAATTACTAGCCAATTCAATTCAAACACGGTGCCTTCTAATATTCCTGTAAATGTGAGCTATGTAAATAAAGATTCAACTATTCTACATAAAAAAAACAAGTGTCTTATCCATCTCTGTTTTGACAGGTGCAAGCCTTACCCCAGGCTGAACGATGCCTGTTGCATGTCTTTCACACAGGATTTTCTCCCCCATGCAAAAGCAGGCCAATGTCACTGGCAGAATTCAGTCTTTGCCTGAATTTCCAGGTATCGCAGAGAAACGAAGGTTTAGGTTGTTTCCTGTCTCCATCCACGTCGCCCTGTTTTCTAAAGTTCTTCTAAAGCCTTCTGATGTTTGCATTTTTGCAGTGGAGTTCCTCATGCACTTTTCATGTAAATAATGATTGGTTTGCATTCTTTTCTGGAGGAGGAGAGAATTGATGGACTGTTGGTTTGACCAGTGTGGTTGGAGAGGACAATTTTCTTCCTCCAATCCATGGTCACTGTTGGAATTCTATAAATGTCGAGGTCTGTAAATAAACTGCCCCTTTTTGCCTTGGACATTTCAGTGGTCAGCGTCGTTCATTCGTACTGTGACACATCCACATTGCCACAGAACTCAGCAGGGTGAGAAGAACCTGGCATTGCTGAGAGCAGGCACACTGAGTGGTGTCAGGGTGAGAAAATCAGCTGCCCAGGGAGCCTCAGGCTCGACAGAGACATTTCTAACTACAGCACACGGCAGTGAGCTTGGGCAGTCGTGGGGGGAAGTGGTGCCTGGGATCCCCCTGCACTTCTGAGGTCTGGGTATCTCCCGATGTGCTGGCAGGTGGTGCACACACGGGAAGCGGGAGCTGGGATGCGTGGGGGGAACATCTGGATCTTTGTAAACAAAACAAGCACCGCGAGGATGCGGAGGTGGGAGTTCCCAGGGATTGCTTCACGGCAGGAGTGAGAGGGAATGCCACAGCCCTGTCATCGCAAGACCTTTCTCACAGCAGTTTCCCGGGATGCCCTGAGGTCGGAATTCCTGCAAACAGAAAAATGCCCCTCCTTTCCGGCTCACCTCCCCTGCCTGCTCCTGCTGTGTGTGCCCTCACCTCGGGAGAGGTGCACCTCGCTGGGGCACATAGATCATCCTGCCAGGTGCTGTGTGGGCAGCTGAGATCTGTCAGCAGCCTGGCCCATTTGTGAGCCCATGAGTGACATCTGGCTTAACCGAAAGAAACAGGAAAGAAATTTCAGCTCTTTTGCCTGGGAACACTGGTGGGAAGGGCTTCCGAAGGAGGCTGATAATTGATGGAATGCAACAGCTCCCAACTGGTAATGCCAGCTCCTCAGTTTCTGGGCTGGACAGAAAACTTCACTATGGCTGCAAACCTGACTGAAACCTTAATTTTTCTTCTGCTTGAGTCTCAGTCAGCTTTTCTCTTCTGATAGCAAGTAGACAGGGCAGCTGAATAAACAGGGAGGGTCGGCTTTCACTTTCCAGCCTGCAGGCAGCACATCAGGTAAAACGCTGTTCAGCTGCTTGGCTGTGTTCCACCTGAGCTGTGCCTGGGGAATTGCCCTGTCCCCTGCTCCCTGCTCAATCAAACTCCTAAGCTGGTGCCTGCATGGTGGCTAGGGCGTGCAGAAGCCAAGCACAGGTTGCTGTCAAACCTGCCAAAGAAAGAGATGATCCCAGTGGCGAGAAGAGGATCAGGGAGCAGGGGTTTGAGTACACAAAGTACTCAAGTGGCAGCTCTTGACACCGTCTCTGGTCTCCCAAGCATCGTGCCTTTGAAAGGTCCACTGACAGGTTAGATTTTATGATAAGGTTGGTGACTGTCCTTAATCAGAGGAAACATACTTGATTTGGGTGAAAATCCCTTAATTTCTGCCAAATCCTCCAAGGAATGCAATTCAGTAGTTGGATAGAATCAGTGGAAGGGTTGGACTGAATCCTATTAACATAATTTTGATACAGATGAAGACACATTCCCACAGGCAGTAATTTTCTCTTAATTCCTTTCAAGATTGTTTCCATGATTCATGTAAAAAAAAAAAGGGCTTAATTTCAAAAATAACAGTGGTTTTTTTTTTTTCAAAGCCAAACAAATAAAAGCCCTAAGAGCACAACAAAATATCATACTCTTATGCTTGAACTTGCAACGTTTTGTCTGCAAGCAAGAGCAGAAGTTTTTCCCTCTTGATCTTTACAAATTTTTAGTTCATAAACCAGGCAGTCACACACTCCCAGGAAGGTTTTACATGTGAGCTGTGGGATCTGTCTGGGACATTTCCCAGATGTCGGGAAGTCTGTGCAAGGAAGCACAAATCTGGGGAACTTGGCAGTGAAAATGCACAAAGGTATCCGAAGGGATGGATTTTTTTTCTTTGCTTCTGGTCTGGGCTGAGGATGATTCCTGTTTCTAAACCTTGCTGGAGACAGCAGTAACAGGAGCTCAGCCCTGGGGAGAAGGGAAAAGCAAATGTGCAGAGAGGGTGGGCAGCAGCCCCGCTGGGTGGGGAGGCTGTGGGCGTTTGGTGGCAGAGCTGGCTGAGCTCAGTGAGGTCCAGCACTGAGGTCAGTGTTTGGATGTCTCTTCTTCGGCTTCTTGCCAAGCAGGAGGGGCTGCCTTGGGTGGTTGATGGGGATCCCCAGCCTGCTTTCCTCGAGGCATTTCCACTCTGCTGGCCAGCCTCTGGACAGAGCTCAGAAACCATCTGCCAAGTGAGCATGGGAAGGAAACTCCTGCTGAGGAGCTCTGACCCAGAGCCACAGGGTGTTTAACACCACAGCGTGGTCACAAGCTGCCAAGTCAAACCAGCTCAGAGCAGGAGAGGCTCTGTCCCAGCCCACCAGCCAAGCCAGCCAGGGGCTGGTCACAGTGTCCCAGGGGCTGGTCACAGTGTCCCAAGCGCCGGCCACACGCGTGTGCATCCCGTCCCCAGGGAGCAGAGGCAGGATGAGGGACAGGCGACTGACACATGCCTGCTCGAGCCTGTGGTCCTGTTTTGAGCACGTTTGTGAGGATGTGGGCCACAGCACAGCATGGCTGCTGAATTTATGACATAGCTTGCTCACCACAAACTGCACAGGAGGCACTTTTTGCTCTTCTGGATGGCGCAATACTACAGATTCCAAGAACCCTGCAGCACTGGGTTATCCTAACTCTTTACTCCAGAGATTTTTCTCACCAGACCCCTGCCTCTGCCCAGAATCATGGATGATCAGAGGAGAAAGGAGCATCCTGAGCTGCATCACTCTGGGAAGACCAAAGAGGACCCTGCAGCTGCAGGACCCTGCATGGACCCTCAAACCCACAAGCAGCAGGAGGGTGGCATGGGATCTGTGCTGGCTGCTCCTTACAAAGTGAGCTCAGATAGAAGGGAGCATCTTGTTAAATCAAAAACAAGGACTTCCAGAAGTTTTTTCATGCAATAGGCCATATCAAATAATCTGCTGAAGTCATCACTATAAGAGGAAGCTGAAAGGTTAGACAGGCTCAGAAAGCAGCAGATTCACACACAAGGAACCCCTCAGAAACCACTGGAAAGGAAAGCAGCAGAATACACATCAGACCTGGTGTCTAAGGCAGGATACCACACTGGATGGGCCTCTGAGCCCACTCATCTTACCATTACTGTACAAGGTTGAATGGAAAGGGCAATACTCCAAAACCTGGGTCCCCAGAGCCGGGTACTGGCAGGCCGGGCTGTGTGTGCCCAGCGTGGGCAGCTCCGTGCCGCCTGCTAGGACTGGATGTCCCCGCGGCAGTGCTCGTCATCTGCTGCCCTGCCAGGGCAAGAAATCCCCTCCTGCAAAGCTTGTGTGATTAAGGGCAGGGAGCTGTGAGAGCAGCACTGCAGGTGCTGACGACACCGCCCCGGCTCCATCGTGAGGCAGCGGTTCTTCGAATGCACGGAGGAAACCAAAGCAGCGGCTGATGATGCAATGGGGAGGAAGCCAGGAGGAGGAAACTATAAAGACATCCATGCACGAGGATAAAAGGGTTTAACTAGCACAGCCACCCTCCAGCAGTGCTGTGGGGAGCAGGGAGAGCCCAGGGCAGGGGCTGGGGGCTCACCCCACACTGGGCTGTGCCTGCTGGGGAGCACTGGGGAAGGCAGGAGGTGCCTGGCTCACTGCACAGCACCCTGACGTTGCTGAGCTAACAAGCGAGCCGGGTTTTCAGCCAACATTTTCAGAGCTGGGTTTCTTGGCAGGCTGGCCCAGAACTGACACACAGCTCCAAGGTGAGTGACATTGCAGCAAGTGCAGGGCAGTTTCATTTTACAGGGAGGGCAGAAGCAGAGAGAGGCAGGCTGCCAGACACTGATGCAATGTGACATTCTGAGCTCTAAGTCTTTCTGAAGGATTAGAAGAAGAAAAATTACAGCATCCGGTTGGGTGATGCAAGCCTCCCAGCCCTGGGCTGGGGAAGAACCATGCCAAGGTTTCACAGCTTTCAGAAGGATTTCTTCTTTCCCATCTCAACAATCTGGGATCTCTGCCAGAGGAGGAGTAGGATGGGTGACTAAACAAACAGTACTTCACTTTGCTAAAGCAATTTGTAAGGCAAGTGAAAGGGCCAAGTGAGGTAGCCACTGCTCTTTTTCCTCCACTCCTCCCTCTGGGCTCCTTGCCACAACATGCCTTGGGTATGCCAGGATGCATTCCACAGGATACCCTAGAGCTCAGAAATGTCACACAAAAACCGAGTCCCATCCTTCTGTACACAACCTCCCACACTGGAAAAGACATTGCTACATACTTGTCCCACACCAGAACATCACCACCCTCATTGTAAAAAAATTTCTTCCGTACATCTCATCTGAACTGACCCTCTTTTAGCTTAAAACCATTACCCCTTGTCCTGTCTGTCTAAAACGTCAGTCCTCACCTTTCCTATAAGCCCCCAAAAAGTACTGAAAGGGCTCAATGAGGTTTCCCTGGACCCTTCTGTTCTTCAGGCAGGACAACCCCAGCTTTCTGTCTTTCCCCACTGGAGAGGTGCTCCATCCACCTGATCATTTTTGTGGCTCTCTTCTGGACTCACTTCAACAAATCCATGTCTTTCGTGAGCTGAGGGCCCTAAAGCTGGATGCAGCACCCCAGATGGGGTCTCACCACAGCAGGGAAAAGGGGCAGAACCCCCTCCCTTGGCCTGTTGGTCACATCTCCTTTCATGCAGCTCACATTTTCCTACAATCCATTTGGATTAACATACTGTGTGCAGGGCTGGCTACAGAAGCACAACTGTAGGCTCTCGAGCCTGGGCGCAAAAGCAAGAGTGGCACAGAAGGGCAGGGTGAAATTCAAATGGTCTGGAGAGAGTGTCTGAAAAAAATGAGACACAACTGAGGAAGAAGAAGGTGCAAGTTCCTACTCTGCATAAGCAGGAATGATCTGCAGTAGAAATGCAATAAGGAGCAAATAGTCTGTGAGAAAAATAGTTTGTGAGAAAATCTGGGGGCTGCAGACTCCTGGGACCAGGCTGCAGGTGACACTGGCTGGAAAAGGCAGAAATCACTCTCTACATGGAAGCTTGAAGGTGTGTGTGGGAGGCCTGAGTCTAGAATCAAGTATCCTGCTTCCTGAAAGGGCATGAATCAGTCACACATAACCAGAAGGAAAACTGGGATGTTTGGAGATGCGGGAAACATCTCCCAAAAGTCCCACTGTCCTCTGAAAAGATTTATCCATAAATGACTGATGCAAAGAGAAAGGAATAACCTGACCATGGTGGATAGAAAGGGGCCACAGGCTTAATCTGGAAGCCCATGGGAGACTGAGGACAAACTCCACGTTGTTAAGGACAATAAAGACTAGAAGAGATGTTGGGGTGTTTAGTTGGACAAATTCCTTTCAGGTACCATGCCAGAAGCAGCTGGTGCTCCTGCCTTGGCATGGGGTGAGGTGAAGGGGCAGAGGACTTCCCTGGGCATGTGGTGCTGGCAGCTGAAGGAGTGAACAAGCATCAGCTTTCTGCAACGGCTCTACTGAGACTTGGAAAATGAACTCACCCACCTATCTGCAAATATCAAACAGATTTTCTGAGACTGGTGCAGAACCACTGTGATTTTCCAGATTAGCCATGATCACTGGTACACTCTGAGTGAGGAGAGTGCAAATATGTGAACAACCACTTCTCTATTTGGTGTCTTCAGAAGACCATAATTAGCACTTTTTCATCCTGTCCCGCTCACATTGTTTCCACTTGCGCTCACGCTCTCACGCCACAGCTCCCCCACCTTTGCAGCAAGAGGCAGCAGAGAATGAGGTTGCACTGCTTCCTCCAACCCCAGTGACAAGGGCTGACAATCAGGAACTACTTGTCAGAGTTCTGGACTAGGCAAATCCCTCTTTTCCTACAAGGTGTCAGACAGAGGACCAGCTCCCTCCCTGAAGTCCTCTGCTCCTGTTTTGGTTTGAACACAGGACTTGGGCAATTGAAATGAGACTCTCAATCTCTTCAACAAATCTGCCTTTGCAACAAGAGACTCAAGAGTGTTATCCCTGCAGTGCTGACAGCTTAGAGGGCCCTGACATCCTTCACCCAAGCAAACACTTCCAAGAGCCTGGAGCAGGTCTCCCTCCACTTGCACCCCTGGTACAGAGGGCAACCCTTACCTGTCACTAACCCCAGCACATGCTGAAAACACAGTCAAAGGCAGTATCACTCTACAGTTTCTCTAGATCTCACTCTTTTTCCTTAGGCTGATGAAGGCACTCAACCCTTGTGGCTGTACCCAGGTGGCAAATTTCTAAGATCCCATTTAACACGAGACCGTCGCTTCACCCACCCCTAATTTTGGTCACTGTTCAGATCATGCCCCTCACCAACCTAGCAGCCAGGGGCTGACTGGAAAACAGACAAATAGAAAACAAGGGCAGACAATGCTGGAGAAACGAGCCAGGACAAGGTGCCAGAGAACTCCAATCACTTCCTTCACTCTTCACACCCAGGGTTCCCACCAAGGGACTCACCACTGTGGTCCCCCCAGTCTGGCACTGTGCCAGCTGCACAGCCTGTGCCCCTGAGATTGGGACTCAGAGTGCCCAGGGGCTGCCCCAAGAACCATCCTGCTGTGGCTTCCTACTGGCATTTCCCCCATGGAGCCCTGATTTTTTTCCATTTTTGCCCATTGGTATTGATGTGACCCCAAAACACTCAGTTTGGGAGAAACAAGGACAGCAGGAGTGCCCAGACACAGGGTGCAAAAACAGTGAGATCTGAAATTCAAATTAATCAATCCTTCTCTTTATCTGCTCCTGTGGACTAGGGCTGAAGCTCCACTAGGGCTTTCCTATGCTTCTTGAGCCTCTCTATTTTCCTGGAAAGCTGTGGCAGCTGGAAACACACCAGTTTTCCCACAAACACACATAAATGCAGGCTGCACCACAAAGTGAAGATAGGGCAATCTTTGTTTTGACAGAAAACAAGCTGGTCAGGACTCGAGAAACCTACTTCAGGGTTAAAGCAAACTTCCTACTCATACAGGTGGTGCCTTTTTTGGTGATGAAAAATGCGGCTATTTATGAGGCTGCTGAGGCTTTGGAGGGCAGCTGCCCAGAGGACAGGCTGCAAAGCCACAGTGTGGTGGCATCTGAGCAAGAGGGGCTGGGACAAACGTGCTAACAGTGCCAGGAAGAGTCATGGAAAGTTCCTGCCTGAAAATTCGTGTGGTAAATTTGCTACTTCCAGTCTGCCTGAGGCATTACCACAAGTCCCCAGGGCTGGGCTTAGGCAGAGGAAGTGAGGCCCACAGTGGAGCACATGATGCTCCCTGTAATCATTTGAACAGATATTTTGGATTAGGAAATTGGCAGGGAGTCAAACACCTGCACCTACGCACTCCAACACAATGGAAAGTCAAACCCAGAAATGAACTTCATGTATTTTGAGCTGTGGCATTGCCAGTGTGAAGCCTGCCAAATACTTGTGTTCTAAAGATACCTGAGAGGGGAAGCAAGGGCAAGAAGGCAGGTGCAAGTCATACTCTGCTCCTTAGAATCATTCAGGTTGGAAAAGAGCTCTGATATCATGGAGCCCAACCATTAATCTAACACTGCCACCATAAACCATGTTCCTGTGTCCCTTCATGCAGAGCTCAACTGCTTCTACACTAAATTTGTTTCCATACCTCCCTAAAAGGCTGTGAGGAGGGGAAAAAAAAAAAAAGAAAAGGATGGAAAACAACAACATAGAGTGGGCATCCTGTCAATTTACACACTGTTGCAAAATCCCATTCCAAGAGCTGAGGCTGCTTTTGAGAAGTGTGAGAAATGAGGAAGAGAATGAGCCCAAATCTGGTTGTGATTGTATCTTCTGCTCTGAGGTTTTTTTGTTGTTTGTTTGTTTGTTTTTGTTTGGTTTTTTGTTTGTTTGTGTTTGTTTTTTGTTTTTTGTTTTTGTTTTTTTGTCTGAGAGCAACAAGGTTAAACGCTGGCTGAACAAAAACTGCTGGGGTCTATAGGCACAATCCAGCTGAGATGCAGCCATAAATATCCTTGCAAGTAGAGGAGAGAGCCTTCATTTAAACAGTGATTTCACTGCTCCCAAGCCTGGCTGAGGCTGGTGGGACCTGCAGAATGAAATGCTGCTTTCTGCCTCCTGCCAGGGCTCCTGCAGCCCTGCACAGGGCTTGTGGCATCCCTGGCATGCTGGCACAGGGCTGCAGTGCCAGGGCTCTCTCCCTACCATGCACTGGCAGTGTAGTTACAAATAACACAATGGAAAGGAGATTTACACTGGCCACTGCCCTCCAGTGCTGCCCCTTAACAGTGGGTCACATAGGCAGCTGGAGCCATGCTTAATGCAACATGATATCGTTAATATAAAATAAATATAATACTAGCTGGACTCAAGGTAGAGTCCCACCTGTTCAAAGTTCAGAAGCATTCAACTCCAGATCCTTTTTGGTCCTGTATGACCCCACCCTGGTGTGATCATTCGCGTTTAAACCCTGTATTTATTGAGGGGGCAAACTTTGCATACCAGGACTGACATTTTCTGCCCTGAGCTCTCTTTGTGATAGCAATAATCGCTCCGTGATTGATCAAAAACTCTCCCCACACAGGCCAAGTCCTTAAATGATTTCCTTTGGAAGGAGTTTGTGGAAAGTACCTTGTCTCCTTGACATCAATCATGTGAAATTGCTACCAAGTCAGACAGGAAACCTCCACAGGCTGCAGGGATGACACAGGAAAGCCACCCCGAGGCTCCCAGGGGCTTTCCTTTTCCACAGCTTGCCCTAAAGCTGCCCCCAAAGAGTGCCCTGAAGGGCAGGCAGCTCACCTCCAGCACCACACACATTTAATTTTGGTTTTATGCAGCCAGAAGAGCTGAGGTTTCACCATAGGTTGGGAAGAGGCAGAGAAGAACCAAGAGTAAAGTTTAAAAAGTTTATTTTTTATGCATTCCATCCCCAGAAAGGGAGTGCAGAAGAGATGCCAGAGATCTCTCAGTGACATCTTTGTGACATCAGAATTTCTTTTCTAAATAAACACCAATGAAGAGCACCTTTTCATATGAAAACTCAAAAGAATGTGCAGAATGTAAAAATAAAAACTACTTTCAAGGTTGACAGTTAAAATATTTCTTTTAGGTTTTGGGGTTTTTTTAGATACATTTGTTTCTTACTTCTCAAGCCTCTTTGCTTTTTTTTTTTTTTTTTTTTTGCCTTCTCCACACAACACTTTAATTACAGTTTTGTTCCCATAATAAAGAACTCAGAAAGCAGGTAAGAAAAAATATAGAAAGAGAAAAGCCAAAAAATACTTCAGGAAGACCTTGAAACTCAGCTCATTTCAAACTGCAAATTGAAAGCCATCTACAAAACCCCATCTCTCTTCCTGCTCTTCCTTGTCCTTGAGTGGCGTCAGGGGGAAGTGGAGGCTGGCAGTTGGATTCCTTGTGCTGTTTCCATTTGCTGCCAAGGCTCTTGTGTGGCGTCACATTTTGGAGCGTGTGTAGTTTCACTTTTGCTGAATGAATCACGTCCCCTGGGGAACTGGAAAAATGCCCTCCTGCCATCAGCACTCAGGATCTGCTGTCAAAATGAGAACCAGATCCCATCTGCTGCCAACTCCTCAGCTAGGAAAGAAGGCAAGTGCTGGCACCTCCAGAGACAGCAGCGGGCAGGGTGAGGCTCCTGTGCTTGGCACCTCATCTCTTTATCCCTCATGCAGTGAACTTTGTGTTCCCTGGAGGGTGTTTAACCTTGACCCCTTGTGCTGAGATTCCGAGGTGGTTTTTGGAGCCTGTTGCCGGTTTCATTTCAGGCCTCCTGGGCCAGGAGCCAGATGAAAGCTCCCTGCCTCAGTTCCATGAGGAAGTGCTAACTCACTGCCTTCTAGCCTGGGCTGATGAAACTTGGTGGCTCCTCCTCTTGGCCTTATTAACGAGGGGAAACCGCCAGCATAAAATGCTGTCCATGTCCCGCCGTGGCAACACGGACCTCGGGAATTCCAGCAGTGCCTTCCTCAGCCCTGGTGCTGCCTGCATCCCCATCCTCACCTCCAGCTGTACCAATGAGCAGCCTCATGGAAGCACCAGCCATGCTGGAGGATGGGAAGGCTCCAGGGAGCAGGAGATCCATCTGCTTGCGGGTGGCTCTTTATGCTCTCATGTTGTTGATTATTGTTTCAGCCCTGGTTCTCACAGCCTTCTGCTTGCTCCACCATCAGCAGGTAAGGACAAAGCAAAATTCTTAACTCTGCAGTGTAGTATTCCTAATTATTAACAGTGCTGTGTTGATGCTATCAGCTAACTCCAAACTAGTAGTTCTCTCCTCTTTGAAGAGTGCCAATGCTTTTAGTTTCCAAGATTTCAGCTGATAATGTTTTCACCAATCCCTTATTGTCTCACTACTTCCTAAATGTCTTCAGTGTTTTCCATTCATTTCCTTAAGCTTAAAAAAAAAAAAGGTCAGGTTTTATTTTTCTGGTTTTCTTCTCCTGCACTAATGATGTGCTCTGTTCCAGTGTGATACCAAGTGATGATGCTCTGTAGGGACCAGAGAGGCTGAGAAGTTGTGATAATTCACCAGGCATAAACCCTTTTCACTCTTGGTTTTACCAATCTAGCACAAAACCCAGTTACTGAACCAAGTTTTGTTCTGCATTTCATGAGCTAATCCCAATGAGCTTTCTCTAACTATACACACAGTACTAAACAGAAATACAGGGTGAGCCAAGTGATTCATGTGCTGAGGGCCAGCTTCATATTTTCTGCTTTCCAAACTGTGGTTCTGTGTCCTGGAGGAGTCAAGAACTAATTTGGGATGCTGGGTTGAGATATCCTGCTGTAGTGTACCTGTCTCCAGTTCCAGTTCTTCAGGAACACAAGGAAAAGCCTTCTTTCCTTAGCTTCCTTCTGTTAAGAGGAAGGGTAATTTGTTCTCATGGTCTGGGAGCTGCTTGGGGCATAATGATGCTAGGAACCCCTATGAGGACTGATCCTACAAGGCACTGATTTTTTTAAAATAAAATATGAACTTTGCTAAATTCCCACAAGGAAGGAATGTTCTCTGCACCTTATAGGAGAAAAATATAAAAAAAATCCAAAATAAATTAATTGCCTTTAATCCACTTTTAGCCCAAAACCCACAGCTTCCATCATCTATTTGGGAGCTGTGAAGCAGCAGCTCTGTGACCTACAGCCACAACTGCATCCCTCTGATGGCAACGAGCACAAAGATGCTCACACACATTCCACTCCTTCCCTCATTTTTTTTCAGGGAGGTTACTTTAGTATACAGAAAGTTTCTTTAGTAAGTGAAGGAATGCCTTCAGTCCTGCTGTTTCCTATCATTTGGTGAAAGCAGGAGCAGGCAATGAAAGCCTTTCCCTGCAAGGCAGTCAGCAACCTCCCCAGCACTCAGGACAGCAACTTCCCAAGGAAGGAACGAGGCTGTGCTCCAAGAGCGAATTCAAGCATTTCAGAGCTTGCATTCACTAAGATGTGACAGGTGTGAGGCAGATTCAGGTCCCTGTATCTGTGAGCTGATCCCACAGCTGCTTTTAAAGGGCTCTGCCAGAGAGAGAACAGAGCTGCTGTGTAGGAAGAGCATGAGCTCCATGAGCAAAGCCCAAGCCATGAGTCATGGGAATAGACTGAAATCTCCTGCCACTGACAGTTTCTCATCAGGGCACCCACAGAGACACCTCCTTCCCTGGGCTGGAAAGACACTGCAGAACCAACTACTGCACCAGAAAGCCTGTTGCCCTGAGCTAAGCACATGCAGCAGTTAGAGATAAGAAAGATTAAAAGTCAGCAGCTGTCCCCCCTGTTCTGCTTATCTGCTGTGATAGTGCTGATTTTATTTGCCTGAGTGATTGCAAACCACTCTGCAAATAAAGGAAAGGTTCATGGATTTAATGAGGGTGAATTAGCATAATGCTGTGCACCTTCCCAAGTTTATGCACTGGCTTTAAGTTAAGTCCTTGTCGACAGAGTCATGGCTTGTGAGCACCCACAAGAGCTGAGTCCAGGGATGGAATGAAATCCTGTCACCCAAGAGGAATGTAGAACTTTTACCAGGTCTACTACAGGTCACTGCTGATTGGTTGTCTTTTTTTTCTTTTTTAAATGTGTGAAAAAACCACCAAAATGGACATGGAAAAAATGGACCTATTTCAGTCATTCCAAACTCTGTTGGGAAACATCTGATTTTTCATAACGAAACAGTGCTTGTGTTTGTAATGGTGGGTAGAAAGATAACTCTTCTTCCTGGGAGAATGCTTTTGTGCTCTTGTAATGATCATGCCCCTCTACTGAACTCATTAAAAGATGAAAAATTACAGGAGAAAACACTGACCGAGTCCTGCTTCTTCCCACAGGCGCCGGGGTCATGCTGGGCACATGGATATTGTAAGTATGGAGACTCCAGACCTGCTTTCTGGCTTGTGCTGTGACACAAGGTGACTGTGTCACAGGCCTGGTGCCTGGTTAAGGACAGGGGTCAGCACTGACAGAGCCCCCAGGGCACTGTGGCAGGGACAGATGGAGCTGCCCAGCTCTGCACCCAGGGCTGGCAGCCAGCAGCCGCCTCTCTCTGCGTGAGTCAGCTGTGTGCACCTCCCCAAAACCAGCCTGTGAAACCAGCACTGCAGTGATGCCTTCAGTTGTAGCTTTCATGTTTTCCAGATTCTGTTCTGCATTCGTGTGTGACTCTGAACTGCAGATAAAGTGTGAGCAGGTTCTCCTCACAGCTCAGTCAGACAAAACAATCCTTTTCCAGCCCCAGAACCAAGGACACCACTGCAGCTTCAGGCCCCAAAAGTGCAAACAACAGTGAATTGAGGAGAGCAGTCTGGGAGGATGGGACTGCATCACCTGAAGCTGTCATTGCACAATTAACCCCAAAATGTAAATGGACCAAAACTTGCAAAAGTGTGAAAACTCGTGACCTCTGCTCCATCTTGGGTGTAGCCTCGGCCGGGCTCTTGCACTGCCCAAGGTGCAGCCTTTGAAGGCCTTTCAATAAATCCCAACTTTATTCCTTTAACTCTGCCTGGCCTCTGTTCCAGGCAGCCTCTCAAGGCATCAATAGGGCTCATCAGATTTACTGCTGCTGGGTGTTAACCACCAGCTCTCTAAGCAAACCCCAGGGCAGTCCTCAAGTAACACCCCGTAGAGTAGCTGAGACCTTCAGAGAGGTTTAATTAATGCAATGAAAAACTTAATTTCAGCTAATGACTGTTCCCCTCGTGAAGGGCTATAACCACAGCAGCCAGCAAGAAGATTACTATAATTCTCATCATCCTTAGATCCAGCTGAAATTCCACCTAGGAATTTTTTCTTATTAGAGACCAGCTGAGACCCAACACTCAGTCTTGAAGATCCTCCATTTCCAGGGTGCTTTCCACAGCTAAGCTGTCTGAGCAAGGAGCACCTCAAGCCACCCATAGCCACAGAGGTCCTTCACAGCCTCTCCTGGCGGGTTGAGCACCTCTCTAGCACTTCTTAGAAGTCAGTAAACTCAAAAAGAATGCTTAATAATAATTACAATAACAGCAACTAGAATAACAAGTGAATAATAATTATTAGAAAGCTAAGAAGTGAGTGGGGAGTGAGGGAAGAGGGAAGGGTGATAAAACACACTTGTGTACAGAACAAGGTTATCCTTGGACATATTTAATCACCACACCATTTTGTCTGTGCTTTCCTCAGTAAAAGACTCTCCTACACAAGACTCAGAAGGACATATGAGCTGGGACTGGAAATTAGAGCACTGCAACGGGACGGTGCAGGAGCTAGGGCAGTACCTCATCATCCAGCAGAGTGGCAACTACTTCATCTACGCTCAGCTCTACCGCCAGAAGACAATCAGAGAATCTTTCACGCTGATGCTTTACAAAGACCCCCAAATCCTCCTCCAAAAAGCTGTGGGACGCGAGAACGGCACGATAAATTTTGCGAGACCCTTTTTCCTGCAGGAGGGAGACAAACTGTACTGTACAAAAAACAGTGATAAGGACATTGTGATAAGGAGTCAGACTTATTGGGGCCTCTTTAAAATGTAGCGGAACTGAGTCAGCTCCTCCCTTCTTTCCTCCAGGAAACCTTAGGTCGTGGATGAAGAATCTGCAATTTCTCTTCAGGTGGAATTCAGCTTGCTGGAATACATGCCATAGTAAGCTTGTATCCTGCAGTGACAGTGAACAGCAAACTCTGGTAGTGATGGATGGCTTCTGATGGACACAATGTACGAGCAAAAGATGGAGTGAAAAAAATCTCGATGCGTTGTGGGGCTGACTCTGAGATCCTGGAAAACAAGTCCCTATATTGAGTCTGTTCTGAGCTGGGGAGGAGCTCTACTCTGCAGCTGGCTGCATTTCAGAACTGGGTACCTGTCAGTCCCTTGGGTCCCTTCTAACAAGAGGTGCTACATGAAGACAAGATATTTTATATCCTGCCTGCACAACCTGCCAGTGAAGCAACGTGTCCACAGCAGAGGGACGAGATGGTGCAGAAACAACGCAAAAAAAGCTTCTCAGCCCCACCCACGGCTTTGCCACTAGCAAGGGAAACACGCCAGGGAAGCTCCAATGTCAGGGGTAGTTCAGAGCACAAGGAGTTTCCCAGTGAGGTACAAGCAGTGTAAATCCATGCCAGCTCCGTGCCACAGTCCAGACAGCCCCACCACAGGGAGCCTGGAGTGCAGCCCATGCAGATGCCTCGGGGGGGTGCATCACTGCTGGCTGAGCAGCACAAAGTCGAGGTTGCTGAGTGTAACAGAGGTGGTGGAGGAGAGCTAATGGTAGAAAGATGCGTTTGAAGAGAGTGAGCACAGAGTGGAGACGAGGGGATGGAGGCTCGGAGAGCTGTTCCCAGAATTTTCTTTTTCTGTGCTGTGTAGTGGGTGCTGCAAACAGGGCAGGGCTGAAATGCAAACAGGTCCTGCCACGAAATAGGGGAGGGCTGAGCATCCCTCCCTGACCACCCCCTTCCCACAGACACAGCTCTGATACCCGGCACAAAGCACTGCCAGCACCACAGCAGGGAACACCTGAGCTAGCAGGGAAGCAGGACTCCCTTCACCTGCTCACCTCAGGGTCTGTCTGCAGTGCTTCCCCAAAGGAGCATCCAATCACCTGCAGACCACAGAACACCTCAAAACCTCAGCAAAGGCCAAGTGCTCTCGGAAGAGCAGGGGGCTGTGGCTGCAGGACAGCCTGGCTGCCTGACAGCCTGCTTCCTTCTCTCCCTTGCCTGGGCAGGCTCTCCCAGGGGCTCTGTTTTTTGCTTTCCTGCCTCCCAGCCCTTCGTGGGTGACTACTGCTGCCATTCCTCACAGCTGGTCACAGCCCTGGGGATGGGCTCTCGTGGGAAAGCAAAGCAACTGAGAAGCTGGATGGAAATGAATGATTATTTGGGGTGGACTGAGGCAGTTAGGAGTGCTATTTGCTCTTATAATTTTATATTCTATGTATTGTAACTTCAGAGAATGTAGAGCCAAGTTTTTGCAGACATGTCTGCAGTCCTGTGTTCAGTTTCATACAGGCTGTTACCAATTAAAATTATACTTTAGTTCTTACATTGCTTTGTTGATTTACTAATTTAAAATAAAAAAAGGAGAAAACCAAAAAACACCCTTACAAACCGCAAGCATATCTCAGTTCTTTGATACAGGCTGAAAAAATAACTGACTGACACATTTCTCTACCCTTTGTCTGCTTTCACTGAAGGGCCTTCCCTTCTCTGAGAGGCTGGCAGTGGCAGCCCAGAGTGAGATCAGTTTGCATTGCACAGTCCCAGGGCAGAACTCAGACATTTTCCCAGCACACAAGGGAGCTCCATGCACCACCCACCCTCCCCAGTCACTTTCTGAGGCAAAGCAAACCCAAAAGGGTTGGCTGGGGATGAAGAACTTCTTGTTCTGCACATCAGCAAAATCCCAGACCCTGCAATGGCTGGCCTGAAGATCTGGCTCCAAGACTCCTCAAGCCTGAGGAGAAGAAAATCATTACAGTGCACCAATTCCTCCTCTCTTTTACTTAGTGAATCAAAAATCACTCAGGCAGCAGAGGTGGAAGCAGCATCCTGTACTTTTAGGCAGAGACACAGTTAAGTCCTTGCTGGGATGAGAACAGCCCTGAGCATCCCAGGGCCCCCAGGCAAACCAAGGAGCTCCAGGCTCTGCAGGGACAGGGTTCACAGAGTCCCCTTGGAGGACGCTGGTAGGGACAGGACAGTCCAGGCTGCTGGGTCACAGCCTGTGGCCAGCTGTGCCAGGATGTTAATGGTTAAATGCTCCAGAAACTGCCTTGGTGCAGAGCACACAGCACACACCAAGTGCTCCTCCAGCAGGAACTGAAGCCACCAGAGCTCCTCTCCCCAGCCACCCTGTCCCAGGCTCTGGCCCCTGCATTTATTCTCTTGCTGGACCCCCACACCCATTTCTTTCTCTCTCTGCTCCCCAAAAGGCAGGTGACCCCTCCCCTTTGTGTCTCCCTGGATCAGCCTCAGCTCACTTTTCTGGGGCAGAGCTCTCCTGGTCAGACAGCCAGGTACCCACCAGTGCTGCTGACACAGCATCACAGCTCCAGCCTGGCACTGCTGGACAGCAGCACGTGGTCTTTTGGCTTGAGCATTGCTCCTGACCTTAAAAGAAATCCAGAGACTATGGCACATTCACTCCATGGAGCAGCTGCATCGTCTGACTCAAAAATTCTTCTTGTCTCACAGCACCAGATTCCTGCTGCAGCCTGGAGTGGGATCTCTGAAGTCACAGCTGATTTGGCCCCATGAACAGCTGCAGACCTGCAACCTGACAGGCACGCTGCAAGCAGCCCCACAGCTGGGCACTGGCAGAGCAGCAGCAGATTTGGGGGAGAGAGGTGCCATCCCTCACTCACACTCTCATTCTCCAGCCTGGCCAGTTGAAAAAGCCAAATGGACATTGGCAGATTATGGCTGATGAGCAGCAATTGAATGCCAGTACTAATTGTTTATCCTTCTCTAGGAGTAATCAGTGCCAACATGAACCAAATGCCAGTGTTTGGATTCCTTCAACATGTAAGTGTTCTTCCTTTCCTTGCCCCCGGCATCTGGGGATGCACAGCAGATCTAAAAGACTCGTTACCCCACACAGCTCAGGATGGAAACCCTGCCTCTCTGAAAAAAAAATCTTATGCAGAACTGTCAGATCAATAACTTAGGTTAAAACCCCTCTTTTTTTTTCAATTCTGAAATTAAGACTTGCCTCTTGGAAAGCCTTTTCACTAAGGTGAAAAGTAGTGCATTTCTTTATGTCTCCATGCATTTTAATTAAATGTGCTTTCAAATCTATGGGAAGTATAATTTAAAAGAAAATGAATACATCACGAGATTGACTGTATAAATAGATAGTCATGTGCCTTCAACCATGAAAAAACTTGTGGTGTTTTTTTCAACAGGGCTAGGGGATTTTTCTGCTTTGTCAGAAGCTTATTACCCTGCACAGCCTCCCCAGGACCAGAGATGCAGATGGCCCTTGAAGGAGACATTTCAGTCTCTTTAGAAGTTAGCCAAAATGTAGTCCTAAAAGAGAAATAATCAGATTTTTAAACAAATAAATACTTGAATACAAGTAACCACAACATAATCAGCAGTTTTTTCGTTCAACAAACAGCCACAGCCACCTATTATCCCCACACCTCGGTACTTTACACTCTCCACAGTCAATGGAGGTTGTTCAAGTATGATCTCTGAAAGTTCATCCAGAAAGTGCCACAGAGCACATCCAGACCAGCACAGGAGGCAGAGACATTCGTGATGATGCTGTGCAGATCCCCGTTGTTGGGGATGCTTCCCCTACAGGCCCTTCTCAGGCTGCTCTCAAAGTCTGGCAGGTGAAGCAGTCCCAGTCCTGAAGTGCCCAAAGACACAGTGGGTTCTGCCTGTGTCTCAAAACAAGGGAAACTTCACTGGATCAGTGAAATGGGTGGATGGTGCCATCCCTCTGTTCAGAAACAAAAAGCCCAACCAAAGGAAGAAGGGTAGATGAAAACCTTTAATTTGGATTGCTTCAAGTAAACTACTGAAGATCCAATTTCACAGAGTAGCTTCTATCATGTAAGCAGAACTATCATTAATTTTGGTTCAAACCTCCAGTGCTCAAGGCTTCTGCAGCTCAGTGCAATAAAACGATGCAGATAAGGGTGTTGCAGCTAAGAAATTTGGCTTTGGTCCTGGAGGGATAATGGCTGCACTGAAAAGCCATTCCTCTGGACAACACAGCCCATGCCTCCAGGGCAAAAATGTACTGTCCCAATAGGATTTTTCCAGGGAAAAAAATCAGTCTGGCACCATAAATTATGGACTGGTGATTTCAGCTCCAAAGACAAGTGCATGGAAAGTTCAAAAGAGCTGAAACAGCGTGCCAAGAGAGCCAGTGAAGGTGTAACTTTGTTATTTCCTCCCCTGCAGAGTGACAACATCTTTTACCCATTTAATCATATACCCCCTAAATCCTCTTTAGGTGAGTGAAGCAGGTCATTGTTTCACAGCTGAGTGGAGGTTTAATGGTGCAACCCAAAAGGCACGAGGTTTCTGGTGACAAGTCACACGCCCCAGCTGAGGCACAGCACTTTGGCTTTCTGCTCTCTTCTCTCTTCTCCCAGATGAGAGAATGCTTGCACCATACACAGCTTCTCCACCTCCCAGGCACACCAAAAGCTGCCTCACCATGGGAGGTGACAGGAGCAGGGGCTTTGTGAGGAACCAGCCACACCCAGGTTTCTCTGTGCTCTGGGGGTTCACTGTGCTGGGCACAGCACCTTTGCTGGTAGTACAAGAGAGCCTGTGTCATCACAGACTTTGGTCTAATAGGCAGAACACCCCTTGGAGAGGATAAAAGTATCATCAGCACTTTAGAGATAGGGAAGAAAGTCACAGCAAGATGACGTGATTTTCTTAGGGTTACCAGAAGTTTAAACAAGCAGAGATGAAACTCGACCACAGGACTTGGGGGAAGGCATCCTCTCCTGTTAGCAGGAACAGTGTGACCAGCAGGACCAGGGGAGTGATTTTTGCTCTGTGCCCAGCACTGGTCAGGCCACACCTCAAGTTCTGGGCCCCTCAATTTAGGATGGATGTTGAGATGCTGGAGCATGTCCAGAGAAAGGCAACAAGGCTGACAAAGGGTTTGGAGCACAAGTCTGATGAGGAGTGGCTGAGGGGGCTGGGGTTGTTTAGCCTGGAGAAAAGGAGCTCAGGGAAGACCTTATCACTGCTTGAAAGGGAATTGTAGCCAGGTGGGGTTTGGCCTGTTCTCCCAGGCTGTTTGTGTAAGGACAAGAGGACACAGCCTGACGCTGCACCAGGGGAGGTTCAGGCTGGACATTGGCAGCAATTTCTACACAGAAAGGATGGCTGGAGACTGGAATGGGCTGCCCTGGGAGGTGTTTGAGGACTGGACACGGCACACAGTGCCACGGTCTGGGTGACAAGGTGGTGCTGGGTCACGGACTCGCTGATCTCAGAGGTCTTCTCCAACCAAAGCGACTCTGTGATTCTGAGGTTCTGTAATCAAACACCCCCATTGTGGACCATAGAACAGTGATAAGAGCGCTGCGGAAATAACTCAGAGAGTGCCACATATGGACTCAATTATCAATTTGTTTTTCCTCTTTTGAAGAAAACTGTTCATTCAGAACATCCCAGGAATGGACCCCAGTGCCAGGACCATGACTGTGGTGCAGCCCCGGGTGGTGTTACCAGGCTGGCCAGCACAGTGCGCACCCACCACTTCTTCTGGCTTCCTTGGACACCTGCCTCTGCTGTGGATCCCCGGACTTTCTCCAGCTCAAGAGCAAGATCCATTTCTGTTTCAAGTCTTTTGAAGTTGGGTTTCACACTGAATGGCTCTCCCAGCACAAATTTGGCAAATCCCATGTTTCATCTCATTTGAGATGGAAACGGACAACAGCATTTCTTTCCTTTGCCATACAACTTCAATCTGTGAAGAAGAAATTCTGATTTCATGGCATCCCTCCCCAGTGCACCTCAGCTGCCAGTGCCTGCACAGCAGCCACTGGGTACTGCTACCTCAGCCTTTATTGCACAATGCAGAAAACACCTCTGCTTTTGGACTTGCTGAAAAACACAAGGGCTCCAGGCTGGTTTTGGGAGAAACTGGAGAAACTGCTCCGTGGCATGGCCCTGCTACTGCAGAAGACATCTGCTGACACGGCCAGCAAGCTGCCTCCTCTTCTGGCAGACCTCTGAAGAAGTAGAAAGGATTTGGAGGCAACACATCCTGTCCTTGCAAAGTAAACAATTCACAGAAGAGCCACAGAAGGGAAGTCACAGGGGCATGACTCACTCCTAATATAAAAATCAGACAAAGTATTCCATTACATGATACTGTCAGAGGGGTCAGCTGGATGCTCTCCCATCCTGCAGACCCCAGCTCACTTCTTGCTGTCACAGGTAACACCTTCCCCCAGCTCCACCCTTGTTGGTTCCCTGGCTCTCGCCTTTCCTTTGGGTCATTCAAGTCCTTCAAACATTTCCAGGAGAGGGATGGTTGATGCCCTCTCCTCTGTGCACAAGACTTCTGCTCCCAGTGCTCCTTGACTCTCCTGGAATGGTGACAGCTCACTGGCACCTTTCCTCAAACACTGCCATAACATTTTAAACAGGAGCCTTGCCACTGACTTCTCACAGCACCAGCTACCAGCAATGCAGGCTTCAATTAAAGGGTTTGCTCTTCTCCTGAGAGGCTTTGGAGGAAAATGAAAAAATAAAAAGAAAACAAGGTATTAAAAGATTCCAAGATAGCAGAAATGAAGTATTTTGCTTCTGATAGTCTCCAGAATTTTTACCTGCTTTCACAGTATTTGAGGCCTTTATCAAAAATTTTCAATATTTGAGATGAGCAATAAGAGAAGATCAAGTAAACTATGTATACTAAGGTCTATATAGTTTGGTATACTATATACCCAAAATACTAGCAATATCAAGGAAACACTTAAGTGTTCCCTGCTGTGGACTCCATTATGAGATTTAACTTTGAAAAACCTACACAAACTTTTGAGATGCGTGGAAGGTGTTACAAGGTGTGGTGAAGAAAGGAATACAACAGCAAGCTCCAATTTTAGCTGTTTTTGTGATCTCAGCAGCAGTAAATTCTCAGAAATTTACAGGGGGGATGGTCTTGAAAAGAATGCCAGTCAGGAAAAAACCCCAAATTCCTTCAAATGTGTGTCATAACTGTATAGCTGCAGCTGAATGATAGGAAGATCTTTAAAATTCCATATCTAAAGCTAATCCAGGAACTTGCATTTTACACCAGGGTGAGTAATACCACTGGCTTGTTGATCCTCACCAGTCTTAATTTTTAAAAAAATATTTGCAGATCAAGTCAATTGTACCTGCAGCCCTTCTCCTAGAGAGTGGTGCAAATTCTTCCCTCCTGAACCCTCCCTTCACATACAGCAAACCTTCACCCATGTAAGAGAAATGAAGCAGGGACAGAGAGGAAACACCTGAACAGAACCTCATGATCTGGCCAGTCATTTAAACACCTGCCTGAGCAGCAGTACTGAAATTTGGGGATGTGTTTAAAAACTTTTAAGAAAAGAGACTCCAGAAAAACTAGTGGGGATGGAAACCAGGGGTGAGTCTGGTTCAGAGCTAAGTCTCATTTGGCACAGCTCTTTCTGAGAAAAAGCTGGAAAGACTTACAGTGCACAGTGAAAAATTACAGTTGGCTTAATTCTTTACCCCTTGGGCTTGGAGGAAAAGCTTTGGAGTGTAGAAACTGCAGCTGGGATCTAGTACTAAAAATAGATACAGCTCTGAGGGAAGCCCTTCCAGAACTTGGAGCTCACACTGTCCCGTGCACTGGATTTCAACTGAACTCTGTCTTGTACTCATCAGACCTGCTGTGTTAAAACTACAGCAATTTGGAATGATTCCCCTTTCCAACTGGGCTGATATCAGCTGTGCAAAATAGTGGATTATGGTCAGTACAGAGATTTGGTACAGAGACACATGTAGAGAAACAGCCCAGTATCAGACTCCTTCTAACCCTAAAGAATATACAGCTTTTTCATGTAACTGATGTTAAAATCTTTCTGGAAACTTGACACTTTTATAAGCTTTCTATTCTCAGCATACATATGCCTTTTGATCTGATGTTCCCCTTTATGTGGAGAAGATGACAATTTATAAGTAGCTTAGTTGACTGTGAAGAAACACACTACAAGATCAAATATTTGAGGATCTAGAACAACATGCACCAAAATCTATTGTTCAGCCACATATTGATCACCTGACAGTGGGAGCAGGAATTTCTTTCTGTATTGTTAAACACAGTGGCTCTATAAAACCTGCATTACAGACTGAAGAGTGGTGAAGACTGAAAGCAACATTCACATTGATTTCAGAATGATTCCTTTGGTTTTTCTGTACCTGCCACAAAAACCCTGCAGGGAACTTTTGTCTTATCCCTCTGGAGAAGCTCTGTGTGGCTGGGAGGACTTCAAGTGAGCGACTTGCAGTCACTCTGCCCCAGCCCTGCCACTTACAATCATATTTATATGCTCTCATATTTACACTGCCTTTGTATTCATTCATTAATATGTGTATTTTCTACCCTACCAATGGAGCTGCTCATTGCCATCCTCCTTTGTGCCACAGCCACTGAAGAGCTGCTCAGTTTGATGTTGAAGGCACCACAGCCAGATCCAGAGAAGCCAGCTAACAGCCAGCTTCCCTTTCCTCTCTCTGCAGACTATTGTCTAGACAAGCACGAAGCCACAAGTGAGACTGGGGCAAAGAGCAGAAGACCCTCTGCCAGAGGCTCTTGCTGGCACTGGATAAAGCACAGACCTTGTTTCTCTGCCACCTGAAGGCCCTCAGTGCTGCCCATGGGATATTCTGGTGCTGCCTGGCAGCTGTAGCAGGTGCCCAGGACACCACAGTGAAAGGCTCCATCCTCCCTGAAGAACACCACCAATGTGAAGAGATAAGAATTTTTTCAGAAGTAAGAATTTTTGATTCTCATCCCCCCCTTTGAGGGGTTCCACAAGGAATGTGCTCAGATGAAGCTGCTACCTCAGACAACAGAGGCACAAGCCCTCAGACAAGCATCAAAAGGAATTCAGTCCTGCTCATCCCCTCTCTGGGATGGAGCCTCTACCTCCAGGCCAGTATCTGCACAGGAAGAGCAGAGACAACAAAGACATTTTGAGAAAGCACTGAAAAAAAGACCATCCTAGGGACCACACCTACACCAAATTTTGATGCAAATCACTGTGGCTTTTGTTCATTCTGAAAATGAAAATGCCATGTGGTGCTTTAGGCCTCCAAGACTTTCAGGCTTCAGCCACAGGGAAGACATCCAAACCCTGCCAGGCTGGAGCCAGCCAGGAGCAGACCTCAACCCTGATACAGCTGGGCTACTGACAACGAAAGGGAAAATATCAAGGAATCAAAACATATAGAAGTGCATATACTGCAGGCTGGCTTATGAAATCATTCATCACTAGTCTGAGTGAAACAATTTGTTTTCACTATTGCTGAAGGTCTATAAGGAAATACTTTCCTGGCTGCCAACATGTTTGTATGCATGTTTTTAAAATATGGTATTTGTTTGTGTGATGAAATTCAGACAGTTTCACAACAGCCTTGACACTGGAAACACAGCCTGGTTCCAGTTCAGGGTTCTATACTAATATTACTGGGTGGGGAAATCCACATAAACAATTTATCTCTAACTGTTTATAGTAATTCTTACGTAAGTGGGGGGAGACAGGACATCAATCCAGCTCGGTAACATCATCTTAACCATGTGGCCTTTTCATACGTGGGGGCTGAGGACACTGCCCTGCCCTCAGCAGTGCTCATCCTTAGCTTTGTGTCGACAGTTCATCTGGATAACTTTAAAAGGAGTAGGAATTCAAGTATGCCTTTAAGGGCAGGGAGAAGGTGAATTTTTTTACTAGTAGCTGTTAAATAATTGTTCAGTTGTTACTCTTAATTAGACGTGCAAAGAAATGCAATAAGGATATGGTTCTTATGGTTACTTCAGTGATTTTTCCTGGAATCCTATTGGAGTACTGCAGCCCAAAAAAGAGCTGTCCTGACTCTGCTTGTGATGGACTTGGACCAGTGCTATGAACATAAGATCAGAACTGAGAGCAGGAGAGATTTCTGCAAAGAACACTCAGAAATTGGAACTGAATTCCAGCAATTGCTGGAATTCACCTGCATACTTCATCTGAGCTCTGCTTGTCAGATGGAGCAGGTAACTCAAGTCTCACCTGCTCACTCATCTGCTTATGCCACTGGTAGGACAGTTCCTGCTGTGCCTGGAGGGGTCCCTCCCTTGTGGATCTGCCCCTACTTACTCTGCCTCTGGTTTGTATTGATGCAGTTTCAGTGAAAGGGCTGTGGTAAGTAGGACTGCATAATCACAGACTCCCTGCCCAAAATGCCTTCTGTTCTAAGTACAGAAAAGGGGAATTCACATTCCAGCTCGTAGGGAAACAAAAGTGGTTAAGTGATGAGCATGAAATCAGATGAGCTGAAACAGGTCTGAGATTAGAGCACATCTGCCTTGATTCCTGAGCCAGGACTTCAGTGATGGCTGTGTACCCACTGTCCCCCTTCCCCTCAAAGAGCTTTATTTCACTTGTTTGGAGACAAACTATGGGGACACACAAAGAAGATGAACATCTAATATTCAGGTGCAGCCAGGAATATGCAGAAGATGTGACCCCTGCAGCACCCTGCATCTAGCCTAGTCTTTAATCCCTTTTGAGTAACACTAAACAACAAAGACCACACCTTCCACAGAGCACGACCTTGTTGTCACTGGCTGCAGCACTCAAAACTGCCAGACTGGGAATTTCAAGCTGCTTTGAGAAGACCCAAGTGTCTTACAGTAAAGACATCCTCATGATTTTTCCCTTCAAGGCAGTGCTTGTCTCTCCTTTCCCTCTCCTTCAATATTACCATTATTTCCCTTTTGTGCATGATCTCCTGGGTCTGTGTGTCTGGAAGGACTCGAAGTTTCCCAGTTTTTCCTCCTATACACTTCCGTGGGTCTGTTCCCACTTGGCTGAGCTACACGAGCAAAGCACACAAACCAGGGGATTCTGTATGTCTGCCTCCTCCAGTTTCCTGGGAAAGTAGTTTAAAGCAGACAATAATTTCTTCTGAATGCCTGCAGCTGTTACACATCAGCAAGAGGCTCCACAGGTGGGGAAAAGGCACTGAACTGGAGATGTGTCTTCTTGGGGCTTTCCTGCTCGCCCTTCTGCCCTTTCCAGAGTGGAGGTGACAGCCAAAGAGAGTCTCTGCTCTCTTTAGCCACAGAGAGTTAGCTCCTGTTTCTTCACTTGGCCAAAATTTTCTCTTTTTAAGATGCTGAAAATGTCTGCTGGGTAAAGCCAGACACCTGAGGCAGCAGGCAGGTCCTCCTCCACCCCAGGGCTGCCAGTCCTGCTTTGCTTCTCTTTCCGTGTGTGTTGGTGTTGCACAGCCTGGTTTTTGGCAGGGGTGGGGCACAGAGGCTGGCTGCTGTGAGAAGCTACTGGGAGCTTCCACCATGCCCAGCCAAGCCAATGCCTGATGGCTCTGAAGATGGATTTGCTGCTGGCCAAGGCTGGGCACTTAGAGAGGCTGGCAATGCCTCTGTGATAGCAGATTTAAGAAAAAACTCAAAACAAAGGGGGCACATCCAGTTTTTTTATTCTAGTCAGAGAAGAGGAGGAGATGAGAACATGTGAGGGAAACAACATGGAGACACCAAGGAGAAGGAGGGGCAGGAGGTGCTCCAGGGACCAGAGTTGAGATTCCTCTGCAGCCCTGGTGAGACCATGGTGAAGCAGCTGAGACTCTGCAGCCCATGGGGATCTACTGGGATGCAGAGATCTACTCACAGCCTGTGGGGATCCACAGGGATGCAGAGATCCACCCACAGCCCATGGGGATCCATGGGGGATGCAGAAATCCACCCACAGCCCATGAGAATCCATGTAAATTTTTTTCCTCTCCTCTGCCCAACTGTGGCAGGGGAGGATGAGCTCCTGGGTGCCTGGCATTTGTATCAAACCTCAACACTGTTAATACAGGGGTACAAACCAAACATTTTAAAAGATAATATTTTCACATCATCAGCTGGAGTACTCAAAGTTGAGGGAACGTTAGAATGCAAACTGCTTTGCAAATGCTAAAGAGAATTCTGGTTATCTGTGTGCAGGTGAACCACACATTCTCAGGACACCAGATCTCATTTGCTGCACAGCAAATATCATCCATGAGGGGTGGATCTGATCCAGTAAGAAAGGAAGATCTGTCTATATTTGCCACAGAAACTGGACTGTATGTGGGGCATGGAGCAGAGGACTGCAAGCTGACAGACAGCAGACTCACAGATGACTTCAGGATAATTTGATCATTTTGTTTTATCCCTCCCCAAACAGCATATTCATGTGTTGCTGAGCAAAAAAAAACCCAAAAAAACCAAAACCTCCTAAAAGTCGCTGCTAATGGTACATTCCTCATTCTCTGAGATGCCTCTTATTTTCACAGCTACATGGATCCATAGCTGCAGGTTAAATTAAAAGGTCATTACATTCTGACAAATAAAATAAAATTAAGGAACATCCTCACCCTTGCCCTGAAGGCAGTAAGGTCCCAGAGCATGCAAACAGAGCAAGAACACGACCAGTGAATAAAAGTTTGCCCTGATTTCTGTACACAGCAACCCAGTCCAAGATGCAGGGGCAGCTCTAAGGCTGTTTCCCAGTTTGTAAATACTCGACCCATTAGCCTTCACAATAATTTAACACACAGGTGCAGCCTGAGGTATTCAGCAGAGATTTCTGCTTTGAATTTGATGTATGGACAGTGGGCACTGCTAGTTTTAGTTTTCAGTTCTTTTGTAGCATTCCTAGTACCAATAATTATTTGACACAGCTCGCAAGGATCCTTCTTGTGCACAAAGACCTGCTCAGTCAGCATGTATAAACAAGAGAGGAATGGTTTCTGATTTAGAACAACCATACCTGTGCTCTGTTAGCTCAGCTTTAAACACAGACATTAATTCACATATACAAAGTAAAGATACAGCCTTAGAGCCTACCTTCTGCTAATCTGATCCTCGGGCACCTAACATTAGACTAAGTTTTAAGTCAAAGTATTTAATGCCATCTCCACATCCCACTCAAACCCCAAACCGCGATGTCACACCCAAACACTGATGACACCTTTCTAGATGTGAAGTGGCAGCTGCCTGTTTCACTTGTAGTTTGAATGGAGTCTGTCCTATTGGCATAGGTATCCTCCTGTCCAAAAGTACCACCAGTCCCTGATCAAGCAAAATCCTTCCTCCTCAAGCCATTTGCAGAGCCAGATGTCAAAATTTCACCTCCCTTCTTCCCTGATCCAGCTCCACAGGGATCATTTCAAAGAATAAAACAAACCACAAAACAAACAAACAAACAAATCACAAACAAACAAACAAAACCACAAAAAACCCCCACAACCACAAAAACACCACACCCACTGCCAGTTTTTTACACTAGGACAAACTGGGACTCAATGTTCTTTTTTCTCTAAACAAAGCCCACAGCAGTTTGAAACAATTAATTGTGGGTGTACTACCCAAACCCAGGACAGATGTGAATCACAGACCACAGACATGGTACTGCAGCCAGCAGGGATAACTTTGGGATGACAACTGCTAATGACAGCAGGGATGGGTTTTTCATCACCTAGTGTGGAGACAGCGCAGAAGCCAGGAAGAGTTCTTCCTGTGGGGAGGCATTTGCTTACAGCCCACCATTTGCATCCCAAGTTAGCACAGGTGTCCTTTCAGTTGTCTACGTCTCATTTACGCCAGAGTTCTTGTTCCGAGAAGAGATTTATTGCTTAGGGCACACAGAAAAATCAGCAACTTCAGCAAGATACCCCCAGTGGTTCCCCTTTCAGATCCTGGTGAAATGAGATTCGTTACATTCCTCCCTTCACCATCAGATGGCTTCTCTGAAACTACACGTGAGAATCAGGGACCATCAAAACTCCACAAATGATTGGCTCTCCTTTGGCTTATGAAAGCTTGTGACCAAAACAGATAACAGCATCAAACAGCACAAGTGATGGTGAGACTCTCAAACGGTACTGAAAAAGAAAAACACACCGCACACTTCAAACACAGAAGCTTTCTGTGTTTAAATCTCAGGTCTTGGGTTTATTCAACATGAAAACGACTCAAATACCTCGCACGCCGTAATGTGATGACTAAGACTAGGATTGCAGGACAGCACCCAAAAGAGGCAGAATAAAAAAAGCCAACTGAAATTGGAAACCACCTTGTACTTCTAAGCCCTTTTCGGAGCATTCATTGGGGTTTATTTTTAAAAAGGCCGGTGGCTCTGAAACAATACCAAACAGACACGACCAAATTCTCTGTTTCACCTCGCCTTTTATGGCTCAAATCCATCACATACAAATTACTACTGTTAAATTTTAAATGTACTTATCTAAGATTTTAACTAGTTTTAGGTGTGGGGTATTTGAAATAGAGGCAACCCATTATCCTAAAATCCTATTTTGCCCCGCAACAAAGGGATTACCAAGGAAATTATGGGAGATCCTAGAAAAATAGTAACAGTTTTATCCATCCCTACAAGTGATCTTCCCCCAGGCCTAGAGCTGGTCTGTGAATCAGCAAAGGATCTGTGCCAGGAGATGCTTAAACAGTGTCTGTCTTGAGTGTGTCCCACAGCTTTCTTCCCAGGACTGTTGGCTGCAGAGATTTTATTTGACATGGAGCCATCAGTCAGAGGGTGCAAAAACCCCTCATTTCCTGGTGAGAACAAAACTTCTCAAGACAGAAAAATTCTATTTGAAAAAACCCCCAGTTTTTAACCTGCAAGGCCAGGTCCTCCTGCAACAGCCTCAGCAGAGCTGTGACAACTTATACAGGCTGACAAGTGCTTCATTGAGAAAGATTTCAGGGGAATGCAGGAAGCATCCTGCCCTGCAATTGAAGGTTGCTCAGGGACATTCTGGTTGCAGAATTTTATATTTCTGCTTCTTTTTCAGCCCAGCACCATCCCTGACCTTCTCTGCAAGGAGACCTGCATGGAGCAAATGTGTGACACCCTCAGAGGTGCTCCCCAGCAGAGAAGGGAAAGCTTAGCTGTGAGGCAGTTTGTAAGGGCCTTCCTAAGGACAGGGCTCATTAGATTTTAGACTAAAAATTTTTAGATTTTTAGAAATAAAGGTTAAAGGATTGCCTGTCTTTTAAAGTGGTTAGCAGTCTGTTACAGCTCTAACACAGCAGGCACCAGAGATCCCAGAAAGGTTTGTGCAGATCAAACTGTAAGAGCAGCTCAGATCAGGCCTTGTCATTGCCAAAGGGAGTCTAAACTGAGTGTCTCTTGCTGCAGTCACCATGGTTGACCTTAGGGAGGGATTCAGAGAGCTTCTGAGAGAAGAGATCAGGAGTTTTCCCTGTGTTGGACAGAGAAGAGTCAAGAGCGAAGCTGAGCATGGAAAAAGATTTTTTTAAATTTTCTTTTTATTTCTCACTATCTTGTTCTGGAATTAACTGGCAATAAGTTAAGCAGATCATTTTGAGGTCAAATCCGTTTTTTTCTGTGACACTAATCAGTGAGTGATCTCCCTGTTCTTATCTTGACCCATGAGCTCTTCCATCTGAGTTACTCCCCATGTCCTGTTGAGGAGGGAGACAGAGCATGGCAGGGTGGGCACCTTGCAGACAGACAAGTTTAACCCAGCAGAGTCAGCAAAATGCACACAAATCCCTAACAAGAGCAGCTGTGTTCTCCCTCATCTGAGCAATGAGATAATTCGAGTCACATGGAAATCACGCTCTCTCCGTTGCTTTTGTTTCATTTCTGTAAGACACTTCTCTTTGATTTCAGGGTATGAAAAGGGGATTCACCCAATGGGGATGAGAGAATAAAGAAACACGTGTTTGGAAGTCTCAGCAGCATCTCCATAGAGGCTTGGAGAAGATCTGGAACTGTCTGGCTGTCCATGTCTTTCTGCATGGTTGCACAACTGCCCTGCACAATTTGTTGTGATTATTTGGATCCTGTGCCAGCTCTCACACCGTGCAGTAAGGCCATTGGTCATAGAAAGGCACATGGAAGTTGGGCTGTCTCATAGTTATGTGCAAGGAAAATAATTAAATCCTAATTTCATCATCTGCTTAAATAAGTGAGGCTGAGGAGCCTTTCTTACTTCTTGAAATGCTGCTTTTCTCTTGAAGCCTATATTTGACAGGTTAGCAAGGGGGAAGCACTGAGTACAAACTAAAGCTTCCAGGAGAGTGACAACACTCTTCAGGGTATCATTTAATTCCTTATTTTACCTGGTTGGAAAAAAAGGAAGTAACTTGCACAGGGGTTTACAAAGCAAGGACAAAGTAGGAATGCATAGTATGTTTCAGCGTTGCTTCTCATGCTCTTTTCTTCAGAAAACAGGAAGTAAAAAAGGAAAAGTAAGAAATCTTTCAAATGGAAATACTGCATGTGAAGAAACCAAAGGCTGAATGTGCTTCCTATGCAGCTGAGTAAATTTTTAACAGACTCAAATCCTGCTCTTCTCTACCATTTCCAGATGATGAGTTTCCAAGAAACAGCTCCCCTTCTTAATACTGGCCAAAAGAGAAGCCTCCAGTCACCAGGTTAAGAGAGGCTTAGAGACAAAAAAATGTTCTCTATTTGCTTGGCAAAGGAAGGAAATTTTTCAGGTGGAAGTCCCTGCTTGTGGCTGGGATGAGTCTGTGCTCCACACTGCAGTCGGCGTCAGTCTCAGAGAAAAAAATTCCCTTTTTTTCTGCAATAGGGCCATCTGCCACGCCAGAAATGCATGAGTAAGGCAGATCACTGAGCACCAGAGCCTCTGTTCCAGCAAAAGATCCAGCACACCACAGTCTTCCTCCTGGCTCCAGTGGTCACCCAAGTCTTAGACTGGCACCAGATGCAGAAATCAGCTTGTACCAGGGAGAAAAACCAGGAATCCCCTGACTTCAGTGGGTGACTAACAGAATCCCAGAGCAGGCTATCAGCATTAGCAAAGATTAACAACTGTTAAGTACCCCCCATCCCTTTCTTACCACATCAAGTTCTCCTGGTAATCCAAGCACTGGTGCCATTAAAATTTCTACCCCTTATTCTAATATTACCCTCAGATTATCTCCTTTTTCAAGTAGCAACCTCACAAGTCTCCCAGAAAGCTGTTCAGAATGGTTACAAAAGTTTTGGCAATTTTCAGCTCCATCTATTAAAGAGCTATGAGTTTTGGTTTCAGAAGTGACCTTAAACTGAAGGAAGCACCCTCTTTATATGTTTATAGAGAAACTTGGCCTGCTTTGTACATCTATCATCTGGCTAGGTTTAAACAACAAAAACTCCCCATTCTTTTTTATTTCTTGGAAATGAACCTCTGAAGGCTGACCTGGCCATCCTAGGAACCCTTCTGCACCATTCCAGGTTATTTAGGTATTTAATTTCTTTTAAATATCAGGGATCAAAACTGTATACAGTACTTCAAATAGGGTCTTCAAACAGATTCTTCCTAATACTTGAAATTTGTTTCTACTAAGAATTTAAAGCCTTATAAGGTCATCTTACGTCTGAGTCACAGAGGCAACCCATCCTTTTCTCTCCTACTCCACCCTGTCTCAGGAATAACTTCCCATGATAATTGCAAAAGTTCTTTCTCCTTTTATCCTAAAAGAGCAATTGGACACTTGATGTTGTTGCCTTCAATCCTCAGATCAAAGAAACATAGTTGAGTTCTCTACAAAACAGTCCTACACAGTAATGACATTAATCCCATCTGTGTCGTCTGCAAACTTCATGGCCAAATTTTTATATAACCAAGGAATATAATAAATAAGATCAGTCCTAGCTTGGATCCTCCTGGTGCCTAACTTGGTCCATCTTTATTTTGTAATTTCCATGATTGTTTCTGCCAGAGAAGATCCTTATGGAGGTTACAGATCAGCATTTTGTTTGACTCTAGGTTATGTCCATAGCATTACTCTATAAGAAGTTAGTAATCTTTTTGCAAAATGCAATAAATTAGTTCTGAAATTACTTCCCTTGTGTGTGTGTGTCTGTGTGAATATTTTTTCTTTATCCCTTTCCACTGCCTCCCCACCCTCAGCCATCCTTCCTCTCCCGTGTCACGAGTTGATACATTGAGCAGAAAATCAGGAAATATATAAATTTCAGGGCAGGAGATTTTCCCATTTTTGAAGATAGGCAATGTATCTGCTACTTCTCTGTTCCCAAATTTAGAGATTAATTAAAACAAATCTCTTCAAATCCATCTGCAGTTTCAAGTGCCATTTTTTTCAGTAGCCAAGAAAAGAACTCACTCAGGGACCATCATATTTTCATAACAATTTGCCTAAATTTTGCTTCCATTCCAGAGGTTAAATTTACCTCACTTACATTTTTACTACAGACTCTAACATGAACTTTATGTATCAGTCTTACTGAAAACTGAGTCAAGGCATTAATTCAGGATTTGGGCCATACCTCAACCTACACAATTTCCTTCAAGTATATCATCTCCACTTCCCTCACAGCTGTTCTCCTTCAGTTCATGAGGCCAAATTTTTTTCCTTCCTCTACTCATTTTTCTTTTTGCGTGTTTCATTTCAATTTTTTATCCACAACTATTATGTGTGGTTCTTAGACATTCATTCTGTCCTTGCACTGCATGGAGGTCCTGGATTTCCCCTTGCTTGGGGTTTTTGCTCAGCTGGGGAGGTCCATCACTGGACTTCATGGTGCCTTCTTACTTCATGGAAATGAAGCTGAAGCTTTGTGATTTTGGCTGAAATTCTTTGTCCAGAGTCTGATACTCCCACTTCAGTTTAAGCTCAGCCAGTTGTTTCTGTGTGCTGTCCCAGCCTACCTTTAGAACTGACAATACCTCTTTGTGCCAGGATTTCCCCCTCCACCTGCCATCTCCATGTAAGGGCCAGCATCCACAGCCTTTTTAGTTAGATTAAACTTGTTGTGATGGACCAAAGGAGCATTAACCTCACCATGGCTATTCCCAGCAAGCCACTTCTCTCACTAAGGCAAACAGCTCTTCCTCACAAATGTAAAACAGCATCAATCAGTTCTGAAGGAGCAGGTCTGATTTTCATTTTAATGCATCCAAAAGAAACCATGCTGTTCATATTCTAGAGTCTAAAGGCACATTTGGATACAAAAGCAGTTTGGGCTTAACACTTCCTAGTTCCTTGCTGAAATTAATCTCTCTAATCAGGACTCGTCTTCACCTTCTTGAATTTGTGATTCCTCCTTAACATTATTCCAAAATAATTGATGAGAAGGTAGGATATAACACAACATAAAAATCTAGATAATTTTGCAGCCCTGGTATTTTTAGCAAACACGATGATAAACCACAAAGCACTTTGGTTTCCTTTACATTCCTCAAAGCTTTCTGGGATTGGTGTTCTTGCAAACAGATCCAACCTGCTTCTGCTGCAGCCATGCACTAGTTGCCCACCTCTCTTTGCCTCACCTGAAACGCCAAACTGATGAAACAATTTTTCAATACAACTTTGGGAAGTTCAGCTACATTTTATTCCCCACTTACACCACAGATCTCAGCAGAGAGGATCCAAGAGCTCAGGCTGCGCAGCCTGGCCTGTGTGGCACAGCATTGCACACACTCCTCCATGGGCATCCAAGCCCAGCTGGTGCCTGCTGACATGGTCTCAGAAGTCACGGGACTCTGCAGTGTTCAGACATTAGAAAGGTACAAAAATGCTCCATGGCAAGACAAAACCAGAAAAGCCAAGCATTAGAAGTACCTCTGTTGTGGGAAAGAAAGCACTGGGTGTTTCCTCCAACAGGAAGGAAGGCTGATGCAAAAAAAAAAAAAAAAAAAAAAGGGATGTGAAGAAGAGTGACATCCTTCCTGCTTTGGGAAGGATGATCTTGGGTGGGAAGATTTAGGTCATGTTCATAGCATTCCAGTTAAGAACACCCAAAGTGAAGAATTTTGGCAGCAGCTTCAGAGGAGAGAAGGAACCCACAGGAAGGCAATAGTTTTGAGATGCTCTCATTCTGGTTTTGGCAATCAGGAAGGTTGGAAAGGGGAAGTTTCTAGACCCACTCCGTGAAGTTGGCTCTTTCACAAAGAGGGTCAGGCAGAAGCCACAGACCCTGAGATCTTTCAACCCCAAAGAAGACCCAGATCTTTCTCTTTTCCTTCAATCACCTTGCTGATTTTTGCACACCTGACTTTCACATGTCACAACAGCTCTGTGATGCACCACAGCACTTTCTAAAGACACATATTGTCTCTGCTGACCCCCTCAGCATGTCCCCATGGCAGTTGTGCCCCTCCCATGGGGACTCAGAGCTGTACACAACTTCTGTGTACTTTACACCTGAAAGTAACACATGTGCCACAGGGTCCCAACCTCAGCCAAGCCATCCTGGCATCACTGTAGCTTGAGTGTTGCTGGTAAAATCTTCCTTACCACTACCCCTTTTTTAGCCTTGGCCAGACAGTGAGGCCCAGCAATGGAGCTCAAGTCCCAAGTGCTTTCAGAGAAGTGTTAAGAGTGCCAGGGTACCCAAGATTCCAGCAGCTCAGGCCTAGATGATTTTCTCTTTTGCTCATGACTTTCACTACACTTGCTCCTTGGACTACAGCTGCTGCTTTCCTTCCCTAGCTTCTCCTACCTCCTTTGTGACCACACTTGCCATTTCAATTGTCTTCTTTCCATCCCTTTTGATCCCCACCTAATTACAAAGACCATGAGAGCACCAATTCATTCTCATGCTCCTGCCACCCTCTTTTCAAAGGGCAGCTGTGACATCTCCACATTCACTGACATAACCAGACATAAACGCTGCCATTCGAGCCAGGAGAGTGAACAACTGAGCACGTGAATGCAGGCAGCACAGAGAAGCTAGACATAGATAAATCCTTTGGGAAAGGAAGGGTTATTCTGTTCTCTGAATCAGCAAGAATTCAACCTAGAATTTCTTTTGCCTAGAAAAGTGATTTGGGACGACATCACCAGCTGCAACCCCAAGGCTCTCTGCTCTTACAACATCTGAGGGAAATCCCTGGGCAGAATGCTCCAGCCCCCTGACTCCCTTCTATTCACTTGGCTTCCAATGCCTGCATTTCCAATGCACAGCTACACTCCCAAAAACAGAAGGAATATGGTCCTCAGATGGGAAGTTTAATATTGCTTTCCTCAGCTTCTGCAGCATAAGGATTTGAAGTCTTTATGAATTAAAGATAGATAATGGAAAAAAAAAAAGCATCCAAGCCCAAGGAGTGTAGGACATAAATTCTCTCCTAGCCCACAGCAGGATGGCCATGGCAGATATCAGATATGCTTGGCACAACCAGCTTGGCTCGGTGTCTGCGACTGAAGTTCTAAATACCCGTCCCCTTCACTCATGGATCTGAATCCAGCTGGTGTGATGAGCCACCAGCCCTCTTTGGCTGCAGACTCTCTTTGAGCCCAGAGGAGATGGGTGGAAAAGCAAAAGGAAGGGTTAAGCCCCATCTCCTCATTTCCCATTCCAGGCTTTTGTGACTGAAAAGCCAGGACAGATTTTACCTTTCCTTAGCACAAGCAGGTGCTTGGCTGCATGTGAGTTTGGGACAGGACTGGTGTCCCCAGGGACACAATGTTCCCCCATTTCCCTGCATTTCTGCCCAAGGCTGTACCTGGAGAGTGTGGTCCAATCTCTCGATGTGGCAGCACAGAGGTGCTGCCAGGCCCAGCTTAGCAACCAAGGCACAAATACAAAGAAATGGTAGAAAACAGAAGCACTCCCACTTCCTACTGCCAGAGCTCCTTCCTTGTCACACAAGAACAGGAATGCCTGCTCTGGCAGAGTGGACATTTGGAGAAATGCAATATTTTGTGCCACCCACACACTGACACAGTTTTGCCACCAACACAAAAACCCCTTTATGCTGACTTGAGCAGTTTTCTACCCTCACTTCTCCCATGATGAGACAAAAGCTGGGTAGGCACAGGGAAGCTTGTGGGATGGACACCAGAATGCTTGGAAACCACCAGCCTGGTCGAGGGTCACTGGAGAGAAATGGGAAGATCTTCAATCAGTTCCTTACCAGTTACTGGGCCCTTTGGTGGTGATCACAATCTTGATGTGTTTTGGAGAAAAATTTTAACTGAATAATCCCCTTGGTGCTTTTTCCTTCAGGACTTGTGCACCCAGCAAATATTTGATTAATACAAGCATAAGCTATGTGTTTCCAACAATCCCATTTAATATCAGAATACTCTGGTTTTCATCATTGGCCACCTCTCAAGCTGGGCAACATTTTGTCATGCAGGGCACTTCAAAATCCCCACTCAAGCTGGTGCAGAGTAAACAGCTAATTATACTAAAAATCCCGAGATCCACTCAGATCCTTTTTTTTTAGATCCAAAGAATTCTGAAAGCCAACGACCAAGGTATCTTGGTGCCAACATTGACTGCAACCAACAAAACCAGAAATTTTCTATGACTTATGGGTGAATTTCAGCATGGACACGTCATATTTGCCACTATCCTTTCTGCAGTCGTTGCAAAAATTTCTGAGATGCATCAAATCCAGGAACTAAATGAAAAAGGAAACTGAAACACCAAGCATGCGGAAAACTGAAGAGGTCCTATTATGTAATTATTGTTACTGGCACAGGAAAAAGAGAAATGGATTTTTTCCATCAAAGAGGACAACGCTGCAGACAGAGTGCACCTTCAAACACAGGCAAAGGTAAGGAAATATTAGCAGGATAAAAGAAGCAGCTGATGTAGCACACAGCAGAAAGGACAGTTCAGGAGGACATGAAACAGAATGCCAAGTTTTAACCACAACTCATTACAATCTATTCTGAAATAAAACAATTACACCGAGGAAAATTAATTTGTTTTGAGTAACTCTGGAGATCAGATTTTTGCTCCGCAGCCCATCCTCACACAGTAACACTTGACTTAACAATTCTCAAGATAATTTGTCCAGCTAAAATCATTCATGTTGAAGTGAGGGCAGGGTAAAAGGAGTTAGGAGGTTGTTAAAGAAATAGAAAGCCACATCAAATACTGCAGAGTGGCACTGCTTCCCACTCTGCCTAGCGTGGGAGAGGTTCCCTGGAGGGTGACCTGCACAGCTCTGCCTTTACTTCTTTCAGTGCTGTACTCCTGCTTTGGCTCCAGTCCCCTTTGTCCTTCCCTGTGGCAGAGGTTCTGCCTGCCTGAGTGCTCTTATAGTGAGACCATCCCCAAGCCTTCCCAAAATGTCAGGAAGAAAAAAGAAAAAAGGATTCATAATGAATTGGATGTTACACAGTAGAAAGTGATTCCATTATTACAAAGACCAAAAATACAGGCATGGTCAACAGCAGGGCACTTAATAAAATAGACAGAAATCAAAAAAGGAAACCAAAACAAGCAATTCATAGGAGAAGCTTAGAGCCTGAATACCCACCCCCAAGCACTGCTCAGTTGCCTGTCTGCAAAGCATCACAGTCAATGAAGACAGCAGAACACAGGAACCCTCTCCCACTCATTTCATTGCCAAATCACAACTTTGAAACTGAAAAGCATTCCTTTTTTCACAGATGTCAGAGGACATCTGAGAGCAGTACATTATCTGGCTAATAAAAAATCTCCTATAAATAAAACCAGGAAAAATCACACACGCTCTTAATTTTTTTTTAATGAGCACACCGAAAGCTTGTTTTCACTAATTCTTTTGATGTCTGAACCACTTTGGCCATATCTCTGAAGAACAGGCCTTCCTCAGAGGTATTCCCAAACAGCTCAGTACTTGCTGTGCTAGTGGCCATGTCAGTACAGCATGTTTGTGACCTCCAGAACATCTCATCCACATGGCATTATCACACAAAGGTCTTGCTTGCTTGAAATGTCAGGGCAGAATTTGACCACTGATCCCCTGGGAAAACTGGATCCACTTTCAAAATCATAGTCCTTACTATTGTGTGGCCAATACAGCCTCCCCTATGGTGTTCAAATTCTGGCAGTCCCCAGGTGCTTTATCCTTGGAGCTGAGATGCACTGGCTGCACTGTGGTTGCAATAATTGGGTCAAAGATCATCAGCCATCAAGCTCAGCTTGCAATCAGATATCTAATTAGGGGTGGGCAAGCGTCCAGAGTAACTCCCCGTTTAACAACTGGAGCATTATCTGACTCTTGTGGCAATGAAATGTTAAGCATTTGGTGGGTGGAAGCCTGGGTTAATTCCTGAAGGGGTAGAAGGGTTAAGAGCAGCAAATCTGAGAGCAGGAAACCTGCTCAGGAGCTGTGGTGATTCACAGCCACACTTGTGGTCCTTGCTGCAGTTCTGGTTGCAGGAGACAGTGGATGATGAGACAAAGGTGGAAGTGGCCCTTTCCCACTGTTTTTTCAGATCGTTCTTTCAGCACTCTGCCAGAGCCCTGAAGGAATTCTGAGCTCACAGACATAGGAGCTTCTCCAGCTCGTTCCATCCTGCAGCCTGTGTATAAAAGCAGCATCATGCAGCCTCACATGTATTGCAAAGAACTTTTCTTTCCAAAGAGGCTGAGCACCTGTCCCTGGTGGCACAGAACATCCCATTTCCAGGTCACTGCTTAGCTTGCACTGTGGCAGTTCCACTTTCCATACACAGAAAGATTTTCATTGTCTCTTTCCCTTCCACACTCCTGTGTTTCCCACATGAGGAAATCCTTGATAACAACACCAAGGCACCAGAAAAGCAGGACAGGCTGGTAAAGGACACACGAGCTGTTCTGACACTCTTACTCATGCCAGGATCTTTCGCTGCACTGTCACTGCTCAATTGATTTGGGAATTTCCCAGCTCAAACACAGGGAGTGCACGTGTACACACCTGCATGGGCTTAGACCAGCAGCTGGAGGGGAAGCATTCTGTTGACATGGTGCCTCTTCTCCGTGCTGAAATAGCAACAATAGTTGAAATAGCAAGAATAACAGCACCACAGATTCACATAAGCATGCACCAAGGCACCAGGACACAAGGAATACAGAGCAGTTTGTGACAAAGGAGAAAGCCTTGCACAGGAAAAACCAAACAACTCAGAACTTCCTAATGGAGTGAAATCAGTGCAAGAAGGGTGTTCATCCTTTGAGAGGATGAAAGGGATGAGAGTGCAGCTGCACTTTTATGTACTAATGAGAACATCTGTCCTGTGTACCAGCAGCTGCACTTGCCTTATCCGGAAAGGCTGTGACATTGGAGCCTCAGCAGCTGCCATGGATGACTGATGCCAGTGCCTCACCATCCTTACTACTAGAAGACATCTCCTCCAGCTCATTACCTTTTTTCCCCACTCACAAAGGATCTGGAGAATAATTTACTTTCCTGCACGTGGTTATTTGCTTATTAGAATATCTCCTACCCCTACTCATGCTTCGTTTCTTACATGGAATAGTCCCAGGTAACTTGAGCTACAAAAGCACGAATTTAGGACCTCCACAGAAGAACAAGCAAGGTCTTGTTCCACATCAGAATCAAGAATTGTCAGGCTGAGTTTGTAAGGCACAATCTTTATTTCTAGTGATGACATGAGCTGTGACAGGAGCTCAGGCTCCAGATCTTAAAATGAATTTAGTAGGCTCAGAAGCTCTTCCCTTTAAATTAAACATCTTCAATCTGAAGTTAAAGACAGACTAAACATGGAAACCCAAACTCATTCCTCCCTGCAGGATCTACGTCAGGCAGGTACAACGGAAACATTCGTGTTGTTGACAAATAGAAAAAAATAAGCCACTAGAAGAAATTTATTTATGCTTCTTGCTGCTATTTCTGGGTCCTAAATTGCTAACAGCACTCAGAAAAAAATGCAGGCGGGTTGCTTCGGAAAGTTCAACTCAAACAGCTGCTCAGGAGACATCCTGTAAGAAAGGAATGTCTTCTGATCAGACAGATCAGAAAACCCTGCCACTACACAGTCTGTGTATCCCAAAGGTTGCACAGCTCTTCCTGACTCCTGGCTTGCTCCTGCCCAGCTCCTACACAGCCCTGACACCCTCCACACCCCACAGTGGGACCACTGCTCCTCAATAACCTCACTGGCAACACCAGCCCCCTCTCCCAGATCCACACACACAGCAGCTCTTCCACATCCCCACACCGGGATGCATTTTATCCTACTTGTCACTATAGGACTTTCCCCTCTTTGAGGGGGGAAATGCTGGGAGCATTGAGAGTCCAAGGCAACCCCTTGAGCTCATAAAAAGGAAAATTACTTGACGCAGAAGAGAAATGACATGGCAAACCCACAGTCCAGATGTGGAGACAGACTCCCAGACACAGACACTTGGCTGCCAAACAGGAACTGCTGAGGAGATGCAGACAAATCCTCTCAATCTGGCTGGCTTTGGATTCATTTCTGCTTTAGTTACAAAAGCGTGCACAGGGTTATTCTACCAAATTCAAATGGGCGTTTGTGGGGCAGAAAGAAAACCCTGATCAGAGAAAACCCTGATCAGCACAGGAGCTGCAGAGGGAACAGGTTGTTCTCTTCTGGGCAGAGCTGGACAGTGGCAGCTCACATCAGTAAGGCTGGCAGACTGACAGCTAATTGAACACAGCATTTAACTGGAAAGTATTCCTATTTCACATTACTTCTCAGCAAGAGAAAAATTCCAGGGAAAAGTGTAGTAATTGCTGATCACCTACTAATACAGGAAACTTGATGTGTGTGCACACAGTTCTAAAACCAAGAAAAAGCTCTCAGAAGTCTTTACAACTGACAAATAATTGGAGGGATTTGTGAATGCTTGAGATACACCTACCCAACCCAAAAGTTAGTTTTAGATTTCATTGTGGATAGCTCTGAAAAGACACTGACAACAACATAAGACACATCAGGGGCTGAAGATTAAAAATGTCTCTTTCCCCAGAGGTTTCCAAAGAGTTTCAAGTTCTCAGTATTCTAACATCAGCAGGTGAAATGTGCATTCTTCACATTGCAGATCAATGACATTCAGGGTGTTGGGTGAGATGACAAATTTTGCTGAAATATTCCTAATAGTGACATATGACAGTGAATTTGGAGAGTCACAGAGGGCTCTTGTGGGCCAGGGTAAGTGGACAGCAAGCCAGCAGACAAAACTCAGTGTCAGCAAATGCTGTGTATTACAACTGGGGGAGAAAACCTGCCAAGGTACACGTATGCCAACAGTTACTCAACTAATTTGTAAGGAGAACCCAATGTCCTCACACAGCACACTGAAGGCAAACTCGTGACTCACGAGAGGTGTCTTGGTTTGGAAAGACAGGTGTCTGCCAGGGAAAGTTGGAGTTTCCCTTAGAATAGAGAATGTAAACCCCTCACTCCCGCCAAATTATAATTTTGCAATTAAGGGCTCTCAGGCAAAGATTTGGGAATAGAAATAACAGTTCTTTACTAGGAATATTAACAATACAAATGTAGTAGAAAACAAAACCACCCAACCAAACAAGCAAACAAACAAACAAGCAATCCTGGAAAACCCTGACAGAGTCAGAGCTACAGCCTGACACCCTGTTGGTCAGGGTGTTGGAAGCAGTCCAAAGTGAGTCCTCCTGGAGTGGCAGATGTGGTTCTGTTGAAGTAGAGATGATCCCGTAGAACAAGGGTCCAGTGATGGTGAGAAGGGTCTGGGGATGGTGAGAAGGATCCAGTCTTCCTCCAGGAATCGGGTGAAGCCAGATAGCTTCATGTTCCTGAGTCCCAGTTTTATCCAGGTAGGAATGGTTGGCTCCCCCCACTGGGTGGAGCACCTCACAATAGGATGATGGAATGTGGATGTTCTATTTTGGGGAGGGTAAGTTTGGGGATGTGTGCCTTTAGGGGTGTCTTAATGGTCCATTAGCAGAAAATATACCCCTGGAGGGAGGACAGGCAGTGAAAGAGATAAGGAACACTGCCCCACCTGGTTTTAACAGCTGGCCCATTATCAAAAGGCACCCGCCCCCCTCCTTCCAGAGTTACAAGAGATAAAGAAGAACAATTCCCCAACTGCTTTCAGCAGATAAAATAGAATACACATTTTAGGTTCCATAACCCAAGACAAGAGGTAATGGAACATTAGGAATTACCCTTATGGGAGATACACTGCAGTTATGCAAAGAGAGGGGCAAGTAAAAAAAAAAAAAAAAAAAAAAAAAAAAAAAAAAAGGAAGAAGGAAGAAGAAAAAAAAAAAAGGCTTAGAAGCTGAATAAGGATTAGACAAAGCAGGATTTTTCAGTTTGGAAAACTTTACTCTAGGAAGAAGAGACAGCAGACAGACATACAACTATGAGGGACAAGAAGATTCCTCACTGCACAAAATCCGAGGGCAACCAATTACTTTGCCAGGGAGTACATTTATAAGAAACAAAAATAAATGTTTTGCTTTACTGCGTACTACTACAGAGAGCTACTGCATGAGCTCCCATGGGAAACTGCAGGGGCTAAAAATAAAAGCTGGTTTGCAAAATAATTGACATCATCGTGCAGCCTCCTAAAATCCATAAACATCTGCTGATAAGCATGATGCAAGGTGCTGTAAACCAGAGAGTGCTGCAAGTGAAGGAGTGCATATGCTGCTCTCCTCCGATAGCATGCCCCCATCCAGGAGGGCAGGATGCTGGGATGCTGTGTGGGTTGGAGACTTGCAGGAGAGCCCTCCTCCTTAGAACTGGACATTTCTGTATTTTTCCAGATTTTGTAAGTAAATTCTCTCTTTGCTTTATTAAGCACAGGTATTAACTGAGCTTGAATTTTCACTTCCTTGTCATTTTCTCGTGGCAAGATAAAGCACATCTCCCAGAAAAGAAAGTGGCTCTTTTTATACCTGTGCTGATTGAAACCTGTTTCCCTGAAAAGAGCTACTTCCACTTGAAAATGCCTTTGGGATTTTTGAAAGCTCAGGCTGATACCTGAACACCAAGTTCCATGGTTCCTACTGGAGACTTAACACCATCTCTTACCTGGGAGGAGAGCAAGGACTGTGGGTGTTTTAATGGCCTGTATTTCACAAAGGCCATCAGCTCTCAAAGAGAAAAAACAAGGAGACAGAGAAGAGCAGGTGCAGAGAGACACCAGGAGCTGAACAATCATGAGAATGTGAAGCACCAAAGGGCTAATTTTCTGCGAATGAAGCTGAAATATTTTTCCAGGGTATGGGTTTTGCAAAATTGTTCAACCCCAAGCAGCATTTCAGCCTCAAAATAGCTGCCCAAGTAATAGAAATTTGGAGGAAACTTCAACAGTTGAGAAGGGGGACTAACAACGAGTGTGCCTTGCTGCCCATTCTGCAGAGGCTGGGTTGTTCCTCAGGCTACCCCAATTTCAGTACCCTGGGAGTCTCTGAAGGCAAGACTTTGTGTTTTGGTTACTCTTGAGGTCTAAAGAGCCCAAAACAATGGACAAGCCTTGGTTATTTGTGTTCTCTTAACAATGTGCAGGTGTTCTTCTGGTTTGGAGAGGGACTGATGTGAGTCACAGTAGCAGAAGGAAGTCTCCAAAGCAAGGTGGAGCCCCTTATTTTTCATTTCCCAAATCCCATCTCCTGCTGTGTGCTGATGCCTCAAGCAACCCAGCTTTTACAGCTGCAAGGGTTTGAGCAAAGCCTCAAACTACAAAACAGAATTTGTGTGGAAGGAAGATTCAAAAAAACCCTGCATGTTAGTAAAGTGAGTAGAACAGTGAAAATCTCACCTTGGCCCTCCCTTCATGGATGATATCACATCCCCACTGCCAGGTCAATGACCAGTTTAAGCTTAGTTGATGTAGCTGGGGATCTGTCTGACTTTAAACAGTCAAACGCACAGCCATTCCCTAACACCAAATCTCCAGAACACCTACCAGCAATGCTAAAAACACAACAAATATTTCCCTATGAATAGAGCAGCCCTCCATAAGTTATGGAGTTCCTTATACATGACTCCAATAGGAGTATTTAGAATTTACTTAATAAACATATAAAATTATATGTTTCTATTCTGGGTTAAGTAAAGGTGGCCTGTCCACCCAGTCAAATTCAAATTTAATGCCCAAATATGGGCTGGGTATGAAGGATGAACCCCTCCCACCCAAAACCAATTCCAACTGTCCAGCTTTAACCACGCAGAGGAGGGGCCTTCATTTATTTACAGGTACAAGCAGGTGAGCTTTGCTAGTAAATATATGTACAATATCAATGGAAGAGAAGAGTGCTCTGGATGCTAGGGCCTGGGCAATCCTCCCCAGCCTCATCTTAGAGAGGCCAGGGCCTGTAGCAGCTCTGAGTTCTCCTCATACCACTTTCCCCACGCTCCCAAGGGAAAGCCTAGGAAGTTGATGACTGATGCATTTGTAAGATCACGAATTTGAGGGAGGAGGCACTGATATTTTCTGGCCTTATCAGCAGCAGCCTCTTTCAAGGACAAGTTGCTGTGCTTGTACCTAACTGTAACGTCCACTACAAATGCCTTTATTCCCTTTACAAAGATCAAATCTGGTTTATATAATTCGTTCTGGTCATCCCTTAGGTGTGGTTCCTGAAACACCGTCCAATCCTCCCTCTTAACCTTGCAGCTAAGAGTTTCACAGATGGAATTGTGCCTTTTAATCCTGGCCTCTTGAGTGATTGGACAGTTCCAATGGGCGGTTGTTTCATAATCAGCACCGCAGTGTCTACAGGATCTGGTGCAGACATCATGCCTACCCCCTGCCAGGAACTCACGTGTGGGGTAGACGTTCACTCTTAATTGCAATGCTGTTTGAGTTTTCTGTGAGGAATGCCACGGTAACACACCAACCACCCGTTACTGATGCTGTCATTCTTAAAACTTGCAATACCATGACCTTGGGCAGCCAGTGGTTTCCATTTATTAAACTCCACTTTCCTCCAATCACAAGGTTTTGGAAAGTGGGTTCTGGAACGGAGAGCCTCCCACTCCGACAAGGCTTCACCTCCTCCTACAAACCCTTCTCTCCCAGGGATAGGCTCTCAAATCAGTGGGATGGACTCTCTTACTCCACCAGCACGCAACCATAATTTCTCAAATACCAGTTCAAGATGTTCACCCTTCACCATCTGAAGATTGAGCCAATTTGTGCAATCTTCGTGCCTGAATACTTGGTATAAGTGCCGCCAATTTGATGAGTCCCAGCCCTCCATCTTTAAACCTCAAATACAAGACAGCATCACATGTACTTGGTGGGAGGTGAAGCCACTCCTTGACCACCTTCCTAATTAACAGGTCAAGAGATTCGAGAAGCCCAGCTCTTACTTCAGTATGGTCAGTGAGATATATCAGTCTTGGAATGGTATAAGTCCTGAGTATATCAACCTTCTGAAGAGGCTTAAGCGGTGCATCTCCAATCTGATGGAGTTTCCTCCAATTCCTCCAGTTTCTTGGATAAGCCTGGATCGGCAAAGCCAACTCAGGGGTCGATCTGGACACCAAGATATTTCTCTGAGCACCCCGGGTCAATCATGCTGAGGGGAGACCCATTAATCTGCCAAGCAGGACAGTTATTGATGGTATATGAATCCTTTGTCAGCTTGATGTAAAAGCCATGGCATTTCTCCCCTTGGGTCCAGAGATCAGTAAGCTCACAGGATCTTGATGTTATGACACATCCTGTCCCAGGAGTCACTCAGTAGCACCAGACCATCAGCAAAGGCCATGGCTGTAACTTTAAACCCACCATGATGGAACCCTTTGCCTTCTGCTTCAAGTTTACATAAAAGAGGGTCGAGTGCCAAACTGAACAGCAGAGGTGACATAGGGTCACCCTGCTTGACACCAGAGCAGATGTTAATTGGGTCTGTTTTCCCTTTCTTAGTGATGATGTACGTTGTGATGCCTTTGTACATCTCACTCAGATGGACTATGTGGGGATCAACCCCGCTCTGGACCAGATCCCCAATAATATGCTGATAACAGACAGTGTCAAAAATCTTGGCAATATCCATAAATACAACCCCCAGATCTCGATGCTCTGCTTAGTGCATTTAACCAAAAGCTGTAACAGCTTCAGGTTCTCTTAACAACCAGAGGCACTAATGAATGAATCGCCGTTGTCTGGGGTTAATGGGACATGCTCGGGCCAGCCTTGCCATGACAATCCTGGAGAACAACCTAAACACCACAGATGCAATGGTGATGGGTCTCCAGTTATTGATATCACCAAGTCTCTCCTCATTGGAAGACTTGGGTATTAAGGCTGTCCAGCAGTCCCATAGTGCATCTGGTATAGTTCTGGTAATGAGCCAGAGGCTGAAGATCTCTCTCAACTGGGAAAACTTTGGGTCTAATTTGACAGGATGACCCAAAGTAATCCCATCTGGCCCTGGAGTGGAGGCTTTATGTACCTCATTCACCTTTTTACCAATCTCTTTATCTGTAATCAGGTCCTGAAAGAGGGTATTATCTTGCCCCCCTGTACCCAGGGAAGGTTTCAAGACCCATAAAACAACCCAGTGCTTCCCATCTCACCTTAAACACATTGTGGACAAAGCCAGACGGTAACTGGCATTGCAGGGTTTCCGTGTTATCCAAGGTGACACGTGCCAACTGTCCAATAGGAGTATTTAGAATTTGCTGTATAAAATACACAACAAGTCTCAGATTTACTCTCAGGAATCCTTAGAGACTTTCTTTCTCAGAACCAGTAAAACATGGGAGGACTGAAACCAGAGTCAGGAGGAACTGAAAAGCACTGCGGAGTAGTTTTGTGATGGCTAAGATGCATTCTACCCACCACTACTACAACAGAGAGCAGGTGAAGTCCCTACTCTCAAAGGAAATTAATGGCAGTGGCCTGGGTAGGGTCAGGATTCCTATAAAATTACAGGGACAGAAGAAGACAGTAGGAAAGCAGGTGATTGGCAGATAATATTCAGAGGATGCACGAGTTCTAACAACACTGCACTAAGCATTTAAAGTTTGTGGTTTGTTTTGCTCAGCTTTCTTCAAAGGGGAAGTGATGTGTTCCCCCTCAAGGTTGAATAGAACATAATGGCAATACAGTTTTCTCACAGGAAAACTGAAGTTTCCACAAAAAAATCAATTTGTCCCCTCCCCTTTTTTATCTTTAAATTTTGGGTTGAATTTCTGTGAAGAAAATGATAAAGCAAAGTTTTGGTCAGATCGCTCCTTTCTAATGAAATATTTCACTTTGCTGACCTGTGCTGCAGCTATTTCATTTCCAGGCAATATTAGATAATGCAGGGCTACACCATCCTTGCAGTCTGGGAAAATTACTCTTCCTAGGCTCTTTGGAGGACTGTATTTCTTGTACAATTTTTAATTGACTCCAGCTGTGTATACTGCTGCATGAGCCCAAATCCCCATAGACAAAACTGTATTAAAGGTTAGAATGGCAGCAGCATAATCCCAGGCTGTAACTCATGACCTGAGAGGCTCACAGAAAGATTGTACTTAAGACTGAACTACAAGAAAATACACAAGCCTGACTCAGTTTTTTTAACCAAAACTATTTTTATCTGCAGAAACATCAGAAATAGCTCAGCAATTTCAAATGCACTGGTTTTTCCTGACAAGTTTCAGTCTAACACAAGCACTTCAGATTTTGACTTGATGTGGAAATTCAGAATTTTGATCAGCTTCTTTGGTGATTTTGCAATGGGCAACAGACATAATCCAAACAAGGCATGACCCTCTTTGAATCCACCTGGACCCTCTCTGACCTTTCTCTTGGGAAGAGAACAAGAAGTCTCTCCTGAGGCCAACATATTTATGATTTCAAGGCAACCAACAGATTTTCTTTCTCAACAGAATCATTTCTGGGACATATTTACTCCAGCTACAGCAGGAAGTGTAAGAATTGCTTGTGGAGAGAGGAATGCTGTGCTTAAGAGAAGCTGCATGCCATGGCTGAGAAGCAAAGAGCTTTTTGCTCTGCAAATTCACCTGACCAGCAGCTTCCCCCTCCTCTTCTGATAAATCACTGGCAACTCTTCCCAAATCATCATGCAGCCCTGCAGCCTTATTTGGACTCAAACCCACAGGAATGCTGAGTTGCATACCTAAGACTGCCAGTACTCACTACTGTTAGTATTTCCTCTTTTTTTTATTTTTTTTTTAGAGAAAATAATGGAATCTTTAAAGCCAACACCCACCTGCCAGTGGATAATAATCAAAGACTGAAGGGAGAACAAAACAGCAACAGTGCCCATCTCCTATAGGACAACTTGGGGCTTATATCATGGCTAGATCACCAAAGTGACAAACCTCATGTCCAATCCCAGGGAAACCCCTCACTCCCAGCGCTCAGGGAATAAGAGGAATACATGATAGCAGAAGAGCCAACAAGTGGAACTAGTCACAAGTTACTTTCCTTACTCCCTCAGTTCTTCCTGATAAGTGGAAATATCACTGGAAACTCTCTTCTTTCAGAAAAAAATCCCTGAGACAGAAGAATTAAATAGTTTCACTCTAGTTAAAAACATTTATACAAGATGAGTGACAACTGAATCAAAGAACGTCTCGTACACAGAGTCATTAGGGAAGTTCACTGCAGAAGAGAAATCAGCAACTTCCAGGCTATTTCCAGAGCTTCTTGTTGTGTGAACTGGAAGATAAAGTCTCTCTTTCCCTGCACCACCCATGTCATTTTCCATGGTGGTGGGGCTGAACACAGGAAACAAGTGATATGCTGTGTTGTGAGGTGATGTGTCCCAGCATCCACTCTCCCAGAACCAGGAGGCTGTGGGTGGCGGAGTTCTGGGTCATCTTGGCAAAGACAACAACTCAACAGGAGAACAAGAGGGGAAGAGAAAAACCAAAAATCTTCTGATGTTAAAAAAATTGCTTCCAGCCAAAGGCAGTGTTATCCAGCTCAGGACATGGGTCCTGCATCCACACCAGGTACCATAGGCAGCTCCGGCAGCTTGAGGGACCCTGGCTCACTGCAGCTCCTTGCTGTGGAAAACCAGGCTGACAGGAGACAATGCCAGCTGGAACAGGGAGGTTACCATTGATATTTTGGGACACTGGGCTTCACAGAAAGAGTTCTCAGAATACATCAAGTCCCTTGATCTTTCACACATGCCAATGAGAAGGTGTGACAGGTTCCAGGCCTCATCCTGCCTTACCTCTTCTGAAAAAACCTCATTTGAGTCAGAATGAGTCACTGTGCCTCTGTGCAATCACTTGTTAAAAAAGAAAAAATATAATGGACTGCTCTATGTTGAAATAAAACATCGTTCATTATTTTCGTATTCTGAGGAAACAGAATAAAAAGCTCCAACTAGCAATAGAATATAAACACTGGAATAACACCACAGAGGTGAAGAGCAGGTTGTACAACCCAACAGAGCTTCTTCTACCAACACTTGCCAGACTGGTGGGCTCCAGCTCTGTTTTGGAGACAGCCTGGAACCCACATGCAGGACCAGACTAAGGACAGGCCTAAGGAGATCATCTCACCCAAGAAAATCCTCTCAAATCCTTGTATCATACAACAGTAGGCCTAAAGAATCTAAAGGATGGGTCCTAACTTCCCCCTATCCCTGATTAGCAGCTGTAATTTCAAGTGGCAAGAGCATGAGGTGGATTTAACTGAGCAGAGCATGGCAGAAAGGGGCAGCTCCAGCAGATCCTCCAGAGACAAGCAGAATTAACTCAACAGCCTGTTTGCTACTACTGTCTTTAAGACTGGTGGTTAGCAGAAACAGAGTGATGAACCAGAGAGCAAGTCATCAAGAAATATCATCAAAAACCACTTTTCATCAGAGCAACCACAAAATGGTATTTGAATATGATTTCACCTATAGGCTTCTAGTCAAACCTCACAGAAAAATAAAACCACAGATTTTGCTCCTTATTGTTGAAGGAGGCAGAAAGCTGCTCATATAATTCTCATAAGGCCTGGGTCAGCTCAGCTTTACCACTGCAGAGAAAGGAAGAACTGGACAGAGACCTGCACAGAAGAAACTTCTTGGACAAAAAGACAATAAAGAAGAACAAGGATCCTAACAGCAATACAACTTCTCATGGGAAACTTGAGAAAGAGGAGAGGCAGATGAGAACAGAGGGCTGTCTAGTTCACAGGAAGCAGCCTACAGTTTGTCTGGAAACATTTACAAGAGGAAGCAATTAGAAAAACAAACAAGCAGTTGAGATCCCAAAAGAACGTGATAAGCTTATCACAGAAGCCTCATCAACCATGCCAGATCAAATCCACAAGGGTGGAAGGGATCAGGACAGAGCTGTGGTTCCTCCTGGAGCAAGGGTCAGAGAGAAGAGCTCATTTGGAAATGCCCCTTGAGCAGGAGAGAGAGAGCGAGCCATCAGGGACACACTGAGAGCCTGCAGCACAGGCCTGGTGCTCTCTGTCCTCCTGTTCCTGCCAGAGCTGCCAGAAAAGAAGCACACACATGACCAGGAGGGGATGAGACAGAGGAGGCAACAGATGGAACTGGAGCCTGACCTTCTGAGGCAAAGTTTGAGCACAAGAACTTCGCTCACTTTGCATGGACTGAGCCCCACAGAGCACACTCAGGGCAATCATTCTGCTCCTGACCACTGAAAACACTTGCTCTGATTGTCCTGCAGGGATAGGTAGAGAGAATACTGGCAACATGAGGAAGGGACATCACAGCCAGAGTTCCCAATACAAGCAAGATTCACACACATTTGTCCTGCACTCAGAGCAGGGCCCTGGTGCCACAACCCAACACTGTTGGCTTCTGGTTGGATCAGGCAACTTCCAGCAGGGCTGAGGAGGACTCTGTGACTCAAAAGGCACTACTGTCTCCTCAAAACGAGTGAGAGACTGGAGCCAGGCCAAGCACTGAGGAGAATTCAGACCCTGCTCCCTGGGGAACCCACTTCACAAATGGATGGGGGAAAGGGCAACACAGACTTACAAATATGTCAGTAACAGTGTCTGGATCAGGCTTTGCTGGAAAGGCTTCGTAAGACAAAGACCTCAGAACTCTTGACCCCAGGAAAAAAGGGACGTGAAACATGACTTCAGCCACCCTTTCCAGATGCTGTGCCTGGCTTAGGAACAAATAGCCCGGGCAAGTAAAACTAGACTACAAAAAACAAGCAAGAAATCTTGTCTGTGGAGCTTCCCAGCAACATCACCATCTCTGATTCCTCACATTTCTCATTAGCTCACATCTCAGGAAGGCAAAACCCTAGATGTTTCCAGGCACCCAGAAGGAAGAGAGAAGCACATTCCCTCCATGCTGTGCATGCACAGCTGAGGAGTAGCAGAAGCAAACAAGCCCAACTTCAATGTTTGGGAAAAATGTCATCAGAATATGACCAAATTTGGGTTACAGGACAAGATCATAACTGATCCTGTGCTCCTCACTTGCTGAGAAACTCAGTTCCCACCCTCTCCCATGTCATCAGCAGAACCGTGTGATGTTCCCAACACAGCCACACCCCACAGTGCAGACATCTCCTCAGGCTGCCCCAGAGGGCTGCATTGTTAAGTAAGCCTGAAACCATGGCTCTTACTCACTTGCCTTTGCAATGCATTTGTGTCTATTAGTGCTCCACTATTCACGTGAGAAGCAAAACCTCCGGGCCTGCTGATGTCTTAGCGAGGAACTTTTGTCTTTCCCATTGACAGTTGGGGTCTTTCAGCTTTCTTTGTAAAGTTCCAGAATACATCTATACAGAATGATCTCTCTGTATATATATCTGACAACTACATTCAAATTCCATGATGCAAAGCTGTTCTCCACTTTGACCAGCTCCACGAGGAGCCGTGTGCCTGCTCTCAGTTCTCTGCAGAACACATGCCTCAGCCACATTCATTTCCACATGACTGTGACACACCTGCTGCTTGCCCCCCCCCACAAAAAAAAAAATTGTGCCTTGATAGCTGCTTTAGCTCGAGTAGTGCATTTCCAAATCAATGGCTTTATTGTTCAGGAGGCACTTGGTGCCTAATGAACTAACTAAACATTGATCACAGCTTTCATCGGAATTTCTGCCGGTCTTGAAATCTGTGTGGAGTGGGATCAGCACCCTCTGGAGCGCAGGCATGATGAAATTGTCCTCTAGTGGGAAAGCACCAATGGCATCCACAGCCAGTGTGCAGAGGAGAATTTGGGGGTCCAGAGCATAGCACTGAGCCTCAGGGGCTGGGTGACACAGCAGCCCCAGCCTGTGACACTGTCCCTGTGCCTGGGGCTGCACTCCCAGCACACCAGTGTGACCACAGGTGACACTGCTGCGGGTTTGTTCCTACATTGCCATTCACCAGGGCCTGCAGGGAACATCCTCCTCCTGTCAGCTGGCACCACCTATTAGCTGGGGAGAAATAACTTTGTGAGAGGAAACTGAAAAAAGGCAAAAAAAGATGGGTAAGCATTGGCGGGCAGGCAGCTCAGCATGGTTAAAAGCCTTGCACTCAGAAGGGGCCAGCACCAGGGCTCAGTGCACATCAACAGTGACAGCTGGAGCCCTAGAGATGGAGAAGTGTCCCCAGGGCCCCATCCAGAGAGATGCCATCACGCTGTACCAAAGAGCTGAGCCCTGCCACCTGCACCAGGCAGTCCAGAGCCTTAAAGACATTCAGTGTTTTCCCTTTTCACAGAACTGTGGGGTGAGACATAACCTAAGGCTGGAGGTGTGTGTCCAACACCAGCCCAACACTGTCTTGTAGAGCAGCATCTCATCTACTAGAGGAATTATACAAGTCAGGCTTCAGGAGGCCTGTGTGGAAAGAAAATTAAGTCCAGATAAAATTAAGTCCAGATAACTGTATGGCTCAACAGTAAGAACTTTTATGAGAAGGTGGAAACAGGGATAGAGAAATGACAGCACAGAAACAGATTGTGCAATGGTTATGTCAGCCCTCTGCTTCCAAAGGGGCCTTACCCATCGTTAGTTTTCAGGACAGAAATTTTGGAGTCTGGGGGGATCACACACTGTATTTACAGGGCCACAGTGTCTCTTTCTGCCCAGAAGCATTGTCTGGCTGAACTCATAATGAACTCCCAAATCAACCTTCCTTTGCTCCTGCAGGCACACCTCCAGGAATTCCTACACTCCCCAGAAGTATCCAAACACACACATCCCACTTCTGCCTCAGGCAGGCAGGCTTCTCCCAGAGAAGCATGGTGGTCCTGCTTAGCCCATGGAGGAGGTGTGCTCAGTTTACAGAAGCCTTTCCATTAACAAGACCTCACACAAGGCACCTGCCATGGTTTACTCCTCTGGGAAACTGGGTCATGAGCTGCAGTGCCCTCACTGGTGTGACCTTCTGAGACTCCCAGCCAAAGGTTAATCAATTAGTCCTTCTCCAATCATCCCACCCAGCCTCTGCTACAGCCACAAACTATTTAAGCTGCCACAGGCTTGGAATCCTTGTTTTTACCACTCAGACGATCACAAGGTTCATCCACATCTCTCCAGCAACTTCTGCTGTCCAACAATACTCAGTAAAGCCCATTTCAACTAGACCATTTCCAAACAACAGAGCAGTCAGAGGGGTGGAATAAGTGCAAGGCTGAAAATTTGGTTTCATTTGGATAATCCAAGATTGCAGCACTACCTCCTCTCCCTTTGTGCAGGGATACATGGAGAAATGAGAGAGTATTTTTTGGCAAAAAGACTCAGCCCAGTAAAGTTCCTGCTGCCCTTAGGGTGTAGTTAAGCTCCAAACCTCACATTTAAATGTGACCACAACAATGTCACACCATTCCTCCCAGCCCCTTCTTCCTGTGAAGTGGGAGGAGAGCTCAGGGCCCTGTGTTCCTCCATCCCTTGGGCTTCTCTCCCTGGACCAGAACAACAACAGGGCAGCATTTAGCTGACCCTCCACACTTGAACAATAATCCTAGCTTGGACTCTGCTTCTCATTTCTACCCCACAGGATCTGAGGGCTCTGGCCCAGACACCACAGAGACACAGATTTGCAGCTCCCCTGCAGGGCCACCTCCTTACAAAGGTCTGTTCACACAGCATTAGGTTATAAAAAGCCACCACAGCTCTTTCCCATAAACAAACCATGGGATCTAGCATCCTGAACAGCATTCCTCCTTTCCTCCAACAGCCTGGGCTCAGCTGTGAGTGTGCTGAACCTCTTACAAATGATCTCCTTCTTGAGCTGAAATGGTCACTGAATGGAATTACCTCCAGCAGGACTGGTTTCCCACTGACTGAACCTTGCAGTTGAATTCCTCAGTCTAACTCATTGCTTATTTGTTTTTCCTCACAAGCTTATACACATCTGCTCCTGTCTGCTTTTAGACACATCTGCAGCTTGTACCACTAGATCCTCCATGCTGATAGCAGGGCACAGCCTGTTAGCATTAATCTTAGAACTGAAAATGCTCAGCACTGGCCAGGACAAGTTCTCAGTGTTTGACTCCAGAGCTCCCACTCACCCACTCGAGCAGGCCACCAAATTAACAAATATTTGCAAAGTGGAGTCACTTCAGCAGGCATTTTTAGGCTATTTGCTATTCCAGGATAGGATCATTCTGTACCACACATCTGGTGGCTTCCTTTGATCCTGTGACAGCCCTTTGGGAGCAACCTGGAATTGTCCTCCAAATTAATTCAGAACCTGACAGGATCAAATTACACAAGACAGTTCAAGTATTCAGATCTAAGAGGTTTTTCCTCAGGCCTTTGGCTGCAGCTGTAGAAGTGGCCATTTTATAGAGTGACACCACATGGTCAGCAGCCCTTTCTTCTTTGAGCACTGATTTTTGCAATGGCTGTAACCAGCTGTTCTTCAGGGCTAGCAAAGGAGAGCCCCAAGGTCTATACAAGCACTTCCCTGCTCCTTGTGTGCTCCTGAGAGTGGCTTCTGCTCTCCAGTATTAGGGCTAAAGATTGGATACAAAACACAAAAAATTCTGCAAATGAATAGGTCTTGCAAAAAGGGAGGGAGATGTGCAAGCAAGCCTTCACTTTTCCCTCAGCTCAGACTTTATCCCTCTACTGTCAACTTCAAAATTACATTGACACCCAACAAGGAGAGCTTTGTCCCAGACTTTGTCTCCACATTTGTGATTTTAGAATGACCTTTAAATTAAGACATCTTAGTGCCTACTCCTACATACCCTTCGAATTTAATTGCAGAAATATTTGCCTGATCCACAGGGGACCGGTGTGCTTTGCAATATGAGGATTTCAGAATGAAGAGGGTGTCCTTCCTCCAACAATGACGACAGACCCATCTGACATATTAATTGTTACTAGAGATTTGCTCAGCCCAGGTGACAGCTGTTTGTCTCAAAACATGACTTAGAAGTGCTCAACTGAAATACATGTCGAGTTATAAACCAGACTAAACCTATTTACTGCATTGACTTGAAGAGGTAAGGTGTTACTGGCACTTCTCAGATGCCCTGGCTGAGCTCCTGCCAACTCCACTGCTTCCCTCAACAGGTCTGCATTTCCCCTCCTTCCTCAAAGGCAACATTTGTCAAGGGGCCTGGGACATCAGAGGTGCTTGGGAGAATTAACCAAGTGAGTGCTGCACGAGGAGTAACTAGACCAATGTCCTGGGGTGACTTTATGATGCTTGTAAACCACACAGGTTTCACTGTGACTCCAGCACCAGCTCAGCTCAAAGTCATTTTGAAACTGCCCTATACCACAGTGGGAAACTCCTCAGGGCTGGCAGAGCAGCCTGGCCTATTTGAGCAGATATTGCTTGTATCTTAAAGTCCAACTGGGAATCACCACTGCCTGTCAATATTGCCTTTCTCTCTTAGCTTTCTCCATGTAACAGAGCATAAATGTCATGACAGGGAGATTGGGTGTGGGGTTCAGCCAGGCACAGTGAAACTCAGATGCACAAAAGCAAACACTGTCATGGTTCTGAGAGCTTTTCCTGAAAGCACAGCAGGGAAAGCTGAAGGAGAGGCTACCCAGGGGGCCAAAATCTCCATCAGGTTCTCTGTCCAGGATGGACACAGCACACTGAAAACACTGATAGGAAGATATTTGCTTTTAAAGGGGGAGTCCTTGGTCTGCCCTGGCATTTTCATCACACTGTGGTGGCTGGGCAGATAGGAGGACTGTAAACTACAATAAAATGTGCTTATAAACCCTCTTTTATTCAGGATTTGGTCAACTGCAAACCAACCATTTTGCCTGTTGAACATCACACCAGAGCAAGGATTTCCCCCCCCCTTCTCTCTGCCCTGTGGCAGAAGAAGGTGACAGATGAGGACATCTTTTCACCTTTCCTTTTAGGCAAAGGGCAGAAACAAAGAGAAGTGCTGGCACCAGCAGTAAGGCACAGGTTCCATGTCACCAATGCCAGTTTGTAGGAAGAGACAGCAGCAGGTCAAACACAGGGAGGCATCAGAACAAAAGCAGCAAGTTACAAGGACAGCAGTGTTTGACTCAGAGCTTCTGTCACACAAATGACAGGAAATGCGTGCACTGACCAAGGAAAGAGTGGGAGAAGTAGGAGGAAGCAATAACTTGGAATGAAAAAAATCAGAAGTCAAGATAACTCCTACACAAAAGTGGTTTGTGTCAAGCAAAAGTGAGGTTTTAAAGAGGGTGTTGTAAACCATGAGGCTGTAGGAATAAGGTAAGTGAAGATAAAAAATCATTTTGCTCTTCCCATTAAGAGATTGTCTCCTTTTCAAGAAGGGCAATAGGAGGAAGGCAGTTTTTTCATGGGGGCCTTGGGGTTGGTTTCAAGAATAAGCATTTGCTCATTTAGAGCTCTGCAAACCTCAGGCAGTATCACAGTGTGACTCTCAGGTGGAGAGCTTTGCTAGTTCACAGAACTGGGACAGATCCTGGCTGGGAGGAGAGAGGTTCAGTAATGGGAGTTTCCAAGTGTAGGGGGATTTTCTTTTTTTCCTCTTCTGAGAATATATCTTGAAGAGAAAGAGCTGTGGCAAGGATGGAAGGACTCCCTCTCCTCAACCATACTAACCACATGTGACAACATGCAATTAACAGCTCATCAACGGAGAGGTGGAGCTGTCAACCTGCTCAAAGCATTCCCTTGCTTTCAAAGAAGTGGAAGGAAGGTCAGCCATTTTTCACCTGATACAGGAAGGGCAGGAAGAGTAGATGCATCCCTGTCTCCTCCCTCTCCCTCACAGGGACCTACCAGAAGTAAGAACATCCCAGATGGAAAAGCTTGGTAGCACCAGTAATCATGAAGCTTTGCCTGAAACCTAAAGCCACAAATAATCTCATGCTCTGCAGTCATGTGAGACATGTCAGGTTCATCAGAGAAAAAAAGAATGACCACTCTGCAGGTCATAAAATAAAACCAAATTGTTCAGGGAGGGGAAGGATTGGTTATAAAACAACAGGTTCCCATATGGATTATGTGCCAGCAGCCAAGAGTCCATGCAGATTTACAGTGCAGCAGCCACATATCCAGCTTCAAAGCAAACCATCAGACAAGGTGCAAGCACCACTGGCCTCTCAATCTCTGTAGAAGTTCCCCAGTTTTCTGGGATTTCCCTTGGAATCACCCTTGGCTACAGCAAATACTCTCACAGCATTTTCCAAAGTCATCAGCACATATGAATATTTCAATTTCCACTTGTCTCTGCTGGTGAAACCACAGCAAAGTTGATTTTCTAAAAGTCTACCACTCAGCACTCAGTGAGCTCCATCTCAAGTGCTCTCACCTGGGCACCCATCATCAGGAATAGCTAAAAAGCCCTTCCTCTACCACTGCCATGAAGATGAGGTAAAGAGCACAGGCCCAGCAAAACCAAGCATGAGAAGGACAGCCCCAAACACTCCCGAAATTCAGAGGCAACTTTTGCACATTTGCAGTTAAGGAGAGACTTAGCTGTCTTGCTAAACTTGTGTGTTATCCAATGCAACAAGAAATGTGCCCCCAAATTTTCATTATTGTGTCTTAGTCTTGTGTTCTGCTTCACACAGCCAGAATTTCTTTCCTGTTCACTACTGGTTTCATCTCATTTGAATGCAAATAATGATACCAGCAGTAAGAAGCAAAAATACCATGTTCTTTCCATCCCTCTGCAAGATGAAAAAATACAGAGAAGAAGTGAAATTCCTTTGCTTGGCACGGGCAGGCAGTCATAGAAAGCCAGAAAATCACCACTGCACCTCTTCCAGAGCTGTGCCTGCGGGCCCTGAACCTCAGGGCACTCCAACCAACCCCAAAGACAAAAGTACAGCTTCCAAACAAAGGGAGCTTGCCAGGAAAACTCACTCATGCCAGAATAAACCACAGGCCCTCACTGTGGTTCCCCCAGTCCAGCTCCACAGTGAATTCTTTCTGCCTCAGGTTCACCACCACCAGAGTCCCCTGGTGTCTCCAGGGACTATACTGTAAATGTCAAGCAGGCAGTAAAACACTCATATTCCTCTTACCAGGCTGCCCCAAAGTTCCCAGCTGACCTGTTAATAGTCACCAGCAATGAAGACTTTAACACCAGGACAACAGCAAAAAGCAGTCTCCCTGCAGAACAACTCAGCACCTTCCCTAAGGTTTCCTTCCCTTTTCTCTTTGGCCATTTGTGGTGGCCAGTGATGAAAATGATAACCTGGGGTAGATCAGCCATGTGCTTGATTCACCCCAGAGAGAAACCTTGATACACACAGAGAGCTTTCTTCAACTGCTTCCTCTGCTCTCACGATGAAATAATTGCCAAAATATTTCCCACTGCCTTTTCATCTTCCAGCCAATGATCTATAAATGCATTACAAGGTTTTTAATGAGCCCCACAAGGCTTGTCCAGTAGAATAAACAGATTTTAGCCCCCAGAAACTGAAAGAGAGGGAAAAATTACTTAGACCAGACCTACTGGCAAAACTACAGGGAAACAGGCAACAAGCACAGCTTCATTTATTTTAAATCAGCAGCTTAAGATCCTCAGACTACCGGGCAGCACACAGTGCATCTCTCATGGGCATGCCTACCTGTAAATAAATGGGTGGGTGACAGTGACCTCCTTAGACTACAACAAAACCTGAAGTGGGGAGAAGTGAAATATCTCCCTGGTTGCAGTACTTGAAAGCCTTTTGTCACTGCTGACACTGCCAGGTGATGCTGTTCCCCCAAAAGTCTGCAGGACCAAGGAAAGCTTTGCACTGCCAGGCTGGTCATGCTGATGCAGAGCTGATGCAGCTGCACTGGTTCTGCTGCTGAATCACAGCAGTCCCACATCACAGCAGGAGAAATCCCCCCTGCTGGAGTGGGATACAAGAATCTGCCACAGAGGCAGCTGAAGGGTGCATAGGACTGGGGGTATAAAAGGGGATTTCACACAGCCCTGAAGAAGAAAGTTCAGTAAGCGAACAATTCGGTTAGAAAGATTACCCTGGCAAAGGTCAAACATCACTACTCATGTATTTTTCTCCACTCCTTTCCTACATCCCTGTCCCTTTTTCCTCCACCCCCACTTCATTGTTCTCCCATGTAACACCTCAGCTACCACAAGTCTAGCCTAAGAGGCAGATTAAAAGCCATGTTTGATGCAATCTGCATTAGTAGATGGCAGTGGCAGATTCGGTGTCAAATTTGGCAGCTGCTAAAAACTGAAGGAAGTACTGGTCCAAGATATAAGGATGCCTAAAAATAATGCCAAAATAAGAAGCAAAAATAAAAGAAGGTGGTAGTTCTAAGTTGAGGAGTTTGTAGTTTAGATAACGGATTGCTACAGAAAAGAATTAGAACAATTTCTGTTTCAGTGTGTTAGGTTTGCCGATTTGGACAGGAGAAGCAGCTCTCACCTTGCTTGGATCAAAGTTTGCTCAGTGTCACAGGGCAATGGAGACTCCCTGTCAATTGTAGCTGCCACTAAGCTGCTCCTCAATTTATCAAACTTGTTTGTTCTTGACTGTATGTGCTATGCCCCACAGCTATAAGGCAATAAAGAAGGACGAGGATAAAAACTGACCATGGAGAAGAGGCAAGAGTCTGCTGGAGTGGTATTGGACACAGAACTTTTAAATGATATCTTTCCTCAGGCCACATTAAAACTGAGTGCTGTGGTCACTGCTGAAAAGCATGGAACAGCTGCTGTTAACAGTTCTGTTCACATCTCACCAGCTTTGATAGCAGCTTCTGGGAAACCCTTGTGCTGGTCCAGGGAACCACAAACAGTGTGGCAAAAGCAGGGAATTCTGCAATGCAAGCCCTCAGTATTCAGCACTCACTCAGCCAGATGTATCATCTGTCCACGAATGGCTTGGCAGGCTCCCCACACACCACAGTGGGTGATCCATGAAAACCCCGCTCACAACATTTGTAGGAATTTGAACTCTTTCTCCTAAACACTGACTGCTAAATCAGAAGGAAGCCTGCCCTTTCCTGGGTGCCCTGCTTGCTGTGGCTTCATCTTGAGAGTCACTCATCAATCAGCTCACAAGGAAACACAGGACAACACAGACTCCACTCCAGGCAGGTGAGAGAAGATTTACCCCATAACTGAGCCCCAAGAGAACACGGAGAATTGTCTTCTCGCTTCAGGGAGGAGAAAGGACCTGGTTTTCAGAATGACTGGAGATCGTGTTCAGGCTGCCAGCATGCTCCTTGCCAAGCACAAACCACAGCACTTAAAATCCTTGTGGTGAGGAATTCAAACAAGCAAGAGCTGCTCTGGTAGTGTGCTGAGTGAGTGGCATCTGAAATGTGCACAAAAGAAACAAGAGGCGGGGCTGGAAAATGTGGTTCCCCAAACCACTGAGGCTGGAAAATGTGCTTGCTCAAGTGTGTCATTCGAAGAAATCTTTTCATTTATCATCAGGGGAATGTAAAGACATTACCTGGAATGATGTTATCTCAGTTAACTTTGCATAACCAGACTGGTTAATTGTTTCATTAGGCAGTGGTTTTATGGCAAAATTAAAGCTTTTCCTCTAGAAAAATATCTTAAATCACAACAAAGGTCATTTCTAGGTTACTTGGCTCTGTTATTACCTGATAAATAAAACTATGTCTCCCTATAAATAACAATATTTTATATTATTTATAATATAACTTATATTATATTAGAAACAATATAATTTCTACATAATTTATATTATTATAGTATAATAATATAAGATACATTTTAACATTAATTTTATATTATATTATATTATATTATTATGTTTTATATTACTCATAATATATTTTATATAATAAATAAAACAAAATTTAGTTTTATTTATTATTATAGAAACATTATTTATATTTTAAACATAATAATTTAAAATAATAATATATCATTATAATATATCTTATATAATATATATATTATAAATAAATCTCTCTAACAAAACAATGTCTCCCAATTCTTCTTCAAACCTTTTCTTTGTTAGATATTTTGGTACTTAAGCTACAAAATTTATCTTTTAGAGAATGACAAAAGTTAAAAGTCTGCATATGGGAAAGCCTGGAAAAATTGGGAAAAGTTCATCTCACTGAGACCACATTCTTTGGTGCTTTGCTAAACAAATGCAACCTGGATATTTTCCTTTCCCCCCGCACCCACTGTAATTCTCTGTCCAAACCCGGTGTCAAAAGAGCATAAAGCCATAAAGGAGAGCACTATTTGTGGCCTCCTAATACTTTTCAAAAATCACCACTTATTACCTATTTTCCCCTCCATCATGGTGAATACGTAGGTTCACTGATTTCATCCCAAAATGAATCCTCCTCCTTAGAGCTATGACTCCAAGTACATGCTGGGAGCTTTAAAATGTGAGAGAAACCTATTCCCATAAACAAATCATCGAAAAAGCTACATCAAAAGCAGCTAAAATGGTTCACATATGATGGGGCAGGTTTGTTTCCAACTATTTAAAAATTTCTATTGATCAGTCCAGAAGGGATGAAAGAACTTTCATTTGTTTGTTGACAAAAGACGAACAGGAAGTCAAAACCCACAAAACTTTTTGATTTACGGAGAGCTCAGTTCTGTGGGCAATGTTTTTTTTATTTAATCCAAAGTAAACAATTCACGTCTGCTTTATTAAAATATTCTCGTCCCTGAGATCTTATCATAAGAAAGCCATTACCAAATATTTGGGTTTATATTTAGAATTCAACATATTTAGAAGATGATACTTGCAAAAACCCCTGGTATCCAAAATATTGCAACATAGTTCTGCAACAATTTCCAAACACATCACAGCCAACATCCTTTGTCTAAGATACAACAAGCAGCATTAATCACAAATGATCAAAATGAGCAGTGATCATCACCATCGTTTCCAAATCAATTTAAAACAATTCTTATCAGCCCTAGACCGGAGAAAATTCCATGGCTGTTGTGGGTGTCAGGGATTCTCAGCCTCTAAATGTGGTGAAGTGGGATCATGTCCTAAAGCTCAACAGGAACTATTTTCCCTTGTCCAGGCTAACTTGCAAAGCAATTTTTAATTCTTTACAGAAGGCATCTGGAATAAGAGAAGCTTCCCATGAATGCAGAGCCTTTGGACAGGGGTTGCTGCCTTCTGAGTGGAAAAGGACTCGGGGGAAAAAGGGGAAAATGTGAATAAATGGCAGAGAAGATGCTGCATCTGCAGGCATCAAGGGACAGCCAGAGGAATGGGCAAGCCCAGAATTACCAAACACAAGTAGGGAAAGGAGATTGCTTGGTGTCACTCAAATGCAAAGAGGGAACTTCCACCAAGGATGCTCCCGTTTGTCAAAACTTCTCATTCAAGTGGCAGTGCTTTGCAAAGATTGAAGCAGCACAGGCTGAGCACTAGCCCAAGATGAAAAGCTCCTCATCCCTCAGCTGGGGGAACCCTCATCTGCTGGGCAGAAGGAAGCACAGAGGATGTGAAAATCCAGAGTTAGAAGTAGGAAGACAGCTGGACACTGCCCATCTAAGCCAGCTCCAAAAATCCTCCTTTCTTTGGCATTCAGATGAGGAAGAGCCTCATTTCAGAACCATGATCCTTATTTAGAAACCCTACTGCTTTGCTAATAAACTGGATAAAATAACACAAGACAGAGGGACTATTCTTGCCACTAGAATATGTTTCTTACAAGGTTATATTTTTTAAAAAATAAGAAAGACGTAAGCAGTTAGTTCCACTTACAAAGTGAACAAAAATAAAACCACATGGGAAACTATTAGCAATACAAGATTCAGGAAATACCTGAACTAAGCTTGCCTTTGTCCCTTCAGATTGGCTTCCCTTCACACACTCATGGTATAACTTCCAATTCCCCCTAAAAATAGTGTTCTTCCTTAAGCATCAGCACACAGAGAACAGGCAAAAGTTCATTTGCTGAGTGTTAGTTGTCATTTGTGACCTCCTCATTGTCCAATACACAACACCCTGCTCTTGTTTAAAACCATTGACAACTTCCACTGATTTAAGACTATTTAAAACTTCCACTGAAAAGGAGTAATGACTCCTCAGAGAACTTGCTATAATTGAAAACAAGAGCAGAGAACTTTGCAAGCACTGTGAGCTGTGCACAGATGTAAGAGCAGGGAAGGACAGGCCAGCCTGGAGACAGACAGAGCAGGTGTGGCACAGCACTGACACGGGTGCCTCATCCAAAAAGAGCCAGAGCAGGATTTTCTGGGAAAGTTCTGACAGGAACAAGGATCAGGCTGCAGGCAGCTCCTGCCCAGCACAAAAAGGTGGGCCCCACCATGCAGACCTCAAGGCAACACAACTCCAAACAACCCTGTCACAAAGCAAGAGTTCAGGAACCCCCTGGCTGCAATCCCATCCCACAGCTCTCTCCCCATTTAGCCTTTGGACAGGTCTGCTTTGGCCCCTGCTATCCATAAAATCCAGATAAATCTGGACACAACCTGTTTGATCTCGGTTCCCTGGGAAAGTTCTGCCTCAGGACAACTCACAGCATTGATTTTCAGCATAAACAGTTAAGATGGTCCAGGTTTTAAAAAACTGAAAACAGAAGTTTTCCAGGCTGAGCCCTCAGCTGTTTCATTGAAAAGAAACCATTTACACCTCTTTCCAAGAAGTCAAACCAGTGGGAAAGAACATCATTCCTAGTTTTACAAAGAATTAACTCAAAACAAGTGAGGATGGACACACCTCAAATTTGAAGCAGCTCTCTTGCACAGTGAAATGCTTTCCTCCTCCAAGTTTCCCTCAGAGTCTGACAAAGACACACAGTTTAGTTCTGCCTCAACAATTTGACATGGAATCAGCTGAGGATTTCTAAAATGCAGTCATCTGTTGCTGTGGGGACAAAGCTATTTCTTCTCATCCTCTATCTTACAGCAAACACTATTTCTCAAAAGCAACCCAGTATGGGAAGCAGGAGGTGTCAGAGATCACATTATTCATTCCCCATTGCTGCTAATTCCAAAGGACGTTCCAAAGTCCTGATGAAGCCTTGCACCCTTCCCTTGCTGTTACACAGACATCAAAGCATACAAAAAAATGAGGTCAGGTAGTTCTGTTTGCTCTGATTAAGAAAATTGATGTTCTTCATTAATTAATCTGATTGCCTGAGTAGTTTGTATCTGAACTTTGGTGCCCATACAAGAGGATACCTACAAAGATGCTGCTGCTGCTACTGACTTCCCACCTTTTAGGGCCCAATGATTCCCTCTTGGCAGTGTTAGGGCAGCAGCTGCACTCCATCTCAAGGGTCTTTCCCAACCTAAATGATTTTATGATCCCAAGAGCATCAGCTGCCCTGAGGATTGACCACTGAAAGCCTTTAGGGGCAAGTTAGCACTGCTTTCATTCCAGGTAAGCATCACCCAGGGTAGTCTTTAGAGCCTAAAGAACGCTCAGGGATTTTAATTATCATCCCAAAGGCAGAAAACATTTATCAATCATGACAAAAGTTAAACCACATTTCTGCAGATTGAAAGCCAGTGAAGGCAAATGGAGCTTTATCAAAATCAAGCCTCAAATAGTTCCTGTACAACAAAACCATCTTGGCCTAGAAAACCAAGGCTCCCACCTGCAGAAACATTCTTTAATGATTCTGGCACACTGAATTCAGCCAGGGTGCTTAGTCCCTGAAAAAATGAAGAATTACTTCAACTTATCACTATGTCCCTAGATGGTAGACATACCATCTTCCTGCTCAGAAGGGCTGACACTCTAAGAGTCTGGCTCTAACCATTCCAAAGCAAAATTCCCATGTTATCCTGAGCTGTGAGCTGTTCTGACAACACACCCAGAGATCACAAATCCTGCTGTTCATCCTCAGAGCCTCCAACCAGCACATTCCTCCTTCCATTAAAGGCAGGCAAAGGTTTTGTGTTTCCCTATCAGCTGTGGACCAGAGTCAGTGTGGACCAGCCAGGTGATGTAGAGATGGCTCATGGAGAAGCTTTCAGCCACCCAGACTTTGTCAGGATCCAAGGAACTGGATCCTGACAGGATCCAGGTTTTGTGTTTCCCTATCAGCTGTGGACCAGAGTCAGTGTGGACCAGCCAGGTGATGTAGAGATGGCTCATGGAGAAGCTTTCAGCCACCCTGACTTTGTCAGGATCCAAGGAACTGGACAGTATTTATAAAAACATATCCCTCACAGGGTCTCTTCCACTTCCCCCCAGGTAAATGCAGGTTTTGGCCTGGAAAAATTCTCTCAGGGAACGCTTTTCTTCAAGAAAAACATAAAATGCTCCATTTTCCCTAGAAAAATCACCAATTTTTTTTTTCGCCTCATAAATTTTTTTTTATTATTCTAGAAGCATCAAATGACACTTCTGTTTAGGCTTTCCAAAAGAGAAAAGTAACAGTTTCTTGAAGTGCTTTTATTCTAGCCCAATTTTCCGTCCAGATCCATCAGCTTGAGAGTCCTGGATGAAACAGCAGGGCTGTCATCCAAGAGTTTTACTTGGTTCATATTTAAGAGCAGACCAACGCTCCCACAAGGCCCCACAGCCTCCCCTCCAGTAGCACTGGCCGAGATTACCAGGCATTTCTCCGAAATGCAAATTCTCCCCCACACCACATTCCCTGGAGCAAATGATGAGAAAAGGCTGCAGCTGGGAGATAACAGCATGATGACATTTTTCTTGAGGAAAGGCAATTTTCAAGTAACTGTTGATATCCCACTTCCACAAATGGTTCTGAGCTTGTTGACTCTCGGTGCAGGACAGAAATGGGTATCTTTAAACATCCACATTTGCCATGGGAAGAGGATAGATTTTATTTTTTTATCAATGAAACCTCTGCAGTAGGTTCTGCTTCTGCAGTGTGATTCTTACCCCTGCTCAGGGACAGACTGCATTCTCTGACAAGCTGGAGGCACCAGCAGGCCCATCCTGTGGGCAAGCACAGAGTTTATCAATCCAATGCCTGTTCTCATTGATGTAGTTATTAAAGAAGACATTAATTTACCTCAGATGAGGAAAACAACAGGAGACCAGAGCATCTCTTTTATTTGAACTGTGCCATCTCACCTGCTTTGCAAGAGGACTGTGCCTTTCTGTGACAAAACTTCTTTGAGATTCAAAAAGTATGAAAATAAAATAGTTCCAAAGTTCTGCTTACACAGACTGTTCTGAAATGCTCCACCAGAAATTCAGGTAGTAAAGGAAAGTACCAAGAGGCATCAGACCTCAGCAGTGGAAGGATGAAACAGGAAGGAAAAGTGTTTCTTTTCAATGCCCACATTTAATAAAAGAGCAGAAAAAGAAGATTTCTGCTCTGTGACAGGCTATTTTTCAATGCTGTCACAGCTGTTCTACAGTTAACCACAACTTCCCTGGTGTCGCGACACGACACAAAGAAACGACTCTCACACACTGAGATGTCCAAGGCAGAAAAGGGGCAGTTTATTTACAGACCTCAACATTTATAGAATTCCAACAGTGACCATGGATTGGAGGAAGAAAATTGTCCTCTCCAACCACATTGGTCAACCCAACAGTCCATCAACAGCCTCCTCCTTATGAGAAGAATGTAAACATGAAAGGACAGTTACAACAACAATAGGTTGTTTATGTGAAAATTCGTGAGAGACTCCATTGCAAAAGGCAAACACAGAAGGCTGAAATAGAACTTTAAAAAAACTTAGAGACAGAGGAGAACAGAAAAAACCCAGACAACACCCTGGAATCTCTAAAGGAGGACCAGAGCAAGCACAGTGATGACAGGGCAGTGTCACACTGCCATCAGATCACACACCTGGATGCAAAGGACACTTGTCCAGGTGCAACACAGCACTCCAAAGTTTCAAGAGAAGTCTGGATGGAAAGGCACAAGGTTAAGTCTGTCACAGGATCTGTGTTTGACTGCCTGATAGCATCAGTAGAAAAGAGAAGAAACGGAAAGCAGACGTGACTCTCAAAGAGCAACATCTGCATGTGCAGCAATAGATTCTTGTAAATATTTGTGCTGGCAGCAGCAGTGAGAAGAACAAACTCACAAGAAATAACTGCTAGCGATGCCTTGGGAAGGCTGACCTGAAACAGAGACTGAACAGAGCTAAGATAATGAAGCAGGTATTTATTGAAATATCTTTAGGACACACCTTGGGCAGGACAAGAGCCTGGCCAGGGCTACACCCAAGGTGGACACAAAATGGTCACAAAATGGACAAACGGTCACGAGGTCTCACATTTCGATCAGTTTTGGTCCATTTGCATATTGGGGTTTGATTGTCCAGTTGCAGCTTCAGGTTGTGAGGTCCCATCCCTCTTGTTCCTCCCTTCAGCCACCCTTGTTTGTGCTGAAAGTTGTCCTTGGTGTGCAGCAGGAACAGGATTTGTTTTGTGTCCCTGCTCTGTGCAGAGCTGAGTGACCCTGAATGTGAGCTCAGAGCTGCACCCTGGGCAGCATAGAACCTAAAAACACGAAAGCTCAGACTCAAGGCATCCTTAGCACCTCTCTCCAGGCAGAAAGAGGCAATGTGTCTGAAACAGAAAATAAAACTGCAAAGATAGAAAGGTAGAGGAGGAGAAGGATCAGGCCACAAGGGGACAACAGGCAGAAGGGCACCAGTTTTGGCTGGCAGCTCTAGAATAGTAACTCCTGACTTAACTTGATCTCAGCCCCACTACTCCTCTCTCCAAGATAAACTTATCAGGGAAGGCGATTTGGTGATTTCAGAGGTGGCTGTTGTAGCCTGTGCACCAGGAAATTGATCCTGAGGTAGGTGAAGCACACTGATCACACATTGATAAGGGCTTAGCCTTGTGTTTACCTCATAAGAGCTTCAAGGCCAATTGAATCTCAGCTCTTTCATTCCTGAGATACTTCTCTCAATGTTTCATTGACTCCAGTGGATGTGTCCCTCACATCAGAGCAAAAAGGAACAATCAGGCTCACCTAGCTTCTCTCAAGAGATCTTATTTTTCCCCTGCCATCCATTTGTTCTCCAATGCACACTGTGCCAACTTGCATTTCCTACTTTAGGCCAGAAATATTTACACCTACTCCTCCCAAAAGCCATTTGGAACATGTGTTTACCCAACAGTCAGAGCAAAAGAATGGCAATCACCATATTAGCAGGATGAGGGACACTCCAGTCTTGAACAATTATACAGAAAATGATCTTGCATATGAGAGCAAGACCAAGAGAAAAATCACTGATCACACAAAAACCTGAGCTGGTTGGCAGCATGCAATCCACATATGTATAAAGGATGAAGATTTCCCAGCTCAATTCCTTAATTCACCCCTTTAAACTCCAGGAGGGAGTGTTTTTACAGCAGAAGTGGGAAGCAGAAGTCATCACACAAGCATCTGAGTCAGCTGTTTTTTTACACAAATGTGGGGGGCAGACTAATACCCAAGTATAAGGTCAAGCCATCAGGAAACCACTAATAAAAGGTCAGATGATTACTGTTATTACTGATTATTATAGATTACTCCTCTGGAGTGAGTCAGCACCCTGCTATATCCTTCCAGAGAGACTTTATTACCACCAACTTTCTTACTTTTAACTTGACAACTGCTTGTTTAGGTGGGAATGCCAGGCAACAAAATGAAGAGCAAAGATGATAAAATAGAAGCCTTTTTCCTCCTATTGCAAATATGCAGTGTAGGGAGGCTGGAAAAGACAAACAACACCCCAGCTGCCCAGATTTCAGTAGCCAGGTGAGATGAACAAGCCAAGTCCTCCCCCTACCCTCTTCAATATTATTGCAAGAATTATTTGTGGGGCAAGAAGCAGATCTGTGCAAGCCATGTCCATCAGTCACATTCAGGGCTCTTGCACAGATTTAGGAGGCAACAGATCTTCTGCTGGCAAAGTCACACGATCCTCTGAAGAGTGTGTGAGGCACCACATCATCCTCCACCCACTGTGTGTGATCATTTGGTTAAAACCTAAGCAGCTTTCCTTCACAACTGTACTTTCCAGCCCTTGCAGATTGGAGATTTCAGCTTGGAATTAAACTTTGCATCTTGCACGGAGCTTTCTTGTCTTCCTCTGCTGCTCCATCCAGCTCTGTGAGAGCCAGAGACCCTGTAATTTGTGAGCAGCTTGTTGGTGGGAAGAACACACCCATTTTCACTATGATTCCACTAATCCACGTGACAAGAATCCACTTTGAGGGTAAAGAACTCCCAGAAACTACCTTCAAACCAGGCAGTGGAGTCAAAGATGGAACACAAGTGAAGGACTGACTGAAGTACTCCAGCTCAGCTTGCAAAACCCCAGCTGGGAATGGCAGATCCAAGCATCTCTCCCTGCACTCTTGTCTCAGTCATCTCTCAGACAGAGCACTCAGCTTCCTGCAGGTCACTCCCCTGGTGGGAAGGGGATTTGCAGGCAGATATTCACTAATGACCACTGTGTATCTTTAAATCCGTGCACAGGATCAGACAGTAAAGGGCAGTTGGGATGAGAAATCTCATTTACCTCATCTAGCAAGTGCTTTAGAAGGAATATCACTGTTAGGATACACCTACATCCTTCCGTGGATCTTCTGAGCTCAAATAGCAAACTATTGTTATGCTTTTCCTAAAAGGAAATTATATCAGGGTCCACGTGCGAGATCCATTGCTTAGTGTTCTACAGCACACTGAGGCAACAAAATCCCCAGGTCAGTCACAGATTCCTGAGACATCACCAGCCCTTTCTTAGGAACCTCACACAACCAAATGTTACTCTCTCCATAAGTCATAAATATATGGAACATTACCAGAACACTGGGAGATAATGCAGGGTCTGAAGGGAAAGCTCACAGGACCAGGGAATATCCACCACACCCAAAAAGGGCAGCTATTATCCCAAAGAGAGGAGGATGTCATGCAAACAGGGGAAATCTGGCTTCTCTTGTGGGTGAAACCACAAAAATCTATGTGAAACTTTTCCTTCCTTCCTCTTCCTCTCATCCTGCCCACACACATCCTATGCAATCCAAGCACGACAGCAACAAACAGAAAACAACTGAGCATTACCAGGGGTCCTCTCAGGAAGAAATCCCTGCAAAACATCAGACCATGATCCATGCCTTTGGATCTCAGGGCTCATGCTCCATGCCATGAAGGCAAAAGGGCAGCAGGTTGGAAGAGTAACTCCTCTTTTTCCCTGGAGTCCTTAGACTGATGAAGCATGTGCAAGACTGTTGGCTTGATTTCTCCCTAACATTTATAGGTAGAGCTTGTGTCACCTTTGCTAAAGTTTCCCTGCTCACAGTACAAAGCACCTGCAGAAGAAAGGAGGTACCAGAATATTGGCATTAAACATCTCCCAAGAAACTAAGACTTCCCTTCAAAGCTGTCCACACAAAGTCACTGACCAGCACAGTGCTCTCAGTTTACACATAAACACACTCATGGCCCTCAGCCAGGACAGCTGGCCTAACCCAACAGCCTCGTTCTGACAGTGCTAAAGAGGGGTTTGCAGAAAGTATAAAAGAAGGTGTGTGTTGGGGAAGATGAAAAAGGAAAGCCTTATAAATATGACTGCTTAGGTTTTGAGAATATGAAACCTGTAAGTGAAATAGAATTGAAAGCAAGTTTCCATGTCTAAAGCCTCAGTTACTGGACAACTGGAAAACAATAGTGTGGCCAGTTGAAGGTAATTAATCCCCTTTTGATTAAACAATGCCCTTCTCCTCACCAAAAATCCAAGGGTCAGAGCAGACCCTACTAGCTTGGTAGGAGGGGTCCAAAGAGTCGTTTTTAGGGTTTAAAATATAACAGAGTATGGTAATGTAATTATTCTTATAGGCTGTATGTAAATGCTATAGGATTTGTATCTTGTATTAAATTGGTTGGTGTAAGTTAGAATATTCAGTAGAGAAGAAGATTTAATGGATTGTAACGAGAACTTCGCTCTCTTACTTCTCTTCAGCTCCTCTCTTACTTCTCTTACTCCTCTTACTTCGCTCTCTTGCTCTTCTCTCTCTCTCTCTCTCTCTGCTCCAAGCTGCAGCTGGCAGCTCCCAGCAGGGCCCTTCACCCAGGCCCTGTGCAATAAACCCCTGCTCCAAGGCCAGCCTTGACTCCAGAGATCTCTCATCACTGTCCACCCCAGTTCCTACAGGTGTGTGCATGCTACAGGACCCTGCTTTATCCATCCCAGCAAGCAAAATTCACTGACTTGCCAAGCTGAGAAATTTCAGTCAGACACAGACCTAGTTTCCACAAATGTAACTCACCCCCGTGACCAGGTACATTTCTGGCCTCAAAAATATCCTGAAACAATTCACTGCACTTGGATGGGGTGTTGTGAAAACCCCACTTCCTTTGGCTCACCTTCAGCTGAACCATTTCACCGTGGTGGTGCCTCTGCACCTGTGTTTCACCCACGATTGCTTGTAGCACATCTCAGTTCTCTGTGGATAAATGCACCTCTCCTCAAAACTGCCCCTTCCTCCTCAAAATTGCCCCTTCCTCAAAACTGCCCCTTTTCTAAACAAAGAACCTTTGTGAGGCTACCTTGCACACAGAATCTCACCACCCTAGCTGTCCACCTCTGCATTTCCTATCCTCCTGCACTACAGTTTCCCAGGCTAGAACTGCCACCAGCATTACAGATGTTTGGGTTTCTATTTCACTTAAAATTACTATTTTTTTTATTTATATGAAGTATGGATTTATATTTCACTTTGCTCCAAATTCTCCCTGTTTGCCTTTTCTGCTCCCACTGAGAGCTGCAGTGAGGTTTTCAGCAGGACATAGGACTCCAGTTGCCTTCCAGACAGGAAAGAACCAACTGCAGTGTCGATTTCTACGTGCCTAAATCAAGCTCTTACCCCCCCACGCACGTTGCTTTGCAGTGATTGGTAATAAACTTCATTTGCCATATTCTCATCCAGTCACATGGATTTTGTGACATCCTCTGGCACCCTCTCTGTTAATGGGCAGACGGATGCAACTGCCTTTGTTTTGCAAATATTTGCAGGGTTTTGTGTTTTGTTACTCATTTCCAAGGAAAGTGTTGTGCTAGGAAAACCCCACATATTTGTTAATAGATAGCAGTGGTGGTAAATACTTTAAATAAGCTAAGCCCTCACAAACTTGTTTCCTAACTTCACTATTACCAAATTCCTTTTCGTTCCTATTTTCACGCAGCCTAAAGAGAAGCCAACAGTATCAATAGCTAATGAATAAACATAATTATAATCCAAACCACAGCCTAGAGCTAACTGTGAAAGATTTCCAACTTCTTCTGAACTGCAAGGATGTGCATGAGAAAAGCTTCCCACTTTTCCCTGGGGTGTGACACCTCTGCTCCCCTAGCCAGATTGCCAGGATTTTAAGCATCACCCTCTGAATGTTACTCCATGTCAAAAAATTAGCCATGAGAACTGCAAAGTTTAATACCCACATGCTCAGGACTCCAAAAAACCAAGACAGGAAAATCTGGCCCAAGGTATAGGCCACCAGCTTCCAACTGCTCCTGGTCAGAGGACTCATCTTCCCTTTCCAGGGGTCTGACAGCAGGTACAGCTTCTTGAGGCCCAGCTGGAAGGAGTCTCCCATATCTGAGAATGGAAATAGCAGGGATGCCTCTCACTCTTTGCAATGCCCCCAGGAGAAACAAGGCCTAACCCTGCCCCAGCTAGAACCTCCTGGCCTTCCAACTTCCTGCATCTCTCCAGTCATTCCCCTGTCAGTGTCCATGAGCTTGTGCTATTAAGGAAGACAAGGAGCAGCATTTTAGGCACTGAGCTCACCCTCCTGCCTGTCCTGTGGTGCCAGTTGTGAGCATCCTTTATCAGCTCCTGTGCCTCTGGGGATCCCTGTTCGTACAAAAGCAGATGTGACACCTGGCTCACTTGTGAAGCTTCCTCTCACAGCTAAGCCACGTGGAGAGGTGCTGACTGCACCAAGTGCTGACTGCAGCCACCATCACTGACTGACAGGCTCCCTCATGCACTCCCAGCAGCTGAACTGTAGTGGTGTGGCCAGCCTGGTGGGGTGGGGGACAGCACCAGCACTGTGTCCCTCATTGATGCCTTAGGACTTCAGCTTTTATATTTTTCAGATCCTGTACTTCTTTAGTGTATTACTCTAAAGCTCCATAGCCTGTTAGTTACTACCTTGCCATTTTATTTTATTCAGACAAAACAATTCCTCTCTGGGCCTGAAACTCAAGGACACCCTTCTGCCTCAGGCCCTGAAAAGTATAAAGAAAAAGTGAGTTGGAGGGGAGCAAACTAGGGGTAAATTTCTTCATTACCTGAAGCTGTAATTGGAGGATTAACCCCTGATATGTAAATGGACCAAACTTATAATTGTCTAAAAAACTCCTGACCATTGTCCATCTTGGGTGTAGCCCCTCTGTGAGGCTTCTGACTGCCCAAAGTGCACCTATTGAAGGCCTTTAATAAATACCCACTTCTACTCTCTTAATCTTGCCTAGGCTCTGTTCTAGGTGGCCACTCCACAGCATCATCATCACCAGCAGACAGGGATCACACAACCCTCACAATGCTGTTGGGGTCTGCTTTTTCACGTGCCAATGCCAGCACTATCCTCCCAAGGTCTCTGCAAATTGTTTGGACTGCAAATGAAAAGTGGAATCAGAAAGACCCAGGGGGGTTTGTCACCCACACAGAAAATATTTCTGCTCTCAGATGCCATGGGAAGAAATCCAAGCAGATAACACCAGCAAGGTGAAGGACTCCGATGTGTTGGAGTCCAGGCATTTATTTCCCCATCAGCAGTGAGTGCAAGGTAGCAAGCTTGGCAAAGTTCATGCATGTGTGTTTAGGATGGGGAACAACTGGCAAGTCCAGAGGCTCAGTAAGCAGCACAGCACTGTTGCACTAGAGCTGATCTGCAGGGTACTGGCAAACTAAAACAACAACAAAACAACTTTCTTAAGGAATTGCACATGGGATGAACATGCAATACCCGAGTTGTTAAAAAAAAAAAAAAAAAAAAAAAAGCATTTCCTTTCCAGCTGAATCAGTTAGGAATTAGTCAGGAAATCCTACAGAGACAGCACCACAATCATCACAGTTATTTTTGGTATCAGCAAGAAATCAAGAGGATTGTAACTGTACAGAAGAAGATTAATGTGTTGCAGAAAGAAGTTAAACCATAAATATTTAAACAAAGGCAATAAATCTGAAGGGAGCTTCCTACTTTAAAAGTAATTTGGCTCATTGGCTGATTTTGATTTAAAGGTGATGTGTGCTGGTTTTGACAAAGCCATCAATGCTTCCCTTGTACTTAATAAGATATTTCAAGACACTGCTTCTGGCTGAGCTCTGCCTGACTGCAGCTCCAGGTGGCCTTGGGGAACAGCAGCATAATCAAGAACCACAGTGGCAGCCACAGCATTTCTGCTGGAAATATTTGTTCTTGCCGCACAGAACATTGAAATCCAACTGCTCCAAGGGTCAAAGGTCCCAATATCCTGAGCCACACCACCACTGCTCTGTGACAGCCCCAATCACAGAGGGGAAGTGCTGCCCACACAGAGCACATGTTTGGGACAGGAAGGTTGCCTCTGAGTGATCTGCAAAAACCCAGAGTTACCAACACAAAAACCTAGGCAACAGGAAAACTGAGGAGTGCTGGAAACCCTGTGAGCAGAGCCAGAAGGATCCCAGCAGCTCCAGCATTGTTCTCTGCTCAGCAGATTTCAGGAGGCAGCCACAGCTGTGCTGTATGGGATGGAGGATCTGCTCCAGAGCCACCCAGGCTGGGCCTGAGCCCAGCTTGAGAGGAGGAAGAGGGATAAAACAGCCTCCTGTTTTATCAAGCACCAGTCTGCCCTTCTGCCAGAGGCAAAGGGCAAGAGCAGCCCCATGGCATTTACGAATAAATACATGTGGGCAAGTAAAGACATATCTATCTCTGTAGACAGAATATTTAATTTACAAACATAGAGTTAGAGATAAATTGAAATAGCAGGTGGAGCTACTCCCCAGCTGGAGGCAGAGCTGCCAGGTCTCACACCCCTCTCAAAGGGTGCATAAGAAAGTGCATCTGTCAGGAGCAACTTTCAGGAAGCAAGTCTTTCCCACAAAATATTCCACAGCCTGGGAAAACAGAGTTAAGCTTTCCCTACACTGACAGGCACTTCATGACTTCACCAACATAAACTGATAAATGGCAGGAATTAACTGAAACGTCATCTCTTACTTGGGCAAGAAGTCAAATCTGCACTCAGAGAGAGGCCAGATCCTCTTCCCATTGTGCAGTGCCCGGAATTCCAGATTGATGCTTCCAGCTTCACCACTTTGAACATCAGTCTGTGTCTCTCACCCACTGCAAACCCAGGCCAGCAGCAGCCCGGGCACATCTCCTGAGCTGTTTCCTCCCAGCAGCAGCAGACACCTTCTTCCAGGAGCAGGAGCACTGGACACAGAGGCAGACTGCAGAAGGAGCACTGGACACAGAGGCAAATGGCAGAAGGAGCACTGGACACAGAGGCAGACTGCAGAAGGAGCACTGGACACAGAGGCAGACGGCAGAAGGAGCACTGGACACAGAGGCAGACGGCAGAAGGAGCACTGGACACAGAGGCAGACTGCAGACGCTTTGAACCACGCTGGAAGAGGTGCCAGCAAAGCCACAGATGGGACCACAAAGAGCTGACTGAGCAAGCTGGCCCTGTCAGTAGTTATTCCTCTGCAGCCAGAGCATGAGAGAGATTAAACCTGTCAAAGCTGCCCATGGTTCTTGTGTGAGGGAAACAAATACCAGTGCACCCCCTGGAATGAATAATTCAAAATAAGCACATGGATTCTCCATGCCAAAGCTGGGGACAAGGGTTGTCAATTTGGGCACAAAAATGACACAAAATTGCAAAGCTGCAGTTGCATTGATTTGCATGGAATGGCAGGGGTAGAGCCTAGAGATGTTTCTCAATCGCCGTTTTTCTCCAAATTCACCCTCACATAGTTGTTTGTGGGAAGGCAAACTTTACTGTCCCTGTCTCCTAGGACACTGAGGGCATCAGATTTGTGTTAGATTTGCTGAGCTCCCAAGCAGCTCCCACAAAAGAGTGAAGGAATTGCTCTTCTCCCAGGAGCAGACACAAAGAGGCACCTGAGCTCAGGGCTGCAGCTCTCAGCACAAGATTGAGGTTAAAATTGCTCCCAGTGCCAAGTCAAGCTAAGTTGGCTGGGAGAGGTTCATCTATCCAAACCCTCAGTACTGCTGGCCCAGAATACCTCCAGAATCAGAATTCCTCAGCTGGAGCTGGCAGTTATTTCCAGATAAATACCCATGTGCATGAGCAAGCGCTGACAGTCTAAGTTGCCTTTCTTTTTGCCAGAAAAGAAAATATAGAAGGCTTACAGTAAATAAAGATGACAGTTTAATTATCTGCTGATAAAGTCCAAGTTTCAGTGTGTTTCTTGGTTTAATATTAAAATCACACCCAGCTCAATCTCTTTATCTGTAATAAGATAGACCACATCATAATATCAAGCCACAAGGAATTTATTAGAGGTGCTGTTTGAGCAGAGACTTAGTTTCATACCATGTAGCATTGCCAATTTATCTGTAATTTGTCACAGTTTGACTGGAAGTTATGAAAAAAGAGCCTCTGCTTTGCTAAGTGAAACCCTGAACAATTCATATTCTGTTGCTAAAGAAAGCTTGACCTGTTTAGACTTTACTGTAGAAAAAACAACCTTTTCTGACCCAAAGACATCCTTGCACTTGATTTTCAGGAAATTTTAACAACAAACTCTTACTAGAAAGTCAGTCTTGGTCAGCTACCTGGATGATTTCACTGTCTGGATCAGGAAAACACAAGGTCCAACACCTACTTTGGCTGATAAACATTGAAACAAAAACAAACACACGTGCTGCTCACCATTTCAGACTCACCTTAGAGTCTGAATTTTACAGGAATTTAAGCAAACAGACCACTTCTAAAAGGGGCTATCCCAGCATCTGTTGGCTCAAAACTGTATCAAAAAAGGAGAGTCTTCGTGGTGCTCCCATAAAAAGAAAAACAGCCTTAGTCAAAGTGAAATCCTAAACTCTCCAGTGGTTCTTTTAAAAACAGTGGCCTTAGGAGCAAGCTTGATATTTGACAGTTGCTACACACACAGAGCTGCATTTAAAAACACAAGAGCTGCTCCTGATTTTACTCACATCCAGGGGGTTTAGAAAAACTCCAATGAATTAAGCAAAGTTACACCTCAGAAAGGAGGCTGCAAGCAGGAAAAGAAAGAAGCCCACAAGGAGACTTCTCCAAAAGAGCATTTCTGTTTAAAAGCCATTTCTGAGTGACCCATCCAGCACTGAGTCACTGATAGGTGCCTGTACAGCTCCAGACAAAATACACCTCCGGTTGCTAAATCACAAACCGAGGTCAATTCCTTCCAGCCCTGCTCAGATCAGCATTTTCCAGCCCCTCCAACAACACAAAGAGAAGCCAGGGCTGGGCAGCCACTGCTTCACACTTCTGTTATAATCAAGGGCACAGATAAGGTGTTCCCAGACTACTCCAGCAGTTTCCCCTCTGTTTTGCCTGCCCCTGCAGGAAGCAAACCAGGGAAATGAGCCATGGAGAGCTGCCCAGAGCTCCCAGCCCAAACCACTATCAGCAAATGTGGGACAGCAGGACCCCCTAGCTCTGAACCCAGCTCTGGGCTGTTTCCAGAGGGCAGCCACATGGGGCTGGAAAAGGCACCCATGGGAAATAAACTCAGCAGAAAGCAGCAATATAAGAATGAATCACTGCCAGGGAGTTTGGAGCAATTCTCAGAACAAACAGAAAACACATGGAGGGATGATGATGATTAAAAAAAAAAAATAAAAAATGCTGGGTTTGCTAAGGGCCAGCCTGCTAGACATCAGCTTTGGAACAAGTACTTTGGGTTGCAAGATGAATGTCCACAGGGATGAGTGAACAGTGCCCTGACCCCACAGGGCTAGAGATGCTGGCCTGGACTGGCAGAGCAGTGATGTCTGCTCTGTGTAAGAGCAGTTACCATGGCAGGGACACAGGCTTTGGAGTGTGGTTGGAACAACATCAGTTCACAGTGGTTGTGACTTCACACCACTCAGCTGCACATGGATGCCTTCTCCAGGCTTATTTCCAACCTGGTCTGGTGTAATAATCACCCAGAACCTTGGACATCTCCAGCATCATTCCTCACAACTGCACCACGCAGGGGACTGGGGCTGGTCACAACTCACCTGCTGGACCCTCACACTCAATTTGCCTTTTTCACTGGAACATAATATTGATGGTTCATAGTCATCCTGTGATCAGCCACTACACTGGCATCTTTTCTCCTTCTCAGTATTTTCTAACTGATCAGGCTCCTGCTAAAGAGCAGTTTTTCATTATTAGTCACTGCTGAGTTTCACCTTTTTCTTCTACTCTGGTCTCAGCATTCCTGGTATGATGTTCTAGCTCTTTTCCATGCTGAAGCTGTTCCCTGACTCCTACCCAAGGCATATTTTAACCAGTACCAGGGGAATTAAGGAAAACAGTAGATAAGTTTGAGCCCTGAGGAGCACCCTCACCTCCAGCCATGCCAAGAGCCCATTTTGCTTTAATTCGTTGTCTCCCAATAGAGCAGCTCCTACTGAACCTTTAGCAATCCCTGTCTTTTCTAACTAGGAGTTGCTTTCCCTCATGGAATGCTGCCCTTATGGAATGCTGCCAGCTGGTGAAGGGGCAGAGTGAGCTGTGCTGGTGAAGCTTGATCTGGGAGCTGCATCTACTGAAGCTGACAGGCACAAATGCCCTGGATGCTCATTCTCATTTAGGGAATTGTCTGTTTCCTGTCAGCTTTAACTGACTCCTAATGGACCGAAACCAACCCACAGCAGACTTGGAGTCACTGCCTGACAGGAAAACCTCTGAGGGTTTGCAAATCATCAGAGGCACAAGCGTGTCCATGCATCAGTGGGGAGAGGCATGACCTGCCTGTGCTGCCTTCAGTTGTAGCTTCCATGTTTTCCAGATTCTGTTCTGCACTCATGTGTGACTCTGAACTGCAGATAAAGTGTGAGCAGGTTCTCCTCACAGCTCAGTCACACAAAACAATCCTTTTCCAGCCCCAGAACCAAGGACACCACTGCAGCTTCAGGCCCCAAAAGTGCAAACAACAGTGAATTGAGGAGAGCAGTCTGGGAGGATGGGACTGCATCACCTGAAGCTGTCATTGCACGATTAACCCCAAAATGTAAATGGACCAAAACTTGCAAAAGTGTGAAAACTCGTGACCCCTGCTCCATCTTGGGTGTAGCCTCAGCCAGGCTCTTGCACTGCCCAAGGTGCAGCCTTTGAAGGCCTTTCAATAAATCCCAACTTTATTCCTTTAACTCTGCCTGGCCTCTGTTCCAGGCAGCCTCTCAAGGGATCACCTGCACTCAGATGCAGTTCCCACATGGTCCAAGACAGCCAAACACACATTTGCTGCTGCTCAGCAAGTCCACTTCACCTAAAGGCATCCTAAGCCAACTGCACACCCAAATCCTGAGGATTCCTCTGCAGGCTCTACCCCAGTTTGATGGATGAAGATTTTATTCACAGCTTTAATTAAATCCAGGCATCTTTCTTCCTTGTTTACCTACACATGGATCCCTGTTTCAACCCACAGAAGGCACAATGCTTCATCCCATCAGCTGGCTAATTCACTGAGAGGGCCAGTCTTGTATTCTCACAGTCAGGACATGTCCTGAGAACGAATTCTCTGCCTTGGCAGATGGGAAAGACATGACATGGAGCCAAGGAAACATCTGACTATGCATTCCAGATACCCAGGACTCAGGCCTCACCAACCTTCAAAATAATGTAGGAATACAGCTGCTGTTCCTGTAGCTGAGACAGAAGGTACAGCTTCAAAGAGACTTCTTTGGATTAACTTCAGAATTTAGGCTGCACTTTCTTCAGAGCCTTTGGAAAATGTTGCCAGATGCTCCCAAAGTTGCATTTTTATTGAGATTGGTTTTCTCTTCCCAGCTTCCCATCTGGTTTCAAAGCTGCACAAAACACAGATGGAGCTCACATGTGTTTAGGCCCCATCCCACTGGGCAGGCTGATTGGGCTATGCTCAGACCCCTGGCCATCCCTGAGGGATTTTGCATCTGTTGATGGAGAAGTGACCCAGGTGCCTTAGCCAAGCTCCCTTCCTTGTACACGGCCATGGTGAGGCACAGCAGCTCCTACCCACACCTGCCTGGAGGGATGGGAATGGCCACAGCACACAAAGACCTCTTGGGCTTGGAACCTAGCAGTGTTTCAGAGCTCTGGGCTACTGCTGCAGTCAAAAATCAATGAATTCCCATGGACAAAACCCTCCTGGGCTAGGAGAGGTGCAGCTGGGGAACTCACTTGTCTCCAGCCCTCAAAGCACCAAAATGACAGGCCTCTCGTTTTGACCATGGACAGCCTGCCCAGCAGGCAGCACTTAAATTCACTTCTCCTAAAAAACCACACTGTCTGGGCAGAACCAAGGCTCCCTGCCATTGCCTATCCTGCAGCACTGGGACATTTTTCTCTGATGGCCAGCCCTCTCCACCCTGAGAAAGCTTCTTCCTTTGTTACAGACGTAGTCAGGTCTGACACGTGTCCATACGGGATTTTTGAAGGGGAGGCAGACGTGTGAGGAGGGAATGTTTTCCTCTCTGCAGTGCAGTGTCACTGGGGCCTCACTGAGCTCCCCAGCCTCTTGAGATGGCAGTGGCAAGGCAAGGGCACTGGTTTCAGTGGTGTCTGCAGAACCACCAGCCCACACAGGGGCCATCAGCTGCCACAGCTGGTATGCTTGACAGGCTATTAATAGCACCCCAAAGTCACCTGAGACTGGGACTTCTGACCTCAAATACCACCCCTCCCCAAAACTATCTACAACATCAGAACCTCTTTGTGCTCTCTGTTCTGCACTGGTGCCTTCTTGATACCGCATCAGATATCAGTGCTGGGTTACACACAGAAAAGATGAAATGAAATGAAATGAGAAAAGGATGCAGGAGCCAAACAAATGGCGTGTCTGCCTGGCATTGCAGCTGAAGGCCAGGAAAATCCTTAAATTCAGGCCAGGCTGGTGAAGAGCCTCAAATGCTGCCACAGCTCTTAACTTCGAGGATCTTTATCTGTCAGTGGCAGGCAAGAAAAACTGGTGGGATGGCAAAAAGTCACAGAAGATGCACCTCCTCACCACCTGCATGGCTGAGGGGAAGGGTTCTGGATAGGATCCCCAGAGTCCACGTGGCACCAGCAACAGCAGAGGCTGTTAATTGGTGACAGGACTGCCACAGGAAATCTGAATGCATCCTTCAGCATTGAGCACGGGGTGCAAACTCTGTAGTGAAGTCCTTCCTCCCTGCGCCTGCCAAAACAAAGCCTCTTGCAACCGAGTAAGAGATAAAGGTCACAGCAAAACCAGCGAGTTTCACAAAAAACAGATAATTCTAAAAGAAAAAGAGGAAAGAGTTTTGTTCATTTCAGTGAATCTGAGTCAACTTTTCATCTATGTTTTTTGTGAAACTCCTCTGACTTTCGGTGACCTTTCTCAGACAGCTGCAGAGCGCTGCCAGCCTCTGATATTGGAAGTTAAATGCATTATTGCACAACACAACAAAAGGAAATGGGTTAGGCCCTGGGAGATGGAGCTGAACGTTGCTCAGGCCAGAGGTCTCGACACCCAAATCCATAGGGATGCAAACTCTCTGCACTTCCAAATCAAATTTGCCAATAGGGGCATAGGGCACCTATCTACAAGGCAAAACGGCAAACACAAACATTTCTGTTTCTAAGGGTGTCATAAGTGTTTGACCTAACCAAAAAATAAGAAAACATTGCAGGAAAGCCTTGGCAAACTGAGCAGTCCAGCCGCTAGACACACTACCAAGATTTGGTTAATTTGCTTCATATGGCTTTTCCTGCCCTCCCTCTTTAAAGGAGGCAGCAGAGGATGATGAATTCAATGGCAGGAGGAAAATACCATAGAGAAACATCACTTCCTTTCTGGAAGAGCCAAAGAGACCCCTCAGTTCAAGGGGATGCTCCCAATATTCCCTGGTTGGCTTCTCCTCTCTCAGGGTGGGATCAGAAGCCAGGTCTCAATGCTGACATTACCTCTTCTCCAAGCCACAGTTTCATGGGAAAGCACTCAGGATCTTTACAAAGTAAAACATTCACCTTTCTTAAAAAAGGCTTCAATTGTATTCCTGTTTTCATAAGAAGTCTCTTCTCAGATTGAGTCTCGATTCTGGGTGACTTCAACCACCAGTTTCCATTTCTCACCTCCAGCTGCACAAATTCCTTCTCTTTGCACCTCTCACTGACCAGTTTTTGTTTCCTTGCGTGCTATTTTGGAGCAGAGCTGCAATCCCCTTCTCATCTAGGGCACCCTTTTTCCTATCATCCTCCCACTAGCACTCAGACACCCTGCACATCTACTGCCACTGCCAAGATAACACCCTGTACCCCTGGCTACTGTTCAACCGAGGCAAGAGGAACTTCCACCGCTGATTAATGGGGTCAGGCCTTGCTGAAGGCTCCTCTTGCTGCTTTAGCTGGCTTTGCTAACCTGTTGCTGGAAACCCAGAGGGGTGAAGATGCAGTTAAAACAGCACAAGAGACAGACAAACTACAAGTTAAAGTGTGCTGGGAGGGCTCTGTTGTGCACCAGCTCCTGTTCTTAGGTACCTTCTTCTCTAATCAGCATCTTGCTCCATCAGCTCATTCAGATCACATTTTCATGTCAATGTGATTATGGCACATTTTTCATAATCACCCTGCTAAGTCAAGAGAGGCCCCTCCTGGGCCTGTGTGATTCATGATCCTTCTCTGCAGATGCACCAAACACAGCTCCTTGTGGTTCCTATCTCCAGTAGAGCCCAGGATAACAGGACGCAGCATTTCTGAGTGAGATACCTCAGGGTTTGCACCACCAACACGGTGGTAGCTCCAAACTGCACCTGCTGGAGCAGGCTCTGACACAGCTGTGCCTGACCTACAAATTTAGAGAAGCCAGGTCCTGGCAGGTTTACTCCCCACTGTTTGCTTTGCCATGCTTTAGCAGAAAAGGCACAGATGTTCACACCACGTCCCAGTGGCAGCATCCTGCCCAGCCTCTGTCACTGCTGTGCCATGGCTGGCCTGGGAGAGCCTGGGACACCAGTGCCTGCCTTTTATTCACTTCATGCACACAGAGAGGCCACCAGTAGAGCAAACACCTTCAAAGCTCCCATCCTATGGCAGGTCAACACCAGGACTCTTGGAGTCTGTCAAAACTCAAGCTTTGCAGCAACTTGGTAATGAAGAGGTGCCTGTTTGGCAGGTGGGGAAGGAGGCTGGCTACCACCTGACCCTGGGGAGCTCCATCCCACACTGGAGGGTGGCTGGAGTCCCCAGCAGCTCAGTGCCAGGGCTGCACCTGGGGGGTGTCCCTGTGGCTGCAGCAGCACCTACAGGCCACACACCCATCCCTGCTGAGGGCACAGGGACCCCTCAGGTCAGGCTGGAAGAAGCTGAGCCTCTCAGAGTCTCCCCAGGGTATTTTCACACATCATCTGAGCAAGGCTCACACCTGCCTGTGAAAGTACACTCGCTGGTGATTCAGAAAATCAAAAGCACAGGAGGGCCACATGAGCAATGTTACACGTAACCACAAACCACATCAGAGGCAGCCAGGCAGCTCATTGCTGGGAGAAGCTTTGGTTCTGAGCTTGCCTGAAGGATGCTCAGAGGAATCAAAGTGTTTTTAGGCACTGAAAGAACTCTCTGAACAGCAAGAGTGAATCCACCAGACTGGCCAAGAAATGGCTACAATGGTTGGTTCATGGAGATTTCAGCTGGTTCTCCCTTAGAGCAAGACTTCTACAGGATGAAGAATAAGTTTCCAAGCTTGCCAATAGAAAGGTGTCAGCAGCTGCCTCCAGGTGGGAGCCCATCCAGACTTGCTCAGCATCACATTTCAGAAATGTCAGAGGCACTCAGTGCAGGACTCTGGGTGTTGAAGGGTTTGACTCATTTCACTGGCATGGTTTGTGTTTTCCTACTCGTGGCTGGCTCTAACCCTGCATTTTCACAGTGCTGTAAAACAAGATTTGGGGTGTTTAAAAGAGGACTGGGTTCTACCCCAAGCTTAGGGGACAGTGATACAGCTATGAACAAAGTTGGGAAGGCCTCAAAAGGTCAGCTGGTGAGTGCAAATCTCCCATCTCCAGCTCCTGATCTCATCTTAAATCTCCAGGAAGGCTTTTCCCTTGTCATCAGCACCTCCAAACAGAGGTCACCTCACCCACACATGGCAGAGCAAGGCTGGGCTTACAGAAAGTCACTGTGATCTTGGGTGGCCTCAAGTCCTCTCCCAGTATCTCCAAGGAGAATGCCACCTCAGCAGTGATGAGGCCAGACCACAAGAACAAGTCCCACCTGGCAACGACATGCACCCTGCCAAGATTTACTTGTTGGGGACCAACAGGCCAGAGGCAGCTGCAGAGCTGTGGAGGCAGCAGCCAAAATGACAAACAAATACAGTAAAACAGGGAGGGTGTTGAGATGGGATTCCCATCCAAAGCTGGGAAATTAAGCATGAATTGGAAAGAAAGCAGAAACCACAGCTGCAAACACTGATCAAGGATTGCAGCCCCAGACCCTGCTGCTGTCAAACCCGTGCCCAATCCCCATGGCACCAGCTTGCTCATTCAGGAGTTACTGAAAAACCTCCTCAGCTGAGAGCCAGGAAATAGAGCTCTGACCACTCACAGAATACATTCATCTGCCCTCCTTGTGCTCTTGGCTGCCCCTGGTTCCTCTGTGGGCTCTCTCTGCTCCTTCACAAGCTGGAAGTGCAGCCAGACAAGGCACGGGAAGCAAAACACAGCTAAGGTGCTGGGCAAAGAGGTTTCTACAAGAAGAAAGCTCAAAAGGATAGAGGCAAATCAGAAAAATGAGATGGCATTTAGCAGAAGGACTGCAGGCTTCTGAACTCCTCTGGTATTATGTGACACCTCTGCTCAGCCAGAAACAATCCACGGCTTGCTCATCACTGATTCCAGTGGTGGAAGAGGCATCCTGTCCCAGAGCACCCACAAAAGCAAAGTATTTTTCTACCTCTGCTGCCCTGAGGAGGCCTCTCCTGCTCACACAGTTATTCTGCATCCAGCTGCAACCTATTCCTGCCATTTAGGAGACTGCAGCAAAAGATGCCATTTTTCTGCTGCTTAGTTTTGGATACAGAAGATGGTCTGGTACTCCCAGAAAGCACAAACAGTGTTAATAAATCTGCTCTGCTTGGAAATGCATCTCCAGGGCTTAGAGATTTAAAAGCCTGGCTATTATACAGCCAAATACATCAACCTGTAGAGCTTTAAAGTTATAAGAAAAAACCGTCTGTGTGACCAGCCTGCCTGAGGATACACATATCCATGCTGTGGGCACACAGCTCCAGTTTGGCCCAGCCCAGCTTCAGGGTGACCAGCTGAACCCCAGCCCTGCCTCCACTGGGCTCCATGCTGTTCCCAGCTCTGTCAAAAGGACAAGCGTTCAAAATTTATTTCCTAGGAAAGAAATACAGCCCATTCCCCTTACGCTTTCCCACACCAGCTGGCAAATGCATTTTCTGGATCCAAAATCAGGTGCAACAGTGAGGGGCACACAGGCAGGAGCAAGCAGTGCATTATTTGGTTTCCTCAGAGGGTACACCAGAGGTTGTCCAATGCACTGATTTAAACAATTCATTTGGAAGCTATCTGTCCAAACTTTTGAGAGAATGCCTTGCTAACTGGAATTAAAGAAAAAACAAGAAGAGAGGATCCCCCAGAGACACACTCTGGCCTGCGCCATTCTTCACAAGCACTGGCCCTGACAAACACCATTGAGCAATACCCTAATGGGGCACAGACATCAGTGGGCAGGATCTTCCTGAAAGCCCTTCAAGATAAGCCAGACAAATGTTCTTTTAAAGGTGAAGGCAAGAGACAGGGCCAGCTTTGCCCAGTAACCCCTTTCCTCATCTGCACCCCCTGCTATGGCTGCGATGCCCCCTTGCAATTCCCCAGCTCCCTCAGGCTCATCCTGCAGCTGCAGCGTTCCCAAGGGCCAGGAACATCGAACACCAGCTACCCCATGCTCAGAGGCTGCTTGTCCCTCCTCGGAGCAGCCTCGCTATTCCCTACAGCAGAGTGCTCCAGCGAGGGATGGAGCAGAGCAGGAAGTGTCTAGGTGGATGAGGGAAGGTGTCAGCAGAGCAGAGAGGGAGAAGATGGAATTTGGGCAACGAGGGATTGCTCCTGCCCCAGCCCAGGCTGCAGCAAAACGGGCTGTGCCCAGGACTGCGTCAGGAATCCGGATCCTGCCTAAGGTGCAGGATGCCTCACCGCAGGGATGGCTGAACTGTGCCCATCGCGCTCTCTCACAGAGCCTCCCTGCCCTCTAGTGGGGTCAGAGGACTTGTGCGAGAGGAGGAGCACTGGGATATATTCAGTGGTTTTCCATATTGCGTGCTGAACCTTCTTCTCAAAATACATATGCTATACCAGTGACTTCTACTGTTAAATTGGGGATAAGCTTTACATATGTGTATTCTTCCTATAAAGCTGGGAAAAATTTGGAAGAACTCTAGTGCAGATGAAAATCATATAAGCATCAATATCCTTTAAACCTTTAAACATAAACGAGCTATTTTCTTCATATCACCTTAAGTAATAATGCCACAAAACGAGCAAAGGATCTGCAGTCTAGGTGCCATAACCTCCCTGAGAGTAAAAGGAACAATTCTTCCATTAATATGGAGTTATGTGCAGGAGGGCAGCTGTCCCCTGGACCTATGAATTCAATGGCAGGAGGAAAATACCATAGAGAAACATCACTTCCTTTCTGGAAGAGCCAAAGAGACCCCTCAGTTCAAGGGGATGCTCCCAGTATTCCCTGGTTGGTTTCTCCTCTCTCAGGGTGGGATCAGAAGCCAGGTCTCAATGCTGACATTACCTCTTCTCCAAGCCACAGTTTCATGGGAAAGCTCTCAGGATCTTTACAAAGTAAAACATTCACCTTTCTTAAAAAAGGCTTCAATTGTATTCCTGTTTTCATAAGAAGTCTCTTCTCAGATTGAGTCTCGATTCTGGGTGACTTCAACCACCAGTTTCCATTTCTCACCTCCAGCTGCACAAATTCCTTCTCTTTGCACCTCTCACTGACCAGTTTTTGTTTCCTTGCGTGCTATTTTGGAGCAGAGCTGCAATCCCCTTCTCATCTAGGGCACCCTTTTTCCTATCATCCTCCCACTAGCACTCAGACACCCTGCACATCTACTGCCACTGCCAAGATAACACCCTGTACCCCTGGCTACTGTTCAACCGAGGCGAGAGGAACTTCCACCGCTGATTACTGTGAAATGCTGTGAAGGGTGGCATTAACACGACCCCGGGCTCCTGCGAGCCACCTCCTGGCCGTGCACCATCCCCTCTGTGCGGCAGGACCTGCCCCTGCACCCCGTCCTTCACTGCCGCCCTTCTGTGCTTTGCACCCGGTGCTGAAATTTATCGATCCGGGCTTCATCTCCGCTCCCGGTAAATCGATGAAGTGGCAGCGCTGCTTGCCACAGCCCGGTCTGTGCAGACATCTAGCGGTCCGTGCTCGAACTCCACCAGCGCCGCCCTTTATCTGCGCTGTCACAGCAAAGCCAAGGCGTGTCCCCGTGTTGGGCTGCCGCACACTCTGAACAAACCTGCGCGGCCCCAAGGAGCTGCCAATTAAATAAGGAAACTCCTCAAAACCCATCTCACCCTGCTCCGCTCCCCCGGCAGCTTTAGGGAGCCCGTGCCACAAAACAAATCCTTTCAGATGAACCCAATGCCCTGGGCGTTTTTGAGAGCTCAGTCCCTATGGCAAGAGAAGGGAGCACACAGCTAATGAATATTTGTGCATCCCTGCACACAGGAAAGACAACGGACAGCAGTGCCCTGATAACACTAACCTTGCCAGCCCAAAATAAAAAGCACCGAGGAGTGACAGGAAACCAAATAATGGAGATTTCAGCAAGCACAGCCCCGCAAAGTGGCAGCACCACTCGGTGATTAGTGCGGGGACCTCAGCTCTGCTCTTCCCTGTGTCCTGCAGGGATTTTCTCCAAGAATTAGAGCGCGGGCCTGGGACGCTGACAGCTTTAAAGAGTTTGTAATTCCCCTCTGTGATCCTAGATACTTCAAAGGACCCCAGTACACACTTGAATACCCATTTCACAGGGAAACGGCTGGCTGAGAAAGCTGTGTCCTGCAGGGCATGCCCAGGCATCAACACGCCCAGCCTTGTCCCACCCCCCCACGGCCGTGACTTTTGGCAGTCACCCCCGGTGGGAGGAAGATGCAGCACCGAGTTCACACAGATCACCCTGAATTACACAGCTTACACACTGAACACAGACACATCTTGCTGGAAAGTAATGTTCACACCAGCCTGACAGATTCTTCAGAGTACCCAAACAAGCAGTTCCAGCCTTAATTTGTGTTTCTGGGTCTCCACTTTGAAATGAGGATTGCCTGTCTCCGCCCAGCATACTTGGTGATAACAAAGTCTTATTTCAGAGCCATTGCAGATGGAAATGACAGAGGGTTCACACCTGTTCCGAGTTTACAGTCAAACACCACGGACCACCAGCTGGATACCATCACCAGGCCTCCAGGGGAGACCAGAGAAGTCCTGAACTCCCCCTGTTTTGCCAAGCAAAGCAAAAATCTCAGGTGAAAAATATCAAGAGCCCAAATGTGTTAGAACTGCCCTGGCAGCTTTGTGTGCACACCAAACTCTTCACTCACAGCCTGTCTTGCTTTTCTGCAGTTATTTAGAGTGAGTATAATCCCAAAATAGAGCCAGCCTTCCCACCCTGCTCTGGGTATCCCCATCACGCTTTCCCCCAGGGTATCCTCGCCTTGTTGTGCACAGGCACACCGTGACTCCGTGTGACAGCGTGTTAGCAGAGGAAAGGGTTGGAGCACAGAGCAGAAAAGCCCTCAGAGGGTTCAAAAAGCCCAGCTCAAAGCAGGAAAGAGAAAAGCCACCTCCGGGAGGAATCCCCGCCGGCTCCGTGCAAAGGTGACCCGGCTGCCGAGGAGGAGGAGGAGCTCGGCTCCTTCACCTCCTGAGCACGTTTGAATTTCAGGAGGTGGGGATGCCCCTACAGCTGCTGCGAGCAGCATTTGGGAGATGTGGGAGCCCCTGTGATGATGAGGAGGAGCTGCTGACAGCGCTCGGCTTCCCGCAGGGGGGACAGCGTGAGTCACCGAGCAGAGCGAGGGTGGTTTCTCACCGCGCTCCCCGGAGCAGCCGAGATGTAAAACACGTGGGCAGGGTAACAACAACGCAGATGCCAGTGATTACGGAGAGGCAGAATCACCGGGAGGATGGGGTTTTTCCTACTTATCTGCTTGTCTGTAGGGCGGATGGCATCAGCACAGCAGGCAGAGCTGCTTGCATCTCTCCCTCCCCCTGTGCTGGCACTGGTAAAAGCCTTTCTCTCACAGTTTGGGGCCTTTGCTCTGCTCCAATGCCCAGCTACCAGCATTTCCCTTTCTCCCTGCTTGCCTGGCATCCAGAGAGCCCCTTTCAAGTGTTCCTCCAGAGAACTCACCCTCCCTTTTCGCAGCCTTCAGCCCGGGGCACAGGAATCCAGCAGGTTTCTCCATGCCAGGTGCCACCTCCGGCACAGCAAGCAATGCCACCCAGATGAGCTGCTTGCATTCATTCCCCTTCGTTCCCCCACACCCTTGACACCAGCAGCATTTTCACCAGGAGCAATGTTCACAGAATTGCAAATAAACACAGTTAAAAAATCAGAAACAGAGTGCAAAACCTCAGAGGAAAAAGCATCACAAGGATCTTGCTATTCTAACAACAGAACTCCAGCTAGAACAAAGATTTTATACCTTTGGGGAGGATTTTGCAACAGATTAAAGAAAAAACAACTCCCTTTACCAGCCAGCATGGGAAAGTAAGCCACTAATGTGGTTTTCAAACATGTATTTAAATGAACGGGCTTCTGTTACCTTGGAAATAAACACGATGCTGCCCCCCACACTTGGTGACAACCATGAATCCCCTGGCAAAAGACCAAATAATTGAGCCTGGGCAGTTGTAGTGCTTTTGCCCAAGCAGTGAGTTTTAGAGCAGGAACGAGGCTTTGGAAAGAGAAATGGTATTTCTCCCACTTATTTTAAGTAAGTTCACTGCATACATAAAAATAACAGCTCTGAAACAAAATGTTGCATCTCAGGAGTGGCAGAAACCACCTCAGCACAGGTGAGAGCGTGAGGCATTACAGGAAGGAGACAGCACTGCAAGGAGGGCACCTTCCTCACTCAAAACCTTTCAAAAACCTTCCCAGGCACTTGTGAGAAGAGGGCTCCCACTATCCAGTCTCAGCAACCTGGACAAGCACATTTACCTGCTGTGGCAGCACAGCCTCACTCTGAGCTCCTTTGAGATCCCTGCCAAGAAGATGCTCAACCTTTGACATTCCAAAAAACCAAGGGGAGGACACAACAGTTCAAAAAAAAAAAAATAAATTTCAAAGTAAGTGATGGAGAGGGCTTTGAATTCCATCCTCCACAGCTCATCAACAGACACACAGAGCTTCTTTGCCCTTTTCCAGCCTCACTATAGAGAAGGGAGGGATAGAAGCACACTCAGCTGAGACACAGGGTGAGTTTAAAGACTCATTTGTGCAGGGGCTGCTCACAATCTGTGCTGGAGCACCGGGGGACCCCCATTCCCTGTGAAGCCTGCTCCTGCTCCATTTCCCCTGCAGGCTACAGAGCACTCCTGGGCTGCTGCCAGACCCTGGGTCAGCTCTGGGCTTCAGCTCTACCCACTCAGCCCTCCTGCCTCCTCTCATCTCCCTCCACCGGGGCATGGAACAAGTGTGGTGGTGGTGGAAAAGAGGTTATTTTCTTTTATGTCTAATGGAAATGTCTGCCTTGCAGCTTATCTCCCCAGATCAGCTTTCACAGGGGAAGCACTTGCACTACCCTGCCTCTGATCAAAGAGTGCTGAGGAGTTTGAGATGAACTGCACGGAGGTATCCACCACTGCTGGACCCAAAACACACCAGGCACAGCAGCCAACCCCACCCTGGAGCAGGAGCCCCTCCACCCCCTACAGCCAGAGCCCCTCTTTGCTCTTACCTCACACAGCAGTGTCCACAGCCGGCTCCTGCACCACCTCCGCTCCAGTCCGGCATATCTCAGCCAATTCCCAGTGGGTCTGTGGCAGGGGAGCTGGGAGTGCTCCCTGTTCCCCGTGGGTTTGTGGCAGGGGAGCTGGGAGTGCTCCCTGTTCCCCGTGGGTTTGTGGCAGGGGAGCTGGGAGTGCTCCCTGTTCCCTGTGGGTTTGTGGCAGGGGAGCTGGGAATGCTCCCTGTTCCCTGTGGGTTTGTGGCAGGGGAGCTGGGAACGCTCCCCTGGAGGTGCCTGTGCTGGGGAGCAGCCCCACACACACCCTGTAGCCCCTCTGGCCCCTGCGTGTCAGCCTGGGGCAGTGACAGTGCTCCAGCAGAGCTCTCTCATCAGGTAAAATCATCAGGGGTGACTTCTCAGGTGGCTTCCTTTCTTGTAAACACTGTTTGATCCCCGTGTGGCTGCTGGTGAGCCTCGCCCCGCTCGCTCTCCTGCGAGATTTAAGGTTTGTGCTTTGGTTTGCCACCGCAGCAGAAATATCATCTGTGCCCACAGGCCTGAAAATCTTGTAGCCCCAAGGGCTGCAAGCAGGGCAATATGGAGCTGCAGGGTAGCCAAGGTCACAGAGGCACAGCTTTCACTGTTTTTGCAGCTGGGCAGCCTAGACAGGACTGCAGATTTTTAGAGCCAAAGTGCACCAATCCCTCTGCACTCCAGGTGTCAGCAACAGAGGGGGGGAACAAAGCATTCCTTGTTGACTGGGGTTCTGCTGCCTTTGGAGTCTGTCCAGCCTCAGTCCCACCAGCTGTCCCAAGGAACTCTGGAGATGTGGGTCCAGGGAGTGACACTGAGAACGTGATCTCCAGTGGGTCACACAAAAGCCTCCACCCACAAACAGGTATTTGGTGCATTATTGAGACTCCAAGCCTCCATTTGAAGCCCTGTCTCAGCAACCAGAGGTGAGTTAGCACAAATCCAGGCCACTTCCAAGCATCCACAGCAAACTCAAGTCCATACACTGCCCCAGGTCCAGACAGGAATGTTAAATGACAGCATTTAAAGCAAAAAAAAGACAGAAAAGCACACAGCCTTACCTGCAAGGCAGCATAGAGAACAAAACTAGCTCCCAATCACCTTACCCCACTCAAGTAATTTGCCCATTCAGGGCAATTAAGGTTTGCTGTGCCTTGTTCTCCACACAGGTGCAGAGAATGAGCAAATCAGAATTCCTCAGGCTACTTAATCACCAGGTGTTTCATTTCTCACCCAGATCAGATTGGTTTTCACCAGTGGATCTCAAGCCTTTCTCTGGTAAGGGTAAAAGTTTTCTCTATTTTTTCCCAAGAATGGTTAATTGTGAACTAGAGTTTAACTACCAAGGCTTTGCTACCAAAATCTTGTTGTGCAAATCAAATAAGCTCCTCTCACTTCCTCCTGCTTTTGCTGTTTCCCCAAACAATATAGTCCTTTCCAAGCCTGTGGCAGTTTAGTTACAAATCCCTGACATTTTTGGGACAGTTCGTTGCGTGCTGAGCCATGAAGACAGCAGTGACCCGTCTCTTGGCAAGGACAGCTCAGTTAAATGGATTCTCAACAGCAGAGGAAGAGCAAGGGAAGGCTGAAAACCATCCAGGTATTGAAGGATTTCTCTTCTATATGCTTGGCCCCTTTCTCTTCACATCACTTTGCTGATGAACCAACCTAAAACTTTCAATTTGATACACATCGTATCACACTCGACCCACACTGGTCCCAAGAGATCAGTGAGATGAATCTTCAAAAGAACAGGGAAAGCTCCAGTCCCTGAGTAGTTTAATGTCACCTTTTTTATCCAAAGCTCTTCAGGGACACAGCTGGCAGTAACATTCCTGGGCCTACCTCGTGAATAGCCCCAGTAACACAACACTGACAACAGCCACCTCCACCTCCTTTCAACTCAGCAGATGCTTACTTGGTTCCTAATCTACTTTTGAGTCTCCTGGGGATTTTACTTCTAAGATTACTCTGAATTCAGCTTCCCACTTAACATTCTCAGAGCAGTCTGGGTGTGATTTTGGCCGAACCCACTTTGGTAGGCTTGCTTCTGGTACCTGCATCCAGAAGTCATCTCAGCAAGCCTGCAGGTTTGCATGTGTAAGGCAGGGTGTTCATTTAAACAGTGCCCTTTAAGCCTCCTTTCCTCAGCCTTCTAGGCCTCCGTGTTTTGTTATCATCACAGCAGTTCATAAGCTGCCATGACTTTCAGATTCTTCCCTGCAGAGCTGTTTCCTGACAATGCTGGCCCAGCCCTGACTGGGAGGTGCAGGATGCCCAGCAGAGCAGACTGTCTCTCGTCCCTGCTGCCCCTCAGAAAGCCCTTTGAGGCTCCTCTGTCAGGGGATTAAGGTAGTGACAGTTCTTTGGTGCAGCAGTGAATCACCACCACCAGAAGCACACAACCCTCAGCTGTCCTGTCCCTGTCCTCAGTAACCTCTGCTTCCTGCCCAGCATGCCTTGGTTTCCTGTAGCTGCATTTCCACCAGATAAAGAGGCAGCATTATCTGTTTGTATCTGCTGTGCTATTAGGCCCTGAGCTGTTTCTCACCATTGCTGTTGATTTTCTCCCTTCCAGGTGGCAGAGAGGCATCACTAGGGACAGTGACAGGCACTTACAGGCACTTACCTCTGTCACCCTAGAGGTCTCTGGAGTGGGGAGGAGCTGTTCATTCCCCCCTGCACATCCCTTCCTCCTCCCTGGCTGCTGGAGGAGGCTTTCCCTGCCTGAGAGCATCACCCTGAGTGCAGAGACACTGCACAGAGGAGGGACAGCTCTAGCTGGGAGCTGGCACTGAGCTGTAGGATAAGAAAGTGAGAAAGGCTCACTGGGGAGCTCCTGTCCAGCCTCCTGTGCCAGGCAGGGCTAACAAGTAGAGCAGAGTGCTCTGCTCTGCACGTGTCATCCCACCCTGGAGGTCCTGCCCCTGCCACCAGCAGGTGCCATGGAAGCCTCTGATCATCAGGGAGCAGCAAGGGCGGTCACCAGGGCCCTGCAGGACACATGGAGCTCTCCAGGACAGGGAATGCACTGCATGGAGGGGAGCCCAGCCCGTGGGTGCAGGAGGCAGCACTGGACACCCTCAGCACCATCCCTGGCCCCAGGGAACAGGCCAGGAAGGCACCTCACTCTGTGTGGGGCAAGGAGCTTCCAAAAGGTGCTCAGCTCAGCCCTGGCCATGGAGCCAAAGCACCTGGGGCAGGGGAGGGTCCATCAGTCCAGCCTTTGTGGAAGGATGGGCCTTGTCCCCCTCAGCAGCAGCAGCAGCAGCTGTGACTCACCCGCCCCATGAAGAGTCCAGGATGCAAATGCTGATGCCCCAGCTGGGCCTCGGTGTCTCCAGGCTGCTTTGGAACGCCCCCGTGTCACAGTGCCACAGCACCCAGGCAGCTGAGGGGTGTCACAATTCCTCCTGGCAGCAGGCAGGACACTGGGACAGGTGGGTGTTAGTGGTGCAGGTGGCAGGCAGCTGGGACCTGCTCAGCTGTCCTTGTGCCACCAGAGAACCTGCTGGCAGGCCCGTGTCTGCAGCGGGCACAGAGACCCCGGGCCTCCCCTCACAGCCCTGCCCCGGCCCCTGGGGTCACTGCAGGGCTGAAGTGTGTGGCCACACCTCTGCCCTGCTCCCCTTGACGGCTTTTGGGGCGACCTAAAACAGAGGCCAGACAAAATTAAGGGAATAAAAAATAGGTGTATTTATTGAGGGGCCTTCAGGTACATTTAGGGCAGATGAAGCCCTCCCAGGAGCTACACCCAAAAAAATGGACTATGGGTCATGGGTTTTCACACTTTTATCAGTTTGGTCCATTTGCATATTGGGGGTTAATCCTCCAATTACAGCTTCAGGTAATGAAGTCATTTACCCCAAGTTTGCTCCCCCCAACTCACTTTTGGTTACATTCCTCAGACAGTAAGGTGTCCTTGATTCCCAGACCTAGAGAGGAATTTTTTCTGACCAAAATGGGAGAACAGTAGCTGACACTGTATATGGAGTTTAGAGTTATACACTAAAGAACTGCAGGATTACAAATAGATGAAAATTATAAAAGCTAAAATTCGAATAACTCACAAAGGGCACACTGAGAGTTGGTTCAGACCAATGCCCCCAAAGTACCAGGTACTGAAGGGAAACCTTTTGTATTTGTTTTGTTCTCCCTCCTTGCTCTGAATTGTTCCTTACTGAAAACAAACATTTCCTAGTTTCTATCCAGGCTTTCCTTTCTGGCTGCTAGCACAGAAATTTAACTTTGGACAGAGTTCAGACCACCACCCTCTCCTCAACACACACATAAGGACTCGAGTCTGTGCATCTCCAGCAGCTCAGGTGGCTCCAGCCAGAGCCACAAAACAAACAGAGGTCCCCATATAAGTCCTCCAGGCTTTAAGTGTGATATTGGGGAACTCACTAAGCCAGGAAATAAAAGCATTACATCAATTGCAAAACAATTACATTCAATTTCCTTGCGGAGTTAAATGCAACACAATTCAAGGGTTCTGCCTGCAGTTTTACCTGCCCTGGCTGGCTGCAGGTTATATTGTGGGTAGGTTTGCTTCATTTAAGGAGGAAAATGCCTGTCTATAGACAGAGATAGCATTTATTAATGAATAATGAGTGTGACTTTCCACACAGACCGTTTCCCACAGCTTCTAAAGCTCAGCCACACATTACCCAGTGCACCAGCACAGCCCTGCTTGCCTCCTCCACAGCCACTTCCAGAGCCTCCTGTGTGCCCCACCCCAACACCTTCCTTCTCATTAATGCCTTTCCAGGATCCACGCCATGGCAGGGGAATGCATGAGGAGGGAGGAATGGCAAGGAGTTGTTTTATCAGCTGGCTGCAGCTGCCAAGGGAGAGGCAGAGGAGCTGGGAATGAAAGCATGAAGGGGAAAAAAGTAGGCTGGAGGAGTGCGGAAGGCATTGCTTTGTCTTTGTTTCTCACCATCCAAACCTCTTTGAACTGGCAATAAATTAGTTTCCCCCAGCTGCATCTGTTTTAGCAGCAAGGGTAACTGGTAAGTGCTCTACCTGCATTTATCCCAACCATGAGCCTTTCCAGCTTATTTTCTGTGCTGCTCAGGAGTAGGAGTGAAAGTGGCTGTGGGGGAGCTGATTGAGGTCAGCCCACCACAAGTGCCCAATATTGAGACTTCAAGCACAGAGAGGTGTGTCCAGCTAGCAGGTGTAGCACACTCCAGATGAGACTCGCAGTGCCTCACACCAGCTCAGCCCAGCACTCAGGGATGCTGAGAGGGGGAAAAAAGCATTTCCATCTGCATCTCTGGCAGAAACATATCTGCAGCCCTGGCAGGGCCTGGGGAGGGAGGGATTCCCAGCAGACCCTGCCCAGCTGACCCAGCAGCTCCACGTGAGGCTGGGGGTTTACTGGAGGTCACCACGGAGTCTCACTGCCCACCTGCTCCCTTTTATACTCAGCAAGAGAGCAGAGTTGCTTCACATTTCTGTGTTTAATGTGCTCTCGGAGACCACAGGAAACAGCACTTTTTAAAAGTAGGTCTTCAGGGGAGGGGTAGCATTTTTTTTTTTGTCTTTTTGTCACTGAGGAAATTAGAAGTAAAGAATGAGTAAAAAGCGGTTAAAGAAAGACTGAATTTCTGAACCAGTTACGTGATGGATTCTGCTAGCAGGTGATTCAGTGGTTCTGCACGAGGTTTTCACACCCTAAGAGCAAAAGCAAAGTGTTCAACAGTGCTACCAACCTTACAGAGGGCACAAACCACTAGAAAACAGTTGCAAGAAGACAAAGGAGAGAAGTTTGGCACAAAAAAATGGTCAGTCTTGCAAAGAAGGCCGTACAAAGAAGCAGCATTTGCTGTCTAAGTGATGTTCCTGGGGAATCAACAGTTTAAGACAGAAACTGTGAATTTCATTTCTCTAAGCCACGTCCTCCATTCACTATTGTCTCTCTCTTGGTGGCTGCAGGCTGGTGGAGGGGACAGGCTCACCCCTGTCACCATTCCCACCCACCTTTCTGGTGCTGGGCACGGCCCCAGCACAGGCCCTGCGGGAAGTCAGGCAGGTTCTCCTCAGCGCCCTCCAGCCCGGGCTTTACGGGCACTGAGCTGACAGCGGGGAAACCAAAGCGCCACTTGGAGGGTTTGGGGTTTTTTCAAAGAGTTCAGTGGTTGTAGGGCTGCTGGCAACTCTGCCCACAGCACCAACGTTCCTAACAGCACTCCTGAGCACGGCAGCCTTGGTGTCTGCCACCATGTCCCCATGTTCTCTTGCTTTGTCCCCTCGGTGCGTCCTCCAGCTTCCTTCAAGCACCAGGGCTGGGGTTTTGCTTGCTTTTGTCTGCAGGAAGATAGAGGATGGCAGTGAGTGGAACAATTCTGGCTGAAATTCTGGTCAGGACTTTCAGGTAGTGTCCTGCAGGAGAGAGGAATCAGCACTTGGAGGCAGAAGCTCCCAGTGCCAACTATGGCCACCAGCAGCCCACAGTGAAGAGTCTGATGGAGCAGGAACCTGTGCAGGTGGTGCTCTGCTCCTTCCAGGGATCCTGTGCACAGCACTGCCAATTCTCCTGTAGCCCTGGAATCCCACCAGCTCTGGAACATGTTTGATCTGTGACTTGGAGGGCTCTGGAGACATGGATGCATAGACTGGCTTATGGATCTCACCCTGTCTTGTCACCAACACCCCCCTGTGCAGAATAAAATGCATGTGGTGACAAAATAAACTCCTCAAGGGCAGGGAGACAGGACCTCAGCATGGTTCAAACTGGACTAGGAAATTACCATCCACTTCTTTCCATCTTATCTGAGTCACCTCCTCCAGCACAGCGAGCAGGGTCTCCACAGGATGTGAGGGGGGAATTTCAAGCAAACTGATCATTCCTTTCTATTGCTTCAGGAAAAAAACAATCAGCCAACCCACCCTCACTCAAACCAAGTGCAGCAATGGGATTTAACTACTGAATGTGCTGAATTCCTCCTGGTTCTTCACTGCTGGTATCAAGCAGGGAATCTGAGAAAATTGCATTCTCTTTTGTGCATCCTTGATCTTCCGTGGTTCAGATTTCTCTTTCAGGACTGCAATGAAAGTTAAATCTCTGATACCTGTTCTTCATGCAGAAGTCTTATTAGGAGGCACAAGTGTTCCTCTCTGATGGCTTTTTCTCTGACGTGTTTTGTTTGCCTTTGTGTTGACATAAACCTCACAGTGGTGAGGAGAGAGAAACGTCAGGGGAAATGCATGTCCCCAGCACCCCAGAGCTGAGGAGAACAAGCACTCCGGTCCTGAGAGCCTTCAGATGGCTCAAAGGGGCAGCTATTCCCCACCAGGGCAGCTTTCCAAGGTGGAGGCCCCAGGGAATTAGGTGACCAGCTGGCTTTCAGTCCCCAAGAAGGACCTGAAAGAGGGGAACCAGAGGAATCCCCAACAACAAAAGAAATCTGGACAGGGAGACTTTTTCAACTGTTGTTGGAGGAAGCTAGTTGTGGAATATGGGAAAATGAGAGAGAGATGTAAAATATCTGTGATGGTTTGTAAGGCAGGAGAGAAGCTGATTCTCACAGAGCATGCTGAGGAATGGGGAGGCAGCTGAGGAATGGGGAGGCAGCTGAGGGAGAGGACAGCTTGCTGTGGTTTGAAATTCCACCTGGAGCTTTTAGTCTCTTTGCTATCCAGAGGAATGAGCAGCTCATTTCCAACCAAGCCTCAATAATAAACCTGAATTTCCAGTCTCCAGAGCAGAAAGCCTTTGTGCCTGTTCACACAGCTGCTGCTGGCTTGGCAGGGGCAGTCCCACAGCTCCTGGGACATGTGCAGGGAACAGAACACCTGGCTCTCCTCATTACCCCAGGAGATGAATCAGTTGTCAAGCTTTTCTTCTTCCTCTTTTCCTTATTTTTTAAACTCATTAAAATCAACCAGAAATTCACATGCAGCTTGCCTCACCTTGCAGCAGAATTTCTCTGTCTTTACTCATCTCCTCCTCTCCTCTGCGTTGAACCTCAGTCACTTAGTCATGCCTAAAATTCCACTCCAGTAGCCATGATGTCATACACCCGTGTGTCAGAGCACTGGGAGAGTAACTGCAATACCTACATCTACCCCCCTCCCCTTTCTCCTGCCTCTAACCACCAGACAATGCTCCTTCCCAGCCTGGCAAAGATTTGCCAGAGTCTGTGCAGGTCCTCGGGCTGGAAGAAGTGACCCCACACAGGAAATTGTAACAGAAACTCAGAGAGCCCAAGGCTGGCTTCAGGTAAAAAAAAAAAAAAAGGAGATTAAAAGAAGATGTCTGTGATGCAGCCCCTTCTGCCCCCTTGGTTACAGCACATCCTGAGCCTACACAAGGTCTGCAAGGCACTGGAACCTGGTCTCCCTTTTCCTCCAGCAGGGCAGGTAAGTGGGATTCAGCATCTGATGCACATCAGCCACAAGAGAGGCCAAATCTCTGCCAAGCAGCTCTCTGTGCTGAACAAAACAGAATGAGTATTTGCCATGCAGAGCCCCCATTTGGGCAGCTGCACGTCCAAAGACATCTTCTGGGAAGGGTCAGCTGCCCACAGGAGTTTTCTGAGTGCCAGGTAGTGGGAGCAGACCAGAGAACTCTCATCAGGACATGATCTGGGCTCACTTCTTGCCAGCCATGTTCTCTGCAGAGGGGAGTCTCTGGAGTCCTTTAAATGGTGCTGAGACCCCTGAGGCACCTCCACACCTGACCCAGGCTGCTCCATCAGGAGAGAGGACGTCAGCTCTCTGCTGCAACCATGGCCTGCAGGGCAGAGAAAACCCAAACAATCTCAATGGCCAGTCCTGCTGGTGGACCTGGAGTATCCTTTCTCCTGCAGAACCCTTCCCTTGCTGGGGAGGGAACAAATTACTTGGAAAGTTCAAATTAAATTTCAATAATTTATTTTTATTAAAAATAATTAAGTACAGCCCAAGAGCTATTAAAAATCCCAGAATGCTTTGGCCCAACTCCAACAACCCCTGTTTGTGGTAGGGACCCCTTCTGCTAGGCCAGGCTGCTCAAAGTCCCATCCCACCAGGCCTTGGACACTTCCAGGGATGGGGCACCCACAGCTTCTCTGGGCAGTGCCAGGGCCTCATCACCCTCATAGGGAAGAATTTCTTCCCAATGTCCAATCTCAACCTCCACCCTGTCAGTGTAAAGACCTTCCCCTTTCTCCTGTCACTCCATGCTCCTGTCACAAGTCCCTCTCCAGCTCTCTGGGAGCCCCCTGAGGCACTGCTGGGCTCTGAGATCTCCCTGGGAATTTCTCCAATAACCCCAACTCTCTCAGCCTGAGAGAGCCAAATGTCAGCATTAAGTACTCATCGAGTATTTAATTGTAACAATTAGCAAAAATGTCTAAATGAACGGCTAATTAGCTAGATAAGCTAATTAATGACTTTAATAAAGTCGGTGTGGCACAAGCAGCCTATGAATTGACTCCACAGAGCTTGAAATGGTTTAATCCTGTTGTGACCTCACTCCCAGTGTTAATCAGAGCCCAGGAGCTCAGCAGTGGCTTTGCTCTGGGCACTTGAGGGGGATGTTTGAGGGAGGGGTCACAGAGCAGAAGCACATCCCACTGGCAGCTGTGCCTCTGACTTGGGAGCAAGCCCTGGAGCCCCAGCTTGACCCTGACCAGCTCTGTCCAGCTCAGGGGGCCCAGCACTGTTTATAACAGCACTCCCACCCCTGTGCCCCTCTGAAACCTGCAGGTCTGTGGGGTTTTTGGCATTCCAGGTGAGGACAGAGCTCAGATCTCATCCCCTGCCAAGAGCGAGAGCTCATCCTGCCCCAGAGCTGACTGCAGCCACAGCCTGCATGTGTTACTGTGTGGTGACCTGGGGAAGCCTTTGGGGTCCTTCCAGCCCTCCCAAGACCGTGCCAGAGGCAGAGGAACCTCAGGGTGGGTTTCCTGTGGGCCTGGAATGCCCTGCCTCTCTCCAGGCTGCTCCCCAGGAAAGAAGAGAAGCACCCAATGTGCTTGGCTGGTTTTGCTGCAGAGACAGCTGCACAAAGAGCTGCCCACTCCCCACGTGCATGTCCCATCACCAGGAGGGCAACACAGCCCAAGCAGCAATCACAAGGACAGCAATTTCCAGCCTCTCCTGGAAAGGTCTGGACTCAGCAGCTCCATCTCTGCGCTGTGCAGTTTTACCCTCTGATACGTGCAGGGGCGAGGGTGGTGAGAAAAAGCCAAGCCAGAAAATCCCTAAACTTCATCCTTTTGAGATTTTTTCTACCCTGAGAAATGCAGTGGAAACATCAGCAATGGTTGTGTGAACAGGGGTGCAGTTTCCCCTCACACTGACCACAGCAGGAGCCAGACCACTGAGAAGTTTTGAGGAAATGAACTTGTCTGAGGCAGACAACACAAACCACAGACCACCAAGTTGAGAGCAGCACCGTGGAAAAGGAAGCAAATGCTGCAGGCTGCTGAAGAGCCACATTCCCTGAGACCAGCAGCAGAGCTGCAGGAGGCAGGAGCACAGGCAGAGGTGATGATGGACCACAGGTGCAGCCTTTGTGTCCTGCCTGGTGGCAGGGTTAGAACTCCGTGGGTTTGGGGTTTTTTTTACATCACTTCTTTGCCCCACAGACCACTCAGTGAGAAGTGCTTCTGGGGACAGAGGTCACACAGATGGTGCCTTTGGGGACAGCAGCACTCCTGCTCAGCCACAAGTGCCTGGCTCCACTCAAGCTCTAAACTGTGGTTTGAGATCAGCCCCTTCCTGGTGGCCAAAGTGGGCTTGGGCTGCCTGGGCTGTGCTGCCCACACCACACCTTCCCAGTCCCCACATCCTGATGTTTCCATGCTGGAGCTCCAAAGCCTCATGGAAAGGGCTCTGCTCACTGCCAAGCAGGCAGCAAAGAGGGATGAGGCTCCCAGATTTCTGCTGGAGAAGGAATGAGGCACTGACCTCTGATCACAGAGGCCCTGCAGTGCTTTAGCCATGGTAGAAACCTGTTGTACCAAATGAGGAGAGGACAGCACCACTCACTAGAAAAATATATATTTACCATCTGTACTCAAGAGAGAAGATCTCATGGCAAGGGGCCCAGCATTGACCAGTGCCAACATGTCACCCCCTGCATCAGGAAAGGGGTGGCAGAGCAGGCCTCAGGTGCTGAAAGGGTGGGGGAGGTGCTGGAGATGCTGCTTTCACCTCCAGCCCCACTGCCCTGCACTGCTGCTTAGATTGCATCCGCAGAGCCTGTGGCCTCCCCACCATCCCCACCATCCCCACCATCATGGTGTGGTCACACTGTCACTTCTGGAACACCCCTCACAGCGCTGCTGCTTCTGGTGTGTTCCTTGCAAGGCAGTTGGGGTGAGTTAAATCAAGCGGCTGGGGAGCATTTTCTGGGATGGGAAGGGTCCATAAGTGAACAGAAGACGAGCACAGCCCCTGTCCCAGCCCAGCTGGCAGGAAGTGCCTGTGGTACAGCAGTCACAGTGCCAGGCAGGGCCCAGCCATGGCTCAGGGGGAGCAGCTGTTCACACTACTCATGCCCACAGCACTGCCTGTGGTGTTGTGGCATGAGCCAGACACCTCCTCAACACCCCCCAGCCGCCCCCAGCAGGGCTGTGACACCATGGGGAGCAGCAGGTCCCACCATCTTCTCAGGCAGCCAGTAGTGAGTTCCAGCAGGGTCTTCAGCACACCACATTTTGAGTTTGTTGGGGTTTTTTGTAAGGAGAACATGTGCAATTCTGCAACACAGCCCTGGTGCTTTCCAGGTGTCTGCTTTCAAGCCTTTACCTGTGGCTTGGATCCCCTCATGGTGAAGCCCAAACGTGTTTTCAGGGTGGGTTTCGTGGTGCCGCTGTGCCCAGGCAGCCCTCAGCCCTCACACATCCGTGTCTGTGTGTCTGTGTGTGTGAAGGGGCTGCCAGCCACGCTCCCTTTCAAAGCTTAAACAAGCCAAAGAAAGTCTTGGATTCCTCAAAGTTAACCAGGGCGATTTTGGAGACGTTGACGTGCAAACTGTCCATCTTCCTGAGCTTGAAGACAGCCCCCAGGTAGCTGCTGCGGGCCCACATCCTCTGCCCCGTGCAGAAGTTGATGGCTTTGTCCTCCATGAGCACCAGGCTGCCCGGGGAGGCCGGGTTCCTCTTGTACACCACGTGGGACAGGAGCTGGCTGTCGCAGGCGCTGCCGCGGAACAGCACCTTGGAGTACACAAAGTACAGCCCGGGCTCGCTGATCAGCAGCCCCCGCTCCTGGTACTGGATGCCACTGGTGTAGGCATGGCCAGAGACGGGCTCCCACTCCAGAGGGAGGTCTGCTGGGCTGGGTTGCCTGGAAGGTGAATCAAGACCAAAAGAAAAATATAAAAAATGAAGGGTGGCAAGCCCATTCAGTTGTGTGTTTTCTGCTCGGGTCACCCCCACATCGCAAGGCAGCCCAGCCGTTCTCCAAGCCTTGTCTGCAGCGTGGAGAGTCCTCCCCAGCCCCACAGCCCACCCGTGCCAGCCCCCACTGACAGCTGCACACCCCAACAGCCCAGCCCAAAGCAGGCCCCACTGAGAGGCACTAATGAGGGGGAGGGTTTATCTGAGAGCAGATTTCCCCTGAGGAGAACAGGAAAGCTGGTGTGAGGTGGGCTCCTCCAAACTCCCCCCGTGCCACCCCCGATCCCAGCCTGGCCCCCCAGCCCGGCCCCCCAGGCCGTACCTGTCAAATGTGCTGCCCTCCTCACCTCCTTCCGCCCGGGCTGCTCCCTCTGCCCTGCACAACGAGAGGGGAGCTGTTGGCCACCTGCTCCAGGAGAAAGCCCACGGAGCAGGGGGCCACAAAGCTGACACCTGAGACCCTGCAAACCATCCCACTGGCCAGGCAGGAGCTGCACTCGGGAAGGGAGAGCACAGCTGGGAAAACTCTGCCTTCCCTGGAGAGCTGAGCTCCTTTGGAGACATGGGCCAGCTCCAGTGACTCAATATTTGGATCCCATCCCACTCCATCCCTTCACTTTTCCTCAACATTTACTTCATGTTCTCTAATTTTAAAAGCAGTCTTTTCTCGAGCCAATTAAATTTTCCTCTCCGCTCCCCCTTCTCCTTTACACTATTTCCCTGTTTCTATTTATCTATCCAAGCCCACCTCAAGAAATTCAGGTTTCTTATTGATGTTCAGCTTCTGCTAAAGAAGCCTGTGATCAGAGCACTGAGCATCCTGTTCAAATGACAGCTCCTCTTCCCCTAAAGGGGAAAATTGATTGGTATAGGAGCTGATGAGAACCAGGACTGCCCGTTCCCAAGAATTTTGCTATTTCAGATTTTTCGGATTCAGTATCAGAACAAATTTGAAAATAAATTTTCTAATAACTAAAATTCTTAAGGGGGGGAATTAAAATTTTCAGATCTAGAAAAAACTGTCAAGAGGACTGAAAATTTCTTTCTGACTTGGCCGTTTTTGAAAAGGATGTCCTCACTTTTAACATTAACATGGAATGCAAAAGAATAGCAATAGTTTGAAAGTTCAAAACACAATTTTTAAATTGTTCCACCCAAACTGAAACTCTTTAATTGTTTTTCCCTAAATGAAATCTAGAAAAATTGGCAGGTTCTTGTGGAAAGTTTCAATTTCACTGGGTTCCTCCTCCAGGCACAGACTCACCCGTGAGTTTCTGAGAGGCCGGAGGGATGTGCTCAGCGCTGGCAGACTGTCGGGAGAGAAGAGGGACACTGGCTTAGACTGAGAGCATCAGCAGCCTTTGACAGTGGCTGAATCTGGGTGCCCGTGGGGAGCTGCAAAGTGCTGAGAAATGCACGGGGAGAGCCCTGGCAGCACCCAGGAGCACAGAGATACCCAGAAAAATCCGTCACCAACCGAGCAGCCCCACACGGGAGCAGGCACCCCCCGTCCTGTGTCACAGCAGACACCGAGATGCCACCGTCCTGCCCCTTGGGGAGCATCCCAGACACGACCCCGAGGGTTTCCTTTTCCCTGTGTCCCCAGGGACCTGTGCCCAGCCAGGCAGACCTCACCTCTCGGAGTTCATCCACTTCCTTCTCCAGGTGAAAAATCCTAAAAATGCTCAGCCCCACTCCCGTGAAGGCCACCAGGATCAGCAGGAACATCACCAGGAAGCCGACGCTCCTCCTTTCCCCGCCGTTCCGCGGTTTTCTCCTCCGGTCGGGTACCGGCGGCGGGAGGGGAGCCACGGGGGGAGCGGGGGGGCAGGGAGCCCCTGCCTCGGCACAGCCGTCCACCCAAAAGATCTGCGGGTAGTAGTTCAGGTTCTGCTGCACGGGCGGCAGCGGGACGGGCCGGACGGGCCTGCCGGGATCGTCCTTGTGGCACCCGAAACCTGCCGGGCTCGGCGCGGCCCCGCGGGCAGCTCTGCCCTGGTACGGCTGCATCCCACCCGGCCGGGCTGCTGCCGCTCCCGGAGCCTCAAAGCATCAGCAGCAAAGCCCCTTCCGGCCCGGCTGGGGCTCGGGAGCCGGGCGCTCCTCCCACAGCCCCGCTCCGGGGCTCCGCCGTGCAACACCCGCGGCAGCTCCCCGAAAGCGCACAGGCTGCTGCCGCCTCCCCGCTGCCCGACCGCCGGCAGGTCTGTGGAACAAAAGGAACCACGAACTCCCCGGCATCCTGCCCCGCGAGGGAGAGACGGAGCCGGGGAGTCCTCCCCAGCTGGAGGATGCAGAACCGATCCCAAGTGGGATGCAGGGGAACGCTCCGTTCCCTACCGCAGGGCATCCCACCCTTTCCTTGGCAGCTCCGCAGGGCAGGGATGCCGGGGCACAGGACTCAGGCGCTGCCCTGCGGCGGTAAAAGCCTCAGTGAGAAGAGGAAGAGCAGCCTGAGCAGAGCTGCCCCAGCAGAGCCAGCTCAGGGGGCTGCCCTCCTGCCTTCCAAGGAAAAACACAGAATGCGGGCCATGCTGCAAGGACCAGCACTTTTAAGAGCTCATTACAATGTCCTAATGAAGAGAGACAGGGACATTTCCATTCCTCAATTTCCATTCCTCATTTATTGCAGTTTCTAAGTGGGGACAGTGAGATTTTCCCAGAGATTTACAGGTGTTCATAGGCAAATATAAACATTTTTCCTTGCACTTTACAGACCTGTGTTGAAGTATTTGTGTGAGGTAGTGCTAAAAAAAGGAAATGCTTTTTCAAGAGCAAACCAGAGATTTGTCTCCTGTGGCTGAAGGAAGCAATGACGATACACAGGCTTTGATCTTGAACATCAAAACTGGGATCTGAAAAGGGCACATTTGAACACTTGTTTCTCTGAAGCAAGGGCTCAGCTTTGCCTGCAACCACACCAATAAATCAGACATGCTGACAAAGTCTTGCCTGCACCACCAGGCACCCCACTGCTTTTTGAAGATGTTCACCAGCCCTTTGCTTCAGCAGTGATCCACAGCACAGCGCTGTGGATCCCCACCTGGCTCTCCCTCGCACTTCTGGGTTTAAAAGACACAAAAGCAACAAAACCCAACTCGAGCAAGTTCAAGCTTGGTCACGCCCACCCTGGCTCAGTCCCCCTCTCTCTGTCCCAGAACAGCCACCCAAGGAGAGGTGCCATCCCCTCCCACAGCCATTACAGGAGAGGGTCACACGATGCCTTTGCCTGGAGAGGATCCACTTCCACGTTTTTCTGACCCTGTGTTCATGCCAACGGCTCATTGAGGTGGGATTGAGGAGAGAGCAGCAGTTTCCCTTAAATGTCACAAGTGTTCTTACACCCACTGCTTCCCGCTTTCACAGAGATGCTTTTTTAAAGGGTGGGTGAGAGGGAGAGACAAGGAAACCAACTGAAGCCAGTTCAGCTTCACTTTCTCGTTTGGATGCCCAGATCAAGAGCCTGCTAATACCCCACGTGGTGGCAAACCAAAGATTGGGGCTATTTTACCATCAAAAGATGCTTAGTGCTCAACCTGCTTCAGGGACCTCTCCCTCTGCTGTGCTGGCCCTGCTGTCTCTCCCCATTTTCCTGTCACCCCCTCCAGACACCACCAAGATGACACTGACTGGAAGATGGTGCCAGGCAGGGCTGTGTCTGCACAGCACATCAGGATCACAGAGCCACAGGATGGCTGGGGGTGGAAGGGACCTCTGGAGATCCTCCAGTCCAAAAGCAGCAGGTTCTGGTGCCTGCAGGCTCTGTGTTCTGCTGGCTTCCTGCTGCTCCAGTGACACAGGATATTAACAGGATTACTGAAATAATGGCAGGACAATTTGCTGTAGGGAGGCACTTCGGTCACGTGAATTTTGCTAGAAGGCCTGGAGCCAGAATTTGGACAAGGCTGAGCCTTCCTAACATGTGGGGCAAGGACAGCTGGGCAGGAGATCAGGGCATAAGAAGGACAAGAAGGGTGTCAGATTTGCCTCCACCACCCTCTCCCCCCCTTGAACCAGTCTGTTTCCAGCAGCCCTATTACGTCATTTGAACAGGAAGGAATATTTTCCAATGGAAACACCTTCCATAGCCCTCATCAGAGAATTGTTCCCCTTTACCAAACCAACAAAAAACATGACACAGACTGCAAGAGAGGATTTGCTCAGAGGAACACTCCCCATCCCCAGTTCACCCGCAGAGGAGAGGTGGGAGCTCTTATTAACAAGACACACAATTATGCTAAAGTTGATGGCAGAGAATCCAGCAGCTAGGAGTTTGTATCAGAGGGATTTAGGGACAGAAGGATGACCTGCCTGAAACAGCCCAAAGAAAGCAGGACTTGAACAATGATCCAGACTTAATACTTGACAGAAAATGAACCCTGAAACTCAAACACTGAAGTGTGAACCTCTGTGTAGGAGAGGCTCTCATCGTGTTTTGGACAGAGTCTCTCTGGAAGCAATTAACAAATATTTCCTATTGCACTAATGACTAGTGGAAATGTTAAAAAGCAACTCTTGAAAGCCAACAGGGCTGCAGGAGTTACACCCAAGAGCAACTGAGAAAGTCAAGAATCATTTGCATTCAAAAACACAGGATTCCACATCATGAGGACAGAGAATTGGATCAGAAGAAAAGAAGACAAGAAACAAAGACTGCAGATCAAGCTCTTTGGGTAGAGAACGATGTGCTAGAAAGAAAACAAGTCTGAGGCTGAGAGGCTCCTCAGCTGGACATGAGCTTCCAGCAGGGAAAGCCCACAGGCTCCTGAGAGAGCTCACACACAGCTCTGGACAGCTACAGACACCCCTGGAAGTCACTTTACAAGTCTTTGTTCAGCTCCAGAGAGGCTCTGGGAGAAGTTGCAGGAACTGTTGGACAGAAAGAGATTCAAATCTGTCTGTTCAAGAGCAGATTGGCAGGGAGGAATGGACAGTGTGTGGAAAACCTGTGAAGAGAGGGATGATTTCCAGCAGCAGGGAGCTCCTAAATGTCACAGAATAAAGAGCCTCTCAAGGAGCCACTAATTGTGAGCCAGATCTGAAGGAGTTTGAACAAAAAGATGGATTTTTGACTGAACACTGGTACAGATGCTTGTGAGAGCTGCCTCCAAAGGGACAGGACTTTCACCTGCTGAAGCCCCAGGGGAGTATGGAAGGCACCAGAAGTCACTCAGCCTTTGCAGTCAGCACAAACACCTCCATGTTATTTTCTTTATTACGTGTTTATTAACAGTTTGGGTTCTCAAATATGCTCTTCATTTCCTCAACAACTGCTCTCCTTGCCGTGGCTTTACATTTGCTGCACATGTAAAGCCATGGCAAAGACATTCAGCTATTCACACTCAAGAGCAAAGTTCACTGTTAACAGCTCTGGGCTGGCATTACGGTGCTGAACACGTCCCTCTTCCAGCGAGCAAGGTGCTCTGTCCTCTCCTTCACCCTGATTCCAACAAGCAGCCAGCAGCCCTGAATTCAGCAAAAGAGGGCCCTGTCCTGAGGTGAGAGAGAATCCAAGGAGCCAAAGCAGATGAGAAAAAGAGGGGTAACTAAAACATTACTCTGCTGCTTTCATTTTTTGTGCCTGTGGTAAGTGCAGGAAGTGAGGTAGAGTGGTTATGAGGTAATGGGATCTATTCTGAGGAGCAGAGCAGCAGGGTCATTCCACGGTGTACAGCTTTGTCACGGCACAAAACAGAACAAGGGGCTGTGGTCACTTGTGAGGAAGACCAAGAGAAGGTGCAGGTGTTGAGTTCCTGTCCCCCCAGCCCCATTCCCAAGCCCTTCTGCAGGGCCTGTGCCCTGCCCCAGCCTCTGGGCACAAAGCCAGCCTGGCCCTGGCCAACACCAGCTGGCTCTGCTGGCCAGGGGAGCCTGGTCAGTACTTGACAGTTTTATTTCTTCTTGGGAGCAGCCAGCCTCAGCCCATTCCAGACAAACACACTGTAACTGTGTCATTACAACTCACAGAAGCTTCAGTAGCTGCTTCCAGTTATTTTTCTGGGGAAAGAGAAACAGCAGACAGGGACTGTTGTTTGCTGTGAGCTCACAGAGGGCCCTGCAGCTGGACAGAGGCTCCAACCACATCTACCAAGGGAGAAAAACATGCCCCAAGGTGGCAAAGGTTTCTTTTTCATCTCTAGGTCCACAAGGGGCAGAGCTCAGCTCCTCTCCATGGCCTCCCAAAAGCTGCAGCTCCCAGCCCCTGTTCAGCATCAGACAGAAGAAAGGCAGCAGAAGCCTCCTCGGAAGCTTCTTTAAAATCTGTTCTGCTTAAGTTAGAGAAGGGCTAAGTGAGAAAGATGAGTGAGTTTCAGCACTCACTCCTTCCCAACCTAAGCTTCTATATGGACAAGCTCTGGGAAGAGGTTCTTGTTGAGCTGTCACCAAGCCCAGCAGCACCTGCAGCAGCTGCTGTTGGACACTCAGGGTTTCCAGGAGATCAAACACCCCGGGGTGTCACAGCACTCTGTGGTCAGGGCTCTCCACTTCACTGTTCCAAATGAAGTGGAACATGTTTGTGGCTAATTAAGCAAAACCTGCTAAGCTGTTCCACCTCGTGCTGTAACTTGGCAAAAGCAGAAGCTCCACACCACCTTAGATTTGGGGTTTCTGCTGACATCACCACACACCTGGTAGAGTCTGTGTATTTAAAAAAGCCTGGATTTCCACTCTGATACCTAGTGCACATAACCTAAACATCCTGCTTTGGCCAACACAGCCATCCACTGACACAAGGGCTGTGTTTGCACCTATCCACCCTCACATTTAAGATTTTTTTGACCTTGGGCTCAGGACCTGCCCAAGGACTGAGGGACACCATCCTCACTCCAGCACACATTGGCTTCTGGGGGGTTTACACCAACAGCTGTCCAACCTTTGCTTGTAATATCATAAGAGTGCCACATGTGAATTTGAGATGCCTTCATTAGAAACTCTTATCCCTACATAAAGTCCATAACCAATTTAAGAGAGACTCACTTCCAAAGAACTGAATTTTGAAAGCTAGATTGCGTGACATTAATAAAACTGAAAGTAAAAAATTACTCAGGAGCCCACATGAAAGGAAAACATTAGGCAATGATAACCTGATGGTAGGAGAATTTTTTTTTAAGTGGTTACAGATAACTAAAGCAGGGAGGCAGCAGCAGGTGGAAGCTGTGCTTCAAGCTCCAGTCTCTCACCAGAACACACTCTCAAGTCTGTAAAAGCATAACAGGCTCTGGAGGTTCCTGCAGAGGCTTTATTCCCATGGCACACTTCCCATGCCTTCATTACAAGGCAAGCTTTATCACTGCTATTTTTCCACAGAATGCATCAACTCCTTAGACCTAAGTCAGGCCCAGTTTTTAACACACACACACAGAGGGAGCAGGGTACTGAGGGACTGGTTTAGAATGCATTTGGTTTCACATCTGCAATTGTTAACTTGGAAATCTGAATGTAGGCTTGGGATTTCAACATCCAGCCTCATGGATCAGCACAGTCTTTAGTTCATTGCCAGTGTCAAGAGGGGCTGGTTTGGGAATTCAGTCATTTCCAGCTTCAGGTGATTTTTTACTGAAAAGCCCAGTGGTTGCCTGGGCAATAAAGGTACACATGCTTCTAACAAGTGATGTACCAAGAGGAAGGAGTAACTGAAAGAAACCCACACTTTCCCCCACCCAAACACCCAACACTCTCCTCCCTCAGCAAACTGCACATTCAGTTATTCTTTTAAATCCTAGTGCTATGATGAAGCAGAGTCCTGAGACACTCAAGTGAAAACTCAGTGCTGGGGAGGGCTGCTCTGACAAGCAGATGCTGGCCAGCCTGTGCATTTGGCTGCACACAGTCCTGCTGGGCTTGACAGAAGTCAGAGGGGAAGGGACAAGCAATGGGCAAACTTGAAGCTGAAAAGTCTGGTTTGAGATAATGACTCTCTGAACTTTCCTTTCAGGGCCTTTTGCATCCTTCACAAGCCTTAGCTCTGAGTAGCAAGAGGTCATTTCATGCAGTTCTTCTCACAGAAAGCCACCACAGGCAGGACAAGGTGTGAACTGACCCTCTGGAAACTTCTCCAGCAGCTTCACAGGGCCACCATTCCTGACCTTTTGAACAAAGCACCACAGCCCTCAGAATCCACCCCCCACACTTTTCTTTATTTAAATAGAAAAACACATCTAGGCTGACAAGTTTATGAACTCTTTACTACAGCCCAAAGAATCCCAAGTCCTAGTCCTGGACTGAAATTTTAAGACTAAGTCCTTTGCAAAGAATGTAAGCCACGAGTTTCATTTTCAAAGGAAAAAATGCCAGTAAATGAAAGACAAAGTGTTCAGATTTATTTGGAAATTCACAGTTTCTAATGGCACTACAGCTCTGTAGTTACATACTCTTGCTCCACGACATTGGATGCTGCACTCTGGTGGTATGAATTTTCCTCACCCAGGTTTGACATCCTTCTGAATCCAGGTTCAACACGTCCGGTTCATGTGCTCTGACTGGCTAATTGTGCAGATCAACTCTGAAAGTACATCACTTTAAAGTACTCATAAACTAACAAGAAAGCAGCAAAAAAACAAAGGCTTTAAATAAGTCACATTACATACAATACCCAGGAAAGGCATTAGATCTGTTAAAAAGGGTACCACTAAAAGTGCTCAATAAGTTAACTTATTTTGTACAACGTGAACCTGTAACACCTGTCAAAAGGAAAAACCTTTTGTTCCACTCACTCAGAACCACACTCAACACAGTTCAGCAACCACACATCCTATAGTATCCAAATACACAGTCACAGTCAAAATAAAAAACACTTGAGTATGAAATACCAGCCATACCAACACTGCACATTTGTTAGCCAATACAAAAGCAAATCATATGGAAACAGCTGCTGTGAACCAGCCCCAAGGCTGAGACTCCCAGGCTTGGCAAACTCCACTCGCCCAGAGCAGGCTCTGGGAATGCAGCCTCACATTCTTCAGCACAACAGCAGCGAGCATTCCTCATCCACCTCCTCCAGAGAGCTGCAGCAGGCCTTTCAGGTGACAAATGCATTCCTCAGCCTCAGATCCCATCACCCACAGGAAATCCTGAAGAGCCACCGTCGCTGATTTTGCACATCAGAGTTAACTCCAAGTGTGACCAAAGGTGCAAGTAAACACAACTGCCATCCCTGGTGAGACATTTCCCTCAACAGAGTTTGCAAAACAAGAATCTAGTCAGGCAAGTCCATCTCTTGGCATTTTTACAGTATCCAGTCCACATTACTGAGTCCAGCTGAAGGCCAACACATGTCCCTTTACAGCACTGTAGTGTTGCATCTTCAAAAAAAGCTAGAGAAATTACAAAATAAATCAAATGACAAACAATTGTATCTCCCCTCTTCCAGTGGCATTATAAATAGACAAAAGGCACATAAATACGGGAAGGTGCAAGAAATAGGAACAAAGCTAAAGGAAGAGGATTAGGCTTTTATCCCTATTCCACCCAACAAACTGGGTTTCAAAAAATCTCTGCCCCAGGAACTGTGAAAAAAAACCTTTATAAAATGAACCCTGCCCTCCCACCCCCCAAGCTGTTCTCATAGGAAATTATCAGCCTCGTAAAGCTGCAGCTTATAGCCAAGATTGACACAATCCCATCTATTTAAAAAGGCAGAAACCAAATTTCTGAATACTTTCCAATGAGTCGAGCTCCTCGTCTCCCACCATCCTCCCACAGAATACCACAGACTGTTCTCAAACGAACAAACACTCTCCTGTTTGACAAGTTCAGCTAGGTTTAGATGTGTCCAGAGACTGTCGTGACACCGAGCGTTCCCACTGTTATATCTTTGTTTCCTTTGATTATGTCATGCAGGCTTGGCATCGACCCCGACTTAGTCTGTATGAGAGTTTTTATGAGCTTCCCTTGGTCTGACACCTTTCGACCGCCTTCGCTTTATAGCCCTCTTCTCAGTCTTTGTCTTTTGGCTCTGCCCGTTGCACAGGCTGGTGCACGCCGAGATGCCACAGAAATAGGACTCGTCCGACTGCGACGACGTCTCGGAGCTCCCCTCGGATGGAGGGCCCTTGTAGGAGGAGTGATAAACCTCCCCAATGTTGGAGAAGTCCCTCTGGTTTGTGAAGGGCTTCCTTCCTTTGATCTCCCCGTTGGCCATCGGGTGCAGGGGCTCTGTTGTCGGTTTGATAGTCTCTGGTTTTTCACTTTTGTACTTGCAACGCTTTTTCTGAAACCACAAGTGAAAAAAAGGAACGGTGAGCTTCTGCAAGGCAAGCAGAGCATCCAAGCCAAGCCTAGGAAGCAGCAGGGAGAGCAGCTGAGACGTGCCCCACCGCCAGCACAAACACCTCAGCCCCACCAGCTCCCTCCCCACAGGCTGAGATGGTACCTTCTTCTCTGGGGAAAACTTCAGGGGCTCCACAATGTACAGATCCTCTGGATCCACTGTAAGAGAGAGAACAGACACTCAGCAGTGCTGACTCTGCCAGCTCTGGAGCAGCACAGTCCCAGCTAAACAGCAGCACTGACAAAATATTCCACTGAGCAGGCACATTTTTCCCTCTCTGCCTTTGTAAGTTAAGGGGGTACAACACAAACACTGGAAGTAAAGTCAGCACACAGAGAAATCTCCCTGTGCTGTCATGGCAGCTGTCAGTGACAGACACTTGAAAACCTCTGGCTTTCTCACAGTTATGGCCATGGGAGAGGTGCAAAGAACATCTTTTGGGGAAAAGAAAGAGTCAGTGAGGGTTGAAGTCTAGGAAAACAAACTGCTCCCAGTGTAAGAGTGTTTCATGTGCAGCCTGCCCCTGACAGCACAGATGTGCACCTACCAACCAGGCAGATGTTCACACTGACATGAGACCAGCAGGGAAAATTTGGGAAAAGTGTCATTTTGGGAAAAAAAAATAGTCTAGGCCTTAGCTAGTGTTCATGGCATCACATTGCCAACTCAAGAGTTTTAATGGAGTTTTATTCACAGAATAAAAACCTGTGAGGCAAGTTTGCTGCACCCAGAAGAGCTGTGTCAGCAGCATACTCAGTAGTTACTATGATCTGCAACACTTGCTTTTGCAGGACACTCATGGCCTAAGAAATCAAAATTCAGTTGTCTCAAATCTACCATGAATACTGCAAAGATCAGATCACTCCTCATACCCAAGCCAAGATAAATGGTCTAAGTTTTCTTACTGAAGTTGCTAAATTTGAATCCTAAGTGTCTGCCAAGTTTCAAATATAGGCTATCAGGACTTCAGAGAAGTAGGACACTCAGACTTCCCATGTCTGGCATTTCCAAGAGAAAAAAAAGCTACTTTCTTCAAGCTTCACAGACCTGAGTGCATGCACTGATTGCTTCTAACTCCAAAAAACCATCTGCAGAGCAGAATGTGTCTGTAGCAAGAACTGCATTTAAGGTTTTAGCATAATTCAGCACGGTTGTGTGAGCATCTGGTAACTTGTTCACAAAGCACCTTATCTTACACAACACATACACAAACCACACACACATTGTGCAGCACTAAGAGCAACACCACAGACCAGATGTATGATATGAAAAATACCTTCTTTACCAGCTAGCTGAAAAGACTGGGATCTGACCAGTGGAAGGGAAGTTCTTCTTTTCAAATTCATATCATCATAGGAAGAGAAACACCTAGGAAATTCCAGAAGGCTTTTTTAACACATTTTTCTCAGGATTTGTCATGTACATTTCTCATTAAAAAAATCATTCTTGGCAGAAAGACAGAACTGTTTGCTGAGGTGCCCAAGGAAGCCTGGCTAACAGACACAGTACTGTGCTTGCTACCAGTTATCAAGGCATGTTTTTCAAGTGCAGTAGCCCCAAAATGCTCCTAGGAGAGTGTTATGACCAGAGCCCTTTGCTAGCAAATCTGAGTGTACAGAAAGAAAACTCAGAATTAAGCAGAAGTGCCAGTACCAGCAGATTTAGGAAATGTTAATAAAAACTGCAAGAACAATTAAGTTTCAAATATAAATACATTACCTTTTGGGGCTAGGGTAGTGATTGCTTTTGGGAATTTTTGAGAGGTAATCTTCACAGAACGGAGAAGGGCTCCTGCAGCGCTGCACAAAAAGCACCAAGCCCAGAATGAGGCAGAGAACCAGAGAAATCACCAGGTAAGCCTGGCGATCAGAAACCTGCAGGGATTTGAGACAACTGTTGAAGACAGAACAATTCCATGGTACTGCCATTCTTATGTTTGAAGCTCTAAAATACAAATGCTATGTTCTCAACACACTTTTCTTTAATTTCACTAAACACCTGTTCATATTTGAGAAATTTTTCAGAGGTTTGATGCAGTCTGTTGGCTGTGCAGCATTCAAGGAATGAAGGCTGAATCCCACTAGCTGCTAACAGGACAAGACTCCCCTGCCTCCAACAGCAGCATAACCACAGAAGCTGCCACTCCCTGCAAAGAGCATCCAAACCACCCTGAAAGCAATACACTTGCCACAAGAAACCATGCTCAGAAAGTAACTTCTCTGGTTCATAGCTGACATGGAAGCAACACTATGGCAAATCTAAACCGTGCTTTTTGTCAGCTGACACTGCAGTACTTCACAAAGCACCATTGTAATCACTTGATTCATGTGGCTTCACTGACCACAGCACTCATAAACAGGAGCTTAGCCAGCCAGGCACCAAAGGAGGAGTCTCACCAAGTGTTAGCTCAAGGGAGGTCCTTGGCAATATGCACAAAATATAAAAGATCATGTTTATGGTACTGCTTGAAATGCCAGGCAGGCAGAACATAAACATTTGAGAGAAAACGTTCCTAGTATCGTTGCCAAGATCTCCCTAATCTCTAAAGATGACAACAGCCAGTGGGGGAAGGAGAAGGGTGCCTTGGCTCAGACTACAATCGTGGGGGCTAGCGGGGCTGCAGTAACTATGACCAATTTTGCTCTGCACAAGACAGCTCAAGTTACTCAGATTTGCAGTTAGAAGTCTAGGATAAAGTAGCCTGAAAGCAACACTACAGCCAATTTAAAACTTCATCTGAAGACTCTGGTCTCACCAAACAGAGCTGTGTTTACACATCTATTTCCTGTGAACTGTGATTACCTCACGCTTCAGTTCCGCCACGGAGGCTGACAGATTGGAAGCCAGCTGGGTCATGTTGGTGAGCTGTGCTTGTAGCAGCTGGATTGCCTCTGTCTGACGCTGATCCTGTGGGGAACAGTCATGCTGTCAGTGGCCAGGCTCCCACTGCCACTCTTGGTACAGAATTAGTGTTCTGTCTGACACAGCAGGCACTCAGCCGCCACACGGCCTGCCCAGCATTGTTTTCAACAGTGTTCACGTTTTTATTTGTCAGCTAACATTTCCTGACATTATGCCAAAGTGTGTTTCATTAGAGAGCGTTCTGCTGTCCTCACCACGGGCAGAGTGAGCAGGCAGCTCTGCACAGTCACTGTCAGGAGGCCACAGAACACACACAGCTGCCCAGGCACAGCTCCAGGCTGAGGCTGATGTGCAGGCAGCCCAGTCAAGGACAGGAGCCCAGACCAGCCAGGAACAACTCCATCCCAGCTAACAACTGCTCCCTGGGAAGAGCACTAACAGGACTCAATCCTATGAGAAATGAAGGAAGGTGAGCAGAACACCAGGGAGACTAACCTCAGACTGACCAGCACTGATACTCTTCCAAAAAACAACCCAAACCCAACCCAGACAAGGCAACACATGAAACTTGCCATTTTCTTCACTGTTCAGGGATGAAAAAAGTCCAGGCCTGGGACTGCACTTCAGAAACTTTTATACAGTTTGGGATCAGGTCTGCTAAGCCACTGCACAGCTGCTTTAGTGAAGGTTTAGCACAGCAGTTACTGCTTGATTTCACAGCTGATCAGGAAAGCCAAGATGGCAGAGCAGGGAAAATCCACATTTTAAAGAATGAAGTCAAGTTTCTCTTACATGCACTACATTTTTGAATGCAGCTTAGGCCTAAGCCATTACAGTAGCCCTCTGCCTTTCCACAAGCTCAGTCTCTTCAGAAGCAGCGAAATTGTCTATTGATACTTCAAATCAGATATGAAAAACGAACCAAGTTAAAAAAAAAAATGTTTTGAGTGCAGTTACAACCAAGAAACAAGGGTTGGAACTGACCTGGATAACTTTTTCACTGACAAACACATTGAAGAGTTTTAGCCATTACAAGCTGCCAACTGATCTTTTCTTCAAGTACAAGATCAGGAAACAAAGCTGAAAATGGCTTTATTCTGACATAACTGAGAACATGTCTAAAAATCTTATTATGGAGAAAAAGAGGGAAGCATGGAATGGATGCTTTTAAAAGGCAGATATACAGCTCAGCTGAAAGAGGATTTTGGCACCTCTGTGCAACTCTTCATTAAAAGTAAGCCTTTCTAACTAGGAAAACACCTCAATACTCCAAACAAATCATACCTGCTCTTCTGCTATTCTTGAGGTGTTCTGAAGTTTTATTATTGTTTTATTGAAAGCCTTCTGCATTTCTTCCATTTGTTTTCGGTACCTAAAACAAAAAAGTGTTTGAGGCTGAAATATTAGTGCACAGAACTCCTGCTTAGACTTGTCTTCAGAAAACATGACTATGCCAGCAAAAACCTTCTCTTTGCCCAAAGAGCTTTATTTAAACATCAAGTGGTACCTGCTTTTAAGTTTCACTAATAAAACAGATATGCCTTTTTTTTCCCCCCACAGATATGGTCAAATCTATTTCAACACCTTCCAGCTTAGTGCCAATTTACTGAATTCACTCTGCATAGTAGATATAGCTGTGAGCCCCTTCCTTGGAACCAGGTCTGAAATGGGTACATCTCCCCACTTTCCTGTAGCTAAGGAACCACAGATAAACACTCATACACTGAGACATCCTTCACAGGAAACCCTGTGGTTTCCTCTCCACAGTCACTCATTCAACCAGAGTTACTACAGATAACAGGGTATTTTAAGTGGAAACAATTTAATATAAAAAAGGCATTGCAGGTCTGTGACATTCAGTTCAACAGTAACAGAGGGATGTGCCCTTTTGTAGAAAGAATTATGGACAGGATTAGTGCCTACATCCTGACAACACTTTATCCTTTTAAAAAGCCCACAGCAACATTCCTCAAAATGAAACAAACAGGATTTTATCTGAAACACAAAGAGGGAAGCCCTGTCTCACACAGGCTAACTCCAACAGCCACTTAGGCTTGGGTCCTTTCCTCAGTTTTCCATAAAGCTATAAGCTGTGATTTACCCTCTGCCCAACTTCCCCAGCATTTCACAGGCTGGACTCCAACCAACCCTCCTCAGCCTCACCTCTGACTGAGCTCTTCCAGGTAGCGGCTGCTGAGGGACATGTTGACTTCCAGGGCCTTGATGCGGTTGTTGAGGCGCATGAAGACGGATTCCTTCTGGTTGGATCCATGAACGAGGTTCCCGTTGGCATAGCCCAGCTCTGTGGAGTTCTGCAGCTCAGCATAGAAATCTGTGGCTGTTCTCTGCGGGCCCCCTGAGACCGGAATCGCCATCAAGGCTTCTTCCGCCGCCTGCTCGTCCTCCCTGGGCTCGGCAGACACAGGAGGCTCCGCAGGAGGCACCAGAGGTCTCTGCACTTCTGCAGCGCTCTCCTTTCCTTCCACAGCTTCACTGGCTACTGCCTCCACTGTGCTTTCAGGCTGCACAACAGGCTCTGTAGGCTTTGCAACCACTGGAGTAGCAACAGTCTCTCTCGTGCTCGTCTCCTTTACCTCCGTGGCCACGCTGGTCTCGGGGCTTTCTTCTACAGCTGAGCTCTCAGCCTTTTCCATTTCGGGGCTGAGCTCTGGGACATCCACCGGGGGAGTCGCCCTTGGTGCCACCTGGCCCGAGTCCTCTTTTGGAGGCTCCAGCACCATGTCTGTTGTGGGGGATGGCTTCACTTCAGAAGTAACTTCTAGGAGGAGGGACTGAGAGACAGTTTGAGGATGGCTTGGCTCCAGCTCAATGGACTCTGTGGTCTCATTGCTGATCTCCTCATGGACTGCACTGAAGTCAACTGCAATAGCAGACCCAGGGGGCTTCTCAGCTTTGCTGTCCAATTGCTCAGGCAGAGGCTCCTCTGCTGCAGTCTGGGCAGATTCAGTCAGAGCTGGCTGTGGCTGCTGCACATCCACAGGGTAAGGTGGCCTCTCCTCACCTCCAGTTTTACCGTGCTGCCGATGCATGGCTGCTGCAACTGAGCACCACCTCAGCAGGTACTCCGAGAAGGTGGAAATGCAGCACACTGCTGCCATGTCACAGCAGTAGTTCTCTGTCTCCAGTTCAAACCATGCTGCTGCCTCCTCTTCCTGCTCATCGCTGGACAGCAAAGTTACTGTGGACTGGCTCGTATCTTCTTCATACTCTTGCACGAGCTGAACAATTGGGCTTTCTTTAGTCAAATCCACCATTAATTGGTCTTTCTCTATCTGTGGAATATCTGTAGTAACAAGTCTACAACAGAGTTAAAGACAAGGTGTTAATTCAACGGCTTTGCATCCCTGCTCTAGAAGATTGTGAGAGCAGTCTTCCAGAAAATTGGCAAAGCTTAGTCCAGTGACCAAAGGCCAGTTTTGAGACAGAAATTCTGCAAGATGGTTATTTTCTCCGGTGATTTTCAGTCCCAATAGGCAAAAAAATTATTTCAATCCCTGCCTCTTAAACATCAAGCCTTCTCAATTAGATATTGCCCCTTCCCCTCACCCCTGAAAACAGCCAACAGTTCAAATCCCCTTTTTTACACAGCAAGCATCTTACTCTGCTGATGCAATCCTCAAATGTGAGAATCACAACATTCCCACTGACCTTCCTCAGTCTCACAGCAAGAGTGATAGAAAACCAGAAAGCCACTAAATACAGCACAAGTCATACCTTAACATTCAAGAGGTAGGGTCTTGGCCTTTAGCAGCCTAATTATCAGAAATTGTAATCAACTGAAAACCAACAGAATCTATACAGAACCTCTCTTCTCAAGCTCACCCTGTACATTGCATACACGTTCTCATTAATGGCAGTCTGCCAAAGCATAAGCTTCTAAAGCAGAATTTTGTCAATATAATTCAACTGAAGTTTCAGCAATACAATTTACATTCCTAATTAGTCTCCCTAGCAGGACACCACAAAAACTGGACCACTATCAAGACAGTTTCTGTGTTAAAACAAAACACAACACCATGGAAATAGCTATAATAGACAGTAACTAAACCACTCAATTTCTCTGGTTAGTGCCATCACCATACTACAGATTTTACCAAGTACTTGCTTTTTCCCTTGTTTAAGTCTGCATGCCATACCTGAGCATTCTACTACCAAGGACTGCAGACTGGCACATGTTTGTCTCTGCTTGGAGCACATTACAAAAACCCCAAGAGCAGTCACTTACTCTGGTGAAGGAACAGGTGTTGGTTCAGGCAGTCTTGGTGCAGCTGTTGAAGTTGCAGGGGTGGCAGTGACATTTTCAGATACACTTTTGTTCCCAGCTGCAGGAAGGAGGAAAATGTGAACGTGGAAATTCAAGAACCATCTTTGTTTTCAACAAATTCTGAGGTCTGGGTTTATTATTGGTGGGGATTTTGATTAACTTTGCTACCAAATTAATTGCAGATGTCATCCAAAGTTATCTGAATGAAATGCCACTGACAGTTTATGAGTATGATGTTGTGGACAGTTGCAAAATACTTCCAGAAAGAAGTAGCAAGTTGGGACTTTACAGCTTCAGCATGCTAACAGAGAGTAAAGATCTCCAAACAATGCTGAACAAGCATATGTGTCATCTTTGTATGGGTTTTCTTCTCAGCAAATTCAGCATCTTTGTTCCACTTTTCACAGTCACTAGGTTCTATGACACTAATCAGGTGTGCCACAAAAGGTGAAAAAAGTCATTTAAACCACCACAGACCATCCAACTCCTCAGCAAAAAAAACTTAACAAAGAAATGCAAACTTTCCAGAATGCTTTTCATCTAAAAAAACTACAGTACCTTCAGTTTCAGATGAGTCTTCAGTTTTGGCTCCAAGCATATTAGCAGCAATGTTCACCATACTCAGGATAGCATCTAAAAGAGACAACAGCTACTCAACAAGGGCACTCTCAGAGGGCCCAGAGATCAGCAGCACTGAGAAATTTGCTATTTTGCAACACTTGCTTGAAAGGAATCACAGTGTAAGGACATAATATCTGGTCATTCTATTACACTGGAGACAGCTGTTTCTTTCAAAAGTAAGTGTATAAGCTAGAAACCTGTATTTGAAAACCTGTACCATAACATCCACAGATCTGGATTACACATATATTTATTTTAAGGACCTGTTAAGTACAACAGTTCCTCTCCCCGCTGAATTCACAGAAGTAAATTCCAAGAGGGCCTGCTCTACATCAGCACAGATATTAAATACAGCTACTCTTTGGTCTTGATATTGACAGCAAACAATTGCCAGGCTTATTTAGAAGATGAGGAACAGGTAAAGAGCACTATATTGGAAACGCACAGAAGCTGGCTTGATGTTGCCCATTTCTCTCCCACCCACCAACATACACAGCAGTGTATGTCACATGGCCAAGGTCATCATGGTTAGAGGCATTTTAGTAGCAGTGACAAGTTCCTTGGGCTCCAGGAAGTTGTGGTCAAAACTTTGGTTCTGCCTTTCCTCCAGAACATGTCAGAAGCTGCATTCCTGATTTATGTTAATTTATCTGGGTTTGTATAATGTGAAAAGTCCCAACAGTCAAAAGATGCTAAACTTGAGCTATGGAGGGTTTCTTATAAAAAATGAGAAAATGAGGGAGAATACAGAGTTGGTATGGAAGCTTTACAATGTGGGAGAAGAGTGAGCCACCCTCAAAGATTCAGGCTTGTAGAAGACTGCAGAATGCTTCTTAGGAGATGAAATGTCTGAGAAGCTGGACTCTCTTTCTCACTCTGCATTTAAGATGCAAAATGGAAACCTGTCACATTTGCCTATGTGCATATAAAAAAACCCCACCAGAAAACAATACCCACAAACTCTACACCTTCCAAAAGAAGAGCACTGACCATCCTGACAGAGAGGAAAGGTGTCAGTAACAAAACCCACCAGCCAGGACTAAATACTGGTCACTACAATGTTTCAGTGAGTGCATCAGAGGGACAGCTGAGTACAATCAGCAACAGGTGTTTCAAATCTTTTAATCTTAGCTTTAGTAGTCTAAAAAATTAAATGGGAAGCCACTGCATTTTTCAGACAGTGAATATAAACTTATGATACTACCCTTGCAGATAGATCATGTGATTATGCATCACCAAGACAGCCTGAAGATAGAAAGTTTAGAAGTCACAAATAAGAGATAAGCAGTGTCAGGGAAGAACTTACTGCTTTATCTCATCTGTGAGAGGCACGTATTTAGAAATAAACTGCCTTTTCCACTACCTACTTCCCTTCTGAAAATTGCTCTAAGCTGTGAATATTCCTAGCCATGACCTTATTCTCAGGAGACAGCAATGTTCTAGGAAAAAGTAGCTCTGATCCACTACAGAATGAAAGCAAAGCCTGACTCCAAACAGCATTAACTGAGTGCAAATCTACACTAGAATAACAAATCTTCATTAGCTGTGACTGAAGGAAGAATGGTAGAGTGCAAGAGCTCCTTAGGAAATGGTGTGTGGAGGTGATACTCCCTGAATTATTCAGCAGTGAGAACACCATTAAAAGTGAATATTCGAGGATTCTTAGCCAAACAAACCCTACAGACTGAGGTTTTCCTATGGGAAAAGTGAGAGGAAACAGTAAAGAACATTTAGTTCTCTCAAAAAAATACACAGCCTTTATGAAGAACATAAGTTACAGTATTTACATAAAGCCTACTCAGAAATAGTATTCTCCATCCTTCTCTCCCCCGAAGCTGTACATAATAAATCTTTATATTGCCAACTGTATGTTAAGCATTTTACTTTAACACAGATTTCCAACTTCCAAATTATTAAGGTTTTACAACACTTTAGTACTGGCCATTTATGGCCCTATGCAACTTTTACATGATGCTCAGTACTCAGAATCCTTAAGTACAGAAAACAAGTTTCCACAAAACAGATACTCTTACAAATTGAAAGTTCAATTTTAGAACAATAAGAACGATCCCCCAACTCCAAATCTTTAATTATTCCTATGAAACTAAAGAAGAATCACAAATTGCTTCAGCAGAATATGAAGGTTGTGGATGTTCCACGACAAAATATCATTCCACTTTCAATTAGCATATCTTGTTTTAAGCACAGGAACAACTTTTTCTAATAAATCATACTCACTTGTAGCAGAACCAAGAAGATTTTTTGAAGATTTTTCTTCCCCTGTGTTATAATCCAATAGATAATCTATGTATAAAGAAGAACAACTCATGACTATTAAAATTCAAGCTGTCATGGGGAAAGAATATAAATCTCAAGATTTAACTTGTCATTCAGTGATGCTAACTTGACAGTGTGGAAATAAAACTACAGAAAGCTTGAGGTCAGATATTACAAACTGAAATGGACACTAAGAATAGAATTGTTTTGTGTGAGCTGCTTTATTTTAGTAATCCTTTCCTACTGTCAGCACATGAAGAAATTGTCTATTGTGCCACATGAAACAGACTTATTACTATCATTTTAAAGCAACCCTTTACACAGCTACATTTAAACACATTGTTTAAAACTTCGAAGAATTATTGGGAAAGCCCAGAAATGGTGCAACACTGTCAATAAGTAAATTTAACAGTCAAATCTTCCATCATAGGTAGGAAGTGATGAGCCAACAAGACCAGCACAAGAGCTGTCTGAATGGTTAAAAATGCAAAGTATTTGCTTACCATAATCTTCATCAAACAGTTCTTGTCGTTCAGACTGATACTGAGAATCAGCTATTTCTTCATACTCTTCAACCATGCTAGTACCAAATACTCTACAATCCGAGTTTTAAAAGAAAATAAAAACCTGGTGTTAGGAATTATGTGACATAATTGATAAGTATTACCTTTATGTAACAAGTAAGTTATATATAGTAGTTGCAGTCAGTTAAGCAAGATCAAGCAGCAGGGATATTTATTTTCTCTAAGGTGTATCTACACAGAACCAAAACAAGGTCCTGTTTCCCATTCTAACTCCAAAGAGTCTTTTCTTCCTTTTAAACTCACACCTAGACTTCCTTGTCTTTAGCCTTCCATGAGCTCTTACACCTCCTCTTCAGTTTCAAAGTTCAGTTTGACTTGCTTTAGGTACACCCATTCAGAACCACCTCACTTTGCATCCCACATTCTCTTTGACCTCTTCTGCCAAAACTAAATCAAATCAATCCAATTTAAAACAGTCTTGTGAACTAAAAATATGGTTTGACTTCTAAAACTAGAGCCCTCCCAGGTTCAAAACCTGATTTTTAGGAGCAGTACAAAGGCTGATGGTTCTCTGAATTACAAATTCACAGGTGCTTCTAGTCAGCTATTGCAAGCACCTGTGGTGCCAAACAACACAGCAGCTTCCAAAAAGCCCCCACCACACCTGCTCTTTTTAGTTCACCATTTGTTCCCTGTGTTGCTTGATCAGCCTTGAAATGCTCATGTCCTGCTCTAAAGCTGCTCAAGGCTCCTGTTTCCTCCTCCCCTCCTCCTGCAAACACTAACTATTCCTTGCATACTGGAGAAGCAAAGAAAAAGATCTGAAGCTTCTTTAAACAGATGTGAAAGACACTACACAGCAGGCAGGTCGGGCAACTACTTCAATCCACAATATTTGCAAGTAACTGCAATTGAAAATTGGAGTTGTTGCCCAACTATTCTAAAAACAGACTCATCCTCACTGCAAGGAGATAGAAAGACTAAGCAAAACACAGAGCATTACCTTATAAGACTTAAAGGACAAAAATGTTCTGATCCAAAGTGTGATATCAACTCCACCTAAAGAATAGAACGTACTTAAAATAAAACTCCAAATACCCACACAGCCAAAAGTTCACTCAGTATCAACATTCAATCTTGAAATTGCAAGTTTTGTTTACTCCAGGGAGTTGCAGATTGCCCACAGCAGAAAAGCCCAGATTTATTCTTGCCATGCATTAAAGAGCTGAGCCACAGCAGAGAACACCCCCAGCCCCATGCATCCATCACTCCAAAAGAAGAGGTTGCTAACCTTTATGTACTTGATGAACATCTGAAGCGAGAGAGAGGAAAGGAGAGAAAAAAAAAAAAAAAGTAGATGTCAGTACAAAGGCTGAACACATGCCACAGGCAACTACAGAGTCCTGCTGGGTTTAATTCAGTACTATAAATGCCTAAGATGACAAGCTGGGAAGGATTAAGTTGTAATACAACTTCATCTGCCTTGGGTAGCAAGATTTCATTTAGCCCTTGTACCTTGCAGATGGAAGGTAACATGCAACAAGTGTTTCATTAAGCAATTGAAGTTAATCAATTTTTCAGGGCAGCCTGACTGCAGATAGAATACTGAAGTGTGTTAAATGTACTCAGTGTATTTTTTCCTCTTAAAGAACACAGACTACAGAAAGTGATTCAAAAGGAAAAAACAAACCCACATAGCATGCACTCTATGTGTACTGCTGCTGCTTGAACTCAGTATAAAATACTCCAATTCACAGAAGCACAACTGCAAGAAATAGAGCAGCTGATGACAGACTTGGGAGCTTCAGACATCTGTGTATTTCTAGTGCACCCTTGACTACATACTGGCATTTATCTGATCTGAATTAATTTGCAAGCATTTATTAAACCACTCTGTAGACACTACCACTGAAGGACTGGAATAATCTGCAAGTGAGACCAAAACAAATAATCCCACAAAAGCACGCTCATAAAAAATCGCATTGTTTTTGATACAAGTTCAGTAAGCCACTTCAAAAATTTAACTTTTTAAAGTATTTTAGACTCATTCTGTAGACCAGACATACTTTGAACTTGCTTACTTTTTGCATTATCAAGTGAAAACATTACAAGAACAAACCTTTGGAAATTTTACCATGTTGTAATATTCAAGGCACAGAGCACTGTATCCACCAAGGGATTAAGTGCTGCAGCATCTACAGGAATTCTGCAACTTCAGTGACAATGGCAGCTACCTTAAGGCATTAATTCAGCCAGAAAACAGAATTAAAAATAAATCTCTATTCTGGGACTCATGCAGAATTTCTGGGTAAAGAAGTTAGACAATTATCATTCATAGCTACTTCTTCATAAAAGCACAAAGCATAATTAAGGAGCACAAACTAATTTTTTTTTTTTTTGGCAATACCATAATTGGAAGATAACACATCAGTGAGGAGGACCTAAAAGGTCTGTATTTTATTTGAATTTAAACCTTCACTACAACCCAATATTTTCACAGAAGCTTTTATCCAAGTTCAAGTACCACATTAATTATTTATGGAGTTTCATTCCCTTTGAGTCTCCTGAGTAAAGATAGCTTAATGCAAACTATTTTGAAGGTGGCAGTATCATGGCAAGGCTCCAGTAGCAGTGAGCATAAATAATTTGCTTGAGTCAGAATTATGACTGAATAACTACAAAACTGCACTTGGAGTCTATTAATGAGAACCAAGATGCAATCACCTACACCTTCAGATTCACTAAAGTGTGCAGCACAACATGGTACAAAAATTTCAAGGATATTCTGATCTGTGCTCCAGAGACTGAGTGTGCAGTGTGTGTAGATATACATATCTATCTAAATAGATAGATATAGATCTATGTATATATATGTAAAGCAGGTACAGCCAAGAAACAAAATAGGTCGAGATTCTTCTGATCTTACATTCAGGGGACAGTTGGTTAAGTCAAATAGAACAGAACTTTGTCTAGATTTTCCTTAATTCAGGTATCAGCTAAGGGACTTCCCAAGAGCCTCTCAATTACCAAAGTGAACAAGGTAGTAAGATCACAACTGTGCCAAGGATTTAGTACCCAGACAATCCCAGCTGGGGCCACTAACTAACCAAGGGCAATTAATGGTAAGGCAGGCTTTGATAACACACTTCTTGGGATGCTGTTATACAGAGGAAACCCAGCAAACCCCTCCTTCCCTGAGGAGCATGGATGCTTTTGCAGTATGGAGTTACCTTCACATATTTTGCATACATCTGCTCATCCAGGGGAAAGCTCTGGACATTCCTTTCATCTCTGGCATGGAAAGTACCTAATTTAATCCATTTGTTTGTTGGATACCTAGAAAGGAAACAGTGGAGTCACGTAATGAAATGGAGGAAATCAATTTTACAGGTATTTCCCTAAGTTTCTCCTAAAGCCTTTCCAGAGCAGAAATACATTCTGTTCTCTCCTTGTTCTGCAAGGTAGCAGCAATGTTCCCAACCCAGAACCTCAGCAGCACCTTCACACAATGACAGCAGTGTGCAAGCCCTTGAAGCACTAAAGCCCAGACTTACCCAATCATGAAATTCAGCCAGTCTACAATGAAGCCCCCTCAAAATGCACAGTAAGAACACAACACCTGACAGGCTGTACTACTGCAAGCAGGCCATGGAACACTGAGCAAAGCAGAGCCAGAACTGCACAACAGAACAAGTGCTCAAAGCCTAACCCTACCTGCTTCAGGCATCTGAGAAGAAAAGGAATTTTTCTGATGCCCTTTGAATGTGTGCTCACTCCAGAAGGCAGTGGGGGCACAGCACTGCCTAAATCTCTGTAAAGCCACCCTCTAAGCAGCCATCTGGCCAACCTGGAGCACTCTCGCCCCCTTCCAATTTCTCAGTGGTGTACTACTCTTTTTTTCTTTTTGAATAATTTGTGGGGTTTTGGACAGAGTTCAGCATTGAAGACAGCTCAAACCATGTGAAAATGGTCAGGATTACAAGGGAGGGGAGAGCCCACAACTCAGCAGCATTTTATTAAGGAATTTTATCATCTGCCATCCACTGCCCAGCAACTGTATAAATTCTGCTCCTCAACAAACTTTTTAATTTTTAAGGTGGCAAAGGAAAAAAACCTGCTGGCAATTGACAATATACACAAAGAAAAACCATGTGACTCCACATTACATTACACTTTGCATAATAACAAGTATACACATATCATACTTCATAAAGCCTTGCATCTAATAATTATTTCATTTTTTTCATTCAGAAGGATGCATTTAGGTAACATACCTGTCACTAATTGACACCAGAAAGTCTTTAGGAGTGGAAGAGAATAATTCATGATTTGCAATGTCAAACTGCTTTACTTGCACTGGTTCACAGAGCTCAACAACAAACCTTAAAGACAAAAAGTAGATTTTTTTAAAGAAAATACTTCTCCTTCTGCAGTTACAACCTCCAGCCCTTCACCCCATTATCACATCCTTCCCTGGGTATAAGGAGGACACTACAAAAATGCTGTACCATAAGAGTCACTCGTGGTGTCTTTCTGAACATTTACTTTAATAACTCTAGGCAACAGCTGCAGCTACAAGAGCTTCATCCATCTTGTACTTAAAGGCATCAAGTCACAGAACTAAAAACTAAGGACAGCAAACACAATTTAAATCACACCTGAAGTACCAATTAATGTGTGGTAAATTCTGTTTACGTGTCCTGCAATTATTTGACAGTCAAGGAAAGAAACCAAGAGTTTTTCTTTGAATGCTCAATTGCTTTATCTGCCCTAAGATAATTATGCAAAACTTACACATATTAAGATAAACAAAACTATCACCTTACTACTACTTCTCAATACCAGAGCTAGATTTCTGTGGAAGACATAATAAACCATCTTGTGCTAATTCTGTCAGAGCTCCTCACACACCCATTCCAAGTCAGTCCCACAGCAAGGGAAAGCTGTAATCACTCCTGCCACAAATGTGAACCTCAGGAACCTACCAGATTTTAGTACTGCAAGGATTGAGCATATAAAGGTCCATGTTTTCCATCAAAATAGCTGAAGTGCTCTGTAGAAAGAAAAAAAATTGTATTTTAAATGGCATGGTAGATACCAACAGCATCAAGGATTTTTCCCCTCTTTCCAATAATCAGTTTGAAATTAGGTTTGAGAGTAGTATCAAGTTTCACAACACTCCAAAAAAGACAATGACCCAGGACATAGTGTGCCATACTTTGGGGCAATCATAGATTATTCACTGTTGTGAGCTCTTCAATATACCTCTGTTCAGTTTCTATAAGAAGAGGACTCTGCTCCCATTTTCTGAATTCACTTAAAAAGACATCAAGTTCTATAGCAATCTCTCTTAAAAAAAGCACTGATCACTGTTTATACCCTGTTTTTATAAATCAAAATCCCAATAAATCCAAACACAGATGAACAACTTCACAAACCAGTGTTCAGTTTTAAATGTACTTTGTGCTACTTGTTGAGTAACAGCACACTAAAATAATGCACACTAATTATTAATAAATGCTTACCTTTGCCTCTGGATTTGCTGCCAGAATTTTGGCACCACACTCTACAGAGGCATAGTTATTCCTGTTCTTCTGGACCTTTTTAGTGGAATGCTGCCCACCAACAGCAGAAGGGTGCATTGACTGACCTAGGAACAAGAAAATATTGCTACTATAACAAACCAAACAAACAAGCAGTATTTGCACTGTCAGGGAACTTCTGCTCACTGCTTTTATATAATGAAGGCTATTAATTATGTAGTTCTAGCAGAAAAATGAAGCTCCAGGCTGCACTCCAAACTGAGACAGTGCTGCTATTCAGCTCTAGTATGAGATGACAGCAGTCTGTATTTAGACCAAACTAATGAATCCTGAACTTACTCTTTTCTTTCTCCACTTCCATGACTTTCTTCTTCCATTCATCAAATGTTGGAATGTCTCCAGGGTCCTTTGGAGTTATTACTGATGTAGGGTCAATTTCTCCTGTCTTCCTGAAGTCTTTCTGCAAAAGGAAGAACCACCGATTGTGAATATTTTTCAGGACCAACAATGAAAACAAAGATGAACTTGAAAAAACAAAGCATGCTCTGATCAAGTCAAGGGCAGACACATCATTTGCACCCATGTTAACAACTTAGAGCCAATGTAAGCAGGACTATAAGCCAGAAAAAACATGTGATGATTTTCTCTCAGAATTACAGATCACTTCACTGAAATGCTGGCAATTTTTGTGGCTAAGCTCATACATTTTAAATAAAATATAGGCCTTCTTCTCCAACACCTGCACTTTCTTCCCAATTTTTGCTTTTCCTCTTCCTAATGAAGAAAAGTTCCCTGTAGCAAAAATCTTTAAACATCAATGCTTGTCATGACAGAATTCCAGAGGTTCCCTGGAATTTCTGAACATCTCAAAAACAGCAGAATGATTAAACATTAAAGGAATCATTTTTAAGTATCTCAGAAATAATGTTTTGGACTTGCCTGACAAATCAAAAACCCTGTCAACTAAACTCTACATTACTCCATTTCAAATCTTCACTTCTCCTTTGTACAAACATTTTCAGCACACCATCAGATGAGTGAACTTTCTTGGTAGACATTTCAAGTGTAGAGGCTATTTTATAGAAAATATTTTAAAGGTAGTTGCCAAGTGACAGCTGAAGCATGATCCTAAACCAGCAAAAAATGGTATTGCCATGGCCTTGGTCATTCTGATTTTCAAAAGAGTCTTATTAAAAAAAACCCACAAGCTTTAGGAAATACTTCACAACCAGAGCATGAAAAAAGTCATACAGTTAAGCACAGCAGGCCTGGCTAGCTACATACCCCACTGTAACAAGGGCCAAGTGATACTTCTGGGACAGAATAAACACACATCACATATTTTACCAGTGCTAATAACCAGACAGAGGGCATCACTCCTGTGTGTACTGAGGGGATACCAGCACTGCTTACCTCCCTTTTCAAGTTCTCTGAAGCATTGAGAGCAGATTTTTGCTCATCTGCCCCCTTTTCAGCTGCGGAAACTTTGGACTCAAACTCAGATTTTGTCTTCTTTCCCTTGCCATGTGAAGATGATATGTTCTCTATATGTTGGCCTGCAAGGCTGAAAGTTTAAAGAGCATTAGAATCTGTAACATGGGCAGCCACATGCAATATTACACACACACACAAGTATGTAGATAAGCAAGCACATGCAAATGTTTGTTGCAAAGCCAGCACAGAAAAGAACAACTCCCTTTAAAGAATTCAGAGTCACACACAACCTGCTTGGATACTCACCTCTCTGGTGGACTGACAAAAGAGGAAGGCTCACTCTGAGGGTCAGCCTCAAGTGTCCCACCAATATCACAGTCAGGTTCTGACTGCTCAGCTTCACTAGAGCTGACTACAGGGATATCAGCACGGGAATTCTCTATTGCACTGAAGGGAAACAAACAACATGCTTTTTTAGCCTTCTGGTCATACAAGGAACCCTGAACAATCAACCACAAAGATATGTGAAAGTTTGAATAAAGCAATGGTCTCACAGAAATAATTAAGAGAAGCATGAAGCATGCTGTACCTGGGCAATTGCATTCTCAGCCGTACCCATGAAAGAACAGAATTTCCTTTTCCAGCCTGTTTGTCCCAGAAAGGAACTCAAGACAGGCTTCTCAGCTCCCAGAGCTTTCATCTAACATCTCACCAAACACTGCAAGGGATAATTCTCCCCAGCATCACTACAAGTTAACAACATCTTCATAGTTACCTGGCTGCCAGCAATTTTTTTTTCCCTTTCAACAAAGGAAACAATCATGAGACCAAGTTCCCTCACTACAGCTCCTCATGTTCCCAAGTCAAGAGACAGCAGTCAGAACAGAACTTGCCTAAAACTGGAGGAGAATAGGGGGGAGAAAAGTACAGCCAGCCAGACTTCCTTTCTATTAATTTATTTCTTCTTTTCTGCTGGTGTAATAAAAATCAAGTAACCAGCAGACCATTATCCAAGCTGTACCAAGAGCCCAAACCAGCTCATCTGCCCACTGCTTTACCTCCTCTTCCCTAGAAAGGCTGAGCACACCTCATCAGACAAACCAAACAGAAAGCCTTCCATCTGCTCCTCAGGAATGGTGGAATATGTGGGGAGAAGATGGACAAGGAGTAACTTTCAAGTGATAACTCTCCTCTCCTCTCCAGCAGAGCGATGACTTTCATGCTGATCCAGGCTACAGCCAGATCTAAGGAAAAGCTTTACTCTGCCTTCTACACTTCCACATAAGCTTTCTTTAATGGAAGGAGCAAACTAGGTTAATCCAATATCATGACAGAGCTGCCAAAACACAAACAGCACGTCAGGAACTTAAAAGGGGATCTTTTCAGTTCTCTGACTGCTACAATTATCAACAGAAGCAGCTGCAACCTACCCAGGGAGACAATTTTAGTACCTTCCATATGATAAATTTCCCCTGGTATGAAACAAAAACCTCAGAGGTATTCCAAGACTTTTTGCTATGTAGCAAACCTAACAAACATCATGAATACAAAATTTATCAGCTATGTACAGGGAGTATTTACCCTGTATGCCCCAAAATGCCTCCATCTGAGATGCACAGCGTTTGGCTCTGCATGCAACTCTTTACTGAACAAATAAGGCTGACCATGACACAAAACTGAAAAGCTCCACATATTCTCCATTTCAGTGGGTAGGTGACAGTATGAATAACTATCAACTGAATAAAATATGGGACAAGAATGAACTTAAAAATTCCTTGCTCTCAGGGTGTACCTGATTGGCCCCAAGTAACTAATTTTGGCAGAAGGTGAGTCTAAAAGCTGTAGTGTTCCCTCTCCTTTGGGTACCTTGATTTGCCTTAATTTTTAAAATGCATGATTAAGCTCACTTTGCAAAGCAATTTCCTTACTTCCAGACAGAAAGAGCCTGGATTATTTTTCAGTAATTTCAGTAATTTTTCCTCAGATTAGACTTAAGTAGGAAAGTTACACTTAGTGCTGGTCTAAAAAAAGGATTCACTACAATGTTTGGGATAAAATTCCTTCCAAAAATTTCTTTCAAAATATTTTGACTAAGAGGTTCTGCTGAAAAATTAGTAACACCTGAGAGAGCTGGACTTTGTTGCACTGTCAGGAATCAGCATCTAAACCAGCAAAAAGGTAAAAAATGTCTGGAGATAACAAATGTCTTTTTAAAGATCTTGTTAAAATATGGAGCTGGGCCACATCTGGTTTGGATATTAATCTGTTCAGTAAGAGACCACCTCTGACTGCTAAGAGCTGCAGTGCAGTTTGAAATAACCTATAAACATGCTTCTCTGCCCCACCAGGTCTGCCCTTTCTTCCTGCAAATGGCACTGGTGTCACAACACCACTGCCCAGCATGAACTCATCCATCAGGTGCTCCAAACCAAGTTCCTATTTTCATTCGTTTCACAGTTCAAGTCTTTGGAGTTCACCACTCCAGTATTCCCCAGCTACGACAGCCAGACAATTTCCAACAATTACCAGACACCAAGCTGAATGTTTCAAAGAAAATAACATCCTGTCTCCTTCTAGGACCTGACAACAGTAGAGCTGACAACATATTACACAAATAAATCAGGGGAGTAGTCAACAAAAAAGGCCATAAAAAGAACAGGCTGAAGCTACATTCCAGTTTTACCCTATAAAAACTGCAAATTTTGGAAGGCTTCCAATTACAGACACTGATGAAGTACCAAAATGTGCTTAAAGTGTTAGCCCTGGCAGACTAGGCAAGATCAGCCAGTAAACAAAATTTCCATACCTTTTCTACAGTAAAGAAACAAAATTTGGTAAAGCACAAAAACTGAACTCTTAAAAAACCCCAAAGCACCAAAGACAAGTCTACTTCATTTTCAATGTGTTCCATTTTTTATCTAACAAAATACTTCATCTTTATCAGCAGTCAGAACAAGATTACTTCCCTTAGCACACATCAAAAAGCCCAACAGGATTGGTGAATATCCTTGGAAGATGCACACATGAATTTCCATACCACAGTTCCCATTTGATAGAACAACATTCCACAAGAAAAGGGAAACAAAACAAAGTACAGGGACTCCAGAAAGCTGCCTGCAGCAGAGTCAGCTCTGCAATATATTACTAAGCACTAGAACTAAAGTGCCTTGACTGCATTTATGTAAAAATTTGCTATTTTGTCAAAAGCCTCTTATTACCAGAACTTGAGACTGTTTTTGAGTCTCAAGATAAAACTCTGCAGAGTTCTTCCTTAACTGAAAACAGAGGCTATTGCTGAAGCAGCTTCAATGCTTGTTGACACAGATGTGAAAGCACATTTGTGAAGGGCACAAATCCTAATGGTAAAGCCCTGAGGGCTTTTATAGTACAGATTATCTAAGCATGTTGGCTTTTTTTCAAAGCAGCAGCTTAGAAACTGATCATGGCAATAGTATTCCACCTCATGCAAGTACACAACTGTTTATCCACACACTGAGGAAATGGTGGCACACTCCATGAGCACTAACACCATAAACCAGCAAAACAATTGTGGGAGCAATCCCATCTTATTCCCACTAAACATTTTATCAAGAGCAGAGTAAGTGATATTCTCTCAAAGACCAAAACAACAAAATGACAAGAGCTTACTCGGGCTGTGAGACTGGAGGTATCTCTGAGGTAGGTGAACTGGAAGTGTTTTCAGTGCTTGGGACTATGCTGGAGGAAGCTTCATTTACATCTACTGAAGGTGGACTCACAGCTTCAGGCTGGCTTGTTTCACTTTTTTCTGTTGTCTGTAAAAACATTCCAGATGAATATACAATTTTCAACACCTGAGTAAGAAAAGCATTCACACAATAACATCTACTATGGAGTCTAACAGTTCAGATTTCTGTCAGAAATTCATTTTTTTTCTCCCTAAACCTAGGTGGAATTCTGTGCTACTCTGGGATAGCTGCAATACTCTTCTGTAGTCTGCAATAATCATTGCAGACCTGTGCAACAGCTTCCTAAGTGATGCATTCCTATAGAGACTGCCAGGAGAAAGGCAGCTCGAATATTGCAGCAACCAAAAGAAACTGTTCTGTTTGCATGTTCCATTACAATCAAATTTACTGTTTTCATGCTAAACTAAATTTTAGAGAAGGCTTTTAATTTCATCACTCCAATGGAGGTCCAAAATTATTTAAAGCCTATTCCATGCTGTAAGTGAACAAAGAGATAAATCACTGTTTGCATTTGAGCGTTTAGTAGTCTTGAGTCTTATTTACTCTAGGTCTTCAGTTTTCATAAGCACACTCAAAATTAGGCTTTGTAAATCTGAAAGAGCATATAACCACTGAAACAGGTCAGATTAACTCCTGCAGCAAAAGGAAATACTACTGTATGAAAGTCTCCTGTCAATAGCTACATTACTCCAAGTCATCTCACTAAACATGAAGGGCTCAAGGAAGGTTTAACAGATTTAAACACCCAAACCATGAAATAAGTATTCTGAAGTATGTCCTATGTATGATGTCCTGTAATCTACAAAACAAAAATATGCAATCAAATAAATAATCTTAAAAGCGGGTTTGTAACATTTAATGCCAAGCACTGATTGAACTGTATCAATGGCACAGAGCTGAAATACAACACTTTTCCCATTTTAACAAAGGAAATGAAAGTGAGAGAAGCCATGAATGATAAAAGCTGAAGTGGACTGCTATAATCACCAAGTCTGATCTACATAAAAGACCTCAGACAAAAGACTTTTTATCTTTTATTCATAAATAGACATCCATACCTACAACATCCAATTTTAATTTGTCTTGGAAAGTTTTTATTCAGTACCTACAAACACTAAATTACTCATTATTAATGCACATGGGAAATATAAGGTCTGTGAGCTCACACATTTTCTCTTTTACTGGAAACATGAGTCTGAGAGCAACCCAGTGTACAGGTGAAACGTGAGAGATGGTTACTATGAACTTTAGATAAGCAAACTGAAAGACTGAAATCCAAGAAGCATTTGAAGACTGTATGAAGACAGTGAATGAAACAAAAGCCTTGCCTGGTCAGATTTTGTCAAGTCATTGAGCAGCTCTTCCATAGAGTAACTCCGTGTGCTGGAGTCTGCACGCTCAGGCTCCAGGCTGGGAGCAGCCTCTTCCCCCTGGGACATGGAAGGTAAAACATCAGCAGTCTGCAGTCACAGGCCTCCCATGCTCAGCCAGAGCAGCTACCTCTGGGACACACTGAATAACAGCACTTCTACCAGCAAAACATCAAGAAACACTTTCATCTTCAGAACCACGGCCCACCTGTGTTTAAAATCTCATCTGCACAAAGACTACCACCAGTTAAAACGAGTCAGTTAAATCTTCCCTGAAAAAAACATTTTAGCATTGTCTTAAATAATTCAGTTTGTTTGCTAAGGAAAGTTCCTCGTTCTGCTATGACTTCCCATGTAGACAAACCCTCCCTTATCTCCCTGCTGCCCCAAAGAGGATAAAAAGAAAATTCTAAGATGACTTGCATCAGACAACCACTAGAAAATAACACGTGGCACATTTCAGTTGTAGCAGTCTTATCAGCAGACATTACACAAATCTGCCAGAACCTTTTAAAGCAACCATCTCTCCTACAACTAAAAATTCACCATTGAGTGCAGTGAATTCACATAATAAAAAGTATCAACACTTGAGGGGGAAAAAGTTCTAAACTCACCAGACTAAAACTAGCAAGAATTTATACTTGCTCTTCAAACCTTTTTAAGTTGTGACTACAAAATATGCAAGCTGGTTTTGAGCAATACCTTAAAATACAGCAAAAATGTGGCAGACTTACACCCATTTTGTTTTCTAAGGGCTACCTAAAACCCTGTGGCCAAATACTGCAAGGGCCAGTGTTCAGACCCAAAATGGGCCACTGAGCTATCCAACACTACATGATATTAATTCGAGAGAATTAAGGCATCCACTGAAGAGCAGGAGCTACAAATCCGAGCTGACAAACCTTAGAGACAACTGAGCAACATTTTCCCCCAAATATTATTAGCTCACATCCCAGTCCCTAAGATGAAACAGCATCAATGGCTGGAAGAGACAACTGATCTAAGGCAAACTGATCAAGGGCTGCAGAACTGCTCATCTGGAGCAGGACAGCTCCAGCACTCTAATTAGGAGTAAGAGACACTTGCTAAAGACTTCTCATCCACCCAAGAGATTTTCTTTACTGAGTGAAAACAAGTCTAACATTAGTTTTCACATCTTCAGGTTTAAGTTCAGAAATCTGCTGAACAATGCAGAAAACACTAACAGAATGAAAGGGAGAATGTTGCAGAGTAGGAAATCATCCACCAGTGGCTTCCCAGTCTCAAAGCTTACTTAATCTTTCCAGTATTATTGCATCAGACATTAAATTCAAGCAGAACCTTTTTTTAGGCAGCCAGAAGAATAGGACTGAGTGCTCTTTGGCTGCACAAGCTGGCAAAAAATAGAGCTACCCTAGTAGGTGAAATGCTTGAGAAACCTACAGTATTTAAAGGGATTTTTTTCTAGTCAGGCAGCTCTCCACTTGAGTCAGCTAGAATGCTCAACACACATTTTCCAAGTTTATTGTTGCATATAAAAGCTTTTTTGGAATAAGGACTGTGATTAACACTACTACAGATTGCTGGAGGAAATGGGAAAACCAACATATCAATACCACCCCTGTTTAGAATAGGAGTGATTCTGTACCTGGGTAAATAAATAAAGAAATGAAATTACCATGACTTTCTGACTCAACAGCTTGGGAATTCACTATGCAATGCAAGATGCAGAAACTTGTCATGAGTTAATCAGGGTAGGACAATTACAATTAACCTAAAGTGCTGACTACAGTAAAACCAAAAGGGATCACAGCTTATTTATTATACCTTTCAGAAACACATTTTAGCCTTCTCAGTTTTTATTGAGCAGAAGGAATGCAAAGTGATAAATACTGACTTAAACCAAATCATCTTAAATCTTCTCTTTAGGATAACAAACATCTGTACACTGATTTTCATACAACACAGACAGAACTGGCATAATGTAGCCTAGACTCACCCAGCCCATCACCTCCTACTGTGGCACTACAGAGCCACACACTTCCCCTGATGCCCACTTCTTACATCTGGACCCCAAATTAAAACAAAACAAAACAAAAAAACCCAAAAAAATCCAAAAAACTCCAAAAAAACCCCACCAAAAAACCACCAAAAAAAGAGGACAAAAAACAAAACACAAAACAAACAACCAACCACAAAAAAAACAACCAACCAAAAAAAACCAAAACAAAACCAAAAAAACAAACCCCAAACCAAAAACCAAACAAGCCACCAGTAGCTTTACTATTTATGCCTTCTCTTGCCCCAAACTATCCACCTGAATTGTTGCATAACTGCAACAAATGAAGTAAAGGAAAATAAAAACTTGGGAAGATACCACAGCTCAAAGAATTGAGTACATTAAACATCCTGGCCAAGAAGACCCTATGAAGAATCTTACTTTACAATTTAATATTTAATCAGACTGAGTCATTAACATGATGTCATATAACAGCATACCTTTTCCTGGACATTTTCACCCTCACTGGCCAGGGCACAAGCATCACCTGAAGCATATTGCACTGCCGACGAGAGACTGTCTTTACAAAAGACATTCCAAACAGGAAGCCTATTAAAAAAAAAAAAAAAAAAAAAAGGCATAAAATCTATTTGAGGTTTCACCAGAAGAAGTTAGCAACAGAAAACACCACAAATTTACTACCTCCAAAAGAAAAATGTATCACCAAACCAGATCCTGGAGTGTCACCACATCACAAAGTGAAAGCTGACACAAATTAGCTAAGTTACTGCAAGTCAGGAACAATTTCAATGACCATCCTTTGTCACAAAGCAATGGGCTATTTTAAGCAATCATTATTACTAAGCAAAAACTTAAGTCACAGACTAAAAAGCAAAATCTCCTTAATCCCCTGCACAGAGCCTACCTGAGAAGGTTTTGTATGGCCAACCTCACCAAGCACATTTAAGAAAATTAGAGAAAATAAGTACATTAAAAAAAAAGCCCCATGCAAAACCTCCCATGAGATTTCTTTTGTACTTTTCTTCCAACAGCTTTAGCTGTCAGTAGAAATGGATTTATTTCTGCAGAAAAGCAGCCATCTCCTCTGCAAACACTGGTACTAGACCAGCATCTTTTCTTTCTTATCATACATGGTCCCTTCACATCATCTGCACAGTGAACCACCAGGCTTGGAGACCCAAAGGGTTTCATGCTGAGTTCAACCAAGCCCAGCAGGACATGAAGCAAACTGAGCTTTTATGGAGTCCTCAACAGTGCTGGAACACCAGTTATCCCCCACTTTAAACACAAACATTTGCCATTCAGGAAAATGTTATGTAAACTTACTGTTTGCATAACAATCAGGTGATCAGAATTACCTTCTCTGAACACACACAAACATCACCCTGCACCCTGAAAAAAAGAGCCACCTTCTCCTCAGAGGAGAGATGGGTCTATAGCACAGAAAAATCTGGATGCAGCAACTTTCTGCCAGAAGTTTTGAGAAATAAAACAGTAAGATTATTAGTAGGTCATTATTCACTTACACAACTGGGATCACTACTGCTTGGAATTTCAATTTCCAGCTTTCTTCAAAACTTGAGTATCAACTTTATTGGGAAGTCTCTGCAGTGTAGACTCCTCCACTATGAACCATGAAACAACAGACCACAGACAAGTACTAAAATTTTAAGTTTCATGCACATCTATATAAAATGTGTATCTGTCTATCTATCTACATTCTGTGGCTCTCTCCACAGAAGAGACTGTGCACAAGGAACTTGTGGGATCTGATGTATTATTATGGAGATGAGCAAGAACAGTGCTCCCCCTCTGTCTCAGCCCCAAAGCACCTCAGTCATTTCTCTTCTCTTTGAGGCAGCACCTTTCCTCTGTACTGAATGAAAGCCTTCAAATCAGGCATAAGCAGCTGCAGTTACTGGAAAATAAAGAAGTGAATGTAGGGTATGAAAACAGTAATAACCACATATTGTAGCAGGTACAAAGTCTCACATCTCAGTTGAGAATTAGGTATAAGCTTCTCACACATCTGAAATCCCATCCCATCGTGCAGTTACCAGCTTGTATTGAGTTTTCCATCAAACCTCTGTCCCACCCTACGCACAGGATGCTCATTTCAGAGCATGAATGAAATGTTACCAGGCTTCTATGGCCTTACTACCTAGCTCTCACTTGGAAAAATTAGTTATGCAAATACTTTGAGTCATTACATTTCTGAGAAGAGGTTTCAATCATTTTATGGTGAAATTCTCATGCTCTTAACTCCTGTACCTCTGGCCTCTCCTTAGAGATACAAGGACTCCCTGGCTCTCCATAAAAAATACACCAGAAACATCAATCATGGAGCATCATCCCACCCCTCCATTACACAGGCACACGCACTTGTTTCCTTCTGGGGGGCACCTCGGGTGAGCTGCACAGAACAGCAGGAACTCCTTGGGTACAAAAAAGGAAAGATTTCAATGGCTGTGAATCAGCATTTTAAAACACAAGGTCTATCCTGACAAATGAATAACTGCTTTAGCACAAAAACACAGAAGGCACATATTCTTGCCTTAATCTACAGAGAGATTTCATGCAAGAACTCAGGCTTTATCAGGTCACAAATACAGCTCTCAGAAGAATGCAGCCTGGCAGCTCTCAGATTTAAGCTACTCTGACATGATCTGTGTCCAATGTCTTATTTACGTATTTTCCAAAATTCTTCTTGGTCTACTCCCCAACTCCAACATGATGCCTCAAGTCTCCCAAAAGCCCTCCAAGCTAGGGAGGGGACTGAGAACTCATTTTGTGCGTGTGCATGCACCCACAGGAAGAGCTGATCCTTAATGCAGCAGAGCATGCAGCTCACAGGATGTATCACTCACCTACTGCCAGCAAACTCTGACAGAGCACAAACCCACGTGAAACCAGCCAGGGAGAAGCCAAATTAATAACCTTATCAAGACCACCAGCAGTGGTGTTTTTCTTCTGACTCTAAGCATTTTGCATATTAATTCAACGGGCTTCTTTAGCTGAAAGGATAGAGCCCATATTAAAAATAAATTGCCAAATGGCACAGCACCTCTGTTAACCATTAAAAAAAAATCCCAAAACAAAGATGAGAATCCAAGTGTTAATTTACAGACAGCAAAATTCCCCTTGAGCTTAATTGACTTGCAATGTACACCCAGTGGAAGTACAGCAAGTTCTGCACATACTAATCTATCTTTCCCTTTTCTGTGACCCAGGAGTGGGATTTTAATGCTGACTCATAACCGAGCAGACCTAATGCCCAAATGAGATCAGTCACTAGAGACACTGTCTCAGGTATGAGGTAGATCTTCAAATGAAGAGATTGTTCCAACACATAACCCACAGTTGGTGACTTATGTGGATACAGAAGTTTTCAATAGTTCCATTTTTGTAAGCATGACTCAAAACACCACCTGCTATTAAATCTCATCAAGAACAAAGGAACTTAAGCATGACTTTGTCCTATCATTAATGCAGTTTAAAAGCTATTTTCTCTAACACACCACGAACTCTCCAGCTTAATGTGCACAAACCCAAAAGCCAAGGCTACAAGCTCAGACAAAGCAGCAGGGGTGGGTGGGGGAATCTTTACTTTCTCAGGGCAGGCTCACACTGTGGTTGCTCACTGAAGCAGAAACGCTGCTCACCCCTATCTGGACGGTTCACTACACTCATTGCTACACAAATTGGCCATGGTCTGCTGATGAATGTTCTGCTTTTGAAAAGGAACACACTGAAATTCAAAGGTGCAGGTGGTTTTGAAATTGCAGCGTAGGTTTCATGTGAAAGACCATGCACTTCTGATTTGGTTGAAACTCTTCAAGTAATTGTCAAGAAGGCTGCAGAAACTATCAGTGAAGCTATGGATAACTCTTCTGACAGGCATAAAAATCAAGTAGGTAACAAACAGATGGTAAGAAAAATTAATCATAAAACTTATAGCTAAACCAAATCAAAAATATGAAGGTAAGAGGAGTTTTTCCACAATTTGACCAGACAGAAACATCTTAGGCTTTCCTTTCCAAAGACTTCATACAACACTGACACACAGCTTCAGTTCAAACACATCTGTCCTCAAAATTATTAATTCCATGAATTCTCCCAAAACAAGACCCATTTCTGGACACTGGAGAGTGAAGCAGTTCAGAACAGTTTGTATTTGACACCTGCAAGACAGAGGAATTTGAAGCAAAGGGAAAATGAGAGGAATTTATCACCAGTGCACCAAGCCCTCCCTGCAGGTCCAGGGAAGAGTGTCCCTCCAGGGTGACCACTGAGCTCTCAGGGGTTGTGTTACCAACAGCTGTGGATGTGCCAGAGCCCAGCAGCCAAGAGGGAGAATGAAGATGTCACTGTCCCTGCCATGTGACAATTCCCTACTCAAAACATCCACAGATCATTTCAGACAGCCCTGTGCAAGAGGAGGGCTTTGGGCCAGGGCAGAGCCAGCAGAGCAGGCCTGTGAGTGGGGAAGAGGCACCTGTTTGATGAAGATCACCTTCTTCATTACTGAGTAATTGACTTGAAATTGTGAGCTTAAAACGATAAAAGCTGTGAAAGGGCAAGGAGGGCAGCAAAATACCTTTTGCTGTGAACAAGTCCTACAGGTCTGTGACTGCTTTCACCAGCTATTTGACAAAGAGAAAAAAGGCTCTGTAGGAACGAGGAGCTCAGCAGATCCACAACCAAACTCTCCAGTCAGCACCAACCTGCCTCACAGCCACTGGCAACACAGGAAAAACAGCAAAGGCAGGAAATCCTCCTCCTCTCCCCAGCAACTTCATGGGATCAATCTTTCCCTCCCAGCAGTTCAGCCAGGGGGACCTGCATTTATAAGGGCCTGCAGAACAAAGTAAATGTCACAGAAAATGAACACCAGGACATTATTTCAGCCAGTCACAGGAGGAAAGCCACTTGCAAGACACTCAACTGCAGCAGCACAACCTCCCCAGACACAACACTCATTTCTGCACTTGAAGTGGAAACACATCTGGATAAATGCAAAGAATGATTAACCTTCTTCAATACAAGTGAAAAAAACAAAAAACAAACAAGACAAAGCAAAAAACACCAATCATTTGGAAGCCATTTATTACCACAGAAGAGTAGCATGCGTTATTAAGACAATTTTGAAAGTTATGATGGACCTTTAAGGGAGAAAAAAGCTGAAAACTAAAACTACAGATCTAGACTAATCAAGGCACTGGTATCACCTCATTTCCTACCGCTAACTTGATTCACATGCTTAAAAAAATCAACCCCAAAACATCTGAAATTGGAGCTTTTTTTGCAAATCCTTTACCAATCTGTGGTACTTTGCAATTAAGTTTTTAACAGCTTGCCCACAGTCGCAAAGAATGTGCTCCCCAAACAGTTATTTCACTTATTCAGAGGAGCCAAACACAAAGATACTTCTGACAATACTGGATTTCATAGCTGCATACAATGAGATTCCAACCAGCTGGTTTAAAATAGGGCTTTTAGCATTTGAAATACCATTAGTATGCAAAGGTTGTAAAAGGAGGTTCCAGGAGCACCAGATACTTTATCAGATTGAACTGACTGACTGACTGCATCCTCCCCCCCAGCCACACAGGAATCTGCACCCTCTGCTCTGATCTGGAGATTGTGGATACATTCCAGTAAGTCCTGAGGGGGGGGGAAGAAAGTCAGCTCTGAGCCAAGGTATGCTCAGATATCAAACCCAAGAAGACACAGGGAGAATAAACTATTTGCTCATGGCTGTCCACTGTTGTCCCAAGTTAAACAACAGCAACCAACTTCATTCCTTGCTTGCAGTGCCCCCCATTCTCCTGGAAAAGGCTGAGCTAGCAGCACCTTCACAGGGCTCTATGACCGTAACAGACAAGGACCTACATTAAATGCAGGTTTCAATGTAACACTGAAATAAACACAAACCTCTTCTTTCTCCAAAGGAGTATCCAGATGCCCTATTTCAGGCACTTAAAGCAGGGCAGAAGTCACAACCCCTGAAAGGTGTCCCTCTGGAAGCACCCCAAGAACAGGCAGTTCCTGGTGTTCCTTGGAAGCAGACTTCTGCAATACTGAAGGAAGATTGCAGCTTATGAGAAACTCCCTGCATTCTCAAACTCTAGTTATTTTCTCTGATGCAAGAGCTTGGGGAAGAGCACATGGAAAAAAAACACCATAAAACCTGATACCAACCACAAAGACTACAGGAAAACACAACAGCCACGCACTGTGAGCAAACTTAAAGGCTTTTAGAGTCTGTAGTAACATCAAGACTTCCCTCATTGCTTAAATTCATAAGATTGTCCACACAGGCACAGCAACAGCAGCCTCAGAAGCAGCAGCTGCTCTGCACCAACTCCTCATGCTAAAAACCCACCCTGAGTGCACCACAGCCTAGCAGAGTGCCAAGGAGGGGAATGTTACTGTAAGTTTAGCAACATGAATTTCAGCCTAGATCATTGTAAAGCTACTATCACCTGACTCCCAGACATGTATAATGTATTTTTAATGGGCTTCTTATCTGTAAGGGATTTCAGCATTATCTTGATTACCATTTCAAAACCCAGCCAAGCCAAGTCATTGCCATTCCTCTGTGCACCTGAGCTAATTTTTGAACTGTTGGAACCTTTTACTAATATTCAAATCCAGTTTGTTCCTCACATCAACGTTTTCACTCACCCAAGCTTTGGGATGAGTCTGTCTGTTATACCAGCTCAGTATTTCCACCAAGAATTACAAGAAAGTTTTTAGATTTACAGTTCTAGGTTAACCTGTAAAACTTCTCATGCACACCCTCTCCAGGCAGAGGGCCATAGCACCTCCAGAGTGAACTTTAAAAAACATGTCCTCCCCTTGAAAGAGGCACAGAACCTCCCAAGAGCTGGATTAGTAATGAAAACTGAAGACAAGACAAAAACTGCTCTGTACAGGACTCACAGTAAGAATATCAAGGTGAAAAAGAACTAATAGCAGGTTGAGAAAGGCATTTCAGAAAGAGTCCAAATAAAGTGCTCAAGGGAGGGACATTTCACTGCAACAGGCAAGATCATCTACACCAACACAGAAACCTCCTGATGGGGTAGAGGCCACTTCAGCACACCATTTGCATAACAAACAAACAAAGTTGAAGTTTCCAGGACAAATCTTTTACTGCATGAAAGCAGTTCACTGATTTTCAAATAATTTAGGAGGTAAAATATTCAATAATTGATTGAGCCAAGCACTTGTTTTGCAATAAGACACCAGAGCCCCTGCTTGCATGTACCACCTCCAACTTGAGCAGGCTGTAAGCTGGGCAGAGCTGATTTCCATTTCAGGAGTCCAAGAGTTCCAGTGCAGCTTTTGTCCCAACCCTAACCACAGAGCAAAGACACTTCCAAACAAGATACTCCATACCTAGGAACATACTTTCCACTCTGAAATCAGATGCCTGGAACAACAGTTCTGATTATATCAGTGCTCAAATAATTTCATTTCCTCCTGATATAAAATGCACACGCACAGTGTTTTTAGTATCACCCTTCTGAAGAGATTTAAGTACACAAGAGGAGCATCAGCAGATAAAATTGTGAGCCCCCTCTAGAGAGCAAGTAGTCATATCCAGATCATGAGGGCACTGTGCTGAAAAGAGGATTTCAATGGTAAGAGGCACATTAATGAGGCACATTGGAACACAAACCTCTCACTCCCCAGCTCTACCACTCACAACCTTTCTGCTATTAACAGATGCCAGCTCTAGCTTTGAGCCACAAGTCAGTAATGAGACAAATAAAGGTTCCATCAGCAAAAGCTCCAGTGGTGTGATCCCTGATGTGATCTGCACAGCTCTCACCTGTGAGCAGCAGCACACACTGAACCCGGGGGTGTTATCACAGTGCCAGCTCAGCACTGGGTTTTTCAGAGCTCCTCATGTGTTACAGCTTTCAACAAGCACACCTCCAAAACCAGACTAGACTGAGAATGCAAACCCAAACCAGAAATATCTTCTCTCATTAAAATCTACATGAATCTACACATTAATAGGCATGAATAAAAACCAGTATCTCTTCCCACTGTACCTGGCAACCCAGGCCTCATTCCTGGCTGTGCCACTGACCCAATCCAACCTTTACAACTTTCAGGGTACACTCTGATGGTGGATTTCAATCAGAGCTCCTAGGCCAGGGGCTTGCCATCAAAACCAGCACATCTTGCTGCTAAATCACTTTGACACAAGGCATTTACTGATGCAGGATACTCACAGAGTAACACCTGAAGGATCCTGAAGTGTACATGCACTGACCCCCATCCTCCTTTTACTCACAGCTGTAAACCCAAGTAGCAGAGTTAATAAAAGCTAAGTAGGTCAGGATATGGCAATGAACTTTCTGGGACAGAAAGACAAATTACTGGATGCATGATTTCTTCATTAAACTCCCAATTAACACTCTGGAAGTGCAGCTTATGGCAAGCAAAAGCTGATGTCAGAATAATTTATACAGGTTACTCCTCAAGCAGCTGTCACAGCTGGTCTCACTTTAGACAGCCCTGGTATCCTACCAGCTTCTAAACCTACTCCACTTGCTCAGCTCTGGATTTTGCCAAACTACAAAGCACTGCAAGTTTTAAAGGTATTTTTTATATTACGATCCTCCACACAAAGGGATTAACTGGAGCATTAAGAAGATCTCTGAATTCAGGACAACAGCAGTCATCTGTCACGCACAGTGGAAGCTCCACACTGCACAGATGCCCATTATTTGTGGAGCACTACATTCCTGAGCCATACCTCCACGTGAAGTATTCCCCTACAGCCACGCAGCCCTCCGGCTCTTTTGAAACTTGCAACACTCTTCCTGGCTCAGACCTGTCAGAGCTGTGGCTGGTCCAACTTCAGACAGCCTCAGGTATTGCTAACTGACCCAAGAGCATCACAGCCTCTTTATTGACAAGGCACTGGCTAACAAATCCCTGCTGGAGCTTCTGCATTTCTGTGCATCTCTAAAAACACAGCCACGTTTTTAATGGCCAGCATGACAGTTTCCAGTTAAGTGCCAAATCAATTGTTTCCCCCCCACACTTGACTTTTACTAATCAGTACCTCCCCACTGAACCAACATTCTTAGGTGAGCTTGAAAATGGATGAGAGATTTTAAAAATTCCTATTTTAAGTTTAGTTTCAGAGAAAGAAGCAACAGCTACTCAGAAAGAAAGTAAAGCCCAGGTTAAAAAAAGAAAAAAAGGCAAGAAGTGCAAACAGCCCCAAGTGTTCTTTCAGCAGTTATTTTGTCTCATGGGGTTTTCCCTGACTTCTGGGGTTCCATTTGATCATCTGCTGACCACCAGTTTCACCACTAAGGGAAAATTTCTCCCCTACTAGCATGAAGCCCTTTGAAAATCACATCTCAAAACAACTAAATTTAAAAAGCCAACATTTGTAACACAAATCCTTCCATTTGCTATTTGAAGTTTCTTAACTGCTGAAGTGAACAAAGGTGCTGATTTTCTTCATAGTAAAAAGTTAAATAAATCACAACTTACCAACTTCTAGTTCTTCATAGTCCACCAACAATGCATGAACCAACAGACTTCAAGACTTCTAATCACAGCTCTGACATGACTGCTGAAATTAAACCAGGTCCCAACGCCATCCTGCAGACAGGATTTCAGACTCTCTAATGTGAATTCATATTTAGACAGCAGACTAGGAAACTGGAGTTGCATCCCTCAACATTTAAATTAATCCCCTGGTTCCTAACCAAAAGCAGGCAGTGAGCAGAGTGAACATACAACATGAACCTTTCTTAAACTCTAAAAGGTTTGGGTACTCCAGTGCAAACTCTGAGATGAGTTAAGACACCGCTTGAAAGAGCAATCCCTTCTGAAGAGTAAGGAAAACAGCAGCTCCATTTTCCTCCTAACCACACCAAAGAAGAACACAGAAGTTGTCAGAGATTTACAGAACAAATACGTTATTCCAACAAGATAGCTGAACGTGATTATTCCTTTGTTAATATGGAATTATCCTGAAACAAACAAAAAAACCCCACCCAACCTGAATGTTTTCACAAAAGCAAGTCCTGGTGAAATAGCAGACTAAGAACACAGCAACAAAAAAATCAACCTGACCACCTGCTGATCATTAAACTAAAAACCCCTTCCACTAACAAATTACCTGGAGGCAGGAACAGATTATCAGCCTTCGAGGCACTCTAACCAAGAAACAAAAACTGTTTTCCTAATAGGATTCTTAGCTATACAACTAAAACCTGCTGCCAGAACAAGCTTTGGTGTTCAGGGAGTAAAAGCAAAGCTGTCTGGAGACAGTTCATGAGGCTCACAGCTCAAATCCGCACGGCCAGGAGGTTTGGGATTTTTGGTTTAAATTTCACTAAATGTAAACACAGCAACTGAGTTTTCAAGCACTTTTTAGATTGGCTTTTTGTCTCCAAAGCCCAAAAATGTGATGACACGAACCAGGACTGCTTCAGGACTGCCCAAACAGAGTAGCACAAGTGTCAGCACCAGATTTGCAACTGATTGTGTAAAATAGAGATGCCTGGGCTCCTACTCTTCACCCAACTGTGAGACAAGCTACAACTTCAGACTGGTTTCTTTTTTAAAGCAGACTATCTGAACAATCTACAGGAACTGTACTGTAGTAATACACCAGAGTGTGGCCATTTCATTTGCAATATTTGCAGTTTGCTGTTCAAGCCGGCTATCAGTTCTCAAACAGTGACTCACCAAGTTCAAAGAGGGCCAAAGTTTAAGAAGGCTGGAACTTACCATACAGAAATACATTCTACTAATATTTGTGTTCTGCTAAATGTCATCTCTTAAAGGAAGTTTGAAAAGAAAGTAAACTGGAGATGCTGGAACAAAGTACAGTTGAGGTAATCGCTACAAAAAAACCCTGTCAAAGGCATAATCAATGCAAAAACGAGGGTTCATTTGGTTTAACTTAACACTACTCCTGACACACTCTGAAAAAGGGTTTCAAGAATAAGGCACCGTGATCTTTCAGAGGACAGCGCGGGAGCTCAGCCTGAAACTGGAAATGCCTCCGCTAAAAGCACAGAGAGACAACAACACACACCTGACTTGAACCTTGGTGTGCGGTGCCTCACCTGAAACGCCGGGTGACTACTGCCGCTCCCGGCGGCGGGAATGGCCCTCCCGAAAGCTGTCACCTTCCCCAGGGGAACAACGCACCAGAACACATCCCGGGCTGCTCAGAAGGACGCCTTACCTTCCTAGGCTGCCCAGGGCGGCCGTGGGGTTTCTCTCGCTGGAAGCATTCAAAACCCACCTGGACGTGCTCCTGTGCCACCTGCCCCAGGTCACCCTGCCTGGGCTGGGGGCTGGACTGGATCATCCCTGCAGCTCCATTCCAACCCTACCGATTCCGTGAGCGCCCAGTGCCCCATCCGCACCTCCCGACCCCCGGCTCTCCGCATCCCGCCCAGGGAGGGCTCCCCACCGCGGCAGCGGGCGCGGCCCGGGGTGCCCGGCGGCGGGGCTGAGAGGCCGGCACTCACCAGAGCAAAGCGCAGAGCAGGAGGCAGGAGCCCAGCGCCAGGGGCCGGCGGGGCGGCTCCCTCATCGTCTCCCCCGTCTGGCTGGCGCGGCCGGGGCGAGGCGGCGCATCCTCCTCCGGGCGGCGGCGGGAGCGGCGGCGCCGGGACGCGCGGCGGGCGGCGCTGAGGGGGATCGGCCGTTGTTGCGCACGGCCCCTCCCCGCGCGCGCGCGCGGCCGTTACTGCCCGCCGGGCCGGGCCCCCCGCCCCGCCCCTCTCACCGCCCCTCGCGCTGAGCTGGAAGGATGCGCGTCACCCGCTCCGAGCCGCCAGCCAATGGCCTGAGCGCTCCGCCGGCTGGCCCCGCCTCCCGGCCTCGCCGATTGGGCAGCGGGCTCGCCTCTCCCCGCCCCTTCAAGGACCCCGCTCTGTGAGGTGTCCGTGGCAAACAAGCCGTTAAAGGGAAATCGCCATAGTGATAAACGATGGCTGGCGGCCAAACCATCGACCGCGAGGAGCCTGAGGAGCGTCGTTGCCTCCGTTTTTAGGGACATTTCAAGCACCAGCGCTCCCAAGTGACATCTCTTAATTATTTTTTAATTTTGATCAGGCTTCCCTGTAGGCTGCAAAGCGCTGAGGCCCGCAGAGGGAACGCCGCGCGGGGGCTGCCGGGAGTTGTAGTTCCAGGCCGGACGGGGCCGAGAGCGGGTCTCCGGCCGCCATTTTGCGGGCCCCCTGAGGGGTCCGTGAGGGGCAGAGGGGTCCGGCTTCACCCCGTGCTCGTGGGCGCGCCCGAGGTGTGTCAGGGCACATTTATATCCATCGTGGGAGACACTCAGGGAATACAGGCCAGGTAGCATCTGGGACAGAAGAGAGGAGCCTCCCCTGGCTGGCACTGGACCGGTAGAGGAACACACCAGTTGTTACCAAAACACGAGGCGTTTTGTGGATAACCCGGCCCAAACCTGCCCATCTGCAGCGTTGGTCTTCGCACTGAGGCAGGAAACCCCTCCTTGCGGCTCACTCCTGCCAGAAACAGCCCTCAGGATCGGGGATCCCGGTGACGGGAAGCGGGCGGGGAGCGAGGGCGAGCAGCAAGGACTGGCACAGGGAGCCCTGCAAGGTGCAGGTGGGTGAGTCAGGAGCATGCCACGCTGGAAACGTGCACAGGTCAGCACTCTGAACGAGGAAGGACAGCTCAGCCTGCAGGGAGGGCGTGAGTCACGGCAATCCCAGCAGCAGCAGGTCACAGCTGCTGTTTTACCCAGAGCTGCTCAAGTCTCATGACCCGATGGCGTGACTGGAGTCAGCCAGCAGTGGAAACCTCTGGAAAGTCTTTTTGTCTGTTCTTTCCCTGATTTTTCACCCTGTAAGTTCGTGCCTTTGTTAACACCTGGCACTCTGTGCCCTTGTGAAATTCCAGGGGGGCGGGAAGCAGCACATCCCACCTGCTGCTGTTGGAGCCAGGTCCCTGAGCGCCTCTCCCCCGCCGGGCTGGGGGCTGCCCCGGGCATTTGCCCATCCCAACAACACAGCCTTGGCCACAAAGTACGTGTTGGGATGGCCAAGGCCAGAGCATCCATCCGTGAAGCACTGGAAAGTCAAACAACTGCTGATGTGGCTGCTGGAGGAGCTGGCAAACATTCATTAACCCCTTGCTGAGTACTGCCAGCCAGAGCTCTTGGCCTCAGCGCTGCCACGGGGTATGGCTGGGCCTGTCTCTGTTGTCAGCCACCGTTGTGCTCCTGGGACAGGAACTCCTGCAGCCTCTCCAAGGGCTGGAGAAGGCTCTGAAGCCACTGGCTCAGCCCATGGGGCTGCTCCCTCCTGGCACAGCTCCCACACGCTGTGATCCCGTTAGCAGCTGGGGAGTAAGCACAGCTTACAGCAAACACAGCCAAAGGACACATCATTTCAGGGGAAGCTTTACAGTGCTGGGATGCTGGAGAAAAAGCCCCTTTGAGTGTCCCCACCAGGTAAGAGCATTCCCCAAAGGAGCCTGGATCAGCCAGACAGGGTCTTATGTCCCCACCTCTGCCATACCCACATACCAATGCTTGCTAGGCTTGTTTCTCAACCACTGATGAGCAATATAAGAGTCAAAAAGTGACAGATTACCCAATCTCCCAACTGGAGCCCCTAATTAACCCAAAGGCCAACGGCTCCCGGGGTTACCAGGGAGCAACTGTTTGTATGGGATTCTCAAACAGTGCTGCGTGTTTGTAGCAGGGGCTTTTTTGCTTGCTCTTGGCCAAATTCCTCACGAAAAAGCCCAGGTCGAGGCGAACTGGTGCAGTGCCCGTGAAGCCCTGGTGCTGAATTTGAGCTCCCCCTGCATCCCCTGGGCAGGGAACATCACTCTGCTGACCAGGAATAAAACCTGGGCTGTGGAGCTTGGCAGCCCAGGTAGAGAAAGCTGGAGGAGGCCACCCAAAGGCACACCTTGGAAGCAGCAGGAAAGAGAAGGTGGTGCTGTGTTACTGCACAGCGATGGGGCAAGGCTTGTCCATTGCACTCCAACAGGCCTGGCTGTAGGGTATCCCCCAGAGATTTGGGCATTTTGGGACTGACTTCTGGAGAGACACCTGATCCTGGGGTGCACCCCGGGCCTTTGCCTTTCAGCACTTCGCAGCATTTGTTTGCTGCAGTGGCAAAGCCTTCTCTCCCATTCAGCCCTATCTGCTCTTTACAAAGGCTTCTTGTTTTCCCAAGTGTTGCCTTTTTTTTTTTTTTTTTTTTTTTTTTTTTTTTTTTTTTTTTTTTTTTTTTACGTGTGATTTAATTCACACAAACTCCTTCCTCTTCTGACTATTGATCTTGGCTCCTTACTGGTTAAAATAAAGTAAATCTTTCATAAGCAGGTTCTGACAACGCAACTTTTGTTCCTTCCAGACACAATTTCCTGTTTAATTTCCTGACTGTTTCTTACTTGGTAAAGGAAAAGCTGTAAATTGCAAGATTGCTTCAGAGACCTTCCTCTGACTTCAGATGAACCGTTAACCACTTGCAGGAGAGAATCCAGCAAACCAGCACAAAACTTGTAAAAAAATCTCAATTTCTTTTATATCTTCTGCGATCCGCACCGAAAGGAAACCTGTGCAAAAAATAAAGGTTGGAATAATTTTCCTTGGAAAAATCAAACGGGAGCAACTCCACCTCCAGCTGAGCAGGTAATTGCTCTTTCATCACTCAGCAAACTGCCCGTGACACATGGGCTGTGATTCCCACTCCCACACTCCTTTAAGTCCCGGGAGACGCCGAGAGATTCCCGTGGTCACAGTGACCGGCGGATCCAACGGCGCATTCCTGCAGGGGGGGTCACCTGAGCGCTCTGTGCCCGGAGCCTGCTTAGGGTAATTAACGCGGTTAGGGTTAATTAACGTGGGCTGGCGCCGGGCGGCTCTTGGCACACAGGGACACGGTGACACCCGCGGGGGCTGTGTGACCTGGGGCAGGCAGGAGAGCCACTGCTCAGATGTCCAGCCAGCAGCCCCAGCCCTGCCCGAAAGAGCCCTGGATACCAGCACAGGTGGCACGGTGCCACAGCTCCCAAAGGCAGGATGGAGCCGGGGCCGGCTGTGACAGCCCCTTGGGCAGCTCCTGCAGGTCTCCTCCACCTGGCTCTGAGCCCCCTCTCTAGTGGCTCAGAACCTGGAAGTCAAAACTTTATGTAAGATGAAGAAAATTAATTGAGGTGGGAATGTCACTTAGGAAAACATTTGTATTTTGGTTTCTCATTTCATGTGGCTAAATTTTAACTTTGCCTAGAAATAGGAGACAAAATGATTGCTCCATCAGGGATGCCCAGGCAGAGTACAGCAGGAAGCTGCAGCATCTCCTGGCCCTGTTGCAGAACCACAGAACCTCTGCATGACAGCAAACACTCTTTGCTACAGCCAGTGCTTGGGAATGGATGGAAAACAGCTTCCTGGGGAAGGGATCCACCTTCTCCTAGCCTGCCTGGCACGTGTTCCAGGCACAACGTCAGCAGCACCTCGGCAATGCTGTGTTACCAGTGCAGAGCCCTGGTGCTGGAGAAGACAAATGAGGTCAGCCCTGGGGAGCTTCTCTTGCCATCTGATGGGGAAAGTCCAAAGGCTGCTGACAGCTGAGACACAGAGAATCCAAATTAATTCTTGCCCTTGGGAAGAAGTGTGGTGTGGGACCAGGGCTTGCAGTGGGGTGACCATGGTGGGTGCCTTGGTGCCCCTGGTGCTTCCCAACAGCTGCTGTCTGAGCCCCCTGGGAAAAGAAAAATTTCACTGCAGAAACCGAGAAACGGTAAAACTTCAGGATGGAAGTGTGAAGCTTTTTTTAGCCTTTACTTCTGGGAGGACAGCGTGGGCTGAAGCTTCCCTTCCCTCTTCACACTCTCCCTGGGGTGAGAGGAAGGGCTGGGAGAGCAGCCGGTGCAGCCCGGGGCTGGTTTCCTCTGTGGCCCTGTGCAAACCAAGGCCACAGCGGGGATGTCACAGGCGCCTGGTCCAGCAGGCCAGAGCTTCCATGGCTTTCTCAGCACAAACCCAACCCTGAGATCCACCTGGAGGGGCGGTCAGAGCCCTGGGCAGCAGTGCCAGGAACGTGGCAGGGGGGCACAGCCCACACAGGAGCATCAGCACCTCTGCCAGATCCGAGTGCTGGGGATGAGGGACACAAAGGGCTGACCAGGCACACACAGGGAACACCACAGGCTCAGCCCCTTCCCTTCCCCTTTCTGCCTAAAAATAAACTAAATTCCCACCTGGCTCCATCCCCTCCCTGCCAGATCTAAAAATAGGGGGAGGGGTAGGGGGGTGGCTGGCAGTGGGACTGTCACTCCTCAGGGACTCACACGCTCCAGGGGAACAGGCACAGCACCAGCCAGGCACCCCCTCCCTGCAGTTTGGGGCAGGACGAGGTGGTGCTGCAGGGAGCACGTGTGAAACACTCCTCAGCCCCCACATCACTGCTCCTACCGAGCACGTGGGCTCCTGCCTGCAGCTCCAGGTAGATGCTCAAGGGAAGAGGGCAGGGAGGGCTCCTGGTGTGAATATCTCCTGGGAAATCGCTGTGTTTCCAGACTGAGGCCGTGCTGTGTTTGAACAAAAGCTGCTTTACTTCTTTACTAGGCAAATAGGAAGGTGAGCACAGAGGAGGATCCTCTCGCCTCACACCAGCCTGAAACGGGGAGTTGCAATCTCCAGGCAGCACTGACAGAACAAGAGGACACATCTCAAGCTGCACCAAGGGAAATACAGGTTGGATATTAGGAAAAGGTTTTTCACTGGAAGAATGCTAAAGTACTGGAATGGTCTGCCCAGGGAGGTGGTGGATTCACCATCTCTGGATGTGTTTAAAAAAAGACTGGATGTGGCACTCAGTGCCATGGTTTAGTTGAGGTGTTGGGGCATGAGTTGGACTCGATCTTGGGGGTTTTTTCCAACCTGGTGATTCTGTGATTTTGACCTGTGCACACCAAATTTTTCCCCAGTTACATTTCCTAGAAACACCAACAGCGTTTGCATACATGGTTTCATCCAATATCCCCCTCTCCATTTAAAGAACAAAAATATCTCCATGGCAGACATTAAAAACCTTGTTAGAAACTCTGGATCCCTTCCCACTTCTCACTCTGGATCCCAGAGCTGCAAGGGGAGGGAAGTGGCTGCTGTAGGAGGCTCAGGGCAGGGCAGAGTTGGTGCTGGGGAGCTGCCCTGTGGCTCCAGCCCCCACCCCCCTGGGGAGACATTGCTTTTACCCTCTGGGGAGTTGGGCTTTTCAGTGTTTTGCTGTTGATGCCTTTCCACCAACTGTAGAAGAGCTGGGTCAGCAGTTCACATCCCATCCCTACCCACACATTTAGGGCTAAACAAGAGGGGACGGAGTGAGGAACCACTTGGCAAAGCTTTGTTTTGGAGCCCCAGCCCTGCTCTGCCAGGCCTTGGGGACACCCGTGTGGACCGTAAGACCCTCCTTTATCCAAACCTCAGTTTTCACCTTCCAGCTTCCATGACAACCCAGGCTTAGGGCCCACGGGTAGGTTTTATTGTTTTATCCTCGAGGTTTGGTTTCCTCCTGCATCTCTGTGCTAGAGATGTGCCACATACAGCTGAAGGTTGAGCTGAGCTTACCTGAGCAGCTGAAGTTTGGACTCATCTCACCCTGGAGAACCCTGCAACTGGCAGAGCACATTGCTGATGTCATTTTTGGCTGTAGTTTCCTAGGGGTTTTCTTTTTTAAAAGCAGATTAAAAAACAAAGCCCATCTGTACTAGGTGACAGCTTGACCCTGATGGAGTTCCCCTACAAAACAGCCCCCGCTGACCCACTGCCTCGGAGCTGGCCAGGCCCTGGGCTGGCCTGGCTTGTCCCATTTTCCAGAGCCCAGAGTGGGTGGTGGGGAGGGTGTTTTGCCAAAGGGCTGCAGGGATCCATGCTGACCCTCAGGGAATGCCAGGAGTGAGGGAGCTCAGTTTCACAGCCCCCACCACGTGCTGTGTGTTCCAGAGGTCACATCCCTGCAGGAATGTGTCTTTCCACATCATACCCCTCCTGCCCCAGATCCTCAGCCTTCCCATCTTTCTTCCTCTACAACAGGCTCAGCAAATCCCAAACCTTGCCCTGGCAGATGCCAGTCCAATCTGGGCTTCTCAGACCCAATCCCAGTTTCCCGGACTGCTCTGCCCAGCTCTGAGCAGGGTTTCTCCAGCAGCCTCGTTACCTCCTCATCTCAGCTCAGGAAATCTGACCTGCACACGGGAAGGGAGATGCCTGGGAGAGCTGGAGCAGCACCAGACTCCTCCATGTCCAGGCCCTGCAGGGCTCCCAGGGCAACCAGCCCTGTCTGCCCCAGTATCCCCCCTCGGGGCTCAGCTCAGCTGCAAGGCACTGGGCTGGTGTGTCCCAGTCCCTGCTGGGGACTGAATGCAAACAATCCTTAAACAGGTGATTGCAGGAGAGCAGGCACAGCCTGTGTCTTGGGGCCTTTTAAGGCAGGAGACGCTCTCTGGACCTGGAAAAATGCAGCAGCTGGAGCTGCGCCAACCTCCCCCCTCCCAGAAAAACATTCCTGTGAAGGGAGGGTTTGGCTCCAGGGTCAGAGGGGAAGGCTGGGGGATGGTTTGGCAGAGAAACGAGGCCCAAGGATCCGTAGCTGTGCTGTGTCATTCCTGTGGGGTGACACGCCGGGATGCAGGGGAAGAGCCCTGACTGAGGGACAGGGAGAAGTGCAGGATCCTCATCCATGCAGGGGAAGAGCCCTGACTGAGGGACAGGGAGAAGTGCAGGATCCTCATCCATGCAGCCTCAGGCAAGCTCAGACCCTGAGCAGAGTGTGCTGTTGGTGATTTTGAAGCCTGTTTCTGCAGCACAAGTGATGGTCCCGTCCCGAGGGGAATCGGACACACCTGGAGGCAGCCCCGAGGCAGTGGTGGGGGTGCAGTGCCTGCCATACTTTGATATTCAAGTATCTCCAGTGGAGGGCGACATCAATCCCAGCTATTTCAGTCCCGGCCTGTCACCTTTTCCAGCCTTCCTTCCAAACTTCAGCGGTGTATTCCAACATTCAGAGCCGGCAGACACTAAACAAATCTGCAGTGGGGGTCCCTTGGCAAAGGGCAGGGCAGGGCCAAGCCTCAGCATACCCAGAGTTTGTAGTGCCATGGCACCAAACCATTTCAGCAGAGGGACTCAAAGCCCTCGCCATCCTACATCCTCTCCAGAGGCCAGTGGCACTTGGGGACACCTAACTGTGAGCTGAGGGAGGTCTTGTGGCACGGAACCCAGAGTGGGAATTTCGATGCTCACAAAGGACTTTTGTATTCTTGACCTTAGCTATTGGTTATCCCTGCCAGGAGAGCTCCCAGGAGGGCTGAGGGATGACTCCACGGCACAAGGTCCCCTCTGAGCAGCAGGGCCGGCCGGTGGCGGTGACGTGGCAGCTCCCGTGGCAGCTCCCGTGGCGGGTCCTGCCGGGACACTTGTGCAGGCAGGAGAGTCCCTGCCCTGCGGCAAAGTCTGGGCCACACGGGCAGGGCTGAGCTGCCCTTTGCACCGTGGGCGGTGCCATCACACGTGGCAGTCACACGCTGTCCCCTCCCAGGGACACAGTGCCAGCACAACAGTGGCGGCTGCTTGGTCCCAGGCCCTGCTGGGGTCTCCCCAGCACCAGGTGGGTGCTGGGCCCCGTGGGTCTGGGCACTGGGCTGGCATTGCCAGGGGTGCAGAGAGATCCCCATGTCTGGGTGGGTGGGCACCCCGCAGGGGCTCCAGCTGCCGTGCTGGCATCTCCCAGAGGGGTTTTGCTTTGCTGGCATTGCCCAGCGTGGCTCAGGAGCGCTCTGAGTCACCGACCAGCCCCAGCCTCCCACCTCTCCCTGCCTCCAAAGGGCACCTTGCTGCCCACAGCAGAGCAGATTTGAAAGGGCACACAAAGTACCCGGCACCTCTATTCTTTCCACTCCGCTGGGGTCTCTACATGGACCTGACCACGTGGAAGCAGCCTCATGCTTCAGCCCAGCCTGCTCTTCTAGGTCCCCAGAGCATCACAGATGAGAGGCCCAGGGCCAGGTTGCAGCAAACCTGCTGCCACCACCACAGCGAGAGCGCAGCATTGCCCTGCCCATGCCCATGGGAGGTGGCATTCCTCTTCTGTGGTGGTCGTGGCACCCGTCAGAGCAGCAGGAATGGCACTCTGCCCTCCCAGTTTTACTCCTGCATGCCCCAGTTTTACTCCATGACTTTGGGAGAAGGACATTTTGTTCAAAATCTCTAGTTCTCAGGCCCTGGGCACCAAGGCAATGCCAGCAATCACAGGAGCTGGCAGCACTCCCTGTCCCTGTCCCTTGTGCACACGGAGGCACGTGCATGGCTCTGTGCAGAGTGTGGGGCTGGGGGCTTTTAGGGAGGGCAGCTAAAACTGAGTCCAGCTCCATGCTGGCTTGGAGCCTGCTGGCATCGCCCCTTGGCATGGGGTACCTGCACAGGGTGAGCAGCTGCTTCTGCCCTGCCAAGCAAGTGCAGTGACGCTGGGCTGGGAGGTGGCACTTTCTAGATGTCACTGGTGTGGCTCAGCCTGAGGCCCCCTCAAAGGCACACCAGCAGCGTGGGTGTTACCTGGTGCTCTGCACGTATCTGGATGAGGTGGATCTGTGTGGAGAGTCTCCTGTGGCAGGCTCTGGGGTGAAAACAACCGGCAGCTCTTTTGCCTGTTGCCGCTGTGACAGCAGGGCCATGAATGCCCCTTCCCACAGCACAGACAGGGCACTGTTCAGGCTGCTTTGCCCCGGGCCGAGGCCTCTTGGGTGAGGCCAAAGTAAGCAGCTCCTCAGCAGCAAGCACCTCTCCGGGGCTGGGAAGGCTCTGACCTGAGCACAAGCAAACACAGACATAGGGAAAACACCTCTGGCCTCTGTGAAACCTCCCTAAATATGGCCCTGTCCCCTTGCTGCACATGCTGAGTCCCTTCGGTGTGGAGATGGGCAGCACGGGAGATGGATGTCCCTGCAGAGCTGCACCTCTCCAGCCCCGCTCTCCTCCTCCTGCTCCACTCTGGGGCAGGGCAGGACCGAGTGTGAGCAGGCAGGAGCGGCAGAGGAAGGGTGCTCTGTAGCATTACACCCACATTCCTGACCTGGCTGCTGGAGCCTGGTTTGGCCAGAAAAGCAGGTGCCTCGCTGGGCAGGACAGGAGTGGGGCTTGCAGCACGAGCTGGGGTCATGCTCCCAGCAGCAAGGCTGGGCACGCACCGGGACATCCAAGCACAGAGAGGCCCTGGCTAAATCCCATAGCCCGGCTGGGCCCTTCTCGGCGGCTGCCTTTGGGCTGCAGGGGCTCAGTCCTTCGCCACGGTGTGGGGCCACGGCAGGAGCATCCCTCCTGCCCGCTGGGCCGGTCGGCTTGCGGGGCCAGGCAGAAGCGAGGCAGCCCCCGGCACGCACTGGCAGCAGCCTGCGCGGGGGACAAGGACTTGTGGCTCTCGGCGTGAGCAGATCCCAGCACGGAGCTGCGGTGTGCCCTGAAGCCACCCCCAGACGCTGCTGAAGCTCACACGGAGCGGGGAGCGCAGCCCGCTGGGGACGTGACTCCTCTCCGGCGCGGCGGTGCCCGGCGCGGGGCTCCGCCCGGGAGGTGGCGGCCGAGAGCGCCCCGGCGTCCCTTGCGCCACCTCCGGCAGCGGCGGCGGCGCGGCCGGGCCGGGGCCGCCGAGCTCCCCCGCCCGTCCCGGGGCCATGGAGCCGGTCCCTGGGCGGCGGTGGCAGAAGGTGCTGTACGAGCGCCAACCTTTCCCCGACAACTACGTGGACCAGCGGTTCCTGGAGGAGCTGCGAAAGAACGTGCACGCCCGGCAGTACCGGTACCAGGCTGTCGTCTTCCAGTCGGGAGCGGTGGTGCAGCAGCTGTGTAGCGTCTGCGTCTTCGTGCTCACCTGGTGGTACATGGACGCCGGGATGCTGAGCCCGCAGGGGCTTTTCGGAGCGGCCCTGGTGTCCTCCCTGCTCGGCTACGTCCTGTTTGACGTCGTGGACGGCGGGGCCGGGCGCTGGGCGAGCGGGCGGACGCGCTGGGCCGACCTCAAGAGCACGCTGGTGTTCACCGCCTTCACCTACGGCTTCTCGCCGGTGCTGAAGACCCTGACCGAGTCCATCAGCACGGACACCATCTACGCCATGTCGGCCCTCATGCTCCTGGGTCACCTCATCTTCTTCGACTACGGCGCCAACGCTGCCATTGTGTCCAGCACGCTGTCCCTCAACATGGCCATCTTCGCCTCGGTGTGCTTGGCCTCGCGCCTGCCTCGCTCCCTCCACGCCTTCGTCATGGTCACCTTCGCCATGCAGATCTTTGCCCTGTGGCCCATGCTGCAGAAGAAGCTGAAGGCGCGGACGCCGCGGTGCTACGTGGGGGTGACGGTGCTCTTTGCGCTGGCAGCGCTGGCGGGGCTGGCCACGGTCTCCAGCGTGGGCGCCGTGCTCTTCGCCTCCCTGCTGCTCACCATCTCCTGCCTCTGCCCCTACTGCCTCATCCGTCTCCAGCTGCTCAAGGACAACATCCACGGGCCGTGGGACGAGGCTGAGATCAAGGAGGACCTCTCCAGGTTCCTCATGTAGGCCTGGCCCGGGGGGACCCTCTGCTGTGAGCAGTGCAAAGGTCCTGGCTGGGGACAGCCCTGTGGGGGAGGACACCTGAGCCAATAAAGTCTCACACAGCAGCAAGGACCCCTTTTGTGTTCCCTTCAGGATCCGTTCCCAGACCTGACTGGCGTGGGTTTGCTGAAGGGAGGGGCTGTGCAGGCAGCGCAGGGGTGAGGGCAGCAGGGAGCGCTCAGCTCCGGCCGTGCAGACCCAGACTCGCAGCTCAGGGGACACGGGGATGTGTCCCACAGAGTCCTCAGCCCCAGGACCCTCAGGGTGCGCTGGGCACTGCCAGCACTCCCCGGGGAGGGCAGGGCTGGCTGAGGTCACTGTGGGCAGGGATGCTGATGGACCTGCAGGGCCGAGCATGAGGGCAGCTGCAACGGGGGCAGAGCCCTCCTCACCTGCACCCTGGCCCTTGTGGGTGCCAGAATAGCCTCACACCACCGCCAGACACGCACTGCCCTAAATCCCTTAGGAGCTGGGGGGGAGGAGAGGGCATCACGCCTTCCTCTCATCCCTAACCTCTCTCCAGAGGCAGATCTGGCCTCGCTGCAGGTCCAGACCCCGAGCCAGAGGGATGGAGCTCAGCACAGCCCGCCATGAATGCACCCCCACCGGCTGGGGAGATGCCAGGCTGCTGGGACAGCGGCAGGGCCCGTGGAGGTCCCATCCGACCCCGTCTGTCCGGTGTCCCTCTGTCCGGCAGCGCTCCCACCACAACAGAGGGCGCTCCCGGCAAACAATTCCCGCTGGAGGCCTGGCCAGGACAGGCAGCCCCGGTGCCGGGACCTCCCCGGCGCTTTCCCGTTCCCTGTTCCATCCCTCGGCAAGCCCAGCCCTGCTCCGGCCAGCCCGGGGAGCAAAGCCCTCCAGCGCCGGCACCACAGGAGGGAAGGGATGCCCACACCTGTCCCAGGCTCATCTCGCAGGGCTGCATTTGGCATCACCCCGGTGTTTATGAAATTTCTCTTTTGGAAAAGCTGCAGGAGTGCAGCTTTCTGCTCGATTTTCCCCATCCCAGCGAGCAGGCGCTTTTCACGCACTCCTTGGGCTTTCTCGGAAATGAGCAACCCCCGGCGGAGTCCCCAACACCTCCAGTGCTTTGTTACTGCTCTTGCCAAGTGTTAAATGTTGCTGTTGTCGTCGTGGTAACGACTACGTCTCATTTCGCTTTTAATTAAAACCTGAAGAAGTTTGGAGCCACTGCTCAGCTCTCGCAGGGAGCAGAGAGTAGCCAGATGCTCAGAGTCAAGATGACATTTTTTAGCTCTGCAGGAAGGAGGCTGTTTTTCCACAGGGAGGTTTCCCAGAAAGCTGCTCAGTGACCCTGACGTCCCATCTGACACTGGGCTAATGCCAGTGTAGCACTGCCATCCCAAACAGATTCCCAGAGCCCATTGGTACAGGGGCAAGGCTGGAATGTAAATCAAAAATAAATCAAATCTCGTCCGCTTGGCCCCTGGCTGTCACAGCAGCGGCTACAAGAAAGCAGAGTTTCTGTTGCACCCACTCCTCCATGGAGAAATATTTCCCCACAAAATACTTTTCTCAAATTCACACTGTCAAAACCAGCTCTGGGCCAGGAAAACTGCAAGCATTGGCCACACAAACATTCCAGGTGGTGGAGATGGGCACAGGCTGCCACCTTCCCCTCATCTGGAGCAGGGACCTGTGCAGATCAGCCACGGTCACCTGTGTAGAGCTGCGGACTCTGATGCAGCAGGCTCCATCCACCAGCTCCAGGGGGATGCAGACTGTGTCCCACCCGGCCCCAGACTGCTCTGCTCTGCCCCTGCTCCTTCCCTGCATCTCCTTAGAACAAGTCAGAATTCTAGGATTAGATTAGAACAGCCTCAGTCCCTGCCCGGAGACCCCCTGGGGAAAGGCTCAGCCCTCCCCTCACCTGCCCACCCTAACCTGGGAAATGAAAACAAAAGTCCACAGCCTGGATGCACAAAGGGACCTCGAAGGCAGGAGGAATGCAAAAGGGAGCCAGGGAGAGGAGAGGAGGAGACACAAAGGGCAGGCAGGGCTTCCCTAGGACTTCCCTAGGACTTCCCTGACCTTCTCCTGAGGACACGTGCTCTGCAGTGCTGCTGCTATTTAAGCTTCTGTGTAAACGGCCATTATTGGTATGTCTGCATGCCTGAGGTCAGGATATCCTCTACAGAACAGCAATTTGCCATAACTCCACACCTATCTAGTAAAGCTGGATGCCCTTTGGGCATTTGCTACCTGAGCAAACCTCCACTGAGACCCAAGAAATGGGTCCTTGGCTGTTGATGCAACAAACCCTTCATCAACCAACCCTAAGGAGTTAAATGTTCTTTTGCATTCCAAGCTTCTTTCCCTGAAGGTTCAGTCCACTGAGATCAGTCCTTCCGAGGGACATTTTCTTTTGATTTGAAGCTGGCCAAATGTGAATAGCTGTGAAGTGGCTGGGGCTCAGCCTTGCTCCTGGGGGAGCTGCTGACACGGGCCAGCTGGAATCTCCATCTCCAGCTTTGCTGCAGGGAAAGGCCACTGTCTGCCACCCACACCGTGCTGTCAGGGGCCACGTCCCTCCCCACGTGGGGAACTGGATCTGGGAAGCCTGCAAAGAACAAAGCTTGACTCTTTGACCAGGAAACCAAAGTAGGATTTTGGTCCTAACCCATCCACTGCCTCGTAATGTCACTGCTGCAGCACCCTTGTCCTTCTGCCCCCGGCCATGGAGCAAACCCCAGGGCGGGCTGCAAACAGCACAGACCAGGTGAAACAGCTTCTTCAAAAAGTCACCCTGTGAGCTGATGTTAAAGAATGTGCCAGGGGTTCCCAGCAACCAGCTCCTGGGCCTTTCTACTTGAAAGCTTTTAGAAATGGCTACCATAAACCCATGGAATCTGGAGTCCTATTTCCAACAATATTTTTTTACCAAATATTTCATAAGAAGGTAAAGATTTGTGTGGAGGATTCACCACCATAAAATGCTCCAAGAAACCAGTTTGTGTCTTCCAGCCAAAGGCGTGGAGGCCAGAGGGCAGCTGGGAGCTCAGCAGCAGCTCCTGGCTGGGTGCTGTGGGGCCAGGCCTTTGAGCTAAAATGCCATCCACCTTTAATTTGTTGTTGGTACCATGCTGTAGCACAGAGGGACTACAGGGAGAGGTTCCCCCAGTGCAGAACAGATTTTTGAACCTGGAGGAAAAGCAGCCTGTAAAGTTCAGCCTATCCCCCTTCCCTTTTACCTGAGGCACGAGCAGAACCTCCTCAAGAGCTCACCAGGTATGAACACTGTTGCCTCTGCAGCAGTCCTGAAAGTGCACGGTTCCTGAACTCTGCTGAGGTGTTTCTGCCCCAGCACCTGATGGGTTCCACAGGTGAAAGCTGCAGCCAACCTCAGCTACTCCATTCTTGGGACAGTTGTTTTCCTGGAGCTGTAGCTCTCCATTTCTCCCTATCTCAGGGTGCTGGGAAGCACCTCGCCCAGTCCCAGCAATTCCTGGTTTAGCACATGCAGTTCAAAGGTACAACAGAGGTTGGGGTTTCCCCCCACTGTTTGTTACACAGTTGCTGTTTCACTTTCCTGCTCTACTAAAAGTCCAAGTCTAAGTGAGAAGAAGGAAAAATGTTTGTAAATGTACAGCTTTCTGGGCTTAAATCCCCTTCTGTTTTGAGCAAACTCAGTGTCTGGTATTTACCGGCTCATGCAGGTGGTTCAGCAGCTCAAATCAGCTGCAGCAAGAGGAACTGCCCAAATTCAGCAAAGCTGCCTTACACCAGGCTTGAAAACAAGCAGGGGCTGGGTGTCATCTGGCCCCTTCTGCACACACAAAGTGATCTCATCCCCTCCCCTGCCCCCATCCCGAGCACTGCAGCTCCCTCCCACCATCACCTCCCTACTCCCCAGGAACATCTCGTTTGGGCCCCTGAAACACCAAGCTGGAGTCCAATGCCCAGTGGTGCCTCCTGACTTACCTGCATGGCTTGTGAGATTCCCCCTTTCCTGTGAGGAAAACCAGCCAGTTTGACCCATCAGTTTTCCCTTTTTTTCAGACTGACTCTTCACAGACTTCTCTGGCACCCAAAATGAGCGTATCATCTAAATCCCAGATTTTATCTTTCCCACAGGGATGGCCACATTTGGGATCCCTGAGGTAGCTGGGACTTAGAGCTACTTACAGCTGTTTGAGCTCAGATGCTCCAGAGAGGTCGGCTTGCAAGGAATTCAGAGGTTTAGCTTGAAGAAAATGGTCAGAACAGCTGCAATTTATTTACAATTGTGCAGATTAATCAATCTAGAGACTGTCTAGAGACTGCTGCAATCTTCTCCTTCGAGTTTCCGCTCAGCCAGGTGCTGCTGCTGGTGCACTGGACAAGTTTTGGAACTCTGCTGGCTGTTCTTCCTGCTAATGCTAAACGAAAGCCATTTATGTGGAGCAATCCTGGTGGTGAATGAATTCAGAGGCACTGCTGGAACTCGGGCAGAATGTCCATCCCTCCCTCCATAACCTTGGAGGGTGAGAGCCTCCATAGAGCTCAGGTAATTTCTCCCACAGAGTAAGAATGTCTCCATGTGAGAAAGAGTGAGTAGACCCTTCAACAGAAACACAGGACACATTCCTTTTGTAGCTGGAATTTTATTTCCTTTACACCCAGGCTTATCATTGGCATCTGAAAATAAAATCTTCCATTTACAAATAGCTTAGTGCAAATTAAAGGTAATTTTGGATTAAAAAAAAAAAGACATTGCACGTAACACAAAAGAAATGTGTGTGTTAGGATGATCTTCCGGGAACAGCTCGTGGAGGTCGCCTAGGAGAAAACCAAAAAATAACCCAAAAATCACAGGGAGAGGGGGAGATTTAAAACAAAAGGCCAAGATACAATAAAATGACTCATATACAAAATTATCTTAATAAATTGGGTTAAGAGAAAAAGGCACAGAACATGCATATAAAGGAAAAAAGCAAGAGCAAGATTAGAATCAGCTGGCTCTCAGCACAGCCTGGCTTTCATCCTCACTCCCTCCCTTCTGACTTGCCAGTGCCAGAGAACCAGAACCATCTCATCCCAGGTGTGGAGGTCACTGGTCACAGGCTTTCTAATTTTCTTGCAGCAAATGGTACCCTCAGGAAGAGCTTTTCACCAGGCAGACTTAAAATTCTCACCACTATCTGCTTCAAACACTTGAAGCAGACCTTTTGTGAGGTTCTGATGAAACGAGGAATGATCAAACAAGATGGGCTGTGGGGTGGACTGGGGTGTCTGGAAGGGACATTGCTGAGAAAGGTTAAAAACGAAGCTGCAGAGCCCTGTGGCAGTGAGAGCCCAGAGCAAAGGGCAGCTGCTCCTCCTGGTACCCAGCACGGAGCCCTCAGCTCTACCTGACCAACATTCCTGGAAGCAGGCTCAGTGCTCCAGCCACAGGGGGACACGTGGGACACTGCTGTTCCCTCAGAGGAGTGCACAAACTGCCTCAGCCACGGCCATTAAAGGCCAATAAAGAAATCTCCAGATGTTACAGGGTACAGCAGGGATGTTCCTGCTGTGCTCATCCCACCTTTTGCTCCCTCTTCTCCCAAAACCTAAGGACCCACTTAGCCACTATGCTGCTCCCACAGGAAGCTGTTTGCTCACGGTGCCCCACAGACCATCTCCCAGCACTGATTGCAGCTACTTGGCTCATCCTGATCTGCAGGAGGAACTGAGGAATCAGGACATCTGCACATTCCTACACAACCTTTAGGGGGAAATCCCTTTCAGGCACATTTTAACTCCAGCTCCTGCTTTGGAGGACTCGGTCTGGCCTTCTGCTCAGCTCTGAAACTCCTCTGAACATGCTTTCCTCAGCAATGAAGTGAATCCCAGGCACTGCTTGTAAACTATTCATCCATTTCCCAGCAAAACACCTCTGCAGCACTCCAAGGCCCTTGCAGGGAACAGGCTGAATGCTTCCCAACGGGTTCCATCTCCCCTTTAATGACATCTCCAGTGATCTCAGCACAACAGCACCTCCAATAAATCCTCCCTGCAGTCCCCACCGAGGCAGTGTGGAATGCTGAGATGATGGTGTAAGAGACAGAAGACACCACTCATACACATCCAGAAACTAATAATAAAAGCCCATCAAGAATTACAGTTTATTTCAGGTTCAGAAATGCAGCATAACATTTTTACAGCAGGTGTATGTGATGCTCAGTAATGACCACGGTTTCAGGAATCCACTCGCTGTGCTCAAAGGTCAACACCAGGAACCATTTACACATTACGAAACCAAAGGCAGATGTTTTGGCTCACATGAAGTAGGGCATAAACATACAGAGCAAAAAAAAAAAAAACCACCAAAAAAAAAAAAAAAAAACAACAACAACAACAACAAAAAAAAAACCACCAAAAAAAACCCCAGAAAGGAATGAAGCATTTGCTTCTTACAAAAAAGAAGTCATGGTTTACCCGGTCCTGGAAAAGTAAAGAGACAGCAGTAAAGCAAACGGCCGGCAAGGCGGGACAAATCATAGATCAAGCAAGAGTGGAGGACTGTCTGGACGGGAGGAGCCATCGGCATCAGCTCGCCTGCAGACAAAGCAAGAGGAAAGACAGGCAGAGTACCATTCATTGACACAAGGGAGCTGTTCTGCACCAGCCTGGGAGCAGGGACAGTGCGACAGCAGGAGGAGCTGTGCCAGGAGTGCACCGGGAGGCTCCCTGGTGGCACAGGGACAAAGCAGGTCTGCTCTCAATTCAGGAGCTTTGGACTATTTTAAGACAGAAGGACAGAACTAGTCAGGAATCTCAATGGGCTGTACACATCATGGCTAGTGGAGCTGTCTGGAACAGAGAGGATAATATTTTCTATGTTATACTTGAACACGAAATGCCATAACCTATAATGTATCTTCTTCAATATAATAAATAATCTACTTTTAGGAGGCTTACTCAGAAAGTGCAACAAGATCAGCAATAAAATAAACACACATTAACTATGTACATAAGCCTTTTTGTTGAACATACAATCTTTTTAACCCTAGCACAAGGTCCCTTGAGATCCAAGGCCGAGAGCTGTTCACGTGCAAGCTCTTCAGCTGTTGGTCAGCCATGGCAGGGTGAGGTGGAAATGTTCCCTAGGCAGAAATCCAGGCTCAGCCTAAATGCAGTATTAGATGAGCACCCTCCTGAAACTTAGCAACTACACCACCCAGATCTTTATGTACCTCAGGTAAGATCAGAAACATTGGTGTTGCTTCCTTATTGCTCCACTATGCCCTGGCAACCGGAGCTGTGCCAGAGGGAAGGCAGAGCAACCTGTGATTCTCAGACACAGAGTTCAAACTTGGCTCATCCCACCTAAGTGGGTCTGCAGAGGTGCTCAGTCCCTCTGGCAGATCCACAGGGTGCTTGCCCTGCTTTCCTTTGGCATGGAGTGAGTTGCTGCCAAGGCTGCTCCTCCGAGAACAAGGGACAGGATGGATGGGACTCGCCAGCATCAGGAGTGAGTGGGACAAACAAATCCATTCTGGGCACTCTGAAGCAGAAGGAAGTGGGCCAAGGCTGGAGGACAGTACTTACTCAACTGGATGTGGCAATTTCTTGGGAAGCATTTAAGTGTTTTTCCTAGAAACAACTCCACATGACTTCTTCTCACAAGCGCATACGCGAGGAGAGGTGAAATCATCAAAGCCTGGATTCATGCTCACAGTTATTTATTAACCTGCACACCTCAAAGTGTTGCATTTAGGCCACAGGGCCAGATTTAGATGAGATCTGAATGAGGATGCAAAGGAAGGAGGGCTGTGCAGCTGCGTCCTGTACCCTCAGCATCAAGCACAGAACCAGATGGTGCTGACACCTCACTGCATCCTCCTCCTCTTTCAGGTGAATTCACTCTTGAGAGCTTTATTTACAATTCAGGATTACTGCTGAAAAACACTTTCTTTGGGGCAGAGTTAAGGACAGTGCTCAACTGTGCCACCTACTTCCTTATGCTTGGCAGAAAGAGTCATTAAAGGAAATTAGGGAGTCTCAAGTAGAGAGCATTTAAAAGCACGTTTTTAGGCCAGGATCTGTGTCATGTAATTGGGGCTCCTGACTTACCAGCACTGCCCTCGTGTGCCATGCAGCCACACCGGCCTGAATCACCTCCTGGGGGTGATGCTCTTCCCACTGAACAAAGGACAACTAAGCTGAGTCCTTGGGGTATGGTGGGATAAACCCAGACTTGCAGTATCCTAGAATGGGTTGGGTTGGAAGGGACCTTGGAGCTCATCTTGTTCCAAGCCCCCTGCCATGAGCAGGGACACCTTCCACTAGACCAGGCTGCTGAAAGACCTGTCCCATCTGGTCTTCTATCACCAAGTGAGTATGAGAATTTGGTATTCTGATATCAGAAGTGGTATCAGTGATCTCTGTGGCTCAGCCATTAACCCTGGCTTTCCATCAGCAGGCAGCTGCCAGTCAGTACCAGAGTTCTGATAAACCCTGTTCAGATATACAGGAGTGCTGGCCAGGCAGTAATATGGGCTCCTGTGGCTATTTACAAACATTTATCCAACAGATGCAGCACAGGTTACAGCAGAGAGCACTAAGCAGTGGAAAGTTGTGTAGAAGACAAGAAGAATCATCAAAATATGTTTTCTTTTTTTGTAGTAAAAATTGGTATGACTGTGGTTGTGTTTGCAACCCTTTCTTTTCCTTGAGAGCTGATTCTGTGCACTTGGCATTGGAGATGTGGACCTGTTCCCCAAACAAACACCAGCCCCTTCAGCAGTCTCCTGAGATCACCAAGATGCCAGTGCTCTGACAAACTCCATCTTCACCGTGCATCAGATGTGACCTCCAGACTCCCCAGGTGTGTGTCACAAGAATGGGGCTGACAGGAAATTACAGTTAAGCTAACATATAAATCATGATGCTTTCCCAAGCTCGTCTCTCTTCTGCAAGCTGAAACATGATTTGCTGCACTGGTGAGCACAGCTAATCAGCAGCCTGGGAATTAACAGGCTAAATCCCCGTTTGTTGTGGCTCTTTGATGGGATTCTTCCTAACCATGGGGCTACAGCATACTGCAGCCCTACAAGCAGTCTCAATAAATACATTTATTAGACTGATTGTACTGAGGGCTTTTGAAACCACCAATTGCTTTGCCTAGGGATCTGTAACCATAATTGTTATAGCAGCAATTCATATTTTCTGAAGGAACAAGGCCAAATTCCTCTCTAGTTGCATTCTGCTAACTCAATAAGTTCTAAGCTTTAAGGGTGACACTGACCCTAAGTGTTTAAAGTGAAGTAATGCAGTTAAGACAAAAGGTTTCTATAATGCATTAATTTATAACGTGCAAAACAAGAGGCAGAGAGGACCTCTGCAACTGAGCAGCTGCTAAAATAATCCAGGATGCACAACTGAGCACTTCCCAGAACCTCACTGGATAAAGCAACAGCAAACCAAGGTGTGTGCAAGGACCACGTAATGCAAAAATAAAATCTGTACACAGAGGGCACAGGGAAACTTTATTGACTGGCATGTGAAGATATCACAAATATCCCACATCCAAACCCGGCCCTTGGGAAGCTCAGCTGCCAGTCTAGGCTGGGGCTCTGTGAACTGGCTCCCACAGAGGGCAGAGGAGGGGGAGCCCACGCCCAGCTGTGCATGTATCTCTGTCTCTGTGTCCTTCTGTGTCACAAAAGGACCAAAAGCAGTGCTCAGTTCCCTGCATCCTGCACACAGCACATTTCCATGCACTCACTCCCCTCCAGCGCTTCCCAGGAGTGCAGTGGGAGCAGGAGTGTGAGCAGGCACTGGCACAGGACAGAGGGAGCTGGCACACGCTGCTCTGCCACACCCCAGCCCTCCAAAGCCCCCTGTCCCATCCTGGCTGCAGGGTGGGACAGCTCTGTGCTGAGCCCTGTGAGCTGGGGCACCCCAGCCTGCTCCTCATCACCCCAGCCAACCTGGCATTGCAGCTGCCAGGATGGAAAGAAAGCAGAGCATGCCTTGTCCCACACACACCCTGCTCGTTTAACAACATTCCTGAAAACCAAGCTTTGGATAAGGAGAATTTATAGGAGAAGCAAGTCTCTTGCAAGAGACCTGGAAATGTGGGGCCTTCTAAAGAGCTTGGTAAGAAACCACATGGCTTTTCTTTGCCCAGTTTGGCCACTACAAGAGAAAATAGAAAACCTGGAAGGTACAAATAAAAGCAAGATTTCTTTCAGGTAAGAGGAAAAAAAAGCAGATCAAATCAACACATGCACAAACACGCACAGAGTCAAGCCCTCCATTTGCTGTAGAGAGCTGTGAGCACAGTTGTCTGGGTGGAGATATGTGTCAGTAAGTTAGCTAACATCAGTTATTGCAGAAGGAAAAGTCAAGGCAGCACAGACCTTCCCCAAACATTGAAGACCCCAATAAACACTGCAGAATGGACAGAGTATATCAGTAAAATTGGTTACTTGCCTATAGATGTCCATACATGCGACTATACATTGGTTATTGTGACAGTTACCAAGCAATTTGTTTCCACAGATTTGGTTAACAACGAATGACATGCCAGGAATCCTTTTAGTCTAACAGGGATGAATCTAACGGACGGATTACAGTGGGCCGAGTAGGTGAAGGGGGTGGTCTTCGACTGGAGAGAGAGAGAGAAGAAACAATGAGCACAAACACTGAGCACAAACACTGAAAGCTGGCTGTTACAGGGACATGCACCTGCTCATGCACACAACAATCCTACTGCCACACACACTGAAGCAAGACACCCCTGAGCATCCCCAGGAAGGAAGGAGGAAATGGGTTTGCCGTTTCTGCCATGCTTTACCATCTCACCCATCACTGTGCACAGCCTGGGGGCTCTGCACACACCCCATTACCTTCTGCAGCCACGCAAAGCAGCAGGGGAGGATCCTTATTCCCTGGTTTTAGGGGTCAGTCCCAGCCTGGACAGTCATAGAGCAAACTTACAGGCACATTTCAGAGCAGGCAACAGGACTGGGGAAAACAGCCTGCAGCAACTTCAGGGCTGCTTTGCAGCAGCAGGAAAATCTGCAGCTTCTTGCTTACCTGGGCAAACTGCAGTCCTATCAATATGCCTGAATCTGAGGCACATTTTGAGGCTTTATACCAATTTTAAAAATATCACTCATGGCCAGGGCTGCTGGATTGATTAATTTACCACTAATGCATTTTTCTATCAACTTCAGAAAGTGTTACAGAGTCAGATTTTTTGGCAAGACTTAGGTGCCTTCTTTCGATTTTCCTGTGTACTGCAAACCCCAGCATTTTAATTTGGACTTTGTCATCCTCTGACAAGAGACCCCAGAGTAAGAGTTAGCAGCAGTGTGATCTCCAAGCACATTCTACCTGCAGTCCAGGCTGGCACTTATCCTTCCCTCCCTTTATCCAAGGATAACACTCCGACTCTGCTGGAGCTGTAGACAGAGTCCCTGTGGTAGCTGTGTAACACTTTACCTTTTTGTGTGCAGTAAGGTCCACGTCAGGGCTGTGTGGAGGTAATTCCATCAGCTTAGCTACAAAGAGTATTTTGTTGATGCTCCATTCCACCTGGGCCAGCCAAGCCAGGCCCATGCAGAGTCTGAGCTGACAATTGCCTGCACCAGCTCGCACAGTCCTGCCTGGCACTGCTGTGTGCTGGATAAGCAGCCTAAGAGACTGCTCCTGCCAGCCAGCCTGCTCCCTGAACCAGCTGTCCAGCACCCTCCTGCAGTGCTCTGTAGCTGCATCCATCCCAACCCATGTCCTGCAGGATGTTTCTGCTCCCTTTCCTAAGCAGGAAGTACCACGTACTCTCTCTCTGTTCCTTAACCCAGCCCAGATAACCAGGAGAGCTCATGGCTGCACCCAGGCTCTGAGCAAGGTGGGAGCTGAGGCTGGTTCCCATCAGCTGCAGCAGAGGTCATTAATAATTTTTAATAATAAATTAATAATTTGCCCCAACGAACTGTGCAGCCCTTCCTAACCCATCCTCCACCTGTGCAAGTAGGGACAGTTGTGGCTCTGAAGAAGATTACAGAGGAAATGTGTCTCATTCTGCTAAAGCAAAACTGAAGATGAAAAGAATGTAACAATGTGTTAATCTTCTTTGAACTGGAACAAAATATGTGAGACAAATTTACACTTGACAAAAAAATATCTCGTTTGGCTCAAAGTGCATCTTGTGCGACAATATTCTCTTTTGGTGAAGAAACGAGAATTTTAATCCCTACCATGCAATAAATACAAAATATGCCAACTAAAGCATTCAACTAAATCAACAAGCTAAAAAAAATAGGCAAAATATAATTTCTTCATGGTGTATTTTTCTTACAGGAAAAATGTTACTGTGTTAACTATTGTTTCTTGTGTTGCTCCAGTGTAGGTCTTCTGGACGCATTTCCAAAATTTGTAGTTTCATAAAGAACCACTTCTAAGGCTCTGCATTTCTGCTGGGTTGCATTAAATTATTCCTTTGTTGAAATGCCTCACATTGCATTGTTTAGCGCTTACTGAAAACACTGTATCATATGTATACAATTTACAAACAAGGGAAAATGCATACAGCTGTCTTCATATCAAATTTAAAAGATACAAGCCCAAACATGCATTTTAATACCAGGTTAAATGCAGCCCACTGGATTCAAATAATGCAATTTAGCCAAATTGCTATTTAACACAGCAGGATCAGAAACTGGAGAGCACAGTGGGAGGATTTCCTGGATATAATCAGTCAAAGCAAACCTGAACCAAAATCAGGCCCAAGCCCTGTTTCCTCCTTGAACTGGAGCTGTTACTGCACACTGACAGCTGTTTTTGAATCTCCATTCAAGCCCAGTGCAGACCTGAACAGAACAGCTCCCACTGCAGAGTACCAAGCACTTCCAGGAGAAGCTGATACCCCCAAGGGGACGCTCGGATGAGGAGCTGCTGCCGAGCCAGCCCATCCTTCTGTCCCTGTGCCACTGCCCCTCACACAGGTGTGCTCTATCCCTCTGTCAGCCTCCCACGCACTTCCAGCTCCTTAACCCTCCACACCACGACTGGGGGAGCAGGACCTCCAGTGGAGAGAGCACAGGTGCCTTCCAGAGGAGTGCCAATGTTTGGGAAGGGTAGCACTCGAGAAAAGAGCTGCAGCACCATTTCCCTCCAGCCCTGCTGCTGACAATCTCCTGGGGTATCTGCACCTCCCTGTGCCAGCAGTGGAGGAAGTGGGACCAATGCTGAGCTCTGGGCAGAGCACAGGCACAGAGCTCACCTTCCTTGGCCATTGGCACACAGGATCAACTGGTACGAGCTGGAGCTCAAGTCCAAGTGAAGGAAAGAACAAGCCCAGAAGTTGCCTGTCCTAGATTTCCCTGTCAAGGTGACAAGTCATTCTGTGACCATTTCTACACTGGGTGTAGCATTCAGGCCTTTTTTCACCCCCTAAGGGGAATCTCAACCCCAAAAAACAAGAGGAAAGGCCAAGCCCCATGTCTCTTGTCTCTCCCTGGCTCCTTTACACCCAGAGCAGTGGCCAAGAGCCCATGGAGCAGTGCAGGAGCCTGGGCCACCTTGAGATAACAAAGCCAGCAACCAACTCCGGGCAGCTGCACAAAGCACAGCTCCGAGGAAGCCGAGCGTGGCTTCGGCACCGTGGCTTCGGCACCAGGGCATCTCGAGCGAGGCTTCGGCACCACGGCATCCCGAACGAGGGTTCGGCACCACGGCACCCCGAGCGAAGGCTCCCCCCGGGAGCTGCAGCCCCTCGAACGCCGAGGCACCGGGACTGCGCAGCGGCAGGGGGAGCTCCAGCCTGCCCGCGGCCCGGCCGGGGGGAAACCGGGGAAAAACAACCTCCCCCGCAGCCGTGCTCCGCGCTAGCTGCCATGGCAGTGAGTAAATATGTGACTCAGGCCGATTCAATGTTTAGTCTGAGGCCAGCGGATGATAGCGGCGCAGACGGCGCGGGCCGGGCTCTCCCCGCGCAGGGCTCGGAGCGGAACCCGGGAGGCGGCTCCTGCCTGGGACAGAGCTGCTCCCAGAAACGCCGCTGCTGCGGGAAACCCTTCTGCTTATTGTCGCCAACAGTTCAAATGCCTTTTCGCCTTTTGGGGCCGTGTCCCGCTGCCTGGCCCGTACAACTCACTCTCTTTGGGGTTGTTGTTATTTGTTTTGCTGCGTTTTTTTTTTTTTTTTTTTTTTTTTTTTTTTTTTTTTTTAAATAAAAGGAAACTGTTTGTAAAAGTTAGTGCTAAAGGGGCAGGAGATCATAGGTCCCCTCGGGGTTGAGTAAACGAGTCTGCAAAAAGAATCAGTTCTTCTAACTAGCACATATTAAGCAGACATAAAGAATTTACCAATGAAAATTGTGGACTAAGTATGTATTTAATAACTCCCTGATGTTGCTGCAGAGACTCCTCCTTTGAAGAGCTCAGTGGGGTTTTGAACGGAGGGGAGCTCTTATCCCCGTGCAAAAACTTTTTTAAAAAGGAAAAGTTTTTACATTTATTTTTAACCTAAGCAGCACCCTCCCCCACCCCCCCCCCGCATGTTTCCAGTTTCAAAAGAACTAAAAGCTTTAGCTAGGCAAATGCGGAGCAAAAGAAACTAAATAAAGCAAGTCTAGACTTAAAATTCGATCAGAAACATATGGGAGCTCTTCGAGCCTTTGCCTTTTGAGACGTCCTATCGCTCCCCACACGGAGTGCACAAAATGTGCTTTCAGTAAAGCACGGCTGTAATTACCATGGGAGGCCCCGCTCGAAGATGGCTTCTCACAGCACAGCCAGAGGACTTCGAAAGAAAAGGCTTTCATTTCCACTTACATTTGACATTCTTGCTTGCTTGTGACCACCAGAGAACACTTGAGGAAGGCATGCACAGAACTCTATTTTACGATACATCCTATAGATCTGAAGCTGTGAACAGAAGCCCATTATTCTCTCTCTTTTCCATCATCTCGCTTTCCCTATAACCCAGCCCTCTCGGAGTGCCCTGATACGTGACATTGTCCTTGTAGAATTTAACAAGAAAATACTTCAAATCTCTAAGCAGCTTTAAGACTGACTGCAGGCAATTTTGGTTTAGGTGACAAAACAAACCTGGATGTGAGGCATACGGTAAGAGGATAAGCAGTTACTTACTGCAGGTGAGGAATAAATCTGGTTTCCTGTTTGGGTGATTATTTAGAGAACTAAGTAGCTTGGTCTTGAGAAAGTTATAATGCTTTGACTGACTTTATTTTTATACTGTTTCTCTGGGGTTTTTTTCTGTTTCAGTAAAATCCTGAGAGACCCACACCCGCTATTCTTACTGGTTCTTGTTACCAACCTAACTTTTATATGGCATCTCTCGACCTCCATCACCCTCAGGATTTGGAGGACAATCCAAACCAGAAGTGAAACTACTGTACCCATCATGCTTGGAAAAAAGAGGCAAGACACAGTTTGTAGACCTAATTAATTAGTCTTCAGACTGCATGCCTAAACTCTGTCCTACAGCAGATGCTGCACAGCTACTGCAGAGTCTCCCAAACATCAGCCCGGGAGCAAGGATCTGGAGTGGAAGTGGGAAAGGCAAGGGGAGGGAAGGCACTTGATCCTAGTGACACAGGTCATAACAAAGCAGGAAAAGCAGAAAGAGGATGATGACATTAGGAGGAGTAAAGCAGGAATCACGGACTGGGATTAGGAGGAGATGGTGGTTGTGGGGGAAATGAGAAACCGCACTGAGTGGTGATGAAAGGAAAAAGGAGCTGGGGAATATCTGCCTGAGATGGTCCCTTATCCCAGTGTAATGGTCCAAGGGAGTGAAAATTGCTCAGATTTGTTCCTGCACTGGAAAATGTCGTTTTGTTCACCACAGAATGTCTGCAGTAAGCGTTGCCCACAGGATCACTAGCATTGGGCAAGTCAGGAAGGGGAGCCCTCATGCCCAGAGCACAGCTTTTGAGGGTGGCTGGTGGTTCTGAAGCAGCTCTCCAGGTGAACTCAGGCTCTGCAAATGCACAGAGGGCATGCTCAGACTGAACTGCCAGGGACTGCCTCGGCTGGCCCTGCAGCTGAACCCCAAAACTGCAAATGACCCAGCTGCACAGTGCCCTCTCAGTGGAAGAATTTTTTTGTTCAGTATAAGCAAGTTAAGGTTATTAGATTATGCTGTTTTATCAGATATCTATTTCTTTTAAGTGAAAGAAACAAAAAAACCTGAGTGAATGGGAAGAATATGTCCTTCCACTGGCCACCACTCCACTGCAGCAGTATAAATCTCCATGAATTCAAAGGCTTACACTGTTTGAAAGCACTAGGGTTAGTGAGGTTCCACTGTGTGTGATTTAACTTGATACAGATACTCCTTTCAGAGGCAAAGTGGTCCAAAATACGATGTTCCAGCAGAATAATTTATTATCTACAACTCAAGCTACGTTTTCTATATGACCATCATAAATTAACGTCCATCACGCACACATACAAATATATTGTATGTTTATGTGAACACTGCATTTTCAAATTAGTCATTTCAGGGAATTAATGTGTCATATGAAAAGCTCAGCTTGAATAAACACAAAATTAATTCAACTGAGCGACCGAGACAGAGTATTATTCTTAAGAAACTGTGTGTTCTTGTTTGCCCTTCAGCAGGGAACATGTCAAGTAAGCAAGTGTGCAGAGCATCTGTGGAATACTGTCCCAGCCTTGCAGAAACCCTAGCTTAGGATGGTCCAGAGGGTCACAACTGGTCATGAAGAAGAGAAAGTTAGGAGTGCTGAGTGGAAACGTTCAGAATGCTGTTCTGTGCATGGAAGATGACAACAGAAGGGCCACAAAATCAGCAGGAAGAACATCTGGTCTTTTCACATAGCTCAGGACCTGTGCACTGGTCTGTGTGTAGCTGCACTGTTTGCCATCAGTGTCAATCGCGTACCCCACTTCTGAACACATCTCTCTCTCTTCTTCCTTCCTACTCAGCTTTCACCTTCCTCAGCCTTGTTGCCTCTCTCCTCTTTACTTACCTTGGTGCAAGAAGGGGAGCAAACTTCCTGGTTGTCACCTCCAGCTGGAGTTGCACCTCTTCTTGTCCATGATGCCAACTAATGGGATTACCACTGTTGTTAATGGAGCCATGGAGTGCCCTCATTCACTACTGATCCAATACAGCTCGCGGGGGACAGGAGAGTTTCAAGACAGCCTTTCAAGATGCCTGCAGGTGCAGGAAGTTCAAATCATCACTGTTTCTCTCTGTTTACTCTCAGATGTTTCCTCCTCTAGCATAAGGCAGCCTAGAAATGCACTGCAATTCGCCCACTCTTTCAGACAAGGCAGGAATTCCCTGCTCAACACCGTCGCTCTAATCCTGCAATGCCTTCATGGCAACTCTTATTAAACTACTCTGTTATGAAACAAAGTAGTTTCTTGGGACAAAACATATCTTCAGGTTCCTGTATTTCTGTCAAACAACTGCTATTGCTTGACTCTCTTTCTTCAAGTAGAGAGATGTTAAAAATAAAACCACTGCCTTCTACTAAATACTACTTTCTGTTGAGAGAGAAAATGCTAAGGAAGAAAAAAAAGAACTGAAACCAAACCAAACTCAGATTTTCACTGAAATTCATTCAGTGCATCAGCTGACACTCCTGCCATGTTTGAGGACTGCACTTGCAACATCATCTTTATTCCAGAATCACTTCTTTCGATGCTTTTCAGGTTCCTTGTTTTTCTGTCTTCCCCCCTCTTGCATCTCTTTTACTTACCCTTCCCCATCACACAGCTCTGGTCTACACTCAAAGTAATGAAAAGCCATTTCACTGCCAGATCCTCTTTGCAGAACTTTTAAAGTGACTTGCAACAGTCCCAATGGAATGTCACTTTGTTTTAAAACAATTTTTGGTTGAATAAGGCAGGAGCAAGTAGCTCAGGAACAATACTCAAGATGATTACAGCTACCTGAGATGCACTAGATAGATCAAACCTCAGCCCTATGCAGAACAAGTGATTCTTCAGATACTTTTGTTCAACTGCCATGGTGAATGGCCCATCAGAAAATTCCTGGGCCACTGAAGATGTGGACAGCCTGCCTCTGGCTGATGAAGGGAGATGCTGAGAGAAGTTAAGAGTCAGTGGCAGCAGACATGGTACCCAGGCTGTGATGTCTGGCATCCCATAAACTTTGTTTTCCTTGATCTCCAGATCAGTCACCTGGGGGAGAGGAAGCTAAAGGAAGGCAGTAACAAAATCCTGCTGCCAGTCTAAAAGAGAGCCATCCTTTTAGGGACAGCAGTCACTGAAGCTCCTGGAGCAGGAGTGAAGACTCTCCTGTATCTCTCATGGCATTACAGCTCAGGCAGCTGAAGAATCAGTTTGGTGCAAATGCCATTCCCAATTTCTCATAAGATCAGTACTGCAGAATTACAATGAAACCGCCAGGCTTGCTGCATTGTGACATTTCATGTTTTTACAACCTGCTGGGACCTGCTTTCTGGCCAAGCCCTCCAATACTTATCCTCATGCAGAATGCTCCTTCTTTCAGTGCTTCTGTTATCCCTATTCATTGCAGGGGGGTTGGACTAGATGACCTTTAAAGGTCCCTTTCACACCAAACAATTCTGTGATTCTATTCTTTGATTCCATTCCATGACCAAAGTTGCAAGAGGAGCCCAGGTTTGCATCTGGCAGTGTGACTGCCCCAAGCAGTGGAGCCCATGTTTTGGATCGGTGTCACAGCCACTGCCACCAGGCTGCTGTTAAGAAAAATTGCCAAATATTGCATTCTATGGCTTGAAAACTGTCTGAAAAACTCTAAAAGACAGAAATGCAAGGTGACATTTACAAAGGTGGCAGGGAAGGGATAAGTTGGAAAGAAACCAAGACAAGATGGTGAGAAGGAAAGGAATACATGGGGAAGGGAGACAAAGGTACCAGGCAGGAAACCAAGTGAAAGGAGGAGGTGAAAGAGGAAGCAAACAGGATAGCCAAGAAAGGGACAGAGAGGGAAAGGCTGAGAAGAAAGGGAAAATAGTGAAAAAGGACCCAGTGGAGGAGGGGAAAATGCAGAACTTCTTTCTAAGAGATAAGAGAAAATAAATGGAGTCTGCTGCTGCTTAAGGCAGCCAGCAGCAGAAGTAACATATTACTGGGTGTGCATTTCAACAAGAAATGTGCATTAGACTGGTAACAAATTACACAGGGCTGTCTTCCCTCTGGGCAGAAATCACAGAAATAATAACTGATATTCTCGTAAGTCTTGTGTTTTTGGGGTCCTCGGACAGGCAGAGTTGGAAAAACATACTGACTACAGAAGGGCAGTATCCCCCCAGGGAGGGGCTCTGGCTTTGCCCATGTAGCTGTATATTCTTCTGATCACAGGCATGAGATGCAGAATTAAATTATTCTTTGGCTTTCTTTTCTCCTGAGGTTCAGCAGGATTTTGAATTCTGTCCATGTAACACTTTTGTCTCTTTGCTTGCATGAAACAATCCTAATTGCAACTATACTTTTTGGATATAACTTTTGCCAAAGATCCATTCAAAGATCATGCCAAAGAGGACAGAGAACTGTGCTCCCCTACTTGGGTGTTCAGATTAAGATCATCCAAGTCAGCATGCAAACACTCTAAGGTGGGCTCTCACTCATCCTGCCAGAAGAACTTGGTGCAACAGCTATTTGATTACAATTTTTATTCCATTAGAAAATACAGCAGTAAGCTTTTAAGGCTGCAGGGTCAAACTTCCAGGAGAAAGAAGATTCCCAGGCTCAGGCAGGATAACCCTTCTGGCCTTGTATGCCTATGCACTATGACAGATTTTATTCAGAGGATCATGTGCCATTTTTGCACAGAATCCCCTTATCATTCAATGCACGGGGTTAGATATTTCATTAAATCTTTTCCAAGAGCTCTAATCCATAAAAATCCATCACAGTAACCTTCATGAATGGTTGATATTTGGCAATCAAAGAGTTGAGTGGGAGCCTGTGGGCTGGGAGATGTCAGGCAGTAATGCTTTTCTGCACTGCTCCTGACTTTGTCTGAAAATTTCTAACTGCAATTACTGTCAGGTAAAAGTACCTTTTTGTGCCAGTTTGGCAGAAATATGTAATGATGGCTTACAAGGTAGATTAGCTACCAGCACAGCAGGTGATGGAATTAGCCTTGGTGGCATAACAAAGGGGAGCTGCAGAGCTGCCACCAGCCCTTCCCTGCTGCCTGGCTGTGGGTGGAAGGAAATTGTAGGGACAGCATGTGAGCAGCAGCAACAGTGTGAATTCTGAATTCTTTCCCCACAACTGCCTCACATGTAAAGAGCAGCCCCAGCCCCTGGGGAGCAGGCCCAGCCTGCCTGAGGGTGACACACGTGCTCCAGGGTTTCACACCCTGTGGGGTCACATTTGTCTCAGTGACAAAATGAGGAACCATCTCCAGGGCTTTGTTGGGAAAGCCTTGGTGAATCCACAGTAGCACTGCAGGACACAGGGAGAAAAGAGCAGCACCCTGCCACCCCCACAAACACCACGGGCTCTGCTGCCAGGAGAAAAAACATTTCCAGTTCAATTGTTTTCCTTGTGACAAAGCTGAGATTCCCATTCAGGACATTTAAAAGCTAAAAATCAAGCACCTCCAGTAGAACTTAAATTGTTCAGGATCAGGCTTTCCACACAGGCAGGCAAACACACGTCAGGATAAGCAGAAGTGCTTCTAGTGCTGCTTAAAGCCGTCTTACCAAAGCGAGCACGCAGCTGCATTTTCTTTCAAAATACTACTGAAGTCTTTTAAGAGAGAGGGGGAATAATCCAGATTCTGGCAGTGGGGAATATTTCACAAATCATATATGCTTTGGCATCAGGCCCTTAAAGCCAGGGGCCTTTACTCACAGGCTTTGCTGGGAGAGATCCACCCACCTCAAGTGGGATTAATTAAAAGAGGCATGTATCATGCAAATAGTTTCTGTTTCCTTACAGAAATATTCAGAGCACATAACCCAAACCAGCTTTAGAATCAGAGCGAAGCAGGGAAGAAAATTATTTCCTGCTCTGCTAACTCTTTTCCTTTCCCTGTACAGGGAGGAACAGTGAGAAAATGCCGAGAGCTCACCATTTCTGTGCAATTCCTTTGATTAAATGCTAATAAAGTAGAGGAAAAAAGATGTGTTTTCAAAGACAGGGGCTGTATCTCATGGTAAGGTGCCAAATTTTCCACACCAAACGTGTGCTAATCTGCTCATTGGACAAGGACAGTCCAAGTCTTACCCCTGATTTTTTATCATAATACAGAACATTAAGACAGGAGAAAATGGAAACTTTGTATTTCTTCAGTATGTCAGGATTTTCAGCTCCATGCGACAGGGGCTGCCACAGAATCTTTCTTTGGCAAGTGAGATTAAAGATACTACTTTCTTCTCAGGAAGCTAAACTATTTCCCTAGATAAGAGAGATCCCAACACTTCAAGGAATCACTGCAGAAAATGGTGGTGGAACAGTCAGAGCACAGAGCCCCAGTTCAAAAATAAGTCACAGAAAAAGCTCAAGTTTCCACAAGAACTCTTCCTCAAAACTCTTTTTTTCCCCTTTTAATATCTCAGACCCATTTTCTGAGTCAATTTCCTATGATCCTGCAAAGGCTGTTATTAAAACCAGACCAAGCGTAGCTGAAATTCCAGGGCTCAAAAGAAACATTTAATAGGCGCAGGAGCTGGCCACACTGTCCCCCTCAGGTGATTTCCCCTGCAGCCCCTTCCCTGGGATTTCCTCCCTCACAGTTTAGTCAGCAGGAGAAACCTGAAGTTTCAGCAGAATGGCAAACCTTTCCTTCATTCTTTAGCACTTGAGACTTTTTCTGTCTGAGGCTTTCATAGCTCTAAAAGAGAGAACTAGGATCCAGTCCAGAAGATGTGTATTGCAGATTATTTTTTTCCACAAAAATGTCAGGCAGTCTCACATTCAATTCTGTATCCAGCTACAGGATTTTAAAATCACTGACCTCCTTTATCCGCCACTGCTTTTCGTGCCACCAGTGGTGGTCGCAAACGGAGTCGTCCCCAGGCTGCTTACCCGTGTGTCTTTTGAGTGCTAGAAAATTCCTTTCTGGTCTCCATCCCACCTATCCCTTTGGCATGAGAAAGATGATCATCAGACATGCTCTTGGCAAGGCAGGCCGGGAAAGCAGTGTCCATGCACAAGCACAGCGCTGGGCGAGGGGACAGGAGCCATGGTTCTCTCTGGCAGCACAGCTGGCAAAACTGCACCTCACCCCTGCACCTCGCTGATTTGGCCTCTGATGGCACAGAGGAAACAGCAGGGCCCTGGGGCTCAGCCCCAGGCTGTCCCAGCGAGGGGATGAGCTTGGGCTTCTTCCCTTTCAGCACAAAGTTTAGAAAGGCAATTCCAGGTTTCTCCCCAGCGGCCCCTCTACTGCACGCTACAGGATATCCACTAAGGTGATAGAGTGTTTCATGGCTGGGCATTGATGCAGCAACGCCCTCTTCACAGCAAATATATAAAAATACTTCATTCCTTTGATATACCTCATTTATTTATGCTTCCTATTATAAAGGGTAATTATATAAGAAACATTGAGCCTCAAATTTAAGTTACTGACAACTATGACAGATCTCACCTATTTAAAAGAAAATTCTCCTCCAAAGCTTCTCTTCTCAATTACCATTTTTAAAATTGAAAATGTGCACATTTTATTTTTGTTCCTATTTAGCTGGCTCTTTTTTTTCCCATTCTGTGAGTACTTTCAATGTAACAGTTAATTTATCAAAAATGCAGAAACCCCTTTGTTCCAACATTGCCTTATCTGCCCACGCCTCTCATAATTTAGAAAGTTAACGAATCACTCAGAATCAGAGGTTTTAATATATATATATATAGAAGTGATTATGTGTATTACATCATTGTGAAAATAAACATTAAGGACATTCTATTCATATAACTTATATAAAAAACAGTTAATGCCATAGAAAATGATACAATATGCAAAGCTACTTTAAAAGGTTCCTGATAAATGCAAAGCCCTGGGAGGGAAAGGAAATAATGCACTGGAGATAATCTTGTTCCTTAACTAACTGCTTGGTACCATATGATGTACTCCGTCAGACAGCTAGGGGCTGTTCTCAACTGGCTGGAAATTACTGGCTTTGCAGGGCAAGAATCAGACTCCTACCAGTTTCTGCAAGAATTGCTCTTGTTGTCTCCCAGGGGAGCCCTTGCTTCCTCTGGTGAGGGCTCAGAAGGGCAGGAGTGAGGAGCTGTACCCCTTCCCCTCTCCTGCTGGGAGCAGGTGACCTCTCTCTCTCTCTCTCTCTCTGAGCCCTTAGGAGGGTACAACACAACCAGAAATGAGGTTCTTAATGTAAGCAACTCAGGGTCTTCCAAGTGACTGACCAGAATTTTTTTTACATGAAAAACTCTTCCTATCTTTTCAAACAGCGTATGTGCTAAAATTAGGTTCCATCAAACACCTTTGGCTGTGCAGGGAACGCCCAGCTTTGCTTTGCTGCAAGACTTCCCAACAGCAGCGCTCGCCTCCCGCCCCCCAGCAGTGCAGAGTGTCTGTCATGCCAGAGGGACAGAACCATGCCACCACAGGAACACCAAACTCCTTACCTTGGCACGCTGGGAGGAGCCCGGCTGGGCCGGGAGGGAACCTGGGGGGGCCCCCCATGGCCTTCAGCACTGGGAAATGGAGGCAGCGGGCCTGGGCGGAACGGGACCGGGGGAGCCCCCGACTGAGGGCCCGGAGAGGGGATTGCAGGAGCCGGTCCCCGGCCAGATAAAGGCCTGGTTGGGGGATTGTTTAGTGTCGGTCTCCTCGGAGTTGAAGGACTTGGAGGAGGTGATCTGGTGAAATATCAAGATTTTAAAAGTTCGGTAAAGTGGGGGTTTGGGTTTTCTTTGATGTATTTTATTTTGCTTAAAACAAAAGTTAAAACCTATGACAGATGTTTTTTATTGGCCTTTTCCCTTTGCTGTCAGTGTCAGAGGATCACATACGATTAAGTCTTGTGTGTTTCCCACTGACAACATACAAGCAAAAAGGGAAATATAATGGATTTTATTATTCAAGTCCTAATAATGTTTTGTTAAGTGGAATTTCTAGGACATGGAACCTGAGATGCTAAATTATTATAACAGCTTGCAAAAGGAGGCCAAGTGGATACACAGCTAGGGTGACAGAAGCAGCTGCTATTTGAAGCATCAGAGAAGCTCTAAGTTCACTGGATTGTCTTTTGCAAGGCAAATATCCTGTCTGGTGCTCACATAAACATACCCACAGAATAGGTATATATGGGAAAATGTTTTGATTTTCCTCACAGATGTCATTAAGACCTGGAGGAGCACCTTCCCCAAAAGACAGGCAGGGAGGGAGCACTGATGCTGACTACATCTGCCTGTCCTGAATTTCCTGGCACTCCAGATCTGAGGCTCCTCACCTGCGTGCCTGCTGGAGCCACGAGTCGTCTACAGGAGGGGGAGCAGGGGTGGAGACCGTGCTGGTGCTGATGTCCCCGATGATGGCCAGGGCCTCCTTCAGGGCCTGGTACATGCGCAGGGTCTCGTCGCGCCGCTGCGCCTGCTCCGCCGACTCCTCCATCAGAGTGTTCTGGTCCTCAGAAGAGTACAAGTGAGCCAGCAGCTCTGCGTTGATGAATTCTTTTACCTATTTTGTCAGACAAAAAAAAAAAATCCAAACCACCAAAGAAATAAACTGAAATCTCTACAGAAAATACAATGCTGGACAAATACAGGGGGAGAACAATGGAATCAGGAGATTTAATCAGTTTCTCTTACTACCTCACCCCAGTTCTACTGCAATTCTGCATCTCTGAGGTGACACCTCTGCTTACAGTTCATTTCAAACAGGTTTCCCAACAGCTCCCAGGAGCCAGCTGGCATTATGGGCCATTTCTAAAGGGCTGACTGAGAAGTAAGTGGCAGTGTCATCACATATAAATTCCCCAGGGAATGGGAATTTTCAGGCTTTATGCCATACCTGTCAATTACTTTCTTAACAACAATTTACCCTACTGTAGACAGTGTCTTTCATTTCCAGCAAGTCTGTCAGATTCCGAACAACCCATCCACACATTCAAATTGAAGGGAGAAGTCTCCAAGTAATCTAATTTACTGTACTGATTTCTGCTATGCCTGCCCTGGTTATGGAAACCTGGGCCACATTACAAGACATAAAAAGCTAGAGGTACTCTGATTAAGTAAGACTGTGGTAAATAGACCAACTGCTGACCTACTAAATCCTTGCATTTGAGTCTTTTGTTGCTGTTCTGATCTATTTCTCATCTGGTGCTTTGCTCCATAAAGCTTTTTTGAGCTGGAGACAGTGATGATGACACATTCCCAGGATTCTGATTACATAAACCTGAGCTCCGTTTGCACGTGGGTTTGTGCTAGTTTTGTGATTTAAACCCTGACAGTGAGACTAAGGCAATGTTTGTGTTCAGACGAGGTCAGTGAGAGCAGTCAGGCAGTGCAGGCATGGGACCCTTCCTGGTCACCAGCAATGAGCAGGCAGCCAGGACAGACCTCACAGGCAAACAAAACCATATTGCCTGGGCTTGGCTGTCATTTCCCATTCACGTATGACGGGAGACACACAAATTCTTAGCAAAGCCTGCAAAACCTTTCCATGAGTTTCATGCTGTTTTCCAGTAGATGGTACTGATCAAGAGCCAGAGTGCACTACTTTCCTTGTGATTGCCAAAAACTCCACATTAAAAACAGATATCATAGTTAAACAACATCACATTCTGCTTGATGAAATGAGCATTTTAATGGCATCACTTCAAAAAAAGAAGTCCTAAAATTAGATTAAGGCCAGAGCTGATTGCAAACGCATTGTTAAACCACAAATATCTGTTTGAAAAAAAATCAGCCTGTGACAATTATCATGAGAGGTCCCTGTCTGTCATGGGCAGAGGATTTGAGTAAATCCCTGAACTCCTCTGGAAGGGGAATACAGCATCCTCTGCTGTATTGAGGATGGTTCTTGGATCAGCCTCCTGCCCTCCTGTGCTGTACTAGACAGAGGAAGATCTTCCACCAGAGCAAATTTCTCCAGTTTGAGAATGGAAGGGAAAGTGATGTTTACTTATGTTTGTTCCCTTCTGGAAAGCACACTCACAGGAATTGTTTAAAATATTTTCCTTCACAGACATCAGCCCTGCAGTCAAAGTTGAACTGTGGCAAGCATCCAAATGCCAGTGCCCCAAAAGTGCTCTGGCACTCTGAAGTGGGGTGAGGTGGGCTTGGAACCTCATCAGCAGTAAGGCAACACATGGCCCTGCCTCAGATGCAAACACAACCCATTCTTGGACCTGCAGTTTGGCAGTAACAAGTCCTCTGGAGTTTTTCTCCTCAGCTGAGATCACTATCAGCACTGTTTATGGAGCATACCCTGACTACTCTTAAGACCACCCCTCTTGTATAATCCGGGATACCAAGGCACCATGAAATACCAATTTGTGTATGTGTGTTTTGTTTGGGCATGTTTGAATTGGTAATGGTAACTCAATGCAGTTTTGTGTGGTAAATGTATTTTCTTTTAAGGTAATCAGCATCCACCCTAAGAAAGAACAAGGGATGCACTTGCAATACAAAAATCTAGGCTTAGGCCCCAAAATATGCTCGGGGACAGCATCTCATTATTTTCTGTGCACTGAGTCTGAATCCGATACTTCCCTTCAATTGTAAGTATTTGTTTATGGGCCCACAAAGTGGAAAGGAAGTTCTAGGAAAACTTGGGAGGTTGCAATTGTCATGGAAACAAATTCCTTGGGATCGATTTGTTTCCAGAGTTTTAGAGGCAACATGATGGGGCAGCAGAAAATACAGAATATGTTCATTAAGGGGGAGGGAGGGTGTTTTCACTTAACTCCTGCTGGATGGGTTGGACTTCTGAATACTCCAAGGAACACACACACAACTTAACAGGACCCACCTTCCATCACAGCTCACTCCTTTCCAGATCTCTGCACAGCCTTTTGTCAGGGCTCAGCACTCTTGATTCAACCATTTCTTTCTCTTTTCAATAGCCCTGATTTTTTAAAATTGCTATTTGACCTGTTGTTTTCAATATGGTATTTTACTGCCTATGCTGTACAGAAACAAATTCATGAATTCCTATAGTGTCACTCCTCACAGTTCTTTAAAATGTTTTGATTCTTGGCCACAAATTTAAACTCTAGGATGGAGGTGTTTGCCTCAGCTCACTAGGAAGCTCAAATGTAGTTTGGGACTATGAGGTCAGCTGAAAGGTAGCTGATATTTTAAGTGTGTGCTTTCTGTGTGCCAGCCTGGCAGGCTTTATCAATGGCACCAACAGCTGATGAGACTGAAAGCACCAAATCTTACAGTAATCTTCTTCTGAGGGACGCACACACTTCAGAGACCCTTAAATGATTCCAGATGAGGAGGTGAGTGGCAGAAAATTTAATGTAAGCTTTCAAAAGCAACTGCTCACTGAGCTCTGCTGTTTATGAAATGAAAGCTAAACCCCAGCCTTTCCAAGGGCACTGGAGATAGGCTAAGTCAAAGCAGCGAGCTGCTAGCAATGATCTGGAAAGAGCAGTGAGGACACACATTCAACTTAGGAAGTCTAGAGCATGGCTGATTTCCAGAAAAAAGGGCAGTTCCATTGTTCCCATGGTTTTTTGTAAAAACTCACCCATGACTTAGATCCTGACTCCCCTAAACTCGAAGAAGTTAATGAAAAATCTCTTGCCTTCTTGCAAAAATTCTGCTCATATTAAATGTACCAGGAAATCCCACTGAAATTTCCTGTCCAACCACCTAACTCTTAAGTGCAACACGAATTCCACAGGGCTAATGAAATCCATCAGATGAAGGCTAGAGGTGGCTCTGAGTCAAAAGTAAATGCTACTTTCTAATCACATTTGCCTCACAGCATATTGCACTTGTAAAGGCTGATTGGTTTGATGACCTCTCAGCAATGGTGCTGCTCAGAACTAGCAGGGGCTGTGCTTCCCATTAGTAATTTATATGGCAGCAGTGGCACTAATATTAAGCTTAGTTTTCAACAACGTCCATTCAGAACTCTGCCAGGATGTGAAGGCTGAGATCCTGCTGCAGTGGAAAAACAACAGTATCTCAAAGCTGCTTTTTTAACCAAATAATCTTCAGATTTAAAAAAGACACACACAATAAATCAACCAACCACATCTGCTTATCTAAACAACAGTGTCCAAAGCTTCCAGATTTATTCCTTGAAAATGGTAACCTGAAAATATAAAGAAACCCAAACAAAATAAGAACTGCTTTATGAACCCGTGACAAAGGCCTGCAGATTGAAGATCAAGGAAGCACAACTCTGCTCTGCTGTTCTCACAGGCTGCCCACATGGAGCTCCCAATTCCTTTTCCTGTTATATAAAAGCAAGACATCAAATAACCAAAATAAAACCACCCCCACCTTGATTTACCTTTAAATAATAACTTATGTTCTGATTAAGATGTAAATTAATTCAGTCTTTAGGATTTTGGGATAAGGACCCAGGCAGTGTGCCAGCCTTTGAGAAGGCTTCAGAACTTCCAGGTACTATGGAGTATTGGAATATTTTGTCTACAAGTGTGACATTTATTCTTCTCTTTAGTACCTGCTGTATTCCAGAGGTGTGTTTGAGAGTGAGAGATTTGACAGACACATTGAACTAATTTAGAACCGTGGCTGCTACTTACATTATTGATCATGAGGTGCATGATTGTTTTCGGTATCAAATCTCGGATACATTTGTTGATAATAGACATGTAGGAGTCCACAAGATTTCGAATTGTCTCCACCTGTCTTTCCAGCTGGGGATCCATTGAAAAATTATCTGCTTGGCCATTCTCTTCAGTTTCAGTCTACAAAGAAGAAAAAGAAAAAAAGCCTTTCAGATTGCAGTAAACTTGAAATAAACTGGGGGAAAAAACCCTGGACTTAAACTGTAGTTACCCAGCAATATAACTCATACAAAGAACATCCACAGGTTAAAACAGGAACTCTTGGCCTGTTTAACATTAGTGTTCAGCATCATGAAATTTAGACCTTTAAAGTTTAATGCCAAATGAGACCTTTTGCACAGAGTACATGTCTGTATTCCCACACATATTTGTAATTTTATGTTAAAGAAAGTTTTAGGACAAAGAAGCACAGTGGTACATGTCACACCAAGAAATTATCTCAGATCACTTACTGCAACACTTACTATCAAATCTTTTACCATTCACATTCAGCCAGCTGGACTCATGCAAGAAAGCAGCACCACAAGTCTGGGTTTTGAATTTTACCCTTCTGTGGGTTAAACCCACCCTTGTTATTTAAGGCTGACTCCTTTGTGACAAATTTTGCAGTTCAGTTTCAGACCTGTTAGATGTGAATTATGTAAACAAAGGGTTTATAAAAGATAACAGCAAAAGCATCATTGCTTCCAATGCTCAAAGCTGGATTATATATTTCATGTCTCTTTTTCACTGGACAGAAAAAACCTTCTTTGTATGTAAACAGCTGACCTAATTAAATACCAGGAACTTTAACTGGAAGCTAAAAGGCCCATACTTTGCTTCAGTCTGGCCTGTATAAATATAGGAAAACCTTTTAAAAAAATAGGAACCTTTTGGTGAAAATCAAACTATTGTCTGAGGCCCAAAGATGCCAAAATAATGGGATTTCTACCCAGAGAGGACAAAGAGCAGCATGCCCCAAACTCTGATAGAATACTTCTCCCTGAAAATGACCGCCAGAACATTATTAGCACCAACTATAAAATCTCAATCTGTTCTGTGGCTACCTAGAAGCATAAAATCATAGAAGCACAAAGTGCTTTGGGTTGGAAGGGGTCTTGCAGCTCATCTCATTCCAATTCCCCTTCCAGGCAGGGACACCTCCCACCACACCAGGTTGCTCAGTGCCCCATCCAACCTGGCTTTGGACATGAAGAACACAAAGAAACAGAAAGCACTTGAAAAACCAAAGAAGCCAATAAGGAGAAGGAGTTATGTATCAGCCAGAGCCCTGCCAGCACAGCTCCATTTACAGCAGAGCTTTTAGCTAAAACTGGCACATGGCTGGTGCTTTAAAGATTTCTGGAGCAGCTGAGATCAGTATCAAACCCACCAGTGAAAGACCATGAGTGCTAAATATGCAAACATGTCACCAAAAGAGGCTTCTCCCTGCATGAAACTGGGCCAAGAAGAGATTCCTTGGTTCATGTCCTAGTGCAGGGTCTGCTTCTGCTCACGCAGCATTGGCAGGTAGACCACTTGTAACCTTTTAAACTACAGCTTTGTCAGTCCAGACTAAATGAAATTTGTGATGTGCTAAGTTATAGTTTTGTTAAGAAATAAGACCCAATGTACCATTTAGAAACAAAGCTGAGTGTTTGTAAAAGAACTTTCTAAAGTACAGGAGAATTACTGGAAAAGCAGCTGATCTTTAAAAATAATTAATTCACAGGGCTTCCTAAAAATCTTGTGACTGTGGAGGACACTAAAAGAGCTTTTGATATAAACAGGGTTTTCAATGCTGTAACACTGGTAGACACTACCTTAATAAACCTTCATCTTTTTGCTAATAAACTGCATATAGCCAAAAGTCAGAGTGCAAAGACTATTTTCCTTAGCCTCCATGTCTAATGAAAAATTAATGGTAATTTTCCCTGTGAAATACCAAATAAATAAAAAATCATACATCTATCATATATCTGTAGATTTTAGCCAAGTAACTGCAGACCAAAAAATGCCCCCTTCCCAGTTCCCTTGTATTTGACAACTATTTTCTTTCTTTTCTTCTTTGCTGTCTATATAAAGTGCAGTTTGTTAATGTATTTTTTTTTCCTTTCATTTTTTTCACTCTTTAAATTACAGATTGCAATAAGATTCCTAACTGGCCAAGCAGCAAAGTGACAGATGTTTATCATTATCCTCATCAAGAGAATGTAAAGCAAAAATAGTAATTTGTCTCTGATCTTTAAGGCAAAGGGTAATAGTCTCTTGTTTGAAACTGTAACAGAACTGACTTCATACTGTTGATTTATTTTCTCTGAAATCAAAAAAGATCAATCTTTCATGACTTTACAGTAATTTATTATGAAAGCTTCTGGCCATAGTATTGCTAATGATTTGATGTCTCAACTGAAGGCTTTTCATGCCAGAAACCATCTTGTTTGCATCGCATCATGCAGATGGAAGTGTGCTTCCAGCAGATTGCTGTGCCCTCCAGGACACCCCCAAGCATTAGAAAGCTTTCTTTGCTCAGCTGCCTCTGCTCTGTGCCAACAGCAGCAGCCAGAATTGAGGCTGCCTGGTAGGGCTGGGCATCACAAGGGTCAGAGATGCCCTATTTCACCTCCAGGCCATTGTTTCCCAACAGCTCTTGTCTCTCTGAGCCTCACAGTGAGTGCAAGCCATCCCTCCGCCCAAGCTCCTGCCACTCTTTCTTACAGCAAGGCTCCTGCAGTGAGAAGTCTGCTCAGTGAATAAACCCAAAGCAGAACACAGGAGCAAACCCTCCCAGCTGTCTGACCCCTGTTAACAGAATGGCCAAGCTGAGCAGGAAAGGAGAACAAAGAAGGTGCAAACAGGTTTTTTATGCCTCCTTTCCCAGCAGCCAAGGCAGCCCCAGTCCTTTCAGCTCCTCATCCCCAAGCCAGAACTCACAAGTTCCAACACCAAGTGTTAAGTGACAGCACATGAATCTGGACGAAGTTTTTAGTCAGTTGACTCTTGCTTAATACTGCTATTAATTGTTGACAGGAATGGAATATTTCTACTTCAAAGGAAATGCAATTACTTTAGGGAGTTCTGTAAACCTCCAACAAAGAAGCTAAGGAAGAAGCTAGAGTGCTAAAGAACAGGTAAAGGAAATTAATTCATCTGGGAAAGCTCTAAATCAGAGTATGTGATGAAAACACACCATGGCTACAAAGAAGCAGCAGGTGAAAAAAACACAGCTGAAGAGAAGGTGAGGTGGGAGCCAGGATGGTGCTTCCATACCCTTCCACACACCCACAGACTTCCTTCCCTTCTGCTCCCTGCACTTTAGAAGACTAAAAATACTGATCCCCTGCACTCTTCTGTGGGTCTCATCTGTCTTTCAGAAGCTGCTCTCTGATCCCTGCATAAAAAGGTGCTACTGAAACCCAAGGTGCACCACTGCTACTCTGCAACTTCCCTGCATTGACACCTTCTGTACTAAGAATGTGTTAAGGATTAACTAATGTGTCATAGCAGAGCAGACTAAAAACTGCCTGTGAAATCCAAACCACTTAAGTTTGTGGGAATTTACTGCTGGCTGCAGTGGGACTAGGATTTCATCATTTCTACCAGAAAAGTTATCGATCTTCTGAAGATTGTAAACTCTCTGCTGCAAGAGGAATGATTTAGTTTGGGACTGGGGATGCAGGCATGAGGAACTGTGTGCAATCCAAAACAAAGGAGTCATACCTTAGGATATCAGGGTAATTGTTCTGATTGTAGAAATTATAAGCGAGTTCAAGAATGTCCCAAGGAAACTTAATGAAAAGTGATTCCTTTTGAAAGTCACAGCAAAACTGGGGAACACACTGAAAACAGTCCTGAGCTGGCCACACAGAGAGCAATACTTCTAATTTCCATGATTTCATTACATTCAGGGCAGCTGCCAGCATATTTAAGAATGTCTTGTATAACATTCCTGATGTCAGTTCCAAGAAGGAGCATTTGTCTAGCATTTTCACTAGAGAAGTGTATCAACCAATTTTCTGTAATCAAAAAGGCATTCTATTAACAATGACCAAGAGGAAGCAGACTGGAAGGTGACTGACTCAAGGGTGAAAATCAGAACAGCAGCAAAGCAATGCTCTGTACAGTAAGAAATACGTCCATGGCTGCAGTAAGAAATTGCTCATTTAAAAGCTGCTTTCAGCTCTTTTATTTACAGTTTCAAGTTTATAACAACAACGACCACCTGAGAATTAATTATGCCTGCCAGATTGTATTTATGTTTTAATTCACAGCTGCTGAAAATACATATAAAATCTATTTTATGTATCCCTGTCCAAATAAGTTTTTTCTTTAATGCACCAACTCTCAGCACACTGCAGTTGTCCTCACCCCCCCTGCTTCTCCCTAAATCTTTACAATTGATTCTCTCTTCATTGCAGTTTGATGCTGGATATATAATTTAGCTAAGATCCTCTCAGCTGTACATAGTGTGCCTTTTGCCAGAGGACTGCTGAAACCACATGATGGCTTCACACAGTGAGGTTTTCTTACTGGAAGGAACCGCAAGTAAATGACAATACATTACTTTTGTGTATTTACAACAAAGCAAGCAGCAGAAAAAGAACACTTCCCGGGTAGCTTGGAAGCTGTCCTTTTCCCTCACAGAGGGTGACTTTGCCACTCTCTTCCATGCTTTCAGCATGTCCTGACTTTGTACTGCTGTTCCCTTTACTGAGCCACCCACAGGCTGCCCCTTTCAGCTGCTATGCCTTCATTAGCAGCCTTGAACTGCTCTAAGCAGAGGTTATGATCTGGCTTTCCCTCACACACCATCTCTCACTTCACAGCCCCCAGAAGAATGATACACCCTAGTGCAATTTGGTTCACAAGTATCTCTCTGGATTAGCTTAAACAATCATTGACTCCGATTCTTCCCTGTGGGTACAGACATTGCCCAGCACAGACCATTAGCTAAATCCTCCTGCTGAATCCACACGCTGCTCCCCAGGTACCTGGCGGGCTTTAACCATCCCAAACATTCAGAATCTGTCAGGCTCTCTGCCTGCCTTATTCCAAAAAGAAGCTGATTGGGAACTGTGACACTGAGAGGAATGACGAATTACCAGAACTCCAAGAAATCTGGACTTACTTTCATCTCACAGTTCGTAACAGGTTGATAACTAATCATGGCAATCAATCCAATCTCCTTTTAGAGTAGGGATTCAGATCTTATGGGTATTGACACAAACACCACACATTTCAGACTTCAGTAAAGCTTTCTGACACAATCTCAAGTGACATTTTCATTAATGGAAGTGTGCTTTCCCTGCAGTTACTGGTTGGATGCTCACTGCCATAGAAAGCTGTCAATGGCTTGCTGGCAAACTGGAGAACTCTGTCAAGGGCACTTTCACATGGGCTGTGGTTTATAATGTGCTTATTAAAGTCTTAATGCTCAGCATGGTGGGTTATGGCCTGGGCTTATTACACATACAGATGAGAAGAAACTGGAAGGGAATGTGAACAAGTTAGATGACAGGACCAGAGTTCACAATGACCTAGAGAAACAGGTTAAAAATCTAGAGGAATTCATTATGAATAGAAAGTATTGGACTTCACAGATTCTCCTAAGTTGGAAGGGACCCGCAAGGATCGTCAAGTCCAGCTCCTGGCCCTGCACAGGACACCCCAAGAATCCCACCAGGGGGTTCCTTAGGCAGGAATAAATCATTTATAAACACAGAGTGTGAGAATGGCCACTTAAGGAGCAGTTCAGCAGAAAAGGAGCTGTGTCCACCGTGCAATATAAACAGAGTCAATAATGTCTTGCTGTTATGAAATCAGAGCAAGAATTGTGCATCCAGTGCTGATTATCCCACCACCCAGAAATTGAAGGAATGTTTTGAGAGTGTTCACAAGAAGCCATTGAAGATGGTTCAGGGCTCTGTAAAATATTACCTGACAGGAAAAGGTAAGATAAATTGGGACTGATGAGTTCAAAAGAAATCACTTGTGGAAGGGTAGACATCAGCGTCCTTGCAGGCAGCAAAAGATGTCAAAGAAATATTTGGAAAGTGTTATATGGTAAGAACAGTGAAGCACAGAAATAGATGGACTAGGAGAGCTGCAAATTTCTTCCAAGGATTAGAGCAGCATCCCTCAGAAAAGACCTAGGTACAGAGACCTTTCCTTGAGAAGAAGAAATCGGCAACCTCTCACATCCCTTCCATTCAGCGGGTGCTATTGAGTGCAGAGCGTGTGAAATTACCCACAACACTGCAACAAGGAGAGGGATTTCTGCAAATACAAAAAAAAATATTAAAATTGCAGTCTCTTCTACTTTATGTTCTATGCAAAAATCAAGTAAAAAATAAAACCTTACTATGAATAGCTTTCTCCCCTCAAAGAATCTGCACTCCGATTTCACCATTTGCTGCCATGTACGTCTCTCACACAAAGGACTTTTACATAACCCTCCCTGCACTGCAAGTTTTGACTGGGGGCCAACAGCTGCTTCATGCCTTTCAGAACAGACTGCTGGACAAGCAAAAGCAGAAAGAGGCTGGCATAAGGAAAACAGCACCTTTGTTTATAAAACAAATACTACTTTGGAATTTGCAAACTTTTCAGTCAAAGAATTTCCTTGTCATAACAACACATGAAGTGCCCCATATTTATAAGAGCACATCAGAAAAAAGAAATCTAGGATATGAGATCCTATTGGCATGGTATTTGCTATTATTTCAGCATAGAAGGATGTCAGTGGATATTGGGAAGTTGCAAATGTGGTGAGTTACCCTGGAATTCAAGCCATCATGATGATGATGACTCCAAGTGTAATGATCGGCTCAGATGATGTTCAGGCTGAAATTTATTGTGGATTTGTTACCAAAAGCATGAAACAGACTCCCAGATACAGCAGCCTGATGCAGCAGTGGCCATTAACTGTGAGGGGAATAGGATCATTTGCTGTGAAAGGAGGCAATCAATGGGTGGAGGCATCAGCCGGACATGTGAGGATTAAAGGATTAAAGCTACTGGCTGTGGTATGCAGTCCCCTAAGAACCAAAACAAATACAAGTCCCAGAGTTTCTACCAAAAATGATGAAAACAGAAAGCAAGAAAATTAGTCATCCACGAGGCTGCTCAGGGAAGTATTAACACAAAGACTGAAATCACACCTTACCTCTCTTCCTTGTTATTTACCTCCCTTACTTAGCAGTAACCATGGAAGAGAGGGTCACTAACAAAATTCTCCTTATTCCAGCAACAGTGCACAAGGGTCAGCTGAAGGAATCCTTTAGGAACAAGGAATTTTATAATTTTCCAGATTAAAATGGGGCAAGTAAGTGCTCAGTGCACAGACAGGGGGTGAGTTAAACACTGAGATGACATGTTTAAAGTGCAGCTTTTGACTTAACTTGTCTGCCTGTAAGAGTTGCACTTTTTTCACCAAACGTGATCATTTCAGCAGTAGGCACCCAGAATAATGAATTAAAATCTTAACTCTGCTTGAAATGAATCCTGTGCTGTACTCATGGTTCCTCCTCATTTGTTCCAGCTGAGGTGGTAACTTCTGGGTACTCATCAGCCTGGTTGAAGTAAGTGTGACTAAAGGAGGAGGAGGAGGAGGAGGAGAAGGAGGGGGAGGAAAAGGAAGAGGAAGAGGAAGAGGAGGAGGGCAGCAGATCCATGTGCAGATCCTTGTGCATTCCGGGAGGGATGGGCTTGGAGGGGCCTTGCACTGGGGAAGCTCTGTACAGCATCCAGTGCTGGGCTCTATAAATTACGACCTTGTCTTTTATTTTTACTTGATCTAATGCAATGTGTCCCCTATAACTCTGCTCTTTTCCATAATTAATGGTTTCTAGGAAAATATTCTGAAATTCTCCCCTGATAAGCACCTAGACAAACTTGATGTTTCCTCTCTGAGACACAAAAGAGGACGTTAAACTGTTTTCACCCCCACATCCCTCGAGCCATGAGAAGTACCAGATCCATCTCTGCTGGGCCAGACTAAGCCCTGGTTCACCACAAACTCAATGCAGCACCGACAAATGATCTCCATAGTAAATGATGCAAATAAGAAATGTCAGCATGTTCCAAAATTCCTCACTTAATCTTATTGCCAGTTGTATAGTCTGGATAATCAGTAAATAAATCCCTCTAACTTTGCTCAAACCCTTAGGGGCTGAATACACAGAGAGCACGTTCTAATTCATTCTCATTAAGCTTCCCAGCTCTAAACAAAGTCATTTCCTACTTTTCTTAGCGTCTGAATTTTCCACTGGCCTCTGCAACACCTGATTTAGCAGCAATGATTTCTCACTTGTGATTTCTCTTTCGAACTGGCATTGTTCTTTATCCTCACACATAGGCTTGCTGGAATAGCACAAATCAGCAAGATTTAAAACCTCCCATTCTCGAGTTTGCAGCCCCTGAAGGGAAATTGCAGTGGTGATGCCAAGGAACACAGTCGTACGTTATTTGACTTTTCCCGGCCAGGCTGACAGCGGAGGGGGAGGAAGGGAGGAAGGGAAGGGAAGGGGAAGGGAGAGGAAGATGGCATTTTAATAGCACCCACACTGGCTTCACACAGCTGGATCCCTGCGCTCTGGAGCGGCACCATTTCCCTTCCCCTCTGCCTCACATTCAGCCAGCACTGCCCAGCCAGGCTCCATGGGAAGGGTTCTCAATCTTGTTTTCCCAGCATGGACCACACTGCAGTACAGAAATCTGTCTTGTGGACAAGCCCCTAGCCCACCTTTTACCCCGAATTTTGACAGCCCATTACCGACTCAAGCCTTGTAGGGACCACCCCACCCACATCCCAGATGTGACTGAATGAGCCACCACTCCTGCCAGGACAAGATGGATTACCCCTCCAACTCTTGGCCCAGTTCTCATAGTCTCTGTAGTACCCACAGTAATTGCCTAACTGAAAAAAAAATTAGTAAGAAAGAGGAATGTATTTAATCTAATTTAGTAAGTGGACACACAAGAACCACCAGCATCTTATGTTGATAAATCTGCCTTTCCCAGATGTTAATCACATCCCAAACACAGCTTGGCCAGAGTTCTCATCAAAACATTTCATTTGATAATTCAGGTCCTAAGAGTCAAAGTTCTCATCCACATCAGTGGGCTCTCCCTCCCTCTTGTCAGGGCTTATGGGAAAAAATTCTGGCAGGAACTCTTACCCCAGCAGAGCATCAATGATCACCATATCCATACTCTCCATTTAAGGTCCCCTTTAAAGCTGCCAGCAAAAATGGGACCTGCAACATTCCTGCAGCAAAAAAGCCTCAAAACAGAGCAGAGGAGGAATTTGAAAACATCGAGCGCTTTACTGAAATGTAATGAATATTTCTAAACAGAAGAAAATCATCCATAGAGGAGCATTTTGGATTCATGCCTCAAAAAACAGAAATTGAAAATTATTGGGTAAAATTATTTTTCAGGGTAAGCAATGAGTTCTGAGCAACTATGCTGTATATAACATTTATGACATGGCTTCCATTTTGTATAACTATGACAAACCCCTTCTGTGTATTCTATAAAAGCAGTAAAAAATTAAAGTTTTTTTTTTCCCTCCTAAAAATAAATTTTATTTAAGAGAAGGTGAGATTTTGGTAAGTTAATACACATGTCTGTAAGCAGCAAACATAAACACTTCATGTTATAAGACCACATTCCCGTTGGCACAAACCACAATGAAACTATAAAGTTTAAAGCTTAAATCAGTCTGACCTCCTCTCTGTGGGGAAGGTAAAGGACATCAGTGATTAGGACTGTGACCATACAGGGTTTACCTTTGCAGTTAAAATTATCTGCCTTTGCTGTTGCCACAAACAACCCTAACTTGGCATTTCAGTTGGTTATTTCTGTAATTTAACTTTTTTTAATGACCTATGGTGTTTTCAGTTCAAAAGGATTGGTTTTCCCCCTTCTGTCACTGATCAGCAGCAAAAGGTAAAGTCAAGACTCATTCTTCACAACAATGCCAAGGAAACCCTGTCCTCGTGGCAGGGTTGATGATGAGTAGCAGTAGCTCACACACACAATCCTAAGGATTACAGCTGCTTTTGTCAAGAAGAAAAAATCTGCTCTCCCTCCCCTCCTCCAGGGTTTGTGCCTGCTGAACAAAGCTGGGAGGAAGAGCCATGGTTTAATGTATTATCCCAAGGACTGAATGTCTCACAGTGGAGCTACAGACACGGAATTTCCCTCTTCTTCCCCTCTGGTTCTAAATGTTTTCTGCAATGAAAGTACTGGGAGACAGCTATATCCAAGGGCAGGCATGGAATTTGAACCCATGGCCTTCTGGCTTGGAGGTGAGACTATTCCTAACTGAGCCAAAGTGACACATACATAATATGCTTTCAAGGTTTTTAGAGAGCTCTGTCATGATTTAAAAACACTAAGTCTTTGTGGTTCAAACCACAGGGCAGGAAAGAGCTGGGGCTCCCTTTTTACTGCTAATTTTAGCCGATGAATTGTTTATAATCTCCTGCAAAATACATAAAGCCTTATTCTGCCTTAAGCTAAGAGAGAACAGCCTTTCAAAACTGATTCTTAATTATACTGTTCCCCTGCTAGATGGGATGGAGGCGGGTTCCAAAATTGTGTCAGAGTATATGAAGTGATAAAATGAGGATGGGTGAGCTATTTTTAAACTTACTCAAAGACTTTGAGGTCAAAATCCCTAAATTTATAGCCTTATGGCTATAGTAAAACTCAGGGATTATTAAGACCTTTGTGGCAAGACTCGAGTATCATTTCATTTGAGGCACCCTCTGCCTTCAGAGCCGTGTGTTCCCTACCACTCTTCCAAACTGGGGCGCCCCGGGGAGCCATCTTTAAGCACAGGTTATTTCCCTGCTGTAGACAGACATTTGGGAGATAAAGGGGAAGAGACACTTCCAGCCCAGCACATTCCCTCCTCCTCTTTTTTCCCAAGACATTCTGCAAGTGAGAGCCTTGCCTTTCCAGATGGCCAGGAAGCGAGCGGGTCAGAGAGAGCTGGAGGAATCTTAGGCAAAAGCACAGAATTGCTCCTTACTCTGCCCAGTCTGGAAACCCAAAACACAAAACAGCCCCAGGCCTGGTGATATTTGCTCAGCACAGTCAGGATTTCCATCTGGAGAGGGCAGCTGGGCACCTGCTGCCCAGGAACACTCAAGTTTAAACAACAGTCTAATGTCCTCTCCTCCAGGTTCTTCCCCACCACAGGAAAAGGACTCCAGAACAAGTCCTGAAATACATTTTTGACTGTTTGGAAAATCCAGACTTGTACCAAAATCGTTGTTCTACTCGTGGAAATAAACCAAGCATAGGCATCACCTGGGAAGGACTGGCCCTGCCTCTGCCTCCACAAGCTTCCCAGCACTGAGAGTACCACTCCTAATCCCAGGTTTGACTCAGGAGGAGTAAAAGCTGTCACCTGCTACACACACATTGGTTTCTTTCAGTAATGATCAATATATACACCATTTTTTCATAGGAAAAAGGCCACACAGTGAGAAGAAACCAAGTTGGAAGACTTTCTCTGCCTCACAAGTTGAAGTGGAAATAACTCTCAGACCCTTTCCCCCATCCACATTCTGCATCTCCTTTAGGTGTATCTTACTCTAGAGGCCAAACAAGTGGCAGCAAAGGCTTTAGGGCTCTGAGGACACCGCAAAATTAGTTGCAGCATTTGTATTGTTCATTTTCTAACTGAGGTAAGGTTTTATGAGAAACCACTGCACAGAGAGGAGCTGCTATTTTGGAAAAGATCAGATGCAGGTTAGAAACACCAGGGGAAGACAACAGACTCTAAAGCTGTTTTCAAGTGAGGGGATTTATTTGTCCAATTTTTGCAATTGCATTTATATGAGCATCATTTAAACCTATAATTTTTTTCCATTTGGATTTCCATGCAGTGATGCATAATGTAAAACACTAATGAACTGTAAATGGCCCAAGTAAAAGCAAAAACTAGTCAAAACAAAACTCAAATCCTTTTCTTGGTTGTATATGGATTTTTAAAGCCATAAAACCATGTAACAAGCACAAAACAAACACCTTGCGAGAAAAGGTTCAGTACACAAAAAGGCCAAGTGAGCAGTTGAAAAAAACCAGTGATCTTGGTTCTGTTAGTAATTAATGTACACTCATGTTTCAGTCAAAAGGAGTCACTGGAATGGGTTGTGCATTTTATCTAGAAGATCACAATGCATTTATTATCATGAGAAGGTCTCCCACTTGGAGCAATGCTGGATGGATCCATGTTCCTACTTAGGCATTTTGCACACATTTTATATTTTTACAAATTCACAGTATTAGTCCAGCCTGTAAGCATTGAAGTTGAATTCTTTCAGAACTACCCTGTGTCAGTCTGAAAATCTTTACCATTCTAGGAGAATGTGGTGAGTTCAGGGACACTTTGTCTCCTTGAGGTCACGAGCTGTCATTCCTGGATGGATACACACCCCCATTACTTACATGAGAATTGCTCCTTTCAGGAATTGGGCCCAATCCATCTCCACCCACAGTCACCAGGAATCTCCCTCCCAGTATCCACTGGCATTTACTTGAGACTCCAACTGCTTTCTTACATTTCTGGAGTGGCAAAATCAGTCTTAATGCTCTTCCTACAGGTGCCCTTCACGAGTTTGATTTTCAGGCACAAAGAATTCCTTAACTCCACACTGCACCACAAATCATCCTTCACCTATATCCTGTACTCCTGCATCCCACTCTGCTCCCAGCAAAAGCCCTGCCAGAATTCCCACCGAGTTTAATAGTCCTGTCCTATTCCCCCCAACTTCTAACTGAGGTTAATTTCTTTTCTCCAAGTATAAACAGAAACCAGCAGGTAAAAACGTTTTGTCTAATGTGGCACTAAGGCTGTGGAATTTACTCCCATGTGAGAATGGCACAATAAAATCATTTGTTTAAAAGTAAATTGAAAACATTCCAGTCTTCTCAGGCTTACAACTATTAACTTTGGTTTCTGCACAGCACTGTAGAATGTCTGGCATCAAAGACACTTTGTACATTGCACTGAACTTGCACTGGACACTGTTAGTGGACCATTAATCACAGCAAACAAAGATCCCATGCAAACACAGAAATTACTGATTTTTCACATGTTCAGCGTGGCCTAGCAAAGGTTAACACCACAGCTGCTGGATGCTGTACATTTTGAGGCATGAAGTGTTGACAAGGCATCTGAGAGCGTGCAGATTTTTCAATTGATAATTATGTATTCCACATCAAACAATTCTTATTTGTGCCTAATGCTGTCTAGAGTTAGACACCTACCTCAACATGAACTAGAGCACAACTTCAATTCAGATGCCTACAAAAGCATGTCCACACACAGATACAATCTGTGAGTGCAGGGACACGGGTTAGTGGCAGGAAAATCTATGAGGATGTGATCCAAGGTTCACAGGAACCACTGCTGAAGGAACTGAGGGCTCATGGAAACAGGCACGGAGAGATCAACTCGCCTGAGGAAATGTGCAATGGGAACTGAACCAGCAGAAAAATGAAAGAATCTGGAAACAAAAACCACTCAGTGGCCAGGGAAGCAGCAAAGGAAGCACAGAAGAAAGACCATGGTCTGGAATCACAGGCTGTGTTTCAGGGTGCAGTTCACTAATAATGTCAGAGGAGAAATTTCTGTGTCACGGGAGAGTGAATTACTGGCACTCACAGGCAGTTTTCTGTCATCCAGAGCAGGGCAGGGGAAAACCTGAGCCATCAGCCTTGAAGCTTCCTATCTGACCCATTGGGTTCCTCAGACCACCACGCTTTCACAGACAAAATTCTTACACCAGCTTTCTCAGGTGAGAGAAACCTTACTGCAAAATCATCATTCTCTCCTAACCAGGGCAGGAGATGGGAATGGAAGCAGTGAGGGAATAAATTGCTACCTTCAAAAAAACAAAACAAAACAAAATACCCCAAATCAACCCAAAACAAAAAAAACCCAAACAAAATGAAAAAAGAAAAAAACGAATCTATGCCGAATCCCTGAAATTATCATGGATATCCACCCATATCCAGACATCAGCTCCCAGTAATGCAGCAGCTCCTGCTGCTGCCCATGGATTGGGTGCAGAATCACAGCATGAAGGTACCAGCATGGCACTTGGTTCTGTGGAACAGCAAGTGCAGCACCCAGACTCAACAAAATGAGAAGAAAATTGATGCAAGTACAGGCTCGTTAGTCAAACCATGACTATATGCAAGGCTTTTGAACATGCTTCTAAAGAGAGACCTTAAATAAAATTTTAAAATGAAAATAAGGATGGCAGAGCATGCCAAACTCAGTAGATTTTTCTGATTAAAGAAAACTTGACAGATCTTTGGTTCAGCAAAGTGATACCCTTAGGAGACTGGCAAATAAGCTGATAAAGATGAGTATTAATGAAAGAACAGTGCAGTAAAACAACTCTCTCACAGATAAATAATTACAATGTGGAAAGAAGAACTAGCAGCCTTGAAGGATTTAATCATCAAAGCGTTGAATGGATGGGTCTTACTGAAATAAAATAACATAAACTTGCCAGTTAAATTTGATTCTGCCCATTAAACAGAATTGTGAGGTAGTGTCAACACAGTGGGAGACTGAACACTGTCCTGGAAGACACGGATAACTTTAAGGACTGGAAAAACAGAAACAGGATCAAATCATAGCTATATGCTGACAGACCAGTGACAGCTGCTGCACAGGACAGGGAGCTCATCAGCTGGCAATAAAAATGGAAAGGAAAACCCAGGCACATCCAATTGAGCATCAGATGATTCCAAGACACTGCTATGATGTGGCCATGGAAGGAGCACACGTGCTGGTGCTCTCTGTTCTGAGCAATGCACGTCCAGCAGAGGTAACACTGTTTTGTACAGGGCTGATGGAGGAGGCCAGGAGACTTCTGGTGACAGGTAACACTTGACACTTCCCCTATGCCCAGGGCTGCTGTGCTATTTCCTTAAGAGTTAGATGAAACTGCACATTGAGAACAGGAGTATTTTATTTTCATTGCACTGAAACTGCTTCTCAGCCTCCCCTGGGTAGAGCAGTGCAGCCTCTGAGAGCCCTGGACAGTTAAATTGGAGTAACTCTGCCTCTTATATGAACTATATGGCTCTCTTCCTTCCTCCCCCACGAGATCCTTGTCCATGTTCCAAACCATACCTCCCCTGCCTTCAAGCTGGAATGGGCTCTGCAGCAGCTCTCACGTTAAGCTGGGGAGTATGTAAGGGAGGAAAGAGGGAAGGGATTTGGATGGTGCTCTCCAAAAACTCCTGTGCACTCACTGATCCACCCACAGCTGCTTCTGCTGCTTAGTGGAGCTGGAAAAAGAGGAAATGTGGCCTTTGGAGAAGACTTCTCTTAGGCTGTTATTGGGCAAGGAGATTATTGTCTGAGCACTTTTTTCATGTGGCTGGAGAAGCAGTGCATGTTCCACAGGTGTGTGCAGAGCAATTTAGGGAGCCTGGTCAGACTAGAGTAGAGCAGCTGTGTAAGGAAACAATTCCTGCCTTTTGAAGCAGGATTTTCCCATTGCTATCTCCAAACTGGAGGATCAGTCCTCTGAGTTTTCACCTTGTGAGAGAAGAGCAGGCAGCTGAAAAGGCAGGTAAATAGGTGAGTACAGATCCTGATGCTCCCATGCTGCATGTTACAGCTTCCATGTAATGGAGGAGGGAAGGAAAAACTTTATGAGAGACCCTAAAATTAACATTTAAAGTGATGAAAGCAAGTTGGGCTGGACTGTCAGTACTAAGGACACTTGAGACAGTGACCATGTCTGAGACTGATCTCATCTAACAGAAGGCTGCTTTAGATTTATTGGAGGATCAAATGACACACTTGAGGATCTGCTACTCCAGCTAAAACTCCGTATCCATCTCAAGAAAGGTTTTGGGGTATTTATCAGAAGGGGAATGGAAGAAAGGGGTGAGAGAGAGGTGAACTCCTTAAAATATAATATGTTTTCTGACCACCTTCCTTTCATAAGAAAAAAACAAAAAGGAGTTCATCTTAAATTACAAGCATACAGACAAGCTCTCAGCCCCAGAAATTCATCCTACATGTTGATTAATGATCAAACTACTAGAGCTTTAGCATGAAAAATGGGCTAGGCTTCAACTGAAGATTGCCTGTAGCTAATGATGCAGTGGAATGAACATTTTCATTCCAGCTAAGCCATTCCTGTTCCTGTAAAAATAAAGAAATCCAGTCTTGGGTTATGAAAAAGACTCGTCAAATTCTGCATACTTCTTGGGTTAAAATAATGCCCTGCATCTTAACAGACCTGTTAAATGCAGAGTATGTTACCTGGGAAGTCAGACACCCATATGATTACACACACGTACACACAGAGTACAAATATCTGAGGTGAGGTCAGGGAACGGAAGAGAACTTGGTAAGCACAGCCTAGAATTTCACATGGATGGGCACATTACTGAGTTAGTAGATTTAACATAGCTCCTGTCTCAGGCTCAAAAATGTAAAATCTAACAAATAAACCCCACAAGGAAGTGCAGTGGGCTGCACAGCATCTGCCTGGCGAGGCGGCTGACACAGGCACAACTTGCCCGGAGATCTCCTTGTGGTTCAGCCCCTGGCGCCATCAGTTGGGCTTGAACTCAAAAGCTGTGGAGGGAGGTAATTAAAAGTGACTCTGCAACACTGCTGCAGCCACTGAAAGAGGGTGGGAAAGGATTCGGGCATGTGCAAGGGAAGGGATGTGTCTCTCCAGCTCCAGTGATTTCCATTATGGAAACACAGCACTTTACGGCTTTTAACCTTTATGCCGCTGAAGTCAACTATCAACATTCTTTAAAATTTTGTTTTCATTTCAGCACATGAAATGCAAACTGCAGTTTGGGTAATGTCAACAGCACGTTCTCCCTTAAACCACAAAGGAAGGTGCAGAGTTGAAAAAGCAGCACAAGGTAGAAAGCTGAGAAGTGGAATTACACACACGCAGTGATCGCCACCAGCACGTTCGCTGGCCACAAGAGTGATTTGCAAGACTATGGAACTCAGAGAGAGTGTGAGGGAAAGCCAGAAGGTTCAAACCGTCCTGCTGGCTGCAGGAACAAGTTATTAAAGAAATTAAGAGGAAAGTCAGACCCCAAAAAGAGCACAAGACACTGTGTTCCAACTCTAACCAGCTGAAGGAAAGTTTATATAAAAACAGTCACTTTGTTAGTGACTCATAAGGAAAGAATCCCCGAGCTTTCTTCAGGGAAACCCCAGTAAATAACATGTCTAAAAACACATTAAGATGGTGCTGTCTGTTCTGTTACAATATTCAGTCCACATGATAAAACCTTTGGCAGAAGAACAACCTACTGAGCACAGATCCTTTTGGGAAACCCAAAAAGAACTGCTGTGGCTGCTTGCTTAAGTCTGCCTCATATTCCAGCTCTTGTGTGACATGTCTAATGCAAACAGGGAGAAAGTAGGAAAAAACTGCTTTTCGTTACAGCTCCTCTGTTGACTACATGCAGGTGCACATAATTAAATAAATGCCAGGATTTCAATGCATTCTGCAGGTTTAAAACGAAATGTTACATTGAAATATCCTGCCATACCACATCCAAAGACACAGACTGGAAAGGTCACCACATCTCTCTCTGAAGCATCTTATCAAACACAGAGCAGGCTGGGCAAAGAACAGTCCTCTGTCCAAAGAAGGGATGGATATACTTTGCAATGTAGAACTTCTTTGGCTATGAAGGGTTTTTTTCCTTTTTTTTCCTTCTCTCTCTCTCTCTCTCTCTCTCTCTTTTTTTTTTTTTAAGCATACCTTCCAGCAAGAGACTTTAAACTCAGTAAATTTGTAAAAATATGAGAAATCACTGTGGTTTCCCAACAATTGAGCAGATCTGAACACTGTGATGTCTGAACTCGGAGTGACTAGGAAATTCCAGGTAGGAATATTAACAGAAACATTCTGTGTCAAGCAGAGATTATGTTCTGTAGCAAAACCACTTCGTTTTTGCAGATATCCAAGAGGACTGACTGGGAACCTGGGAACAACTTCTTAGCAATTTTATCTCACTCTCTGATGAGCTTTTAGTCTAAGTGTGAATGTGAACATTTTATTTTGGACTGGAAACCTCCCCTGCCCAAGGTTATACCTTTACATCCTGAATAGAACATGTTTTAGCTTATTCTCAGCTGCTGTAGAGCCATTGCAGACTCCAGAAACTTTCCAGGATATAGCCAGAAAATTGTCAAAAAAAAAATATAGAAGGTTGAAAGCATTGAATAGTCATTCCCAAGGGGCTGAGAAGTTACCATAGTAAAGCAGTGTTTTTACCCAAATGCTCAGCAGCAAAAGCAGTAGCATCATCAATATCTGAACTGTAATTTTCCATTGTTAGTAAAGGTTGAATTTGGAAGGAATGACAATCTTTCAGGTATTTGTGACTATAGCTTAATGTTCTTGTCCATATGATGAAACATGTTTTATAAAAAGCTGTGAAACATCATTCCAAATGCCACCAATAATGAAGAAGCATGAGCAGCTGCAAATAAGATATAAGTAACTCCTTTAAAAAGGGAGCATCCTTCAGGTCAAGTAAACCATTCCAACGTGCCAAATGGAAGATTCAACTAAAAGGAGCATAGACAGGAAGATTTACTTGAAAAAATCCCTAGCAATGCAGGAGAGAGGAACAGGATACACTGAGAGCCTCACTCGAGAAAAGATGTGTTTTTAAGTACTCCATTGGAAATTTGAGTTCCCTTGCTTTACTGCTCAGAGACAATTACCTAAGAAGCTGGCACTTCCAGGGACCCACTGCCAATGAAGAAATAGTGAAGCAGTTCACAGCCTAGAGATCCAGACTTGGAAGGAATAATTATTGATTATTCTAAACACAGACTCCTAAAAATGCAATTCCCCAGTAGGAAGCCATCAGAAAAGACCAGAATTTTGATGGGAAAATGTTGATGGTTATATACACTAAAGGAAGCCCATCAGTTCATGTTCAGTGTGCCTGAACAAAGACATTAACAAGGGTCTTGGAAAATACACACACGCCCAGTCCTGGGTACACAAAAGGAGGGAGAACTTCATATGCATGCCTCCATCTAGGACACTTCACAAGGATTACTGATGTTTTATCACTTGAACAACTGACCCAACACACACTTTGGAGCAACTTTCAGTTATACTCTAAGCTGAGGTGGTTCCACCATGTAAGGATGGACATTCAAATCAACAAGTGTTGAATTTCAGAGAAGAATTGAAGAGGATCTGGGAAATAATCAGAACAGGAGGATTAATCCCCTTTATATTTAAAAGACAGGCAGAAAGAAATCCCTGCATACTCACAAGCTGTTGGAGTGAGGTATTTTTAAAGAACAAATGTCCTTTGCTAGGCAGACCAGTGCCAAACAGGTAGTGTGCCCAAACCCCTGTTTCTAGAAGCACTCTAGTGCTAGTGACAAACCTTTAACAAACACTGTCCTGCAATAATTCATTGATTCTCTCATGTCATTCTTGGACTGCCAGGAACCATGTTCTTACTCTCAGTTTGTAAAATGGGATCCTGGTCTGCAACTGCAACTGCTAGACAAATAGTATCTATTCCCAATATTAAAACCAGCTGCTGGAAAGGCATCATGCTGGGGCTTACAAAAGAAACTGTACAAAGAAGAGGGAGCTCAATAAAAGAAATGGGACATGGGGCAGAAATCACAGCCCCAGTGAGACAAGGACAGGATTGGTTTTACCAAAGGAGAACTTTATTTTAGCAGAACACTAATCAGACTGCAAAACACACTGGAAAAACCCAAACAGTCCCCAAAATCATGCAGCACTAAGGACAACACCCCCACCCACAACAGGTGAAATTCTCACTCCCTGCAAATGATGCCATTGGCTTCCCCATGCCCACCTTCCAGCCTGTCCATGACCCAGACTGGCTGAAATGAAACCACTTCTGAGCACACATTCACCCATCACACTAAGAGGTATTTTCTGCACAGCAGTGTATAACAAAGAGTGAGCTGATATTTTCAAGCTATAAAGACAACTGAAGGTGAAGTTTCCTAAAGCAAGAGCCTTGATTTTCACCACACCAAGGGCAGCACAGGTGGTGTTAAGGACTCAGGCAATGCTGCATTTTGCTCTCACAAGACAGAGCATCACCTATGCCAAAGCCCTCAGCTGAGGAACAGCAAGGAACTCTGCCCACAGAGCTCCTTGGTGCACAGAGCTGACATGAACACATCTCTTGAGTGTTTGCAGCCACATCTTAGGATCTGAAAGAGAAGCTGAGCTTTTTGAGGATGCCTGCCAAGTATGCAGATGTAAACGTGGATAAAAGCTGAGCTAAGGTCAGTCCTTAGGAGAGCTAAGCACAATCTCACTCACACTGCTTCTGAGAATTTGCTGTCTGAATCAGCCAGATAACCTTTAATAACTATAATTTAGAAATGTGGTACAACAGTTGTTTCTAGACCCTGGTCTTGAACTACTAGATATTTGTAGAGAGTGCCAGCAAAACACAGCTAGGGACAGCTGGTCTGTGACTGGAAAGGCTTGTGTTCACTTCAAGAAGGTTCCTGCTTCTACTGGAAGAATATCTGGATCTGAAAATCAAACAGTATTAAACCAAACTACAACTGAATGTGAAATTACATTGCACAAGACTAATTTTTCTCATGGACTTTATCTTCCATGCTCTAGGTTAGCTTCTTTATTTGATTTCCATAAATGCCCTTACGTTTGCTGGCACTCAGTTTAGAAACCCCAACTGTTGAACAGGTCAAGATAATACTGTGCAGCAAATGCAACCAGAAAGTTTGAATATCTGCTGCTAAAGGGTCTGATAGGGGCCTGACACCGTGTGTTACAGCTCTTGGTAATTTTGTACCCACCCACCAAATGAGTTTCTACCTACCTCAATAATGTGACCTGTTATCTGAACCCAGTAGCACATACAATGGTACATAATTCTCTCTTTTAATTATAAATAACTTGCTCATAGAAGAGGAAGAGCAGAAGTTGAGTTTCAAAGAGAAGAATATAAAGGAAACAGAGTGAGATCACTTGTTTCTCTGGTGCAGAAACAGGGGCTTCAGGAACAAAGGTGTGAAAGTCACCAAAAAACTACATTGATCAGATACCTCAACAGGTCCACAGACAGCTCTTCCTAGTGAAATCACCACTCTCCAAAACTGCCACACTTGATATACCAAGTGTCATACACCAAACAGAGGAGAACAGGGAAGAAAGACATCAGTCAAAGGCCACAATGGAGCTGGGAAACAGGACCTGAGGAGTGACCACAGAACAGGAGCACATGACATCATGGAAGAAGAGTTATGTAACCAAAGAATGCAGCTCCAGAATGGAGGATTTTACACCCATAATATGGGCCTTGATTCTGACTCAGCACATGGGAAGTAATGATAAATCTGTCTCCACAAAAAAGGCAGGTAGAGAAGGTTAAAGAAATCCAGGATGAACTATGTGTCAGAGTAGGCATTGCATATCTTCATTTTAGTCCAAAACACAGTCAGGGAAAGCAACGTTCAGTTTCTCCTGATCATCTTGTTTTCCCTTCTAGATGAGAAAAAAGGAGTATCTGGCTGTTCACCAGCTGCCCTCCACCCTCATGTCCAATGATGACATCTCCTGTTACACTGTACATGCTATGGAAGAGTGAGCCTGGCAGAAAAAAAAAATATTCAAATTTTTATTTACTCCTAGCTACTATTCAGCTTTTGTGCAATTACTGACTTGGAAGACAAGGAAGATACTTTCGGAGTGTCCCAAAACCTTGTGATAGTTGTGTGTTTCCCCTTCTGTTCAGTCCCCCTCAGGGGGACTAAAGGAGCAACCTGCCCCTCCTGACTACAACTATTCCAAGATCTGGAGCCCCAGGGACTCCAGCTGCAGGTATCAGTCTGGGCTCCAAAGGACCTTTGTGGCTGAGATTGGTGCAACACAGCCCAGAAGCACCTTTCTCTCCTTCAGCAAACTTTCAGTGCTCATTGACCAGGTCTGGGAAAGCACCCTCAGAGTTTGGCCATCCTCACTGCCTTCCCCAGGGCAAACCTCACTGAATGTCCAGAATGGGGCTAACATTCATGCTCCATGACCTGAAACTTCACAGCCAGAGAGCTTTCACCTTTCTGCAGAGTTTCACCAAAATCCCTTGTCGGTGTGGAAGTGGTGTAAAAACTAGCTGCCCCATAAAAATGAAGAATTTAAAAATATTTTCAGTATGCAGATGCCTTGCCAAAGGCACAGTAAAGAGCCCACCGTGAATGCATAACAGAAATAAAAAAATGTTTGTTCATTTCTAAATTTCCTGGAGTTTGCTTAATGTCAGCAGCCCCAGTTAAAGAGCAGGAACATAAAACCCTGTGACAGCCACTGAACCCCCGACCCCGATCAGCAGCTTTGCCGAGACTGGGTTTGGAATCATTCAGAACATCAGCCTGCATCTTGTTACACTCCCTGCAACCCATGCAATCCTGTGAAGCTCTTCTCCCATGGACATTTTTAACTCTCAGGACAGCAGTTATTTTACTCTTACAGGAATATGAACCAGGGCTGCTCTGTTTCTTTGGGAATATTTGGGGAACAAGGATTCATCTAGTTTCTGTTTGAAGTAGTAAATATTTAGGAGAAGCAGAAGATAGCTTTCATCTGAAACACGTTTTCACATCCTTGGAGCAGCGAGGCAGTGAGAAGGGGGCTGGAAAAGAGCCTGCCATTTCCTTTCCTCCCTGGCTCTTGGACTGCTTTTGACCCAGCGTGTGTGCGCATGCACTCTCAGCCCCTCGGGCTGCTCTTTTACACCGGGACTTCCTTGTAAAATCCAACTCATCTGTTCGAAGCAATGACTGAAACACTGTCTATAAAATTATGGCATTTTTCCACTTGAAAAAAATAAATAAATTAACACTTAATTTAAAAGTTATTTTTAAACCTAGTTGGCTTGAAGCCACCTTTAGTCACAAATGAAATGAATTCTTCTTTTCCTAGAATTCAATGCCTTCCTTTTCTAAAATATACTAGGTTTAAAAAAAGTAAATTCAGTAAATGCAGTTTACCCTTCTGACTACACTGTTTTGCCCTCTGACATATCAGCAGTTTGCTTGTCAACAAATCCAAACAAGTCTTTACTTTTTCTCCTTTAGAGACTTATCCCGAGCAGGGACTTGAGCAAGCCCAGAGCAGAACCACTCACCCCCAGCCTCTGGCCAGGGCACTGGCAGAGCATCACCACAGCCAGGAACAGAGTTATGTCTGGGAGGGAACTGAAGCCCCTTCAGAAACATGGCCAGACTTGAAAAGAAAGCACCAGAGCTTTATTTCAGTGCAAGACACCTCCAGCTTCTGGCACTGCACCTGCATTTACATGGAGGAGCCAAGCACGAAACACATGAACTGAGAGCACTGTTGTCATATAAGCAGGGAGAATGAGGATCCTGACTTCACTCTGTTCCCAGTTTCCAGGACTGTCTCAAGAGACAGGAGGACATCTGGACTCCTTAATGAAGTAGCTGATCTGGAATCTGGGTTAAGTAACACTAACTCCCCTTTAAATAAAATATTTTTTTTTTTAAATGAGGAGAGAAAAGAAAGACTTCAATTGAAGCCATTAATATGTCACCAGAAAGTATTTGAAGGACCAACAGGCAAACTGACCTGACAGGAAGAGTATTTTCCTTCTCTTTTCAGAGGGATTCTGCTTTCCTTAAGAGAAAATTCCAACTAAATTACACTGATTTTATATTCAGTGACCGTTTGTATGTGCAGCATTACCTGCACTGGGACAGCTCCACTGAGATGTGAATATGGACTTTATAGACTTCAATCCTACACATTTTGTAAAGGGTATCAGCAAGCACAGCAATGCAAAATAATTAGAAGGCAAGAAATTTGTGGTCACTATCTGTAAAAAGTAATTTAAAGAGATTTTGGTTTTCCAAGTCAAAGTTTCTCAAGTCTGAGCTCAGCATTTAAGTGTTTGGTACTTTGAATCAAGTAGAAATTATTGGCTAACTCAGGGCTTAATGATGACAAAAGAAAGGTGACTTTTTATATTAAAAAAGTGGCACTTTAAGGTTTTGAGATTTTTCTGCTGAGTGCCCAGGGATTCCGAATCAAAATTTTGTAAGGACCCAACATTTATCTACTTTTTAACCTAACAATGTTAGAAGCACATGGAGATGGACTCTGGGAGAATGGTTCAGGTTTTGATATTGTTTTCAAAAAGCAGCATCTGCAGGGCTGTTTTGAGGGGATTTGTTTTTTAAATGGGGGTAAAGAAGATGCACAGGTAAGCAGCAAATCAAATGAAGGTTAAGACAGTCAGAAAGAAGCTCTCAGCTCCTCTGTCTTCAGTACCTGGGCTGAAGCTAGAGAGCTCTGCACAACTCTGGACAATTCTGCACTCATTCCCTATGCAAGGCTGTGGAGTCCAGTGTTAATATTAGCAAAATGCAGCTTGCCAACATGTGCTTGCTGAATGAGGTAGGTCTCCATTACCTCATTCTACACGACCCTTTTGCAGATTTTATCCAACAAAGCTTCTGAAGATATATTTATCTTTAACCATGTGAGAAATCTCACTTACAGTAATGATTGTGCAACAATAAAAAGTAAAAATAAAAATGATTAGTAGTCCACTGATGATTATAAACCCTCTTCACTTCCCTTCCTCCCCCTTTTTCTTACAGACTCATTACTCCAGTGTTTATTTTTACTTTTGTAAGCCCAAGAGTGCAAAGCTGAAGGCAGAGGTATAAAAGCGGCCACAGTCTGAAGGGATGGGTGAGTACAGGATCTTGACAAGTGAACATGACAGGATGCAGTGTATGAACACCACACTGGGCAGCACTGGAGGAGGGTTCCAGCTCTGGTAGCAACCCAGGAAAGCTGTGGCAGTAAGGACAGTAAGGAAGGATTATGCAGCTTTTCAGCATAAAGTTGCATTAGAAGCTTTAAGACACTGTCACCATTCTCAATCTGCCATTCCTCTCTTCCCCCTGACCTCTTCTCCGAAACTCTCTGGTCACCTCTCAGGTTTATCCATCTAATTTTCCAACTCCACTAGGTACAGAAATTTCAAGAAGACTGTGGGGTTTGAGCCTCTGCAGGCAGCTGCAGGTTGGTTCTCTCTGTCCAACTGGGATAATGTGATCTCCAGACTCCAGCAGGAACGGTGTGTGTGGAGAAGGGGGACACACAGATGACAAGACACAAATCCTTACACAGAACTGAGTCAAAGAGGAAGATGATTTCCTGGAGATTTCTTTTAAAGTTATCTTCTGGCTGGCAACCCAGGCCAGATGGAGAATGTTTCTGAACATACATCAAGAGCTGCTCTTGGCTCAGAGTGAAGGAAGAGTTAAGAGTTCCCAAACCCTCACATCTCACAGGCTTCTCCTCTCCCTGCTTACGGGTATCCTGCCGGAATCTGTCAGCTCTTCTGGCGCTGACCTGCCTGGGGTGCCCCACAGCTCACAGCTCTGGAGAACAGAGCTGGTCCATGCAACTCCTGACCTCCAGACTCAGCTTGTGCCAGCACCAAGAGCTCAGTGGTGTCCCATCTATCCCCATTTCCCTTAACAGAGCATCTACAGTCTCCTCTGAGATCAGAGCAGCATCCACTGCAGCAGCAAAGCCTTAAGCCAGCATGTCGTAAAGAAACATTATAAACCTTGACATTTTAGTGTACACAGTTAACATTTACATTTCACACCACCTCCTATGTAAAGTCCCTCTCTCCAGGCCATCAATACACTGATTCTCTTAACCCCTCCCCACCCAACACTAAGAACACCTTTTCTCAGGCAGGCAAACAAAACAGAATATTTTTGGTGCTTCTGGGCCCAGCCACTGTGGAGACAGGAGTGGTCAAAAAGTGGTTAAAAATACAAAAATTAGAAGCAGACAAAATTCCCCAACCTGCAAAAGCTTTTAAACCCACCTGGATCTTTCCCAAATACCCAGAAAGCTTCCAGCTCACAAAGAGATGCTACAGGCAATATTCAAAGGCTACTTTCAACGTTTGCTGTGAAGCATCTTTTGATGCTCCAGATTCATCTTCCTAAGGGTTAATATACCAAAACAGGAAGGGGAGGGGGGGGAGAACAAAAGGCACAAAAGCTGTATAACTCCTTTCTGAGGTATGACAAACTCTCTCAGCATCTTATTCCAAAGTGTGAGATGTGCAACTTCCATCCTTAAGCTCAGTAAAAATGGCATTAAAAAGCCCTAACCCTGGGAACTGCATGATTATTCGTCTATCAGATCAACATCAGCAAAACTGTCTTTTTATGTGCTGCTTACTTTCAAAAAAACCCCTACCACGCATATTTCAGTTCTCCCTCTCCACACCCCACACCCTTCTGCTGCTGTCCAGCTGGAACACATCAAGGGTCTAGAAGCCAAGTCAAATGTTGACCCCACCCTCCTCCATCCATTTTAAGGCACCTTCAAAGCCAGTACACTGATCTAGTTCAGCTTAGCCAACAACGCCAGCAAATCTGTTATTTAAGACTTTAGTGCTGGGTTTTTATAACTGCCCATTAATACAAGCTTTGATGTATGGTCAAAAAACCCAGCTGTAATGAGTTTCATCAGACTGTAGTAACCTTTCCTCAGAAGGTCTTTATTACTATACCTTCATAATCTTTGGGCCCAATATTTTATAGTATCATTCTTGCTGAACCTCCTTAAAAACAGCTCAGCAACACTTAACACTCTTTCCCCAAAATTAAAACAAAGAGCCAGTAACAGTTTTTCTTGAAGACACTTTTGCACCCACATTTTTAATCACGTTTTGCTCTTAAGAGCATGCAGGCAGTAGCTGTTACAAAGTCCTTCAGACAGGATACAAAAGATTTTGTAAAAGGACAAACAACTTACTTTGTTGCTCCCCTTTGCAGGATGCAGCAAGGAAGAAAGAGGGAAAAAAAAGGAAATATTAGTTATATTTATTTTACATGCATTCAGCCTAACTTGAACAGTGTTCCAGAACCTTCTGGAAAAGGCTCAAACCAAATGAAGAACTGACTCAGGGAACATTCACTGGATCCTGTAGTCAGACAGCTTCCAGGGGAACACAGGACATTCGCAAAGGACTTAAATGCTCAGCAGAGCTGCCTTCTTCACTACACAAACATTCTGATCCTGCTCTCGCTTCCCTCGGTGGAAATCAGGAGCAGGGAAGCCAGTGGATACAAATACAAGGGAGAAGAAAATGAGGCCTGAAGTGATCTAGGGATGGGATGGCAGCCAGAGGGATTTTCGTGTGTTGGTAGCACTGAACTTCCAGGACGCAAAGCAACCCACTAAACATCTCTGCTGAGCCTTCCACCACAGCCATGCCCTACAACTTGCCAGCAAATGGAAAGTTTCAAGATTCAAAGCATTTTAAAAGCAAATATTGAATTTTTAGATTAGTAATAAAAATAAGGAGGAGATGGCATTGGGGGGGGTGGGGAGAGAAGGAATGGGCGGTACTAACAAGGCAAAGTGTGCAGAGCAGGTTACGACAAACATCTGGGCTATTATTTTGGTTTAATTGTGAGTTTTGCCATGAGCTGGCATGAACAGTGTATATAATACAGTGGGAAGCCAGCCAAAATAAACACCAGCCTACACCAGTTGAGAAATACAGTCTGGAAGGGTTAGTCACAACGTTGTAGTCATTTCTTAACAAAAAAAGGAGAGTTTTGGATGCATCGGTCCAGAAAGACAGCAGTAAAGTCAGCTGGTAAATGGATATCCCATTTCAAAGTGAATTGGCCACAGGATGATTTATATCAAGCAAGCTGACTTGCATATGGGTTGGAAAAATAAAAACACTGATTCATTGCTATCTGGGTGGCTGTCAAAGCCCACAGCCTGACAAAGGCAAAGGGATTGCGGGAAGGAGGTGACTTGGCAAACTGCAAAGAATTCCGGGGCTCGCAGAGCAACGCTGAGGGCTGATCAGAGCTCATCATGGGCCAGTGAATATGGGAACATACTCACTCTGTGCATCCCCACAGGCAGAGGGACAGGGAAAACAAGCAAAATGAAGCAAGGAAATGGAGGAAGGGGGTGATATATGCCCTTTAAAATATTAATGAGATTTGCTTAGGCAAAAAGAAAGATTATAAATCTAGAACCTTGGACTTTAGCTTACAGGATTAAATGAGCAGCAGAGACTCCATGTTAGTGGCAGCAAGTACTGAGCCTCATTAACACTGTAATCAAACAATTGTACGTACTAAAACAAGAATCACCAGAAAAATGAATATTCTTAGTTGAGAGGTTTGCCCTTGGTGAGAATTCAGAACACATCTCTTTAATCGGTGCCAGATTCCTACTTTTCCTTTAGTTTTCATTTCTAAGCAGCCATTCTTCTACTGCTGGTGCCAAAGCCCTGATACTCAGATTTCCCAGCTGTGCCCCACAGGTAAAAGAGAGCAAGAAGTTCGGTCTGGGAAGGGGCTAAGGCACCTCTTTGCCTTTTTAACTTTGGGATCACAAAGTTGGAGAAAAGCACTGAAGTAAGCTCAAGTTGCTGCCATTTCCTGGCAGTCCCTCCTACTTCAAAACATGGTCTCTGAATCTTTGAAGGAAAATAAAAGACTGGGGGTGTGTCTCTAAAAGTATTTTATATTGTCAGAGGAAGGTGTGAAACTGAGGAGCATGTACAGGATTTTCATAAAACGCTGCTCATTTTTATTTAGGATCCACTGGATCTTCTAAGGTACTTGGGGCCTTGGAGATTTTGCTTTGTAAAATTCAGAACTCTTAACAGCAGACTCCACATTTTAACCTCTGATCTTTTAGGAATAAAGTTCTGGAGGCCTGAAGTAGCACAGAGCATCTTTCCTGAACAGCTTGATAAACTACTGGGCAAATTTCAAACTACAGGCATTTGGAACAATAATATTTACTCTTTTTATAATGTAAAGACAATTCCAGCCCAAAGGAGAACTGCATTTTGACTCCCTTCTACTTCTTTCAAGGAAGTCTCTCATCTTGCATCTAAGACTCCTTTGACAGACCAACTTTAAACAAAACCAAGAATTCTTTGTAAACATATTTTGAATACCAAGTATTTTTAGGGGGAAGGGAGAGACAGGAAGACAGAAGAGAAGTTCAGAAATCCGACTAGTCTGTCTTGTTTAAGGATGAAGCACCAGATACACCGATATGATAAAACCATCACAGAATACAAGATTAAACCAGAGGCAGCAACAGGCTTTTGTGAAATCATAATTAAAATCTAAGCAAGAAAAGCCCAAAGCAATACAGTATATTGGTCCAAGTAATTAATTAGGTAATCTCTCATAACAAATCCCCATTAAGTGGCTTCTGATATTCTTAGGTAGGAATGGATCTACTGGAACAGGCAACACACTGAAAAGTCACCAACACTGTTTTTAAAGGTAAAGTCTCTGGTAGGTCTCCTGCTAAATGCATATTTACACTATTCTCTAAAAAAATCATCATAATTACCATCATCACTGTTTATTTCTATAATAACTGGAGAATCCAGCAGTACAAGAATTTCTTATTTTTCTTTTTATGGTAGTCTTGAAACTTTGTATGAAGAGAAGAAGCTGAGCTTGTCTGCATGAATAGCTCCTGGAGGAGGTGCAGACAGAATTGTACTGGAAGCCATGCAGGCATCACAACCTTAAGGGAAGAAAAAGATGAAGACAGAAGACAGCACAAGACCCTGGACTCAAGGAAGCTGGCCTTGCCATGGAAAACAATCAGGAAGAAGAGCAAATTCATCAGAATCAAAGCATCATTTCTCAGAGCAGATCTTCCACTGAAGACATCCAGCACTCACTGCAGAAGGGTGAGCTGTGCATTACAGAAACCTTCAAAGGCTCAAATGCCAGGCATTTCTGCTAGTCAGCCTTCTCTTTGGATACATCTCCTCAAATCTTCACTTGAAGTAAAGTATCAAGATATCTAGGTCCAAAAAATATTAAATAGTAGCTGGACATTCTGTTTCCCAACTTTCTGTCATTTCTAGTATATTAACAGAGGCTTTTTTATTGTATCCTGTTCAATTTGCTCCACATGATGATTAGCTGAGTAAAACTGCCTTTGGAAAGCTTTACCATGTGTTTCATACACAAAAAATGATGCAGTGAATAAGTAAAATAAATATACATGATTGCCTGGAATGCTTCTGTCAGTTCTGTAATACAGAGCTTGAGGGAATAAACTCTTCAAAGCACATCTTCACCTTAGAAAACATTAACAGAAACAGCGAAGCTCAGGAAACCCCAAATTGCTCAATGCTTTTACTGCAAGGATCCAATGAAAAACATGTTGGAAGGTCTGGTTTGTGGTTGGTTGGGTTTTTTCACATTGAGGTTTGACGCACAAATTGGTCTTAAAATATTTCATTATGAATATTTTGGAATTACCACAGACTCGTACAATGAAAAGGCTGCTCTTTCTTGAGATATCTACAGACATTGTGTTTTCCCAGATGATACAGTTGGTTTTTTTGACTCAAACAGAGCAGCTACTGGCAAACCAGCGAGCTTTTAACTTACTGAGGATTTATCAGGATAGACACCGGCTCGTAGCAGAGATGCCTTCCAGCTATCCACCTCCTCTTGGGAGTCACAGGCTAGCTCAAGGAAACGGTAATCCTTGTAAACATTCCTAGAACAAAGAGCACCACATTGTAAAACTAGCATTTTACTACTCTCTATCATGCACACAGCATTTTAAATTAAAAATCCTTTGGGATCAGAAATTACTTGGTAATTGTTTTGGACAACAGACTTTATGGGACGGTGCTTGTTTAATAATAACATGGAGTACTTGAAAATATTTTAGAATGTTATAGCACAGCTCTGGAAATAATAATCAGCTAAAAGCACCATGAAACTATTTAAAATCAACTTTCCTGCTTTTGCTAAAACAGAGCACTTTTAGAGGAAAAAAAGGGCGTTGTGATGAAGAGGACAAACACGTAAGACATGCCAACATAAAAGCACAGCTTGTGATGGACTGCTGCTGTAATCAATAAATACCAAAATCATCACTGATGCAACTTCTTCCCATGTTAAGTCCTTTCAGTCCATTTTATAGCCTTTTTAGTTTTTTGACATCATCAGTAAAAGAGGAAAAAGCCAGCAATGGTAACCCAGGTATTTTTAAACAAACGAAACAAATCTCTGATGTCTCTCATAGTAAGAAAACTGGGACATGTTGAAATAAAACCTCTCACAGGTAGTTCACATAATGAGATAAATACAGGGAATCACTTAATGGAAGAAAAGAGAAAGGAGGAAAATACATCTGTAGGAAGGTGGTACTTGTGAATTCTTCAATAAACAGAACAGATTTTCCCCTTACGGTTTAGCCATTAGTTTCTGAATTCCAATTCTATACACAGACGAGATCACTGTATATTTGTCAGCCAACAAGTCTTTTTAGGAAAGGCCATGAGCTTAGCTAAACAGAGCTAGGAAGCCACATTTTTGCCAGATCTTAACAGTTGCACAAGGATCAGTCTTCTATCCCAACCAGACTGTTTTCTTCCCTTAGCAAGCTGCGGAGGAGAGGGGCTGCTGGCGATTGCTTCACTCTCAATGCCAAGGGGCCCTTTGGTTTCATTATGCAACTACAGAGGTCATTTCTCCCACGTATTTTGAGAGGGAAAAAACCTGAATTCACTATAGAACAAGGAAATAAAGCTATTATTGTCACTGCCTAGACATATTTCTTTAGCATTCAGGGACTGGTGGGATTTCACCGCCACACTGCTGGAACACAATTGACTCGATGTAATTCCCACTCACAGAAGTGATTCTCTCTTAACCAACAATGTCACCAGGCAGCTCACAGCCTTGCTTTTTAGGGGCAGTCTTAGGAAGCAGGTTAAAAAAGATAAAAAAAGTGCAGTGGAACCTGAGCATGAAGCAGCCATGGCACCAAATCATTAAATTATCACCTCCGAAACCACAGTACAGCAACCAGAGCACACTCACTCAGAAGAGAGCAAAATTTTTTAGCACTCACAGGTTGAATTCAAAACTGCAAAGAATAAAGGACATACTCAGATTTATTTCCTTACGTTGGTGATTCAATTCTCACCAAATTCAAAGGCTAAATCTGAGCACACAGCACCAGGCTCGCACTATTCCCTTCAAAAACTCAGAATGGAGGTGCCACCAGGGCATTTCCTTCCCACAGAAACCAGCCCCAAAGGTCACAAAGAGGCACTAACAGGCCTGATCCCACAGTTTAGCCAAAGCCACTGACTGGATGAACAACTGAAAGCTCTGTGGATTCTTTCATTGATTGAGAAATTTAAAATTAATCCTTTTTCTTCCCTGACTCCCAAAGTACTAATCCTGTCTTAAGGCAAATAACAGCCGGGATGACCTTATCAGATGCTGTTACTTCAAACTGAGCAAACACCTCAATTTTATTAAATTTGCAATATTGTGGAACTCAAGTCAACATTTACTGAACAAAACAAAGAAGTCAATTAAAAAAAATTAAAAAGAGAAGCATAATGAAATTGCCAGAGAAAAAAAAGCTTTAATTTATTGTCAGGAGAAACTTTTACTGAGATAAGCTTTTCTGGCTAAGATAACGAAGCAGCTATAACTTTGAAGAAATAGGAAGCTGAAATGGTAAAAGGGTACTCTCAGCAAAGATGACTAAAAATAACAATAGAGCAAATAAAGGCTGTAAAACATAGTGATAGGGAAGTTCCAAAAACACTTATCTGCAAGAGCAAAACAACATGACACCAGCTTGTGAAAACATTTTTTCAGGCCTGTCATGTTATATATTACACTTTTTGGCATTTTGTGGCTTGCTCCAACCAGCGTGGTTGTGCGAGCAGGGATTTCAGCCAAGCGCTCTGAGCACGTGGGAGCTGACAGTCCTGCATTCTGTCTCGGTGTCAGGAATTCTCCTGGGGCTAGGGACACCTCATGGCCCAGCAGCTGATGGCTCCAGATCTCCCCGGCCCTTCTTTCTCCCTGTAGGACCTGAGAGCTCTTTTTTAGTGCAGCTCATTCTACTCCACCACCACTGCCAAAGGCACAGCACGTGTGAGGAACTGAAGGATGCACACCCTGAGGGCTCCCAGGACTGTCACAGCAGGGCAGGTAAGGGGATGCTTGTCTCCCCAGCTGGCTTCCTCGCTGCTAGACTGCCCCTGCCTGTCTTTCTCCCAGAAAGGCTGACAAGCATTGGAACTTTTCAAAGGAAAAAAAAAAAAAAAGCCAAAGTAACTTCTTTCAGCAACTTCTGAAAAGAGTGTGTCCTTTTCCTCTTACCAGTGGAATCTTACAGAAACATATTAACATGTTTTACTCATTAGGAATCCACTGGCGTCTCATGGAAAGCTGTAAAAACGTTCTTGAAAACAATTCAGATTTTCTGGGTTTTTTTCTCTCTTCCACTTCTTAAAATTGCTGAAGACATCAGCACAGCCACAGTTACTACTCAAGCCTCACCTACGTTCTCCATACGGAATACTGTGAAGTCATGTTCCCACTGTCATCTCTATAGCAGCTAAATGGGATGTTAGACATCAAAGACTATGACAGAATGAAGGACACCAGGAAAGATGAACTCTCAACAATACCAATATTGTTGATATTCAGGCATCTGTAAACCTAAGGGACCAAACAAGACAGATACAGAAAATTGCAACATGCCTACAAGTACCATTTTGAAATAGTATTTCCCTTGAACATTGAACATTTCTTAAATGTTAACACATAAATGAGGAAACTGCAAAGCTGTATGCATCTACCACATCTATCTACTCCACTTCCTCCTGGAGTCTCATCACTGTAAAGCAGTATCATACATAATACATGAAAATATAACTATAGTGGCATTAGTGGAAATGAACATAATACTGTCTGTCCATTTCTACCTTTTTTTCCCCAGAGTGAAAAATACAAAAGGCTACCATTTGTTATCTGCAGATTTTATTATACTCTAGATAAATAAACTTCAACTTGGAAGTGCATTTCCACTAAAAATACAACACAATTGCTCATGAAGATAAACAGACAGTTGGATAAACAGTTGGACTAAAAGCATAATTTCCAGTTCTGGAAAGGTTCCACACTCAGGACACGCCTTCTCTAGGCCAGGCCCATCACCTGGAAGTCCAGCAGCCACCCAGCTGTGACTTTGCTTACACTACAACTTCTTCACTTCATTTTTACCTTGATTTCTTGATTCCTTTCCCCTGTATATTTCAGGGACTAATACAGAAATGTCCATAGGTCTTTCTTGAACTCCTCCCATCACAAAAGAATCCTGACATGACTGGATTGAGGTATTTGAAAATGCCCAAGAGGAAAGTGAGAAATGCCAGATAAGTTTGAGGAGTGACCCAGCTGTGAGTTACTGCAATTTTCCCTTCTACCCACCTTGAAGCCTGTCCTGTCAGCACTGCCTAGGGAAGGCTTGACTGCCTATAAACCAAATCTCTGCAGTCCAGGACCAGGGAGTGAATACCACACCTGAAAATCACCCAGAAAGAACAGCCCTTGCAACATCAGTGGGTTCCCTCCCTGGTGGCTGCACATCAAGATGGACTGTATCTCTTGTAATTTCTTAATTCTAAGAGAAGGTTAAATATTTGTCTCCAGTAAACCTAGAAAATTTTGAAGGGCAAGCACTGCAGGCACGTTACAAACCCAGTGAACATGTGTGCATATATATTAATGCATACTCACATATAACCATGTGCATGGAGAGCTTTTAGGCTGAGTTGGATCTGGATTTCACTACACAAAATTGTACTGGATATGCATGAAATTTCTTTTTATAGAGAGAAAGTGCAAACCAAGATTAATTAAAAATGCATTTATTCTTGCCAATGTGGGAGGAGACAGAGCAACCATTACACAGCAAGAATACTAGTGACATTTTTTAGAATTGGGCCTATAAACTACTTCAATCCTCCAAAGAACACAAACCCATATTTAGCTTCAGCAGTCACACTGACACAAGTGAAGCTACTGACAGACTGAAAGATAAAGGAATATCTTGTTTTACAGAGATTTCAAAGTGATTTTTTGTAAACATTTCATCTCTATCAGAATGGAAGCAGAATTGAACATTAGAAATCTAGAACTAAATGCAAATTGGTCCCATTTTATTCCATGAAAAACACAAAAGATTAAATTCTTAAGTATTTCTTACTTGATTGAACTTGAAAACATACAGAATATGGGTTTAATGAATAGTCACCTAAAATGAAAAGGGGAGAAAATAACAGAATCCAGACACTCCAGCTATTGGGAAAGGTAATTGTGGATGAAATTGTACATTCTCTATCTTTTTAACCTGCAGCTCCATTGTGCACACTCCACTTATTCATATTTAGTCTCAATATGTGATTTTTGGACACTTGTAATTGCACAATGGCTGGTTTGAGCATATGCACTTTTTTTTTTCCCCCCAAACAGGAAAGCTCTACCAGAAGCTCTGCAAATCATATATTTTGAAGAAACAAAAATGGCCATCTGCTCTGAGTTAACAGCAATGACTAACATTTTCTATCAAGGCATACCATTTCAGATCACTCCAATGTGAATGCTAATTAAAATTAATTACACATGGCTCTGAAGATTCTTTTTTTCTGAATATCCAGAAAAATCCAAGGAGACAACCTCTGAGACAATGTCACAAAATAACACCACTTTGAGATTTTGCCACCTACGTCATGTGAGTGCTCTCCCAAAAGCAGGCAGCTCTTTTCAAGTACACACACCCAAAACACACACAAACCCCCACAACTTTAAGGTGCAAATGAACAGAAGATATGCTGCTCAGTATATAGGCCAGCCATGGCAATGAAGTATCTCAAGTCCTATATGTAACCCAGAACAGAAATGCGGCCAAAACTAACACCACACAGGCCAAAATCCACAGCAGTAACAGTGACTGCCACTAAAATATTCCATAAGCCCCTGGAGGAGAAGGTTTGATGCCTTTGGCGGCGAGGGATGGAAGCCTGGTTTGGAATCTGCCTCGGGGCCACACAGGCACAAAAGCTGCCCCCAGCTGTCAATACCTGCACCATACTCTCTCTTCTTATTTGTCGTGCAAAAAGCATTTGTCAATAATGACAAAAAAGAATATATTCCAGAAAAAAAAGACCAACCTTTTTCTTTTTTTAAGGGAAAGCAGTTGGCAATAAAGGCTAGCTATTCCTTGGGTTCATATATTTTTCCCGTTCTTAAATATTGTACTCTCCAGCGTTTTAGAAGTTTGTTTAGAAATGTTAGCAGCTTTTTTTCTGGATTAAATTTATAGGGTTTTTTAATTAAACAGATTCTCTCTCTTCCATTTCGAACAGAGAGAGCTCTGAATAGCTTACAGTCCAGCTCTTCCTGAGGCTTAGCTTTCTGAGTAATTCAGAAACAGTAACTAAACATACATCTCATTTTAGGCTTTCTCCTTTAGCCTGGCTTCTATCCAACACCTCCTCTGACCCGGTCTCCTTTCACTAGTTCCCTTTATTTTGGCTCTTGCCCAATTTCCCTTATGTATGGATAGCAGTTAACCAGTTGCTGCCCATGGCCAGAAATTCAGTATTCAAAGCTCTAGTACATTTGGAGTCCCAGAAACAACCTGTCCTCCATCCCCTTCTAGATCAACAGACAGGCCAACAAGATCTACCCAAATTTGCAGCGATACCTTTCCCTGAGTAGATGTGTACTTTCCTGGGTGTCATTTCCTGGGTCCTGCCAGACACCACAGTTCCCTGTGCAATATGATTCCTGACAGACAGAGTGTACTCAGGAGTCAGTGGCTACAATTCCTCATCTGGCAGTTCTATTTTCAGTCCTATTGTGTGCCCTCAAAACGGCCTTTTGCTCGCTCTCCTCTGGACAGTCATCTGTTTGTCAGATTAAAGATCTGTTTTACAGACAGGCAGCTCTGGAGCAGGGATGGCAGATTCTGTCCCAATGCTTCATCATTACTGAGGGGCATTTTGCTCTCAGGAACCCACTCTTGTGAAAGCAAGAACAGTCCTGTGCTTTGCACTTTCTCCTCACACCCCTGTGTCACACAGAACCACAAGGGTGAGGAAAGCAACGCTGTTACTCACTTTCACCTGGGCCCTGGTTGGGCAGGAAGGTAAATGACAAGGAGAACTGGTGGCATCTTCCTCTGCAAGAAAGGCAGAATTTCACACACTGCTTCTGCTCCTTTGGCTCTGAGTAAAGGAATGAGTCTGAAGAGGAGCAGAGAAAGGCTGCTGATCAGGGACTCTCCACCAGGCAACCCTGCCTCACTCTGTGGTTGCTACTCCCAATATTGGCAGGGAAGGCTTGAAAATTCACCAATTTAACAAACACTTCAGTCTACTACCACATATAACCCCCAAATCCTGTACCTAGTAGAGTCCTTACTCCTATGAAAGAGGATTCATCTCTCCAGAGTTGGAGAAGAGGTGCAAAGAAGCTTTTTCTCTGCTTCTAGCAAATGAAGACAGGTCTTTTTGCTCAGCATCATTTCTTTAATTAAAAGGGAAGTTTTATATAAATGGAGTTGTAATACAGTAATACAACAATTTCTTGACCAGTAAATCAGGGAAAAAAAGTGTAATTACACTACTGCAAAGGCAAGAGATTACTTTAGAACAGCAGACAAACTGTCAAAATAATACCACGTGCATCAACAGGGCAAGATCATGAGAACTAACGACTGCTTGCCCTTCTCAGGGGGGATGGAGAGGTGGCACTTGCACAGATCCTTAAGGGAGACACATTGAACACTACAGTTCTTCTCCAGGCCACAGTACTTGGGTAATAGAAAAAGCACCAATAAGTGAATAATTTTTACACAAAATACATGGAGAATAAATCAAGTATTTGGAATTAAATCCTGCAAGGAAAATAAATTATCTGAGATGGACAGAATTTGTTTTCTTTGTTCTTGAGCTGTGAACAAGAGTCTTACCCACGCAGCAATGAGAACACGACAGGTTAATCTACTGAATGTGAGCTGAGAAGCTGACAAAATCCTCTCTTCTCCATTCTTAGCTCTGCCTAGAAAGTAAATCAGTGGCTACATCTACACAACTTCACGGTAAGCTCTACGGCACTACTGCAAACACTCTTTCTTTTCCTATAGCATAATTATTTTAAAATACTCAATATATTTGATCTCTTTTTCCAGTCCTAAAATAACCAGACTTGCCAGGAGTTTCTTGTGGAGAAGATGGTTCTCCACAGGAAAACAGCACTCACTTGAGAGCTTTAGGTTTAGAAACTCACTGCTTGAACCCACAGCTCAACTTCAGTTACTTAAAGACAGGCTCGTGTAGATGGACACGGCCAAAAATGATCCAGGAATCACAGGGCTCACTCACTTGAATTAAATTTGTTTTAATATCTAGTACTCCTAAGGTAAGGAAACTAGAGGAGTCCATTGCAAAGGTATTCCATAGTGTCTATAAATTAAGTAGATGGCCCATTCAAAAGCTTTAAATTTATTACTTACTTTGCAGAAAAACAAACCTAACCTCCCTGTTCTTTAAGTAATACTGTAAGCTATTTCAGGCAAAGTTTTCCTTTTCCTACCCTCACCTTTTTTTGTCTTCTTAAGATTTAATTAGAAAGTAACATGAAAATAATTTAATTATTTCACAACACAGCCTTTTCATAAACACACAATTATGTTCATTTCATGAGAATTTATCTTCACTGTGAAATCAATCGTCACAGTCTCCATTTACTCTACATTACCAAGTCACATTTGATTCCTGTCAGAGAACTGTTGACTTCTGCAGTAAATCAAAATGACAGATACAGTTAGTTTCCTTCTCCATCTATCCCCAAGTCTCAGCTAACTCAAGATGGTTTTTCCTTCTATGCAGTGAAATGAGTATTTTCCTGGTAACTGTATTTCGGAGCTGGAAAGGTTTTCATAAATGGAAAAAATGCAGTGCATAATCCAGGAAACTATTGAAATGTACAGTATCAGAAACATATGGCTGGAGCAAATACCTATGCAGTGAGGGGCTGGGAATGAAAAAGAGAACAAGCTCATTAAAAGTCTTCTCCCAAAGGGTTTTTGCATGAAAATTAAAATTATTTAATTGAACATTAAGAAAGATTTCACAGTCAAGGAAAAAAAAAATGCTGCAGATTACAGGGGGGAGGGAAAGAGATACAGAATAATCTCCATGCTATCATGGAAGCTGGAACAGATGATTTTGCCTTTGTTCTTTAACGATCTACATCTTAAATAGCAAAATGGTTCCATACCCAGAACCCTCAGTGGGCAGACTTCGAAAGCTGATTTCTTTCTCAGTTGCTAAGGTTGTTTTAATTAAAAAAGCAACCACTCCACCACCCCCCAACAAAAAAAAAAAAAGCCAACCAGAAACTAAGTTAATTTCTCACATGATCTTTGAAAAGCAAGCCATGCTCACACACACATACAAACATCAGAAACCAGGATTCAACAGATTACCACAAAGTAAAATAACAATAAGAATTCTTATTTCAATGTATCTTTATCAATTCCTTCTTTCAGTTTCCTTAAAAATGTGGGATAGGGGACAGAGTCCCGAGCCAGATCACTCTGCTTGAGAAAAAAATATTCCTGTTTCTGCTGACACTTCTATAAATTCAGGATTCAGTGGAAAGTGATACTAATCTTGTTTTGATCAATTTGTGCCAGGAGGCAGATTTTTAAAAATATCAAAAATCAGCTGTTTTACAGTAACAGAGAAACTGCTGTTTTAATTAGAATTCAATAAATATTCCTTCAAAAACAACTTCTGCCTCCCTTAAAGCTGCAAGACTGACTCCACGATCTGCCTCTCCCATGGCAAAGGTATTTTGTGGTCTTACTGCTGTGCTGTCATGTCTTAACATGCCCATGTGGATGTAAGGATGTTTTTAGAGCAGCTTGCAGAGGCTGTAGGGTCTCCTCAGAGCCCAAAGAGGCAGGGCTATTACAGACACGGCAAACATTTTAGACATCTGATTTTGAAATCCTTGATGTTTAGTATGGATGAAGAGCAAGTTGAAATGAGAATGTCCAGCTATGTACCACCTAAATAAATCCCAAACTTGCAAATGGAAATGCTTCTCTTGGATTTTCACAGCAGTTCAATGGTTAATATTTGTGATGAATGATAATATTCAGAGCCATTAGTTGAATCAAAGGAGAAACAATGAGCTAAAATTAACAAATTTCTCATGGAAGTACCTAATATGTACAGCTGCTATCAAGCCACCAGGACAAAGTTACCTTTCTTGATGGGTGTACACACAATACTTGATCATCTTGATGGATGATCCACACATAACTACAGCAAGAATCATCAGAATTACATTCATTTCCAGCATCTGAAGATCATTTATGTTTTTAAGAACATGAAAAGCTTTTCAAAGCTTTTTTTTTCTGTGTTCCAGAAATGCAACTGCTCAAGCATTTGAAATGTTATTCCCAGCTAGTATGCATGTGACATGCTTTCAAAGGGCATCTCCTGGCAGTCCATGTCCCCTTGCAGGCTGGCTGAGGTGTCAGCAGACACAGGCAGAGCCTTCCTGGGCTAGTTCAGACAGAGACTGACATTGTGTCCTCACATTTCTGGGGTCAGCAGAAACTTGACAGCCCAGAAATCCTGTGCTTTGCTTCTGCTTTGCAGGAGGGAGGGGCACTCCCTGCTTCTGAAATTCTGGCCACTATTTCTGGCCAGTTTGGGAGCAAAGACAGCTGCCTCTGCAGAGAGGCACATCCAGCCCTCATCATCTTGAATATCTGAAGGTAATGCCAAGCTTTGGTGATGTGAGGGAGAAGTAGGTGTGAAGGAATTTAGCAGAAAAGGGAAACAAGGATATCTATCCATGCTACCTCTGCAATTCGATTTACTTATTTGCCTGAAAAAAACCTTACAGAAATTGCCCCTTATTTGCTAAAATGCAATTCCACTGAGACAGCTACAAATGCAATTCTCTTCCTCAGTTAAAAAAATAAGAATTACACTTTTATGTCTTCTTTAACATGTAAGGAAACTGTTTGTGCATAGTAATCTGAATTGGCTGTGCACCAGGAGTAGCCTCCATAGAGCACCCGCCCCACTTGAAACAGAGAAGAGTCTGGGAGGAAAAGTGTGGGGCAAAAACTAAAAAGCAAAGATTTTATTAATTAGAGAAGCTGAGGAATCTAATTTTCCTCCATTCAGCAGTGTTTAAACCCAAACAAACAATCAAATGAGTCCCAAGATTAGTGACAGGCAAGATTTTCCACTGGAGAAAGTGAAAAGCAATGATGCTTCTGTGATTTACACCACTTGAATCTGATCACAAGGTACAGAAGTCATGAAAGTTTGGGTAAGCCTAGGTGACTGCCAAATAAAACAAAAATAGGATCAGGAGATGATTATTCAGCCATAAGGAAGGACTGGCTGACTCATCATGGAGCTGTTTCACCCCATGAGTGGCTCGATGGACACCAACCTTTCATCCCATGGTTATGCAACAGCAAAGCAGCAGATAAATCAAGAATATCAAGACCTTGTGTATACTCAACATGGTGGAAACAGCAGAGCTGCTGTCACAGTTACTAAAATGCTCAGCTAGATACCATTTGATAGAAGTATCTGCAGAATAGCACATTTTCTTACCTCTGCTCTGTGTTAAACAGTGCAAAGATGTGTTTGCTGGACATGAAGCTCTTTTCAACATCTCGCACTTTCAAGTTGTCCAAAGGCAGCATATACTTCTTCTCTTTTTCCTAGAAAAAAAAAAATGGATTAAAACAACCGTGTGAGAAGAAGCCTGATGTCAGCAAGCTCTGTTGAGTTGGTAATGGCCTTGGTACATTTGTTAACGTAAGGAAATACCCAAATTTAAATGTCTGCTTATCTTTCATAGACCTACCTGCAAGAGAAATGAAACCTCAGTTTCAGTTCTGTTTTTCAGTGACCCTTTTAAAACATTTCCTAATTAAAAAAGTTCACCTCAAACACATAAAGATCTACATTTGTTATTTTTCATTCCTCTGAATTCTAAAAAGGCAAAGGTCAGACTTTACTAAAATAAAATTGTCTAATCAAAAAAGAACTCTTCTATGTCTGCACAGCAAGTGAACTAACGGGTGACATAAGTTCATCTCTACTTTGGTGCTATTATTAATTATGTAAGCATGGCATTCAATAAATCCACACAGAAACTTTCATTTTGCCAGTGAAAAACACAAAACCCATACAAATCAATCAAAATAATACTATTATCAAGGTTTTATATGTATCATGTACAAACAAAATCTAATTTAATCACCTTAATTTAACAGACTCTAATTTAACCATCTTATTTCTCCAAATGGGAATGAATTATTCACTCTTGCTGTAGCCAACTGCTTTGCAATTTCATCTGTTGCATTTACAGCACAATCACTGTAATTTCACCTTGTCCAGGTTTCTTCCTTCCTGTCACTTCCAATTAAGGGCTAGCAAGGTAATTTATTATGCCAGAACAAAACAACTCCTGAGAATATTGGCTGTTTCCATTGTGTTAAACTTCTTTTAAGAGCTTGCACTAATGGACAAACTGAAGCAAACCTCTCCAGTTTGCTTTGCAAACACACCAGATGTTAAATAGAAGGATCCAAAGACAAGAGGCCATCGTCAAAGCCCTCGCTCTGGGCTTGCACATCACGATAGCACTGCTGACAGGGCTGTTAACACAGCACAGTGGAACAGCTTCTGAAAGCCATTAAGGTACTGTTAAGGCTGGTGCCACTATGGCAGCAATGGAGTGCAGAGAGGCTTTATGCCCTGGAATCCTTCCAGTGGACATTAAATGGGGTTTTCGTGAATTTGGCTACCCATTGACCCTACAGAACTTCAATAAATCACCAGAAATGGAGAGCTTAGATTCCTTTACAGTCCCTTATCAGCCAGCATGAAGCAAGGCTGACTGGTCTCTGTCCAGCCACCACCAGAGCCAGCTCTAAAGTCCAGCACCACTGCACTTCCCAAAGTATTCTGGGCTGGGACATCACTCATGGGGGTTGGCTCAAGGAAGAAATATGCATGGGACATCAGTTTCTTGTATGCCAGGAGACAGGACAAAGGGACAAACCAAACTAGGATTCAGTCTTCTCAAGATGTGTTTCTCAGAATACACCAAGCAACTTGCAGAACTGGAAGACGTCCTGGCTGGGCTGAACGTGTGTTCTGTGAGGGCAAATGCAATTCATCTTGGCTGAGCTTCAGCAGATTGCAAAACAAAGCTGGATGAGAAAGGCCCTAAGAGTGAAACTATAAAAATACTGTGACATGGCCAACAAAGGCTCACTTTCCTAGACAGCCTCCTAGCAGGTCTCAGGAGAGGAAAAAACAGATTTCAAAAGCCCTTCTGGAAAAGCGGAGTTTCTCTTGTTGTTGAATACAAAGGTTATCAAATTCTGTGTATTACATTAAAAGCAACTGATTGACTTCAAAACTGCCTCTATCATAACCACCCTAGAAATTATTCCTCACAAAAGAAGATACACAGGTATACTCTTCACTCTTTCATCTAACCTCTGCTCCCATGAAGGAGTCCAGTTCTGTGCCACTCTGTAGCTCTTTATTACAGTTCAGATCTATATTCTGCTTCCAGGGAATCTGTATGGTCTGAAGCCTTGAGGCTCTGCAGCAGGGACTCTACATTGTCACCTACTCAGTGAGAATTACCACTGAGACAAATAAAATAAAGCCATGTAAATTCATAATCTATCAATTAAAACAATGAATAATAGTAAACAATACTAAATAAAGATCTTATAAATATTTATCTATACAAATTAGAAGCACCTATCCTCTAATACTGATTAGTATTGATATGATCTGTTTTGCTATTTATGTCCTAAATAGTATAGTAAATAAAAGGATAACAATGTATTAGCTCTGCTGCCATGACAAAGGGACACACTGTTGAAAAATATTGTAGCATATATTACATTTTGTATCAAAAGCAAATATTTTCTTTTTCAGCTGAAAGCTGGACTGCAAAACAATGTAAGATAATTTGCATTCTATTCCAAAAACTTAAGGCAGATTATATATTAAAAAAATCTTTTTGGCAGAAATATTCCATTTTGGCAGATATATTCCATCATAGCTAAGAAAAAAACTCCAAGATAAATTTAATTTTCTCTTTAAAACTTATCTTTCAGTATTACAGAATAGGCTTATCATGATTTACTATTCAATTACCGAAATTTTAAGAAGTTTCTGATGAAGTGTTTCTTCTGACAGACACTATTTACTGACAAACCAAGCAACCACAGATGAATAAAAATAGAAACCGATGAAAAAACTATACCAACAATCTGATTGTCTAAACAAAAATTCCACAAGCAGGAAAGTTATATAAATATTTGATGCCAAACTGTGAGAAAGTGTTTCTTCTGCAGCCACCAGGAAAAAGGAAATGCCTACTGAAGGCTAAGAAGTGGTTGGTATTTATTTACATGGCCTCCTACCCACATGCTGAGACAGGGCAGTTTCCAAGAAAGGGAAATCACAGGGTGCCTGTGCTTGAGGCAAACAGTCACACAGGAGAGATCAGAGTTAAATACTGCTTAATTCCAGGAGAAAGGTATTACTGTGATACTAATGTGTGGCAGCAAAACTCTGCAATTTTTTTTTTCCCTCCAAAGTGGGGAAAATGTACAGAAATGGAGAACGAGCTAACTCAACAGCAGATGAGCCCAACGTTTCAGCCTAAGCTCAATTAGTGTTATGTTATGGTAGGGCAAAAAAAGTTCCAGCCAGGACTATTTGTGCATGTTTCCCATCCTGAGAAGCTGATAGCATAAGAAAGAGGGAATGCATGAAGCCTGGCAGGAATGGGGCTAGGCACACTTCGACGAGTGACTACATGCACATAACTATGGGTCCAGTTTGTCCCCCTCAGCATTTGTTCTTTTTTATTTATAGATTTTTATTTTTATAAAGGGGCAGAGAACTGAAGCGTGACATGAGGGGAAAAACCAGCACATGCTGATCTCACGTAGAGACTTCGCCTCTCTTTTTCCAGAGTAGAGGAGAAGAAGGAAAAAGTGGGAGGTAGAATGGCCCATTCCTGTCCCTGTGACATGAAAAAAATTCCCCATACTCCACCTTAGAAAAACAAACGAACCTGCTGGCCTGGGGAGGCCTTCCCACCCTGGAGACGATGTTTCACCACTCGTGGACGTAAGGAGCCCTCACATCCTTAATGGACCAATTCTGTTCTCCGACAGGCAAGGGAGCTGCCAGGAACTGACAGCATGATGTAAATATGCCATATTACAACTGCCCCTTCCTTCTGCACTGTTTAAATGTACTAAAAATAAATACTGCTCGAGTCCAAAATGGCACAAGGGATACAAAAAATACAACAGCAGCTCCCCTTCCCCCAGCAGGGTCTCAGCCAGCACTTCCAGGCTAATGAACTCCATTGCATTTTCAGCCAGGGGCAGAAGCCGCTTCAAAAAGCGTTCTCTGCTTTTGGAACCTTCAGGCTCAGTCAAAACAGCAAACAAAACCTTGGACACAACGTCAGCAAACCAGATGATAAGAGGAACAGAATTCCTTTGCTTCAAAGAAAAGAGATTGTTAAATGACTTCAGCTTCTTCCATCAAAGGTGGTTCTTTTGTCACTTCAGGCTGGCTAAGGAACAGCAGCAGCAGCACAGGCTCTTCTCCACAAGAGAACAGAATTAAAGTTTATGCAGCACAATTCAAGCACATGATGCTCAGGTTCTGAAATGCAGGACTGAGCCAAGCATTGGCCCAATTGCACTTTCAGCTACATCAAGAGAATTGAGCTGGTTTGCTCACCATTTACCAATGCCTTATAGAACACCAGCTTTGAAATGGAGGGTGATAACACCAGCCAAAACCTGTCTATGTGGGAACCTCAAGTTCAAAGAAATGAAGCTCCCAGCTGGAAGCACAGGCCACAATGGAAAGGTTGGAACAAAGGGTGGTTTTACAGCAGGATTCATTCTCTGCATCAGGTGAGAGTACAACTCTCAGGAATATTTACTGCACACTGAGAGCAAATGTAGATATCCACAAAATGCCTCTGCCATTAGGATGAGGCATTAACAATTACTAGGCATTGATGAGGCGAAAGAGTGAGCTGCTTTAAAATCATAAACTGAGGAAAGATAGCTTTGAAATAAAAGCTGGGGAACAGCAGATAAACACAGCATTTCTGCCTCTGGACTAGATTTCCAGACCGACACTGTACTGGTCTCTGGATTTGTTTCTGCATTCATACTCGGGGATAATGCTTACCTGACTCACGGGCATCGTGCTCAACCTTGTTTCTGTGATGGCAGGGCATCATTAAACACCCTGCAATCAGGGCTCTAAAACATGTAGGTCAAACACCCAAGCCAAGCAACCACTTGGCAAAGCAGTTAAGCAGCAGAGGCAGAAAATAATCCCAAAGCAAAGATATTCTATGTACTGTACTATTTTATATGGCCAGAGCAGTATCCACATTCTACAGAGACACAAGAAGCAGTGGCTTACAAACCTGCCGAGCCAGAGTGATCCATATTAAAAAAAAAAAAAAAAAAAAAAAAAAAAAAAAAAAAAAAAAAGAAGAAGAAGAAGAAGAAGAAGAAGAAAAATAATAGTGTAAGGAACTGCTGGTGGTCTGTGCCTGTTTACTCCCGAAAAGGAAAGGCTCAGCCTTGTTTACACCTCAGAGCTCTGGCTGCCAGCACCAAAAGCCCACTCTGAGGCATTTGATGAAAGTGAAAACAGTTAAGATGCCTCATAGAAACCTTTAGAGTATTCAAACCAATATCCAAGAGTTTACCCTATTCTGACTTTAAATATATCCAAGAGAATTTTCCTGTGTTTGTTTCAGTTTATATTTCTCTCTCAGTTGACAAAGCTGCACATCTTCACAATGGTCTCTGCTTCACCACACTTGGCTTTAAAGCATGCCTTGAAAAATGAAGCATGAGATTCTCAGACACTACTGCAAAATTCTGAAGAAAAATAAAGCAAGTTATTTTATTACAGACTACTTGGCAGTGTGGGATTCAGGCCTGAGCATGCTCCTGGGTACAGATGTAGAAAACATAACTCTAACATGTCTATAAAATGAAGAAGGAGCTGCTTTACCAGAAAAACAATGTGTACCTAAATATTCCGACATTTTTATGAAAAGCACTGCAAAAGAATACTTAATAAGTTGCAGATGAGAACATGTTTCTTCCATCTATGCACCTCTCCCCTCCAGTCTTCTAGAGTCACCTCCAAACTGAAAATCCCATGACAAAAATGTGACAGCGGCTCAGGCTGATGAGCTAGGCTGTTACAACAGAGCATAAATACCAAATCTTATATTCCCTCAGTCTTACAAGTCTTTATCTTATGCCATGGTCAAAATATTGAGTTTCTTATATAAATCAAAGCTGAAAATGCCAAACCTGAAACCATAGCTGAAAGAAAGATCTCATGACAGAACCAAGCTATTTCAGGTTTCAGTTATTATCTTTCTCTATTTTGCATTTGTACTATTTTTTTCAGGCAATTATGCATACTTCTGGCACTTGCAATTTTTTTCCCCAATCTTTTGGTATCTTTTTCCACAACATATTATTAAAAAAAAATTAAGAACCTTGTGATATCTCTGCTGTTCCTTCAGAATTCAGCTATGGGAATAAACCTGATGCTAATGGTAAATCAGTCCTTAGTCTGGCCTTATCGTTCATTTTACAGAGCGTCGCTCATTTCTCTGTGTTTTTCTCTTGTAAGAACCAGCATTGTATTTGTTTCTGCACTTTTCTTTTGCTTAAATTTCTTCAGGAATAGAAAAAACAAAGAGTTCGCAACTCTGCATTTGAAATTCTTCAACAAGAAATGGTCACTGTTGCTTCCTTGAAAGCAGTTTTCTATTCTGCTGCATGTCAAGACTTCCCAGAAGGACATCAGTATAGGCTGTATCTACATCACTGTCTTGCAGCACAGGTTTCCAGGGAGCTGAATATGTAGTTTGAATTCCTACAGCACACCCCAGAGCAGATGCCTGCTCAGAGCTAGGCAGCCCTGAATTCCTCCTTCTCCTTGCCTGGAAGAGAGGATGGGCACAGAATCCTTGGGGAGAGCTGCGACCTTGCAGTGGGAGCTGACAAACCTGCTGTACCTGGCTAATTCCATGGGGTTGCTGCCTGCACATCTTGCCCTCATTTCCCTCAGTAATGGGGGAAGGGTGTCTAGGCATCCCACTGCAGAGTCTGAATGGCTGTATTAAATAAAAAAATAATTTTTTTTTAAAAAAAGGAAATCTAGTAATTCCACGGGAGGGAGGGGAGGTACTCCCCTCTGCCTTTACATAATCAGCGCATCAAACACAAGGGCAATAGTTTCTGGAATATGTGACAAATTCAATGTTAAGTTTGCTCCTCTCCAAAAGAGGTGTTTATTATCACAAGCGAAGGGCTGCTCTTTCACTGGCCTGTGCTGTCAGTAAAAGGATCAATCTGAGAAAGGGCCTGATGAAGAGGAAATCTCTGTTTAGCTGCTATTAGTCAGGATCTTGAAAGGTCATTTTGAATTTGGGAAATCTTGTCTGGGAAAGAAGCCAGCAATTCCTCTGAACTGAAGTGATGCTGGCATTTAAAACTGAGAGAAAGGCCCGACTGATGAACCAGTGACAGTCTGGAAAAATTCTGCTGGATGCGCCAAGTGGCTGCTCCGAAGGTAGAGGGGGATAAATGTATCCTTTGACCTTTCTATCCCTTGCCATGAAGCCTGCTTAGGACAGCTTGTTTTTCTCTGCTGCTGCTCAAGTTTTTGTTTTTCACTCCTCACCTCTGCAGACCATCCAACAACCACAGTGATTTGTGGGAGCAGTAGTGCAGGATGAAGGGCTTTGGAGCAGCATGTCTGTGCGGGCACAGAGGGACAATGATACATCAGGGTCTGAGAGATCAGGCTTCTCAGCTGCCAATTTGCATTAACAATTTTAATTATCACACACACACACATGTGTGTGTATAGAAATATTCTGGTTTACATATATATATATGTATACACATGTGTTTTGGTGGTGGGATTTTATTTACAGAAAAAACATAATTCTTGAAACCTCTTCTCTTTGAATTGAAGTGCAGCTCAGATTTCAGTCTTGCAAAGGTGATGGTCTAAGTGGACGAGCCTCTCTAGTTCTAATGATTTTCTGCTAGGAATACTAAGATAATATGGAAAAAGACCCAGTAAGTTGCATTGTATTTTCGGCTTCCTCAATGCCTTTAACTTGAAGATAGAAAGAGAATCTTTCATTTATAAGCCTCCTGAAATGCCTTGGTAGGCACATGAAGAAGATGCACCTTTGATACAGGACCTTTTTATCTTCTGGAAAGGCATTTCCTAAAACTCCTCCTTTTTATCTATTTCAGTTTCTATAAAGTGAACCCTAGAAAAGCTCAAACTCAGGAAGCCACCAGCGACCTTTCCCTGAGTACCAGCTGAAGTATCTCCAGAGACCCTACATCCTTTATGTATGCAGTAAAAAGATCTTTCCTGCAAGATGTAAAATGATAAATATGCAATTACATAATTCTGTAAAAAACATTAAGCAGGATTTTCCTGGGGTGATGCATCTGTCTCTGCAGGACTCCTAAACATGCAACATAATGCACACACGCAAATTAGCTCATGGCACTTACGCTGCCCTACTTGCCTGTTATCATTAAAAGCTTTCAGACAGCAATCAGTTTCACTGCTGTGGAGATTACTGCAAAATGCATTAAGAAGTTCATGCCTGTGGCAGTGGTCACTGAAAATATTTTGGAAAGCATCCCAGAAGTATAAGACTTTTTCCAGACATCCGAGAGAAACTCTGCTGTGACAGAGCTTCTGGTGTCAAGACTTCTCCCCCAGCACTCCTCTTCTTTAGTTGTTTCTTGGGGTTGTTTTTTTTTTTAATAGTAGCACTTTTTGAAAGGTAAATATCAGTTTTTTCCTTTTTTCTTTTTTTTTTTTCTTTCCATTTTTTTTTTTTAATTGAGCCAAGATACTTGGGTCATGAAAACATAAATTTCTGAGACAACTGTCTGAAGCTATCTCCTTCCTTGCTCTACATCATATGTATAAATGTACTCTAGCTTATCAATTTCATCGAAGAAAAACTGCTGAATTATAACACAAGTGATAAAATCACCTGACTACTCTATCACAACAACATATTTGGGTTGTTTTTTCTTTTTTTGTAAAATAAGTAGTCCTGGGGATGTTCCTATAACTAATAAACAAAACCGAATACACCAAAACTGAATAACCACCAAGCACTATTTCCACTTCATATCAAAAACATTACCTTCAAATGCTAAGTCACATAATGCCACCAAATCCTCAAGGGAAGGTTTTGAGATGTGTCTTAGAACTGACAAAAGATATTCTAAAATAATTACAGCGATGTGCAGGAAAACCTGCAGCTCTGTGTCCTTGGAAATAAATATTAGATTTAAATCTCCTTAGGAATATTCATCAGGAATGTTCCCATGAAGCTGTCCCAGACTGAAGCACTCCTGAAGCTCAGAGCCAAAGCTGCTCCTCAAACTGACCATAAGTTTTCTCTGTTCTCAAACTCTCCTCAGCCAGAAGCCACCTCTGAATATCCATCACCTGCCCCAGTAAACACTGGGATGTGAGTGGGGATTGACTCAACTCAAAAGGAGGAACCTGACAAACAGGGGCATAGGAATGTGGGGAAAAAAGGTTAGTAGAACATCCAAGAAAATAGACATTTTTCCAAAGATCCAGTGTCAAGGTTCTCTGGTTGAACTTGAGGCCATATCTTCTTGTCTTCCTGGTTGTCTGGGAGAAGAGACTGGCCCCATTTGACTACAGCCTCCATTCACATAGCTGTACAGAGCTATCAGGTGATCTCTGAGCCTTCTTTTCTGCAGGATGAGCCACCCCAAATCCCTCAAACTCTCCTCATATGACTTGTGCTCCTTCACCAGCTTTGCTGCCCTTGTCTGGACTGTCAAAAAAAGTGACTGCAAGGTGTCAGGCAGTGCTAGTCTCCTCCTGACCCCTACCACCAGCAGTGTGTGCAGAGGGAAGTGTGCCTAGGAGAGCTGCCAAATATGGTGGTTTTCAATGTGCAGATGCTGCAGATTAAACTCAAATGTCCAAGAGTTGCTCTTTCCTGCTAACTGCGTGTTAGTTTGTCACAGGCAGATGTGTGTTCCATGAAGGACACTGGACACATTGCAAATCATCTTGATTGTGCAGCTCAGCCGCTCCCTTGCAGCATAATACGGAAAGCAGAGAGCCTGGTCCAGCATCATCCCAAGAGAAAGTATGCCAACCCTACAACACACCTTAAAAACACATACCTGAAACAGAGGGACAAGCTCCACTGCCTTGGCACATGCTTCCTTTAAATAGCCTGGCAGGTGCTGAACTCAGGCAGATACCTCAGCAGGAGGTAGCACACTTTGGGGAAGCACACAGCAACACCTTTGGAAGGATAGAGAGTCCTCAAACTGAAATAACCACAGACTGTTCAAGTGTTGTCACTGCCTTTTGTGTGGTGGCAGACCTTGGGTTATTTACTGACAGATCACCTTTGTCAGCTTCATCCAAGCCCACCCCTGTGCCCTCGCTGGATCACAGTGAAGGGTAACACCCCTAAACACCAAAGCCTTAGAGCCTGGCCATCCTTGGCACCACTGGCAGTTCTGCTGCAGGTCCAGAGCAGGCTGTGCCTTGTGCAGGACAGATCATCCAAAGCCACCTTTGCAGCCAGCTCGAGCAGAAGGAGGCAAACAAACACTCTGCAAGCACAAACTCACAGTGATGCCTTAAGTTTTAGCTTTTATGTTTTTCAGATCAGCACTGCTTTAGTGTGTAACTCTAAAGCTCCATGGCCTGTCAGCTACTGTTCTCCCATTTTATTCACACAAAACAATTTCTCTCTAGGCCTGAAACTCAAGGACACCTCACTATCTCAGACCCCAAGAGATGTAAACAACAGTGAACTGGAGAAGCAAACTTGGAGTAAATTACTTCATTACCTGAAGCTGTAATTGGACAATTAACTCTGATATGCAAATAGACCAAACTTATATCTGTCTGAAAAACTTGTGACCATCATCCATCTTTGGGTACAGCCTCTGTGAGGCTCTTGCACTGCCCAAGGTGTACCCTTTGAAAGTCTTTCAATAAACACCTATTATTATTTTCTAACTCTGTCTAGCCTCTGCTCTAGGTAGCCTCTCCAAGGCATCAACAGCACATCCTCAGTCATGTGGGATCAGTTTCTCTATGTCAGAGGCAAAGGGCTATGGTTTGTGCTGAGGCAGATCACGTACTGTCCCAGCCAAGACCTGGGAACAAAGCCAGCCTGCCACTGAGCACTGCGAGGGGCACGGGGGGAAGTGGGGTGCTGAAGTCAGGAGACATCTGTGATGCTTCTGGCTGCCAGATTCATTCTTAGAAAAGCAGCAACAAACTCTCAGCCAGCTAGAGACTCCATCATCATCGCTGTGAGCGACAAGCACGAAAAACTGGGCAAGAGAGTATCTCCCAAGAGTATCAGCACCCGCGAGGAGGCACTTCCCTTGCTCTTGCATGGGGATGAGGTCTTCAAAAACTGCCAGATTTAGGAATCTTACAGTCATATTCTTTGGCTATCCCAAAATAAAAACCTTACTAATAATTCAAAAGTATTTTTAATTGTTTTTCTACTTTTCTCCATATCTCTTCCGATCCAGACTAATGCCAAACCTTGTCTTTTCTTGCAGTGACATTTAAAAATATGTCATTTCTCCTCTGTATAAAATAACATCATCTTTAAAGAATTCCAGTTCCCCTATGTCTGGATTCCTGCAATCAACTACTGCTCTGATTCATACCTAACACCCTCTTTTATTCCACGCTGTTTGCTTAGGGAGGGAAATGCAGATTGAATACACCATTGTGTAGACTGAAAGTTGTGTTAAGATGACAAACACCTGCATTTACTTAATCATCTTTGTTAAGATACTGTCAGTTGGCTTCCCCAAGAGCACAATTAGAAAGGAGCTCTTTCCTAAGGAAAAAACCTCTAACCAACGATCACAATAGCTGTAAGAACTATCTTCATCATGCTCTAAAAATTTGTAACATTCAGCTTGGATAGCTATTGTGAAGTGATATTATGAAAATAAGATTTTTGAAGATTCAATAAACAAGGTGTAAAGTCTTGCTTCAGCAGCACTGCCTACACATGCTTAACCCCAGCTGTTTCAAAAAATCCACAAAAGGTACGATGGCTTTGAAAGTCTCCAGGAGCTTGAGAACTCCACATGAACAACGGTAATGCAAGAGGTAATGACATTATTGCAAACACAGAAGACAACAAAAGAGGTGCACTGAAATCTGAAATTGAAAGATGCCTGCAAAAACGGTGAATTTTTACAGTACACGGATAAGGACGATGAACACTGTTGCTTCTCTGGAAGAAAGGGAAATATTTACTGTGCAGCACTTCCTCAACAGTGTAACTTTTTACCCATACTGACCAAAAATATTGGAGACTATCAATTCCCTGGCCCTAAACTTGCAGGACACTGTAACAATTGTAAAGAATCACTGCAGTGTACGTACACCAATTCTACATAACACTGACATACAGCACTGAATTCCCAGACAGTCAGTCAAAGCTCTGGGCAAGAAACCAAATTCCATGGGCTTTTTTTTTTTTCTTTAAACACTATGTCAAAACACCCCTATTACTTGTTACTTGTGCTTTGAAAGACATACTCCATTACTCCTTAATGTCATTAGCTTTTACAGATACTGCAACGAGGAACTGCTGCTGGAAAAATCTAGTACAACTGCTTTCTAACACTGACATTTTGAGTGTTTCCATGGGAAAGCAGCATGGTCACAACAAAAATCCAAGTGAAAACAAGATAGTTAACTTACAAATATATGTACAAAATTGAATTTCAGTAAGGAATCTAGAATAGCGGAATTATAACTCCCAGTCTATGATTTTTCACAAAGAAGTTGGTTCTACAATGGATTCTGAAAACTGAATTCATACAACTCAGCCTTACCTGTGTAAGCCATCTTAACAGCTGTCAATGAGCTCATTTCACACACAGTTAATTCTGTTATCAGAGATCATCCTTTAATGTGTTCTAAAAGAATATTTTAGGCAAACATTTTGTTTTCAAGACACACAAAGATACAAGGCAGGGAGGACAGCTTATTGCAAAGTTGTCCATGCAGCAAAATTTAAAAAATACAATATAAAACAAAGAAAACAATTCAGCTAGTTCCCCTCTGGCCTTCAAAAACCTCAAAAGTATTGAAATAAAATACTGAAATAAAAAGTTCATTACAAGTGTTCTATGCCTTTCCAAGCGCTATTTTAACATTGTATTGAGCAATTTGACTTTCTGTGATCCATTCTTTGCATTTACATTACTCAAACTAAATGTATATTTTAAGTATTGTCTCAATTAATTCCTTTTGCTGAAATAACATTCTGTGCTCCTTTGAGGATATTCCCAAGGTTACAAAAACTAGATTGTCTAGCAGTTTACATTTGTTTCCAATGTCTAATAATACATTATACTGAAATAGCTTGAAATACTGAGGGTTTTATACTAATACCTTACTGAAATATAATTACTAGTAATTCTCAGAAAAAAAGTACACGACAATAGACAAGGCTAAATGCATGTATATTTAAATAAATGCATTACAGAACTAATTGCCATTACTCAAGAAAGAAAAAAAATTCCTCCCCAAATCAAGTGTTATAAGCCTGGAAAATTTACATTTAAAAGAAATTCACGTTCCCTAATGAAAACAGAAGGCCTCAAAATACATTTCAATCTGCCCTGAAATCGCACTTTGGAAATGCAGGTGGGGAGAACCTAATTCAGAAGGGGAAAAATACAGTTTAGTCTAAGAAGACAAAACTATGATTTAAAATCAAATTCACTTGGCAGCTGCACAGAGCCTTTACAGGTGAATCCTGAGTCCCCTTGGTTTTCTTGCACTCACTTCCTCTTCCCATTTACCTCCCACATCTCCTGCAAAAGACGTTTGGTGCAAGAAGTGTTTTTCAAGTTATGAACTACAGAAATGCAAAGACAACTCTGGCCAGTTTGTGTGTGGACAAAGACCACCACTCGCGGGTGCTTTCTGCAGAGAAGAGCACTGTTTGTAAAGCAAGCGGAACCACACACTGCACTCTTACAAAACTGACACTACCTCCCCCTAAAAGGGAACTGAAGATGGGAACCTCTGATATCAGTGACCTCTGATATTTTCTGCAGGCATAAACAAAATCCTAGACCCCTTCAGAACACTAAGACATAAGGTCACCTTGAAGAGAAGCACATTATGGATATTTTTTTTCTTTTGCTCACTGAAAAGGAGGAAAATTTTACATACCATAACAGGCACCCCTCAATCTAAAACAATTATACTCTAATTACCATTGGATACTAAATTCTCTCAGCTTAAACAACACAGCCAAAAAGTCTTCGTTATTTCATGATTTGGATCATTTAGTGCAAAAGCTGACTGATGTCAGGCACTGAGTTCCATAAGAAAACATTTCTAATTGATTTGAATTAGGCTGCAAATTCTCAGCTTACTCTGCAGTTTAAGAAAGTCCTCACTGCCCTCACACAAACATCCACACAGACACAGCACCGCTTCAAAAGGAAAAAAATTCTACCATAGAATGGTTTGGGTTGGAAGGGAGTTGAAAGCTCATCTCATCCCCACCCCCTGCCATGGGCAGGGACACCTTCCACTATCCCAGGCTGCTCCAAGCCCCATCCAACCTGGCCTTGGACATTTTCAGGGAGCCACAGCTTCTCTGGGAACCTGTGCCAGGGATTCACCACCCCCACAGGGAAGGATTTCTTTCTGATATAAACCCACTCTCTATCAATTTAAAGCCATCACCCCCTTGTCCTATCACTCCAAGCCCTTGTCAAAATTATCTCTCCAGCTCTCTTGGAGTTCCTTTAAGTCATACTTCAGCTGCCTAACGTCTCCCTGAAGCCTCCTCTTCTCCAGGCTGAAGAACCCTAACTCCCTCAGCCTGTCCTCATGGGAAAGGTGCTCCAGCCTTCTGAGCATCTCAACGACCTCCTCTGGACCTGTTCAAAAAGAACTGTTAACTACAGAATCATGACACTCCTTTCTCTGCTGTTCATGCCCTAAAGGGAAGGTGGGGCTGGAAGGGAGCAGAATCTAACAAGGAGGGCTATAAAGCAATTCAGAGTACCTCAAAGCTGAAAATGAGAAAGTAAATAGACCTATTGATAAGTACAACACATGGTGACCTGGAGAAATGGCTGTAGAGGTGGGAATAAGGTTAGGAAAAGGTTAGGGAGAAACTGCTGCACAGTTATCTAAAATATCTGTAGACTGACTTAGTAATGGCACACAAACAGGAAAAGCTAGAAATTTTTAAATACAGAATCAAAATTACTGCTTAATTGATCTAACAGAGATCTAATGAATAATTTATCTAGAAAACTGACATATCTTTATATCCTTGTTTAGAGAGCTGGACGGAAAATAATTGCAGAAGCGTCATCTTTCCTATCAAAAGCACATGGATTGGTGTGGGGTTGGCACAACAGAGCGTGCCCAAGGGAATAAAGCAATAAGGAGCACGTGCCTCACCATCACCAGGACTTTCAGTGATCACATACAGATCCATGGTAGAGAACTTAATGAGGTATTTTAACTAAAAGAGACACACCATGGAAAACGCTGCCCTGCTGGTTGGTTGAGGGGGAACCCTTTAATAGGCCATGTTGAGATGTTGAGAAAACCCCGGTGTTCAATCCTTCCTTTACATTACTCTTCACTAAAAAGTCTGTAAAGCAATAAAAATTATTATGCCTAGATATTAGGAAAATAAAATTACGTTAAGAAAACTAAGCACTAATATAAACTGCAAAGCTCAGTTAAGCCCCCACCCCATTCCTTCAGCTCTCTCAAGTGTCTAAGTTTTAAATCAACAGCCTGAAGTCATAAGATAACTCTGCAACTGATATGTGTAAACCTCTTATCTAAATTACAGAGAGAGAACAAGGCAGCAAACCTGACTTAAAATGCCCAAGAGTTCCTCGGAACTGTGCCCTGCTCCTACTCTGCTATTTACACTGCAAGCAGCATCTCTGCTGTTCAAGACAACACACAGACTTCACCAATAGGAAAGCCTGAGAGTCTCAAATGCTTTTGCATTTCAAGCAAATTCTCTTCTCTCCTCTGCTCCATCCCAGTGCAGACAATTTTCCATGCTCTAGGCCTGGATCCACCAGCTCCTTCTCTCCAGAACTTTTCCAAGTCCCAGCTCCCATCCCATGCTCCTCAGGAAGGTGCTCAGGGTGATGTGTTAGACACAGCTTGGCAGAGGTGCTTGAGACAGGGACACAAGACATGGGCTCTACCAACACAACTAAACAAACTCAATTTATCAGGAAGGATGCAACTTCTTGTTTGTGTGGAGTTGACAGGCACCAGCACCCTGTGCTCACCCAGCATGAGAACCCCCACTCTGTGGAATACAAACTGCGAGTTCAAACCAAACCCAGGGAAGAGGAGAGAGTCCAGCTGAGCAGGAGACTCAATCCATAGAGGCACCTTTATCTTCCATTAGGGAGGTCAACATCTGGGTCTGCTCCAAAAGCAAAGGGCTCAAGGCTCTGGGAAATAAAGCACCACACCTTAATTTATCCCCTCCTGGCTGGATACCAGCCTAGCCCAGGAGCAGCTACTCATCTTTTCCATTTGGTAGAGAAGGGTGTTGGTCCATCATCTCAGTGGCAAATCATTCACAGAAAAGCATCAATTCACATGTCTCACATGAAGGCTACAGGAACATGTGAATTGCAGACAGCAAAGAAGATCATGATGGAAATAGTGAAGAACTTAGAATTCTACGTTTCACGTAACTTGTGCCAATAAAGTGTTGGTTATCCCCAAATTAAGTTTGTTATACAAACTGTCCCTAAACTGTTGAGTATTCTTTTTTTTAAGCTGGGAGAAACACAACTATAAATGTCTGAAGTCCTTGTCCACATTTTGACCTCAGATGTCTAAAGGCACTCGTTGTGCTCCCCGCAGTGTGGAATGCCCTCCCACAAAGCACCCGTATGGAATCTTCAGAGGCTATTTTTGCAAAGCAAAATAAAAAGACATTTCTTGCTAGACTTTCTGCTGTTAGCAGCACAGCTTATTGACCACCTCTGTGGATGCCTACACTTTCCATAGTATTTCATACAGAGGGGATGTCTTATGTGCAGTTACCCATTACAAAAATCTAACTGAAAATTTACAGTTGTCAACAACGAGACAAAGGAGGAAGCAAACTTCTCTTTATGTAGGGATGCATCTGTCTTCACAGTGAAAAAAGAAAATATTATTTTCACGAGGTTTACTGCAAATTTATTACAGCAATTAAACTGTCCAGTGAATCTGTCTGTATCAACTTATTTCCAGATCCAAAACCAGATGCAAAAACCACCTTTCGTTTAATTTCATTATTCTAACTTGTGTGGAGTATGTAGAAACAGATATTTTGGCAACTGGTTGCTAACGAGCTTTCCTAACTCTTTAAAGCTGTCCTTGCAATGCTTTTTCTACAGTATTTACCAGAAAAATCTAGTGATTAGAAAACAGTTAAAATCCTTGCTCCTCCTGCAGCAGAAATCACTCAATCTCTCCTGCACAGAGAAAGGTTTTAGAAACAGAGCTCCCTGAGAATCCACTTTGCTGCTTGGCTTCAGTGCGTTTGTCCTGCAGCTGCACAGCAAAGAGTTAGCAAAGCATCCACACTACAACGCCCATTGCCTACTCCACCCATCAGGGCTTCTAACGTTACCAAAAATGTGCAGGATTTTTAACCCACTGTTGGCCACTGGCATTTAAATGCTCAGGAAGTATTTGGGGTTTGACTTTATTCATTTTGTAATGGATCTACGCACTCTCTATAAAGATTCATTATTAAATGGAAGTCCTACAGGGAAGATGCACAGGTTTTTATCAGTGAGTTTGCAATCCAAGGGACATTTATTTGATGTTTTAATCTAAAACAAAAAACCAATACTGTATTCAGTAGTGTAAGGTTTTACCTGTTCCTCTAAGCACCCACCTACCATTCTGTAGCTTTAACACTGATTTTCTGTGTTTGTGAACATTGTTTTCTCCAATGTAAACAGAAGATGAAATCTAACAAGTCACTGACTGTTGCATTTCCTCTGCGAAAGCTGATAAACAGACGTTTCTTTAAACAAAGCACATACTTAAGCTATGACCTGCACTGATGCCAAGCATCCTTGGGACTGAGAATTCAGTGTGACTCAAGAAAGCCTTTCCTATGGATGTTCCCAGCTGCATTAGAAAAGGAAGAAGGAACCCATGCAAGTAAAATAAAGTTCCTAAAGCCAGGGAGGGAGCCAAATGCTGCCCAGCCGTCTGCAGTGGGGCTGCAGCACTCTATTAGATTTAGCTCCTCCTGAGCATCTGGCATTTGCTGCTTCGACAAACACACTGATCTGATTCAGGACAGGAATTGCTACTTTTCAAAATGCTGTCATATACACAATGTCAAAAGAAGAGATTTTTTTTTCCTTAGCTTTTTCATTACAGTAAAGTTTTGATTACATCTAAGAGATAAGAAAATTGCAGACTGAAGTCTAATTTTATGTTGACAGTATCTCTTTATAGTGAGTTTAACAACAAGATAAACAGGAGAATCAGAAACCCAATCATAGCTTTTAACTTTTCATCTTATGTTTTAGTTACAAGACAATTCTTTCTTGCAAAATGTTTAAACCACTACTCTGAGTTTACTTCTCACTTGTAAGCCAGGCAATAAAAATAAAAGGGTATTGCAAAAGTGGGAAATGAAAAGAAAAAAATTTAGATAGATGGCACATTAGATAGGCTTAGAAACATGCATGAGCATATGGGATGCCTCTTGTAACAGATGACGGTTCACATAAAAGCTACTCAAAGCAATGAAAGTTACAGTCCATTTTCATGACCTTTATCAATAGCCTAAGATTGACTAGAAGTTATATAAAACAAATAACAGAAGAGATACTGTACCCAGTCCTGTAGCTGGTCTCATCTGCAGTGATTAATCCCACACTAATTAAACTAGAACATTGCTTATTTTCAGACTGGAGTCACTGCCATCATTTTCACTGGTGCTTTTTACCATCCTCACGCCATCTCCGTCTCTCCCATTTTTAAGTGACTCCATGAATGGGAAAAAAACCAAATTTCACTTTAAACACAAGAGTACATTAACTCATACTTAAATGATTTCTTTCTATGCCTGTTTCAGTGTGTTGATCATGCTGAGGCCCCACATTCTAGCAGTCAGTAGAACAGAAGTGGTCCAGCCAAGGCGCCGTATGCCAACACTGCCTGAAAGACTTGTTTACCCCGTGGTCACCTTTCCTAACTAGCAAAGAAGGGCCTTGGTCACTTACTCAAGATTGCCAGAAGCCAGGTAGCCAAGTCAAAGCTCCTGCACACAGACTGAGACACAGCTGCAGCAGGCTCCATGCCCAGGGCACAGAGTGCTTCAACCCCACGTGTGCTCTGAGGTCAAAATGGGACCAGTCTTATCAGAGTTACACACTGTGCATTCATTACCTGTCTGACCTTTCCCAGCTGGACCTAGGGGAGCTTCAGTGAGGACATTCAGAGGGGTTTTGCTACTCATGCTGCAAATGGCATCAGATTTCAGAGACATGAGGCTTCAGGACTATTCTCATTCCTCTCCAGCTGTAACACCAAGGTGACCATCAGGACAATCCACTGGGCTATTGAGCATAATATTCCACAAGAAGATAGAAAGTTGCTTTCAATGGTGATGGCAACCATGGGCACAGACAGACAGCAAGACTTGAAATACAAACAACAATTCAGGACAAAATTCAACAACTCTACCTACAGCATGGGCAGATGCTGGTCTGTCCCCTCAGTACCAGCAGAGAAAGGACATTAAGGCAAAAGAAAAGCATTATGGGAACTCTTCCAAAATGAGTGCATTCAAGTATCAACCTATCTCATTTGCCATTCTAAAGAGACACAGAATGAATTCAAATACATTTCTTTAAGGAGCTGATCTGTGAGTAAGATAGCCCCCCAAACCAATGGAAAAGAGGAATAATTGAGCACAGCTACCATACAATTCTCCAAAGGAATGTTATCAACAAACCAAAAAGAGTGATACCTTTTCTCTACAGACCAGGATAAAATCACCTTCAAAGATGTACAGGGGAAAACCCCAAATGTTTGGAGCACAACACAGAACAATCATGACAACCACCAGCCTGACGCACTACCCAGTTTTCTGATCCCCTTCCTCATAGTTTTTGCTCCAGTACATATGTTGTACTCTGACTGCCAAGACAATCATTTGGTTGCCTCAGCTAATAGAAAATACCTTTCAAAAATTAAACCATTATTTAAAACCACTGGAATATTTAATAGGCCAACTCACTCACTCAAGCTACTAAAATAAGCAATTAACAAAATGTTTCAGTCAAAAACGTGCTATAGTTATTATGTTTCTTACTTGTGGTTAATGAAGAGAGATGGCTCAGCAGAACTCAAGTCATATTCTGACAACTGGTAAAAATATACATTCAAATGTGTGGGTCTGTGATGCAATGGGAGCAGGAAAAGGTGGGCAGGTCTGAGAAATGCAGATTCTGTCAACCTACTGCTGAACTCGGGACTGGTAACGGAGTTACCATCACCTGCACTGTGGGAACATCTAAGGAATATTCCACACCGGCACTGTAAGAATACTTGTAACGTTTCTTGCCCCAAGGGCTGACAAGCCGTGTCACCATGAGTAAAAGTCTAGAGGCCATCTGGCAGTGTCCCAGTAACATACACTCTCCTCTGATGCTGGAGCTAGACCCTATTTCAAAGGTTGCAAAACCATGTCATGTTAGGAAAATGACGATTATTTACGAACTGGTAAGATTTGCCTCCACACAACCTCACTCAAAATAAGTATGAAGTGTAAAGCTGTGCAATGGCACAACAAACTGCATGGACTAGTAACAAAGTAGTGCTCAGACTAGATAGTTTAGTAGGATTTAAAGTCTATTGAAAGGACAGATTCCTCCCTCATCACTATTACTTCAGTTTTTTCTCCTTTGTCTTCAAAATCCATCAATATCAAAGATCCTTTGCTAGACTGACCAACACTGGCAGAGAGAATCCAGCCCCACCTGTGTGTGCTAAGGCCAGAGAACTCAATGCAGCAAGCCCTGCTGGACTGCTCTTTGTCACCAGGGTATCGTTCTACACATGGCAACTCTGAACTGAATGAAGAGCTGGAAGTAGGACAGATCTGGTTCCAAAGGGCTACACGCAGGTTAGTGAGCCCTGAATTTTAATCAGGTTATCGGCACAGGTGCCTGAAATATGGTTGAGCAGGAGAGATGCTTTGGAATATCCTCTGATCCTGAAGAATTCAGCAGCAGCAACTCCCAACAGCACTTAGGTACACTATGAATAAGTTCTGCAATACATTCTATAGCTCCATCAGCTCCCAGGCACAAGAAACATTCCTCAGGTCTGTCCTGAAGTGTCCAGCACACCTCAAACCAGCTCCCATACATGAGAGATCACAAGGAGCAGAAATGTGAGCATACCTGCTGAGACAGCTCTGTCACAGAGTTCCACAGCTCAGCACTAGAGGCACCACATCCCACGAGCAAGAGCACACAATGAGCTTGGAAAAGCGTGCAATAATCACTGTGGTATGCATGAACCCCTGAGAGGATCCAACAGTCCTGGACAATTTGGGCTGGCTCCAAGCTATTTGCAATAATTATTAACTAGAGCTTTGGGCAGTGTCTTGTACGTTTGTTTTTCGAACATTGCAACTGAAGTCAGTTCTTCTTTAATTTACAGGGGACTCGCTACTCTAACCAGGTGGTTGTGATTTGCAGGGTTTTCACAACACTCGCTCTTCTTGCTGCTTTCTTCCCCTCAGCTTAAGGTTCATACCATGTTTTTGTTCAAGGGGATTTTTGTTTTGTTTTCAGATTTAAGTTTAAAAGCATGAAATAACCTACCTCCTGTTTTTTGCCTAGTTTCTAATTAATACCATTAAATATCACCACCCAAGAAAGACACAAGGTGACCCGAATCTTTGTCAAAATTGACCAAGAAGTGCAATAATTGTGAAGATAAGTGAAAATTTTACATGACTAATCTCTCCACCAAGACACACTTTGTTAGTAAATGAATTCAGAAAAGAGCCTTAAAGATCTTTTGGAGTTCACTGGTATCATAAAATAATAGATTTGAAGTCCTCTGGCTGAATCTGTGATATAGGGGGAGGGGCACAGAACAGATATCCCTTGTGAATAGTGAGGTGGGAAGTGGTTTCATGTTTTATTAAATTAAACAGCTGTGGGAAGCACAAAGGACTGGAAAACAACAAACTGGAAAGAAAGCACAGTACCTGTGTGTCATCACAAAAGATATCACCATTTAAATGCCCATATTTGTAATACAACCACAAAACCTGTCCAATTTCATCTTTGGGGGCTTTCTCTGATATTTTTAAATAGATTTTTCTAAATATCTCCTGCTTACTCAAAACAGTGAAAAAAGCTTGGAATAGAAGGTATGAAAAGGAGAGCAAAATGAGTTTAGGTAGAGCATTAACTGCATTGTGAGCATAAGCATAATTTTAAAAACCAGTTATACAGAAACAGCTTAACGTCAGCATTTAAGGAAAAAAGAATGGACACAAGTTGGGGATTCCCCCCTCCCTTTTCTCCACTGAACAGGATTCAGCAGTTGAGCTTTCTGGGCTCCAGGAAGGCTACACTGAGTAAACTCAGCCAACCACAAGGTTGAAATTGTAGCACACGTACCATAAAAATTTAGTAATGCTTTTAAACTACTTCTCACCTCACTGGTTTGATGGTGGTGTGGTACTGTTATACAATATGTGCTGTTGCCAAGGCAACTCCATCTCACCTCGGCAGCTGCTGCAGCTTCAGCGAAGCAACACCACGAGCTGTGGCAACTCTGAAATTTACTTTTTTTCTGAAGAGTCTTTCCAACTATAAAGCATTTTCAGATGAACCTCTGAAGCTATTTATCCAAGGACTATGACTATTTCCCAAAAATATCTATCACTGTATTCTAGTGGAAACACTGTGACACTAAGTTCAAAAACATATTCACATAATTCTATTAAATCAGATTTGTGCCAGGCACTTTTACACCTGGTGTAGAAACAGTATCGTGCCTCTGTGCTTGCTCAGGGTAAGCGCAAGAATTTTACATCCCTGGCAACACTACGAGCCTGCCTGGACAGTTTAGCGTGTCCTTTTCCATTAGAGGAGGGAAAAAAGTCTAACTTCTTGAAACACAGAAAGCCTAAGTTCTAACCCATCCCTTCAACAGGAGCCAAACTGTACTATTGCTTCAAGCCCATTTTAAGCAGAGCTAAAATAAAGGGTGAAGTGCAAAACAAGATTTTGTGAAAAGAAATCGGCACAGAATCCTTCTGTGATAAAGGCTTTAGTGGAGGGAGGTGGCTACAGTCTCATGGTCCAAACCCCAAAGAATTTTTTTATTTTCATGTCCTTGGCTTCAGGGACAGTGCTGTGTGAGCAAGGACTAGAAAAAGAATCAGAACATTACAAGCCTTCTCCGCAGTAAGTATTGATTGCAGCTTTTAAGAAGATTCAGTGCTATTTCTTTCTTTTTTCTCAACCTACTTGGGTACAGAACCAAAGTAAACATAAGACAGTAGAGCAAGCCGGTGAGGGTGTTTTGTGAAACTCAGCCAAAGTTTCTGCTACTTTAATTTGGGGAGAAAAATAAGTGTTACAAAATGTCTAGGAAAAGTTTGTGCTGAGAAAGCACACGAGCATTTAAAGGCAGGCAACACGATTTATTGAAGATGAAGAATAGAAAAAGTGCATCAAAAGAATTTAGGGAAATGCCAGATTTATCTATTTCTTTTTAAATCAACAAAACAGTAAAGCAAAAGTTGACTTTTCTCCGGTCTAGGCTTTTTTCCCTTCCTTTCCCTTCCCCTTTTCTTGCCTTCCCTTGCCTGTTGTAAGAGCAAACAGCGGTGGCAGAGGAACGATGCTGGCCTTGCCTGCGTGTGCTGTGAGTCCTGAGCCTGACATTTAACCAGTTCTGGGTAACAGCATGTTTACCACCTTCCTTTCCACTCCAATTCTCAGATACAACACAAGGAAGGGCCACTTCTTTTTTTTTCTCCTTTCTGTTTAGTAAATGCTTTATATAAAAACCTTTAAGCATCCCTCTGCCTCCCTCTTACCCAACTTTCACCACAAAAATATCCTGATACAGAACTTACAAATGCCTGGTAGCGCTCATAAAATTTTCAACACATAACACACAAACATGCAATCCTTGTGATTCTCCTCTACTATCCTGCAGCTCAAATCCGCCAGGCAAAAGCTCCAGCTGTAACACTGAAACTGCAAAGAATCTGCTACATTTTCTGATACTTAAAGAGTTGGAGAAAAACAAAACAAAACCAAAAATCCAATGAGCAAAGAATGTACCTAATTACCACTAATCCTGCCTATTAGATTTCATTCAGACACCACAACTTCTTTCAAATAACCCCAGTTTATTTTTGAAAAAAATTCCTTTCTTCAGGCAGGATATGGGGGAGGAGTCAATCAGTGATGTTTTACACATGCACATCTGGATACAGTCCAATTATTCCCCTTATACATTCCTCCAGTTGTTTTCATTTTGCTCCATGCTCTGGCATTCATAAATTTGTGAGATTAATTGTGTGTGAGCGTCTGCAGCCTTGGATCTGGGCACGGGTTTAGCTGCAACACAGCTAGAAGTCAACATTAAAGAGAGCTCCAGTTCAGAAAACACAATTTACATTTATACATCTTTGGTAGAGTAAGGATTGAAGCAGCCATCATCCTTACCACATGCACCAAATTGGTAAGATTAATTCAATATCAACTACATTTTATTACTGTAATTAGTGTGAACCTCATGAATACTTAGTTACTCAGCGTTAACTGCAAAAGCAGGATTTTTTTTATTTTTTTTAGGTTTGTTTGGTTGGGTGTTTTTTTTGTTTTTGTTTGTTTGTTTGTGGGTTTTTTTTGGTGTTTTGTTTTTTTTGTTTTGGTGTTCTTTGGTGGGGTTTTTTGGGGGTTTTTTTTGGATAGTTTTTAGTTTTTCTTGGTGTGATTTCATTTGCCTTTGCAAATCATAAGCCATTGCAAGGACAGAAGCATTTTAAACCTGGGGTCCAGCTAATGCAGTGGATTATGCCACTCTGGCCACTACCAGGGTCTACAGAGCTGGCAAATCCTGAAACCTGGGAATGCCCCTGTCAGAGGCACTCCCCTGGGCAGCTCCCACTCCTTGCTGCTGTAACTTGCTATTTACAATCTCCAGCAAAGGCAGACACGAAGGTTGTGACTGAGCTTCTGCAATGCTCTGGCCATTCCAGGCTGCTGGAACAGCCCCCTTTGGGGCCAAAAACAAGTGAGCTCAAACCAATCACCAGCACAGGGAAAGCAAGGGGGCTAAACCCTGCTTCTCCTCTCCTGGGGCCAAGCCTTCCATTTACTGATGTTTTGTATTTTATGTGCAATTTACTAACCAAAACCAGCTGTTTCCTCAAGTTCTCTGCAATTTATTGTTTTGCAAAATCAGTTTCACATTACACTTCTGATCAGTGCAGTTCCACATAAGAGCTACACAACTGAGGTGAGGTATTAAAAAGCCAGGGGTTGAAGACCAAGAATCTGCTCACCTGACTGTGACCCAAAGCTCTGTGACCCAAATACAGTGCTGGATGCACAAATCCCACTTGGGGTCCAAGAGCTCAAGCAGTTCCAGGCTGTGATGGAGCAGTCAAGGCAGGGCTACAAGGGAGACAAACTGTGCCCAGTTCCTGAAGCTTACCCAGCAGCAGTTCATTGCTGGCAGGAATACTGCACAGCCACAGGTTGTTTTGGTTTGGCTGGTTTTGTGCAAGATGGCTGCTATATTTTTGAACAATTAATTATCCATCACATTTGATGGGATTTTTACAAAAGATAAATTTAACCTTCTTACAACTACCTAGTCTTTTCCAAAAACCTCGATGAATTGTGCAAGAGTCAATCTGATTATAACACCATTTCAAATTCAGCAGATGATACTAATCTAAAATTAACTCCCTCACACTTCCCATTGTTAATCCATCTTGTGGATTAATCTTGAAGATCTCTCAAATCTGTAGTTCTTGATAAGACACAGCAAAAAACCAAACCAAACCAAAACAAAATTAAAAAAAACCCACACCAAAACAACTCTTCAAGCCAGGAGATTTTACAATATTTTTTCTCCAACTCACGAAATTCTTATTCGCTTTTCTTCATGCAGAAGGAAAATATTTGCATTGGGTCATTGGGCATTCATCACAATACCTGAATCTGACAATGAATTGCCACTGAACTGAGACAATTTTCTCATCCTGCCAGCTACCACTGCTAACCCCTACAACTCCTCTGGCAGTGCTGGAGGGTGAAGGTCTAAAAGGCAGAGAGAGTGTTAGCATAAGTTTATTACTGGGGCAAACACAGCTACTCTCCAGCACTGCAGTGCTCCCACAGCTTGCACTGTGACACTGAGAACTGGACCAGCTGTGAAGCTCAGCCCCTCACCCTGAACCTCCATCCGTAGAGTTGCGTCCAACCTCAAGATTTGAATAAACTCTTTTAGTCTTCCTTCCTTCTTAACGTTAGGAAATCATACCAAAACCAAACCGTGTTACAACTTGAATGAAATTCTTTCAACATCAAGTACCTGAGAGTCAGGGAACATCAGATTTATGGTTGCACACAGAACCCCCATTCCGCTCCGTGTGTGTAGGCATTGTGATTAAGTATCTGATTCCGTGATTGTGCACTGCTTTTCTCCAGGACTCCTGCCTCATTCACTGTGCAGAAAGCACATACAAGAGGAGAGAATTACATTTGTACAAACAACCATAAATCTACTATTTCCTAGCTTCTGAGTACTCGACTTTGCAAACAATGTTCCTTTCATGTAGATTTCTGGTTGTAATACTTGTACAGCATACACCTAAAAACATTGCAACAACCTGCTTGACAGTCTCGTCTAATAGTACAGAATCAATTTTTGAAACCTACTCATTTTATGCATGCAGCATTTGCAAAAACTCTCATTTCATGGTTGCACTATCATGCTTATAAAAGTCATATTTTCCACACAATAGAGGCAGTGTAAAAATTAAAACAAGCTGCAGACTGATTGACCAAGCTGTCTGAATTATTCTCTTTCTTCCTAACAATGAACTGTGCTCTCTGAGCTCCAAGTAAACAATTAAGAAGGGTGGGGGTGGGGGTTGGAGGGCAACCTATAGTAAATAGCATTTTAATTGCACTCTTACAAAAAATACAAGGGAAATAGTAACACATAAAATAAGCCCCATTTTCCCTTTAAAGCTACCGGAGACCTTGGAGCTGTTTTAGTAAAGCAGAAGCTCTGAGCTGCAGGTGAGGGCACAAATCTTACCCAGCACAACTTGAAAGAAAAACAGAAAGTACCTCGTACAAATGTCTGGAATCATGTCTTCCAAGGCAGTATAAAGTAGCCTTTATACCTGAGTTAGACTATAAGAGCATCAACTGCTACGATGGAAGAGACCCAGTGCACACTGCAGTTGTTGGCTCAGCAGGTGGCACTGGATAAATACACACACGATACTTTTACTCCATAGCTCCCAAGCAGATGTCCAAGAGCACTGCTTATTAAGCTGGTTCTGTTTCAAAAAAACAACCATAAAAATACTATTGAAGGCTCCCAGATAATCAGGTCTCATTGATTTTACTTTGAGAGCTCTTGGAGGAAAAGCCCATGCCAACTCAGCCAGGGATCTCTGCCACACTCCTAAAGTCACATACAGTTTCTGGTGCTTGACTAAATCTGGCTCGCTCACCTCCTTTAACTACTGGGGTATTTTTTTCTGGGCAGAAGCAAATAGAACTTTGCAAACTAATGTTTGTGCTTTACTCTCTCATAGCTGTGTGAGCAAAAGGCAGTGAGTACCAGAAGGCAGTGAAATTAAAATCTAGACCCTAAATAGTCATCACTAAGAAGATGACAAATAGAGGTGTGATATCTTCCTGAGTATCCATCGCCTTTTCTGGTTGCATTCCATACTGCCCAAGGCTTGAAAGAATTCTTAACTTTCTCTTTGACATTGGGAAGAAACTGGCACAAAGTTCTGAAGGAAATATCCCTAGCAAATTCAAGATTTTCACTAGACGGAGTAAACACTTCAGCTAAATTGGGTTTCTCATTTCTATTGGAAACAAGTAAGCAGGTCTCCAATTTTGCCATTCATTCAGGAATTTTCATAGCGTGGCTTACAGTGAGTCTTAATGGAGATGGAAAGCAGATTGCAGCCTTTTCCAGTGAAATGTGATTTTATTACAAAAGCTGTATGGAAGCAAGGAGAGGTTTCTGTTAATGTACAGAACCTTGCTTTAGCAATGCCCTCAATACAGAGTGTCTACACTGAAAGGCACAAACAGGGTCATTCATTTTCAGGAGTTATAAGAGAGAATTACAGGACAGCAAAGCAGGATTTTTCCCCACGTGCACACTAGAGAAACAACTTTGTTTCAAAATTAATATTGTTAAGAACACTATTAACAAACCACTGTGAACAGCAAGTAATGAATGTATAGAAAGTGCCTCTAGGACTGACCCTTAATTGCCTAGCGGGACTGTTCAATGTCCTTCACCTGCTCAAACCAGGTCAAGATGAACATATTCAGGTACAATAGACACAAAGTGCCAAATTTAATGATCTGTGTTTCCACACAGCAGAAGGCAGAACTAACATTCCTTCCTAAGCAGCTACCCAGCTGTAACTGAAGGGTTAACTAAATACCAACGCCTTCATTTCTTAACCAGGGAACAAAGTCTTCAAGCACACCTACTCCAACCTTTGGATGCTCTTTCGGCATCTGACACCTGCATTTGCACCACAAACCCTTGGAGTACCCAGCTGCTGTTGCCAAGTTGAATTTTTATCATTAAAATTACAACCATCATATGAAGATTTCTGGGAGGCTGCCAATATTATTGAGGCTCCTTATGGATTTTCTAACATATGCTAAGGCTTGTAGTGCCACCTGCTCATGAGACAATCTCCACCACAGAGCCTGCTCCCTTCCCCAACTCTCCCTTCCCAAGCTTGCTGTCCTCCCCACTTCTCCATTCTTTTATCTGATAGCATTTGTTCAGCATCTTTCCTGCTGTTTTTCCTTTACTGACATAGGCTCCACTTTCTCCTTCTTCATAAATACATCCCAAGGTCCACAGAAAAAAGATCCTGGAGATTTAGCAAATCTTAACAAGATGAGGCTACTTCTATAACATTTACTCCCACAAGCCATACTGAACAATTTAATTGCCTCAGATCAGGTATATATCACTACCACTGCAAACCAAGTCACTAATTATCTTGGCAAAGGTAATTAGGGGTAAACAAATGAAAAACAGTTATGATTCACCTATGAAATAAAGAATTAAGATCAATCTCACAAAAAATATTTAACACCGACTCTAGTCAGGTAAGCATGTTCTGATGTACAATACAAGAGAACAAAATTCACCGATAGTAGCAAAGCCTCATTAAAAGAATGAATCACCATGACCTTCATAAAGGTAAGCAGTGTAAAATATCCCATTCACACACAAGACTATGAATTGGGTATGCATTTAATAGCTCTCCCTGATGTTACTTTCTGATACTATAAAGTAAGGCCTCGTTCCTGACTTCCTGGCTCTAGAGTATGTTTTTCTTTCATTATATGCACATACCCTATGTAAAAGGAATTTACCATTAGTTTTTTGGCCTTTAACAGACATATTTAGTAATTACTTTGAAATATTGACATTTATGATCAGTAGTGAAGATAAATATAACCTTTATGCAAAATTCTGTGGGAGATTTAGACTGCAGCAGGTGAACAAGACAGGCATGATTTCCATAGGTTCCTCTCCAGAGGATGTTCTTTCCAAACTCAACTCCATGTGGTATAGAAGGGTCTCTCATGAAAGATTGGCCACAATCTAACAGTTTTTCTTTCTATATGACCAGATGAGTGCAAAGCAACAAAACAACAGAAGAATAAAAAGAAAAATAAAACCCAGATGTCCATCAGAGTATTCACAGATTAATGGCTAAATGGTTAAGCGAGACTAGACTGGTTCTGGGGAGCAAAGGGATTGGGTGCAGAAAAAATTGCAATATTAAATCTTCCAGAAGGCAATTCTTTGGAGATCATGGCTTGCAGATACAACAGTGGAAGAGGGAAAGTCACTGGGGGAAGGAAGGTCCCCTAAGTCAGAGATTGATAAATGCTGATGGTATCAGTTCAGGACACTGAAAGATGACACATGTGGTTTTGAAAACACAGATGGAAAAATACAGCCTTCAGGCCACATGGCAAAGGAGACTCCACTCAAGGTCCAAACTGAATACAGGTATTGAGGTTCAAAGGAGTTTTAGGCAAATTTTACAGGTGTTAAGGATCCAGAAGCACTAACTGACAGATAATATTCTAGTCAGGCTGGATCCAAACAAACCAATCTCTGTAAACCTCTTGTCCTGAGACAGAGGCAATATATTATATGAAGACTTTTTTTTTCCCTGTAGCTGTTCAAATGCAGGACTTCTGAGAGCTATCATAAAGGGAACACTGCGGGAGATTCTGTGGGACAGAATTCAATCTTACATCCTACAAAACATACCTTTACACATAAACCACTTCCCATTGCATAATTCCCTAGTGTCTCTTGCCTAACTTCAAACATTCTCTACTACCTGTTTTTTGCTATTTTATTACAGCTCCAAACAAACACTTTGCATTGCTTTTCAACAAGTTCTTCTGAAGGCTTTACAAAAAAGGAAAGAGAACTCAAAGTAGAAATAATTTGCTCGAGGTCATATAAGTTTATGACAAAAGGCAAGAGCAAAAATCTTGATTCAGTCTTCACTCCAATCATACTGCTTACTCTTAACATGTTATCAATAAATATATTTAATTCTTCAGAATGTTTCCAGCACTGATGTCTTATTGAGCTTCCTTGCCTTCTCTCTTCCCTGAGTTAATGCTTTTTCAGCATACCCTCCTGTGGATGGAATCATTATCATTGTGTCTCTAAGTCTCCAAGACTGTCATGAAAAATGACCGACTTGTTAAAAAAACAAACAAACCAACCAAACCAAAGCCCTGCTAGTTTCTTCACTATACAAAGCACTGTGCACACACACAGGTGTAGTCTCGGCTCAGGAGTAGAGGTTTGTGCAGACCTCACACAGGCCTCTTGTTGCCCTGTTCTTCTCTGTTTTTCTAAAGTTTTTCTAAAGTTCCTTCAGCCTTCTGATGATTTATTTTTTGTAATGGAGTTTCTCACGAATTTTCACATAAACAACCTATTGTTATTGTAACTGTTCTTTCATGTTTATATTCTTCTCATAAGGAGGAGACTGTTGATGGACTGTTGGGTTGACCAGTGTGGTTGGAGAGGACAATTTTCCTCCTCCCATCCATGGTCACTGTCGGAATTCTATAGATGTCGAGGTCTGTAAATAAACTGCCCCTTTTTCTGCCTTGGACATCTCAGTGCCTGAGTGTTGTTTCTTTTGTTTCGTACTGCGACAGGCCTCTCTTTGGAGTATCATCTGCAATTCCTTCATTGATTTTTGCAGCTTGCTGTAAGAGCAGGTTGGTTTGGAGGGGCTGTGTGGTGGCTGGGAGCAGAGTGGCACTGTAGTTAACGAGGAGACTGAGTAATCCATCACATCCAATGGCTGCTGTGGTAATCCCTTTCCAAGTAATTAAATATTGTCCTTATGCTCTACTATCTCTCTGTCTCCTGTCACTGATCACCTCATTTCCACTCCTATGTTATGATTCTATTCCAATTGCAAGAGATGCGCAGTTTTTAGAAAAAGAAAGCTACTGGTGTAATAAACAGACAATGACCTGTGGCCATGAAGAGAAACAGTCTCATTACATGGAGATTTATGCAAACTTGCCCTCTTGTACAGCAAATTTTCTATCAGCCATTTTATGAATGAACAAAGTACTAACAGTTCTGGAATTTAATGCATAGTATATTTAAACATAACTGAGACTCCAAAATAGCAGCATATTGACTTTACATAATCAAACGCCTCATGATCTTCAGAATCAGTATCATTAGGTAAGAAGAGACCTTCATGATCATCAAGTCCAACCCAACCCTAACCTCAACTAAACCATGGCACCAAGTGCCACATCCACTCTTTCCTTAAACACATCCAGAGATGGTGAATCCACCACCTCCCCAGGGAGACCATTCAAATAGTTTACTACCCTTTCTGTAAAAAACTTTTTCCTAATATCCAGCCTATATTTCCCTTGAGGCTGTGTCCTCTTGTTCTGTCAGTTGGTGCCTGGAGAAAGAGACCAACCCCACCTGACCACAGCCACCTTTCAGGGAGTTGTAGAGAGTGATAAGAGCACCTCTGAAGTCTTCTCCTCTCCAGGCTAAACAACCCCAGCGCCCTCAGCTGTTTCTCCCAGGGTTTCTGTCCCAAGCCCCTCACCAGCCTCACTGCCTCCTCTGGACACATTCAAGCATCACAACGTCCTTCCTAAACTGAGACACCCAGAGCTGGACACAGCACTCAATGTCCATCCTGAACTGAGAGGCCCAGAGCTGGACACAGCACTCAATGTCCATCCTGAACTGAGACACCCAGAGCTGGACACTGCACTCAATGTCCATCCTGAACTGAGAGGCCCAGAGCTGGACACAGCACTCAATGTCCATCCTAAACTGAGACACCCAGAGCTGGACACTGCACTCAATGTCCATCCTGAACTGACGGCCCAGAGCTGGACACTGCACTCAATGTCCATCCTGAACTGAGACACCCAGAGCTGGACACTGCACTCAATGTCCATCCTGAACTGAGGCATGCAGAGCTGGACACAGCACTCAATGTCCACCCTGAACTGAGACACCCAGAGCTGGACACAGCACTCAATGTCCACCCTGAACTGAGACACCCAGAGCTGGACACAGCACTCAATGTCCATCCTGAACTGAGGGGCCAGAGCTGGACACAGCACTCAATGTCCATCCTGAACTGAGGGGCCCAGAGCTGGACACAGCACTCAATGTCCACCCTGAACTGAGGGGCCATAGCTGGACACAGCACTCAATGTCCATCCTGAACTGAGACACCCAGAGCTGGACACTGCACTCAATGTCCATCCTGAACTGAGGGGCCAGAGCTGGACACAGCACTCAATGTCCATCCTGAACTGAGACACCCAGAGCTGGACACTGCACTCAATGTCCATCCTGAACTGAGACACCCAGAGCTGGACACAGCACTCAATGTCCATCCTGAACTGACGGCCCAGAGCTGGACACTGTACTCAATGTCCATCCTGAACTGAGACACCCAGAGCTGGACACTGTACTCAATGTCCATCCTGAACTGAGACACCCAGAGCTGGACACAGCACTCAATGTCCATCCTGACCTGAGGGGCCAGAGCTGGACACTGCACTCAATGTCCATCCTGAACTGAGGGGCCAGAGCTGGACACAGCACTCAAGGTGCAGCCACACCAGTGCCGAGTACAGGGGAAGAATGACCTCCCTGCTCCTCCCTTCAAAATCAAGAAGGGAAGGACACCCACCAACATTTTTTTTAAAGTGCCCATGATTGTTTTTCCTAGTCAAAGCAACAGTCTGTCAATACCTCAGAGTATGCCAAATATGAAGTTTCAAAACAGGAGCTTGGATTATGAATGAAAGCTAAAAAAATACCACAAATATTTCTCAGCAGGTGGAAAGCATATAAATAAATTTCAGATAATTCAAATATATCCAAACAGCTAAATTTTTCACATAAGAACATGTTTCTCCCTAGCTAACTGGACAAATTCAGACTAAAGACAGCATTTATCCAACCTTAAAAACAATATATTTCCTTTCCCTCCAAAATTAAGGGACCCAATAGAAACTAAAAACCAAATGAGATTCTGTGAAACAATATTCAAGGCCAAACATGAATAGAAAATATTTTTGTTATAGCAGTATCTAAATGCTATAACTTAGGGTCACATCTTTATATGGAGATCTGCATGCATACAGAGGCAATTGATATTTTTAAGTGCTTACTGTTTAAAGATACAAGCAGAAAACATTAAATGGGAATTAACTATACCAGGCAAGCATATTTTATAAGGATTAACGTAATTTTGAGTTATTTGGTATTTTGATGAGTGAGATGTGTTTACATATTATACTGTAGTAATCAAAATAAGATCTTACATGCTTTGTCAATAAGACACAAGGATACAATGATTACATCTCCTGTCCACTTGGCACCTCAGATTTACCTAAATTAAAGTAATTAAACCTTCCCCCTCGAAGTGCAAGGTTTTGACCACACCAACCCCAAATCACTCTGTAGATTCCCTGACAGGACAGGAATCTCAGTGCATTTTTTAAAAACAGTCAATACAGGAATCAGGTATATATAATTTACAGAAGGGGAAGGGGAAGGGGAAGGGGAAGGGGAAGGGGAAGGGGAAGGGGAAGGGGAAGGGGAAGGGGAAGGGGAAGGGGAAGGGGAAGGGGAAGGGGAAGGGGAAGGGGAAGGGGAAGGGGAAGGGGAAGGGGAAGGGGAAGGAGAAGGAGAAGGAGAAGGAGAAGGAGAAGGAGAAGGAGAAGGAGAAGGAGAAGGAGAAGGAGAAGGAGAAGGAGAAGGAGAAGGAGAAGGAGAAGGAGAAGGAGAAGGAGAAGGAGAAGGAGAAGGAGAAGGAGAAGGAGAAGGAGAAGGAGAAGGAGAAGGAGAAGGAGAAGGAGAAGGAGAAGGAGAAGGAGAAGGAGAAGGAGAAGGAGAAGGAGAAGGAGAAGGAGAAGGAGAAGGAGAAGGAGAAGAAGGAGGAGGAGAATTCTCTCCTGTATTTGATGTTCAGAAGGCAGGAATTCAGAGTTACATTCCATTGAGTCATATTTCCATTTTTTCTGCTCAGACTTCAAATACTCTGAGAGAACATTTGAGTTGTGCGACCCTGACAGAACAGCAGAAACATTCCCTGGCTTTTCTGACTTGCTTTTTGGCTATGCCCTTATGTGCCTTCAGGTCTTTGCTGTTAATTGAATCAAGACAGATTTCAGCCAACTGCACAACATCAGCCTGTGATCCACTCAGGCTTTCTCAAAGGCCCTCAATGGCTTTTGTGAGCTCAGAGCCTCTTTGTGCAGTTCTTCACAGTTTAAGATGTATACTGTCACTTGATCTGGGCATTTCTACTGCTCAGAAGCTACTTTAGCATTCTTGTAACAGTTAGATGAAAACACTGAAAGCCTCTTTAAAGAGATCTAGCAACTGAAACTGGTCCTTCAGCCTTTGTTAATCTGTGAAGCTGACAGGAGGTGCAGAAACACTCCTGTCTGTCTGCAATGTTCTGTTATTGTGTGGTGTTATTTTTCAGGTAGATTTAGAGGTTCTCCTTGGAAATCTAAGGAAACTGGACCTAGGGATTCATCTCCTTTGGTTATTCTTCACCACTACCCTGACCAAATGAAGATTCCTGACCATGCCGTTGACAGTGCCGGATAACAGAGCCTGAAACCACTGGACAAATCTGGGTGTTTACCACGTGCACACACATATTGCTGAGCTCCTGCTTATTATCACTGAGGAGTTCTGTACAGCTTCCAGAAAGTCCAAGAGGCTGAAGATGTTCACAACTTCCTTTTCAAGACAGTTAAGTCCTTCACTCACAGACCTGAACTTCAAGTATAACATACCAAATACACGAAAAAGCTCAGCTCTATTCCAAGTGTTCTATTTTATTTGTCCTGCAGTGCTTCTTTTCCCAGATTCTGTGCAAAAACCAAGGGACTACCTCGGCACTGAAGAGTGTCAGTGAACTTTTAAAAACTGAACTTCTGTTCAAAACTAGGCGAAAAAATCTAAACCTCAAGACTCCAAGTGAATCTACTGCACTGTTTTCAGAGATGGTGAAATTTTTCACAACTCCACAACAGCTTAAGGATGTTTTGAACAGTATCAAGACACTAGTGCAGACTTCAGTTCTGTGTGCAGTGTTCATCAACACCTTTACATTGTGGTGCCTCTCCTGTGGTACAGCTCTACATCAACTCAGCAGTTTCGCAGATCTTTGATATCAGTTCAATTCACTAAGACTTAAATTAGCAGATGTTCCAACATATTCTATACAAATTATCTTCTTTCTATATAGAATCCTACATGAAATTATACTGCTGATCAATTTTTTTTCTTCACTTATAAAAAAAAAAGGAAACCACACTCCTTTCATTTTAAGCTCCATACTATTCATCTAGCAGTTTGTTTCCCTCTCCTCTACTAGCAGAAAATATAATACAGGAAAAGATTTAAATGAAAAACAGATCTGTGTAGTGAATTGCATATGGTTTCCATTTTCCTAAACGCAATGTTTCATAGAGAGTCAACGAAGAAATCCCTCCCACAAATCCGGATCTGAAGTCCACTTTCAGAATCTTGTCAGCACAGGAGTTAGGAGACAACTCTGTGCATGAAAATGCTGCAATCCGTCTGTGCCCTATCTTGTTAGGGTAAATCATTCCTAGAAAGTACTGCTGGATTTAGGTAATAAATCAGTATTTAGAAAATATGCACACTCAAATGATGCTGGCTGTGTCTGTGTGAACCTGCTGTTTTCAGGCATACCAGGTTTGGTGTGCAGCACACAGCTTGCTGCATTTTACGCCTCTTTGCAGCAGGGTTTTCCAGCACTAACAACTTTATACTTAGTTGACATTCTCCATGCTAAACTAAACCCAGCCAATAAATACCACTTCTGCCAAAAAGCCTCCATAACTATGACATTCCAGCAGCTTTCCTAGCTGATTGAAGTAATTATTTCCAAAGTTTTTCTAACTTTGTTTATATAAAACTCATCTTTTCCTCCTATTCCCCATAGCCTGAACTAACTTTTTTCCTCTTGCATTCTCAGCAGTTCCTGGTGACATCCCAACACCAAGGTAAGCGTGCCATGTTTCTGTCAGACACCAAAGGAGGTTTACAAAGCAGGAGGCTCCTTCTTTCCCACTCTCTGGGGGTTCCATGTCAGCGAATGAGAATGAAAGACGAGCTGCTGTTTGTCAGATGTGTCTGTTGTTTCTATGAGTTAACAACTGTTTGGATTTCACCCCTTTTAGAGATTGGCTTTAAGTGGGGCATGAGTGGGATGCAAAAACGAAATAGAAAATCTGGAACAACTTCTCTTTTACCTTCTCAAGGTAAAAATCCAGGTAGGAGGGGATGTTTGTGTAGAAAAATGTTGCCAAAAGCACAACTTGGTGAGCACATCAGAACCACACAGCACTGTTCCCTGGAAAGACAAGGCACTAAAGTTCTGCATAGTTGCAAGATGAAAACAAAGACCAAGTTTAGCAAAAGTTAGCAAAATCCTATCTGACAATATCTTGCCCTTGAGAGAATGCGCATCGGTATGGGAAGAACACATCCTGCCTGAAAGACACAGCCTCTGCTCTAAGGGGTGCTCAGCATCTGTGCACTGATGTGCCTGTTCAGAAAAATCCAGAGCACAGAGGTTACCTGGTTTGTAGGTCTATTTCTGATGGAGAACTGTGGGCTGAGAGGTCTTTGACATGTTAAAAGAAGAAAAAGAAGTTTTACTGATTCTATGCCTCCTTGTATTTGCACTTATGAAAATGAAAAATTTTTACCCAGAGAAAGAAGCAGTCAGTAGAAAACTAACAAAAAAATTAAAAGCATGAATATGGAAGAATGTACTTCTTTTTTTTTTTTTTTACACCTATTAACATGGAAAACTATCTGTACATCATCACAGGCTCTAAAACCATGTAACAGAACTGGCACCCCCACATTAGCTCAGTTCCACCTGGCACTTCAGACCTTCACATCTTTGAGTGCTGACCCTAAAATCCAGCCAGGTCAGGGTGTTGTAAAAACCCGAGTATTCAAGGTTTGTGACAACTCCTTCTAATCCCAGAGTCTTCACATTAAACTCATGTCCAAACAAAGACAAACTTGCATGAACAAACCTTTCCAATGGTTACTGCTATTTCCATACAGTTACTTCAAATTACTTTTTCCGAGCTTTATTATGTTTTCACCATTCCAGATTCTGAATTTGCTTTTAGAAGATTCTCAGATACCTGACAACTCTTCTCAGTTTACTTACTTTTACTGTTAAGTCTTCAGTAAAATATTTTCTTTGTTAAATGCCAAAACCCATACAGATCCACCTGGAGAGGGAAGCTGTGGGATAACTTAGGACATCCCCCTGGTGTTTTTAGCCAGTCCTGGTCTACAAGGTATAAAATCTAAAAACCTTCCTCCTTTATGCATTAGAGACTAACACATCTAGTAACAATTAAAACACATGTTGAAGTAGTCCAGAAAAAGCATAGAGAGGTACTAGAAAATAATATTGTACTACAAAGTCTTTTGAGTTTTTTTAATACACCAGGTATGTAGATTTTTTTAGCTGTAAAGAAGTTCAGCTTCATCAGGCTTGTGAAACTTGGTTGGTTGCAGAGTTTCAGAGGCATACTTAGGTATCTCAGGCATATATACTTATCATTTTTCTGGCTCTCTCTTGATTTTAATTGCATTTTCAGGTCTCACTCTACATGAATAGTGTTTGTGAATGATATGCCAAGCAACATTAAATTGAATAAAATTGCTGCTTTTTCTGCATTTTCTACATTTCTCATATGATACCAAACACAAGGCAATGTTTTGGTCCAGTGTTCAAACAAAAAAGTGCTTTTGTAAGGCTTTGGGAAAACACACATTTAATAAACACACCTTGCAGCTGGAGTAAAAGAGGACAGAAGGTCCCTTAGGGAATCGAGAGCAGAGATGTCCACTTCATCTCTAAACTTTAGGCAGTCTTCAGAATATCCTGAGATTCACATATCACAAAGGAAACCACTGCAGAGATGTGAAATGTGAGCAGTGATAGAGGCAAGCTGATCTTGGGTGTTACCTACAGAATCAGCCAGAAAGGGCTGTGGGTGGGCTGTTGGCTGTTTTGGAGGTTTTGTTTTTCAATCCAGACCAGCTCCTCAGGTGTTACACATAAAAGATCTGGATAAAATATTTGTTATCCTAGGTTGAAGTACGCAGTTGGACAGCAGAGGGGGTAATTCTGTACATCCAAGGAAAAGTCATTCCATCAGCAAAAGGAAGGCCTGGGATGAAGCTGTGGAGACTGCCATGAAAGGAACAGATCTGTATGCAGTGATGGTTGCTGTCAGTGAGAGACCACAGAGCACAGATCAGCATTGCAACAACATGAGAGAAGAGTCATGAAACATCCCCCAGAAAAACATACTGAAGCAGTAAGAGGGATTCCAAAGAATGAACACAGTTCCTTTTGGGGTTCTGTACTGCAAAGGTGAAGTTATTGCTGTGATTTCAAACAAATATAGGGAGAGGGAAGAACTTCCTGAGCTCTGAAGAGTGTGAACCAAGAGGCATCAATGGAGGTGTTTGTCATGACTAATAGTTTTAAGGCGTCTCCTGTGTCTAACATGATCCACAAGGAAAGGAACTTCAACCAACTCTTCAAAAGCTCTTCATAGTCTCTCTCACAACTCCATCTCTCAAACTGTCAGTAAACTGCTTCATTTTTCTGGAACTTACACAGGCATTTGAAAATGCTTAGTAATTTGAGAAAAGGAAACTACTATGAACATAACAAAACTGAACTTATGTTTTACTAAACTACTGGTTAGTAGCTACAGTGAGTTTAGGCACTTGGACATCCTCAAACACTAAGAAATACCTACCAGGCCAACACAATGGCTCACAGGTTTTTAGAACACATCTTGCCTCAACTGCTAAGAGAACATTAGTAAAGCCACAAGAAACACACATCTTCCTGCACTGCATGTAAAGCTACAGCTAAGGCAAAGCACTAAAACTTTATTTGCAAAGCAGACAGGTGAAATAAATAACAGAGAAAGTCTATGAGTAGCTCAGCTTTATCAGAATTTTAAACTGATAAATCATCCCTTGGTTAGCTAAGAACAACCAACACATACTGCCATGAAGGCAGGACACAACCCCTCTTTTGGCTCCAGAAGCTCAAGTGACAAAAATTTCTGTTTCTTTTAATTGGGAGATAGATAGAGTGGTAATGAGGAATTTTAAAACCTCTCTTCCTTGGAGACACTGATAAAAAAAAAAAGCAAATATAAATACTAGGGACAATGTAACAAAAATTGTAACATTCTGTTGATCTCTTAACTCTTTGTTTCCCGCATCAAGAAACATACTTAATGTTTTAGGGAGGATGTAAGCTATGCCTGAGAGCACTATCATTCACTAGATCATATGAAAATTTTGCAGATATCAAATCTCAAAATCTTTGAGCAATCAAAATGGCTTTTAAGTTGACCCTTAATTCTAATTTAAATGCTTATGTCTACACAATTAACTTAGATAGCAAGAGTAAGTGATTAAATCTTCATACATACAAAAAAGTCAGACATCACTCCTTGGATATCACTTATTAATCTTTGGAAACTGGATCTAGATTTCATAAAAGAGGATGAGTTGCTCTGTTATGGATTTCATGGAGCTGCAGCAATGCAGCTTTGCAGTCACCTCTCCTCAGAGTTTACACCTCTGCACAGCACAAATGACAGACTGCTGCTGCATTCAGCCTCAGGAAAGGAACCCACGGTTTCACATTCCACATTCCACAACATGGCTCGTTATTGTTAAATCTTTATCAAAAGCAAGAAACCTATGAATAAATTATGTTAGGAACAGAAGTTTTGGCAAGACAAAGACGACACTTCACGCAGCAGTTAATATAAAAGAGAGGATAATGGTCCTGCCAAAGACAATAAATACTAGAAGAAATGGCTTTCAGTTTTAGAGGGCCTAGCAATATTGCTGGTGTTCATCTTAAGATACGAACAACACAATTCCCTTAAGATTCTTCTTAAATGTGAAAAGGATGGATGTTTTTGTTTTGGCATCATTCACAATACTGGAATTGCAAACCATAGACTTGAACTGAGGTGAGAGTTAACATCACCTTGCCACTGATTTCTTTCAACTGCATCCTTCTCTTTCTTGATCTCCCTTCCCCCCACTACAAAAATCTCCAGGCATTATTATCGAAAATATACTCATGTAATAAATCATGTATTTGCTCTCACGTGACTGGTATTCGTTAGAGTCAAAGATCTCCAAGATCCGCCCCCAGAGTGTATTATGTTACTGAAACATAGAAATAGCTGCAACACAAAGTTTTGCCAGAAAAAAAACCCCACAAAAGTAACAACAAACTGTCTTGCAGTTGGGCAGAAAAAAAATGTTCATAAAAATATTTCTGAGGGGTAAATCAAACCCCAAAGTCTAATTAGACAAAACCAGCAGTTTAAACCAACAAGACACAGGATTTTTAACAAGAAACTTCTAGAAGTATACACTTTTTTCAGTCAGTTCTCTTTTCAAAGAGAATTTTTTTTTCTAGAACAGAATGGAAAAATAAACATAAACCACAACAAGTTTATCCATTATATATCCTGCCTTTTGTTAAGCAGTAAACAACAGGCTCCTACATTCCCTCAAATGTACCCCCTTACTGTGCAGTTATTTTGCTTCACTGAATGCTAAAATCACTTTGTAGCAGAAGTGACATCTCCTGTGAGAGAGGCAATGCTATTCCAGTGATGTGGTAACCTGACTGAAACATTTGAGCCTGAGTGGGGAAAAGGAACACTTGATTCAGCTGCACATCTGGGTTTTATAAAGGGACCAAAAGCTTAACACTAACATGCTTCAGGGCTAAAACAGAATTGAGGAGATCACAGCAGTCAAGAAAGAGGACAGTGTTAATCCAGGGCATACTGTGCTCTTCACCACCGCTCTGAAAATTAACTTAGCTCAGCTAATTTTGCATCCCCACTAATTGTGTGTTGTGTATGAGTAAGCAATGACTAAGGAAATGTCAAAGCTATTCCATATCCTGTTCTTTTCCTGAAGAAAAACATGACAGGCAGAGAGGATACCTCCCATTAAAGCCACAACAATTCAACAAGGCAGCTATTTTTTTTCAACAGGAATGAAACAACCTATAGGCAATCTAAACATTGCCAGTCATTATAATCACTTGTTACCACTGTGCTGAGCACACATGGCTCCCCTAAACCAATTTACTGTCTAAATATCAGCTTAGATATTCAAATGTATATAATATATAACAATATATTATAATATATATCAGATATGAGCATGAGTGCATACACACAATTTAAGCTGAAAAATGCATAGTGAGCACAAAGTCAGCTGTACGTGAAAATACCTGCTCTGTAGTACACTCGTTCTTTTCCAAGGTTTCAGATTATTCATTGATAAACTTGGACCACTGGCTAGGAAGGCAGAAAAAATACGGAACAACACAGACCAGAAAGTGATGCACATATCACAAGCAGGGTGAATATAACCAGACTGCTGAAGAGGAAAAAGAAGTGGCATTGATATTGAACCTCCTGTTGGGTTCCTCACAGCTCTGAGGACAGAAATCAGCAGTGGCTCTCAACAGGTGTCCACCTCAGAGGTGCTGAATGGTCCCCTGCACACCCAAGGTAAAGGAAGCACATGCTCCTGAACATGCTTGTTATGAATTTCATCTCAGATATTCAAAATAGCTGGACTGAGCCTTTGCAGCTCTGCCTTCTCCCCATTCGTGCCTCTCCCATAAACCTGAACAAAGTTTGAGACAAAGCATATAGAGCAGAAATGAGGAATTGGGCAGAGAAAGGTGAAAGAGTAAATATCCTAAAGCATCCAAACCACATGTCTGATGAGAAGGGAGAGGACAGGTGATAAGGCAGAGGAAGGAAAAAGGACTGGGAACAGGGAATAGAATGGTTAGAGACTGCAGTTTTCACCAGTCCATTATGTGTTACAGGAACTACACAACAGAGGGGCATTAGGCTGGAACATTATCCAGAGCTGTACTAAACTAATTTATAAAAGATCAAATCACTGACTGCAATACTGAGACCAGACTGCCTGGAAAACCATGCAGCACATAGATGTGACTCTGAGCAGTCCTATGACCTTCACAGAGGGTCCCAACCAAAGGGGGCTTCATTTAGCACTGCTAAACTCCTGCCAGCCTCATAATCTTTCCATGAATAATGGAAAACAACACATGAGGGTGATGGTACAAGCTGAAAATGAGCACCACACTTCAATAGCATGTTCTCATAACAATGGGCACAGTTACTTAAAAGCACAAATCATGCCTACATGCATTGGCCAGAAGCAACACTATTGCTAAGGGACAAATTTTCTTTTTTGTAAATTTAAAATTAAAAAAATGAGTCTGATTGCAATGGAAGACCAAGAAACAACAGGATTGCAGGACTGCATTAGGCCTTGCCCAACCATAAGTTATATTCATTAACAGAAAGGTCACAAACTCTATGGAAGCAAGAATCAGATACTCTTGCCTCATGTGCTGCTGCTTCTTCCACCCTCACCTCCTCTGTCCCTGCATTATCCTTATCCTCCTTCTTTCATCCATACCCCAAGCATCCTGCATAAAAGTGATCACAACTGGGACTGTTTGCATTTATTCACTCTCACTGCCGTTTAATTCTCTACTTGCTTTGTTCACTCAGCTCCAAACTAGATGTATTTTAGAGGTAGTTTTGCAGGGTTTTTTTTGCTCTGATGGCAGTGACAGCCTGCTCATACTGTTGCCTGTATCCTATGCCTACCTATTTTTAATCCTTTTAAATCATTATTTAGCTTACTGAGTGCCAAAAAGGGTTACCTTTGCTGTTGGATGTGCAAAAAAAGCTACAGCAAATCATGGCAGATGACTTTCTCTTAGAGAGTTTCAAAAATAGCTATGTACAATTGCCTGCTATTATTTCAACTCATTTATCAGCAGCAGACATCCCACTTACTCTTCTGGAGTTCCCTGGATCATATCTAGTGCTTTTACAAAACAGAGACACAAAATTTACAATTGTCCAGACACTTCCTACGGTAACTTTTTAATGCAAAAATGCACACTAATGGCAGTTCAGCCACTTCACCATGTAAATGCAGTCTGGGATGTTTTACAAACAAGAAGCACACAGCTCCTGTGCTACCCACACACTTCATGACCATTTCAAAGATGTCCATCCTGTTCAGTGCAAAGAATGGCCTGGCACTACAGGAAAAGAAAACAAACCAGCAGAAATACAGCTATTTTCTTTTTCATAGTGGTCCTCCAAATAAGCCTTAATGAAGAAGTTGGACTTCTCAAAATCCTGCATTTCCTCCAAGTTAAAAATCAAAGAATATTGTCAGCTTGTGGAAAATAATTTAATCACCAGGCTGAGTTCATAGGCACGGCAGGAACGTCAGTATGATGATAAAGTCGTGAAAAATGAAAGTTTATCACTACCTTTGGAAGGCACTTAGTATAAACTATGAGTAACAGTTTATTATTGATACTGACTCTCTGAGTGGAGATTACTGCAACCATGAAAGCAGCCTGCCATGCTGTTGCTGTGATGGCTGAAAGTACAGGACAGCTTCGGAAGCTGATTGGAAGCAGTTCAAATCCCACTGCAGAGATGGGAAGCTATTTAGTGAAAGATTTCAAATATTTCAAGTCTAGTCTGAACTTGGTATCAGAAGGAATGGAAATGCCAATGGCTTTTTGGGCCTATTCCTCTCCAAACAGAAATCAAGTGCAAAAGCAGGGATTTGGTCTGAACATGTAAGAGAGATGCGTGTAAGCAGCTGAGCAGCCCTTAGGAAGGAAAGAAAAAGTGCATTAGCGGTCTGAATAGCTTTGCACTGTATTAGAGGTTCTCCCAAACGAGGCTTTAGCATCTTCCTGGGCTCCCAGGAAAACCCAAAGCCCCTGTTCCTCTCCTTCATTCCTCTGAAGTTCTGCTTTTGCCAGGAAACTAAACTTACAAGGAACAAATTTCCAGGCCGCAGTGTGGGGAGCTATTCTGGTTCTGTTTAACCATCTCGGGAAAAACTCACAGACTAATTCTGCTACACTTGGCAGCAAGATTCCAAACTTCACTTCCCTCAGCCCTAAACCTGCTTGCTTCATTAATGTTTTGCCTTCTGTTTTATTCAGCCCATGTCCCATTCTGCTGGTATGGAAAGAAGATCCCTGGAACACTGTCTTTCCTTGACAACATAATTTCTTGCTCTTGGTGACACATGCAGTAATTAATCTCTGACAGTTCCTCACTTGGGAAAATCTGACTACCCTACTGAGGGTCCCACTCACAAAAATCACTCCTCAGTCTTTCCAAAATTGTATTCTTCTTCCACAAGGCAAGTGCCAAGTAGGAATACCATAAAAAGGCCAGCCCCTACACATGCAATGATGCACAGACAAGGAGCCCTCCTGCTTTATCCATGGTGTGCTCTACTTTCTCCCTTGTTACAGTTTTATCTTCAAAAGCCCTTGCCTACCAGCTCACTCTCTGACACACTTGTTGCTGGTTTTAAGGAAGTGAAGCACACATCACATTAAACCTCTCCAAATCCTTACCTCTACTAATTAAATAAGAAACCCCAGCACGTTAGTCCCCTGTGACCCAAATGGGAGAGTTGCAGGATGCACATTCTGAAATACTCAGTGCTTGGCCTGCCACCACCATAAAGCAGCCTGAAGGTCGCTTTTCCTTTTCATTGGACTGAGACTCCAATTCCAATTCCCCAGCATCCAAGTTTGTTGCATTCTTTCTCCTTGAAGTGAGAGCTCTGCAACCTGCCCTGTGCATGCCTCTAGGAGCTACGGCTCCCTCAGAACCTGCTGGCACCCAGGAAGAACCAAGTCATGCAGAAGTTATTTACAATGCCAGAGCGCACAGCACACATTTAAACTGACGTACATTCCTGCCCACGAAGTTAGTGGAGATCTACCTCTGAAGATCCTGATATTTGCCTCAGAATTCCAGGTGGGAAAAGAACTGCTGCCACCAATTCCATCCAGTGCATACCCAGACCCAGAGACATTCACCTCTAGGTTCGACTTGAGAAGAGCTAACTTGTTCTGCTAGCTTTTGTGTTAGACCATGGCTAAGGCAGATTAAAAAAAAAGAAAAAAACCTCACACAACAAAATCAATCTAAGTACAACACTTAGATTCAACAGAATGAGTAACAAAGGAAAAATATTTACCGGAGAACAAGGCTGGTTGCCTGTGGGGAGAATATCTTAAAATCTACGGTAAAGTCATAGTTGGCAAAATTCAATAGATCTGGTAAACATCAAAGATAAAATTCAGCAGAATAAGTCCACCAAGCACCATTAAAAGAAAAATGGGACCAGCAGGGTTACCAGTGAAAAACAATGCCAGGCCTAATAGCACTGATCTACCAGAAGCAATTTATTATGACACCAGAAATAGCTATTTTCACAGTGGATGCTTGAAATGAAAACTTTAAAGCTTCTTTAAGTCTTGAGCTATAGCAAAGTATTCAACCAGCCAGCCAAAATAGCTGAAGGGAAATAGGAAGGCCACATGTGGAACTAATTACTCATGTAGAGGCTATGACAAAGAACATTTCTCCAGACTTTTCATGGGGGCTTCACTTTCAGGAAGTAACTCTAATTACTGTTCAAGTCTCGGCAGCCTGCATGCCGCTGACAGTTCCAAGAAAAAATGAACCTATTTGCCCTTTTCTTGGTCTGAAATGCCAAAATAGAAAAGCACAACTAGATTCATTAAAAAGAAGGAAAATAAGCACTGGCTTATTACATTAGCTTCCCAAGCAGAATCCTTTTTATAAATTCGGTTTTTCAGCCTTCACAAAAGAGCAAATTCTGCGTCTACATTAACTCGCTCTCTGTTGGCTGCAGTGAAACTGTACATCTTGACTTTTTACAGCTTTTCCATACTGGGGCCCACTTCCTGCCCAGTTGAAGAAAAAAATCTGGCCTGAAGATGAAATGACTGCTTAACATTACACTAAAACATCTGGTACCATTTTATACACAGACCCATGTCTGAGAGCAGGCAATTCTAGCGGTCTCACCAGCGGCACAGTGCATACCCAAACCTCCCCAGGGTGACATCATCCCATATATGGACTCTCAGGCCCAGCCCTCCCCCTTTTCCTGGTCCTAAATTCATTGCCAGATCCCCAGTCTGCTGCAAATGTGCCACGTCAAGACTGGAAATCACAGCACTTCAGTGTGTTTCAGTGAGTGCTGCAGAGTGTGAGCGAGAGCCGAGCACAACCCGTGATGCAGGAAGGCAGTTTTTCCCTGAGACTAAAAGAGGATTTAAAATAAATAAATAGACGCGTCCGGAGATCCTGCTCCGTCGCCCCAGTGTTCAGACTACCTGTTCAGGACAATGCTGTTGTACAGTAGTCTGCACATTGGTTAGACTGGGCATGGGAAAGCGGCGGCGTGGACTATTGGGGACGCAAGTTGCTCTTGCCAAGGAGAAGACACTCATTGCTCCTTTCAGATCTCATATCCAGTATTTTTCTTCACAGGTTTTGCACACTAGGGAATAAGAAACGCTAAGGGACACTGTGAAAAAGGAGGACTGCAGAATAAAGCGGGGAAGACATTCTGGTAAGGCCTACTTTGGAAGAACACCTGGCCTATGACCTGGCGAACCTAGGTGACTCCCCTCCCCCCTTCCTCCAGTCATCACTGCAAGAAAGATGGAGCTCTGATGGTGCACTAAAAGCCATGCAAGAAATGAGAGAGGTATATTTCCTAGAGGTACATTGCCTAGAGAAGTGTACAACAGTTAAGCTAAAGTCGGTCATTTCTTTTTTATTCATTTTTTTTTAAATTTAAAATAAAGCTTTTTTTCCCCCCACAACCTAAAAAGGTAAATTTAATTTTTTTTTACTTGTAGCTGTCAGTATAAATATTTAAGAAGTATCTCTTTTTTTTCCTTAGGCTTGCTAGAACTTTGTATTCTGAATAGCTCCTATTGTGATCTATGATCTGAAGATCAATTTTAAAAAATTATTTTTGCTTAAAGTAATAAAATACTAGAAAAGAAATGCATGAATAATATTTTAAAGTATTGTAAAATATATTATATCAACTCTGGGAAAACTGTACTTAGTTTTTTATATGCAGTTGAAACTTCTCTGCAAGTAACTTACGCTGAATGTGCTAATGAAAACTGAGAGGGAAACCGTAGAAAAAACTCCATGCTAGGCTGCTGCCATGCAGAATACAAAAACTTAGATTGTCAGGAAAAATGACCTTTTAAAATTCAGGAAGTGATGGAAAAAAAAAAATCAATCAATCAATAAAAGGGAAGAAAGAGCTTTCAACCCGATACCTGGCTGGACATTGCATGGGAGTGATCAGGACCGATTGATTGTTGCCGCTCTCATGTGTACTTTGAATCGCTGATAATTCTTGTACCATTCAAAATGATAACTTACTTTGTCCTGAATCCCACTGATAAAAATGGAATTTGTAAACCAATGCAGAAGTTTGCTTTGGTGAATTTCCAGCTGTCCTGGTAGGGGAAAAAAACCCTCAGGCTGAATGAAATCCCCACGGACAAAATAATACAAAAAGTCTGGGCTGCAATTTGATACCAGCCGAACTCCCGAGTCAGCTCCCCTAAAGTTAACAGTAGTAACAAACTACTGCAACCAGAAAAAAATCCCACCTATATGGTGCTCATTATTGCCAGGAAGGCTTGGAATAGCTGTACTATAAAAAGAATTAGCATAAATATGCTGCCATTAATATTATAACCAGCCGATTTTGCAGAATGTGTGTTGTACTTTAGACAGCCTTCATGTTATACTTTTTGTTTTTTTAAAAAAATCTGTATATTATGCTGACCTTTTCAACTGCTCCTTCGATAATCAATAGAGGAGCTATTGGGGAGAACTGGTCATGTATAGTGTTGGTGTGATGGTGCCTGGACTGGCTGCCTTAAAGCTTACAAAGCAAGGGCTAGCACTGTCATTTCCCTCTGCCTCTCAGCAAAACTTTTCTTTTGACCAAAAAACTCTTTTTTAATGTATATATACAGTTTTAAGTTATTCAGCCTCTCTTCCTTTTTTTTTTTTTTTTTTTTTTTTTAAGAGGATTATTTTTAGGATTAACTTAGTGGGGTTTAATCCATTATAGTACGAGTAGATGGAATTTTTATTCTCATTCTGCTTTAAAGTGCAGTTACAACACACAGATAAATGTGGTTGTTAAGAGAAAATCTGAAGCAACAGGAAGAAATTAAAGGAATGGAACAAGAGTCAAACTGGCATTAATATTTCTCAATCTCTACGTATGACTGCTGTCTTAGGCATAGCAAATTTGAAAAGTTTTATTACTTAGATTTTCCTTTAGCGGTAGAAAAATGTTTCTAAATCTTGTGAAGAAACTCGCTCAGTTTTGCTTTCAAGGGGAGTATAATAGTTTGCAAATTTTTTTCTCTCTCTAATGCTTACTTGCAAAGCTACTTCTTTTAATTCTGATCTAGAAATTAAGGAAGGAAATGCTGTTATCCAAGGAATAATAGGCTCTCCATGAAAATAGTGTTGCAGATAGCCTGTGTTAACTTTTGCTAAATAAGCAAGGACGGTGGAAACATATGGAACGAGTGTTTCTCTTATCTCTAGTCCACTATTTGCATTAATCTTTATTTTAAATGACCTTTCTGGATTTAGGAAGTGATTCCCCTCCCATACACCCATGACTCTTCAAAGTTACATTTTTAGACTGTAAGGCTGAGATCGAGGAGGCCCCCTTGGCATGGGGCTTGGAAAGGAGGCGGGAGGGGGGGGAAATGCAGAGTGCAAAGCAGCAGATACGGAAAGAAAGGCTGTATTGTTAGCAATGAATAAGGAAGTATATCAACCTCAGCTCAGTAATCAAAACATTTTCAAAGTGAATTAAATGATTCTGCGGTTCTTAAAACACTGCTGGTTTAGTTAAAACAATTTCTAGTTGATCATAGTCACAGAGAAGATATTTCAATAGTTATAAATCAAGATGCTTTAAACATGCATATCAACAAACACAAATAGGCTGCATATAAATATTTCAAGAGGAAAAAACCCAAAAAACAAAATCCCACTAAATATTACTTTTTGTAATGAATAAAAAAAAAATTAGCAGGACCCAATGCATACTGATCATGGTGAGAGTTCTCTAAAGCCAGGACAATACCAGTGCTTAAGCCTGTTGTATGAACTGATACACATTACCATAAAATGCACATTGAACCCAGAAGGAACATTTAAATATAATAGACTTTCTTTCGTCTTCATGGATTGTATTTTTTAAGTGCAATCAAAAAAAAATTAAATAGGGAAGATGAAGAAAATATTTCAAAGCTTTTCTAACTATTCCTTTAATGTTAAAAATAAAAGGAAAAGAGAGAGAAGGGTGGGGGAAAGTCAGTTAACTTTACAGAAATAAATATAGATCAAATAAGCATCCAAATGTGAAAAAAGCTAGTTACTTTTTTAAAAATACCATGTCATTTGCCATCTTTCTGCCTTGTCATTAAGCTGCATGTTGTCTCCTGTATTACCATTGCCAGCGCTGTTTAGTGCATCTGTATTTTCAGAGCATAAAAGACACTGCCACCCTCCCCACGCTCCTTGCCCCCTTCCTGTACTATCACTGTGCCTCCAGAACACCCAAGTAACGTTTCTAGATGGAAAATATTATAACCAAAATAGCAAAATACCTGCATAAAAATTCCAGCCTTCTACACAGAATGTTCATTTTAACCTTTCAATCAAAATCTGTTAAGCAGATTGGAAAATAAAAAACCCTAAACTTAATTGTGTTGGGTTTTTTAAATAATAGTTTAAATTTTTAATTTTACTTGTAAAAATCTTTGCTTCCGGAACTGTACTTTGTTTAGAAAAAAAAAAATCTTAATTGAAATACTATTAGGGGTCAGGTTTAAACCTACAAATAGGCAGGAAATGCCACAGTTAAGAATGAAACTTTCCTGAATTATTCTACTGTAGTTCTGTACTGCATTTTACACAGCACTGCAAAGCAGTATCTAAAAATAACAGCCTTCCCTTAAATAAAGAGTTCTGATCACTACTGGAGGAATACCTATCTCAATTCAGTTTCCAAGGTACCAATATTTAAAGTCAGGCCCTTAACATAAGTTTCTGTAAATATAATATTGGCAGTCGTGAAATTTTTTTTGTTTGTTTCGAGTATTCTAAAATATTTTCAAGCCCTTCACTGACTCAATGTGTCAACCAGACACAGCTTAACACAAATGTTAAGCCCTTTAAGCAAGTGAACTATAATTTCAAGGAATTTCAGTTTCTAAATAAAAATCAAGTGGAGATACTCATCTAGCCATGTCTAGTAGCACCCAGTGAATTAATTGAAGGGAAAACAAACTTGTCTCTGTTGAGACGTAAAGCTTTTTGCTGACTCTTTGATGAATTCTCCTTGTGTACAGTTATTAGAAAGACGGCACAAAGTTTCCACTTACGATTTTCCTCCCAGCACAACCTCCCTGACAGTTGTTAACAGAAAACCTATTCTAGAAAATGCATACTTCTGCTATTCCAGTATTCTGTACTACAGGCTGCCAATGGTTTTGACTGTACAATTCTTTGTTATTCCAAGAAGGATCCATAACACAGAAAGTGAGACCTAATTTTCTTCCAGACTAAAGATTTCTCATTTCTTCAGCAACTAAATGCAGCAGTTAAATCTGATTAGATCTGTGAAACAATCAGTGTACTGTATTTATATTAAAAATACTTCTAATTTTCCACTTCTGTTTTTCCTCAAAATGGTCCAGCGGGTAGGAAGAAAGGCCAACTTAAAGCATATTCTTAAAATTTTGCTTTAAGCTATAAAAATTTAAGTAAGCATTTTATAAAGACAAAGTATTTAATGCACTGGCATTAATTTTTCATGTCTGAATTAGTTAGCCATGTTTTGTGGTTGATTCATTTATTTAAGACATCTTATTCCACCTTGTTAGGTTCAAGGAAAATTTTATTCACATAATAGATAAACTTAACTTGTATAGTCAATTTGCATATTAACTAAAATGCATATTATTCTTTATGGCAAAATTATTAGAGACAGAACACCTGAAAAATTACATATTGATTTATTATTAGTTTAATATAAAACCTCAGCACTATCCCCACCTTTAATCTCTGGTAATTTCATCCCTTTATAATCAGTTATCAGGCTGGACTTAAAATTGTTTGGCTGCTATTCTGAACGGGATATGTTTGAGAAGGGTTTGAAAGCACAAGTTTGTTGCTTACCTATGGTGGCACTAGCGAGCAACAGAGATTCAAGAACACCATTACAAACCAGAAACATTTAATCTGTAGAGAAAATTAATACAATTATTCTTTTCCCCCTTTAAGGCTCCAGTGGGTTTTATACCTTTTGAAACAATACCCCAGCAATGTTGCAAATGTCACTGCAAAGCTGGATTACAGTGTATATTCTGTATAGAGAAAATTCAGCAAAGCAGCACATCTTGTGATGTGAAATGATGCTATTTGCATGCTTTTGATCTCTAGTCCATACTTACCTGAAAAAAAGTTACTGAAGTTTTATGAGGTTAATTTATTTTGTCAGAAAGTACAGATTTTGAGACAAAGCAAAATTTAAATAACATGCAAACTAAAATCCTAAAAGAAATATAATACATGTACAGCTATCACATATTAGCAAAAATGATCCAAAATGCAACCAGTTTTCTTTCCAGCACGCTCCCTATAATGGGGTTAATGTGCAAGTGGCGGCCTCCATTTATACAGAAAGATTTTTATTTTTAACATCCCAGATTATTGTACTTATCTGCCCCTAGAAAATATGCACTGTATAAACATATCCTTTATCTTGAACTTCAGTATTTCTGTGCTTCCATGAAGAGTAAAAACATCTGGTTAAATTACTATGTGTGAGTACAATACGCAGGCAAAACCCTGTACGAACTGCATACAAAATAAACCATGGCTTCGGTTCTTTTTGCCTTTCCAAATGTTCAGCATGAGCAGTCTGTTGAAATCGCATCCCTGATACGTGTCAGCACAATAACTCATGTACCAAGCTTTTTTTCTGAATAAAATCAAGTTCTGTTCTTGTTCTGCAGCTGCCAATGCTTTAAAGTTTAATTCTGTTATGTGTGTTCCCCCCAACAAACGCCCCCCAAAGTGGACTGGCACAAAGTGTTGCACAGCAGCGGCGATGGCTCCAAGGGACTGGCTGGACGGAGTTGTCATGTGTCTGCCTGTCTACACTTGCTGTGCAGAACATCCTCTCACCTGTACAGCAGGCACAGACAGGCAGTCGCATGACAACCCAGCCTGAGGGACAGCCGCCAGTGGGACCCCGCTCTGACAGCCCAGAGCATCTGCAGCACCAGCTCCAGCCAAGAGTCGCTCTGGACCTCAGACGGCCGGTCAGTCACCAAGCCCAGAGGCAAAGCAGCACTGCCTGTGAAGTACAATAAAACCCACTGCTGAAATTCTTACTGTGCTTCCTATAGTACTCTTTTCCTAGTTGTTCTCATGAACTCACTAACAGTAAGTCTGATTTATCCGCAGCCCTGCGGCACCTCCATATGTTCTGTCCTCCCGTTTGCTTCCCAGGCATCGCTCCCTTCTTGCTGTATAAAACTCCCTGACATTCCCGCTCGCCACAGAAGCCAAGAGCAGCTTATTGTGTGGCAAGCTCATTCTGTAAACATACACAATGTCAGACCTTAGAGTAACATCTCCCCTTTCCACTCTCTCACCTCCTCACTTATTTTTGTAATTTCACTCTCAAATCTCACATAATTTTACAACTGGGAACAAACTGTGAAATTATAATACAAACTGCATCCATCACCGGATGTTGACAATAATATCGTTTACTATTGAAACAGAATGGAAATATTTTGTTTGGAAATAAGACTGAAGGGGATTTTCCCCCATCAATGTCAATTTCCCATTTTTAGGAATTCTAATCCTAGAGTACAGCTTGGCATCCTTTGCACAGCAGTGATGCCAGTGAAATCTCTGGATGCTTTAGAAAGAATAATAAAATCACATTCTATGACCATGCACTGTAACAATGTTACACCACTTTACAAATGGCATCCGTATCTTTATATAAAGACTTTTTTATTCACAAGCTAGAATGACATTCCACATTCCCAAAGTCCATTTCATCCTAATGCAGAAGTGACAAACTTCAGACTTGCAGGTGGACTCTCAAATGAACTTAGCATCTTAGTTAATGTTACTTAACAAAACAGTAACAGAGAGCTAAAATGTTCAGATTTAATAATTTGTGTGTGTAGGTGTGCCTTATAATGCTTCAGCTAGGATTACATGGAATCCTCTACGAAATAAATCTGTATTTGTGAGGTCACTGAGTGTGCTGATCTTGCACTTGTTTACAGCAGCCTCAATGCCAGTACACAGCACTTTCAGTGCTTGGTTTTTAAGCAGAAAAGCACAAAGTCATGGTATTGGTCACACAGCAAAGTTACGAACAGAAGCAACTGCTTGCAGGGTTAGAAACTAATCCATGTTAGTTCTCACAGAACGGATACTGTAACTGCTTTAAGCACACTGTTCAAACACCAACCTGCCATTTCCAGAACTACAAGTCTAAAAAGCATTCTTAGGCACTGAATCCCTCTCATCAGGAATAAAATCCTGGTGTGTGTCCGAGAGCAACAAAACCATGTGAAGAAACCAATTGTTTCTTTTCTAATGCTGATATCATACAGCAAAATCTGAAATCTTTTACCAAAGCAACTTGCCTCTAAATGCATTACACTGTGGATTTATCATTTATAAAGCTGCATCTCACAAAGGAATTTACATCCTTCTAACGGCACTAGCAAGCCACCACTAGTGATTTTGATCTCAGAGCAAATTCCAGTCTAGAAAACAGGCTCAGCTTTCACTAGAGGGGGTACACAGCCCTGGAGGCCCCAGCAGGCACCGGAGCTTTGCAAAGCACGTTGTCAGAGCTCTCTGGTACAAAGCTGCTGCAGCATCGGGTAGAGGCACGGAGGGCACAAACTCCTCAGCACGGCAAGGGAAGCACGGTGAGAGCTGACCCTGCACCTTCCTCAGCTGCCGTGGAAAGGCTCCTGGCCGGCCCGAGCTCTGAACTCCCCACGACCTTGCAGGGCACAGCCAGACACACAAACACAGGGAGCACTTCTCACATCACCAGACTGCACATCTCACTGGGGGGAAACACCCCACACCACCACTCCAGCCATCAGCTGAGGAGCCTTACTGATTTTTCAGTCTTACTGAGAAGGTCCAGTAAAAAAAAAAAAAAAAAAAAAAATCTTAACTTTATAAACTCTTTTCCAGGACAGAATAATGAAATTATACAGCTAATCTGTACTTAAGGAGCAACTTCTTTCACCAGCAGAGCATGGAACAGTACTCTGCTATTATTCTACACTATTACCTTCTTACCACTCTGAGAAGTTCCTGAGTCATCTTCCATAGCCTGAATTAACTACTGACATTTTCATGACTCTCAAAACATAAGTGTTTGGAAATTAAGAGACATTATTAAAATATGCATATGGAAATCACACAGTGGCCATTTCTTTCTGAGCACTTTCATGAGCTTCCCAGCTGACTCTCCCCAGCACATTATCAAAACTATTTATTTTTAAAGTCGCACAGCACAAGACATACCATTAGGATTTTCAGGAATTTTTATATTTCACACTAAGCAAAAAATCAGATTTAAAAAAGCAACACCAGAAGTACCTACAAAAATTGTCACAGCTCATCTTGGATGCAGTCTCCAACTGCCTGAGAAAAAACACAGCAGGTGTGTTAATTTTGCCACATGGCTTGCTTCAGTTACAGTTGCCTGTACCTTACCTAAGGAAGCCAATTCTAGTAACTTCAAGGCAGATCACAAAAAACAACAGCTTCAAGTTTTCAAATTCATGAAGTCACCTTTGCATTTTTTTCAAATTCTATTTCAGCAATCTGGGAGTAAAACTTCCCCTCTTGACACCTGTCCCTTGGCTTCTCCTATCTGCCTGACAGGCACTGGTTTTCCTGTTCCACTAAATTTGAATCCCTTTAACACTTAAATAAAAGGGCAAGGGGCAAAATCTTCTAGGTCAACCTAATGTGTCCCTCTGCCTTAAGGTCTATCCCAAAATGGCTATGGACTAGGGGGAAAACCCCCATTTCTGAGCAGCACAGTTCCCACCTTCAGCAGCCTTACTGCAGGAATTCCACATACTGGATTTGCAGGACTTGGGAGAGCTCTGCCTTATGCACTGCAGGCCCTCTCCCCAGGGCTTCCAGAAAAACCCACTGCAGTAAAGCACTATGGTACTTTAAACAGAACATGAATTTGCACATCAGCGTGTTTTGTTGGGATCAACCAGTGTTTTGATTATTACTTAGAATAAGATGAAAAGACTGAGTGATGTTTTAGAGCTGATTTAAAGCTCTCTTTACCTGTGCTTCTTCCATCCATTGAACCGGTTCACCTTAAAAATCACTAATTTTTCACTCAAAACATTTAAATTTAAAAAAAAAAAAGGGGGGGAAGGGGACACCCATGTAGCCCTATTTTCCTACAAAAACCAACACAAACCTCTAAAAAATTGACATAAATCTGATAGCATACATAATCCTGTTTTAACCTCCAAAATATTGCTGTAGTCTTGGATAAAATGTATCACTACAAACATTGTTGAAAAAGTCATTAAACAGAACAGACAAGCTGCCTAACAATATATTCAAAGTGTGCAACATGGATGTCCCTTTCTTTGTTTCCATATTACTCACCTCATGATCACCCACCAAGGTACATTTTTTGTCAAATTTGAAAATCCACACCCACAGAACTCTGCAGATGGGCTTTTCATCCTCTCAAAACACAAGACTGGAGAACAGTTGTTTTCATTAAATCAGCTGCTGTAGTTACTTTCAGAAGTAATTTCACCCAGACCATTTATGATCAGCTTGCAGTAGATGTACAAGAGCAACCCAAGCAAAGATAGGACACTAAGCAGAATATTTCAAAACAGCTTGGGATTTTTTTCCTTTTTTCTTTTTTAAAGCAATGTGTGGAAATCACAGGAAGAAAAGAAAAAAGAGAAACAAACAAAAATACCCCACCACCACACCCTGTATTTGTTATCAGCATTTCAATAGAAGTCTTAGACAGTCAGCATTCTCCATGAATCAAAGCAGAAATTTAAAGAACACACTAAAACCTTAAAACAATCTTTCAGTTTGAGCTTGCACAAACTGATTAAATATTTTACACTGATATCAGAAAACTGTATTAATACTGGGTTTTTCCCCAACAGAAAAAAAAAGTTCTTCATTCCTTACCTCATCATCTTTATACCAGGACAAGCTCTCTGCAGTCAGAACGAACCAGTATTCCTTGGATCCTCCTTTCATGATGCCAATGTTGTTGATGGTGAGCCAGCCTTTCCGGATGACCTATGCAGAGGTGCAGTCAGGTACAAGTTTAGTTCATTACTCACTTGACAGAGTTCTGCTGCTGCATTCATTCTTTTAAAGAAAGATTTGCTAAATGAAACAAGATCAGGTGCATTTTTTCAGTCTCTGGGAAATTTAAAGAGTTTTTTCAGGTTTCTAGCATTCCAAAAAAAAAAAAAAAAAAGTAAAGAAGTGAGTATAATATTATCAGTCTGAAGGTTGGAGAAAGAGAGAAGCCTAACTATCAGAATGTTGTACTTACAGCAAGTGTGAGTGTGTTAAGGATCATGTAAACTTCAAGATATTTATTTTCTGTATATAAACACATTGTGAAAGTCCACACAACTTAATTTCTGACTACACTGTTCTGGTCTAATTGTCAAGGTCATCTCTAAAGGTGGATACCAGGAAAAGCACCTAAATTCTGCTAAAGTGAGTGGCTTCTGAGACACACTGGGAATTTTCAGAAGTGGTTGTATGGAGTGACAAAGGGGAGAGGTCTTCTAAAGTTAAGTTAAAATTAAGGCAGGAAGCGGTAAGGAGAGGCATGTGAGAGCCATTTTCTTCTCATAGGATAGAAGAGAAAAAGAAAAGAAGGAAAAAAACTTTAGGCAGCAACAAAAATTAGGGGAGAATAGGTAAAGCAAAACTTTATAAAATAGATACAAGCAAAGACAAAAGAAGAGATGGGAACATACCTATAAGTACTAAGACCATGCACAGAGAAAGGGGGATAACAGAAACCTAAGGGAAAGGAGACGACTCCACAGCAGAAGAGAATAACCATGAAAATTCATTTACAGATGAGATGGAAATTTTCCATTCTATTGGAACAGTCAGTGTTTTCCAATATAAATGAGAAAGCAAACATTCCCTCCTATCATGCTCTGAACAAGACAACAGAACTCTCCCAATCACAGATGCAAGGCACCTCAGCTCTTTCTCCCCACAGCAACACCCTTCACTTGCCAATGGAATACTGAGATAGAAAAAAAGTGCTGAGAAGCCTTTCAGAACCCTCTCAACAAGCCCCACAGGCACCAACTTGTGTGATCAAACACGAGTTTCCTCTTGTATTTAATGAAATCTATGAGACCACTATTCCTCTTGTAGGGCTTTACAAGACCAGTAACTCCAGTATCAACAACTCACCAAAGAAGAACATGGCTCACCATCTATTCTTTGCCCTCTAGAAAAGTTTCAGAACCAGAATTCACTCCTATTCAGCCTCGATGTTCAGGTAAGCTCCTAAAATCCCAGCTTTCATTTTGCACAGGGTAAGGGACTGAATTCTATTTGAAAACTGAACCAAAGAAGTTGCACCTGAAAAGCAGGAAACTGTATTGGAAATGCACATAATCCAAGAGCATCAGTTGCATTTCAAGGAAGATAAATGTGTTTTCCCATTTTTCTACCAACCAGGCCTGCAGTGTAAGAAAAGTCCTGAAGATCCAAAAATAAGCTGTAAGTTTTCAGCCTGTAAGAAAATCTTTAAGAAAGCATGGATTTGGTTCTGAAGCCACAGTAAGGGATGAGAGAACTGGACATGATTCCTGTGAAGAGACTCAAGGGTATGGCACAAGCAGATTAGAGGGAATAGCCTGTTCCACAGAGGTTTCTACAAAACTGGGTCAGGACTTTTAATATTTGTGTTTATTGGGGGCGGTGGGGAACCTAAGTGGAGTGGGGCATTAGTGAGTACAAACACACATGGAATGCTCGCCTAAGTGCAAGCTAAGAGAAACATACTGATAAGAACTTGATTACCCATCAAATCCTCATTTTATTTTACGATGTTTATTGAAGTAAGTTTTTAACAGGAAACAAGTAACATGTATGTACAGCCGGTGTAATGGCCTTCAGGCAGCTGCCACAGGGCAAGTTGTGGAACCAAACTAATTCTATTTTTTATTTCTGCACTGAAAAAGCAGGGAGGGGAAATTCAGGAAAAGCAACAAAATTAAGGTCCGCCATTCACTTGAACTTAGTTCTGCAGCAAGGGGATCTATATTTGTGCAGCAGACTAAATCCTTTACAGCACATGTGCACACGTTCCCATGCTATAAAGAAGCTGAAACAAGAGGCTGAGGGAGAGGATGCTGTTGAACCACATTGTCTGCAACTGAAAATGCCATGTTGCTCCATATAAAGCTCATATCCACACACAGGAAGCCCAAGCAGCAGCACCTGCTTTGGAGAAAATAGTTTTGGAGAAGTATCTCAGGGAAGGTAAAAGATTTGAACACAGATGTCAGTGAAGATAAAGAGGTGGTTTCTAGAAGCAAACCAGGCTGGAACACCTAAGCAGCAGGTTCAAGAACCTTACAGGTGATGAACACTTCAAAGGGAAGGGAAGGAGCACTCTCTGCTTATTCCATCCTTTCCCTCACCATTACCACAGGGTCTGTAACAACTTAGTAAGAGTCCAATTTTCTCAATTTGACAAGAAGGCATTTATGGTACAGGTCTCCGAACAGACCAAACCAACATTTTAAAAACTAAGCTATATAAACCATTTAAGAAGCACTGAAGGTTTCAATACTTCTAAGGTAAGAATTGTGTCATGTTCCAGTCCAACACAGCTCCCCATAAATGTGCAACCATCACAGGGTGTGGACAGAAACAAGCTGACTTGCTAGGACAACCCCTGGTCACTGTCTCATAAAGAAAGGAATTTGCCAGTTGTTTCCTAAAAAATCCTGTGTGCCAAGGATTAGATCCAGCTGTCATTCCCACACAACCCTGCAGGAAAAGCAGGACATCAACCGACAGCAATATTCTGGGTGTGTGTTTTTCATGTGAAATTTCTAGACCTGTTTATCTATAACCCTTGGAGAAAGCAGAGTACTCTGTTCTCTAAAATATCCTGGACTCTACAACAAGTCATAACAATCTAAAATACTATGACGCTTTTCCAGGGGACACCAAGAATGAGAAGATGAGCTTAGTGTGCTAAGCCTCGTGTCCTTTTCATTGAATTTTCCCATTTCCCAGGCATATTCTGTTAACTCCAAAAAGCTACACTCACAGAAGACTCAGCATCAGTGTTGAACGTAAAGGAGAGGGAGATGTTGGATCAAGGTGCAATGCAAGAAGAAGTGAGATTAAGGAACATAGTTTCACTTTCCAGAGAAGCTGAATTACACCTTAGACTCCAGCCAAATTCTCAAACAAAAAAACCCCTCAAGCTGTATTTTTAAAAGTGTTCCTCCACAGCCAATAAGGTAAGACTTTCAAAAACACTTGTGAAAGTTAAAAAAACTCTGATAGAGAGTTGTGATTTTGGAGGGTTTTTAAACTGTTGTGTTAGCTATGTTTTATAGTAGTTCAGCTTGAAAAATGAAAGCACTGTGTTTCATTATTGTTCTCACCAGTTCATTTTCTCATTGGGTTGTATTTAAGAGATCCATTTCACTATTTTCTATCATATTTCTAAATGTCATTCTGTGCAGAGAGGATGTTAGTGACATGAGTTATGAACCTCAGGAAGGTGGAAAATCTGGGCACAGCCAGAAGCTACTGGAGACAATATTCTGACCGGTAGCTGGACTCCATGCACAGGATGAACAAGAGATGACACAGTTCCTTCCTTCAGGATCCTGATACCTAATCTGGGTGGCTGAAAAATGAAACTTAGAGGCTCTGAATGCACACAGACAGGCCAGAAGGAAATCATTTTCTCAGAGTTCAGCTGCACAAAACCCAAATCATATTTGTTGTTCTTACTCTCCACCACTTCATGGATAAACAGGAAAGCAGCATTTGACAAGCACAACAAGCACATTTTATGTGTTGCTGCATAACTTTAATTGCATTAAATCAAATAAGGCATTTGTAAAATAAATGCATTTAAAGAAATGGGACACTTTCTGATTCTCTAAAGAATTATTTGAGGGATGATTTCAAGTGAGATACATGAAACTGGACAGACAGAAACACAAGTGTGAGAATCGTGAGACTGGACACTCCCACAACAACACAAGCAGCAGCACTTGCTAATGTAACACCACTGAAGTTGTGTTGTGTAACTCCACCGAAATAATCCTGGACACAGAACACAACTCCCAGCACCTCTCTATCTTCCAACCACTGTCAATACAACAAGTGCTACCAAACAGTAAGCACATTGAGAGAATAAAAATTACAAAAACTACTCAGGGAGGCATCCTGACAAGCTGTTGGTTCTTTGGATTCAGTAATGAAGATCCTCACACTACAAAAGATGTAACATTAAAGGGAAACATTAAAGTATTTCACTGTAATCTGCCAAAAGTCACAGCATAAACTGATCAGATCTGTTCTGATACTGAACACAACCAAGATCTTCTGACATTGCTTCCCTACAAATCACTGCACAATGGGATTACATAACTTAAAACTAGTGACAGTGGCTAAAGTCCTGAAAATGTGTCTGCTTCAAAGAAAAATTTAGTCTTTACTGGAGCAAAGCTCTCAGGGGTAAAAAATTGAAATATACTTCCAAATATAGTTAAACAAAGACTGAGTTAAATCAAACATGAAGGGATATTAACCTAAAAAATAAATAGTTAAAGGCCATCTAGAGCAATACTCCTCTAGACTTGATTAAAGGGAAAATTCAAAACCTGTAGATCTCATGCTGCTAAATTTTGAAATATTTTTGAATGTGTTAGCTCATGGGCACCACCTTTTTTTTATTTCACAGAAATACTGACATTCTTAACAAAACAGCTTTGTCATGGTTTTTCATGACCCCCTCACTGACCATAGCAAAAGTCTCCATTTCCATCTGGTTGCTTAAAAAATTCTATAAACATTTTTCTCCTGGGTCATGCAAGATAACAGGATTTAAGTGTATCTGAAGAAAAGAAAAGAAACAGCAAAGTATCCTACAAAGCAGGATTAAAAGAAAAAAAAAATAAAAGAAAGGGTTACTAGGGAAAAGGTTACTTATCAGAACTATAGTTCAGGCCAGCTGATAGGGTCTGAATGTTACTTGTGTCCAGAAGAAATGAATCAGAAAATTAATCAGATTGTTGGTGTAACACTGAAGAGAGGCAGGTCAAACAAAGCCTTCAGACCCAAACCTCCACATCACCTGGACAGTGCCTTGAACCTCACAGTTCACATTAAGCCCCTTCTCCAGTTACAGGGCTACTTCAAGCACAGCAGCGGATTTTGCCACAGAAGCAAAGCACATAATCTCCTATAAATTATATATAATCCTCTATAATTTGAGTGTCTTGCATTTTCACACACATCAATTGGGTACATGGAGCAATGACACCTTCATCTTCAAAGCTTGATCATGAAGGGGAGCTTAAAACATTGAATTTTAGTCACCAAAACAAATCTCAGCACACAAGATACACAGTTAAGAGTGGGTCAGCTTTCAGGAGCCAAACCTTGCTGGTGTGCCATGTAAAACCAAGCATTGCACAGATTACTTTAAGAAATGAGAAGTACAGACTAACCTGTGGCTTAAAAAGAAACTTTGTGGAGTCAGGTCAAAACCTCAGGCGGTAGCAAAGAAAAGACAAACAAAAAAGGCCAAAGATTAAGCGTGAGAGGATAAATTAGTAGTAGAGGAAAAAGGAGGAAAACATGCTAAGAGGAATTCACATTATTGCTCAAAAATAATGTGTTGCTGTGCTCATCTTACTTCCAAGAGACACAGAAATAGTTAATAGTTATCTGCATCATTCCAGTCCAAAGCAAGCTACCAAAAAAGAAAAGCAAGGTATTGCAAGTGAGTATCTCACTGTTTTGGGAAAATTCAGTGCAATGGGTTCAATTCAAAAATTGCTAAAATTGCTCCTAAAATCAGTGCCGCCTAGTCCTTTTTGCATAACTGAACATAAGTTTAGTTTAAAATGTAACTAATAGAATTTGATGATGTGGCAACAAACTGAAAAAATGTACATTTTTATCACAGATATTGCCAAAGAATACACACAATACAGAAATTTATTTCTTACACCTTACCTCACTGAACCAGTAGTAACTTGTTATAAAATTAACTGCATTTAGACAATTAATTCTAATTAGTAATATTAAAGACATTCATGTATTTATTTACTCATGAAGTGGATGGGTTAGAAAAGAGTCTGTCCATGATATATTGATCCTCCTGGTGCTATGAAAAGAATGCTAAAAAGGCTCTAAATATCTTCATTCATAAAATTCACTTTTTCTATCCAAAGTAATTCCTTGACATAAACAAACCCCCAAGAACAGTACCTGTATCCATAAACAGCCCGTTCATTTACACCAGAGCTAATGTTTCCTTTTGATTACCAGAAACTTATTGGCCCACCTTTCAAAGAGAGGTTTACTACAAATAGAGGCACTTACATCAGATAAAAACTGCTTTCCAGTTATATAATAAAATAAACACCAATTAGTCGTTTTAGTTTGAGAAACTTGGTAAATTACAAAAATGTTAATTCTATGCAAGGTCTTCTACAACACTTTAAGTTATACTAGTTCAGACTGGTAACAGCAGGTTAGTAGCAGTTAAGTGATGAACTGCAATTTCACTTTGTTGAGGAAGTGTTACAGACAAGACAGCTTAACATTAAATAGTTTAGCAGCAAGTATTTGACAAACCAATGAGTTAGAGACAAACTTTGCCCTCTGAGAAGCTAAATGAAAAAGCAACAATAAAGCTTACAGAACTTAGCTCGTACAATTTGCCTTGAAGGCGGTAGATTGGTTCCCTGAAATAGCAAATTGCAAAAATGAAGTTTTATTTCAGAAACATTTTCTCATTCTTTTCAACTCCAAACAATCAACTTACAAACATCTGTTTATTATCTCTACAATAAAAGGTTCAGCAAAGTCCTTTATACCACAAGTAACCAAGTTTCAACATTGAATTTAAAACACCAAGCTTTTTCTTCACTTCTTTGGAGAGAAAACATTCACCCAATTAAAAAATCATTCATTTTATTTGTGTATTTTTGAAGAGCCAGATAATTGGTTGCTTTTCCTTTTATGGGACACTCCAAAGTGATGACAGTCGTTGTGTTTGACACATGTTCCGGCACAGCTAGATAAGAAGGAAATCTCTCCTCAGAGGGGAGAGGCAGCTCTTTGAAGCCATTGCAGTGTTTAGACCTTCTAGTTTTTTCTTCATTTTAATCCAAACCATATATTACATCAAAAATGCCACTCATGCTGGTCAGGCTGTGGGGAACCATCCCATCCAAGAAGCTGCTGGATTATTTTAAGAAATATGTTGAAAATAACTAGCAATTTCTTGGTGAGAGGAAGAGATTGAATTTCTAGCCCCAAAAAGATGACTAGAACTCTTGCCAAGAACTCTTGTCTACAACAGCAGCAGAATAGGAGACTTCCTGAAATTTCAGGTTTATCACTTGGATCTAAACTCAGTGGTCACATTTGAAAACCTTGATCAGGAGGTGAAACCTCCTGAGCACTGTTTGACCAAACTGCATGTGAAAACATCAGGAGGATGTTCAATACTGGTAATTATACAAAATTTCATCATCTTATTTCTACTACTATTTTTTTATTTAATTCTCAAGTATGTACTAGTTCCATAACAATTTTTTTTTCTGTTTAAGACTTTGCAAAAACCTCAAAGTGAGCAGGAACTCTCCAAATGACAGCATTTTCCTTTTTTTCATCTCATATTAAGAAGAGGACTGATCCTGCCAAGTACTGAGAACCCATGACCCACACAAAAGGAGAGAAGGAAGGCAGGCTCAGGAGCACCAAGCACCTTGCAGAATCAATCCCACATTCTTAGGTGACAAGAAGAGACAAACAATTTCATGAGTGAATCTCAGTGAAGATGCTAATTCATCTGAGAGCATCAACTGCTTATTCTTTGGTTAGTTTGAGAAAGGCCTGTGGTACGTAGTCAACAACTGTGTGATGTCAGCTGAAAGGTTTCAGAAGAGGTAAAGGCAAATCCACATTTGCTTGCTGACTTGCCCTTCACTGCTGTTCAGCTGTGAACACATCAGGAGCAGCAAAACACACAAAGCACACACAGGCAAGTACTCACCAGCATTTGGGATTCTGAAATTCACAAGTGTGCAGTTAATGACAAAACACCAATGTGTAACATGAGAGATTCAAGGCACTGAACAGCATGGAAGGAAGACACTCCCCAGCAGTACAAAAGCAGCAGCAGAAATGCTAAACAGTAAATGATGATGACAACAGAAGTCAGGTGGCTTTGAAAAGTTCAGCAAAACAAGGCAATGAGGACACATTTATGTATGTTTGAAGCAAAGGTAAATGATAAGCTTAAAACAGAAAATGCAGCCAAGAAAACCAAACAGCTTGGATTAACTTGCACATGCCATAATCCATTCTCTGTTAGGTGCCTACCTGATTTCCCACTGCACTTTTGTTAACCTGACTGCTTCTTTGTTGGGCACTAAGGGAAGCAGAGGAAAAGAGTTATGCTGAAGAAACTTGAACTAAGCCAGTTCCTGAGGAATAATTTTAGCAGTAATAGTTACTTTTGATTCCAGCAGAGAAAGCTAGATTAACACAGCAAAAGAAACAGGGGAAAATCATTGCATATAGGTGCATATTTCAACTGCTTTTCTGCCTGATTATATTTGCCTGCTAAGGACAGAAGAGACATGCACAGCAGACAGCTCCTACCAATCATATGCTTTGCAACTACATCCTTCTTGCATTGGTAAAGGTTACTAAAAGCACAGAAAAATTATGGCTCATGTGGGTAACTTTGGAAACATTAGCCTCTATAAATATTCAGAAGAGACAAAAAGCAAGCCATTTCTGTTATTTAGAGCAGTACAACAAAATCCTCCCCTGCTGGAGGCTCCTTAATAGCTTTGTCTTGACAGTTTGTTTTGGATATTATTCTAATATTTATATGCACTTTGAGGGTGTAAATATAACCAATGGATGAAGCAGTCATAAAGCTGGTTCAAAGCTGAAATCTTACAAGAATAGAGCACATTTGAAATGAAACCATTTTAAAATATTTTGTTCAATTCTTCAACTTTGGTAATCCCAGTTCCTGACACAAAACACACTCCTGTCTCAAAACCAAACAAGTTGCCATTAATTCCAAAAGCATTTGCATTATGTGGCGGTTTGTGTTAGGCTACAAAATTAAAATATTGCTGGAAAGAAGAAGAAAAGCATTCTGAGAGCAGGCTTTGGCTACTCAGCCACCAGCCCTTCACTGGTGACAGGAAGTTTTGTTTGGATTAGATGATACCATTTCACCAGGCATTGATTCCATATTCCAGCAGCTACCAAGGCTGCTCTGACAGAGAAAGGCAGAGAGGTGTGCTTGGATCAGAGCCTGTGGCCAGTCCTGCTGTTTGGTGCACAGCTGCTGCTCCAAAGAATTGATGAAGCACCCAACTCAACCCCTGTACATATTCTGATCCTGCCCTTTGGACCACACTATCAAACCAGCAGTCCACATGCTGTCTGGGAGAAGATCCACAAGGATATTTATTCCATGTGCCTACTCACTGTGTTTAGCTCAATCATCCTGATCCTTTTGACCAAACAACACTGCATGTCCCTGGTGCATCATCTCAATTGCATAATCCTTGACATATAAATTATGATTAAATTAAGTGCACAGAAAACACAGCACTAATCCCCGGGTTTTTTCTTAATTTTATCACCTTAGAAAAGCTAATTATATCATTAACATCATACTAAGAAACCCATGCTTTCTAGAAACAGTCCAGCAAATGGTCCTCTAATTAATGTTCTAAATACAAATTACTCTTTATGTAGATTGAAGCATTCTTGAGTTATACCAACTGGAAACAAACCCAAATCCAGAATTTTGCCATTTGTTCTGCCAAACAAGACCCCTCTCAAGACAATTCACATTGCACTGCACCTGCCTCGGGTCCTGCAGTGCTGCAGGGTAGTTTGTAATGTCTTGTGCTCATTCTTATGACCAAGGTTCACAGGACTTACACTGTTACTGCAGCCACATGAGACAAGGGGCTAGAAGGCTCAGCAAAGGCAAGGAGACACCAGGGGATCTGGGGAATCTGTCTCCAGGATATTTAGATACTGCAGAAGCCCCTAAGCTACCCAACTTATTTCCAGTTCTAACATAACTGCTGTAACAATAATACACTGAGAGTTTCAAATTAGTATTTTCTCCTGTTTGTCTCATAAGTGATTATATATTTTAAATTCTTCTTTGCTATCCAAATTTTATCTTTTAGTTGAGCAGAACTCAAGAAGACGACTTTCCTCCCATCTATTCCAACCTAGAGAAACCCTTGCTTAAACTTACCAGTGAACTTAAGCCAAGAGCCACTTGTTATCTGCTTATGCCCCATACACAGCACCTGGGGATTTCCAGATCTCAGCTGGTAGAAGAGAAGCAGCTTTCCCAAGAAACTGAACTTGGGAATTGTAAAAACACAGCAGCAAGGACTATGGAGGCTGCAGGAGCAGCACCCATGAGGGGAATTTTTCTGGGGGAGAAACATAATGAAATAGCTACAGATACACCTGGAACTCCAGAATCCAGCACTACAAAATATGGAAAGTTCCAACTTGACACAAGGAAGTATTTTCACAGTGAGGTGAGGCAAGCATTGGAATGGGCTAGCATAGAAAGGCTGGAGAATCTCCAATTTTGGGAATTCTCCAGATCTGATTGGACAAAATCCTGAGTAGCCTGGTCTGAACTCAGCACGGACTCTCCTCTGAGCAGGAGGTGGGACTATGTGACTTCCCAAGGTCACAACGCACACCATGAATACACATGGAGTGTTTGTAGCAGCCTTTTTCCTGTCAGAAAAGGATGAAGGGTAGTAAATAGCAGGCAGGTTGTTATCTTGACCTCTAGAAGGCCAGCCACCATTCCTACAACATCCTGTCATGTGTCAAGAGAACTGATAACGATATCTAGGACCCACAAACAATTCTAGAGAAAGTTGCTCAAACCAAACACAGACAGTGCCTGGCTTTGCCTTCTCCCCTCTCAGCTTACTGAACTCCATGTTTTAAACCTTCAAGGCACGCTGCCAAAGACGTGGAGCTTCTTCACAGTGCTAACTAGAATTGGCCAGAGTCAAATACATACTGTGGTGCCAAAATTCGTTGCCAGCATCTCACATGGCCGAAACCTGTGATTCCAATCACTGTTATGGCAAATATGGCATGAATATGTCTGAAGGAACATTTATTCTTCAAAGAGTGAAGACATCTTCAATGTTTTTACTGGTGTCAAAATGTTGGTATGAAGTCCCTGAGGCACAAATTGCTGGAAACTGAGGGAGAACATTCTGGAAAATATTCGCACAGCCTTTTCAATTAAGCGACGAGAACGTCAAACCAGGCCCTGCAGGGCATTCTGCTACTATTATTCTCTGCAGCCAAACAGCAGGCACACTTATAATTCAGTGACATCCATTATCCTGAGCAAAACTGTTTCACACAGAATCACAGCTCCCAAAATATGCATTAATAACAATGTGGAAAGACCACCAATATCCATTTCTGTGGTCCTGAAATACATGTGATTCCAGACCAAGACATAAGCTCCAGCTTTGGTGAAACCAGGCTTGTGAACTGGGTGAAGATTCCCCTGCAACTGGGACAGATTCAACATCGTGGCTTTTGAGAAAGAGCATGGTCCTGCATGTTTGGGATTCTGCAGCCTGGATCTTCACTGTCACACTTCAGGGCTTGTGTTCTGAACATAATAAAAAAACCCCAAGCAAATAAACAAAAAAAGCCTGGCAGTGTCATTGTAACAAATTTTCCATATACTTACTTTGCAAAACCAATGAAGTCTTCATGGTTGGTGTTGATATAAGAAACCTGGATATCAATGAGCAGCAGCATCTATTATGGGAGACAGGAGAGCAAAATAGGATGGATAAGGTGGAAGAGAGAGATTGAAGAAAAGGAAGGGAGAAAAAAAAAACCAGAACTCCTGAGTTCTCTGCATTACTGAATATTGTTTTCATAATTGTTCAAGCCAAAAGCAATATTTTCTAAATTCCACTGCTTCTGTTTCTGTGCTTGTTTAATAAGTTAAGACTACAGAAGTCCTATTCCCTCCTCCTACTTTTTTTCCTAACAGACCTCATTTTTCACTCTCTTGGCCCTTGTCCAGTCCATTAAGATCAATCACACACGGGCAGAGAGAATTTTAATAATTATATAACATAGATTCCAGCTCTGCATTTTGCAAGGTAAGCAAAATTCTATCTGGAGCATTCCAGCCAAGCCAGGAAGGAACCTAAATCTTAAACCAAAAATCCAGGTACCTACACTTTCTTTATGTACCACACAAAGAAGAGATCAGTAATCCTGTCCCGGCCCAGAAAATGTCCAGTCCATTCTGGTGTGCACATCTGGATTGAGAGATGGGCTATCAACAAAATAACACAATGGTTTGTGTACTTACCATTTGTCAGTCCTTCAGTAGCTCATAGAGAATTTGATTCAACCTTGACAATCTAACTCAGCAAAGAACTTGCTAAGATATCAGCAAAAACTTCCCTCCCACCCTCCAACAGGCTCTGAAATTTGCATGAGACTGCACTTCACCCCGTCTTTCCAGACTTCCATTTATCAGAGGGAGCAAGGAAGGAACGTATTGTTACCAAATGGTGCCATTTAATCTCTTCAACCTTATTTCTGCACAGTTCCTCCAATATAGCATCACTTCCAAATTCTTCACGATTTCCAGAAGATATTAGACTCCTCACTTAGACTCAAATCCCCACTATGTTTTTGCTCCATCTCTTAACTCTGAAGATATTCTCACTAGTGTTTTGATTTACTAACTGCTAACATCATAAATAATGATGTGAATGGGACAATGCCCTCTTTGGTCAATTTTTGGCATTTACAAAAAGCCTGTATTTTGTTCTTTCTTCTGAGAAATAGTCAGGTATGTGCATACAATGAAAAACAGGAAAATAAAATGAAATTAATTTAAACAACTTGTATTTTCTACAAAATTTTGAGATAACAGTGTTCTAACTAGAACTCCCTGCATGTACAAGCCCAGCTAATAATTTGGTTTGTTCAATTATTTTTTACATTTGCAGCACAGATTAAAGCAGCAGGATGTGCTGCACAGCTCCCTAACTTGCAGAGGGACAGGACTAGAGAGCCAGGAGTCCAGAACAGCTTAGGAGCTCTGCCAAGCTCTTCTTCCCCCAATATGTCTATTGTCACACTCTGCACTCTCCAGACAATAATTCCTGATTTCACTTGCACTGGATTTTCTCACATGTAATCTCAGATTTGCAGTTTCCTGGATTTGGAATGTTTGGCTGAGTGATGAATGCTTTAACCAAATTTCTCTGAATTTTTATTTGTGTTTTAGCTTTTTTTGAACTTGAAGAAAAGCTTGTCACTCCCTCAAGGGTCCAGTACAATGGGATGTGTACGTTAAAAACACTTCGAAACAAAGTACAAATAAGCTATTCTTGTGTGCATTTGTTTAATCAATATTGATTTCCCACAAACAGCTCTAGTGGCCCAGCTAAGGAGTTGGCACACTGGCACAGGAACAAGGCAACACTACTTAACCTTTCTGTAACAATTCTAGTCTCTGTCTAAGCTTAGTGGTAAAGAAGCAATTTTTCTTCCTCTCTAAAATGTGCAGCCTATTAAAAAAAAAACAAACAAAACTTCACTGTCCTACTGCACTTCGGATGTAAGAACTATTCTCTCTCACACACTTCCCCAAACTGTCACATCTCCTCTTTATTCTCACCTGATCCTTGGTCTTCTCTTCTCTTTCACGAATGTAGCCAGCAACAATTCTTTCTGTTTCCTCACACAACCTTGGATATGTTGCCAACTGAAACAGAAAATTAATAGAAACTTACACCTGCAGAGGGGCTTCAGTGAAATACAAACAGGAGAGCCTCCAGCTTTTTTCTTTGGAAGAAAGCAAATATTATAAATGCTTGGGTCTAAAAGCCAAGCACACTGCAAAGTAAGCCTTGCTTGCTGTTGTTCAGAGACTGGAAAGACCTAAACCCTTGGATTGCTTTTCCCCCAGGGAACACCAAGGAAAAGATACTTGGGACATTTGAAACACAGTCTATCTGGGGTGAGGTTTCTCTCTCTTCTACTGGGCCTAATTCCAAAGTGCTGCTCTAAATGATTTCCAAATTTCTTGGTTGTTTTTAAAGGCTCCACCTTGTGGCAACATCTTTACATAACAATACTGAAAAAAGCACAATACAGGGGTAGATCTGGCCAATACCACTAGGAAGAGCATCTGCACAGTTAATTCAAGTGACATGCCTTTCAGACTTGGACAAAAGTGAAAAAAACCTGGAAACTCTGCTGAAAAAATACCAGAGAATCTGCTTCCCTATGTTCTTTGTCTTTCTGGTTTTAAGCAATACCTCCTCTACTTGCTCATCAGTATAAAAAATTTGGGTTTTTTCAGAAAAAATGCAAGAGGATGTTTCTCAACAACCTCATGATACCTGTGCTCACATCCCAGAGTCACTCCTGCACTGGGATTGTGGGACAGGCAGATGGACAGGTGAGACTGCAAAAGCAGCCAGTCAGCTAAGAAGTGAAAACATGGTTTCTAGGAGGAAACTGAGGGCATCTCTTGACTCAAAAAACGCCTCTCGCCATAAGAATCAAAACAAAGGAACCAAAAAAAATGAACTTTTCCATCATTATATTATTCTGAGCACTTTGTAGAAGTTGTAATTAATTACCTAAGTCCTACTCTGTCCAACAAGTGACTGAATCAGGAATCTCTTGTAACACCATAAAATGCAAGACAGGCTTTATATTATGCACTATACAGTTACATTTTACTTATATTACCAGATCTATGTGCAAGCTACCTTTTTAGTGCACTTCTTGACAGTGTTGATTAACTCTTGCATCACCAGATCCACACTTTTTAAGCAAGGTCCTTTCAGCTTAACTATCTGTTTTTTAACAATGGCTTCAAAAGCCATATCTGGAGTGAACAAACCTGTTCTGTGGACATAAAAGAATATGTAAGACAGTAATAAAAACATCAGGCAAGATTATTTTTTAATGAATTGCTTAAATCTTCACTTTCAGAGCTGAATATTAACAATCCCTATACCAACAGGCTTCCACAGAACTAAACTTGCTTATTTCTCAAATAAAGTGTCATTCTGAGAAAGAATATACTCAGAATATAACAATATAAGTAGAAACAAGCTTGAAAGATGAAAACTCCTTCTAGAAGACTGCAAGAAATCTAAGGAGTACTGCTGTAATGCAGTAAAGCCTCAGCAGCAGTGCATCAAACTTAGGGATGAGTGCAAGCACTCCATGCACAATCCCTTGTACAGTAAATCCATCAGAATCCTATGGCTGCACTTTGCACTCACACCAGAAAATGGGGTTGTGTTACTCAGAGTCTGACATGGAGAATTTCACAGTTGGTCACTGCAGAGTGAATGAATCTATAAACAGCTACCCCACAGACCAGCTCCAAACAAACGAGCCTTGCTTCTCTTTCAAACACTATTGTCCAAGGTCTACCTTGGCAGATAAATTATACAAAAAAACCACACTATAAAAGCACACCTCTCCAGCAAGCAAGCAAGGAAAGTTCAAATACTGCACCACAACTACCAGTGTCAACCATCTGAGAATCCACCAATCAAGAAACATTTCCCAAAACACTGAGAACAACAAAGCTTGTCAGCAATGCTTTGGGAAGATATTCCACCTGTATCATGGGAACAGGCAGGAAAGCATGGGAGCACTTGCCTGATCCCGTGTATGTTCTTGATGGCATAACTTATCTCCCTCCGCAGTTCCTTCTCATTGAATTCCATCTAGAGGAACAGCAGCACACAAGAGCTCATTAGGGGAAGGTTTTAACAAAACAGAAAATATCTCTCTCCCCGTAGAACCACAAGACAAGTTCAGTTGTTAAAATAGTAACTCCTAATTACACTAAACAATGCATAAGTATTTTAGAATGTTTTAGCACTGAGGCTACAGGCAGCAGTAAATATTGTTGAAAATCACACGCTCTTCCATTCCAGATATATCAACAGCTGGAATGATTTTGAAGAGTTGACAGAGTAAGCCAGAAACAGGATTTGGAAGACTCCACTTTTTTTTTTTAAAGCCTGGTTTCTTAAAGTGGTACAACTTCCGTGATTATAATCTGTTTATCCTCCCCTTCCCATTCTACAGTTTTCAACTAAATTTAAGAGAGGAGTTGTTCAATGATGACGTTATAAAGCTTTTCTTTAAGTTTCTTGGAAGTCAGCTAGCTGGAAGAAAAGTCAGTGTTGCCACAAATGGAAGGGTCATTACCTAAGTCAAACCATATCATAGAATGATTTGGGTTGGAAGAGACCTAAAGGGCTATTTTCCATAACTCTCATTTTAATAGATACCAGCTACTTGAACACTTACAGTCAAATTACCAACTGTAACTGTCTGCCTGCCCCATTTTACCAGAAGATGCCATTTGTGATAAAACAATAGCAGAGCACAGAAAATAGTATGAACTGAGACTATAATTATATTCTTATTCTTGTATTTTAGAATTCTTAGCATGTTTCAGTGTCCAATCCTAGAAATTAAGCCTAATGTCTCAATTATACCTTCATGTAATTTCTTCCACAGTTAAAAGCATATTCTTTCAATGAGATCTTTTCTTGGCTACACTACTATCAGTATGAACATAAGGATACATAAATAAAATAAAGCACATCAGCAAGATGGATAAATACCTTCACGAGTTCAAAGGGAAAACGTTCATGGAAAATACGATTGATTTTGGCACCTCCTGAAAGTTCTAGCGTATCAACTTGATCTCCTGATCCTTCAATTCTTTTTTCAAAGTCCACTGAAAACTGTTGTACCATCCTAAATGTCACAGAAGGAGAGGAAAGGAAAAACAAACCAAACAAAACCCGGAATAATTTAAGCATATTAACTACCAACTCTTACTTCAGCACTATGCAACCGGTACTGCCTATTCACACATACTCAGCAATTACCAAAAGTATTTGTGCAACTGATTCAGCCAAGCCCTACCTACACACATCCTCCTGCATCCCTGCTGTCTGGCAGTACAGTCTAACAGCATGATGTGAATCCAGTGCTGGAAAATTTAGAAGAGATTGGGAAGGAACTTCTTTTCCCCATGCCAAAAGGCAAACCCAGGAACCAGTACTAACATGGTGATGTGTCAGTACCTCAAGCTCCAGCTTACTTGGTGTGCTTTGACTTCTGCAGCAGGAGCATTCAGAAAAACCCACAGGAGAGTTCTCCCAGTCATAGAGAAGTCAAAGGTGATGTCCCTCTGTTTTTGCAACCAAAACATCTGGAGTAAAGTCACAAGGAACTCTTCTCTACTCTTTTGGACATGGTTGTTAGAAAAATAAGGAGTAAATCAGTCTTCATCTGGCTCAAGAAAGCCTCTCTAGTTCAGCTGATTATTTTTCCCCCTGAATTCCAAAGTTTTAACTAGAGAACGAATCCATCCCCAAAGTCACACATTATCACAATCCAGCACTATTACCATCTATGCCAGAGAACTGAGAATGCTGAAAATGTCTGAAATCAATCAGAGCAAGAATGTGATAACAGGCACATAAGAGAGGACAGCTAGGTACATTTTACACTTCTTCTTCCTTCACATGTTTCCTCTCTAAGAGGTAAATTTTATTTGCATATAAGCACAGAGGGCTACAACTGAAGAAAAAAATAATGGGAGAGTGAAAATGGCAGATCTTTCAGGTGAAAAGATAAGCAGTACTGAGTATCTAGCATCCCTGGAAATAGGCCAAGGAAGGAAGCAGATGCAGCAAAGCAGCAGGTGCTAACTGGTGTTCAGTCCACAACATCAGCATTGTCCTTCCTCCCTGGTGCTAAATCCAAAATCAAGACAGGGCTGCGATTCCACCTCCACTTGATTCCAAGTCAGATGAACAGTCATCTCTGTTCCATCACTGTTATCAAAGTCCCATCAGACAGACTTATTTTGTGGATGAGACCCAAACCAGACAGTGACTTCAGCAGTGAAAAAGCTTTCTAGTCCAGCACTGATGATGATAATCCCCAAGAATTTGCCTTGCTGCTTTCTGGAAGCACACAAACTTTTACTGACAACTCCTGCAGCAAAGAACTCTGGGTCTTAGATGCACAAAATATGAAGGACGATCATCTTTGATTAATTTTGATCTTGCCATCACTAGGTTCTTTTGGACAGCCAAGTTTTTATACCAGAAAAAGAAGCATTCTTTATTCTTCTTCCAGCCTCCTCATCTTACAGACTTCCAACACAATGTCTCTCCCTTGCTTGAGGTCATCTTTTTGGCAGACAGAAGAATATGTCTACACAATCAGAAGCAGTTTTTTACCTTTGATCATCTCTGCTGCTCATCTTCATGCCTTTTCCTTGTTCTGCTTTCTCCCTTTTCTAGGATTACTAAAATTAATTTAGGGAGAATTCTGTTGAAACTGTAGAATAAATAAAGTGTTCTGGAACATCAAACACAGATTTCTTTGGAGCTTGTGTAAAGAATCCTTAACAATATTCTAATGTTTAAATTTAAACCAATCAGAAAGAAGGAGGAAAAAAGTAAAACAAACCCATTCAAAGTGGAAAAGCAGACAAAAGACACTCACTGCAACAGGGCTTTCGTTTTTCTGGTGGGATCTTCTGGTCTGAAGTTTTTGTATACCTCTACTTCATGTTCGATAGAAAGCAGCTGGCTCTGAAGTTTGCTTCTGAAGGCTGGCAGGGTATCCCGAATATGATTGGTAAGTTGCTAAAAAGCAAATAAAAGGCTTTTTATATTGTTAAAAAGATGAAAGCAGGAGCACAATCATTTCCTTCTGACTGCCAACCGTATCAGCCATGACCTGTGCTGGTTTACCAGTGCAGTTCCTTTTGATCTCTGATGCAATGGAGACTGTTAAAGAACAATCCAATATTCCTGGTGCACACACATTATAAGGAGGCTCAAAAAATTCCTTCATCCTCTCACTCACTAAGCCCTGTTACTACACACCTGTTTAGCTACACCTGAAAAAGTTACACACATTACATGGGTAATTTAAAATTACCTCTCATCTCTCTGTGCTGATGCCACACTCCCATTCTGCTGCTTTTCTTAAGGGTGTTTCACAATTCCCTATGTATTTGTTCAGCACAACAACTCCTTTATGCTACAGCCACAAGGCAAAGGGGGAAAGAAAGATTCTCAGCACCCACAGCGTGTTTTTACACACACACATATATATGTATCTATGTTTTAATTTGTTAAGACAGCACTGCCATGACTTACCTGTGCCACAAATTTCTCAGGTATTGTACACATTCTTAATTAAAAGCAAACTGGACTTCATCCACTATGCTCCAAACTCTCTTCCCAACCCCAGCCAGACAAGCCATACATTTAAACTGTCATACATCCAAATATATAAACTCAAGTTCAAAGTTGCTCAGCAGACTGACAGGCACAAAATCAAAAGCTGGAGTTTCCCTGGAGCACCACCTTGTGGATACGAAGAAACTGAAATATTACTCGAAACCACAATAGGTCCCCAGTATCCTGAGGACAGAACTTATGTAGATCTCCCATATCTAACATTCTACACAGAGTAAAAGCAACAGAAGATCAACAGTTACTACTGAAGTAGGTAAATATTCAAAATAGCTCTCAAAAAAGTTAATAGCAATGCAAGTCAGGACAGACAGACATTTGAATGGTACATGCAGCTTCTGTTTCAGTCTCAAAACTAAGACATATGGATTAAACTTTCAGGATGTAAAACAAGGCAAAACATTCTAAACACAGTTAAAAATGCACAGTACAAGCAAGTTCTTGCATCCTGATGAAGATTTTGGCTCTGTGGCACAAATAAATGGCATTAGTAGTATTTTTGAGTGAGCCCAGGGCATTCCACAGCCTGGCTGTCAAGTTACAGCTGCAAAGTCACTGTAGCAAAAAATTAAACAGACCAGCCACTTACTTTTCTACTTTAATTAGGAACATTCCAGATGTTTCCAGCTGCTGTCCAAAATGGACAAAGCCAGGCTGACCTAGTGTTTGTCTATTCCAGACAAAAAGCTGCAATTTGACAGTGAGCTGGAAAAAAACATATCAAGTTGGACTTGCAGGAATGCCAAAAACCCTGGGCAATTGATAATTGTTAAATGCAACAATTGAAGAATAGGATGGCATACCTCCAGGGAGTGAAACAAATCTTATTTCTGATGTTCATATTCAATATTCTAAAGAACATGGGAGTGAAGAACTGCCAGTAAAAGTCAGAAACTACAACTCACAGCAAGCTTTTGTATGCTACATGTAATATACAGCTTTGTTTTTACTTGTGCAAACTAAAAACACTGAAAGCAGGAAAGGATGAGTGAGGTTCAGTGACCAACTTCAGTCTAATACAGTTTTTATATTGGCCCTATCATTACAAAGCTGCCTTTCACCACAAAGGCTTCAGGTTTTACCTGGTTCAGAACTTTCTGGAGATATGGTGTTCCCATCCGATCTGCCATGTGCCTGTAGGACGGGTGGGATAGAAAGAATTTCCTTTCTGCTAGAAGAGCTGCCTTTATGTCCTTCTTCCCATCAATGTCTTTCTGGCTTCTGTTTACAACACCAATATAACCTAAAACAAGACAAAACCAACAGGTAAATCAATGCAGGCTATTGCCTGAACCACTGAATTCATCTTAAATAGAACCAGACTGTCTCAGCTCAAACAAAACTTTCCAGTTTAGGCATTTCAGAGCATGTTGACAAGTAGAAAAGTAACTTTAACACTGTCTAAATTGTTCATTCTGTTTACACATAACAGAGAGACTTCCTTTTAAATCACCGATTCAAACAGAGAAATATCTGAAACTCTGGTGAGCTCCAAAGAAACCACTTCAAAAATAAACAAAAATCCAAGGTAAAATTGAAATACACACATAGGTCTACACAAATAAATGATATGACATTAACAAAATACAAAAAAAATTCTTCCCATTTTTTGGACCAACATGTCCCATGGGCAGAGACAGTAGAGTCATCAATAAATTGTAATTAAAATCAGAATTCTTAATATTATTACCAGAATGAGCAAATGTGGCAGTAGCTGCCACAACACGGAAAATTTCTGGCAAGGATCAAAACTGGTTTACAGTGAGATCACTAAAGCTCTGGTGCTTGCTTCTGTCATATGCAGGGAAAAAAAAAAACATTCTTTTGTTACAAGGAACCTGGCAGAGAAGAAAAATACTGGCTAATGATGTATGATGGCATTACACTGCATTTTCCAGAGGAATCAAGGATTTTCCAGGTCCAGAAAGGATATTTTTAGCACAGCCACCTTTATGCTTGCTGAATAGATAACTGCAAAAGCAAGGAACACATCAAGTCCAGTACAACCTCTGATTCATCTCCAGGACTGCCAAACACCACCCCTTATCCAAACCACTTTCTGGACTGCAAAGAATAAAGGCAACTGAACATTCTCACCTCTACGAAGAGGGAGGAGTTTGTTTTCTAGAACTTCTCTTGCATCTGTTCCTTCATCCATCAGATCCAATTTTGTGATCACACCGATGGTCCTAAGGCCTGATCAGAGTGGAAGCAGGAGGAAAAAGGTACTGAAGAATAATTTAGATTCAGAAGAACAATTACATCTCACAATGATGTAATAACATATCTGTGCCGTTCTCAAAGCTATCACACAATAACAACTCCAACTCAAGTTATGATACATCTGGAAAAGAATTGCCAGTGCTGAAATGTTTTCCTCAAAACTCCTTAACAAGGCTCAGCACCCCTACAATATGACTGTATAAAATTTATGGTGTAAGTATCCAGAAATCCCATCAGCACCATTTCCTATTTTGCCCAGTACTACAAAAATTCCTAGATAAGCACTGCTGCACTTGCTCATAAGAGATAGTGACAACAATTTCAAAATTCATTTACAGCAACATTACCCAAAAAATACTGAGCTAACAAACAGTTACATTGTGATGTTAAAGATTGAATGAGAATGTAAAAACACATCTGTATTACATAGTATAAATTAGAACTTCCCACAAGAGCTGGTCAGTTATTTTCAATTATATTATTACACTTGAGAACAGAAAGTGGTAACGTTCAGTCCTGCTTACCCTGAGGGTCCACTTCCTTTGCCAGCTTCAGGGCATCTGAGTTGGCCAGGTCAGTGTTAGCTGGAGTCACAGCCAGGATCAGGCAGTTCTCTCGAGAGATGAACTGCATTATCATGTCTCTGATCTGCTGCTCAATATCTGGAGGCTGATCCCCCACTGGCACTTTAGTGATTCCCGGCAAATCGATCAGGGTCAGGCTTAAGACTACACGGGCAACATGGATCATAAAACTGGTTAGCATGGCACACATGACAAAGAGGTCAACACATCTACGGCTGCAGATAGGTTTTGGTCACACAAAAGCCCACCTTCACAGGCAGATAAATATGTCCACAGTTGTCAACAGTTCAAACAAAATGCCTGACAAAGACTTGTTTCCCCATTGGTCTTACATCTCTGGATTATTAGTACTATTTACTATTTAAAATATTGCAACTGGTATAAAATGATACTTATATCAAATAACCTTGAGGGCTCTAAGACAAATGAGCACAGATTTCTGGGTGTTGCCCAACAACAGAAGCACAGGCAACAGACCACTCTCGTTGCATCCTCCAAAAAAACCAAAACGGTTATTTGGATTTTTTTTTTTTAAATATAGTGTTTCTCTGACCATGTTTTCAACCAGGTCTCCAATTAAGAAATTCCCAAAAAACAATCAACGGCAAGCCTAATCTATATAGCAAAACTGTTGTTAAGGGGCTTAGGGATATGCTGTTGGTTTGGGGGTTTTTTGAATTTATTTTTTTTAATCTGTAACATCTTCAGAAAAGTCAGAAAGATGAAAAAATGAATCCTTAAAGAAAATCTGGTTTGCTCTGGTATGATTTGCCCAGTAAAGGCCACACAGTGCCAACTGGTATCCTGGCTTGGGGTAAGCATCCTGCTACTGGGTAACGGGGCATCCTTTAGACAAATGAGAAAAATGTGATTCCTAGAAAGGGAACACCAGAAGTGTATCTGGAGTCTGGTTAATACAGACAACCATGGCTGAACTAAACGACTGATCCTAATAAAACAAAGCAAGAGCAATAGGTAGGAAATTTTCACTTTCTCTTGGAGTCAGCATGTTCAACAAACCAGTTTTGAGGCAGGGGATTTAGCTGAGCTTCTCTACAGCTAGAAAAATCACGTGCTTCAGCCAAACACACCACTTTTGTCCTTTATCAAAGACAGATTCAATGGAAAACATTTTCTCTAGATTGTCTTCATTAAACTGGGCAGATGACAACCAGAGGAACCAACTTTGATATATACAGGGGGTCTTAACAGAAAGCAACTTCAAACACAATTACTGTCTGACTATATTCTTAGTGACAGCAAACAATAAATTTCCTGTAAGGCAGGGAGACACAGAGACTTTCTAGATCAGGGAATTCCTCTGGAGAGTGCCAACAAGAAGTTTTGTTACTAAGTCCCATTACTGGTCTTTACTAACTCAGCCTCAAACCTTTTCCAGCCCAGAAGATCAGGCAATGAGAACAGATACAAAAGGTGATGGCTACACAGACAGAGCTACATAATATGTTTATATGACATAAATGTAAAGTAGAATGATTTTACCTACCATGTGGAGAATATACTCTTAAATTAATAGGAACTGAAGAAATGCCTTTGTTCATTCCTGTTACTCTATCTGTTTCTGCTTCAATTTCCTGACGAACTTCATCAAAATCAGTAAATTTCTTCCCTTTGCAGTGTAGAAATTCAGCATACTCTGTAAAGAATATCAATAACAGCTCTGTATTTCACAGGCTCATTGACTTGCACACCCACTTTCAAGCCCCCAGTGTTCTTCAGATGTGTGGGCACAAAAGCTGGTCACCATGGCTATCAGAAAAGCATTATTATGACTGCACATATGAAAACCAGCCCTCAACAAGAAAGGCTCAGTTAAAAGTCAAGTTGACTGGATATGATTTACTGCTCCTATCTTTAGCACATCATCTTCTGGAACAACGTGAAAGATTCAATTAGATGCCATTTACAGTAATAGAACAGGGAACAGATTCAAAATGAGATTCTGAGTTTTCATCTGATCTCATTAATAGATCCTAAAAGGAAAAGTAATTCAAATTCTGTACCATGAAAGATTTTTAGCATTTGCTTCAAAAACTAACACCCCATGTTACACACAAATTTAGTACAGGAATTCTGTAAGATTTTACAAGTTCAAAATGAAAATAAGATCACTTAAAAACACTGTAATGTTTTTAACACAGCTTCTCCTTTCCTAAAAGTTTCCTGTAGTCTAAATATGAATCATGTTTACAAGTTTGCAAAAGTGTCTGTAGAAATAGCTGTGATCTTGCTTAAGTGGGAGAACACAATTCCCAGGTCTTTAATATCATACAAGTTGCTATTTTACCTTAGAAGAGCATTGACCAGGAATCAGAGACAGATAATTTGTTAGACCTAAACTTGACACTAAGTCCCTGTTTTGACTTTTGAATCCAAACATTAATTCTAATTATTGCAACCTTTTGGTTGCCTGCATAACCAAAAGCACATCCCAGAATTTTAAAACTGGAGTTTCTTCCTTCAAAGCAGAACACAGAAGTTTATCTACATAATAGATGCCATCAGAAATAATGACATAAATAGTAATTCCTGACACCAGCTCACATCCTGTCCCCAGCAGGTCTGAGCAGTAGGACTGGAAAAAGGCTGAAAAGACTTGTGCACGTTCCAGTTCACTTCATTCTGCAATCAAGGCCAGATCTCAAAGTTCTCTTTAGAAGTTTCTTCCCCAGAAAATGTTACTTGGTAACAAGCCCAGGATAGCCAGCCCAAAGGGCTTGCTTGGTACTCAAAGAACAGCAGCTGAGAACACCAGATGTGAGAATATGGATTAAAAGAGGACCTTATGTGTCATGTGACCTTATGTCAGTACCCAGAAGTCACTTTGTTACCATTACTGACAGAGCTGTTAAAAAAAAATAAAAGTAATAAATAGTCAAAACTACAATAAATAGTTAAAGCAAACTGACAAAAAAAATGACAGAGTAAAGGGGAAAACATCAAATACCCACCTGTCTGTGCTACAATACCATAATCCCTCCAGATTCAGCATGTGAGGAACAGGGAAATTCACCCTTGTTCAGACAAAAATAGATTGCTTATTTTAAAAACAAGAGAGCACCTAACAAAAAAGCACCTTATTTTATGTCCTTTTTTCAGCTCCAGCAGCAAAATTACAATAAATGGGAGTTTTGTTTCATTGCCCACTGTTTATTAAAAAAAACCAAACAGGGAATATTCAAATACTACAAAAAGAAAAATAACATGGTGCACAAAATAAAATATCTCAGTTGAGAATTTACATTTGTAAAATTTGTCATCTCTAGGCTGGCAATTAATTTTAGTTAGATACCTTATTAAAAAAGAGCTGACAAGTGGTTCATATTTTATCCCCCTTCTTCATGTACAGCTCCTGGCATAAAACATACATATTCTTCTTAGTTACTTTTTTTTTCCCAGTGGATCATCAGATTTTCTCAGGAAATTATTTCTAAACCCAGTAATTAATAGTTGGTGCCCAGCTGTAATCAGTTGACTCGGTAGCCAAGGAAGCTTTTCTTTCTGTCCCACTTCACACTCAGTAATAGATTCACTCACTATCTGACAAGGCTTCAAAGCAATCCAAATAAAAATGTTTGCTACTTTTTAGCTGGGTTAACATTTATCAAAACCCCTTGCTCCTGGTGCCATCTGTGGTGCCAGCAGTGCTGAAGGAATAAACTCCACGGTGGTTCCTAACCTGTGGGGCCACACGCAGCCTTCGGAATAAGAATTCCAAGGGACAAGCAGTGCTTTGTTCTGCTCCTTTCAGCCCTCAGCCTGGCCTTGGCAGTGATGTTTCAGCCAGGCTGGAGAAGCACATGCTTTAATGTAATCTTCACTTTCCAGCTTTCATGCACAGAAGAATACTACAAAATGTTTTATTTACATTTTCGTGGGAATGGACACAAAGCCAGACCAGAAAAAGTGATCCTGCCTGAAGTCTAGCTTTCAGACGTGCATTTCTTTTTATAAAATTGAAGTTACATTAAGAGAAAGAACAAAGAGATACAAAACTAAAACAGCCCTCACATGTAAAATAACTTTTTCCCCCAGACTCATTAAAAGCACCCTGGATAACACAGAATGAAAAGGCTACCACAGCATAATTCCTTCAGTGCATCCACAAGTGATTAATTATCTATTTGGTTTTGATTAAATCAGAAAAATCATACAAACAAAAAGTGATAAAGGATCACATATTTTAAAATGCTCCTTATTTTTCCTATCAGTTATATCTCCCTATGTCATTATGATTTAATCCAGCACAATGATATACTGTCATGAGCACTAAACAGCCATTGCTGTTCTCAAACTATTTAAATTATATAAACACTTGAGATATTTTATAAATTTGTCTCCAAGCTAAAGAGAGCCAAGTGACAAGGATCAGCCCTTAGAAATACATAAGGGATGTTTTGGAAAACATCCCTGATCCACATCAGGCTGAGCCCAAGAGCTTTCAAAGCCCAAAGATTTTACTCTGTACAGAATAACCTGTTACTAGAGGTCAGGAATTCACCAGGATCAGAGACCTGGACTGAGAACTGCTCTCAAACTGATTTCAAGCAGAGTTGCTCCAAGTTGGTGGCAGTATCCAGTGAAGAGTACTCAAAAGGGATTAAAAGTGTTCCAAAAAGGTGGTTCATTAAATTGTAGGCCTGTAGCAAACATTTTAAACGTATGCAGCACAGGAGGAATATCTGCTATTACTGCACCTTCTATCTGCCAGCCCCTTACGGAGACACCACTCAAGCAACAACACTTTTTACCTTCAATAAAGCATCTCCCAAAGCCTCAGAACTCTTTCCAAAAGAGTGATTTCAAAAGGGTGCTTTAAAAACATGCAAACAAACATCACCAGCCAAAGTACTTCACCTTTTCTTTGATGATGGTCAGCTTTTTCTGAGCAAAGTAAATGCAGTTAAGTGAATCTGAACCATAGCAAATCATTCAATGGTGCTTCCTTGAAAAGAGAGGAAGTATCAAAAGGCCTTGTCCTACCCAATCTACAGTCCCTTTTCTGCTTTGCCATTTCTCTAGCTTTTCTAACAAGCTGAAGATAAAATACTCAAAACTGAATTATTCCACTGCTAACCTTCAAGCAGAGAGACTACAAGAAATAGAAGTCCCCTGGTATTTCCTGAAAACAAACCAGAAAATCCTGGCAATGCAGAGAATTACAAGAACATCATAGCAGAATGATCATAGCATATTAAACATGGAAACCAGCACAGATCTGATGGAAGTAACTACCACAAGGCAGCAGGCCACGCTCTTAGGAACCAGTGAACTGGTTCATTAGGAGGGCAGACACTCGTACCAGAGGAGGAAAAACATTCTTTTGGATTAATAATCTTCCACAACCTTGGAAGATTTTGTTTGTAGAAGGAACTTCTGTTCTTTCAACCTTTTCCTATGGATGATGCTTTCTATAGTTCCAAGCCTTTACACAGCCCTCCTCCAGGCAGTTTTTCCTAAATTTACCACGGCAGAGCTCTCACCAGAACTCTCTCCTTCCCAGGACTGAGAAAAAGCAGAACCTTGTAAGACTGCATTTCGTGATGCATCTTGTACAATGTGTACCTCTGTATTTTAAGACAGCACGACATCAGTGAGTTATGCTCTGTCAGAGATTCACTGTGAGCACCAGGTCCTTTTCTGAAAACCCAACAGTCTCCTCAAAAACCAGCTTTTCAATACAGAAAAAAAACATATCCCAGCTGAATTGCTTCCTACTTTGGGGCTATTTCTCTTCTTTTGCAAGCAATTTGAATTCCAATTTTCCAATTCTGCCCACCAGTATCTTTCATATTCTCACTTGTATTTGCCAAACACCAACTTAATAAACATTCTATTCTGTCATCCTATCAGTAATACAAAATACTGACCATGACCTGGAGGGGTGTCCCTTCCACTCTGTAAACAGCTGTGCATCCACCATACAACTTCCTAAATCATGTTTCCCAAGATTGCTTATATTTTCAAGGAACGGAAGATAATTTAAAAACCTTTACTGTAGCCAAGATAAGATACCCACCATACCTTACTTAATTTACAAGCTTGCTACCCTGTAATAAAAAAAAATTATTGCACTGATATGACAGGGTTACTTCCTTGATGAGTTTGTGTTGGCTGCTGTTCACCTCAAATACCTTTCAGATTATTAGTTAATAACTACTTACAGATTTCTTTCTCCTACAAGTGAACTTTGACTGATTCTTCTGTGACTTTCCTTTATTATCTTTATGAAGATAGGCATATATAGAGCCATTTTCCAATCTTAAGGAGGGGATTCCATCTTTCCTAATGTCACTGAGCATCAGTCTGGGACCAAAGAAACAAAAGCTTCCAGGCAAACCCATTTGTAAAACCAAGTATTTGTGGGTACGATTAATTTATCCCAGCATGAGCTGAAGCTCATATCCCATTTCCAGGGTCCTGATGGGACAAGTGGCTGCCAACCCAGCCATGCTGCCAGACCTCAGCAGCCACTGGGATCAGCTCAGATTACCAGTACAGACAGCAACGACTGGGGGATTTGCAGGTGCAAAGGAACATCTGCAGTCTCTCTGACCTCACACAAGCTTAAATTCAGGTTTCACACCAGCAGCACTGTCTCTCTTCCAGGATGTCAGTTCTGTTTGGGGGATGAGCCCTTTGTTGGCTCAGGAAGGGGTCACCCATCATGACCATCTTTTCCTCCTGCTGGTGGCACTTTTTAGCTTCTGGGGTACACACCTCAGTAATTGTACTGATCTCTCCAGCATCCCTGTTCACCACCTGAATGAGAGTGGGATCCAGGCAATGGCAGCCACTGTCTGCCTTTCCTCCCTGTAAAGTGCCCGTTCTCCTTCCTGCTATTGGCACTGTCACATTTTTCTAGTTTTTGCCCCTGAAGCCCTCTAAATGTCTGCCAGCTGATGAAGTCTCTAAGATTCATTTGTGTTAGCTGAAATAACCAGTCTACATTCTTTTAATATTTCTTTTTCTGTTAGAGGATTGGTTTTGCCACCAGATGGCAACAGAAGATGGCTATGCGTGAGGAGTAGTCTTGCAATACACAAAATCTGGATTAAAGCTCAACAACCTCAATAGAAAAGAGCATCTGCAAGACTTCAGAAAAAAATCACCATTTTTTTAAACCTCATGATTTACTTTCCACTTAGTATTCTAATTAATAGAACTCAAACAAATGTGGGTATTGTAAACATGACTCATTCATCTAAAAAATGTCCACCTCAGTAATGATTTTCAAAAGCCATTAATCTGATGAAGCAAGAAGAAAATCTGAAATTGCTCCAAAAACAGTTATCAACATAAGGAAAATAACTATCCTAGAGCCAGGATATTTAAGATGTGAATAACAAATAACACCATTTACACAGCAGGCAATGTATTTTTAACAAAAAGAAGACCTACTACAAAGGCACACATTTTTTGTTGCCAGTGCTGTTCAAAAACAACGTGCTACCTCATCTTGAAGAATCTAGTAATTATCTCACCTGCAAAGGCAGAAGGAAGCACAGCAAGAAGAAGATTGCCTAAGATTACAAAGAATGGCTGGCAGCAGAAAGGAGGAAAAAAAAACCAAACCAACAAAACACAAACAAAAGCCGTAACAAAATGAACAACAAAAAACCAACAAAAACACCAACTTATCTCTCAAGATCTCAGAAATTTCAAGTCATTATCTTCTAAAGCTTACTCAGCAGCACCACTTAAAATATCCATTAACTCCAACAAAAACTTAATCTTACTAATCAACTTTTAATGTTACTGCTGTATTAGATCAAAAAAACCACTGAGCTAAGAACTATATTCAACGTTGTGAAACAAAAACTTAGAATGTTGAAGAAATAAGTTTTAATGTAAAAATTAAGGAACACCAACTCAAAGGAAGATAAACCAACCAGCTCAGAAACACATTTAAAATCCTCATCCCAGGTCAGCTGTGCACCAACACTTGCATCTTAAAGACACACTATTTCCCACATTATCAAACTCAGAAAAAAATACTAAAACTACTAAAGACTGACTTGTTACCTGCAATATTTAATTTAAAACTTCGTATTTGCCTTCAATATTTCAGCAGAGTGCATATTTGCATGAATGGGGAGTGCAAATGCCATAAAGCCATTTAGGAATTGTACCACCAAAACATGTCAGTAATAAAGGAAGCCAACAGCAAAATAGCTTTGTACAAACTACACAGAACTTCTAAGATAGGTAAACAAAATTCTAAAATACATATATATATATATATATTCCACATCTCTCATGAGATGCATTTCTTACCATTGAATTATTTAATGTTACCCCTGCAGGGGTCACAACTCTTTACCCAGATGTGTCAGATCTCTCAGATGCTGGAGGATCCCTGTCACTCCTCACAACCAATTCCTGCTGCACCCATCCATGTCATGTCTGACCCTAATAATGGATGGGCAAAGCTTTCTCTTACTTTGATGTGCACAAATGCCTCCTCTGCTGATTTTCATCTCTTAGTGCAATGACTCAAACGAAGATTTAACCTCCTCTTAATGTCAATCAAATTCACATTCCAAAACTATTCTCAGCCACTTCCAAAATGTTGCTGAAGTATCTTGCAGTCATCTGTGCATGCCTGTATAGAAAGTGCCCCCTCTCTCCCAAGGAATACTCCAAGATTAAGAACAGTTACTTTTAAGAGTCAAAAAAAATCCTAGGATTAAAAATTAGTTTTCTTTACCACAGCAACAAGAAGCTGATACAGCCCTCTAATTATTCTGTAACATTTTAAATAATTATGGGCTTCACAGAAATCAGCCCAGCATCTGCTTCCTGTAAAAGAACACTGTGTTTCTCTAAGCAGTTTTCTTTATTTTCTTTTCTTAAAATTAGTTCACAAAGATAAAGGTGACTTAGAAGATAAAGTTACTTGGAATTTCACCATCAAAAACAACAACAACAGTGGAACAAAGTTTAAAGAAAGTAACAAAATAATTAAAGCTTACATTTTAAAGGTCTCGTCATTTAATCCCAAACAAGAACTAGACAGCATTTCCCAAAGGGAGAAATACACCTTGACATCCAGGAAACACAAAATTAGGCTGCAACTCAGATCTCCTGAATTTTTTAAGCTTTGTGTTGTGTTATTTAAGCTATAAGAACTAATTTTCAGCAGAGAAGGTACCTGTGTGAAACCTAGAGGCCTACCCAAAGCCAGTAATACTTTGGGAACATAGTAGTGAGAAAAAACAGATAGAGAAAAACCCTAAACTAAGGGACAATGATGATTTTACAAAAGAGGTCAACACAGAGCAGTCAGGATAAGGTTAGGATGGGTGTCAGTGCATAAATATTTAACCACTCGAGGTCAGAGTGTAAATGTTCACTTACTGACAGGTCCCCTCAGTTCAGACTTTCTGAAAGGATTGCCAGCACAAAGCTCAAAGCTTTTCTTTCCTCTGCTCTTGCACGGTGCTGGTAAAGTCAGACGAAGACTCTCCACAGCTAAGCCTTATTCATGCATTTCTGCATCATCTGTCAGAGGCCAAGAGCCAGATCTGCAGAAATGGTAAGTGTTCATTTCTCCAACTAGAACAAATATTAATATTTACCATATATAAAGCACTGTAAATGTGTAACACAACCCTAAAGTTCCTAAGCTGAGCAGGCAGAAATACAGAATTCTACTGTTTTTCCTTTCTCTTCCACAGGGTAAACACCATGGAAAATTTCAGAGGCATTGAAAGTATGACTGTGTTTTAAAAGCAGCAATTCAGAAAAAACCCTGAAGCCCAGGCAGACTGCAGTCTACCTTCCTGTTGAACAATGCAAAGACCTTCAGGAGAGAAATACACACAAAAACTTAATTACACCTCACACACAGAGGCAGACTTAACGTTTACAGGCAGCTATAATTTTGGTTTTTTTTGCAGTTTCATCATGGTCCATAATTCAAAAACCACTGTTTGGTTTTCAGGGCTGGTTTGGACGTTATTTAGTTTCTTTTTTTACTGTTTTGAGCAGAAATAAATAGCAAACCAGTGATTTTTGTTGCTTACATTGGTTTAGAAGTAGCAACACCAAAAACTGGAATGATGGTGAACCATAGCTGCTTTTAGATATGCCAGGGAACTGAGCTACACCACAGCAGCTCAAGTGCCCCGTGGAAGAGTACGGAGTGGTGAATTCTCATGAAAGATCTCAATATGTCCCATAGCTTAGTGGTATACCCAAAAACATTTATATTTTTGACCAGACAAATACACAGAACCCTTGTTTTCCCCTAATCCACCTTCTGCTCTACTTAGTGCAGTGAGCCCAACCAAAAAAGACAAGTTCTGAAAACAGCCTGTGTAGAATCAAATCCATGTGTACTGGAGCAAGACTTAAAGGTAGAAGTGCAGCAATTTTGGTGTGTTAACTAATACAACTGCAAAGCTCATCAAGAAATGAATAAATCAAAGCTAATTTCCAAAGCAAATTGCCTGTAATGATGTAGATGCAATTCACCATGTGCTCTAGATGTTACCATTTTCCCACCATGGGAAACGTGATGAGTTGGTCCTGAGCATACAGTTTGGAAGTAGCAGGCCTTTGTTCCAGATAATCTGGTGGCATCTTTCTTCACATTGCTCACGTCTTCTTAGAAAAGCTTTTTCTCCTGCTGAAGTACATGAGCACTTTGTCCAGGCATTGACACAAAAAGAGGAAGAGATTACCTGTTTTGGCAGTGATGAGTTGCAGGACCAATGGTCGTCTTGTCACAATTCCAGAACCTCGTGGAAGAAAATCCCTAGAAACATTAAAAAAATAGTTACTAGCCAGAAGTAATGTGCAGTTACATAAGATATTGGACTAATTTGGAACCTCTTCTGTATGAAAATGGAAAGTTGGTGTAGATAGATTTATATCAAATACTCCTATACAGTAGGGCTGTTAATTTTGGTTCAAGATAGTAGTAGGTCATGACCTACATATTAGACAAACGTGTATTAAAACTGAATTACTGTCTCAGGGCATTACCAAGCCTCTTCAAGACCATCACATCTAACATCTCACCTTGCACAGTAAGAGTACCTGAAGCCATGCCCAGATTTACCCAAAGGATTCTGTCATTGCTGCACACTTAATCTGAAGAGGATCTGGACATAGAACACACACACTCACACACCACACCAAAGCTCTGGCAGCACTCTGCACTACTCTTTCACATACTTAACTTCTGCCAGTTCAAATCCCCAAATAACTTTTCCACCAACACATCTACCCAGAAGATTTTTAGTGAAAGCAGAACACCAGAAGTCCTGTGGGACAGAGGGAGAGTGTCCTTGGACCAGAAAGCAAGCAAGGAAGCAAAGACACCAGCTCTACCATATTATTATGCATCCCCATGATCCTTTCCATGTCTCTAAAGACAGGGAGACTCCTTATGCAATTGAAAAGAAACCCAAAGCAAAATAACACATTTTTCTCAGCGTCTTCCCCAGTTGCCAGACCTATTAAACATTTAAAAACTATGAGATGAGGTTCAGTGAGAGGCTTTGTAGAGTGTTTTCTTCAAATTAGTGTCTTTGGAGGAATACAATTCAGTGGTAAACAGAGTTGCTCAATCAGTGTAAGCTCATCAAAATCCCCTCTTTTTCCTGCCTTACAAGGGACGTTGGATCACTTTCCTGCCTGCCTTAGCAGCACTGCTAACTCAACTCTCTGGCTCAGCAATGCAGCAAAGGATTAGGGCAGGAATTTCCAGTGCAAGGGCAGAGCTGACGTGGGTGACTGTTGTTACACACCTAAGTGCCTACACAAAGGTGAGGCAGGAATGTGCAGTGCCTTTGGGAGGGATGGGGAGAAGGACAAGAGTCAAAGGAACAAAGCACAGCCCTGTCAGCCCTTTAGACAGAGCTGCTAAGATAGGTCTGCTCAAGCCACTTGGGAAATCACCTCTTGCCTACAACCACTGAGGATCTTCATACTGACCTTGCACTACTTAAAGAAAGCCTGACTTTGGTATTTCCTTTAGAGGCTGCACACAAACCTGCATGGTTTAAAACAGGTCTTGAGGGTACATCTATGAAAAATAAACCACACAAATACCCAGGATACTATCTGCAATAATATGCAAATCAGAGGATATTAGGTCTGAGCAGTCCCAGGCCAAGCCAGGCTCAGGAATGCAGCAGTGAACCTCTTTCCACAAGCACCAACAAGGTGACAAAGCTTCGGCAGAGAAGAAACACAGCAACTCTACCTGTGATATGAGTACTGAAGGTTTCCTTCCCAACCTAACATCAATATATATAAAAAAATAAATAAATAAAAATAACATACGCAAGCAGTTGTAAGGCTCAGAGAAACAAGACCAGCTGTCAGCTCTGCCCTGCACCACTTTAGAACTCCCCAGCATTTTGAATGAAACAGTGTTAAATTCCAGCTAAATTGTGTTTCCCTTTCCCAGTACCTGTTAATGCGTGCTTGCAGTGTGATTACTCAGCAAACCAAAGCACCGGGAAAGGGGACGCTGTTCAAACACAAGCTCGCTCATTAACTCCCCTACTCAAACAGACCTGCAGGCAAAGTACAATTAATTAGGAATTCGAGTAATCTCTAAAGCAAAGATACTGCAAAAACACCAGGTGTACTGATGTAAATCTGCTGTGATGCTTTCTAACACTTGAGACAGCAACAGGATCCAGCAATTAGTTTAAAGAGATGCCGAAAGCCTTCAGATAGGTCTCTGTCAGAATTTCAGTATCTACTAAAGGAGAGAAAGCTGCCCCTCAATGAACATCTACTGATACTTTCTCATGGGCAACCAGAGAAAACAGTAATGGGAACATGGTCATACTTCTGTATGCGCTGAAATGACAGCAGCCCAGGAGGTAACAAGTGCCTATTAAGGGTACAGTTTCATACACTGGTTTTCAAGCACTTAATATCTGTTTTTAAAATATGTATCTTTTTTTTCCCCATTAAGAAGCTAAAATGAACTGCCACTCAGGACAAAGTGGTCACCCAAACCAGCGTCCTCTACAGCACCACAGGAGGCAAGAAAATTCTTTGGGGAATCAAAGGCTGAAAGATGTATTGATTTTCTGCTTCAGACTAAGCACATTCAGCGATAAAGACACTGCATTAATGCAGCTCCCAGTGTACACAACGCTGACCTTTCCTCAACAGCAAAATTACAACGAAAGGTAAGACAACAGTTTTCCTTCAGAACATCCTCTTAATATGCCCAGAAGTGATGGCATTCTTTAACCCTGTCTAATGGGCTGAACTATTTTCTCTGCAAGCAAACATTGGCAGAGAGGTTCCTGCTTGGTGAGAGGGAGAGCTGTGTTCATCACGTAACCAACTAAACAGTGCAGCAGCAGGACATAAAACTTCTGCTACAAATGCACAGTTTGAAGAGGGAAAAAGTCAAAGAATGAAGGTAATGGGCTTCACAGGGAGAATTCAGGAGAAAATTCCCCACCACCAGTTAACCACTGAACAGGTGTTTTACCTCTATGAAAGACACACTGATGTCAATCTGCCCACAGGGATAGGGAATTTTTTTTTTTAAACATTTGAAATTTCAGCTTCGGCCATAGGGCAATGGCACCTGTGTACATTCTCTGTGCAGCTCAAATCAGACGTTACAAATAAATACATAAACTCTACTTACAGGAAAAATAAGCATTTTTTTTAATACACACAGAAATGTAAGTCAAATCTGAAACATAGCTGGGACATCTTTAGGAAAAGCAACCTAGTACCACACTGCAGGGAATTGGATTAAATGCTGTACAGCTGCCTCTGCAGAAATGCCTACTCTGACATCCACAGGACAGGATGCAGCTCCTCCTCCCCTGGGAAGAGAAAGCATTCTCTAAAGGGTTTGTTAGTGGTGCTGAACGAAACGGCTCTGTACTAGAAACGGTCACACAATTTGTGTAAGTAACAGCAGCAAGAAATACAACAGGAATGAACGGAGCCAAGCCTCAAAGGTTCCCTCTGACCAAGAGGACAATGCCCCTCCATGTCCGGATGGCACACCCTAACATTCTTCTAAGGACAGGCTTGAGACAGCTGCTCTCCACACCTTTTGTTTAGCACGTACACGTTTGTTTAGTGAGAACTGGGAGAAAAAATTCACATCAGAGTCGAAGCAGTGCTAAGAAATCCATCTAGGAAAATATTCATGCCTGAGAATTTGTGCTCAAAGGCACCAACAAGGGGGAGAAAAGGCGGTTTTCTGTGGTGGGGGCAGTGGTCCTGGGAGCACCTGTGTGCACAACTGCAGGACCACTTAACAATGAGGAGCAGGAAAGAAGAAACACATTGTGCAAGAATAAAGCTGGGAATGGAAGCCCTGCTGCTTTAAGAGACATTCATCCTGCATTAAGATTCCAACTACTTTTACATCTTCACTCTCAGAGCATTTTCAGCACAAAGCACTGTGCTGACAGCAGCTGCACCGGCTCAGCAGCAGCGCCGCAGTGACAGGACAGTCCATCAGCAAGGCCTGGCCAGTGCTGAATTTATCAAATGCAAATAAGAGGCAAACAGCCAGGCCTGCCAGGACAGCCCTTCAGGAACTCGTCAATCTTAGAATGCACTCAGCTGTTACAATATCATTAAACACTTTCAAGAGCAAAATATTTTCAGTGCTAAAAAATTTTTACCCTATAAAATTACTCATGTCTTACTGCATAACACAAGCTGTGTTGTCTTCTCTAGTACTGCTCATTTCCAGTAGCAGAGATCTGCACACGTGTATCTACTAAGTTTGCTGTCTACTGTTTGTTTAACGCATAAAGGAACAGATCATAGCTTGAATTTGACCTGCTAAAAGCCAGATCTCAAACTTGTGCCACAGTATGATGAAACAAGTTATCAATGGCCCTACCAACACTTCAGCAGTTTATAATAACAAGCCAGTTCAGGCTTTCAGGTGAAAAAGTAATTAGACAACACATTAATTGAAGAGTCTCGTGAAAGAGATGGAAATTTCAGGAAGGGGAAACTGTAGGGAAATGCTGAAAAGCAAACTAGGCAGGGGCTCATCAGTGAGGTGGTCTCATTACAATGCAGGACTGCAGCTTACAAAGAAGAATACATCAAACAAACAAAACATAAACATAACGTGTTTCAGAGGGATTTCCAGGGAGAGTTTCCATTTAGGAGATCTCTAGCACACTAACAGTATTTATTATGTTAAAAAAACAAAAAGACAAAACAAAACAGAAGAAGCTCCAGTTTGTGTGAAAAGTGATGATGCATCACTGTTTAAAACTTATCTGTAGTTTCAAAAGAGTAACTTATATTTGTTTTTCTTTGACAGTATAGGGCTGAGAAACGTTCTGTGCTTTGTTCAGTTACATGGTCAGTATCACACAGGATAAATGGCAACTAATTTACATCAATACCAATATAATTAATTCATACAAAACATAGGGGGAGTCCAGGAAATCAAATAACCGAGGAAAATGTCAACAATTACACAATAACTGCATTAATTAAAGAGCTACGAACAATTCAAATTGACACTGATGAATTGCTTAAAAAATCAGAATTGCCTCTAAAGCAAAAGCCTCCACATTTTTCACAAAGTAGAAACATGCCAGGCTCAGGACAAGAGCCAGAGTTCTCTTAGAGAGAAGCAGAAATGACCCATCTATTTCCTTGTGCCAGACAACACTAGCAATGTCACAGAAGCTCCCCACTAACATAAAGTCCATCCCAAGACCCTAAACCATCCTCAAATGCAGAAAGGCCATGATCCATCAGCAGCTAATAAAAACAACAGTGCATTGGTAGCACTCCCCACAGGCTTTTATTCCCAAGTTTTGCCAAGAAATGCAACGCAGCTTTAATTGCAATAGGAAGCAATTGTGCCCAAAGTCAAAAGTTTTCCTGGGCCTTTTTCCAGCAGTGTTTATTGTTTCATACAACTCCAGCCTGGCACACAGGAGCACTTGTGGCCCATATTAGCAGCTGAACGACCATGCCCTGTGCAGAAGACCACACAGTTTCACAGGAACACTGACACATGTCCATACAGCACCTCCAAGTTCTGTGGAAAACACACAGCAATACTCAAAAAGCTTTTATTTTTCTTCCATTTCTCATAGTTAGTCTCAAAGCAAATGCTAAAAGACTCTAGAAACAGGAAAAAGCATGGTCCACTGTAAGCCTGAGGATGGGAGGCATAAAACATTTCTGTAACTTCTTCCATCAAGTTTCAAAAACCCATAAACCCCACCCAGTTAATTTGTAACTGGAGAACTCTTAATGATAAAAATATACATCTGCAGACCTATTCTGCAAATGTGCCCCTTCTATCTCACCTGCTCCTGTGCTCACCAACCCCATGGAGGATCCAGCAGCAAGAGACGGGAAATGGACTTTGCATTTATGCAGAGACCTTCTTAGGAACTAAGTCCATGAGATTTGTCATCACTGACACAAGACACCAACTGTATTTACTCTTAGTGGCTTTGGAAGCACATACTCTCTACCCCTCAAGTGACAGCACAAAGATAACCCTAGGACACATCTTCAAGAAGTCTCAAAAGCCTTAAGGCACAGCCTCAGTTGTGCTTTGATGTCCCTTTTCTAATTCAATAACACAGCAGTGTTTCCACAATGACACTGGTATTTGGCCATATATGTTGTTCCTCATCAGCTCCAAGTGCAGAGATCAGTTCTTATTGTCAGTCACCACTTGATCCCTCACTTCCTTCCATTGGTTACAGAAGGTTTTTTGTTTGGCACAATGCCTGTCAATCGAGGGTCTCCCACAGCTCTGTTCCATCAACATAATGAGCCCTACAGGAAGATGTATGAGACAATTAATCTGCTTTATTGAAGACCAGTGATACCTATCTTAATTAGGCCTATCAGGCATGCTAAATGCATTTTAGAGGCTCTGGATTTTTAGTGATCTCAGATGTACCAGTTCCCAAAGATCTGTACTGATCTTTGCAGGGTTTTTTTGGAAACCACACAGCATAGATGGCTGGTGCTTAGCTCATGTTTGGTCTCAAGTTTGCAGCAACCATTCTTTCAAGGTAAATCTTCCTTCAACTGATGGATCATTTTAATTAACCTGCTCAATCAAGTACAATAACTACATATTTAGCCCCTGCACCGTGTGCAGGGCTTTAGGGGCAAAAAACAGAGTATGCAGACACCTTAGGGCTGTCAACTCCTCTTCCTCTCAAGCAGGGTACATAAAATTGGGGTTTTTTGAGAAGCTATTCTCCAACCCACCAATGTCCTTCACCACCACTGCTGAACTACTGGACCTCAACAGCAGAACAGGGACACTCCAATTATCTTATCCATCACAATTCAGGTTGAATTAAGAAAAATAAAAATTAAAGTGTTGAAAATCTTACACAGCACAACAGCTAGCAGCCTAAAATGTCTCTTTGGGTCCCTTTTCCCTCCACTCTTTTACAGAGTTGAAACCAACTAAAAAAAAAAAAAAACAAACCAGAGGGCAATGTTAAAAAAAAATTAAAAAAAAAAGTCTACCCAAAAAGACCCAGCTGTGGGAATATGAGAGTGTTGATTCTAAATGTGACAAAAATTTTTTTTTTGAAAAACCCTTGAAAAACTTCAAATAAGCTAGCAAGGGATTCCAGTCACACAAACTGGGCACCTCCATAACAAGTTTGCTCAATGCCTGTGCACAGGCACCACTCAGGTGAGAAAGCAAAGCTTGAGATTTCCTCTTCATGCAGAAGACTGGAGAGACAGCAGGCTCAGAAATCCCTGTCATTATACTGCTCTTGGATCTGGAAGATGCTTTCTGTAAGTAGCAGCAGCATTTCTACCCAACAAGCTGCCAGAAGTTACTACATCTCCCCTGTTACACATCACAGGGCTATGAGAAAATTAACAAAACTGGAATTCCATTTAACAAAACTGGAATCAACAGCTTCTCCAAAGTAGGGGACATTTGAACTCCAGTCTAGGAAGGCACGGACCTTCTTAGACCAATCTAATGCTGTGTTTTGACAGCAGTGGCAGCACCCCTCATCACATTTCCACACAGAAAAAGGTGTGACTGTTCACTGACTCAGGGAAAGAAAATGCACTTCCTAGGATTCAAGAAAATGATAGAAGTTGTAAAATCTCAGTAATGCTTACAGGACTGCAAACTTGCCCTACACAGGCAGGAAAACCTGCCAGGAGAAAGGCCCGGAGTGGGAGATGAAGAGTGCTCTGTTTGCAGTGCCTGTGCTGTGCTGGGCTCGCTGGATGAACAGGGAGGGGAGCTGCCAATGTGCAGGCTCGTGGGCAAGGCACGGTATGCACGATGCATCTGTCCTCCCTGGCAGCCAGCCAGCACTCTGCTGCATCATCCTCATTCCACTGGTGAAAATGCCCTTCTTCCTCTTTCCCTTTTAAGATTTCACAAAAGCTTCTGCTATTTCCTGCCCAACGGTGCTCTCCATCAATTCCAAGCGGTGGTGGAAGGGGGAGAAAGGAAGCACAGAACACAAAGAAAGCCCAACAATTCTCAGAATTTTAGTGTCAAAAAGAATAAAGGAGACTTTGCAGAACAACTTATTCTCCCTAATCAGATATGTTTACTTTTAGGAAGGGACTCATTTGCATAGGATGTTGGTGCATAAAAGCCCATCCATTCTCAGGATGAATACTAATGCAGCAAGATTCTGTATCTCAACACAAGAAGCAAACGACAAAAATTCTTTACTCTAAATTGTTGTCAGTGCTCTAAATAGACCTTGGCTGTTTGGGTTTTTTTTCCAATCACTTCCAGCTGCCAAATGCAATTAACAATGTTGCTTTAGAAAGATTTGTGTAAGAAGTTTTCCTCCATAATATAATCAGAGAGAAAAATCTGACTGCAAGGATCAGAAAGAAAACAACATGTCACAACAAACCAGATATATCAGCTACATGAAGCTAACTGCTACAGAAATAGTTGCATTTAGCAAATAATTCACCTCTTGATACTCTGTCAGGACAAATCTTCTAGATATTGTTAATTCCAGTGCTGTTACCAAAAACCCAGGGGGGAAAAAAAAAACAACAACAACAACAACAACAACAACAACACCAAAAAAAAAACCAAAAACTATCTGCTGCTCTTCCTCCCAAATCCCACAGTCCTGAACTGGGATCCATCAAAACAGACTTTTTAAACAGTAGCACAGTATACAATCAGCTGTGACACATGCTACTAAAATCCAAGAACTTCTCAGAAGCATTGTGAAAATACATTTCTCTTTTGTAGTAGACAAGGTGTCAAACTGTACAGTTATCGCTTTTGGTACAATACAAGCCAGTTCAGATCATTGTGCAGAGCTGGAATGTAACTGGATTCAATCCCTGCACTCCCTCTGGAATATATACACAGTGGGAACTGCAGTATAAAGAGCATGAATTTATTGACAGGAAGACAACTACAGAAGGAAGGAGAAAAGGAGATTGTTTCCAAAACAAGTGATTCAAGTTTCTCAATCAGCTTCTCTTCTCTTCTCTTCTCTTCTCTTCTCTTCTCTTCTCTTCTCTTCTCTTCTCTTCTCTTCTCTTCTCTTCTCTTCTCTTCTCTTCTCTTCTCTAGCCATTTTATCCTTTTCTATCTGCCCATTTATCCTTCTCTGAGCCCATGGTATGTGCAAATTAATATATTGTCCAGGACAATGTAAAGTCTGTTTAGCTCAACAGTGAAACTTAATATCAGCCATGATCTCTCATCTCTCTGCTCAGCACAAACTGAATTATTACCACAAGAAAAATTTATATTAGCGGTCTGACCAAAAGAGTGTTTTGTGCTGCTACTTCTCAGAACAGTAACAAAGTCATTAGGCTGCAGGTCTGAGTCTGGACTCCTGAGCTTCTCAGCCTCTTTCCCAATTTGACAGACATTGAGGATCTTCTGTCAACGTTTGTTTAGCATCTGAACAAATGAACAGGTGAGCACACAAGGGCACAACACTGCCTCTGATGGATTATGCCAAAATTTCTTCAGCAGCTTCCAGCTTGGCTGATAAGCTGGAATGGAAAGAGAGCCCACTTCCCCCCTGACATGCAGCAGAGAGCAGAGACGTCTCTCAGTGGTTCTCATCCTGTCTGTTCTCTGCAGGTGAGTTACACACAGGCAGCTTCAGAGCACCCCCTAGAGCATCACTGCATGGATGTGCACGGTTTTAGGCACCTGCAGTGCACAGAGCAAACAAGGGACCAAGTGCCTAAGGTTGCTCCAGCTCTGATGATCTCGTCTGTGAGGGCTGAAATCCATATTGCAGCACAGAGTGAATCTCCTGCACACCTGAACAACGAAATCTTGGTGATTTTGCACAGGAGCTGGGATGCAGAAATACCATGCTAGGTGCTGAATTAAAAGCATAACTTCCACACACAAATTATAAAAGCTGACGTTATCAGCAGACACTTGGGTTGAAAGCCTCTCTTATCTCCAGCTACAGTCTCCTTTACATCCCAGAGGCTATCACAGACAACAGTGTTTGGCAGCACATCAAAGCCCAGCACTCAGTGAAATGGGATTTTGCTCTTCTCTAGTTCAATAATGCTGCCTTGTTCACCTCGAAGCAACTTGCTGAAGAAAAGGATGCAAGGTCACAGTTAAATAATGCTCATTTCCTGTTCTCTACACTACAGGTACACAGCATTAAAGGGATTCCCAGCAGCCAGTTACACATCAGCACAGCAAACATGGGGAACTCATGGACTTCTGTTTACTGGAAGGCCTTATTATGTTTAAACGCCCCCCCCCCCAAAACAGTAAGAAAACCAAACCAGAAAAAGCAAGAAAGTCTCTCCTCTTCATGCCTGCCATCTAGGCACTGTTTGAGAAACAGTTTGAGAAACCCATAAATACTCGGAGGAGCATCCTCAATTTGCTGCTCTGTGATCAACAGAGGGAAGGCAAACCACAAACATGATCTCTCTCTCAATGACTAAGCTATTGCTGGTGCCTTTCTGGGATGAGGAAACACTGCTACATCTCAGCTGTCCAAAGCAGAATCCAAGGCTCCCTTTTGGTTCCACACAGAAAACTAAATCAGCCATCACTCAAACAAAAGAAATGCGTAACAGCAAGTTTTAGACAACAATCCCACACTGATTTTAAGATTATACACTATCATCTTCCTTTACAGATAGAAGCAAGTTAAAAATAAAGGAATAAAAATCTATATTCTACATACAGTTAAGGCATGTGTGGATACCAATGCAGGTATTATTTAAAAAGCAGTTTGAGGTCACATAGTAAAGAGTGGCAGAGAGCAGTGTCCACACTCCCATGTCCCTGCTGCAATCCATGGCAGCATCACTCCCGATGCTTACTGGTGAATGTCCAAACAATCCCATTGCTGACATCTGTTTACCTAAGCTGGAAATCCTTGTTTGCTATTTCATCTACACAGGAAAGTGACATAAGCTTGAAACAGCAGCAGCAATGCCCATCAAGAAAGAGCAAGACAACAAAGGTGTTGGTTATTTGTTGATCTCAACGCTACAAAATCCCAAGTGCAGGCTCCTCCCTGAAGGCAGTGATTTATAATATTATACAAGAGTCAGATAATGTCAAACTTTCAGAAATGCCTCTGTATTAAAAACCAGGAAAGTCTGGATAAAGTAGATTCTTATGGTCTGATAAAAAGAAAAAGAAAAACCAACCCAAGCCACAAACCTCTCCTGAGATGACTGCTCTCCTTTAAAGACGATCAGAGGAGTGCAGCCACCTGCAGAACCTTGATGGATTGAACTCCCACTAACAACTGCCACTGAATCTGTAGCACTGATTCCTTACAAGGCGCTCGAGACCAGACTGGGGTTTTTTTGAACATTGCTTTTTGTAGGGTTTTGAAGTTTTTCTGAAGTCTAGAGCACAGACTTCAAACACTAGACTTGTGTTCACTAAATGCTACAATACCCTGATGGTACAAAGCACGCTGAAGCTACAGGAAGACTACGTATTCTCCCAGGTACACTTGACAACAGTGAAGTGTTACTTATTGATTCAGCATCTCTAACCTGCCTGATAACGCTGAACTTAAATGCCAGAATAAAGGTCAGAGCTCCCTACACTATGCCTGCCTCATGACACAGTACAGCTTTTCTTAATTGGCCAAATTTAAATGCCAAAAACAGGAGACAAATCCTCAAAGCAGGTTTTAGAGGAAAAAAAATCACTTTACATGTGGGGTGGTGGTGAAAAAGCAGCATATTTGTTTGCATGTCTGTTTTTTAATACACATTGCCTTTACTTTGTATATATAAATTCTTGAGACTTGAAGGGGAAAAAAAAAAGAATTTCAAGTCCACAGTGGAGTTACATTTAAGGACAAAATCAGGCCGTCTGTAACCCATCTAAACAGCCTGTTAGTTCTTCAATGTATAAATGCAAAAACTAATTCAGGGAAGAAACCCAAATGAGCCACTGTCTCATTTGCTGCTGTTCCTAATTAATGAAATACCCGGAAAATTCTTGCTTTTGTTGCACCAGAGTGTTTTGATAACTAGGCTAATATACTCAATACTGTACTCCAAGCTGTACTATGGCTTAATTAGGCAGGAAAAGGAGTGGCTGACTCCCATTTCCAGAAGATCCTTAAGACTAAAAAAGAGTACACAGCCCCACATCTCAGTTTGTATCTTAGTTTGTATTGACTGCTTAGCTTTTTCACGCCTGTTTAACAAAAGAGGAGATTTTCTGTAAAAAGGTTTTTCTATCAATGCCTAGTAACTAAAAGAATAAAATACCTGCACCGATCTTCATGCATCTCCCCAGGAAGCATCAATCTAAATATGTGTCTACATTCTTCAGAGAAATTTTCTGCTCTAGCAGCCAGAGTTAAAGTCCCTTCTCTTCTAATGACTCAACGCTGTCTTTTCACAACCGCCATCTCAAGCAGAACAGAATGAGCTGAGCACACGAGGAATAGTGATTTCCAAAAGAAATAATCACTACGTATGTCATAATAAATAGCTCTACTTACATGCAGTGGCCCTCAGATTATCAAAAGCATCTCAGATCAAAAAGCTGCAAAACTGAATTACACAATCAGACCTCGGGCTCTTAAAATGAAAGTGCCTGTTTGATTATGACTGACAGGCTTACAATCAAGAGTTCACATCTCTTATAAAACAATTACTTCGCCACATGCAGTTTGTATTATATTAAGCAGGAAGGGAAGTGAAGAGCTTTCAAGTTGGAAACCTAATTATTAATTTCTTGCTATTTTTAAGAGTAAAACAAGGTTCTGATTTCTGAAGAAGGAGACCCTGACAAGGTAGCTTGCTGTCTATGCCTTCAGTTATCTGAAAAACCCATTTGAATATAGATGAAATAATAGAAAGTGCTTTCTCTCCAAGTACAGTTTACAGGGATTGCTTCCTGCCATTAGTTTTCTTTTAAGTAACCCTCTTATTATCAAAAGCAAGTTTAAAAAGCACAAACAACATGCAAGCTCCTGGCCCTGAACTGCTCAGGAGCACAGGAATAAGAGAGACCAAGTGCCTTCTCCCACTGGCAATCTGCTGGCATTTGCTGTTTGACTCCCCTTTGTGCTTTTGAATCGCTCTACCAGAAGGTTGCATTAGATCCTTTGCTTCAAACACTGGCTCAACATTTTCTGGGCACATTTACTCCTGTTACAAATGGAAGCAGAAGGAGGTAGGAAGAACATTTGCTCCACAGACAACTTCATTTCCTCAAACGCACACCATGAGCTCCAGTTATGAACACATGAAGGTCTAACCCGTAAATGGCAATGACTGCTGTCCTCAGGTGCTCTCTGGAATCTCTGTTTCCATCTAAATATAACCAGAATCCTGAGAGAAAAACCTTCACACACAGTCCTTGACTACCAAAAGGAACTGTCTCCCTACACACAGAGGAGCAGTATGAGAAGAGGAAACTCTCCAAATTCCTCAGGGGAGGCTAATCCAAATAGCAACAACAATGGACACATTGGGAGATTTGACACTGCCTCATTCCTGCTTAGTTCAAAGCCAGCCTACAAGGAGACACGTAGTTCTGGGTGTCACACAATTCCTGCAGCAGGCAAACACGCAGAATCTATCCTCAATCAGCACCTCCATCAATGCAAAACACATGTCAGCTAATCCCAATGTTTCCCCTGCCTGCTGGTAGTCATTTGGGATCCTGTGTGCACCTCAGCAGGCCTTGGTGCTACCCTGGAGGCAGTGATGGATCTGTGTCGTTCAGCAGGACCTGGCTCCCACTCCCAGGCCATCTGCCAGCCCGCACAACTGTGCCAGCACCAGATTCCTCACAACCCTCCTGAAAAATTATGGCAGTGCATCAACGAGATGGTGGATAACCCTGCAGAGCCCAACATGCTTCCTAGGACCCACAAAGAAGCTCCAGCTCCTGACACCACCTGCAGTTTCCACTGTCCAAGTGCAAAAAAAAGTAATCTTTGCACAACCAAAGGTCCTGTGGAAGACTGAAACACTCACAGCACTATAGTGGCTACAGACAGCAGGGAATAACAACATGGTCCTGGAGTTAATCCATCTTACTAACCTCACCACAGCTCCACTGACAAACACAGGTTAACAACCAGCAGCGTGTCTGTAGCAAGACCCTGCCTTTCCCATGGAGGATATCATGCCTTCCTCATATCAATTACAGCTATTCCTGAAGAAAAGAGATCTTCAGTGTCTCTCTGAAGGCTAAGAGTTCAAAATCTACTAATGATAACGATTATGTAGTTTAAAAAAAAAACAAAAACAAACCCACACACAACAAAACAACCCCACAACCACAAAACAACCCAAACCAAAAAAAACTAAACCAAAGCCGTGAGAATTAACGCTCAAACTTCAGAGCAATGCAAGGACAGTTTGATTTCGATGTCAATATCAAAGCTGTGTTACTGCTAGTTAGAGCTGGCCCTTGTGGTTGCCAGAGGTCATGCAATATACCAGTAACAGAGAAATGAGCCCAGCGTGGCTCTACAGGGAGACTGGCTACCTCTACAAGCCATATTAAGACAGATGTGGATGAAACAAACTTGTTTGCAGAGAGCAGCCGCATTATCCCACAAAAACAGGAATATCCTATGGCTTACTAAATAGAGACACAGGCCATTTGTCTGCTGATCTAACAAGCAAAATCCTCTTCTGAGCTGATGGATATTTATTAATCTGGTTCTGAGGGTTCACAACCAAGTTCTCACAGCTTAGCAAGGGCACATCTGCTGACCACACGTACTCTGTCAGGAGGAAAAGCAAAACATCCATGCTCAAGTCTTGTGGAACAGGTTTGAAGCAATGCAATTTAATGTCATTTCTGCAACAGGCTCCAAGGCTGCAAGTAGGGAGGTACTACAGACCAGTTTCCTGCTGAATCTCAAGAAGTTCCTGCATAAAACAACTATGTGCAACTCTGAAACCAGGCTGAAAGAATCTAAACTCCAAATCCCATGTCACAGAGACATTCAGGGGCTTCACAGTAGCCTGTAACCTCCTCTCTGAAGAGACTGTCTTGAAGTGTCTGCAGGCTGCACAGTCAATAACCACACGAGTGAAAAAAGTTACCGCCCCTGGCTCTCCTTCACGATTCCTCCCAGAAGTGCCCACGTCTCACTCGTGCACCCGGTTCCAGCCTCTCGGCCGAACAGGCCAGATCAGCACAAACTGCTCATTTGCACCTTCTGCTCCAGCCAGGCACATCCAGGCGGCTCAGAAGAACAGCTCCACCTGCGGATCAGAGGGAGCAGATGCCTCGGGCAGCTGAGCAGTGACAAGCATCTGGGAGCGGTGTGATCTTCCACCAGCACAGCTGGATCCAGACACCGCCACCAGCCCGCAGCCCACCTCACTCAGCCCCGACCCCAGGGACCAAAATATCCTCATTGACAAGAAAAAGGAAGGTGCTTTTTCCCCTCAGCACACATGCTCTGCGCAACTTTGTGGACACGCAGCTCAAAAAGTCAAAAGGTCACCAAAATACTTTTTAAGGACTTTTTAAAGAAAACAGTAATAATCTGATGGCAAACCGTGCTTTCTGAGGATCTCATTTATGTTTTCCAAACTCGAGAGATTTGGCAGTACTGTCAAACACCAGCAGCTAGCTAGAGTCTTCAAGGAGAAAGAAGAGGAAGAACTGACATTTAACACAGTCAGTTCTGAGGGAGGGATGAAGAACCACTATACAGTATTTTTATACCGAGTATCAAGAGCTATTGCAGCCTGACACACGGGCAGGTTGTGAAGCATCACAGCATTTAATATTACCTTCGGAGAAGATCTCCGCACATCCAAGTCCCCCAATTACCGACACACAACAGTATTTCGACCCTCTAATCCGGACTAGATCGCAGCTCCGCTGCGGGAGCACCACCTCCCTCCGGGAGCCCGCAGCTATTTGAGGCAAACGCAGCAGGAACTTCATCAAACAGCACGTGAAGCCCATGTTTACCTCGGGACGTCTCCAGAGGCACTGCCTGGCCGCCAAAAAGCACCGCCTGAATCGTCAGGCTTCCCTTCTTCCTGTCAGTGATTTGTTAGAAACGATGCGCATGTTGGACCTGACGATCCTGGAGGTCTTTTCCAACCTTAATGACTCCGTCATTCGAATGCCCACGGGCGCGCTGGGACGGTGCGAATTTATATGCGATGGGATGGGAAGAACGAGCCCCCCAGAGCCAGCACCCCAATTAGGATTTGGGGCTTTAAACACGTCGTTCCTCCCGTGCAGCGGTCACCCACACAACACACGCACAACACGAAGCGGACACACGAACGCGCTGGCACCGGAGCGGCGGCGGCTTCCCCGCACCGCGCACATCGCATCACGGGCGCTGCCGGGCCAGGGCCCGCCTCGCCACCCCCGAGGCACCGCGGGGGGAGGGACAGCGAGCATCCTCGGTGGGGACCGAGCACCCACGGTTGGCTCGGAGCCGCGAACTGTCCCCCCCAAAAAACCCTCCTCGTCCATCCCCGCCCGACACCGCCCCCCCCCCCCGAATCGCCGCTCTGAGGGGGGGCGCGCGCCGTGGCCGTTGGGAACAGCGCGCGCTGCGGGCCGTGTGGGGGCAGCGGGGGGAGGGGGGGGCGCGGGGGTGCCGTGCCCGCCGCCCCTCACCTGGAGACGCAGTTCTCCAGCACGGAGCTCTTGCCGGCGCTCTGCCCGCCCACCACCGCGATCTGCGGCAGGTCGAGCAGGCAGTTCTGGCCCAGCGCCGCGAAGGCATCCTGCAGCCGGTTAACGAGCGGGATGAGCCCCTCCATCCCGCCGCCGCCTCCTCCTCCTCCTCCGCCCGCCGCCGCTGACAGGTAACGGCCGGCGCACTGCGCATGCGCCCCTCCCTCCGCGGGCCTAGGGGCGGGGCCTCGCGGGGCGGCCACGCCCCCTCCCGTGCGGATCCCGGTGTGTATCCCACGATTGTCCCACGATTGTCCCACGATTGTCCCAAAATCCGTTCTTCCCCTCGTTGTGCCAAAAGCCCATCCACGCTCAGAGTCAAGGGGTTGGATTTATTTATAATTCTGCGCAGAAAGCTGGCTGGGTAGCAAATCCACAAAGCCTAGCACAACGACTGTCAAAAAGTTTTCCCTTTTTGTGGTTCTTAACAAACCAAGGCGTTGATGTTTATTGGCTACAAGTTATCTAGTTCGCTTATTAATTAGTGTTCTATCTTCTTTTGGTTAATGATCCTCTTGTTTCCAATGCTAATGCTTAGTCTTCCTCTTGAATGAGTGGGGTTTTTGGGTGGGTGGTCTGTGACCCAGTGGTCACAATTTGCCGCTGCCAGAATTACTTCTTACCAGCCAGAGCTGATTTCAGCACAGTTGCTCAGTTGTTTTTACTAGTTTCTTCCTTATCTTGGGTGTTCTGCCAAATATCCTTGTAGCCCCTAAAATCTGCATTCTTTGTGTCAACTAAGAGTGGTACACCCTTCTTCCTTCCCTTTGGTAACCTCCCTCTAGGTCTGAGATAACTGAAACATGTTGAGCCCTAAACCTTAACAAGGCAATTCTACTGACAAGTTATTTGTCTTTCTACCACCTGGACATCACTTAGAGCTTGCTTGTTAGGGATTGTTTTTTCTTTCACAGATTGCCCAGAGAGGCTGCAGAGTCTCCCTCCCTGGAGATGTCCCAGAACCAACTGGACACAATCCCGTGCCTGTGCTCTGGGATGACGCTGCTTGAGCTGGGAGATTGGAGCAGATGCCCCACTGTGCTTCCTGGCAACCTGACCCATTCTGTGATTCTGTTCCTGCCTGAGGACAAGGCCACCTCAGTGCTGGCACACTTGGGCACGAGGAGCGTGGTTCACCCACCTCCACACGCTGACCATGAGAGCACCACAGTGCCCCTCTCCCCTGAGAGCCCAACCAGCTGCCCCACCCTGCTGGTGGGAGGGCTGTGGCAATGCCCAGCAGCAGGCAGGAGTGCTGCCAGGGCCAGGCACATTCCGAGGAGGAGCCGGCTCCGGCAGGGCTGGCAGCAGGTGGATGGCTCAGGAGCAGCCTGGGAAGCCACATCAAGGTCCGAGCCGTGTCACTGCAGCGGGTTCAATTAAAAATGCACGCTGAGGCTGAGCTGAAAGCTCGGGCACACAACAGAGATGAGATTTATCTGCGATTACTGGCAGCAGTCACATCATGAAAATATCCGAACGGCGGGCTGTGGAGTCCCGCAGCGATAAAAGTTATCCTCTCCATGAAAGCAGACACTGGCCTCGCTCAGCGTGACAAGCAAAACAAAAGGGAACTGTGAACATCCCGCAGGCTGACGGGGACTAACGATCTGGAGGATTATCAAAACTTCTTGGCCAGAGCTCTCAGTAAGTGTAAAAAATGACTCTGCAACAGAGCGACCTATAACTCTGGAAACAAGTAACAGTTTTTAATCGGCATGAGGTGGAAACAGCTTCTCCTCGCCGCTGCAGTTAGATCACGGCCTCTGGGAAAAGCCTTGCCATCATTTCTGTCTAGTTGGGAGCCTGGGAGTTATTGACATAATTATGCCAATTAGCAGCATGATTATTTCTTTCCCCACTCCTGGGCGAGCAAGCTATGCCAGGAGGCACTGGAGTAGCTGCCTGGCCTTCCTCCAGTTCGTGGGTTTCTATGGAGGCTGGAAGTTGGGAAGAACATTATGAGTGTCTGAGCACTTTGTGCTGCCCCCATGAAATAATTAAGGTCCCTAGAAGAGCAGCCTGGCCATAGGATTGCATTTCCACAGGAGACAAATGAAGATTGAGAAAGGCACGATGCCTGGGGAGCAGCACCGTGCACATCTTCAAATTGATAACCTGGGAAACTGTCCTTTCTGTGAGGTCTTTAAATGACAGCTTTGTCTGCTTCCATAAATAAAATAAATAAATTAGGAAAACCAATAAGATTAGGAAAAGTTTGAGTTATTCCCCCAAGTCTGGGAAGTTTCCAAACCAAACCTTTTTGTTTGGTGAAGCAGAGTTAAAGCCACTAAGTGCCCACATTCTATCATTTACAAAAATCCACTCTTTCCCTTCAAAAAAAAAAAAAAAACCAAAAAAAAACCACAGGCAGCCAAGTATAGATTCCCCACCTTCTGGAAAAAGCATAAACAATTTCATTATGGATGCTTGTGTTATCATGAGGGGTTTTCCTCATTTTTCTAACAACTCCAAGAGTGCAGGGAAGAAGAGAGGAGAGGCACCCAAGCATATCTCCGGGTCTCTGCTTTTCCTGACTGACTTCTCTGGGCAGCTTGTTCCAAACCCCCGTGCAGAGCCCAGCCTGGCTTTCTGAACTTGCCAAGATTCAGAGTGGCTAAATTAAAGGAAACAGGGGTGCTGCTAACAGAGACCATTGCAAAGCTTCTTGTAATAAATAGCTCTGAAATACAAGGCCCAACTCGGTGCCACGGGGCCACACAAGAAATTGTTCTCTGGGGGAGCAGTAGGTGCAATCCCCAGGAGCACAGAGCTGTGCTGCTCACTGGTTAACCAGCTAAAAACAATCTGGTTTTACCCTGGTGTGCTCAGTTGTGCCCCACAATATTTATCATTTCCTTTTGCTGCGTGCCAGGCTCGGCAAGGAGAGAAAACCTCTGCCAAGCACCTTCCCTGGCATGGCAGGAAGGGTGGGTGGCCTGCTCCCCAAGGTGACATCCTGACTCCAGCAGCGTGGTCTGATGTCACACGTCACCAGCTCCAGCACAGCCTGCCGGGGGCCCCCAGTCGCAGCCTCCAGTGCATTTCAGATCAAGGCTACAGACAGCAAGCTTGTCCTGCCACGACTTTCAGAAAAAGATATGGCAAAAATAGCCTGGCTTCAGGGTGCAGCTGAGCCCACAAACCCCGGCACAGACACTCCTCCCTAACCAGGCAGCATGACGTTAAAACTGAGGACGTTCGGACCAGGTCCCCAGGCTGCTTGATCAACACGCACCAGTGCAATTCCCACCACGGGAAAGGAGTTCTGTGTGAAGCAGCCGAGTGGAGACCCGCAGGTGCCTGCAGTGAGGAGCCGGTCACGCTGCCCTGCCCGGGGCCCCCAGAGCACAGCAGGACCTGCACCCTCGCCCTGAGAACAGGCAGGTTCCAGCACACTTGCTCGCCTCTCCAGGGACCTTCCTCACCTCCTCCTTGCTCCAGACACAAAGGCAGAGTTTTTGCGGAGCTTTTCAGGCAGTTGATGGGCACGGAGAGGGAGGAGGTGTGGGCAAGGAGCCCGTGCAAGGGGGAGCTCCCGGGTTCCCGGCAGCGCTCGGCTCGCAGTGGAGCTGCACGAAGGTGCCAGTCAGCATTATCCCTGTGCATCTGCCAGGACGAGAGCTCAGACCTTGAAGCTGCAAAAGGTGGAATTCAAGCCCGTGAAAGAAAGCCAGAGTGGCTGCAGAGCTGCGATTAGGGTAGTGGCTGCAGCATTTCTCCGTGTGGAGGATGTGCTTTCTGCCTTCCCCCCACAGCCCGGGGCACTGCTGACTCACTGATGGCAGGACAACCCAATCCCTGTCCCGTCTCTCCTCTCTCCTGCCCTGTGACCTCCAGCTGCATTCTTTAGTCGGGTGCATCCAGTCGCAGGGTAGAAAAAGGGCACCGTGCTGCATTGCAGCCTGCAGAGATGTTTCCCTGCAGCCCTCAGCACCCCAGGAAAGAGCTGTACTCCCTCCCTGCAGCCTGGCAGCACGCCTGCTTCCTTGGCCACAAAGCCAGACAAGCCAAGTGCTTCCCCGAGGGAAGATTTCATGGACAAAACACTTCCCACGTGCTTCCAGCCTCTGGGAGTGGCTGCTGCAGCCCTTGTTGTGCTGGACCACGCCGTGCAGCATCCCCAGGCAGTGGGGCCAAGGCTCTGCCCAGCTGAAGGGAGTCATCCCAGGGCTCACTCCCTGAACCTTTGGGTGCTGCAATATCTCTCCCAGCTGCTTGCTGTAGTTTGAGCTTATGACAGTATGTCCCTTATCCACCTCCACCCTGTTCCCAAGAGAGAACTGGAGTGTCATCCTCTTCTCTTCTGCAGAACAGGGACCTGAGCTGTGACACCATGCGGGGTGTACGTGTGGCACCCCATCAGTGCCTGCCTCAAAGTGTCACCGTCCTGCCAGCTGCCTGGGCCAAAAAACCCCCTCTGCATCCCTCCACCCAAGCTCAGGAAACTCAGGGCTGACCCACCAACTCCCAGTGTCTTGTTCAGTGGAGTGGCAGCAGGACATGGATGTGATACTCTGAGAAGGGACTGGACCAGCCCAAAGCATCCCCAGCTGGCTACAGCCTCACACCTGAGCCCTGGGATGAGTTACACTCCCGGCTCTTTTTGTGCTGGGAAAGCCAGAAAGGAAAAAGTCAACATCTCCGTGCCAGGGGAGGTTGCTAAGTGACGGCAGAGCTTGTTTCTATCCCGCCACTGACAGCGTGCCTACGCTGCAAGGGAAGGAAATGAGGAGTAGGGGATGTAAACATGAGTACATTGCCAAAACTCTCGGCAGAATCACCCTCGCCAAACATATACATTAGCTGCATGTTTTGGCTGCCAGCAAAGGAATATTTACTACGTGTCAATTACTCCAGCCTTGGAGCGTTTTACCTGCAGAGGAGGATTCCCAGCACTCATGAATTTGCCAGTTTTCCAGCTGAAATTAATTTCCAGACCAAAGAGTTCGGGCTATCAGTAGCTGCAAGAACAGCTGCAATGAACTGAGATTTCATCCTTACATTGTTTCTAATAGATGACTTTTGTTTTTCCACCAGGATGTGGCGTTATGCAGCATTTTGGAAGCACAACAGAAAGGCAGGACTGGACATGGGAGGGATGAAGGCAGCCTTTGTATGAGCTCCTGGGGAAGAAAGGAGATGCTTTCGGTGAAATAAAGGGCACACACACACAAACCTACGTCGTTAAATTATGTTGAGAATTGCAAACTAAGTTAAAAATAGAGTAAATGCAGCACTGCTGATCTAGTTGAGAAATTTGCTAGGTGGATAATAGATATCTTTTAAAACAGTGCTCATCACAGAAGAGCTTTAGAAACTGCATGGGAGCAGGCACACTTCAGCTCCAGCTTCAGCCTTGTTTCTCCCCTGTGTGTCCTGAACTCACCACAGGAGGAGAGGAGAATACACTGGAGCAGGGACTGGGTGGTGAGTGACATAGAGGGCACCTGGCCAGGCTGCCAGCCTTTATCTGAGGCAGGGAGCAGGCCAGCCCTGCTCTCCTGGGCCTGGGAGCCATCAAAAGCACCCTTAAAAAAAGCATCCACTCCCTCTGTGTAAATGCAGGTTAGCCCAGGGAGAAAGTAGGGCACTCATCTGTCCCTCTGTGTAAAGGGGAACAAGGGAGGAAGCATCAGAGAAAGGATCTGAGCAGAGCAGTTCCCAAAGTAGAACCTGCTGGCAAATTAAAATGAAAATACATCCCCAGTTGCTGATCAGGGGGAGGTGCTTGCTGGCAGCACAGCTGCCATGGTGCATCCTGGGCACCAACAGCCCCATCTCTGCATTGCTGCAGTGGCCACATGGTCCCCTTTCTTCAGGGGGTGAGAGCCTTCAGGGTGTCCTTTCCAAGGCCCCATGGAGCTGGGGAACTGCAAACTCCCAGGCTCACACACCCTCTGACTGAAGTGGCAGAGGTTTTCCCACAGATGGAGCACAGCTGGCTCCTTCCAAGCAAGGAGAGGCTGATGAGGGGCAGCAAACCCTGCTGGGACAGGGTGTGTGAGCTGCAGAGATGGGAGATGGCCCCAGCAGGGATGCTGAGACACAGATCCCTCCTGGAGCTACTTCTGGTGTGTTTTTACCTCCCTGGGCTGTGGAAAGGTGGCTGGGGAGGGTGTGCTTTGGGAAGCAGCTGTCAGAACGACGTGCTCCCTCAGGCTGCCAGTGGCAGAAGGGACGGCAGAGCGAGGGAGCAGGACCGGTGGCAAAGCACCCGTTTGTCACCTTGCTGTCTGCAAGCTGCTCACTTTGGTACTGTGTCTCAGGCTCATCTTGGCACCAGCTGTTGCAGGGGAGAAAGACAAGCCCCCCAAAATAGCTTCTGATGAATGAATGAGAACCTGCAGGTCAGCTGTTCTGTAACCAGCCAGGACACACAGGTCAGCTCTTGAATGAGCTGTCTGGGCAGGACTGGGGTGCTGTGGGAACACCCCAATGGGTATTTTCTGGCTGCCCTTTCATCCTGCAGAAAGGCTGACCTGCACCAGCTGGGTGAGTGGGTTGGTGTGGCCAGGAGCCTGAGCCCAGGGCTGGGTCCCTGCTGGCCCTGGGGCAGAGCTCAGGGGTTTCACTTCAGTGGCAGTGGCTGGAGAGGTCTGGAAGAGGGAAAACGTTGTAGGATGGAGTTTGGGGATGGGTGAGTGGTGAGGGGGCTGTGGGGTTCAAGGGGCAGCTGCCTGCTCCCAGGACATGCCCTTGAATTGCAGAGGTGACTGTAGGTTTTCCAGGAGTGTAGATGCTTCAGAAATAAGCCTTAGCAAAGCACTACAGGCCTCAGAGCACGCCTGAGCACTTTATTCTCACAGCTTCCAGCCCACCCACACACATCCACAAGCAGGCTTGGAGCAGGCCTGGGGCTCTGCAGACACACCAGGAGTGCTGGAGATGCAGGGAGAGGCACCATCAGAATGAAAGGAGCTGTGCTGAAGGGGACGGAGAGTCGGAGGGATCTTCTTCCCAAAGTGGGAAAGCAACGAGGACAGACCCAAACCCACAGTCCTGCCAGTCCCACAGCACCTTCCTCACCCCTGGGGCTGCACAGCCCCTCGTGGTGCTGGCCCCCTTCCCCCCTTCCCCAGGAGCCACGCTGCAGGAAGCACCTTCCCGTGCCAGCCCTGTCCCTCCCGCAGGCCCGGGCCGCGCTGGGCAGTGCCAGCCACGGGCACGCTGCTGCGGGGCCGCAGCCCGCACGGGAGCAGCAGCAGCAGCAGCAGAGCCCCTCAGAGGATGTGCAGGGCCTGCAGCGCCTCTGCCAGCGCGTAGGAGCTGTCCCAGGGCCGCCCCGGCCGCCGCAGGGCCCCCTCCAGCGCCTGGGCCCGAGCCCCCAGCTGGGCGGGGTCGCGGCGGCCCGCGGGGCCCGGCTGGCAGAAGAGAATCTCGTTCACCTCCCCCTGGATGCGGCGCGCGTAGAGCAGCGGGAAGGCGGCCCTGAGGGCGGCCAGCACCGACTCCTTCAGCCGGGCGTCGCGGCACACCAGGTTGAGCACGAAGACTCCTGTGGCAGGGCGAGAGGGAGGGGGGCTCAGAGCAGCCTGCGTGCCCCACCCTGCTCCCCGCCACCCTGTGCCGCCCCGTGCCACCCTGGTGGAAATGTCTCCCTCACCGGCATACCCCCGGTGCCCCTGGCCCCGCTCCACGTCCCTGCTGCCACAAGATCTCTTCTCAGGTACTGCCTACACCTTCTGCTTCCAGAAAACTCTGTTGGCCCCCCTGGGATGTCTCAGCCTGCCCAAGCCAGCGGTGTTGCAGGCCACCCACTGCACCCTGCTGTCACAGTGCCTGCTGAAACACCCAGATACAGGACCCACCAGGAGAAGGTGGGTCCTGCAGCAATCCTGGCTGTGGCCACTATTCTCCAGGATGAGAAATGGTGGCACAGCCCCACTCCCCACAGAACTGGCCAGCCTGGCCACGGCGACACGGCCAGATCTCCCCTCCTACCTTCTGGCTTGAGGATGGCTTTAACTTTCTGCAGAAAGGGCTTTTCCACAAAGGCTGGCGGCGGGCAGCTCATCCCCACCGTGAGGTCTTTGCTGTCCACATCAAACATGACAGCATCATACTGGGCTGGTGCTGCAGGATGAAACACAGACAGTTGTTATCCTACGGGACAGAGCTGAGCTACACACATGGGAAGGCCAAAGATGGGATGGTCAAGACACCCCTTCTGCCACATTACGGGTGTCTTCTTCTTTACAAGCCCTTGGTGCTGGGGCAGGCAATAAAGCTCAGGTCCTCTACACAGGCTAGCAAGGGCAGGCTGTGAGCTGCAGAGACCTGCTGAGGCTGGAGATTGTGACACACGGCAGGAGATGGGCGGGAAGAGGAAACGGGCGGTGACAACAGCCCAGGACCCCGTTACCCGGCGTGGCACCCACTAGGGCACCTGAAAGGCTCTGTGAGGTGGTACCTTCAGCTGCCAGCCTGGCCACGTAGTCCAGGCCATCGGAGATGTGCACTTGCATCCGATCCCCCTGGGAGAAACCAAACCAGCGCGTGGCCACTTCCAGCATGCAGGGGTCGATCTCCACCACGGCCACGCGGGCCTGCGAGAAGTAATCGTGGACGAAGAGGGGCAGGCTGCCCCCGCCGAGCCCCACCACCAGCACCGCCAGCTCTCCTGCCAAGCCAGAGCACCCAGTGAGCCACCAGGGTGCCACAATCCCGCCGCTCGCCCACCCGCCGTCCCCAAACCGCTTTGGGAAGGGTGCACGGGGCACCTTGGCCAAGAGAGCCTTTCCCCAGGGGGCTGTGGCGCGGGGACGCCTGCCCCCAGCACAGCCTCCCACTGCCGGCCTCGTCACCTGGGAGGGCGTCGGGGCCCCCCAGCAGGCAGAGCCCCGCAACCATGGCCTTGTGGTGCTCACAGCACAGGTAGCTCTTGTCGATGGCTCCGGGTGGCTCAGTGGGGCTGGCTTTCTTCTTGTCCTTCCTCCGCTTCTTCTGGCCTGAGTAACAGGAGACACCAGCCAGTGAGGCAAGGGGGGAGATGGAGGTGCTTTCTGGGGACTGCCCACCCCCAGCCCTGTTCCACTCAAGGCGTAAAAACTCCCAGGGCTGCTCTGGGACAAGACAGGCAGGTCCCAGCAGGACTTCTACCTTCTTCCTGTATTGCTCTCACTCTCTGTCACCCCAAAAAATCAGCCTTGGCTCCCGCCCCATGTACCTGGGAGAGGTGTGGGGGCCAAGAGCCGAGCCTCTGACTGCACCACGTTCCTGTTCTGGAGGAAGATGAGGCGGCGGAAGTAGCAGCTGCCATCTCCCTTCACGTCCTCCACGACGAACTCCCCGCTCAGGGGGCTGCTGCCGCAGTGCCGCACCGCCCGCACCCCGATGTCCCCTCCCACCGACAGGAAGGGCACCTGCAGGGAGGACAGGGCTGCTGGGAAGGAGGAAAGGCTACAGGAGGAGAGCTTGGCATTCCCACTGTCCTGTCTACGGCTACAGAGCCAGGACGAAGCAGACACAATAGAGGAGCAGTGGGATGCCACAGGAGAGCCGGGGGTCTGCACCAGCTTCACTCCCAACACAGGGAATACAGGGAACAAACACAGCAAGGTATTTTGCAACAGCTCAGATGTGTGGAGTTGGGGCAGGAAGGAGAAGACAGAAGAAACAGAAGTTAAATCCAGGATTAAGACAAGGGGATGGATGCTTTCAGGGCTTCTGGATCTCTGCTTTTCTTGGGATACCAGGTTTTGGAGGGCAAGAATTTTGTACTGAATCCTACAAACAAGCAGCTCAAATCCTGCCTCCAAGCACAGGCAGACAGCTGGAGGGAAAGCCAAGAGAAGCTGCACCTGAGGCCCATCTCCTGCCCACCAAGGCATCCAGCTCACACCTTGCAGCTTGGAGAAGAGGGTTTCCCTGCTGACAGAGAGCCAGCCTGGCCCTGCTTTGGGAAGGCCAGCCAGGGGAGTGGGGACTCACCTGCTGCCGGGCAGGGAGGCCCGGGGGGGCCAGCTCCATCACCTTCCCCGACAGCTCTGCCTGGATGCTGCCCATGCCCTGGTAGTGCTGCTCCCTGTGCAGGGCCACCGTGAGCAGGCGCCCGAAGCCCGCGCTGGCCGCCAGCTGCCTCCGCCCCTCCTCCGTCCCAAAGAGCCACTCGGTCTCTCTGCCCTGTGGGACTGCAGAAGGGGCTGCCATCAGCCTGGGCTGCTCCTGGCCCTCCAGCCTCCAAGGGAGGAGCCACGGGGAATGGCAAAGACATTTAAGGGAGGTAGCAATGCTTGGCTAGAGCCGTGCAACCATCAAGAGAGCCAGGATCTCCCGTTTTGGGCAGGCTCGTGCAAGAAGCTGGAAAAACCACACCTCATGAGAAGGGGCTGTCCAACAGGCTCCTAACCTGTCTCCAGGCTGTGCTAAGCCCCAGCTTTGCAGGCATGCAGGGAGGGAACGGTGCTGCTGGCAGAGGCCCACACACCTCTGAGTGCAGCCCCAGTAGTCTGGCCCTGCCAGCCAGGACACCCACACAGAGCAGAGATGCCTTCACTGCAAGGTGCTAACTCGGCTGTCACCAGCATCCAGGCAGGAATCACCACCTTGGAGGCGGGGCAGGCAGTGCCCCTCTGCCCACCAAGCTCCGTGCCAGAGCTCTGCTTGCACCACCAGGCAAGCACACACCCCACTGCAAAGCTGAACTAAAACATCAGCCTGACCCCACACGGGTTATTCCCCTCTTCAGCCCCAAATTCAACAGGCCCTGAAGGGCTGGCTGCTTTGCAGCTGCTGGGCAGGGCAACCACCCGCCCGGAGCTGGACAGGCTGTACTCACTGATGAAGATGGCAAAGTGATTGTCCCGGGAAGGTTTCACCGAGGGGCTGTCAACCACGTGCAGCGTGTAGCGAGGCTTCCCGCTCTCTTTGTCACACAGATCCAAGGAAACCTGTTCCCTGCAGGGGGGTTTGCTTATCTGGCTGCAGAGCAGGGCATAATGCTGCCTGTCCTTCACCGCTGCCACCAGCTGCTCGGCGCTCTCCACGCGCATCGGCCTGTCCTGCTCCTCAGGGCAGATCTCCAGGATGGGTGCTGCCGAGCCAGGCATCTTCCTGAACTTCGTCATGACGTACACGAAGACGGGCAGGACAAACCGCCGCTCGTCCCCACTGCTGCCCACCTGGTGGACACGCACCACCCAGCCTTCCTGGGAGAAGTATTCCACGGCTTTCTTCAGCACGTGGGCTTGAGCCAAGGAGACACAGAGGTAGCGCCCTCCCAGCTGCAGGACCCGGCCGATCTCAGCAAACATCTGGTCCACCTTGGCCAAAGTGGCCTCCCCTTCATCGGTCAGGAGGGCATCCAGCGTGCCCTTGTCCAGGACCACGTGGAAGTGGCCGTCAGGGAAGTCCATGTGCAGCACGTCCATCAGCAGGTAGCTCATCCTGGGCCGGGCGCCGGCGCTGCGCTCCCGCATCTGGCAGATGACGGCGCGGCTGAGGTCGATGTTGACGATGTCCTCGCACATCCCCACGTCGTACATCTGCTCGCTCAGCTCCGAGTTCCCACAGCCCACCACCAGCACCTGGGCGGCAGCACGAGAGCAGCGTGGTGGTGAGAACGCCCTGGAAACACCCCCCCCTCCCCACCTTAGGGGCAAATCCCAGACGTGTCTAGGAGCCCTCTGTGAAAGGCACACCCTCAGGGCCTGCAAACTCACTCTCCGTGGCCTAAGGTAACGTGTGCACGGAGAGGAGTCCCATGGGCAGAGAAGTGATGCATCTGCTGCGTGTTTTCTGAGAATGACCCCGGTGTTTTAACCCCCAGAGCTCCCCAGACCAGGGCCACCCAGGGGTTTCTCCTGTCCTCTGGCTAAGGCACATGGGGGGCTTTGCATCGTCCGTGTCAGACCCCGCACACAGAACCGACTAGATTGGAAAAGATCGCTGAGAACGTGGAGTCCCAGCTATGACCGAACACCACTATGCCAACCACAGCACGGCACTGAGTGCCACATCCAGCTCTTCCTTAAGCATCTCCAGGGACGGTGACTCCACCATCTCTCTCTAGGCAGTGCATTCCAATGTCTAAGGGCCCTTTCTCTGAAGAAATTCATCCTCCGGATGTCCACCCTAAACATTCCCTGAGCAGCTTAAGACTATGTCCTTTCATCCCGCTGCTGGTTGCCTGGGAGAAGCAGCCGACCCCCAGCTGGCTACAACCTCCGTTCAGGGAGTTGTAGAGAGCGATAAGGTCACTCCTGACCCTCCTCTTCTCCAGGCAAAACAACCTCAGAACTCGCCGCCCAGGAGGAGCCCGGCGGGGACACAGCGCTGGGTACCAGCCGGGGCTCACCTTGTCGCGGGGCCGCACATACTTGTGCAGAACGGGGCAGAGCTCCGGGAAGGCCCCGTACCACTCGAAGGGGCGCTGCCCGCGCTGGCGGAAGAAGCGATCCCAGTAGCTTGCGGAGCCGAACTCGGCGGGGCTGCGGGGCAGCAGCTCCATGGCCGGGCCGGCCGGGCTGCGGGGCAGCGGCTCCATGGCCGGCCTGCGGGGCAGCGCCTGCAATGCCGAGCCGGCCGGGCCCCGCTCCCGCCGCGGCCCCACGTGGCCCCCGCGCTGACCGCTTCCGGCTGCGCGGGGCGGCGCGCTCGCCGCCCATTGGCTGCCGCAGCCCCGGCCGCTCCCCATTGGCTGCCGCAGCCCCGGCCGCTCCCCATTGGCCGGCGGCCCCGCGCGCCCCCCGCCCCGGCGCGCCCCCGCCCGGTCCCGGCTCCGTTCCCGTTCCCGTTCCCGTTCCCGTTCCCGTTCCCGTTCCCGTTCCCGTTCCCGTTCCCGGTCCCGGCGCGAAGCCGCCCCCGAATCACAACCGCGCAGCTTTAGCAGCCCGCACCCGCGGGGCTCTGCGGCACTACTGAAGCAACAGAAAGAGCGCCGAAGGAGGTAGCGGTGGGTTCCAGAGGAGCAGCTTTAATGGCATCCCGCAGCGCAGGGATCTGTGCGGGGCTGCGTGTGACGCGCACAACACCCGCCTTGGCAGGGCTGGGCGATCTCCAGAGGTCCTTTCCCACCCCAGGAATTCTGCGTGCTTGAGAGGGCCCGCAGCTCGGGCGCTAGCTGGGAGCGGGGCGGGGCTCCGCCGAGTCGCTCTGAAGAAAAAAGGCTGAGAGCTCGCTCAGCGCCCTGTACCGGTGTGAGATGGAGTTCTTCACTGCCTTGGGCATTTCAGCGTAGCTGCAGGGGAGAGAAACCGCAAGTGTAAGCAGCAGAGACGCTACAGCACATCCCTCAGCACCCCCTCTGCCTCCCTGCTTGGCTCAGCGGGGCACCTGCAGTGACACAGCCCCTGCTCGGGGGGTTCCCATCGCCCACCGTGTTCTGATCCAGGAGGACATTTCTCCCTAATGCACATCCTCACAAGCAAGTTTCTCTGGACAGCCCTAACCAAGGTTTGCCTTACATAAAGGGCTGTAGGTAAAACAGCACTTACGTCTGGTTGTAGCCGTCCGGCTGAAAGCAGGGATCCCACCCAAAATCCCGAGGGCCTCTGGGCTCCACTATCAGTCCCTGCCATGAGAAAGCACAAAAACCCCTCAAAGACTGCACTTCCCTTGCAGTTACATTCCAAACAGAGACAGAGACACGCAGCACAGCTCACACTGCAGCCACCACAGGCTCTGCAGGGTGCTGTCCCCCTTCCCAGCTCCTCCCCTGCATGTGACCAGAATCTGCAGCTCCAAGCTCGTGCTGCCCTATGCTGACAGTGCTTTGACCCCTCCAAATACCAGAGCTGGGAACTGCACCTGCATACAGCCCTGTCAGAGGGAGATGGGGACTGAGGAGTGCACAGTTCAGTAAGCACCACTCAACAAAGGGCTGCACCCTCAGGCCCACCTCCCACCAGCTGTGCTCTCCCCAAGCCTGTCCCCGACGTTCAGCAACCCAGAGGCCACCAAAACTGTCCTCAGCAGAGCCAGTGCTGCTATGGAACTGGCAGCACAGCCCTCCCTCCCTCCCCAGCACATCTCCTTCCCCAGGCACACAGCACCTACGTGGGTCTGGCCCTTGAAGAGCCTCACTGGCTCCTCGGGGTTCCCGCTGCTGAAGGCGAAGGTGCAGAGCGCGTAGGCAGACTTGTCCTCAAAGCCAGCCAGCAGCTTGTGCAGCCCTGGGGGACACAGGAGGGACCCCACAGTGACTGCTGCTCCCTGGCAGCGCAGCACAGCCCCCCAGGCACGGCTGCATGGAGTGTTCCACATGCCCAGGCACCACAGGAGGTGACAAAGCTCAGGCACCAGGATGTTCCTGGCAGGATCCGCGCTGTGACTGAAGCCAGAGCCCCAGATCTCACCTCACAGTGTGAGCTCCAGAGCCCTGCTAGGAATTTGGGAGAGGAAGCAAGCCAGCATATGTCCATGCAGCACCAGGGAGGACTAAAGCCCCTGGTGACTGAAGGTGATTAATGCTCATGTTAATGAGACCAGCACAGGACTGGCAGTCACACTCTGAACTGTGGGATCAAGGCACAGCAGGGAGGGGAGATCAGTGGAGAGGGGCTTGCCCTGAAGCCACAGGAAGCAGGAGGCCTTCCAGGTCACACTGAGGACAAACAGGATGCTCCCACAAGCCCTGCCACCAGCCTGCAGAGGCAGGACTCAGGGAATCCAGGGATGAAATTACTGAGAAAAACCCCATCCTGGGGAGGAGGGCACAGAACAGGCTCGAGGAACCTGTTGGTTCCCCCAGCACGGGCAGGGAGCCACTTCAGGGGCAAAGGAATGGGTTACACACAGAGCAGTAACATGAGGGCAGTACCTTCTGGCTTGAGTTTCTCCAGGAACCATTTTCTGAAAAGGAAGGAAAGAGGGAAGATCAGTTTTTGCTATCACCTCTCAGAAACACATCCATCCTTGTGACATTGGTGCCTACATTCTCATAGCCTTTGAATCCCTCTCAGTGTGCTGTAAGATCACTCATTCTGCACTATTTACCAGGAAGGACAGACTTATCTCTTAAGCTGAAGGGGGCACAGTGAAAACAGGAGTGGGGTATTTCATTTACTGCATCCTAGGGTCCATACAAATACATAAAAACTTTGTTACCTCGTGGATTAAAGCTGTCCCTATGAGAACCTATGGGGCCAGAGTCCAGAGTGCCAGAGTCCTGCTGAAAGGCTTGCTGCCTTTATTGCACAGAGCCTGCTCTTTGGACAGGTTCCCAAGCTGCCAGAACGGGCACCACAGATTGGAAACCAGAGCCAAGAGCCCAGCTCTGTCTCTCCCCTCCTGCTCCGTGACTTACAGCAGGGCTCAGGGAGCTCAGCCCAGCCCCTGGGGTGCAGGATGCAGAGCAGGGCACAGAGCAGCAGTCACCTCCCTGAGCCCACTGCTCCTGGAGTGTGGAGCCCACCCTGCCAGCCCGTGCTCCTCACCCCGGCACGTGAAAGGGGAAGCAGCTACTCACATGTAGGGCCCTGGGAGGCCCCCCAGGGCATTGAAGCACAGGCAGGTGTCCTCCACTATAACAGGTCCCTGAACCTACAGGGACAGCCCAGGAGAAGCAGAACATCAGACCTACAGGAAGGCACTGCCCCCAAGCCCATGGCCTTGCTCTGTCCCATCCTCATGTTTCCACTTGACCCCAAAAGCAACACACACACACACACACAGAGCAGACAGACACAATCAAACCCAAACTGCCCCCACGCAGGCCAGAGCAGCTGAAGGACAGCAGGGAAGGTTTCCTACAGAGGAAAAGGAGCGGAGTTGAACACTCCCTGCCGTCCTGGAGGACAAGGAGAGGGAAAGCCTGTGTTCCAGAGGCATGTCTGCATTCTTCTCCAGTCTCAGCCCTCACTTGGTTCTTTCAAGACACCCCTCCCACAGACAGCTCTGGAATGTTCAGCAGACATAAAACTCTTTGTCCTGCAGCCACCGGGCCTGGACTGAAGGAGCTTCCGTGTCCTCCCGCTGCTAGAGGGACACAGCATCAACCACAACAGCCGGGTGATGGGAGAGCAGCGCGGCCCGCGTTCGGATGCTCCAGTGTCCCTGTCCGGGGTCCCTCCACCCCCATCCCGCCGGGAAAGGGGAAGCAGCGAGTGACCTGCCGGGCGGCTTCGCGGCACTTCTGCACCGAGATCTCGTCCGGCTCCCCCTGGTACTCGGGCACTGCGGACACAGGGACGGGGCGGTGCTGAGCACACGGCCGGGCCGGGCCGGGCCGGGCCGGGCCGGGCCGCCGCATCCCGCCCCGCCAACAACTTACGGTCAATTTTCTTCGCCACCAGCGTGTAGGGAGAGGAGTCCCCGAGGATCTGCGTGACCTGCGCAGGGAGAAGGGAGTGAAAAGGGAGGGAGGGACAGATGCAAACCCTCTCGCCGGGCCCCGCTCCCGCCGCCCTCACCTCCTCCAGTTTCTTGGCGTTCCCCGTCACGAACACGACGCTCCGCCGCGCCGGCGCCGCCATGCTGGCCCTGAGCACCGCCCCTGCGCGCCCGGCCGCCAATCAGCGCCCGCGACGCCGCCGCTCCCCGCAGCGCCCGACCAATGGGAAGCGCGCCCGCCCCGCAGCGTCCAGCCAATGGGGAGGGCGTCCGCCCGCGCCAGAGAGGCGGGAGGTGGCGGGCCGCAGGGGGCGGGGCCGGGCGCCATGGCAGCCCTGCTCCCCTCACGGAGCCGGCCCTGTTTGCAGCCCGGCCTTTGCAGCCCGCGCTGCTTCTCCTGGAGTAGCATCAGCTGTAGCTGGGGAATCGGGAAGGGGATTGTGTTCCAAGCTCTGTTGCTGTTCAGTCTCCGACCTCTGCCGCGTCTCTGCGCTTTCTGTCATCAGGTTTCCCGTTTGTCACAGCGATAAAGTTACGTCGTTGTTGGTTTGCTGCTGGTGGTGCCTCTCACAGCCAGAGCTGTCCCTTGGGAACGTCTGCGCTCCGGACAACCCCAGCACCGAGTGACTTGAACCTAAAACTGATCAACGCCCAATTCTAGCACCTCAGGGCAGTGCGTGGGTTGTGGCCGCTTTCCCTGCCCTGCATCTCGGGTGAATGCAGGACCTGAATGCTGCAGGACCTGAATGCTGCAGGACCTGAATGCTGCAGGACCTGAATGCTGCAGGACCTGAATGCTGCAGGACCTGAATGCTGCAGGTGGCGGCAGCAAGAGCTCCAGGCCTCCAGTCAAGAGTGCTGTCCCTGGGGCCGGTGTGGAGCCCTGCAGGAACAGGTCAGGGCAGGGCCCAGCAGCAGAGTCCCAGCTCTCCCACCGTGTTCCCAGGGCCCTCCTCACTGGCAGACCCTGCCAAAGCTCCTGCTCTGCGAGGGGACTCCTCTTTCCCCCGGGGTGCCCGGCGGCCACAGCCAGGAGGCCTCTCTGCACCTGTGTCACACCCCTGCAGCCCCTTCCCTCAGGCACGGGGAGCCGGGGTCACAGCCCAGGCTCACAACAGCAATCCTGGGAGCAGGAATGCACTGCTTTCGCCAGGAGATGCCATTCCCTGTACAAAAGAAATCATGAGGAAAACAGCAGCTGATGGTCTGTCCTCTGCACAGTGCAGGAATGGGTAAAACAGACCCAAAGCTTGGGGGAAGGAGTTGTTTTTGCTGTAGAATCTCCTTCATAACGCGTCCTAAGTGAAACCCAATCCCCAAGCATGCAGACGCTGCTGGAAACAACACCCCTTTCTGCTGACTGCAGTTCTCTCTGCCACCACTCCAGGGTGGGCCAGCACAGGCTGCAAGATAAAACCACACTACCAAAGGAAGATGTGGAGGACTGCTCTGTACCACCCCAAGAGCAGACATTTCTAATGGCCTTTCCAGCCTTGTGGGGGCAAAAAAAAAAAAAAAAAAAAATCAAAACACAACTATAAAACTTGCTTAGCAAATTCGACTCCTGTGATGTTTCTGACTGGGACTCCTGTGGCACCAAGGTCCTGCTGTGGGGCAGCACTCAGGTGGGAACTGCACAAGGTCCTTGGGGCAGGGCAGAAGAGGAAGCTGGGACATGGCACTGGAAATGCTCTGGGGCACCATTTCCCCTCTCCAGACTTACTGCAAACACGTGCTTAGCAGGGCAATGCTGCTCTCACCAGAAAAGACCAAAAAGAGAACCAGAAGAGCTTGGCTCAGCTGAAGTGCCAGGCTCAGGGCTGGAAAGGAGAAGGCTCCCCAAAACAAAGGGCTGACAGAAATGCCACCAGCACTTGAGACCAAGGCTGGAAACAGCCGAAGCACTGCAGTCCCACCCTTGGAGAGAGGAGTTCCTGTTCATTCCAGCACAGGGGTCCCTGCAGCTCCCCAGTGCCCGTGTCTGGGATAATCCCCACCCCACTGGAGCACAAGGAAGCAGAATCTGCTGCCATTCAGCACCACATCATGGTGAGGGGCTCTGAATGTGAACTAGGCTTGTTCACTGTGGATGGGTGTCAGGAGAATTGTTCTCCAGCTGTGTCTTGATATAATCATGCTGCTTGCTGGGTTTCACACACATTTTCTTACTTTTGGTTAAGAACACACAGAAACAGGGACACCCAGCCTCGGAGAGCCCTGAATGTCCTCCAAAACTTTATGAAGACGTGCAAAAATTCCACATGTACAGTCAAAAATAGGTTTACTGGAATGTTTTTAGTCACAGCTGAAAGCAGCAATACTGAAAACACTGAGCTTGTGCATTCCCATGGCAGGACCAGAAAATCTTCTGGACTGTAAAACCTAATTTCATTTTTTCTCTTTTCTTTTTTTTTTTTTTTTTCTTTTTTGAACAAGAGAAAAACAACACCCTTGCAGTTGTCCTCAGAAGAATCAGTTCCCTATAATACACTGGTATATTTCCCTTCAGACTTCTGTCCTCTCCTTTTCTCTGATTCAAGGACAGAGTCCCCTCTGCCTTCCACAGCAGGCAGCAGGGAGCTGCTCAAACCATATTGTTATTATTATTATTGTTATTAATATTACAACTCAACCATATATACAGATAGACCGTAGGGGCAAGTAGCCAGCTCCAAACCAGAGACCCAGAATTCCACCAAACAGGCAGTTTGGGATCTGAATCTTGTGTTATAAAAAAAAAGGTCTGACAGCAGGAACAGGTACTCGACTGGAAAAGGGTTGTTTGGTAGCTCTTAAAACGCTCCCTTATTACTGGCTGCTTGCCACCAGCTCCTGCTTCCAGGAGGAAAAGCAGCTTCCAAGCTATATACAGATATCTCACTGAAATTACACAGCAGTTTGCTTATCCCAGAGGCAGCTCCCCCGCAGGCTCCAGCTGCCCTGTCAGGAACGGTACTTCAGCACTATGGGGACTGCAAAACACAAAGGAAGAAGCTCTCACCACACAGCCACCCCTGCCAGGGAGTCCCCCCATTTGTGCAGTGACAGACACCCAGCAGCTGCCAGCAGAAGTGTGTGCCCAGCCCCAAGCTAAAGCAATCTGCTGTCTGCACACATGCTAGACAACATATCCTGCTACCTTCGTCTCCTTCCAGCTTCCCAAAACTAAACCAGATGGGATTTTCCATCAGTCTCTCTCTCGACCCTGCTGCCAGCTTTGCCTCTCCCACTGCAGGCTGTGTGTTAGAAGGACAACAGGCCACAAGGGCTTTGCTGAAGGAACAAGAACAGTTACAGAGCTGTCCCTGGACACTTCAGTGGGAGGAAAAACCCTCCAGACGCAGTGGCACAGAAGAGCTGCACTGCCATGCTGGGCTGCCAGGATCCCTGGAGCATGTCATTCTGCAGGCAGAGGGATCAATCATTCCTGCCTGGAGGAAACTTGCTCTGGTCACTATGAGCTGTTTGGTAGGAAAAGCAGTGACATCTCTGCTCCAAGGAGCTCCAGGAAAGGCAGAGAGCATGGGAAGGGACCAATGGCAAAGCCACAACAGCTACGTGATGGAAATTAAGCAGCACATCGACTTTGGGGAAGAGCATTTGTACACAGCAGGCTCATTGCAAGGTGGCTGATACATGTAGAGATGTTTCTGGAAGACATTGCTCTAGCCTGAAACTTTTCCATGTACTCCCACCCAGCCTGGGATCAGTCAGTGCCAGCCCTGGGTCAGTACAAGGTTGGCAGGGCACTGCTGGCTCTCTTTGGTCACAGTCAGCAGGACTTGGTTTGAGCCTGCTCCTCTGCGTGCACCCTTAAGCCTTGCAGAAGAGGAGCACAGAACGCTCTGCAGGCACCCCTTAGGGTGACTTAAGGCAGAGTGGAGCCCATGGAGTGGCTCAGGTGCTGTCCCTCAGGGACAGCAGCACCACAGTGTCACTCACAGCGTGGAGTGCCAGCAGCATGTCCATGCCAGGCATGGCTGGGGTGATGTGGAGCTACTCACCGATGATCACGAGCAGGAGAATGACCACCACCATGGCTATGATCGCCTTCATCTGCAAGAGGAGCACACAGGCACCTTACACAGGTAGCTGCTTCCACCTGAAGGGAGGCCTTTGCCTCCCAGCATGTTTTCAGCTAGGAAGCAGAGCTTCTCCACCTCCTCCCAGGGCCAGGCAGGTCACCACCCTTCCACAAGCCCAGCCCTACCTGTTCCCCTTCTTGCTCACCTTACAGTCTCGCCACCACATCTGTCTCCGGAGATGCTTGGCTCTTTTGCTGAAAGCTGCTGCGTTGTCTGATAAACTGTCTGTTAAAGGAAAGGAGAGAGTCAGTTCAGTGGTGCACACACAGTCAGAGCACCCACTCACCTGTTCTAACTCCAGTGAGTTCCATGCAATAAAAGACCCAACCACAGCATGATTCACCAAAGCCACAGCAGGGTCAATGTGAAGCCCTTCACCAGAGCACACAGACAAGTCCCACTGTGCTCCCTCTGTACTGGCTGCCCTCTGAGGACAGGAACTTGTTTTGCAAGCCAGTGGGCAGTGCCAGAAGACAGACCAGTCTACCTTGGCTTGAAGGACCAAGTAGATCCCAGCACCCAGACATCTCTGAACTAATGCCTCTGCGCAGAGCAGCAGGTAAAGGTGGAGAGAGAGTCAGCAGAGTCAGATCTGCAGCCCAAGGCTGAGCAACAGCACTCTCAGGAAGGACAGAAATGTAAGCCCAGGTCTGCCATCAGGTGCTTTCAGAACTGAACCAGGTTAAGCTGGCCCAGCAGCCAGGGGTGCAGGCCAGCAGAGCCGTGTTTGACATCACACCTGATTTATCCTGCAGGTCGTCCAGCCGCTCGCCCCTTTCGATCACCTTGGTGATGTTCTCCTGCATGACATCGATGACTTCATCCACCTGGTTCTGGACACTGGGGCAAAGGCAGCACGAGAGGCAGAAGTGAGCACCAGAGCTGCCCAGCCTGGCGGGATCTGAGAGCTCACCCACAAAAATGAAAGGGCACAACAGTGGAAAGAGGTCGATGGGATGCAGAGAAAGCCAGGGGCGTGCCAGGGGCATGGGGTGGATCTCTGGCAATCCCGGGAAGGGAAGGGAACACAAGGGGCTCAGAGAGAGCACCGGGAAGTCAGCACAAGTGGGACACCCTCTGCAACACCTTTAACACACATGCAGCATGAAAAGGCACTAATTGCTGTTGGTGGACACCTCTGCTACAGAAGAGCTCACAAAGGGGAAAGGAGGAGTATAAAAACCACACCTTATCTTTCTACCTTTCCAGAAGGTAGAAACTCCACATCACACCTTTGCTCAATAACTTGGGGCAAAATTAAATCTGTTCCCTCCTCCAGCAACTGAGCTGCTAAATTAAACACACTCTGCCAGGGGCATCAAGAGGATAGCAAAGAAATGGCTGACATGAACTATACCAAGTTATAATTCATCTTCTCATAGGTTACACAACTGTGTGGGTAGCCTTCAGCGAACAGCAGCCTAAATCACACCCGTAGGGTTATTAAAAATGCATTTATTCACTCCAGAAAAAAACAAAAAAAATCAACAAAAAAACAACTACACTGGCAAGAGAGAAAAATTTTCCTGGTGGAAAAGTACTGCTCCGTTCTGGTTTGTATTTTGGAGCTAATACACGTTTATTTTCCTGGAGATAGAAATGAGGATTTTCTTAAGGCCCCGGGGATAACAATACATTGTTTGAGACATACCGTTCCCAGAAAGGCAACAAAACAGAAAGAGCTCCAAAGAGAAACAGCGTATCCTCCCCCACAGCCCACAAAACGGGGCCAAGACAGACTCAAGGCCAGTCAACGGGGCACTGCAGAACCAGAAACAGGCTCTGTCTTCACCACCATTCATCTCATTAATTCATTCATTCATTAGAGATATAGGTTCACACTGACCTATTTCTCCTATCAGCTACACGGCTCTCACCAAGCAGACACATGTGCTGCAACCATGAGGAGCAGCTGCAACCAGCAATAGTGGTCACATCACTTGCTCATTTACTTACTGTTCCAAATACAGGTGAGAATAGTCATTAAAAAGCATTTTTCTCCCCAGAAAGCTCTAGAAAGAGTTCCACATCTCTAAATATGAAGGGGTTTCCCATCTTAGCCTTTCAGGTCGAGCTCTCCAGCACCACTGCACTGTGGCTTCCAGAGCTAGAAGAGCCAGGCAACTCCTCTGAAACCAATTTCTGAGTCAACAGCTGTGATAAGGCACATGCTGGACTCCAGCAGCACATGTAAAAATCTGCTTTATTTAGGACAGCATGAGAAAGGAACCTGCCTTCTCTGCTGCATCACAGAGTCTGTGGGAGCAGCATCTCTCTGAACCCACCTACACCGTGCAGTGGCAGCTCCCGCCTTCCACACTGACAGAACTGCCTGCCAGGAGCTCCTTATCTGGAGGGGAAGGGCACAGATAATCCCCCAAGAGCTCGCAGCAGGAGCTGCCCGTGCCCAGGAGCCTGCTCTGATCCACTGTTTGCTTTACAAAGTCCCAGGCAAGTGGCAGAGCTGCTGCGGTTGGCAAAGCTCAGAAGGCTGCCCAGGAGACACAGGGCAGTGCCCTGCAGAGCCAGGTGTCCACCCCAGGCAGGACACAGCCCCACCGCCCGTCCATCCCTGGGGCACTGGGTGGTCAGCAGGCACGCTCTGCAAGGGGCTTTCCCCACCTCGGCACAACCAGGCCCAGCAATGCAGCTGCAGCTTGGGGCGAGAGGAAAAGCACCAACATCACATCTGCTACCCCAGATGAGCCAACCTGGCAAAAACTCTAAGCCTCAAACATCGGCTTCACATGCAGAAGTCTGTGTTTGCAGTATGTAAATGTTTCTAAAATCATTTTCTGGCTTGAAAATAGAGAGATTTCCTCCCACAGCAGATTTGTAACCAAGTTATCCTGGAACAACTAACAAGTGGGAACACACAAGGTTACAGTGCATCTGGGAACTTGCAGAGCAATGCAACACCACCTGTATCCCTGCCAGTGCAGGAAAGAGCCTTGAGGGGTGCTGCTGCAGCCCTGGGACACCCCAAAGTGTCCGAGGCAAAACAGGCTGGTAACTTCAAGCTGCTGTGGTGGTTGAACAGCATTGAGGGGAGAGCTCTGGAGCACAAACCCTTACTGCCCAAGCTGCTTCTCAGCATCCTGTCTCTTCTCACTTGAGCTGCTGGCAAAATGCTAAGGGCCCTTGTTACCTGCCCAAACCCTGGGCAAGCTGCCAGCTGCCCCCAAGAGAACAAAACATTTCACAAATGGAGAATGGAGGCACAAGGAAATCAAGGCTTATCAACTCCCACAGATGCTGAAGTGTTGCCTCCCATGGAACACAGATACATTTGGGTAGCACAGTTTGCCATCTGGGGAAAAAAACCAATGAAACAACAAAGCAAAGAACAGGAAGGAAGAGAAGCCAGGGAAATTCAAACCTCCACACAGCACCTTAACCAGACCTTAAGCCAGCCCTTTCTTTCTGCTCTCTCCCATCCTTCACTGCTGCCTCTCCAGGAGGGGGCTGAAAAAGGCACAGCCTATGTATTAGTCCAGCAGTTTCAGAATGAATTCAAAAATTCCCACTAGTTTGGCATGCCTGAAGTAGGAAAGTCAAGTCACATCAAGAAGAAAATATTTTCTTGTTTTATTTGGCAAGAGGGAATGAATCCTCTAATACAAAGTGTATTTCCTGTTGGGGAGCTATGGGCTTTTGACACATACACTTCATGTCCTTTACTCCTGCCAGATTTCCAAGAGAAATAAAGTGGAATAAATACCTGCCAGGAAAGGGAGCAAGACAGAAACATGAAATATGTCTCCCACGACCTTCCTTCTTACTAATTACTGCAAGTCTGATGCTTTTAACAAGGACAGCAAGCACACACCATCAAATAACAAGATCCAGTGGCACTCAGCTTGCTTCAGACTCCTCTTTTCTTGTGCTCTGCTGTTCCAGAGTGGGAGGAGTAAGCCGTTCCATTTTGGCCACACTGGGTTAGGTACTGAAAACCTGCCTGGTCTGGTCAGGATGCTGGGCTAACAACAGTGCTGCATTCTCCAGCCACTGTAAACAGGCTGTGCACACACCATGGGATGTGCTGCCCGAGGCTGCTGTTTGTCTCCAAGCTGGCTGTTTGCAGCCAGCATGATACACTCCAGTTTTCCACCCCAGTGATATTAACAGTGTGTATTTTGGTGCAAATTACACCCAAACACCCCTCGTTGTGGCAGCCACCCAGGGAAGAGGGAACAGGAGGGAGAGCCAAGGCAGATGGAGGGTACAGAGGCAGGAGGCCAGCACTGCACAGCACTCCCCAGCTCTCTGCAGAGAGCCCTGCTGTTCCCAACAATGGGGTAACAGGGCTGAACCATGCCACAAAACCCTGCATTGAAGTTGCTTAGCCCCAGCTGGGAGGAAAACAGCAGTCTATGCCTCTCTGAAGCCTTTCAGTCATTGAAAGGATAATATCCAACAATGATACCTGTCAACGTGCTCTTGGTATCTCCTTAAGATGAAAGCCTGGACTGTGGTTGGGGTTCACTGCACAACCTGCAACGAGCCCTGGGAAGCTGCAGTCAGCTTTTGCCTCAAGAGTTCAAACCATTGCCCAAACCTTCCCCCTGCTCAGGGCCTGCAGCCAGCCAGAGCCACTGGGGCTGGGAATGCTGACCCCCCCAAAGCAGCACAGTGGGGGATTCACAGAGACCAAGAGGCTCCTGGGGAAGCCCAGCACTGTGCTGAGCCTCAGCAGCAGCATGAGCAGGAACCCAATGGCACAGTTCCCTGGAAGCACAAGCATCAGCAGTAAAGTGAGTCAAGCAGTGCAAAAAAGGGGCTGATTTCAGCAGAATTTTTGAAAAGGTGGTCTGTGATGAGAAGCTCTTTTTCCAAATAAAAGAAATCCAGCTGGAAGATGAACATCCCAACTTCCCTTGAAAAGGCTCTCATGCACACATTCAGCACTTCTTCCAAAGCCTCAAAGCAAAGGCAGAGAAAGGAGATCAGCTCTCCCTTACCTGTTCTTTGTACCTTTGGGGAAAAGGATAAAAGCCCTTTAAAAGCTGCATTCAGCTCCAGCCCACCCTGGGGATGGGAGGCCTCAAAGGGAGCCCAAGGGACCCTATGTGGCCTCTCAGCTATCAGAAGAGAGTCCACTCCAACCAAGCAGCTTCCAGACACATCAGGACAAGGCTCAGCTTGAAGAGGACTGACACTCCCTGCTGTCACTGTTGCTGCCTGTAACTCACCTCTTTCCCCTACAAGGTTTGCAGTGCTCCCCACAGCTGAGCCGGCCCTGAGGGTCTCTGCTGCCAAACTCCACCCTGACCCAATCCATCCCCCTTTCCTGCCAAGGACAACTAGGAAAACTTTCCAGCCTTGCCCCTCACGTTTAACATGTTCCACACCTTTGCTCCCATAATCCCATCACTTTTTCCTCTACCCAATCCTCCACCCAGTTTCCTTTTACGACCATCTTCACACCTCGTTTCTCCAGCCCAGTACTGCCATGGCCTCTCTAGCTTTGCCCAGCTATGCCTCGGCTCTCCAAATGCTCAATTTCCTCCTTAAAATGTCTTTTCTTCACAGCTTTTCAGCAGCCGCCCAACTCTTTCTTTGTAGAAACAAAGAAAACTGACTCACTGTGAGACCAGGCATTGATCCCTACAAGGGCTGAACTGATCAGAAACTTCACAGTGATCTCCATGACAAGAAGTGATGACTGCATGGTGTAAGTGCTTATTAAACAAAGCAATCAACACTCATGAGAGCAGAAAATAGATTCTGTTTTGTAGCAGATGCTCCAGATGCTCCACAGATGTAGCCCCTTGATAGCTCAGGGGATATATTCCATGCCACATCCACTGCATCCAGGCAATGGGCAAGCCTCGTGTGTGGGCCATTGGTCACATCACACCTCTGGACCCACCAGCTCCTGGCTAAATGCTTCTTTCACTTTGCTTCCTTTTCACAGGTGCAGTGCCCTCCTCTACCCACGCCACTGCTCCCTGCTGCCAGGCTGAGACAGTGGGAAGAGAAGAGCTCCTGTTTTCTCCCACCAACAGGGAACACAGCAGACACTGTAGGTGCTGTCCAGCAGAGGAGGATGAAGGGATAGACACTACCCCATCCCTACCTTTCTACGGAGGTGAGACCCCACTCATAATCCCAATTCTCAGCTTTCTCATCCATTCCAGACCATGCCCTAGAAGGGAGGCTCTATCCCCACTGCCTTACTCCAAAGAGCAGCTGCTCTCTACCAACAGCACCCTCACACTCTGGAGGGAACACAGATGCCCTGCAAACTCAAGGTGCAGCCACCTGCCCTCTGCCTCTTGTGCAACTCAAGTGCCCTTCACTCTTGCTCAAGATAAAGTGGCAAGCACAGCCTGATGCTGCTGGTGGCAATGAGTCATCCCAGAGCTGTGCTGACTTCCTCCTGGCATGGAAAAAATCCCTAACCAAGAGCCACATGCAGGCTGCAAACATGACCCAGTCTGAACAATGCCCAGGCAGCAGTTCCCACACAGATCTCTGTCCTGGCTCCACAGAGATCAGCAAAGGAAACAGGGCAACACAGACCAGGGGGCTGTGAGTATCCCCACACTTTTGATTGAGTACCATCATCACATCCTTCACAGGAAGAACTGAGCTGAACAAGCATCATCCAGGAAATGACTCGATGGGAGAAGGATCCAGAGTGTTCACTCCTACCTTCTTGCCCTACTCCTCCTCCAGCTGTAATGGTTTCCTGTTTTCCAGATGCTTTGACCCCAGTGAGTCACTGCTCATCTCTAGGTCACCTATATCAGGTTTTTATCTGGAGAAGAGGATGCCAGAGGAGCAGCTGCTGCCCAAAACCCATGGTCCTGGTGTGTTCCTGACCACTTCCTTGCAACATTAAGGAGCACGTTACAGGATAAGGTAAAAAAGCCTCAAAAATTAAAAAATGGTGCTAGGAGAGGTTAAAACTCAGGGATAATGCTGTAGAGAAAGAGCCTCACAAAAGCATGGAAGAGGTCACCAGCAGAACACACCAAGGGTTTCAGAAACTCCAGTAAGCTACTGTGATGTAATCTTATCCCTTTGCCTCTGCCAACACACAATTTCTTGACAGGCTGCATCAAAGCTGAGATTTCCTTTAGCTGTGGACACATGGGGTAGGACAGGTCAGTCAGAAGAACACAGGTACGAGGAATGTTGTGATGATGAGCTACACAGAAATACTCCAACAGGACAGCAGCAGGAGCTCACAGTGCCAGAATAAATTATTACCTCTGTGACACTAAGGAACAACAACTTACTGCCTGATCTTGTCATTCCTGGGTCCAAACCTGGGTCCAGAAGGCCCCCTCCTGCAGGCAGAAAAGAGCATCAGGACAGAAGGTACAATGAAAACATGTTTTTAAACCAGACCCAAAAGATACAGAGGAGGGAACCAACGCCCTGTGCACGGAAGGTTGTTTTCATACCTCCCAGCAGTCCCTCCCATGTCTTAGGATACGTGGGATATCTTGCTCTTACAAAAGGTCACAACTATTAATTCATGCTCAAGGCCAAGGCTCTGGAAGAACATCCTGAAGGAATCAAAGGTTTCCGTTCCCAAGCCCCCAGTCTCAGAGCTGCAGGCAGGTATGACACTGCATTCCAACTCACAAGAAAAAGTCTTCCTCTTCATCCGAGTCTTCCTCCAACAGGTTCCTCTGCAAACACAGAAAAACCATCTCATCAATAAGCAATCACCACCTCACACACACATTCCCAGCTCTGAGGATGCAATCAGCATCCCCTGACTGCAGGAAGGCCCTCTCTGCCCAAGAGACAATCCCCAGCCCTGCACCCAAAAACATCAACATCACCCACGAGCACCCCGGGCTGTCCCATCCACTTGGGAAATCAGATTCACTCCGGATTTGGAGGATGTGGTCTCTCCACCATCTGATGGCAGCAGGTGTAAGAGGGATGACCCCAAGCGAACACAGTGGCTTCCTTGGGCTGGAGGGCAGAGTGGTCTGGCAGCTCCTCTGCTTCACCCCAAAAGGCTCCTCGGGACTCCCCTTTGCTGATCCACTACACTGCATGAGAGGATCCCAAACCTGATTTTTCAGAGCAACCCCACGATCCCACTGAAGCCTGAATGTTCTGGAGAAAACCATTTCTGCTTAGGGTCAAAGACAATCAAGAGGGGGAGGTGACACACTAAAGGTGGACCAGCATGGTCCTTGGGATACCAAGAGTTGCTGCTTTCCCATGTGTAGATCTGTGCTCCCTCCTGCAAGCCTGATGTTCTGATGTTGAAGCTCACCTACATTTCCATCCTGTCACATTTGCTCAGTCAACTCAAGCAAACCTGCCACACCACGCAACAGTTCCAGCCACTGCTTCCCTCACGGGAGGAGCCATCTGCTCTTGGCAGCGCGGGCTCCTGCTCTCGCTGACAGCTGTCGGGAGCTGCAGCAGCACTTCTGACCACAGCCTAAAGTGAGCTTTGGCACAGCCTGACCCCAGCAGGTTAAACCCACTTTGCCCAAACCTGGAAACTGCTGGGACCTGTATTCAAAGCCTGAAATGTGAGGGGACCACGATGCCAGGAGAAAAAAACAGCTGTAAAGCACAGGGTGACTTCACTCCAGTCCTTCAGCCAACGTGGGCAGCACAGCCAGGCCGTGTCCCCGCCAGGCTCTGCGGAAGGGCAGGAGGCTGGAGCACGCCGGCATCTCCTGGCCACGGATGCAGACTGAAGGAGCCGCAACAGGTTCCCAAAAGAGCCGTACCGAGGCACCAAGGACCGGGGCTGGCGCTCGGACAGCCCCTCACTGACTGAATGGCGCTGTCACCGCGCTCCGGGCTGCTGGGCCCCGCGGCTGAGGGCTGCGGCAGCACCAGGAGACCCGGCCAGGGCACCCCTACCGCGGGCACCGAGCCCGGCCACCCCACGCTCGGCCCCCGCCCGCTGCGCCCCGCAGGAGAGGCACTCACCCGCTCGCTCTTCACCGAGCCCGTCACCTCGTCATCGTTCAGGTGCCGCTTGAATTTGGGAGGCATGGCCGGTCCGTGCCGTGGAGCTCCGTGCCCGGGTGGAGAAGCCTAGAGGGGAGAGTACGGAGCGCCCGGCAGGCCCAGGGCGGGACCCGCCGCCCCCGCGCTCACCGGGCCGGGCCGGGCCGGGCCGGCGGGAAATGGCCGGTGCCGGAGAGCCCCCGTCACATCGACCGCGCGGCGCTCCGCCCGCCGCGCCGAGCGCCGAGCTACCGATGGCGGGCGGGCCGGGGGCGGAGACACGAACCGGAGAGTGGGCGGGGCCGCAGTGAGGCGGAGCGGAGCTGCGCTGGGGCGGGGCGGGGCCGCGCTGGGGCGGGGCGGGGCCGCGCTGGGGCGGGGCGGGGCCGCGCTGGGGAGGGGCGGGGCCGCGCTGGGGCGGGGCGGGGCCGCGCTGGGGAAGGGCGGGGCCGCGCTGTGGAGGGGCGGGGCCGCGCTGGGGCGGGGCGGGGCCGCGCTGGGGAAGGGCGGGGCCGCGCTGGGGAGGGGCGGGGCCGCGCTGGGGAGGGGCGGGGCCGCGCTGGGGAAGGGCGGGGCCGGCGGGTTCGGGTCAGGCCCCGTCCCCAGCGGTCCCCGTGCGGTTCGGCCCCGGGCCCGCCCGGCCCGGCGTCACCCCTGGCACACGGCCTCGGCCAGCGGCCCCGGGGAGGCGGCGGGGCAGTGCCGGTGCCCCCGCAGGCATCCAGAAGGTTCCGGCTCGCCCGCCCCTCGCCATCCCGACCCTCTTCCTCTATAAATGCGAGCGCCGGTGGCCGGCGCGCTCAGAGGGGCGGCGCCGGGGCCATGCTGGGGGTCTGGCTGGTGCTTTGGGGTTCCGCGGCCCTGGGTGGCCGGGCGGACACCGCGTTCCTCCGCCGCGCCCATGACAGCTCCGGGCACTGCACCTACTCCTTCACGGTCGCCAGCCCCGTGGAGGCCGCCTGCCCCGAGGCTGCCGGCGGCGTGCCCGAGCTGCGCGCCGAGCTGGCCGCCCTGGCCGCCCGCATGAGCCGGCTGGAGAGCCGGGAGCGAGGAGCGGGGGGCTCGGGGCCGCGGGGGGCCGAGCCGGGGGGCGCACGGGACCCCCAGCAAGCGGCCGCGGCCGCCCGTCTGGAGGCTGCCTACGGCGAGCTGCTGCGGGCCAAGTCCCGGCTGGAGGAGGAGAAGGGGCGGCTGGAGCGGGAGAAAGAGGAGCTGGGCAGGCGGCTGGAGAGCAGCGCCCAGGAGATCACCCGGCTGCGGGCCGCCCGCTGCCCCCCCGGCAGAGAGGGGCCCGGCCGGGAAGCGCTGCGTGCCCCCGCCAAGGGTAAGTGCCGGGGCCGGGACCCCTGCGCGTCCCTGCCGCCGGCTCCGCCTCTCCGGCCGAGTCCCTGTGCGGTCCCCGTGCTCCGCACCCGCTGCTGCCCCGCACTCCTGCGGACCCTGGTGGGCTCAGCCTTGCTGGGAGGTCGCAGCGCGTTGCCCAGTGCCTCCCTCCCCACCCCGCCTCATCCCATCGGCTGCCCCGCAGCGGAGGGGCGATGTAGGGTGCCGCGCTGACCTGGGGTATGGGGAGTTTTCCCCGAAGAGAACGGTCACAGGTGTGCCCTGCTGCGGCGGGAGGGGGCACCGCGCTCCTGCCCGAGGCCCCGGCATTTCGGGGGGCAGCAGCCCGGCACGGAGCCGCCCGAGGGCGGCAGGAGCAGGCGGGCGGTGCGGGGGGACTGGCTGAGCCCCGCTCACGCCGTGCCTGACCCCGCCGCAGCGCCGCGCTGGGAGCCGCAGCCCCTCAGCTACCAGGAGCTGCAGTCCGAGAGGAGCGAGGTTCCCGTGTCCCGGCTGCTGGAGGAGACGGCGCTCGGCCGCCCGGGCAAGGAGGACTCAGGTACGGGCACGCCGGGCCGGCCCCGCGTCCCGCTGCTCACGGGGGGCCGGCGGTGACCCCTCTCTGTCCCGTGCTGTCCCCGAGCAGGCTGCGGCCAGCTGGTGTGGGTGGGGGAGCCCGTGGTGTTCGGCCGGGCCGACTCCATCGCGGGCAAGTACGGCGTGTGGATGAAGGACCCGGAGCCCGTGGCGCCCTTCACGCGGGACAACACCTGGCGCGTGGACACCGTGGGCACCGAGGTGCGCCAGCTCTTCCAGTACGAGGAGGCCGAGCAGCTGGCCCGGGGCTACCCCGCCAAGGTGCACATCCTGCCGCGGCCCCTGGAGAGCACGGGGGCCGTCATCTACCGCGGCGGGCTCTTCTTCCAGCCCCGCCACTCCCGCTCCGTGGCCCGCTACGACCTGCGGGGAGAGACCATCACGGCCGAGAGGGAGATCCCCGGCGCCGGCTACCACGGGCAGTACCCCTACTCCTGGGGGGGCTACACCGACATCGACCTGGCGGTGGATGAGACGGGGCTCTGGGTCATCTACAGCACCGAGAAGGCCCGGGGAGCCATCGTCCTCTCCAAGCTGGACCCCGAGACGCTGGAGATCCGTCGGACCTGGGAGACCAACATCCGCAAGCGGGGGGTGGCCAACTCCTTCCTCATCTGCGGCACCCTCTACACCGTCAGCAGCTACTCGGCGCCCAACGCCACCGTCAACTTTGCCTACGACACCGCCACGGGCGCCAGCCGGGCGCTCAGCATCCCCTTCGAGAACCGCTTCCGCTACCTCAGCATGCTGGACTACAACCCTGCCGAGCGGCAGCTCTTCGCCTGGGACAGCTTCAACATGGTCACCTACCCCGTCCGCCTCTCCCGGGCGTGAGCCCAGGCCGGCAATGCGCCGCCTCGGCCCCGGGACCCTCGTGCGTGCCTTGGCACCCCGCTTCCCTCCCCGTTTCCCCCGGCACGGCCGGAGCGCCGCCTCCCGCAGCCCCGGCTGGTGCCGGCGGTCACACGCTGCCCTGCCACATCCCGCTGTGCTCAGGTGCGGCGCAGAGAGATGAAGCGCCGCTCCGGAGCCTGGCAGAGCCAGGGAAATGCCCCTGCCCAGCCTCGGTGGGTTTCGGGTCACAGCAGTACCCAGCCATGAGCTGCTCCAGCCCCCTCCCTGAGCACCCAGCCTGGCCACCTCGGATTTGGGGCAGGGAGGGCTCAGACATGGTGAGGGCTGGGCAGAACAGGCGGTAGAGGGGCTGTGCAGGGGAATCCTGCCTTAAAATAAACGTTTTTCCCTAGCTGTGAGCAGCGATCCCCTCTGCGAGGTCAGGGTTTGTTGTTTCCAGGCTCCAGCCCTGCAGAGCTCTCATGCAGAGATCCCACAAACTCCACCGGCATCCCACACTCCCAGTGCCCAGGGGCATCCTGGAGCTCAGCCACCTCCATAAGTCATCGAGTAGGCTCAAAACCAGCAGAAAATGCAGACACACATTGCACAAGCCTTGTTTTATTGAGGGAAAAAAAAAGAAAAAAAAAAAAAAAAACAGAAAAAAGAAAAAAAAAAAAAAAAAAAAAAAAAAAAAGAAAAAACCCCACAGCCAAGAGAGCAGGGGTGAGCAGTGCTGGCAGAGGATCCTGCAGCCGGGTGGCCTCTCAGTACCCAGCCCTTCCAGCCATGTGCTTCAGCTTTGCAGGCCATTCCAGGCCAGCAGCTCTCCCCACACCAGTCCAAACCACGCTGCTTTATCTGTTTATTGTAGAAAGCTTGCAGGAGGAGGCTTCTTTCCCCCTCTGGCATTTGGGGCAGCAGCAACCACATTCCCCAGGGGCTGCGTGGGGTCCTGGCCCAATAAACATTGCCCAGCAGCACTGCTGCCTCGTCTTTCCCAGGCTGTTTTCCAAGGAGTGTGGTGGCCTGGTGCCCCTCTTGATGCACCTACAGGCTGAAGGTGCTGATGGGGGGAGCTGTAAAGCCTTGAGCAGGAAAATACCACTTTTTGGAAGGCAGCTTCTGACAGCAATACAGCAGGTGTTGGAGCAGTGGAAAAGGACAGGGAACACAGTGGGACACTTGTGATGAGCACCTGCAGCTACAGGGATTTTCAGTCAGATGCTTCACCCCATTGCTGTCCTCCTGGCACTGTTGTCTGAAGTGTAGCACTGTATATTTGCATATCACAATGAAGGATTTCGTTTATCCATCATCCCCATGCTTCATTTTGGAAAAACAAATGCTGGTTGTAAAAAAGTGAGATGATATGTGTAAGATAGGTTTGGTAAGCTGCAGGGTGGGCAGCAGGTGGGAGCCCAGCACGAAGAGGGAGGAGGCTGGAAGGCCCATTCCTGCTCCCAGGCAGGCCCAGAGCCAGGCTGGCAATCTCACCTGGGCCAGGGCCAGTGAAGGTGTCCCCCTGGGCAGTGATGTCCCCAGGCTCAGGTGTGTCAGGAACACACCAGCCCTGTCACTGTCACAGAGCTAGGGAGCCCTGGGCCCGGGGCAGGGGCTGCCAGGTGCCCACCGGGGCTGGGAGAGCCAAGCAGGCAGAGCCAGCAATGCCCAGCAAACCTGCCACCAGGGACGGGAGAAGAACATTTCTGTCCCAAAACGGGCTGGGAGGCGAGGCTGGAGTCCCCCTTCAGCCCGCAGCTCCCCGGGGCTGTGAGCCAAGGCCCGGGATGAAAGGCAGGGTTTGTGCAGAGCCCGGGGAGCAGCAGCACCTCGCTGAGCCCAGACGCCGAGGGCAGCCGGCTCCCGCCCCTCCCGCGCCGGGGCCTTTTCAGGCCGGGAAGTCCATCTCTTAATTGACTGAGAAAATAAAGGAGGACAAGCCAACGTACACAGGATTTCCAGAAAGCTGGGCTGGAGCTGAACAGCGCTGAATACACTGCTTTACTTAACAGGCTTTGGGAAAACAAGCCCTCCCTGCCCACATCCCAGCAAGAAGCCAGCCTGAGCCCAGGGGGGTTGCTGGATCTGGCCCCGGTCACATTCAACCCCCCTCTGGCTCTTGCCCTGGAGAAAAGTTACAACCTTTTCACAGGCTCAACATTATTATGGAAAAAGAAATTGAATTCCCCAAACAAAATTGTTCCCTAATTTCAAGGAGGTTCAGCACAATTATTTCTGATGACCAGAGTCCTAGAAAAGAATTACACACTAAATCCCACTCAAATTAAAAAAAAGCAAGAGCTACTCCAGTGTAAATAGCCAGGAGCAAGTTATCTGATTAAATGTCATAAAAATACTCAATCAACCGGGGTCAGTGACTGAAAGCTCCACCTGGCCTCAGAGGCAGCTGGCATGTTTGGGGTTTTGGAGAGGCACACATCAAACCCAGGTTATTTGGAGGCACAGAATGCCCAAGCATTTACTTTTAATTAAACTCCTGCAGAAATACTCCCCTTGTTCTGCTCTGAGCACAAAATAGTCCAAAGCCTGGTACATTCCCACAGCTGCCTGTGGGAAATTCCTCTGACTTCCCAATGGCTTTATTACTACAGAAGCTACATTAATCCTTTCAGCACCATTTCCTTAAAAATAGAACAGTCTGGTGAATGAGTTTCCATTTTGGGGGTGTCCTTTTAAGGTGAAACAGGCTGAATACAACCTCAAAGCAGGGAAACATCACCACAACTACAGCACATTTCTAGATGGAAGCAGCGTCCACATTCACTCAGTCCCCCATGTCCACCCTCCTTTCCAAGCAGTTGCTGCAGCTGTGCTCATACAGAGCCTTGTGGAAAGGTGATTTACCCTGAGTGTTACCTGCTCCGAAGCTCCTTCTGCCCATGGCTGCATTTGTGCATTCCAGCACCTTTGATTTACTCCACATTGCTGCAGTTTTACCCTGAACAAACCCAGCCTGGGCAGGAAAGGACTCCAGCTCCTCTGGTGGCCCTAAGCTTCCCAAGCCACCCCAGGGTTGGCAGCAACACCTCTGACCAGAGGTCAGCCTGCCCAGCTCCTGGTGGTGCTTTTGAGCCACCCCAACACTCCTGGCTGCATCCTCCCTTTCCTCAGAGGTGCAGAGCCAGCCAGCACTTTCTCCCCAGGCAGGAATTACTTCTCAGAGACCAAGACACTGAAGCAAGTTCCCTCTGGTGGCCACAGCCCAGGGCAGGGCAGGCTCAGCCAGTGCTCCCTGAACTTGTGCCTTTTCCCCGGTGCTGCTGCTGCCTGGAACAGAGGGTAGACAGTGTTTATTCCTTTAAAGGAATAAAGTTGGGATTTATTGAAAGGCCTTCAAAGGCTGCACCTTGGGCAGTGCAAGAGCCCGGCCGAGGCTACACCCAAGATGGAGCAGGGGTCACGAGTTTTCACACTTTTGCAAGTTTTGGTCCATTTACATTTTGGGGTTAATTGTGCAATGACAGCTTCAGGTGATGCAGTCCCATCCTCCCAGACTGCTCTCCTCAATTCACTGTTGTTTGCACTTTTGGGGCCTGAAGCTGCAGTGGTGTCCTTGGTTCTGGGGCTGCAAAAGGATTGTTTTGTCTGACTGAGCTGTGAGGAGAACCTGCTCACACTTTATCTGCAGTTCAGAGTCACACACGAATGCAGAACAGAATCTGGAAAACATGGAAGCTACAACTGAAAGCGTCACTGTCACTCACTGGCAGATGGGACAACCAGAGTTATCTCAGCCCCTGCCTGGAACAGCCCCCAGCTCCACCAGCTGGAGATGGAATTCCCAGCAAACCCCCCAGGCTCCTTCTGGGGTGAGCACAAAGGAGCTTCTGGGAGCATTTCCCTTCAGGAGCCTTTCCCTGGAGCTCCGCTGGCCTCCTGCAGCAATCACCAGAGCAGCCAGGGCTTTATTTAGAGAATACTTTATTAGTTTCTGTAATCAAACCCATGTAAATAAGACCGTACATTTTTCATACAGTGCGTTACCCCTGTACAAATGGAAAAAAAATTAAGTTTAACATTTCTAGACCAATATGGCTGTTAATTTCTGTACAATGCCAACTCACACTACAAGTGGGATACTTTTTTCCAAAGTTGACATCACAGCTAGTTTCCAAAAATTCAAATTATATATATATTTATATAAAAAGATAACCAATAGCGATTCACTAGGCATCAATAGCAGCAACAGCCTTTCCAGCTTCTGCAGTCATTTGAACAAAATTATACACATTAGACTTTCAACTCTTCCTTCCAAAAAAACGTAAAAAAAAAGAAAAAAAATCCCAGAAGAAACCAGCAAATTCTGCTACTGATGTGGTACCTGGTGCTTTTTATTAGCTTTTTCAATCATTGTCTGGAAAAAAACCTCTAGAATAACATTATTAAAAACAGCTCCGGTATAGCACAGTCACTACTACATATCATAAGCAGGTACAGGATATCTTACATTCACAGAAGTATCATACAGTACTGTCCTACAGCTAGAATACTAGAGGATACAATTAAAAAGGCATTTATTTGACTTGATTCTACTTTCCAGCACACTGTGGGCAAGGAGGTGGTGCGACGCAGCTCTGATATAAAGAATGCACCTTTGAGATAAAACTCTCGTTCATCTGATAAGGTTTCTTTTATTCTCGTGGCACAGTTTAAGTGCTCGTTGCTGTGTTACAGAAACTGGAAACCGTTTAGGGAGCACTCGCATCATCTAAAGACAGCTGGACAGGGGTGAACGGAACAAATCTGACTATTGATGCAACGAACCTTCAACTCCAGGGGTGAGAGCCACTCAGGGGGCAGCGGGTGGAGAGGACACAGGTGGCCAAGTAGCTTTTTCATATGGTGATCTAAATGCAGTAAATTGTCATCCAAGCAGCAGCAGCCAGCAAAGCACTGCCTTCAGAGGGAAATCCAGCACTGCCAGCGTTACTCTGTGTTAGGTTAAACCTCGCGTGGCAGGTATGTGAATCCCTCTGTTTATACAAGATAGAAGCTTCTGAAGTCACTAAAAACTTAACACACATTACTTGGCCCAGCACCATCTTCAGATCTGCAAGTTCTCATACTCTCATGGGTTTATAAAAAGATAAATAGCAGCTGAAGATCAGAGCCTGAAGAAAATAAGAGAAGTCATTGTGTCAGCTAGGAATGGCCTCCCCACCGCTGCTACTTCTCCGTGCTGTGGCTTTGGGAAGCGGGCGGGTGTGAGCCAAACGGGGCACACGCCCCAAAGCAGCCTTCATGCTGTTAGAGCAGACCTGGGCCCCCAGAGCCTGGGGCTCAGCTGGACACAGCAGCTGGCACCACAGCTGCTGCTGCTGCTGGCGCCACAGCTGCTGCTGGCTTCTATGCCCCGTGGGGCTGCTCAGAGCCCGGCAGGGAGAGCAGGCTGCTCTTCATCCTTCGGGCCACCCACTGACGCTGCTGACACCTCGCCCACCCTCCCCTCTCCCCCCCTCCACGGGAACACAGCCTCTAAGATTTTGTTTCCTCGGTTTTGATTGCCTGAGGTTTGATTGGTCCAGTTCTAACAGGCTTCGGTGTGGCAGCAGGCGCAGGGCTGGGCTTCTCCTCGGCTTTGTCCTGGCAGACTCCTGGAGAGTCAGCAATGGCCTCGCTGGGTTTGCTCCCGTTCTCCTCCACCTTCGGGGCTTTGCCTCCTATGGGTTTGTTCTGCTGCTGCTGCTGCTGCTCAGAAAAGAATCTCTGGGTGGACTGAAGGACCTCTGCTCTTTGCTTTGCCTTAAGAGAGGGAGAAAGTAAGTTTAACTGAAGAGGGGGCATTGGAATTGGAGTGACTTCACAAGCATTTCCCATATGAAAGGAGAAGGACTGACCGCAGTGGCCAGACCTTCCTAGAAAGGCAGCGTGCATCCTGCTGCTTCCCTGATGTCACCACATCTGGGTGCCTGGCTCCTCTGCAGGCACCACAAGCACCTCTGTGTACAATTTTCAGCAGTAGTTTAACATCATGCCTAGGCTTCCCTTGCTCTTCCTAATCCTTCCCTAAAAAAGAGGATCAGGGACAGTCTGAAGTATTACCTAACCCCTTCGTACACCACTACTACTGCAGAGCTGTGCAGGCACCAGCACAGCTGACAGCAACTGCAGCTTCCCCTGAGCACAGGTCAGACATGAGCAGAGGCCACTGCAGCTGTCCCTGCTGCTGCTGCCCCTCCAGAGCACAGGGCCCCTCTCAGCAGCACAGTCTGAGCACCCTGTTTGCTCCTGTGGCTCTGGGCAGACTGAGCCTGCAGCTGGGATGGAATGAACCAGGCTCAGAACTGTGCTGTGTGTGAACTGAAGCCTGATCTGCATCCCGCTCCGAGCAGGCTCATCCCAGGCAGCACAAACTGCCTGCCTGCCTTCCTTTCCTCCTCTGAACCCTACCAGCAACCCTGAGCTGCACCTGAGGAATTCCCTCTGTGACACGTTCCAGTTCCAGTTTTGATACTGTGCACATCAGACACTTCAGAGCAAGCACCTGGCTTTCCTGCCACAACTGCACAGACTCCATTAATAGTTCAGTCGTTGAGATGCTGAACAATAAAGCCCAGTGCAGTCAAACACCTTTTTATTTTGAATTAAAAAGGAGTATATTAACACAAGGAACCCCAACTACAACACAGGCACTAAGCCTCCATGTACCTCTCTGAGTATTTTCTGCCTTTTCACAAGAAATGGGGCTGGGAGACACACACACAACGGGGAGACAAAACAGCAAAAGTCTGGAACAAGAGGCCTTGGCTCTCACACTGTGGAGCTGCTCCAAGTAACTCAAGCAGCAACAGAACAGAAAACAAACCTGTGAACTCTGGTGTGCAGGACTGCAGCAACGGCCTGATTTTACTGAAGCCAGATGGACACCTGAAACCTTTAGCCCAAATTTCAGCCACCCCTGAGGTTAAGGCTGGATGACTCGATCACCAGTAACCGAGCACGACAGAGGAACTCTCACTGCTCTCAGCAGTGCTTGCAGGAGATTAGAGACACCAGAACTGTGTTAGTATTGGCTCTGGCTGGCTACACTCAATCCACACTGCACACCCAGGACATGATGTTAAGTATCATCTGGTAAGCATCTACAGGCTGCAAAAACTGGTGGTAGAAAATGGACCAAGCACCCGGGATTGAAGGGGTAATCAGATCTCCCCCAGCCATGCACAACCAGAACAACTCTCTCCTGCTCTGACACCTCAGTGCACAGGTTACAGGAATGGCAGCAGATGAAGGAGCCCCTAAGCACCATCTGTTCAAGCAACTCCTCTTCTGCAGCAAACAGGCTCAGCGTCCAGCAATGTCCCTACACAGATGTCCCACACTGCAGTCTTGCCTTGGAAGAAGAGTTTGCCTCAAACTGAAGGGTCCCAAAGTGCTGTAACAAGTCAGGGTGACTGTCATCACCTGCTACTGAAATGCAGCCCCCTCTTCTGTGGAGTGCACCACGCACTGCATTCTAGCACAGAGAATTCACCACAGGCACTTCAAACCACGGGGAAAGGACTCTGCAGAGTCCCCAGGGAGTGAGGCTGGAACAGGAGGAGCTGGGGGTGAAGGGACAGCTAACAGCCAGGTGTGCAGCTTCACTGCTCAATCAAAGAGAACCAGGCTCCTGACACCTCACTTTGCCTTGAACAGCACTGGCAGCTCCACAACTGCTGACCACAAGATCACCTGAGACAGGAAGCTCCCTAGAAACAATTTAGTCTAAAATTCTTATTAAAGAACACCAGGGCTTAGAGAAGGCTTGTGTTCAGCTGTTAAGAGCCTGGCTGCTGGCTTGGGGTCCAGAGGCACTTTCTGAAGCCATGACTCGGACACATCCCTGCCCTGGGAGCTGTCAGCCTGCACTGCTGGCAGCAGCACTGCTGTTCACATACTGACCTTCACGTCTGGTTCAGCCTTCAGCGCAGCCTGGGCCTGAGTGCCTCTGGCTCCAGGGACTGATCCACAAGGACCTCTGGCCACACGTGGTAACTGAGGGTGGCTCATAAGGCCTGTGGTCATCTGGGACGGCATCTGACTATGCAGAACTGCCGGCAGCCTCTGAACAGGCGCTGGGAAGGTGTTAGTAAATGGGGCTCCTACCAATGGAGGGAGCAGGTTAGGCTGAGAGAGGATCTAAGTGGGGGAAAAACAACAAAGAGAGACAGTTCTCAATTAGAAAATTGCCAACTCGACTGCACGTTGGCATTATCTTAAAGGGGAAAAAGCTGCTACTCTAGGAAATGAATGTCAAGGGAACAGGCTGGAACTGCAAGAGCAGAACAGTCCTGCAGTGCTGCTGTGCCTGAGAGCAGCACCAGTGCCTTCCACCCAGCTTGTGGGCAGGGAAAGATCCTCACAGGGCAGCGGAGCAGTCACTGGTGAAAGGCAGCCCAAGGAAGGTGAGGCAGTTTCTGCCAGTGACAATCCAGAAATCAAATCTCAAGTCCTGCAGTCGAACACTTCAAATGCTAAAAGGAAGACAGAAATATCCTTTCTGTTTGAAATACACTTTTAGAGAGGCTACATTTCCCTAGCAGCCTGGCTCCAGTCACCTGCAACAGAGATGCACCACCCTTGTAAGCTGTGCTCCCTGGAATGCCAAAGCAGATCAACCCCTCTGCCATCAGCCCTGCCTTGTATGGACTGTGTGACCTCAGAGATCCTTTCCAACCTGAACTGCTCCTTGGTACTCCAGAGCTGCAAATCTGCTTTGTCTTTACACGTAAATGATGCACTGGGACCCTTCTGAGACACGAAGCTTCTCCCCTTCCCCAAGCAAATGACCTGTTCTGCAGGATGAGGTGCCTTACAGGTGCCCGGGGAAGCCACAACACCAGTCTGTTCTACATCATTCACAACTTGTATTGAATTCCTCAGCGTGCACAGAACTCAAAATTAAACACCACAAAATCAGCACTACTTGTAAGCAAGATCAGAGAGGTGATTTTTTGCTTTGATCTTGAAATCGTGTTTCTTACGCCATTTCATTTTAACGATTCCATTTTGTATCTCCCCATGGTAAAAGCCTGAGGAGACACAGTCGAGTCAGAGCCACCAGGTCACACAAAGGAACAAATCTGTTTGTAGGAAGCCACCAATCACCTACCTGTGGTGCAAACTGTGCAGGAAAGGGCTGTGTCATTCTCACAGCTGCAGCTGCTGACTGGAACTGCTTCTGGTAGACAATGCTGTTCATTTTATTGGACTGATTGTTGGGACTTGTCGAACTGGCCCTGAAGGAAAGAACTCCAGTTAAAATCACCTGCTGCCATTCAGAGGATGTTTCTGCCCTTAGTTACAACTTAAGTAGAAATTCAGCACTGGAGGGGGGAAGAATCAATCTCCTGGAAAAGCTGGGGTGAAACTTTTTCTATCTAGAAGCTTCTAGGTGCAAAAACCCTCAGAACTTCAGAATTCAAAGGGAAAGCACAGTCAGAAATATTTAGGCTATGAAGAGATTCCAGGGCATGTCTGTATGAAAGAAGCCAAACACTGATGTTAGATTTGTGATGTTTCTGATGTCAGATGCAGTTTCCATCCCTGCTATCTTATGTTCAGTCCTGCTCCTTTGCAGTCACTTTTTGCTCTATCATGGCAAGTTCAGAGCTTGTCACAACAGGCAGTGAACATGCAGCTGCTTCTACTCTGACCTGCTGTCAAATGATTCAAAATGCACTTGAACAGATTTCAAGAATTCACAGCAAATGTTCTCCCTGTTTTATTTGGCTAAGAACATGACCCTCCACTAAAACTTCCAAGGTGTTGAATCACCACCAATTACATGAAGCTTGACTGATTATCTGGGGGAAGGAAGCAGCCCTCAAAGAGAAAAGAGTGACCAGAAAAAGAAGAAAGAGTGAAAAGCCTTCTTTAGGAAATAGAGCTTGCCGTGCAGAGAGTTCTTGTGCAGAGAGTGTGGGTGATGCACTCCTGGCAGAATAAGCAGAGTGGCACCAGTGGCAGGGACACCAGTTAAGCTTCACACACCAGTATTTTGTGAGCTTAAAGGAGTCTGTTTTGTTTACTAATTTCACCTGCGAGCAGCTTACACACCTTGCAACAACACTTACTCCTCTAACACAACTGTTGCCACAATTGCTAAGCCTTTAAGTGTTTTTCACTTTAACACCACAATTCAGACAAACTGTCTTACAGTTTTATCCCACACTACAACTTCCTTGCCACTTCTCATTTAGTTGCCTTTACCCAAAGAGTATTTTTCACCTTTTATGTCAGAGCTATTTCCTTCTGTTTAACTACAGCAGATGTGATGACCTCTTGGAATGCTGCTCATGAGCTCAGATTATGCAGTGTGCTGTGTATCAGTGGCCCCTCACCTCATACCTTCCAGAAAGGGCTGCTCATGCATGACTAGGTACATTTTCTAGCTCTGGTTTTAAGGAATTTTGAGCTTAAGGGAGATTTACCGGAAGGGACTGGAGGTTGGGGTAGTACTCCTGCCAGTAACTGGTGGTGTTCCAGGTTTAACATCAATGCCACCTCCAAAGGCCTTCAGGTCCATTTCTGATATCTGAAAAACACAGCAATTGACATGTTAATTCTAATTAAGAAAATTACATTTGCTAAGCAGCTGTTAGCTTACCTCAATGAAAAGAGGTCACTTAAGTGGAGATGAAAGCCTGACTGCAGAACAGCCTCTTATAATTAGGACAGGCCCAGCACCACAAGCACCCCTGTGTACAACTTTCCTGCCCTATCTGGCACTTGCAGCAATGGTATTGGCTTTCTAACTTGCTCCTCCTGCATAATGACAGGGGGTTTGAGATCATTTCATCTATTTGGCCCTAAAAAAAAGAGAAAAGATATGTTTTGGAGTTGATATCTCCTTATCCAAGACTCCCATCTCAGGTACCACATGAAAATATTTAGAAATAATCCTGAAAAATGCTGAGAAGAAGAATACCACCAAATAGTCCAGGTCTATAAAAATAAACAAACCCAAAGCACAGCAAAAATGGAGCTGTCATTCATGCAGAACAATCTCCAGACTAACTGGAGCAATGGCTCTTGAATGCTATTTTGCAGATACACTCAACAGAATAAATTAGTCTTTGGAACAGTGTATTTCCACACATGGCCATGAAGCATAACAGCAACAATAAATCACTGAAAAATGAGAGGCTGTTTTAGGTTGACTTTCTTTAGCAGCAACGTGACAGGAATCTTAGAGCAGGGCAGGAAAGTCATCTAAGGCCAGCAACCCACTGCAGCTCTTCCCTCATTTTTTGCTGAAATGAGCAATCATTTTCCAGCGACAACTGCAGCAAGAAACATGCTGCTGCTTGCAAAATGGGCTCCCAATAACTGCAAAGCTGAAAGGATTTGGCCAGATCCCATGAAGCTGGAAAACTGCACAGTGCAAAAGCCAGCATACACGCTCTGGGGGTGAGGAACTGTAAACTTCACCCAGGTGGTCTGAAATTCTGGTTGCCATTACTGTCCAAGAATTAACACCTGAGATTTTTCTTATCGCAGCTGTGAATCACCAGGACTGTGGGGTTATTTCATATTCAAAAGCACCCTAAAATCTAGGCCAGAAGCTGCAGGGATTTCAGGTGCAGAGGTAGATCAGTCCCTGAGGTGGGAGGCCCTTGCTGTTCCTGCCAGTCAGCTGAGCTGTGTCCATGTCCAGGATGTCACCCACTGCTCACCTGGAAGCGGACTGCAACTGCCGAGTGCTGCACACTATCCGAAAATCCCCGGTGCCTGTAAAGCTGGGATTCCATCTAAGACAAGAGACCTTGTGATTGGAAGCCAGCTCCACACATCCCCTCATTAGCAATTACTGTAGCAGCTTCACAGAAAGGAGAGGAGAGAATTCCCCCCATGATATTCAAGTTTCTTGTGCTGTTTTAGTGTTATTTCCTTACTGGACCTGTCACTCAGTTTTCTTGAGCTGCAAGATCAGCCTTTTCTTTTTTCATTACAGAAAGATCAGGCCTGTATACAATGCTACATTCTTAATATGCACCATGCTGTGCTATTCAGAAAGGCAGATCCCCAGCAATAATACTTGAGTTTAACTCTGGTTTAAGGTCATGGCTGATACAGAGTCCACTGAAGCCCCTAAACTCCCCTTGTTGCACTGGAAACCCCTGAATCCAGACACTTGCTCTGGTTTGAGTCCAGAAGCAAAGCAACAAACTGGAGCAGGCCCAGAATCTGCCACCAGCCCTGACAGAGTTGTGTTGTTCCCCTGCTCTAACACCACCTCAGTACTGTTCTCCACATGGCTTCTACATGCAACCCCCTGCTAGTCCATGATGTCACTGTCAAACCAGGTATTCCTGCAGTGCAAATGGACCAGCACCAAGGTAGCTACAAAACCTCAGCTAACTGCACAGACCCAGTCACTAAGGCATTAACCCTGACTGGCTTTTTTATCTTTTAAAGCTGAGGCAGATTTTTAAGATGCAAGAAGTCAACGTGAGCTGGTGTGCTGGTTATGCATACCAGCCAACAGTTGTGCTTCACATTCATCCCTGTGCTGGAGCTGTGGCAATGTTGTTACCTTTCCAGTTGCAGCAATCATGCTGTGCTGAGTTCCTGCTGGGATCAATCCTCGGAAAGGCTGGGTCACTTGGGCAGGTCTGCTCAGGTTTTGAGCCTGAGCTTGTGGTGGGGTGTGCTGCAGTGGTGGCTGCAGGGACTGGGGCAGGGCGATCAGCGGCTGTGCTGTGGATCCGAAGTTGGGCAGAGAAATCTGCGACCCTGGCAGAGGCACTGTCACCTGCAGAGAGCACAGAATCACCAGTAACAGACACAAAGGCCATGATGTCACTTTCATTACTAGCTCTATTTCAGCTCTATCCCAGGCAAATGGCTTAATGAGTGCATTTATTTAACCAGAGAACTGCAAGCAAAAAAGTGAATTTATTGCTCAGTCTGCCTTTATAATCAGTTCTAATGGCATTTGGGTCTTTGCTTTTCAAAAAACAAAGGTGCATGAGATCTCCAACTTCCAACATCATTCAACATGATTTCACTGTGTGACACAGAAATTTAGCTAACTCAGAAAACAAAAGCAGAACGAAATAACCAGTTTGGGGGTGGGGGGTACAGGACAGGACTGGCTTGTTTCTTTACTTCCAAGTAATTCTAGTTATGAAAGGACACTGGGATGAAAGTTAGATTTTACTTTCCAGGAATTCCAACAGCCAGCAGTTTGAGCTTAAAAATAATGCCAGAAATACACAACCCATCCCTTGCTTGTGTTTAGCATGATTGCTGTGAGCAGAGAGTGGTAGGGATAAACATGGAAATACCACAGCAGTGACCCGAGTGGCAGGAGTCACTGCATGTCTTGGTCTGACAATCTGCAGAATTATATTCTGAGTGTGATGAGAATGATCCAAGACTCCCAAATGTGAAAGGCTTAACTAGGATTCTGCTCTGAAGAGTAACAGATTAAAATCAGAGAGACAGCCAGAACCGAACACATTGAAAATACCAATTCTTCTAAGAGGTCCTTAAAACTGTGCTAGATTTCCAACAGACAACATCCAATCTTTTACAACTCTTCTTGTTTTCTGTCTTAGCAACTTTTCCTGCATATGAGGTAGGCTATTATAATAAATCAATCCATCACAAGCTTTTTTTTGGAAGCCATTTCAATTAAAAAAACACCCAAACCAGAAGATGGAAACCACTAGACAGTATCCTGTAAATATGACAGAATGCTTGCACAGAGCAATTTAGCAGTTCTTTCACAAAAAAATGAAAAAACCTTCAAATCAGTGGAGTTATTTTACTGACCTGCCTGTCCTGCACACCTATCTGCTGACTTCTCAGTTATTTTCTATGAGCAGTCCTGGGTTCCAGCTCAGTGAGAACTGGTATTAACAATTAGGCTGCACTAAGCACCTGGAGTTTGCCCCCCTCTCTCTCTCCACCACTCCTGATACCTGCTTCCATAAAGGTATCATATGCCTCAATCAGCACTGTGCCAATTAAATATCTGCCCATCACTGAAAAATGAACTATTCAAGAGAAGGATGCCAGGGACAAACGATCAACATGAACTGCAGGCCATCCAACTTCTGAGCCATTCAGTTTGTGCAGTGCTGCTGCTGTAGCCCTCCTTCACTGTTAGCATTCGACTTTTATTTTGGAAGAGTTAAAGGTTGTCTCAGCTTTCCCCTCTATTGCCACCCCAGAGACAGCACCAACATGCTTTTAGGAAGAATACAACGCAGGAAATTTACCATGCCATAGTTTACCTGCTGGAGAGCACTGGGAGACTGTGCAGTGTTGTAGAAATTGCTCTGGCCAGGCTGCTGAACTTGCCCAGAGTAGAGATTTGAAGCCTGAGTGAGTGTAGCTCTGGCCTGGGAAGAGCAAGAGACACCATCCCATTAGGAGCATTTAGGAGAGCAGCTCTGTGGTGCATCAACCAGTGCAGGAGAAACCCCAGCATGGGAAGCTGACAAATGCGAAGGTTTCACTTTGTGATAAAGCTCTCATTTTGCAGGTGGCGGAACAACCCTTTATCACTATTAAGAGAAATTAAACCTGAAGCTCTAATTAATGACAGAAGCACAAGGAGCCCTGTAATTTGGGGAACAAGCCTCAATTCAGAGATTATGCTAACGCACATTTAATGAATTAAAAGAACATTCTCCTCCAAGTGTCTTAAGTTCCCTGCCACCGAAGCTGAGCAAGACTTGATTTCCTGTCTCAGCCCACTGCAGAAGGTTTGCATCTGGAGCATTTCCTACCTGCAGGATGTGGGTATCAATCAGCTGAGAGCCTCCCAGTCCTGAAGCCTGCCCAAGCTGATGCTCGTACAGGATAGGAATAGGCTGAGTATTGGAAGTCTGCTGGAATGCCAGGCTGGACTGTGCCTTAGCCAGCTCCTGGTGTTGCACTGCTGGGAAGTTGTGTAAGGCTGTGCCAGACAGAACCACTGGTGATGGCTGAGACAAACCACTCTGCATAAAGGCTTGCTGGGATCTGCAAGAGATTCAAGCGCCTTTCATTAAAACTCTGACAGAACTCAACAATGAGCCACCAGAAATGAAGAGCACAGCTTATATTCCTTCAACAGAATTAGGATGCTTAGCACTATTGAGCACAACTTCACCTGAGAAAGACAGATTTTTTTTTCAATTTACTCTGCACACAACAAAATAACAGCTGCTACTAAAGGCCAGGAAAAAAACGATGAGGCTTCTTACTAAAACCTTAAATTACAATTAGCTATTTAGATGTTCATGCTGCAATAATTCTTGGATAACTTGACTGTAACATAGAAAAGCTGCCAGTTCCTAGCTCCTGTGCTACAAGGTAGAATGGGAAAGCACATGTGAGTAGCCCCATTTAGTCATGAAGTGAACTGCTTTGTTCTCCTGAATCCACAGAGCTCCACACTCCAACGTCTAATACAGCTTAAATCCACTGGATGCTGACCATGGTAGCATCCAAATGAATGTTTTGGTTTCAAAAGACCTCACAGCCTTTAGTTTTAATACCAGATACTCAATTCCTTTGTCAGCAGCATGGGAAAGTTGCAGTTTGTTTAAAGAAGACTGAAGCAGTACAGCCAAGTACCACAGATAGGTTTACTCCATCAGAAGTATTCATCTGAACATTACCATTAGGAACCTGGTGAGTAGCCACCTTCAGACTGAAGAACCAAGAGGTTTTAAATAAATGCTCTCTCAAAGCTTTTCAGCTCCGAGGAGAGTGTTTTTGATGTGAAAACATCTTTACCTGCTGCTGGCTATGTCTGAGGTCATCATCTGCTGATGTGCTGGGGTTCACCTGTGCCCACACCTGGGTGAGCTTTGCTCTGCACCCTTCCTTCACTGCAAAACACTCTTACAGCCATCCTCTGAGCACTGGAAAAACTCTTCCAGATGGGATGCAGAGGATTGGCTTCAATGGAGCCAAAGATTTTTTCACAAGTTTTTTTTTTTTAGCTCACTTTTAACTTTTGGTTGCAATGTTTTATACCAGCGACCATCTCCAAGCTCATCCTCCTCTGCAGTTTCTATGTGGGAGAAGCACTCACACTGTTAGAACTCCGTTAATGCCATGTTTGTGTGTGATCAGATTTATTTAATCTGGACCACATGCCAGCCTGATTGTGTTTCTGCAATTAGCCAACTGTTTGCAACAGCTTTTGTCAGCTGTAGCAGGACAAGCAATACTTGGTCCCACAAAGTCAGCCAAGCACCAAAGTCAGGATACAAATGTGGTTAATTAAACCTTCTGTGGCCTCAGCCTTCTACATTGCAACAAACAGCTTTAACTCCAGCCCATGCCGAACCCTCTAATTAAACTTCCAAAGCAGCTTTCTCAAAGTGGAACTAACAACATTTGTCAGAATTACACTGCTGTGAAGCAGTTTAGGTAGGAAGTGCAAGGAAGCTTTGAAAGGCTTACAGTGGAAGTCTGTCTGGCTGTCAGTGCCGTTGGAGAGATACTGGTCTTACCGTTACCTTTTGTAGCAAACAGAGAACATTCTAAAACATCCCATGCAGCCCCTCACACATCTGCAATGAGGTTTTTACCACTTATGACTTCAAACTGGATCTTCACAGTGTTTCAAGACTGCAGTGTTGGTTTGATCAGGAAAAACAAATTGCTGAACTAAAGGGACAGACATTTTCTGTTCTCTTAGTATGACAGACTGATGCTTTCAGCTCTTTAGCCTGGCTTCCTAAAGATACAACTCTCAGGCATCATTTTTTACCCCACCATTTCACATCGACATCTGCACAAGGCAGTCTGCACACAGACTTCTCAGACAGAAGAGATTTGGGGGAAGACAGGAAGATGAGGCAGCTATGGAGCACAGAACAAAAGTCTGCAGGGAACCGATTTCAGTAAGTCTGACACTAAAACCCCAAAGAAATTTGCATATGCTACCTACCTGTAAGGTTGTAAGGAGGAATTGAACAACTCTTGGGCTTGTGAAACAGCTGGTGCTGCTCCTAAACTCAGCTGAGCTTGATGCTGTCCTTGCAGAGGTGCATAGATGGGGATGGGGATCTGCTGAACTGAAGCAGGCTGCAAAAGAGAAAACATTAAAATTCAGTTAGAAAAGCTACAGCTGAACGTGTGCCAGGATTTGTATGAACATTATGAAAAGTAAAGTAAGAATGTCAAATCCCAAGGCTGCATGCAGAACTGGTATTGCTGCCCTCATGAAAATTACTTTCTAGTTGAATTTTGTACTCTTCCTCACAACCAACCAGCAGAAACTGAGCGAAATACTCAGATCTGCACATAGAACAACTGCCTGAGATTGCATGTAATTTTGTATGGCAGAAGTTGAGTAAGCCTGTACTCACAAGGCCACAGTAACACCTCCCAGGAATATGAAGTTCCCCATATTTGTGAGGGGAAGCTTATTCTCTCAACTTTCACAGTGAACAATCAAACACTGCCTGCGTGCACCAGAACAGACAGCAGGGGCAGGCATGACCTCACTTTTTGCACTCTTTAGTCTCACTCTCCCCTGCCCCCATCAGATCATTAGTAGAACTTTAAAGGCAATATGGATAGGGAGGAAAATAAAGATTTAGGAATCCCCTAATACCTGAGAAAGCCCTGGCTGGAAGCCTTGCTGTTGGGCCAGAGAAGGCGGTGCCAAACGTGCGTGCTGGGTGTTGAACAGGTGACTTGTATCCATATAAAATGCTGGGATTTGAGCTGTAGTACCTCAGGAAGAGCAATACAATTAGTACCTGGTTCCCACCACCTCCCTGCCAGAAAGGTTTTCAACAAGAGTTAGAGATGCAGCTACTGTCAGTCCATCCCACAGTCTTCCCACTGGGAGAAGGAGCAGCACTGGAGAGCTGGGTGCCTCAAAGGCTTTGGTATTTTTTCTAATTCTCCCCCAGAATCTATCAATCAGTCTTGCACAGGTATCATTAATCCCACACAATTCTGGAGGGACGACCAACAGATTCTGGCCAAAAAAGGCATTTGGGTGAAGGAAGGGTAAGAACTTGTTATACTGCCATATAATTTAACTAGATTGTTAACTAGATGTAGTATTTTCCTTAGAGAAAAAATGTCACAACTCTCAACTACTATAGCATTTTAAGAAAGAAATTAAAACGAAATCACTCCTGGTCTTAAATAGCAATTTACAATTCTGCAACAGAAAAATGGTACATTAAGAGACTCAAACTTACTTTCTTCAACTAACCCAGCACTACCTTTGTACTTCCTGATAAAGTACTGCAGATTTAGAGTAAGACAATTAGTGGATCTCTGAGTACAGAACACTCTTAATCATTCTGTCTTTACTTCAGAGAAAAACCAGAACCAAATTCAACACTCCAGCTTCAATATTAAAAAAAAAAAAAAAAATAGCAGATGTGTGGCTTCTCAGGCACAAACACCATTACCTGCTGCAGACTGAGACACATAGACCTGGGGACTTTGCTGCTGCTGGGCAATGAGGGATGGCATGCAGCTCAGCTGGGAGAAGTGGCTGGCAGAAGCCAGGCTGCTTGTCTGCAGCTGCTGGGGTTTCACTTTGCAGATATTAGGAGGGTCTGAGGTGCTTGCAGTCTTCGTACTCAGTGAGGAGGTTGTGTATGTTCCAGCTCCTAGGAGAAGAGAAGCAAGGGCATGCATCAAAGACATTTTGAAGCCTCATCATTCAGAGGTCAAAGTTTTGGGACAGCTCTGTAAGCACAGTCACAACTGGTAAAGAACACTGAAGCCTAATGCAGCTCTTTCCACCAGCACAAGGAAAACATGGAGCCAATTCTGTTGAGCTCACTGTGGGAAGTGCTGCAACCCTGACACATCTCCCTTCTCAGGCACAGGAGCACACACAAGTACTGAAGGAGGCAGCTTGGTCAGTTATGCAACAAAACATTGCAATCCACAGTGACTGCACCTCTCATGGAAATATATTTTAATATTCCAAGGCATGAAGACTTAACCAGATACAGCATCTTCTGTTTTCTGCCAAGAACCAAGGTTGCAACCAGCACTGGTTGTGAAGGGCAGCTGGACATTTGCGCTGCCTTTTGGTTTTGGTATGAGCTCTTGAAGCTTTAGCTTAAAAAGCAAGAGCACAAATGGAAGTAAGACTGTAATTAGCTGGACATCAGAATTATCCTCTGCCACAAAATCGACGTGCTTGCCTCCATTTGGTTGAACAAAATGAAGCCAGTAAGGTAGACAAGAGAAGTTGACTTCCTCTTTCAAGACCATGTAAGTAGCTTAGGCAGAGAGACATCTTAGTATTATTTTCAGCTGACTGAAGTGAAACAGGTAAAGTCAGTTAACAGGTTATTTGGGAAGTTGCTGTTCAGATCTGACATTCCATTTTCAGCACAAACCTTTTGTTAGCTTTGCACTAAACAATTCCCAAGGGAATGCAATCCCTCAAAAAACGTAAGTAAGGAACACCCCAATGGGACACTAGCTTTGACATGTGGTACCTGAGAGGGACGTTGTGGGGGTAACTGAGGCCACAGGAATAGGAGGCATTGATGCACTTGAGAAAGAGCTGTAGGTGCCACTGCTTGGCCCAGCGTTGCTGCTGCTGCTGCTGCTGCCACCAGCAATGGGAGACGCTGCTGAGGTCACTGGTGAACTCTTCTCCCCCATGTTTGGGGAATTCTCCCACGCTTTGCGTGCAGACTCCATCTATTGAAAAGAAGAAAAGAATTTCCTCATCTATTAGGAAGTTTCAAGCAATCCTCCTTTGTCTTTTAACAGTTCTTTTTAGTCAAAAGGCAATTCAGGCTTCATGCGAGCCTCTTTTGGAAGTCGCTGTAATCGTGCAACTCTGTTCATGCAAAAAGCCAACAGCCTGAAGCTGGAGCTGCTCATCTGCTCCAACTGCACATGGCACAGTTCACCATCTTAACATCCAATGCTCAAAAGAGAATTCACTCACACTAATTTGGCTTGGTTTTGTTTGACAGGAAGAGCAAAGACACAGTGAGCAAAAGAAAGGGAAAACCCCCCTCTAAGTATTTCCAACAATTTCCTTTACTGCCAAGTTACCTGGGCCATTTACATGAAGCAGCCCCTTGCTTTCTTGGTCAATCACCCACTTTGAGTGACCACCAGAGATACCTACTGCACACTTCAGTGAACATGACAGCAGTCAAGTTTAGATTTCCAAAGCAACTGCTGCTCAAGAAGCAACACAAGCTGACATAGCTTGTGTGCGCTGCTTTATGTTAAAGCTAAAAATGCTTCATGCTCCTCTATTTCTACAATTATGAGCTTATGTCTTGCACAGCAAGGGAGATGAAACTTTAATTAGACAGTTACCTTCCACCAGAAGTGGAAACAACTGTTGTTTTACTGCAGCCAATAAAATCTAATTCTTGCTACATTAGGCAGGAAATGCGAAATCTAAACTGAGACATTTCTGAGGGCCAATGAACAGGAAATATTAATGTTTAGACTACACTCACTAATTTAAAAGCTCAAACATGGTCCATGGATTTCTGCACAACCTTCACCTGGTCTCCAGTGGAAACACAAGTTTTGCTGGCAGAGCTGAAATTGCTCACTGTAGGTTTCTCGAGGCCAGGTGCTGTCTTTAGTGGTGGATATGAAGGGGCAGATAAATACTCACCACACATCTGCCCTCGAGAGCCCCCCCAGCTGGGAACTGCAGCCTCTCAAAGCCACACTTGTCACCCTGACCTGCTTTACATGAGTTAGGCAGAGTCTGGACAGACCAAACACAGCTTAGGTTATCTATCTAGGTGCTTCAGAAGTGATACAAAAGCAGAGCAATATAAAAAGAAGTGGGTCATAGGTGATCAATACACACCCATGTGGAAAATGGGGTTCTGGATTTCTGAAGAGAATAAAGGAGGAAGAGGGAAACTTAAGTTACACATGAAGTCCTCTGGGGGCAAGTCACCTAGTTTCATTGTTGAGATCATCTTCCCCAGCAATCATTCTCTGTTGCCCCTCCACAACATTCTCCTCCAAACTGGTTCTGATTCTCATAGACAAGGCAAACTTCATTCATCACCAATGTGCTGGAAATGATTTTGTTTATGCATATTGCACTGGCACTGAGAGAAACTGAGTGACTGTCAGACTAGAGAAGGTGTAGAAGCTTTTATGTTCATTGGATTTCATGATGTCCTGGAGAAACTACTGATAGCAAAAGCTACATGCTGCATTTTGTCACATCTAGGGCATATAACAGAGTCCTGAAGTTTTCTTTTGGAAAACAGCTTTGCTTTTGGAAAGCTTCTTAGCAGCCTCTAACTTTTATAAGCTAGGAAAAAAGATGCAAAAGAGATTGATCCTCTAGGAATGCCTGTGCAGCACCATCTACAGACCAGATACGGAGAAGTAACAGGCTCTAAATTGAGACTGAGGACAGTGCTGAAGTTTCACTGCTCAGTTAGAGGGAAAGGAGGGCAACAAGGAGGAGATCATGGCTGCTTGAGGCTTCTCTTCATCACTGATCCAATGGGGCCTTCACACTGCAGGTAACAGTCCTGACCACGTTACCCAAAACCTCCACTGGAGACAAACCCCAGCGTGCCTTTCCTTAAATACACCAAAGTCTCAAATGGTTAGAAAAAGAAAGTCCAAACATGTCAGATTCTGGAGCAGATGCCTACACAGGAATTTTACATGAAATCTTGGACACGAGGAGGGCCAAGCAGCTCAGTTTGAGATTGCTTTGGACTTTCTTATGCTACCACAGCCCTATGAGCCAAGTCCTTAAGAGGATGACTGAGTAAAGGTGTCTTTAGTAAAGTTACTCCAAGGAAACAAGATCCCAGCAAGGCTTCCCATATGAGCACCTTCTACCTCCACCAAAGAATGATGCCAAGCTGTGGGAACAGCTGTGACCAAGTTCCCTACAAGTCTCTTCAGAGACAGCTTTCTGTGTCAGGGGATGGAGAGAAGAGGAGGTGCAAGGATTAATCCTTTATGCAGAAGCTGGATATTTTGTTCTTTTAAGAAAAGGAAGGAAATGCTTTCCTCTCTCCTGCCCCAAAAGTATCTTTTGAAAGATGCAAGGGTTCTACTGAAGAAGATGACAAAGAGCAGAGCTGTGCCTGGACCAGAAGGCCTGCTGTGACAGTGACAGTCTCAGTGTGTGCTTTAGAACAAGCCTGCTGCTTTCTGCATTCGTGAAAAGGAGGTAGAGCTCCGGTGGTTGGAATAAAGAAATCAGGGCCAAAGCTGCTTCCAAATAGCTTGCCATCCAGATTTCAGTCAGAAGGTTCTTCAAGGCAGCCTCAAAACATGGATCTGTGACCTATTTTGTTACCACACATTCAAAATCTATCATCCCCTGAGAAATCACCGACACCACTAGAGCAGGAAAAGAAATGCAGGATGAATGACAGACACCACAGTCTGCTCTGTGACTGTGTCCCACACTTTGAGGTAACAGCCCCTACCTGTGTGACATGGGATTCCATCTCCAGCTGCCAAACAGTCAGAGACTATTTCAGAACAACACTTTCAGACGCCAGAAAGTCACATTAGGATAACTCATTACAAAAGAATGCAGCAGAAAACCAGGGTTTTTTTAAACTACTCGTCCCTCCACAGTGCTCTCCCCATTTCTGCAGATCTACTGTTTGAAAGAGGTGTTACACATTTTTAGGAAATGAAGTGTTAACAGAAGAAAAGCAGAGATTCAACAAGAGAACATGAATATTTCTCATCTGTAGAGAACACAAACAAGCAGCTGTCAAACAATGCCAGTGAGACAAGTCTCACTGGGATTGACAAGCAAGTTCCTCCAAAGCATTAGTTCTACATCAAATCTCAAGTTTCATTTCTTCTTTTAAAATCTTAAGACAAACTAAGGTCAAACACCATTATTCCTTAATACCAGAAGCAGCAACAACACTTCTACTGGCTCAGTCACCTGCAGTCACAATGACAAAGCAGATCTAGGACACCAAAAGAAGAAAAAAACCCAACAACTTCTAAAAATACAGTAGCAAAGCTAGAGCCCAACTCTGTGTTAGTGAGTTATACAATGCACACATTCCAAAATCCAACAAAATGGGAAAAAAGCACTCAAAATATTCTCCACACTTGCTCTGCACTGGAAAGCAGGAAACAACAGAACACCTACAACACAACAGAACACGTTCTGACTCGCTGATCTAACTGCCTTTCAGAGACACCAACATACCACCTACATGTCACTATTTGGAACTTCAGCCATCCAACTCAAAACCACATTATCACTGCATCAAAGTCTTAGAACTAAGAAAAAATCAAGCTTGGCTTATCAAGGAAATCCTTCAAGCCTTTACACCAATCCAGACAACTTATTTTAAGTTCAACACTCAAAAAACCTCAGTCTGATTCTGATGGATTGCTATGAGCACTGTGGTCCAACTGCTAAAACTCTAGGATCTCGGTTTTTCAGGGCAGTGGGAGCCAAGATTGGTTGAGATGCCAAGTGTTAATGCAAAACGGGGTTAGAAATTTATGGTTTAAATGCATCCTTTGATAGAATCTTGTGTTTCAGCCATCCATTTATATGCAAAAGCAGTTCAGCAGAGGAAACAAAGGAAGGCTCTAAAAAAAGGTTCACCAGCAAGTTCTCCAATAACTTTTTTCCCCTGCATGCAAGAAAACGACCCTTAGAGGGATGTGGTACATACCTTGAGGGTGAGGTCGACGGTAGCGGGAGAAACTGGAGTTAGGCTGGAGCTCTGCTGTAAAGTCTCCCTCCTAGGGAGGGGAAGGGTGTGGGGCAGGGGCACCTGAAAGGCAGGCAACACACATCACATTCTAACTACGTCTACTAGAAAAGCCCCAGAAAGCAAAGCTCAAGCTTTATCAAGTGAGCTACAATTTCTTCAAGGCTTGAGCATTTGGCAGGGAGATTGATAAAACAAGGTGAAAATTTGGTAGGCAAGGAAAGGCCACTCAGCAGGTGCCAAGATGCTTCTCATCTCTCTAAGAGGCTGAAGATTAAGGTTTTAAGGTGTCCATGTCCTCTGCATAAACAAACACCAATTGTCTGTTTGGGGATTTAATTTCAAGTACCATTTCAGTTTACTGATATGCAAAAATTCTTCCCAAGCCAGGTTTGTCCCTTTTTGTACCAGTACAGTACACAGGGCTTTGTGACCTTGAGTTCTGAGATGCAGTTTCTGAAAAGAGGAAGCTTTTGTAGACCTGCAAAATCACAGGACCATGAAACAAACTGAAACAGATTTGCCATCCAATAATTGAATTCAGTTATTTTCTCTTTCAAAAGATGAAAGATGTGATACTTGGGGAAATAAACCTGACATAATGCCATTGCTATCTTTGCCTATGAAAACTCCAATGGATTTTCTAGAAGTTTTAAAGGAAATGAATCAAAAATACTTCAATGTCCAGTCTGTTACTCCTAACTATTCCTTTCTCCATTCATAGCATAGCTAATGGACTTTCACTGGATGAGATAAGGCTAATCCAAAAGACAGATCCTGAAGCTTTGAAGCAGGGGATGGCACAGATCCTTTGAGGCCAGGAACCCCTAATTCCTGTGTCAGAAATTCAACTCTAACATCCACAAGGATTGGACATCATTAACACCAAATAACTCAGTCTTCAACACAAACCACCAAAGTCAAAAACCACAACACTACCAGAAAAGCCAGCAGAAGAGTAAGAAGTTCAATCAGTACTACTTCAAAACAGTGCTGCAGTAAGCTGAAAAGCATTTTTAGATGGAACTCACAAGACATCTTCATAAAAAACTGAGATCCTGCTGTATGAGTCTTTCTTCCCCATCAACAAGTGACTCAACCCTGAGCTAATTCTGTTACTCAAAATAACAAGAATCACAAGATCCACGCTCCCTGATGCCCCAGCACACTCAAGACAAACTTGATTTTGCTCCAAGTCACAACCCAGCTGGTTCTCTCAATCACTGTGCCACGCTCACAAGTCAGGATCACTGCACTGGCTCTGAGGGCCGCAAACATCTCGTCTCCATAGCAGCTGAACACCTGGAAGCCTGTTGTCTGCTCTCACAACCATTCAGCTGCTCCCTTTGCATGCAGTTGCTGTGATTTCAGGCTACAATTCAAAACTCCTTTGTTTGTAAGAGCCTTTCCTCAAACTCAGCCTACAGAGCTTTGCTACTGATACCAGGCTCAAGTCCCAACTGCTGCCAAGAACAGGCTCCCTCATTATGCCTATCTTTGCTTTGCTTAGAATTGTCCCTATAAACATCTCCACTTTCTGTGCTCTTTAGCTCACTGTGATTGTTCAAAAGACAAGAAAATACCTGAAGAACTCCAGAGCAGGTACTAATCAACCCAAATGTCCTTCAGAGTAAGATTACTGGAAAAAGCCCAGCTGGTTCACATGAAAGGAACCCTGTGGACTTGTTCACTGAAGGCACTATTTGGTGCTTTGAAAGAAGTGTGAAAATATTTTCTTGTCTTCAAAGTCAAGACGATCACTGCAATGGACTTACGTTCGTCACCAAAGTCTCCTCCATTTTTGTACTGCTAGTAGCCACTGTGTTAGGATGAGAAGAAGGTGTAGTGTAGTCTGTTACAGACTCCTGTGAAGAAAAACAATTCCATTAAAATATCTCCCTTACCTAAATTTGATTTCAGTTTCTTGGACAGATGTCAGCCTTTCTACAGGAGGAGATCACCAAGCAACAGAAGATTAGAATTTCACACCGTTTTTCATTACAAGTCATGTCTAGCAATCCTTATTGCAGAATTGCTACTGAGGTCAGGAGGATTCTTAGAAGATTACAGTTTGCCTAATGACCTCACAATGTACATCTGGAGAAAAGTGAAAATACAGTCTGTAAGGCAAGAACATACAGAGCAATGTATTGTCCGGGCACTGTAAAATTGGACTGTGGTGGTGCAACCGATTATCATTTATCACCCAAGATGCTTCAGCCACCTGCAGGCACTTTCAGTCTACTTAAAAAGCAAAATATCTTAGCTGAACGCTTTCTGTAGCTTTAAATAAATACAGAAATTTCTTACTAGGACAAGAAAGGCCCTCCAGATTAAAAAGAACACAAAGGGATGGTTGCAATTTGCAAAACAATTTTCTTTCCTGTAAGTTTTGTCTCTGAAAATCACAAGACTCAGGTTCTCTGGATGGTGCAGGCTGCCTTCTGATTTCTGCACTGGGTAATTACTTCAAGGAAGAAAAGGACTGAGCTTTCCAGTCTACTCAGAGGCTTTCCTTGAAGCTTATTTGTCCCAGTTAAGCGGCCCTTCATGTGCTCAACAAACAAGGTCCTTTCAGTGCTGGCTGTAGGCAGTGACTCTTGCAGCTGGAGACACAAATGGTCTGAGCAAAGTTTTACATGTCTGAAGTTTTACATCCCTGAAGCCCAGGAAAGGCTCCATCATCTTTACAGAACCAAACACCACAAAAGAACAGAAGGACAAAGCAGCAGCAGAACTGTTACTGAGTGGACTTGCCAACCCATAATGATTTTGAAGACACAAACCGTATAATGCTTCTTTAATTCCATCCAACCAGTAGGATGATAAGCTATTAAAAAAGTGCACACCCAATTTACTCCCCAGGTCTGTGGCAATGCCCCTAAAAAAGCAATCAGAGCACTGAGATACTGACAAACAACAAAAAATCCTCCTTACAAGGATGAGCTCATTTTGGTAAAAGACCAGAACAAGCTAAACCATAACGGCGTGAGAGAGGACAATGTGCACAGTGATTTATTTTTATCATTTATGAAGAAAATAGAGAAATCTTTTCTCCATTTATTTACTTCCTTTACTTGTTAAACTGGTGAAATACAAGATATATGGTGCTTCCCACAGTCCCAACCACCAAACTGCAAGTTGCACATTTGCACTGGATTCCAACAGGCAAACTTAATCTGGGTAAAACAAGGCTGCTTTAATCACGAAGGCCTTCTAATGAGGTAATTAAATGGCTCCATATTTTTGAAGGCTGCATTATTGCAAAAGAAAGAGGAAGAGTTTTTATTAAATTTCCTTCAAGGTCTGGATGCAATTTTTTCAGGGTTTTTCATGAGCAATGAAATTCCTTAGGAAAGAAGATGGATCAAGACTACTGCTAACTTTCTTACTTCACAAACTCACAGCACAAAGAGCTTTTTCACTAGAAAAACCATTGTATCAGCTCGGGTGCCCTTACAAGTGCACGTGCAATGCTGAAGCACAGAGGTGGTTTACAGGCTGCACATGCATACAAGACAATGCTTTAACCACATGAACACCATCCCATGAACTACAGATTCATCTCCATCCTTCATTTGCTGGTACATTAAGTCCAGGATGCTGTTAGATGTGGCTTATCACCATAAGCTTTTGTAATTCAGTTAAAAGTGAGTCCCCTGTACAACTGTTTGACTGAAGAAACCAATTGAGTATTTCATTATAATATAGTAACAGCTAGAGCAAAAAGCTCATGTTTATGCCTTTTTTTGGAGTTCTCAACCGATTGTTTATACCTGAAGAAAAAGAACAAGCAGACTTCTTGTAACTACCTCCTTCACAAAGAAGAGATCACAACACCTCAAGTGACTTGATGAACAAACAGAGCACAAGGCAGACCTCAGAGCAGACCTTGCTGTAACGGATCAGAGTGCTTTATGAAATGGATCAGCTATTTGATCTTTTCCTGATTTACATAAATCACTCAAATTAGAGCTTGAAAGATACTCAAAATCTTCTGAAAACAAGTCTGTGTCCTTTTAGACCTGATCTGTAAGACACAGCTGTAGCTACTCATCCAAATACTTCACTGGCATCCACAACCAGGTACTGATCTTCCTGGGATCTGACAGGTTCAAATGGAAGGCTGGGAAAGGCAAGGGCTAAGATGTTTTACCCATTTCAGAAACTTAAACATCAGACTGCTTTCACTACAAAAACAGTGCAAAATCCAAGAGAAACAGCTGCAATGGCTTCTGAGCATCATACTTATGTACTAAACTTAAACATCTCACTGTAGGAGTTCATTTGTATTTAGCCAGTTTCTAAGCAGTCTTGTACGATTAAATGCACATGCTCCTATTGAGATGTTTGTTTTGGAATGGATGGGATACTCTTACAAAGCTTCTGAAGGAGGACAGCTGGCTTTTACAGACATTTAAATCACCAAACACATCACAAGCATGCCTTGCTGGAAGCTGAGCAGTAATCTCTGAGAGGGATGCTTAAGACTATCAAAAAAGAAAAGCCATTTCGCTTTGCCAAAACGTCAACATTTGACATTGAAACAAAGGGTTAAAGATGTCAACACCTCTTCCCTCATGAACGAGCAGCGGGAAAGAGTACCGAGACAAGAAAAAGCATTTGCAATGCACATCAGTGTAAGAACTCCAAGGCTGGAGCAGCATTTGAACCCCTTTTAAAAGCCTCTTAATAAAGAAGGGACATTTATTGCAGGCTTATGCCTGCAAAACCTAGATGAAGGTTATCTTATCCAATAAATTTGCAGGTTGATGGTTTAACTTCCAGGTAAGTAACTCTGTTGGTTTAACTTCCACTTCTTTCCTAGAAAAAGCAACTTACTACTACCTCAGGAACTATTCCTAACAAAGGAATTTAAAAGCAAACCTGGTGCTGTTAAGAGAGGAGTATTTAGGCCTATTATTAAAGGCTTCTTTAAGCAACAACTCAATAAGGAAATTATCGGGAATTTTCATATGCAGCACAAACAGGAAAGCTTCTTTCCATTCTGGTCTTCCTTCCAGAAGACAGAATCTTGGTGCTTTAGTACTGTGGTAGCCCAAAGAACCTTGGCAACCCATGTTAAAATAAAGCTAGACTGGCACAAAGTCCACACGTCCCTTCTGAAAAACTTCCACTTCAAAAACACAGTTGCAGAGAGGAAATTCTGCTGATTTTAGCAGAGCTCCTTGACTACATTGAGTCAGCCTGCAGTAATCAAAGCTGTTTCCTATTCTGTTTGTGGCTTAGAAGAAGCCTCTTCTCCTGTTTTGAGCTCTGGTCACAGGAGTTTGTGGGACCTTGGGAAGCACAGGCTACAAACAGCCTCACCAAACACCTGAGCAAGCTGGTGTTTACTACTCTACACTTCTAATTCTCATACAAGGACACTTTATCAATTTCTGGTACGAACATAAACCACTCGTATCTACCTACAAGATAGAAAATGTCAGGAAAGATGAGAAATATCTGCACTGAATTTTCTTAAGCCTGCAGCTTCCATGTTGGACACAAATATCCTCCCTAACACTTGCCCTGTAGCAAAACTTCATTGAGACAGTATCTTTCCTGGCAAAAAGCTGTCAAAACTGTCCTTTGTTTTGGGTTTTTTTTTCCTAGTTGTGGGTGACAAAGATGAATTGTGAGCAATCCACACTCCATATTCTTCAACTATTAATGTAACTCTTAAAGAGGATCAGTTTTCCTAAATGGCATCAGAAGACTGCTGCCTAAGATCAGGATGGTTGAGACAGCAGGCAACCAACCTGAGTCTACACTTAGAAAACTGCTTTTCAAACCTACAAGGAGCATTTTTCCTTTACCAAAGCAGGTGTAACTATTAAGCAGTAGCTACTCCAACTGCACGGCTTCTTTACATTTGAGAGATGACAACCAGAGCTCAAGACACAGGTAGAAAGGAGAGGCCTCCGGGGATGTTTTTCAACCACTTCTAAGAACTGAGCTGCAGAACAATGAATCCCAACACCAGATCACCATCTCACAGCTGAGCAGTTATAAAAACAACAGTGGACTATGATGAGTCCTAAATATTGTGAAGCTCTGCAAGGAATATCTAGACAATATCCAAGCCAAGAGGATATACACGACCATTTAGGGAAACAGAACAAGCCTTATCTAAAGCTTTAGCACATTCCTAGTTTAGAGATTTCCTTTTTTTCACAGAACAGTACTTAATTCACAGCTTGAGGTCATCCATACACTCAACCAGCTATCATGCACACCACTTCTCTGCTGGAAGTCATCCTGCACTTACATCACCCTGATCTGAGTCTACAGACTCTGCCTACACCAGGCTCCAGTGCCACTCTCCACAGCAGTGCTCAGGACTGTGCTCTCCCATGCAGCAGACTTCCAAGCTGATCTGTGCTCAGGGGTGTGACAACACAGCACATCTCTGCAGCACTTTTTAATTCAAGCAGTATCTGCTACTCAGTGGGCTCTGCTGTCCAAACACCACCAGCAAGGCAACCAAGTGTCAAGCACCTCAGTGTAATCACACTTTACATACAGTGCTCAGCAATCTGGTAATATTTTTCTTACCTTTGTGCTTGTCCCAAACTCTGGAGCAGACACAGATATCATGGTTCCTATCTCCGTGCTCAGTTCGCTCGCTGCTTTCGTCTCCTTTGTAGTGACAGGTTCTGGGCTTCTGACAGAGGTGGGAGATGGCTTCTCCTGTCCCTCAGGCTCTCCCTGCTGGGCATCCTTCACCTTCCTGTTCTTTAAAGAACGCTCTTTCCCAATAGGACCAGGTTTATACTCTTTGTTTTCTACCGGGCTCAAGTCTGGAAGCTGAGTTAATGTTAACTTGTCAGTCATGCCTTCCGCTCTCTGGCCTATCCAACAAAAATACTTAAACATGCTAAAAAGTCATTGTTTAAACATAACAGAGCTTTCCAAGGGGAAGCGTTTTCTATCAGGTAAAGAACTTGAGACTCAGTTAGTGATAGGTACAGGAAATGCATTGATTTTGAACATTAGGAATCTCAAGCATTATTTTCATGCAATAAATTTTTTACATGAAGCAGCAGAGTTCAAAAAAAATACAAAATAATGTCAGTTTGACTGCCTTTACAAGAAAAGCACAAAAAATACAGAAACCACACAACTCTGCATACCTACAGGTTATTTTCATTTTCAGAGATTCAGGATTTTACAGGGTTCCAGGAACTAGAACAGAAGACTCTACCTTTATTTAAAATTATCTTGACGTATGGATGTTGGCAGCATTTTTCCCTGGAAACTGATCACTAACGGGATCCAGAAAAAATAAAACACCTACACACAAGTCTTGCCTTATACTGCAGACACCATGGCTGGATCACTGCTGCAATTCAGCAGTTCCCTTTTGTGCAGCTGAATTACAGCAGAATGAAAGGGCCCTAGGGAACCTGAATGCTCTGCTGCTCCAACAGACACGTCCTTTCTAGCTGAGACTCTCAGCCCACTTCACTACTGAGCAGCACAAAAATCCCTTCAAGGCAGTCCTGAAAATCCAATTCCTTAAGCTTTGATAGTGGGAAGACAGAAGCTGCTGGCAATTGTTTTCCTCAATACAAACCAGCTCATTCAGAGGTGGATGAAGACTCTCTAAAACACGATGATTTGGGGAGGCTAGAGTTTCCCAAAGGCATTTGGTACCCTCAGGAGACCAGCAGAGACTGGCTTGCAGAGGGAAGGGAGAAAGCACTAGAAGCAAATGCCTGAGCTCTGAAATGCTGCAATCAGGAGCATCAGGCTCACCTCACCCCAAATAATTTTTTCCTTAATAGTTTAGAGAGGCTGAAATTCCTCCAGACACTTTAAGGTCACTTAAACCTTCACACTTTACCTTGGAAAGGTAAATTGCTTTTCGTAAGCATGGTCCTCTTACGTTGTCCATATTAATTCAACAATGCCAACCTCCAACCCTGAACATAAACTTGCATTTAGGCTGCACGGCAAACAATATCACCATGGGTGGGTGGGTGTGTAAGAATTGTTTGTTTGTTGAGATTTGTTTTTTGTCATCAAGGCAGTTAAAAAGATTTACAGCCCCCTCACTCAAAGGAGTGTAAAAAATATTATCCTCCAATGCATTTACTGTTTAGTCACATAAGTGTCTTTCAACAAAATCTGCAGAAGACAGCTCTAAACAAGCAGAAAAAAGGAACCCTCTACACAGCATCAAGTGGAGTGTCTCTATATATATTTAACTTTGGAGTTCAGAATCTGAAAATGATTTTACTGGGCAGTTTTAGGCACGCTGCAGTTATCTGAGACATGGGTTACTGCGATTCACCAGCAGTTTTAATTAATGCACCTTTTCTCAGCTGAACAGGTTTTATATTCTGCAATGAAAGCCACACACTGCAACATATCCACTCAGTGACCCATACAGCAGAAGCTAAATTCATTCTGTGTATGACTGAACTTTCAGATTTCAGCTCTTTTTTTGGATGGGGGGAAAACCCAACAAACAACCAAAACCCAAACAACCAACACAAAGAAACACTCACTCTTCTAGAAAGACAAAAGGGCTTGAATTACATCAGGACTGCTGCCAAATCTCAGACATCAAGAGCGACTGGAATAGCTGATGCTCTAAGTCACCAGACAAGTTTATCTGCTATAACCTTCTCTTTCTGAGAATTAGAAGCTGGTGCTGAGTGCTAGTGATGCACAGATTAGTGTGCACTGGAGGTGGAAATAACAGAAAATCTTTGGAAGGCTAGCAGGACACTTATTTTTTTAACCTGATATATGCTTGCTTAACTATTTAGTATTAGTGCCAAAAAATTTAGTTATTCAGACATCTGTGCATTTGAATTGGAGACCTCAAACTAATGTCTCTAACATTCCTCCCTTTCCTGAAAACACTTATTTTTCTGCAATTTCATGTACTGATCAACTGATAACCTGGCTACAAAACCAAGCAGGGCACCATTCACCACCTGAAGGGGGCAAGGCAGGAAGAACCACTGCACCTGCAGACACAGCCAGGCCAGCACTGCAGTGCTGCTGCCAAACAGCTCTCAAGGCCTGAGTGAAGCAAGCTCAAGAAAAAACAGAAAACTCAAACTACAAAACCAAAGCACTCCATGACATCCAGTTTCCCAACAAAGCTATCACAAATCCATACTCCATCCCTGGCTCCAAATGCAGAACCAATGTACAGCCTCTGCTGGGCTAAGATGCTGTTAAATTACTTTGCTCATCTTCTCTGCAAGAACCACCTTGTTGATTGTATTAGGAAATATAAAAAGGGAATGCAATTTTTATGGTCTAGTCCTAACTCAGTGAGTACTCTATTCTGCAATTTGTAAGCCTTTTTTGACTGAACTTTAGGTTTATAACTTTATACTGAAATTATGACCTTTTACCTTTTGTGCTTTGATGGGTCCAGCCCGAGGCTGTTTCTGTCTCTGCTCTTTGGGTTCTGGTAATTTGTCAGTGGACTTCTCAGAAAGCACAGGACCAACTTCATTGTCACTGCCACTGGAAGCTGGGGCTCCAAACTGAATGGTTTCTATACCAAGATCGACTCCACCTTCTTGTCCAGGCTTTGTCCCCTGGTTAAGAAGCAAACATTTAACCCATTCTGAAAAATTTCTGTATCAGTACAGCAAGAATGGTTCAGAAAAGAGCACAGAACATGCTCAGCTGGAAACCACTAGAAGAGTACTTTTTTGCCAGAGGTACCATTCGTGACTGCAACAGATTTGCAATAAACAATAGCTGAATGTACACTTCCTCCTCCTCAAGTCTCTATTGTTAAAGGAGCTCAAGAGAAAAGCAGTGAAGAAATATGTAAACAACATCAAGAGGAACAAGTGCAATTCTGATACAGGTTCACATCATTCTCTGGGAAGTTCAAAACTCAACACTCAATTCAAGAGAAACAGAAAGAAATCTAAAAGTATTTCCAGATCTCTTGTGCAGTTCAAATCGTCTCCTATGACAGCTGTCTCAACATTCTTGCCATTTAAAACTATTAAGGCCAAAAAAGTGCCAGGAAAGTAAAACCACAGCACTTTAAATGTAAAATTTAAGCCTGTGCCAATTCCATGAGAATATCCACAGATAATATAGTTATAAAGCACTGACTGCTTTTTTGTATCTCCAATTTAAGGAACACAAAACCCCTTCAATTCCTTGTAAACAGGAGACATCCTGTTTCTGTCTACATTACTGAACCCTACACAAACAGGCAAACTGGGCAATATTTTTCCTTTGGAAATGCAATGAATAACAGCTATCAACAGGATCTGTGAATGGCTGAGTTCTTATCAAGAGAACAGCTTTTCCACATTGCAATTTTAAAACCACCAGCCTATATCCCATGCTTCTGTACTATCTCCTGATTTCATGGAATTCTACACACATTAGCTTAAGTATTTGCACTCCTGGATAAATGGATAATCTGTACCCAACCCTAATGAGATATAATTTGGGTAAGCTTCACATACAGCTACTCTTCTTCCCCTCATTCTTACCTCTGGAGATGGAGCTGAACCAAAAGATGTCAGAGGCTTGTTCCAGGCACTGACTGAAGGTGGCTGAGGTGGGCTAATGGGTCCCACTGGCAATTAAGAAAAGAGAGAGAGTTAAAAAACCCCTCGGTGTTGGTAGAGGTATTCAAATCAATGTATCGACTGACTGAGAATTAAATTACAGATGTTTTGAGTAAATTACCTTTAATTAACCTATTCAGTGGTTAAAAATGTGCTACCTATTCAGCTGCTTTCAGTGGGGCAATTATCATGTCTGGAACAATGACCAAGTCTGACAAAACAGACTCCTCAAGGGAGTGACAGTTCTCATTTCATGTGAAGGAAGAACAGAGTAACATAAAATACTGACTAATATACTGCAAACCCCTCTTTTTGGAGGTTACTACGCTGCCCTCATTCCCTGTGCAGAATCCATCTGCAGGTAAAAACACAACCAGAGAGCCAGCTGGCAATCAGCTTTCTCTAAATACAATGCTTGTTCACCTCCACCCCAAATCCAAAAGCCAGCACTTACATTTTTTGGAGATGTCATTCAGAACTGCTGTAGGAGGCACTTTGTTGTCCCATAACTCAGCTCCCAGGCCGTTGTGAGGCTGGGTGTTCTGCAGGACTTTGCCTGACATGGTGTAGTCTGTGCTGGCTGTCCCTCCTGCAGCCTGGCTTTGTGCTGGAACAGGAGTCTGTGGCTGGGCTGGAGACTGTGCTGGGCAGGGAGGCTGAGCCTGAGCTTGTGCCTGAGCCTGTGCCTGCTGTGCAGCTGCAGCTGCTGCCTGCTGCTGCTGCTTTTTGGCAAATCTGGGGGGCAGCTTGGAATTCTGACCTCGGCCTTTTTCGCTTGATCCTTTTTTGGTCCAAACCTGTAAGGAGAAGCCAATGTTATTCTTTCAGGTGACAGTGTGTACAGACAGCAACTGTAGAGTGCAGAAAGCAAACTGATTAACCCAGCCTTACAGGAATTATTTTTTTTTTTTGGGGGGGGGAGGGGGGTGGGGTGGTATTTAACCACAGGAACAATGATTTCCCATCCATTTTCTTCTTGGAATCAACTGATATACAAGCAATAGGGTAAATCTTTATCACAGCATAAAAAGTGGTGTTTTTATCAGTTTGCCAATTCCACCTGCCTGCCAGTGCCTGATTGAGAAGTACAGAATCCCAAGGTGACTAAATAAAAATTAATTTTATTTACTAAATATGAACAACTTTAATATTAAATGTAACTAAGTAGTAATATTTAGAAGGAGAAAATACAGCTATTTTGGAAGGAAGATTCTACACCCTTGACAACATTCCCAGTACTGCAAGCAGCTTTTTCCCCACTATAAATGCTGGTCTTGTACCTGCACTGTTTGTTCTTCCTTCTTTCTGCGCTCTTCATCTTGCAAGCGTTTTTGCTGCTTCTTAGACACCACTTCTGTGAAACCATCATCATTCAAGTTAGATTGGGAGTCTTCAACTACTGTCACTTCAGGGTGATCATCAATGATCACAACACCTATAGGAAAAGGAAAGGTAGAGATGCTGCTGTTTCCACAGCTTCAGGTGCAATGCACCAAGCCAAAATTGGCTTTGGAGTGGAAGTTACTTCCCCACAGACACAGACGGGGGCCCTGATCAATGGCAAGCTTCTGCTTGCCAAGTGCTTTGCTGCTGAGCTCGAAGGCAAGGAGTTAATACTTAAGAACTTTAAAACTGGAGCTTCCTGTACCAAGTTCTCCAGGAAATTACTAAAACACAGTAATGGATAATGAACAACCCTCCCAGATTATCAGGTCTAACCTTAGCAGTGATAACCACTGCCTTTACTTTTGAAAATTAACTAAGTTATGAGAATGCGATGGAGAATGGTAGGAATGAAAGGTTATGATTGTGCAAAATGTTCTCATCTACATGTAACACACAATTAGGTTTGCCACCTTTTAGAGGCACACACCTTACTAGGTATCACCAAGATAGCCATGCTCAAGTGTATAATTATTCTGGTGTTTTAAAAAAAATCCCCTTTTTTAGAGTTTTCAAACATCTAGCTCTATATGCAACAAAACTAGCAGAACTATCAAAAATTATTAGGATATTATCAATACATACTTGCATAATTATTAAGATCAAATTGAGACAAGGCATCCACTTTTTCCTTAGGCTTCTTTGGACCAGCCTTTGGTTCTTCTCTCTTTTTGCCACTTGCATCCTTGGTGGTCTTCTGTCCTGCAGCAGTGACACCTCCATCCTCCTGATGTAAAGAGTTGCCGTTGGCGGGATCAACACCAGGCACAGGTGCTGCCTGCTCTTCAAATGGCCTGTGTTAGAAAAAAAACATTCAAAAATTAATCCACAGAGAACACTCAGGAAAGAGCCAACTATCTAAAGCAGATCCCACCGTAAGGCTGTAAGTGCTTACTGATTTCTTAGTAGGGTCCAGATTTTTTACTTTCAGCTCCTAATGAGAAGCTCAACAGCAAAAGCTGTTTTGGAGAAATATCAAATGCACTGCTAAATTTTCCATCAAATTAAGCAGATGGAAAAATAGTTTAGTCTAAATGGTAAGCATTTCTCAACCTGCTTGTCTGTGTTAGGTGATTGATCTAAAATGCAATGCAGCAATTTATGTATTAACTGCAGAACTGTTCACATGAACAGTGAACAGTTCATGAACACTAATCATCAACATTTCTGCTTGCATCCAAATCTCGAGAAACATAGCTCAACTCAGAAACAGCACTGCAATATTTTTAATTAGGCTGTTTTAGCACTGTGCATATAAGAACACTCCACTCTCAGCTTCAGGTTCCAGGTGTCTGTATATAAACAGAAAAAATAGAAAGTACAGAGCCACGGGTGGATGTATCAGTGTCTTTTCTACCACTCTACGATCTAAACTAACTGCTTATGGTTTCAAACTGTAAGAGAACAACAGAAGACCATCACCCTGTGTGCTTCCTCAGAGAGGCTGGGTACTCACCCTCTTTTTCCACTTCTGGGAGGAGGACCACTCCGCCTTTCACTCCGGGGCCCTGAGAAATTCCTCCCTGGCTTAGCTGGCCCATTGTTGCCACGTCGGTTCTGACGGTCTATTCCAGGCCGCTGACTGGAGAAGCTTCTCTTGGCTATTTCCCTTTTTGGCGCTCCAGTGTTTTCTCCTGCCTTTGCAGCAACCTGTGCTGCTGCATCTGCTGTTTTCTTCTCATCCCTTTCCCGCCTCTCATTGAAGTCGCTGCTTTCCGAGGCTGTTTCCCACTCTTCATTTGCCTGGTCTGAAGAATTCTGGTTGGACAGGTCTGGTGTCTTACTTCCTGACACATCCAGAGCAGGGTTGGAGGGCTCATTAACTGCATTATTAACTGTGGCACTTGTCGTGGAGCTGGTCACCACCTCACTGATCTTTGATGCAGCCTCTCTCTCTTTTAGGCGCCTGAAGCGTGGTGGCTTATCCTGCCTTGGAGGCCGGGCAGGCCTCTGTCTTCGTGGCCTCTCTCTGTTTGGATCAAACTTCCTCTCAAATTTTGGAGGTCTTTTGTCAATTGGTATAGGACCATAATGCTCATTTCTTCTTGGAGGCTCCCCATCTTCTGGTTTAATGATCTCTGTTTGCCTGGGGTTCCATTGATTGTCCCTGTAGGCTGGTCTCCTTATTGTGGATGGACGTGGAGGACGTCCCCCGGGATCCCTGCCGCCACGCCTATACATTCCCCCTCTGCCTCGTCTAGAAGGCTCTCCTTTCGGAAGAAATCCTGGTTTGGGCTTGTTCTCATAATCTCTGATGTACGTTTTTTCTAGGGATCTGTTGTCTACTCTGATGTTGTTCTCAGGTTTGAACGACAGGGGTTTTGGAGGCTTCTTGCCATCAGCTCTTTCTTCTCTTTTTGGGTGTTTGCCCTTGATGATGCTGTCTTTGTCTGAGAGCAGGGTGTCACTCGCGCTCTCGTGCACTTCGCTGTCAGAATCTGTCTCCGAGCCATGCTGGCGCCGCCGCTTCGGGATTACTTCAAAGTCAGAACTCTCACTACGAGTTTCACTCTCTTCTCTTTGCCTAACAGGCCCTGAAGGCACATGCTCTGACCTAGGCTTAGGATCTCTGTAGTGTGGGTACTCTCTGTTATGGCCTCTACTGCCCCGACCACGTCCCCCGTAAGAACCCCTGTAGCTACGGCCCCTAGAGTAATACTCGCCACGACCTCTGCCTCTGTATCCCTGCTCTGGGAACCAGTCCCTATCTCTGGCCTCTTTCCAGTATGTCCTCGGTGGTAAGCCGGGCTCTCTTTTTACTGGCCTGGTTTCTAGGCGTGGTTTCTCCACCACCTCCTTGCTCACCACCTTCTCAGCCTGCTTGTCCTCCTTGCCGGCGGGTGCGGGGGGCTGCGCGTGGGGCGGGGGCTGAGCGGCCGGCGGGGCGGCCGGGGGCTGCGGGATGGCTGGGGGCAGCTGGGCAGTGGCTGGCTGGGCAGCTGGGAGCTGCTGCTGGACTGCAGGGGCAGGGGGCTGCACCACAGCTTTAGCTGCTGCCTCGGGCTGACTGCTCTCCTGGCTTGCTGGTGCTGGAGCAGCATCCTGGGTTATCTTCTTAGCCAGAGGAGCGCTGCTGGAGGCAGATCTCTCGGGCTCAGCCTGAGACGGTGGCACCTGAGGTGCTTCCTTCTTGTCACTTTTTTCAGGCTTGCCTGGTTTTTCACTAGCTGTCTTTTCTCCTTCCTTCTCCTTTCTCTGCTCGCGCTCCTCTCTCTGTTCACGCTCTTCTTTCATATCCCTAAGCACGGGTTTCTTAATAGGACCCGATCTTCTCACTGGTCTGTCGCCACCTTCGTCTCGCCTGCCGTAGCCCGGCCTAGGACCCCATCTCGTTTCAGACTTAGGCTTGAAAGTTTTCTCAGGTTTTGGTCCTTCTGATGTTCTGTTAGTGATCAAAATTTCTTTTTTCGGTTTAATCTCAAGTCTCTCAATTGTCTCCTTTGTCTCAATAGGTCTGTTACTTAATTTAGGGATATTTGCTGTTTCATTCCTCTGGTCTTCTGATTTTAGAGAGTGACTTGAACCATGGGAAATGCTTCTCTTTAATGAAGAGTGACTTTCCCCCACAGGCACCAATTCTTCTGGAGAACTACGTGTAACCTTCTCACTCACTCCTTCAAAATTAACTGCTGTATTAGGTGTGTCAGTTTGGAGAGGTTGTACATCTTCCAAAGGCCTGCTTGGGAACTTCTGTATCTCTACCTCTCCCGATTCTCTGAAAAATTCTGTCTTTGGATGAGAGTCCAACTGGTTGTGTTCTACAGGATAAGCACTGGCAGGGACAGCAACTCTTTCTTGCTCCAAGTGTGCCTCAGACCTAAGCAGAAAGCAATTAAGAGTATTAGCATGTGGGGGAAAAATTTATTCATACATAATTACTCAAATCACATAATTTTCTATTAAGGATCCATGTCAGCTCTAGGAAGTAATAGGAAATAATTTTGAATGGAGCCACCAACTATTATCCAGATGGCAGCAGAGCAAAAAGAATTTCTGGATACTTGTAAGAAGCAGAGGAAAATCCTGACCATTCACCACGGAGCAGAGGCCAAAAGGGACTTTTGCTTTCTACCACTTGTACTTAACACACCACTTTTGAAACAAATACACATCAGACAGAAGTTCTGTAAAATGAGAGCAGCAGAGAACACTGTAGGAATGTTCTACAAAACCACAAATTCAAAATATTCTGGCAATCATCACTCATCTAGGCTAATGATCCTAAAAAAGGAGTAAATTGTCTTTCTAGACCCTGCTACACAGCAGGCATGTCTTCTGTTTTGTACAACAGCACCAAGCACTCTGCATCCCCCAGCCACAACTCCTCCTTTCAAGTTTTATGTGAAGCTACAATCCAGTCAGTCGAAACTGAATTTTGCAACCTGTGTAACTTGGAGAGTGGCACAACTCAGGCTTACCTCAAATCATCGGGCTCTTCTAAGACCTTGGGAGGAGAACTGGACTGCTGAGATTCTGTGTGGGGGTAGGGGTCTGAGCCCCACATCATGCGAGGCTCTGACAGAGGCACGCTGTGCTCCCTTGCAGAGCGAGCCATGTGCTCAAACGAATCTGAACCAGCTGCTGAGCCCTCCAGCTGCTCTCTTCTCATCAGTGGTTTGGGAGGCATAATTCCTGTGGCAGAGTGAAGTTCAACCATTGAAACAAATTTTACATTAGCAAAGAAACTGACCTCAATACAAATAAAGCCTGTCGAGAGGTATCAAGGAATGCTGTTTTCTCTCCTCCAATCTCCTTCCCTTGGACTGTGTTGAAACCAAATGTCTATTTCCTGCCAGCCGACTTCAGATTGACTAAATCACACTCAACAATTGTATCCTATGTCCCAACAAAAGGAAAAAGCTGTCTGCTTTCACTGTAATGGGAAGTACCAGGCCTATGGACCTGTAAACCCATGGATGAAGTTTCTGCTGTAACATCTGAATGGCAAAAGGCAAGATGAGTGTACACACACAAGCAGTTTTTATACTCTATTATTCCAGCTTTTTCCTTTGTATGATTTATAAGAAATTCTGTCAATTTCACTATCTTTGCTTAGCCTGCTATTTCCTCCATTCATTCCTTGCACCCACTGAGGACACCCTTTCCCTGGCTCTTGGGCAGTTGGGCAGGTATCTCCAGTACGTCACATGACAGACTTCTATTATTTACACCCAACAGCTTTCCTAACTGCAAATCAGATGGCCATTCCACAAATTAAAAAGGACATTCTAGGGTCAAGAATCTGAAACCACAAATTCATTAAGACTCTGGAGCTGTTAATATATAATAAAAAAATAGCAAAGTTTCATGGGATTTCTTAGGAAGCAAGTAGTGCCAAGTGCTAAGATATAATGAAACACAAATGGAAAATACACTTTTTCTCAGTTCAACCTAACTCTTGCCAGCTTTCTGTCTGTAACAAAGGAAGGCTTATGCTGACATCCTCTATCATCTTAACCATCACTCACATGCCTGCAGTGTGACAGCTGGGATTTTACTTTATAGTCAAAGGTATACATTCTCATAGGACTACAATTTTAGTCACATATGACTACAATCTATTTTGTCTCAAACAATAAAATAATGTAGATTTCTTCTTAAAAACTCACTCATTCACTAAACAAAGCGTGGTTAAGGAAAGACTTCTATTTCAAAACCAAGTTAAGTTCAACAGCCAAAAAATGTTTCCAGGTTTACCTGGATGAATAGGAGGCATATCCATGGCAGGTCTTCCCGACATCATCCGTGGGTCCATGTAGGATTGCATCATGAGCCAGCGGGGGTCAAAGCCCATGGAAGCCAAGTGCTGGGGATGGGGCTGCATGGGCTGGTACAGGGGTCTGTGCTGGGGTGGTGGGACAGGGCCACTCGAGGGCTGGGAGGGAGCAGACTGTGGAAGGACACCTTGCTGCTGTTGCTGCCACTGCTGCTGTTTCATTTGCTCCTGCAGATCAAAAACCAGTATTACAGGACTTTTTGATACAATGAAGACTTGAGCACAGCTCTGATAACCCTTGGAAACAACAAGTACAATTATCTCCAGGACTGCAAGTATTCTGAAAGTTAATTGCAAACATGCATCGGGATGAGCTAGGAGAAAAGGGAGAAAACCAGACTGGACAATTTACAATAGCTACAGCTTAACTGGTTTGCAGCTGAGACACAGAACAAACTACAATTTGTGCATGTCATTAATGCAAAGTGCTCCTCAAACCACAGGACCCAAGTTCAACTGTGAGTGTCACACCCTTTTAGGAAAACCTGCAGCAATAATCATCAGACTTCAGGTTCCACAGGCAAGCCCAGGGCAATGCCAGTGTGGGCCAGTTTTAAAGCTCTCTTGCCTTCTGCTCACTCACAACCTTGCAAGTGACAAGGAGTGTTTTAGGCAGAGCAATTCCTGCCAATACCATTTTCTAGAAGCTGGAAACCAAAAACTCAGGATCTCTGAAACTCCTATGGTCACCTTCTTCAGAATGAGGCAGAATACAGCATTCTTTAAATCAGTCTCTGTTTAATGAACTGGTTTGTTACCTGCTGCCTCTGAAATCTTGGTGGTAATGACTTCTGGAACTGCTTAGAATAGCCTGAGGAAACAGCAGGACGAGGTTGAGATCCCGAGTCTGGCTCATTCTCATGAGTCACCTGTGAAACCTCTTTCTCATTCCGACCACTGTCTTGTCGAGTAAAGACTGCTTGATCTTCTGAAAAAAACCCAACCAAAAACCCACCTATGTGAGACGACAGCCAATCTTAAACCCGACAATTTTACCGGAATGCCAGCTAAAGAATGTTCTAAAATGCCTGCCTTCTCTAACTTCACAGCCTCAGTTTCTAAAACCAGTAAAGGCAGAAAAATCAAGGACAACCCCTCAAAACAGAACAACTGTTGTTAATACACCTCTGGGGTTTTTTTAACTTAAATACCTTGCAAACCAACCACTGGCATTTAGGTTGCAGCTATTATGTGATTTAAGATGTGCTATATCAATGACACCATATCGCATTTGGATCAACTTTCTTTCATGAACTAAGGTTTGGTTTTACAATCAATTTTATCCACTTGAACATAACATAACCTTACTAAGCACAGTCGAACAGTTTTCTCGTGGCATTCAAGTTTCAGTACAAAAAAATACACCGCATTTAAACAGGTGCCCTTTGTGTCTAGGCTTGCTGAAAGAACAGAATAGCTGAAATAATTGGCGCTGCTTTTTAAGCAACACGAGCAGCTGACCCTTCTTTAGGAAGAGAAGAAAGCCTGATTTTCTTTCTGTATTCCTCAAAGTCCAGCCTAAATCACAGAAGCCATTTTTTTCCCTAATCTTTTGATGAGCTGGGCAAACAGGCTTAGCTCAAAGGACAGTTATCAGCTGTAATGTGCCAGGAAAATAATTGGTCTAGCTGCACTAGGTTAATTAGGTATGCAAATGAGACTTCTAGACAACAGCCATGCTCTGTGACTCAGCTTTATAAGGACAACTCCTAGTTGTGTGCAAGCATACCTTTTTCTTCCTTGTTATTCTTGGTTTCACTTTCTTGTTTTTCTACTACAGGTGTTGCCACAGGTTCTACGGGCTCAGGAACCTCATGTGCCGGTTTCTCCTCTTCTTTCTCTGTCTCATTCTCCTTCTCTTCTTTCTCCACCTCTTTTTCTTTCTCTTTCTCCACTTCTTGTTCTTTCGCCTTCTCCAGTTTTTCTTTTTCTTCTTTTTCCTTTTCCTTCTCCCTTTCCCTCTCTTTCTCCTTTTCCTTCTCCCTCTCTTTTTCTCGCTCCCTCTCCCGCTCCCTCTCCTTTTCCCTCTCCCGCTCCCGTTCCCTCTCCCGCTCCCTTTCCCTCTCCCTCTCTCTCTCCTTCAGAGGGTCTTCCCGGGAGGGTTTTGTCATGCAGCCGAATTTCTCGTTTAACCGTTTGAGCTTTTCAGCACAAGCTGCTTTTCGCTGCTCTTCCATTCTCCTTTCCTCCTCTTCTCGCCGCTTGCGGGCTCGCTCCACCGCAGCCGAGATCTCTGACTGCTGCCTTCTCCTCTGCTTCCAAATTTCATCTTCATCTGGTACTGGTTTAGGGGGAAAGGGTCCCTGCCTTCCCATCTGGCGATCAGGGGGAGGAGGGTGCTGCAAGAAGAAAATCAGGTTGAACACATGTCACACAAGCAGCCAGCTGAAATTCTACATTTTATCTATTTGTCAACAAACGTGTATGTGCAAGGCATCTTTAAAAAGGCACACTTGGAAGAAAGAGCCAGCCCCCACCTTCCTGATGTGGTTCAGACTCTCACAACCTGAGCTCAGAAAGGAGAGGTAGAGAATCACTTGGGCTCATGTCAGCTCTCTTCCCCATCACCATCAAGGCAAAGTGACAGCAAAGATCATAAACATATTTTAGATTGGGTTTCTGGCTGCTCTAAATCTCAGACAAAAGTCCCCCAAGGAGTCAAGGAATTTCAAGGTAACTCAGGATAAGAGAGATTTTAGTTCACATTTCATTTGGGACTTCATCTCCTCATCTGTCCTGGCAGCCATCCCTCCAGCACTGTTCCCATGCTCCTGTCCTCTCCAGCTCCCAATTGGGGCTGGATAACTAAAAGCTCTTGAAATTCTTGTGCATTTCACATGGCACTTACAAGACAGGGCAGCTTTACACAACTGCAGCATGGCTGTGTTGGGGTCCCACTCCTACCAGCCCCAGGCACCACGATCATTTTACTTGTTAAAGGAAAGCTTTATCATAATGTGAAACATGTTTTCACTTTTCTTGGTCTAAATCCCTCCACCCCAGCATTAAAGAATTTAACTCCAGGAAATAAGGACAACCCTAATCTTTCTTACCGGTGGTAGAATAGATTTTGGAGGAAGAGCAGGGCCACCTCTTTCATGTATAGAAGGCTGTGGTGGACCTCGATCCTGTTGGAACAAACACAGTACCAGGGTTAAGCCAGCCCACAGCCAAGCTGAGAAATTTTATATTTACTGTTTTCTACTGCATTAAGATACTACACCTAATAAGGCATTTGCATTCAGTACAATGGCAAAAACATTTTCACTTTTATGTACTGAGAACTGAACAATTTATGTTCCTGCACCATTTTTCCTTAGATTCAATGTACCATCAAACCTTAAAGAACAGTGTGATCTTTAATACAGAGAGAAAGTGCAAGTAAAACCAATTCCACATTTCCCCATCTTCATTATTACCGGTGTCAAGAGAAAATATTTCTGGGAAATTTTCAAAACCAACAATAGCTTTTCCTGAGGGGGATTAAAAAAAAAAAATAGGGCTGTAGCAGGCATAACTTGAGGTGGATGGCAAATTCCTCTACTAGAGGAAACCAAAAATGGCTGAGCCGATGAATTCTACATGGTCTGTATAAAATCCATTAGTATAGAAGTGAACTCATACTACAGCTAAGCTGCACTGCAGAAATGGACCATGATACTAAAAGAATCCCCACACCCGTGAAAAATGTGTGGGCTATTTATCCACTAGAAAACCTGATAAACACCAGGATGGCTTCATTCAGTTCCAAGGATGGACAGACAGGAGTACGGAGCCTGTCAGCTGAGCCCCAGTGCCTGGTGCAAGAGCTCTCACCCCTCAGGGGTGTGGGGCAGGACACACTACATAAAGCCATGCTATTTTTGTGCTGCGACCAGAGGCAGCTAAGTTGTCTGAGCAGCACCTGATCAGTTAGCACAGCTCAGATAATGCTTTCAGCAGCTAATGCCTTCCCTCACGTTCATAACCTTAATTGACCTGACAGTTTGGAAAGACACCTGAGTCGGAGCTCTCCTGACAAGGCTTTTGCCACAGGAGCTGAAGAGAAAAGCACACAAACCTGATCAAGCTGAGAGCTTTTGCTGTAAGACCCTTTGGCTGCCGCTGTGGAAACCTGGGTGCCAGACTTGGCATTTGTCTGTTCTTCAGTTTCCTTTTGGCCATCGGGACTCTGGGAATCTTTTGATGGTGTTTGTTCATCACTATGTGCAAAGAAGTAAGAAAAACAGAGTGAATACTCCACACAGGTATTTGGTGATTTATCTCCTAGCCTCAGTGTTTCTTGGTCAGGATAATTTCTACTCCATGCCCAGCTGACTGGAGTCTGCAGGCAGTTATGCAACTGAATACAGTATTACATTTCTGGAATTAGTGCTAGTGGAATGAGTATTTGCACTCATTTCATTTAATCTTTCCAGAATCTAGTTAAGTGACATTTCACATCTAATTGGCAACACCAACTCACCCACTTTCCTTCTCCTTCTGACTGCTTCCCTGCTCATCATCATCACTGAAATTCAACTGCTCGGTGTAATCCACTTCACTCTGAGCACCTGACGCATAAACAAATGTTCAATTAATCTTTCAGAAACATTCAGCATACAAATAACAGGCCATTAATCTGATGTTCTTACCTGCCCAGCCTTCATCGGCCTCAGCATCTAGATTATCAAATTTATCAAGCTCTTTGAGTTCACTAGCACTAAGAATGGATGGGCGTTCAATAGGCTCTGAGCACCACGAGGGTGGGCCTCTTCCCCTTGGGCCTCTGAAAAATGAGAGAAACAAAAGCCACTGTCACTACTTACCCACAAATGACAGAGAAAAGGTCAACCTGTATGACCATTATTTCAAATACACAGCACTGCTGTTTCAAGGAAAGTGAACCCTCATCCACATGTATGATTACCAGAATTCAAAATAATTACTCTTCCATGTGCGCAGCTATCCTTCACTATGGAAAAACACACAGAAAAGTGGAAAATTGGTTTTATAGTGCAGTAGAGATCAACTTTAATTGGAAAGCATCCAAGCTGAGAGCCAAGAATTGACTACTTTCACTGTAACAATGGAAAAGTCCTTTTATAGGCAAAATACTGGTTTAAGTTTCAAAGATGTTCCTGCAAGTGACTCCTGCTCCTCACAATCAAAAAACCTGTAATATGCAGAATTGCCTCAAGTTTTGCAGTTGAGCTCTCCAACTCCAGACACTCCATGGCACTGCTCCACACAAGCAAAACTTGGCAGACTGACCAGTGTCAGTTCTTATGCAGCGTGTAATCACCATCAAGATACTCAGAGCAAATGATTTTATTTTTTTTAGTAAGTCACAGTGTTCGCACCCAGACAAAAACCACCACCACTTGTAGGTTTCTTACCTGCTAGGCTCAGAATTAGGAAATCTTGTTGGACCTTGCATGGAGGGAGGATATGCCATTCTGGGATACTGATTAAACATCTAAAAAGAGATTAAAAACAGGAGCCATTCATTAAAAAGTATCATTGCATTAAGTATGCTGAGACAATCAAAGGAAGTAATGGAAATAAAGCGAGACTCTTCACTCAAGACAGTTTGCTTAATATCACAAGTGGGTGACATCAAGTCTCCAAGGAGAAGTGACTGGAAGTGTTAACCAGCTCCTGACAAGTTCATGTAAGGAGTTCTCCTGCACAAACTCCATGTAGCAACAGGAAGCCACATCCTGTGAGGTGCTGGGTTTCAACCCTGCCCTTCCAGCAGAACTGATATTAATTCCATGGAGGGGAGAGAAAGGGGCACAAAAAAATCCCACTAGCCAAACCCAATCCCTGCCGCTTAAAAACCGTTCATGCAACCATCACTCACATAAGGAGGCATCATTGCTCTGTACTGGGATGAGATGGGTGGCTGCTGCTGGCCATTCAGCTTGGGCTGAGGGACCTGTGGCAACCGCACATCCCTCTTGTCTCCTGCCTTCTGGCCATCACTTTGTTCTGCTGGTGTAGCGCTGCCATCTTCTGTCCCAGAGCCTTAGCTTCTTGATCTGTTGAAGAACCAGAAGAGTTTTTTTATTACCCCCATCCCTCCCACTAGTAGCATCTGCATGGACAGAATCAGCACAAGAAAAGCCAGGAATAGACTTTAAACTGCAGATTTCCAGCCAGGGATGCTGAAGAACAGGTTGCTCCCACGCAGTCCCCGGTGACACAGCAGACACATATTCCTATCTGCTACTGAAACAAGCAGCGGCTACTGAGAATCAACAGAAGCTGCATCCTGATCCTCTTTATCTCTAGGTCCAGCTGTGTCCCTGAAGGGTCAGAGTTAAATTTATGGACTGCTCTAGTTGCCCATTCTACCTTCCAAAACACAGTGCAATTTAGGAAGGATACTGATTATAGCACAAGAAAGAAAACAGATTTAGCTGTGCTAAATGGGCCATTGTTGACTCAGAGTGAAGATCCTGTCAAGGCAAAGATCAAGGTTCCTAAGCAGCAAAGACCTACCAGGAAATGCTCAAGCAGCTCAAAAAGAAAGGTAATGCACAGGTATGTGTCCAAGTGAAGACAGGTTTGGCCTGTTTTGCATCTCTGCCTGATAAGGATGGAATAGAAGTGATAAGGGCTGTACTTCTGGTGTGAATGTCTAGCCAACTGCCCAAGAAAAATCAGGGATTTTATTGACTTATCATTTGTGCCAGGCACTCCATTCTTTTAGGAGCTTCTGTCTGCAGAGCACAGGTTAAGACAAGAAAACCCACCAGCAGTGCTCAGATCAATGGAGACCAACAAAAATTCAGAGACACATGCTGTAAAAATTATTCCTTTAGGGACACAAACCCTTTAAGCAGTGTTAAACTCTGCTCCTAAGTATCCATTACAGTTCTTGCACTTATCTGTGCTGGGAAGCACAGCTGCTAAAAGGGGACTACTTGCCAAGTTCATTTAGCTTTCTGCTGTCACACAGGAAAGAAGGGCTTAATATAGCATGTACAGTGCTGACCAAAACTGTAACTGCCTGCAGGAGGCTGAACAGACACGTAGCTGCTCTCATTTGGTGCTGGACATCTCTCCCATTTCCTGACAATTTATTCTTTAGATCAAAATCAAGAGAAGACATGAACAGTCACATGGCCTTGGTCTGCAGGAGCTGACAAACAAATCAAGGAAAACCAAGCCCTGTAACAAGGCAAGGAGTTAGGATTCCCTGAGAACCCAAGCCCTCTAAAGGGCCTATCACTAGCACAAGACAGTGCCAGCCACAGTGCAGGACAGGACCTCTCGTCCATCAGACCTCATCAAAACCAAACTTTTGAGCGAGAAAGGATTCTTGTTTTCCACTGGTAACAAGAACAATCCCAAATACCTTCCCATTAAAGGGATCTGGAGAAACAGACATTTCTTTGCTGTGAGATGTAAAGCCAGCACTGTTACAGTTGTTACCACTGCTGAAGCAGATCCAGCTGGTCAGAGCACTGCATCCAGGAGCTGAAGATGCCAATGCTTTTCAAGGCACAACCCCCTCTTTTGGCATCCTGTACACTGAACTTCCTCTTTGGGAATTTTTAGGCTCCACTCTTACAAGTACTAACCACTTAAGGCCAGACTTGATCACCATTTGTGTAATTAGTTAATTCTAGGAGAGTTCTTTAAAGAGGTATCTCACCTGCTGTGACATCAGCAGCTGAAGTAAGAAAATGTCAGTATTGTGCAACTAACAAATGCTCCTCAGAGCATAACTACAGTACTGAGTAGACTGGGAATATGGGAAGTGATAGGATTAAACACACTATTTTCCACACACCAGGAACACAGAAAAGCAGCTTAAAGCCCCCAATAACCATTTCTTCAGTGTAGGAGTGTGCTGACTGAAACAACATATTCATCAATTTCTTTTGTACAGGGCACAAGCACTAAGTTCCACACACACCAATCCAATTTCACAACCATTGTTGCTCACACTTACTCTGTGGTCGTAGGTTGGCTCCTGATCCATCTTCAGGTGCATCCTTATCTTTGCCTGACTTTTCCTGATCCCCAGCTGCCGGCAGACTGGGGAATTCTTGCTGGAAATAACTATTGATTGGAATTGGTGGACCTACACAGCAAGATATTCACAGTCACAACTTGCTCTAGTCAAAACAGCTCAGAAAGCAACAGAAGCCTGATCATCCTTTAGAAGTGAACATTAAAGTTTTAAAAGAAGAAAATTAAACACTTAAATGTTATAGCCACAGTCATTTACTGGCAATATAAAGGGTTCACATTTGCTACTAAAGTTGTTAAATTTACTAGACCAACTACCACAGGCTGAGAAAAATCCAGAAGTAAAATCCAGAGCAACAACTGACAAAGGAACAAGACTTAACCCAGGGAGTATCTGGAGTTCCTCAGCTCTGTAAACACTCTTCTCCACTCCTTCCAGACAAAGATTTCCTTCTTTTCACTCTAGAACTACAGTCCACCCAAGAATGGGCAACTATGTAATTGCAAACACTTTTATGATTAATTACTAATAAGAAATCTCAAGGATTCCAGAGATACTAGGTTCTAGTAAGAAATCTCCAGGACCTTAAAAGGCCACAGCTTTTACATTAGGAGAATAATATCAGAACAACATTCTTTGATTTCTAAAACCCTTGACATACTCAAGACTGGAATTTAAGACTTCTGTTGTACATGGTATGGAAGTGACATATAAAGGTTGTCTTCCTTGTTAGAAGTTTTTGTTGGCATCTGCTTTGCACCATTTTCTGCCCCATACACATAATGCAGTGACCTATTAGATCAGCAGCATTCCTGTGCCAAATCACCAATAATCTGACTGAGTAGGGATTTCTATTCCAACAGCCTGAACACCAGCCTGTTCCTGTACCTGTACTACTGACTACTGTAAGGGACATGGTATTAGGCTATATGGATTATGAGAGAGGGCAAACTCACTAGCAAAGATCTGAATATATGGTTTTGGTGTCCAAAACCTCCCAGACCCGACAATGGGGTTTTTTAACAAGTAGAAAAACTTCTGTTCTCTCCAATCTCTGACAGAATCATTCACAAAGATAAAATGCAGGAATCCCAGTGGGCTTTTATTTGGTTATTTGGGTTTTTTTAAGAGTTAAACACAGGATAAATTCCTTACTCTGTGTTCTGTAAAGGCATGCCAGCAAATACCAGTATTTATCCCTGTGTCTACAAATTTCCTTGAACTCTTTCCATTTTCATTCTGACTTTATGTACTACAGACCACATTAATTTTTTTTTCTTAAAGGACACTGGACTGTTGCTGTTCCCAAGCAGCTACATCCAATGACTGGCTCAATGGGAAAGAAAACCAGTTCCACTAACCAGATGACCTGCCAGACAAGGGAGCCCCTTCTGGGATCCTGTGGCATGCAACATTCATGAGTTTTATGAATCCGGAAAAAAGCTTTCTGCTCAGGTCTACACAGTGAACAACAATGCTTTAATGGCAAAGGAACAGCACCAGAGATCTCCTTGACTGTGTTTAAGCTACAAACCTGGAACAGCCAGACTGGCAGCCAGCAGCTCAGAAAGAAGTTAAAAAATTCAAAGATATTTTGGCAGTCATTTATTGCAACTTTTAGATGAAGCATGAGCAAAATACACGCTGCTGTAACATTTCAGAAGTCTTTCCCTTCTCCATGGCCACCAGGAGGATCAGAGAAAGGCTTAGCCTTGCCCCACTCAAGTTTTACAAGAGCAGGAGGCTGAGTGACTGCTGGAACACTCACGAGGCAGCTGGAGAAATTGCAAGTTCTGAGAGCCAACTGCAGCTCAGGAAAGCAGGAGCACAACAGGTGGATCCTGGGTTTCAAACCCAGGACAGCGAGCAGCTGCTGCCAATTCCCATCCACTGCTGCTTCTCGAAACAGCAAACCCAGTGCTGCATTAATTGAATGAAATGAGGGTGCCATCTGGGCTTGGCACACAAGCTGCCATGGTAACTATGAAATAATTAGCTAAATGCATTTTCAAGCTACTGAGCCGAATCACTATTTCCTGTGTCATGGAGATGATCTTATCAGCTTCTGCAGGAAGGCTGCTATGCAGATCACTTTGCATCAGTGTTAATTCAGTTTTTTTTTTCAATTCCACAGAAATCCTATAAACTCTTAAAGGAGAAAAGTTTCTATATTTGACAGTAAAACACTGAACATTAAGCAGCAAAAAATGGGGAATCTAGAATTGCCACTTCTAATTCTCAGTGCAAAAAAAAGGCCCAAATCATGAGATACATGATGTTAAGAAACTCCATACAGTATCTAAGAAAATACCTCCATGCTATTAATATTTTATTATTTTAAGATCCCTATTCCAAAAAGAACTCGATTCTTTAACTGGAAAGCCTAAACTACACTTTATAGCCACAGAAAGCTCGCAGGTCTCAAACTTCAGAAATAAACACATTGCAGGTTATTTATCATAATGGAGACAGAGGAATTTTAAGTGACCTCTCACTCTACAAGCATTTTAAGAAATCTGCCGAAGATTAAGTTCTGATCTTACATCTGTAATGAAAACACTCCAGCTAAGAGTCAAACTGATGGAAACAATTTTCCATGCTTTCATCCAATTATGTTAAATAACCCTCAAAACACACCTTTACTGTTTTTTCCCAGAAAGAAAGCTACTTAAACTCTGTAACTTTGATACTAAAATAACCAAGGAATTTATAAAATGAAGGGAAAATTACTGCTGTTTCACATTTTTGAACAGAAGCAAAACTACACGCACTTTGCACAAAATGATTCAAAACTATGATGAGAACGACCACCAACTGTTTACAGCTCTCCTTCCCATGCCAAAATTGTTTGTGTTATAAGAACTGACTGCGATTTGCCCTCCTCACCACAGCCGCACTGAAGATTTTGCACTGCCACCACCACTTCCCTGTCAATTCAAAAGAGGTGACTACACCAACCTTGTCAAAGTCAGTCAGACCTGCAGATAGACCCAGTGACTGGGGATGGGCTCATTTCCCAGCCTGGAATGTTTCCACAACCTGCCCCAGTCCCAACTGGCCTGGCCAAGGCTCAAGGGACTGCTGAGAGTGAGTCTCTCCCAGCACAGTCCCAGCCTGGTATCCAGCGCAGAACCCCTCCACCCTGAGCAGCACTCACCGTCTTGTCCCCCTGGTTTGGTGTTGGCCCAGGATTTGGCAACAGGAGCTGCTTCTGGAGGAGCAGGAACAGCAGGTTTTGGCTGTGTCTGCGGCACGTCTGGCTGTCTGGAATTAGAGGAAAAGCACTTGTGAACACAAGAGGGTGAGCACAGAGTAAGATTGTCAGGATGGCTACTGCAAACAAGGGACTAAAATAAGGGAGCTGTGCAAATGAAGAACCAATAAGTACTTTTCCTCAGAAAAGGTAATTTCTTACATAAAAAGAGTTGTTATAGTAACAGTTAAAAAATGGAATAAATTAGCTAGTTATTTCAAGATTCCATTTCCCAAAGAGGAGAGGAATGAAAATGGCTGGGCAGAAAATGCAGCCAGGCATGAACTGAATTACTTTAAAAGTAATTCAGCTTTTAAAGAAGTGTATTGGACAATCAAAAAAAACCATCCATCTACAACCATCAAAGGGAATAATTTGGATTACTGCTCTCTTGCCTCAGGAGTTAACAGAGGAACCCTGAACTGAGAGAAAGAAGGCAAATGCACGTCAGGAATTACCAAATAAACTGATAAGGAAAGCTAAAGGCATCATGAGAAACTCTACGGGTACCATGAACTGGAGCCCAGAACCTTAAGCCGTAAGAAATGGTCTCAGTCTCACCACCGTAACAATGAAGAGGCACAAGCACTCTTCTTGTCCAGTGTAAAAACCCCAGACACAAGCCCTTTCTAGTCTGTAGATTCAGTCACATTGTTCAATTTCCTTCAATAAAGGCTATTTCTGAAATTGGTATATTCAGGAATTTTAAGACTCAAAGCATTACTGTCTAAAACCAACTATGCCTAACCCTCCAGCTCCTTATTAGGAACTTTTGATAAAACAGGAACTAGGGGGCAAATCCTGTAGTCTAGAATCACTTTATTAGAGCAGTGAAGAGGGAAGCACAGTGTGGTATCATGTCACTCAACTGACAAGAAACAATTGTAAATGCTTCAAGTAGATCCTGAAGTGATCCCAAATATCTGAGGACTACCACTAAGAAATCACCTCCATTTGGGCTCTGCAGTGATCAACCCAAAGCTCTACACAGGACTCTCAGAACTGACAGGGAACCAAATACCATTAAAAAGATCACTTCTGGGCAGAAACACACAAGCTTCTCACAGGGATAACTAAATGCAATTTTCATGTTCCAAGAGAGCATTCCAGTCTAGAAAAAAAAACCCATTTTTTTCTGGTTTTCACTTGCATTTTCTTACAGCTGCACATTTTCTAAGCAGGCTTTGAGTAATTTATGACACAGCTGTACTTTGTGACAAGGGAAACAAGGAACAAGCCTGTAAAAGAAACCACTCCTTGCATTTCTCCTGTTTCAAATACAAGCCCATTTAGAATTTTAGTTATCCAAGCACTGCCCTGCAAATATGGATGAGGGAAAAGAATTCAGCTGAATTAATCAATTCAATACACAACAGCCTGCACAATCCAGGAAAGAGACTGAGGCAATACCCACAGAATGAGTGACAACTCGAGAAAGCAGTAAAATAATTAATTTTCATAATTACAGAGAACAGCACATTCATGTGAACTCCAATGCAATGACACAAGAGAGAAGGCATTAAAGTGAACTGTTATCAAGATGTAACCTTTATCTGCAACGCTTTTGAGAGGAACAATAAAACACTTCACGTGTAAACCGCAGCATTTCAAGCACATGAAATATCACAAACACAGCAGCAGTCAAACAAACGATCTTAAGATCTGAGCAAACACATCAGATGGTCCAAATTTAGGAGAATTTACTTTCCTCATGGCCTGGGCATACACACCTGTTCCTGGGAACAAATCTCTCCTCCACTAGTTTTACTTACAAGTGGGCTCTCAGGCCTTTATCAGAGTAATACATATGAAAACAAAAACAACTTCCAGCTGCAGATTAGGGACAGCTACTTATTTGTTTGTCAGCAGAACATCAGCAACTGGCATCTTCTAACACATGCCCATGGAAAAGCCTGTTTTAGTCAAACAAGCTACCAGCTCAACACAGATTTAACAGGGCAAAGTGAACACGACCTTGAAGTACAGGGAGATGTTGTTAAAGTACCAAACAAAACACAGGGCAGAAAACTGTGAAGCTGTAGTCTCAAAAGTTTAAAATAAAAGGCTAAACACAATACTATATTTCTGAAGTCTTAAAGCTTTTTAGAGAGATGTCAAAAAATTGGTATTTAAATGTAGGAACGTATACAAAGAAAAATAAAGGGAGAGAAAGATGAGGAAGGAAACTTTTAAACCTCATTTTCTGCTTTCACAAGCACCAGGAATATACAACCCCTGTCCCTAAATTCCAGTGTTTTCAGAACAATTTATATGAAAAGAATTAACACTAAAATCTTGCTTCTACTTATGCAGTGAGAATCACATCCTCTTTTAAGCTTACATGGCAAGAAAGAACTGCTTTAAAATACTTTCCAATTAGAAACAGAAAAGTTTCAGTTTCTATTTAGTTTCTTCCTGTGCAGGGCCAGGAGTTGGACTTGATGACCCTGATGGGTCTCTTCCAACTCAGCATATTCTATGGTTCTATGATCCCTTCGTTCTATTTTCTTTAGCTGTACAAATGTGAAACAAATCTAGCACATGAAACTGCACTGAGCATGGGAAATTTGTATCATACAAAATATAAAAACAGTGCATCAACACTGCCACAACTTCTGTCTTGTTTTTATCACATATTGGAGGAGTCTGGAACAATAGTGTAGAGCTTCAGATAAAAAAAATTTTGAAAGCCTGTAGAACTTACGGCATTCTAGCCAAAAAACCCTGAAGCATGCAGAGATTTAAACAAACATAATCAAACCAAGAATTTTTGAATTTTCTCTGCCATACATCAGCACAAGTAGAATTAAGCAGATTTTTGCATATGCTCATGAACTTGGTAAGCTATTCTCTAATATTCCTGCTCTGCTCCTTGAGGTTTCAAGAGAATTTTATTTAATGTGATGACACTGATCTTACAAAAACGTGCTGTAGTATTTCCTGTCAGCAGACATCAAAATTTACATGTCCAAGGAAATATTCTTCCCCTTACACAGAATTGATAAGCAGACCATTTTCAACTGAAATACGAGGAGGGTTTTTTTCGTGCAAGTTTTTTTTTAAACTATCCTTCTACAAGCAAGATTCTTCCTCACAAAAATTAACAGTGGTGGTATTTCCTCTCTACATCGGGGACACTCCAGTGAAGGCAGCTTCTTCCCAGGTCCTGCCAACCCCAAGTTTTGGGCAAACCTAAGAGAAATGGCAACAGCAAATCAAGCAGAGCCCAGCGCTCACTTACTTCTCTTCTTCGTGCTGTTCTTGTTTTGAAGCCCATCCTGTGCCGTCTTTAGGCACAATGTTCACATTGGGGTCGTTGCCTTTGTTCTCTGCTTTGAGGCTGGGCAGATTAGCTGGGGGAGGCATCCTCCTGGAAATAGCAACTTTTCCAAGACTCTGCAATCCATGGCGTGCGGCAACTGCGTGCCAGAACAGAAAGTGCAAGTTAACTACTGTGTTTAGGCAGAGCTACATGAACATGTTTTTTAAGAAAACCAGAAAAACTTAAGAGAGTTAGTAATTAAAAATTTAAAATGCTTTAGAATTTAATATTTAAAAAAGGGAATTGAAAACACTTGGTTTGAGAAAACCTTTTCGAGTGGTGAGTCATTATGGTTAGCCCATTCCAGAGATTAAAAAGGATATATGGCCCCACCTTTATACACAACATTCAGTGACAGAAAGCTACAGAAGCCATTCACAATATGATGCTAATGTCAGGCATTATTCTCTTGCTCTTTTGGAGCTTAATGTACATTCATGAGTCCAGGAATACCCCTATGGGTCCAGCCCAGTTCTTTTTTGCTGCAAATTTCAGCTGGCAGATGCTACCCTTGCAAAAACATTCCTACAAATTGTATTTACTCCAGACCACAAGTACACAACTAATACACCCACCAGGACATTGAATCTACCAAGTAACCAACTCAGGGAACAAGCACAAGTTACTGCCCTGGGTAAGCTGTATGCCAACTAACAACTCAGTTTCAACTTCCAAAAATAATATTGTGGCAAACTCCAACAAGCTTGGACACACTTTTTCTCTTTTACACACAGTTTAGGCAAGTTTATCAAGTTCAAAACCTTCAGAACATCCTTTTCCCCTGGTTCTCCATTCAATGACTCATGAAAAAGAAGGCTCACAGTCACCTTATTTGAAATATCATTCTAAGTTTTATCCAGTGTTTGTTCAAAAATCAAAGTCCCTGAGCTGGAAGTGAGCATTGCCTTTTCCTTAATTAAACACTACCAGCATGGTAAATGTTAATGCAGTACAATGCACAGCTGGGGGGGATGGCACGTCTTTATTTACCCACATTCTATTTCCTACTAGACTGCAAAAGCTGTCTCTGAACTGACATTCCTGTTTACAGCTAAGCAGAAACTCTAATGAATGCTGCCCTCCACAATCCTTCCACTTCACTGCTGCAGCAAGCAGTTATGAAAAATCATGCTGTGGTTAAGTGCTCATATACTCTGCACTCTTAATTAGCACTGCAGTAATGATGAAACTGAAAGAATGCAACTCCAAAGAGAGCTTACTCACCTGTGGTTTTCTGAGTTTCCAGTGACTTTCCCTTGTAAGTATTAAACAGACTGAGTGTTGCATACTTTGTTTTTCCATCCTTTGCTTTTGTACTCTGTCCTGACTTTTCCGACATTTCGCTGGAAACTCATCGAGTCTGGTACCTCCTGTTCACTCCTCAAAATCTGCTTGCAAAGAAAAACAGAAAAGTGAAGCCATTTGAGTAGAAGCCAACACTTAAGTCAGAGTTCACAGGGCAGAAGTGGACAGCATATTTAACACCATTAGCACTGTTTCATTTAAGCATTCTGCAGGATGCCAAGGAATGCATTAACTCCAGAAAGCTTATCCTTATGTAACACAAGAATTTTGAAGTATTTCTATCTCTTCAATATGAATGTCACAAAATCAGGAGGATCAACATTTAATTAACACCAAACACTGCTGAAGTGGTAAATACCATCCATGACTTCACTAGAAAATGAATAATAAAAACCCAATCCCAAACCCCACAAACACATAGAACTTCCACCAGCAGCTCTTTTCCCACTGGGGAAGCTCAATGACCTAACCCACTCCTGAAGCCAAGTACTGAGACACAATTAACAGTTACTGCAGTACAGTATTTCTGGAATTTGCTTTTTTTCCCCCCCAATTAAAACCATCATGAACACAGCAGCCAGAGACACTAAATACACAGAGTAAGAATTTTTTGTTTGTCCAAACCCGAACACAGTATGCTCAGACAGGGAGAGTGAGAATTCTTTAAACCAGGAGTTACACTATTCTTCCTCCAGCACTAAATTACAGGGCTGCTGGAGCAGGTCATTTCTCTCCTCCCTCCTTCCCCCAGAATAACAGGCCTTGAGAAAAAGAACCCAGTAATTAACTGTGATACTTCTCTAGCAGTTCTTGGAAGGAACTTGCAGAGCTGCTGCTCATCACCAGGCAGGAACACAAGTGAGCATTCACTCAAACAGAATGTTATTATGCAAGTTGATTTCTCTTAACAGTCAAAAATCTTCCTACCCACTTTACAACAACAATTTTTTATCTATTTATATACAAATTCCAGAAGAGTTATATATGCTCTATGAAACACAATATATATATTGTGTTTCATTCTAAAAGGCAGCAAGAAGCAAGACATTCTGCTCAAACCCTTCAGTGATCAAACTCCCATGTCAAACTCAGAGCTGCAGATCTTCAAAGGAACTTGATTCACATGCAGCGTGCTCATGGATTAAGAAGAGTCTGCAAGGACAAGCAGTCTAAAGAACAAAGCTTTACTTGGTCATGACAGACATTCAGTAATGTCACAAGACCATGGAAATTTCATTTATATAGGTATGATAGCATTCCCATCCTTTTCTGCCTTCTACCTCAATTTACAAGCCATGATTGAAAAGCAGTTAAGATGGCAAATAACCTTGGGATGGTTCAGCTTCAGCATATCTTGGGCCAGAAGCTATTCTATTACAATCCATGCAGACTGCTGCAAGGGGACAACCTCCACCTTGTATGGGACCACATACATGGCCAAGAAATATATTCTGCCCTCAGAAAAAGACAGCAACTCCCAGATTCTTCTTCCAGATTAGTCAGCATTTGGCTATTTCAACAGCAAGCGTTGCACCAACAGTTATTCTATGTGTCATCCAAAAATACAAAATGCAGGAGCAGGGAGCAGGGTGAACCCAGCCCACCGAGCAAAACAGACTTGGGCTGAAAATTACAACTCTGGATGAGCTGTTTGCACTTGAAATAGCGTGTGAGCATGGTGATTGTGGTGTGTGACTTGATCCAGTTAAAGGATCACCTGAAAGCTGGTTTGCCAGCCTGTGCTCCCAGCAGTTACTGCCCAGTACCTTCTCTGATGCTCCAGGACGATTGTGGTGGCCTCTTTATCATAAGTATGAGGCTGGGAACAGAGAGGAACGGAAGAGTCAAAGGGACAGAGTCTGACAGGTTCTTTCACAGGTATTTTACTGAACACCTTATGGCAAACTGAGTCCTCATATGGAACAAAAGGCCAACTCAGAGCCTCATGTCTGATCTAGACTCAGCCTGATAAACGAGTCTGCCTGGATTCAGGTCTCCAGACAGGCTGAAAGCAGTAGTCTGGCCATGAATAATACTGATGGGCAAAGCTTGACATGTCCAATTGCAAATAAGTATTGGGGCAGCCTGGAGAGTGAATGGTTGCTTGAAATCTGCTCAGCTGATAACTCCAAAGATAAGCTTGCCTAAATTCAACTATCAGACTGGGTGGGTTTTTTCCTGTAAAGATATTTGAGTAATGAGCTTTGGCTTCCAGTGAAACCTTGCAGCCTCAGTGTAGTTTTTTGGATAGATGAGAGACAGCCTAGCAGCCAAGTCTGTGGCTGGAGTCTAGATCATGTATTTATGGTAAAGAGTCCACCACAATCATCCTGGAGCATCAGAGAAGGTACTGGGCAGTAACTGCTGCAACACAGTGTGGCAAACCAGCTTTCAGGTGAGCCTGTAACTGTATCAACCCATACATTACAATCACTATGCTCACACGTTCTTTCAAGAGCAAACAACTCATCCAGAGTTTTAATTTTTGGCTCAAGACTCATCCCAGCCAAGGAGTCTGTAAACAAGAAGCAGCTTCACAATGGTGAATAATCTAGAGACTGGCAAACCAAACCAAACCAACAACAAAAAAGACAATTTGTGTCATTTTTTTACCCCCAAAATTCTCAACAGCAGCAAAGCCCCAAGACATGCAGAGTGAGCAGAAAGCAGTTTGAGGGCAGTTTAAGATAATCTTCTTGTCATATTTTCCAAAGGCTGCACCTCTGGTAGACAGGAAACATGCAAAATTTTAATCATAACGCTCTTCTTTACAGAACAACACAGATTTCATACTTCAGCAGACCTTCAGTAACAACTGCTCTTTCTGGAACCTTTGACAGCTTCAAGAACAGAGGACAGTCAACACGTTCTCCAAACACACCTTTTTATGTTTAATTTACAGAAATTAGTCTGCTCATTACAACTGAGCTCCATGCCTTTTATACTACTAGAATTCATACTGTTTGACAAGTTTTTCCCAACTACTAAATAGAAAAATAAACTGAATGTTTTACAAGGATTAAAACAGCACATTCCCCAGTAACCGGATTTGCACAAAACAACTTCAAATTAGGCAGGTCAGTATATTCAGCAATATATAATGTATATATTTAAGTACATTTAGACCTGATACTGGTTGCCAAAGATGTTCTTGCAAAAATTAGACTTTAGACCAGCTACTCAAGCCAGGGATGAAAATCCTCCCTCTGAAGAGCCCATGTGGCCTTCAACAAACATCCTGCCAAGTCACACATTAAACAAGCACTCAGTGCTGTCTGACAACAGTTATGAAGAGATGGCTGCATGATTTTGAGCCATGTGAAACCATCCAGCTCCAAGACCTCTGACTTTTCATCCAAACTTCTGTAGTGTATGCTACATTCCTGTACCTCAGCACTGGAAACACTCCCTCTGCACAGAACCACCCGAGGTGTTTCAACATAGGGCACATTTAACTTGCGAATACACTGGCAAGCACTTTCCTCCCCAAGTGATTCCCAATTTGCCCAACATTTCCATGTTTTGTTATTATATCCAATTCTAGCACTAAAGTGCTGCTGTGCACTGGGTTTAGGCTGCGTGCTGTAACACGAGGCAGCTGTGTGCACCTCTGAAAACACACACAAGATGTCAGAAGCACTTTCCAAGCTAAGTAAGCACTGTGACAGCCAACAGAAGGACAGGAACGGCATAAGCCATAATGGCACTTGGCAGGGTTTACTGCACTATTAAGAAATTTAAGCAAGTCAGCTGTTCATTCTGAGTAATTACAGTTACTATTATGCACAACTATGGAGAGCACAATGCTCCCAAAATTCTGGAGCAAACATTTACCTTTCAGCTGCTCTGCAATGTTATTAAATAAGTTAACAGAACTTCACTGTGGCTTGAAGATTTTAGGGTAAAAATTATTGCTGTAATTTCTGTACCAGACTATTTTTTCAGACTCCAACTGGTTGACTTATTTAGATCCTGCAAGGAACTCAGAAGCTTGTATACAGAAAAGAGCTCACAAAGTAGCTGCCACGAATTCTAAATATCCTGCTCTCTGTTAAGGAACATTTACTGGTACCCTCTTAGACCTTTCGAGCTGGTACAAGAACAAACTGAATGCAATGGATTCCAGACTGCACAAACATGTTTTTAGTAGTAAAACCCGAGCAAACAAAACCCCACGCATATCACACAGGCCTCTTCCACACAGGCCAAATTCCTAGCTCTCCTGATCATTTCAGAAATCACCTATATGACTTGTTTAGAATTTAATGATACAATATGTTACACCTGTAAACTTTGCAGAGTGTTCCATTAGGGCCAAGGGCAGCCACGAAAAGATGTCACCTCTGCTTCAGAAAAGTTTTACTTAAACAAGGTAAAAATATTACGTATTTTGAGGTCACTTTTGAGGACTGAGTGGTAATAAGTATAAAACATTTAACAGCTTAACTCCTAAATTCTTGTTAGACCAGATGACAAACTCTCTCGATCCTTATTTTATACACTGCAAGTTTAAACCCCTAGCTAGACAAAAAAGGTCTGATTTTCAGTGTAACATGTCAAGAGACTTCTTCAGCAGTATTACAGTTAGCTTGAACATTGTCCTTTCATCTTAACCCCACCCCACACCTCTCTAGCACTCCATCAGAACAGGCAACCTGTACAAGAGCTACCCAGGATTTTGAAGTCTTAAAACATTAAAAATACTGGAATAACTCTCACGATTCCTATTCAATGCAGCAAGGATATCTAGTCCCTGTCACCTCTACTCCAAGGGCTGTGTTTTGGCCAAATTTGGAGAAAGATGCACTGGAATGACTTAAGGCAAAGAGCACCAGTCAAGACTCAAGGCAGCTGAAGATCTGAACTCTCAGTGCCTCAAATGCCCATTTGTTAAGTGGGAAACATCACAAAAAATACTACATGAAAGTTTATTCATAACTGGGACACATTAGCACCTCTCTCAAAACAGAAACCAAGAAACCAATCCAGAAAGAATTCTCATACACTATTTTAAGAACACTAGAAGTAGTTAAAGGGTAAAACCCATCATATACAAATCTGTTATTTGTATCCAGCCATAACTTCACTTTTCTAAGAATAGCTTTGTTTCTGGGACACTGAACAATGTGGTTCTGGTAATTTCTGGAACCAAATACAACTACTAAAAACAGACAAAAAACCAAACCAAAACAAATTTAAAGTTTTTTTGCCACATATTCCATTGGTTTTAGAGGCAGATGCTCCCAAATCAGTGTTAGTAATTAAAAAAAGATCACTGTACACAAAAACGTGGCATTAAAAATTTTAGACAGAGTTTTCATTTCAACTGTAAGTCTGGCATATTTAGATTCTAGAACTGAAGAAACTGCCCACTACTGCAAAACCTAAGCATAATCTCCAGCTAGATGCCAATTTGTGAAAACAACTGTGTGATCTTCAGAAAAGAGACCAATTTAAATCAATTACAGAACTAGAATGCCAATTTAAAACAAAGAAACTGGAGTCAAAGTACTTGGAACCCAAGAAACCCAAGGAGTCAGAGAGGATACTGGGAACCCAAGAAAGCCTTTTTAGTGCTTTTTGTACCCATTCTCAAAGAATCCTATTATTTTAAAAGGATGCCCCAAAACACTGTGCAATTACTGAATACATGAGGTTTGGATGTGGTTTAGTACAGAGAAGGTTGCACACAAATAAAAAATGGAATTACAATTAAACATCCTGACTTCACTTCCCTGACATGGATGTTTACAAACAATACACATCGACAATCTCCTCTTGATAGCCTTATACTTTCTATTCTGGGACCAACATTTTTATCCCTACTTTTATTTACAGAAACAACAAAACAAACAAACAAAAGTTTTGGCCATTTATCCCACTATTAAAGAGTTTCTAAGAACCTCAGCACTACCAACTTAATATGACACAAAAACAAGCTTGGAGAACCTCTGACAACACTTGGGTAGCAAAGAAGTCTCTGTCAAATCTAATACAGCCTCTCAAACCAGGATTTCCCTTCCCTCCAAGAGCCACTTGCAGCAAGGTTCATTTTCAAGCAGACTGCTGCTAAGCAGGCTGAAAAGTGAAGGAAAACTTTGGGGACTCCAAGCTTGTTTTTCATGTACCTCCATCACAGCTCTATGACCTACAAGAACAGAAGCTCTTCAAATCTTTAAAGAGTTCTTGGGTAGATATCAGTACAATTCATTCTTGAACAAGATCTAAATGAGTTTTATTTCCTTACAAAGCCTCACTAATACACTTTTCCATCTCTAAGATTTTGAGCTCACTGGTTTCCAGCAGAGCTTGAAAGAGGGTACAAAGCACTGATTGCATGGACTCTATAAAATCCATGGAGACAGACAGCCAAGTAGGACAAGAAAACCCTTTAATCACTATCTTTTCTGTACCCATCACCTCAGTGGGAGAACTGTAGGATGGACACAATCTACAGAGGAGTTAACAGCCACCAAATGGAAAAAAATCAAAATTAGTTTGCGTCTTCAGAACTAAGACACTCCATCCTGAGACAAAGCTGTAGCAAAGCAGGCTTTGCTAGTTCAAGCATTCTTCAATAACTCCTCTTTAAAGCCTAAGAAAATCTTTCCAAAACAGTACCAAAACTGAGTATGTCAAGTGGAAAACACACCATGACACGAGACAGACATTTTAGGGCATTATCCCACAGATGCATCTGTAAAAAAGGAGTTTGTGGATGCCATGAATGAGCACCCACAAATATGTCTGCATCAACTCTAACAGACATCCAACAACAGTTTAAACAGAGCTACTAAGCTAGGCAATGAAAAACAACCCAAATTAGCCACCCACAAAAATAAGTCTACTCAGAAACTAACTTCACCACAAAGCATGTGTTACTTTGAAGCAGCAACCTATGGAGCAAGCAAATCTGCTGCCTTACAAAGCCTGCAAGGCAGCTTGTTGAACTGACTTTTGGAAGAAAAACCAATCACCTAAACCCTGGCTTTCCAACAGGAAAACCAGCAACAAACCACAACAGCTCAGGGAATTTTTGTCAGGAGCATTTTACAACTAAGATGGTACTAATCAAACTTTTAGGACACATATTGCAGAAAAAAAAATTATCTGTCAGTTTTATTCATTTTTTTTTCTTGAGAACAAAAGAAAAAATAATCTAAAACCCCACAGATGCAAGTACAGCAAACCTCAAATTTGTCTCTACCCACAGACTTTAATATATTTAACTGTATGTGCATGAATATTTCACAGAAGTCATATTCCTGTGGAACGGCCCTGCCAAAAGAAGCTTGACCAGCAGGATCAATCAGAATCAGCATGACTTAAATGTGTCCACATAACAAGGGATTAAAAAGCCACAGACAGGTTAAACTCACACTGGCAATAAAACTGTCAAAAGTGCACTGAGTATTTTCATGTGTCACACAGCTGCTTTCTCTCAGCTAAGATAATTTCTGGTATTTCTACTGCTTATGAAATCTTCTCCTTTTTAGGTGACCTCAGGTAACTGAGAGATTCTGGTCCCATCCCCTCCCCTCCCAAAGCAGAATGATGGTGGTGCAGCTATTTAGGACTCCTGGGGGGAAATAAAGCAGTTTTATTTCATTTAGTCAATTTTTTGCATGTTTATATTCAGAGCATCAAATAAAGCTGTTCAGTATCCTGACAAATACGATCTAAATGTTATCTAGAACAAAGCAGTTATCCAGAATTCAGTGCTTTCAGTGTTTGTCTCTTTCTTCCAATGTTTTACACCAATGGCCCAATTTTGGTCTCCAGCTTTCTACTGGATAAGGAAAGTTGTTCATCAAGATACCTCTTATATTTACTTCTGTCTTTTATGGGGAGCTAAGGAGACAATTTAGAGATGCACTCAAGCAAAAATACAACTATTCTTAAAACAAAATGCTGATATTAGGAAGTTCCTCCCTAAAAATTTTATTCAGTTCTCAACTACCGCAGAAAATATAATACCCCTGTCTGCTTTAGCTTTATAATTAAATACTGTTATTTGTATTTTAATGATAACTTTACCATTAAAATAGAGATTGGTTTTAAAAAATACCAATTTTCAAAGTGGAGTATCAAACAAGGTCAAATTAAGAAACTCCCTTCGGTGAATTTTATGTCTGGTAATTCTTTGAATTTCCAGAGGTTTGATAATGAAAAATGGTACAAATATCACAAGAAAGTTTTAACAAAAGCTATTCTACTATTCTGAACTGAAAACCCAACATCTGCCACCTCAAGCAGCAGCACTTTTAAGCAAGTAAGACTTTTACAGAAATCCTACTCTAGTCAGGTACCTTGAAGAAGTGAAATACATGATGTCCAGACTCAGCCTTAAGGCTCAAGTCCTTAGCCAAAAAAAAAACTGATCACTAGTTTAAAAGATCTAAACAGAAGTGATTTTAATTTAGTTTTTGAGCTTAGAGAATTTACTTCGGTCATTTTATTTCAAACTTCTTTGCAACCTGAGGAAGAGTTCTTTAGGCTAACAGACTGATGGAATTTGCATACAATCAAATACTGAAGAGAATTAACTTAAAAGTTGAAGTTGTGAACCTGATTGCCCAGGCACCACAAAATCACGAGGATCAGAAACCCTGGATGTGCTACTGGACCAAGTGCACTGGGTTCAGCATTCCCTTCTACTGGAATGGTCCAGACTGATCCTGGTAGAGGCACAGCAGCCTCAACACTCCAGCATATCTTATTCTGTCTGTACAGTCACTGTTTGGTAAGGCTGCATTTGTCCCAGAGAGCTTCCCACTGCTGATGGAGGTGATGTGGAATCATCTTTAATGAAACAGTTCTCCACATGTCTACCTGCAAATTCTAAGAGTAATCATCACCAGACTTGTCCTGTTCTTTTCAGAGCAATTGCCAGTTTGGGTTGAGGTGCAGCAAGGCAGCAATGCAAGACAGATCTTATTTCTCACTGACACATGAATAAAAAGCTTCTGGAGGCTGAAAAGACTCCTAACTGTAGGATGAGAACACCACAGTGGAATAGTGACCAGGTAACTCCAGCACAGCCTTCACTGGTACTGCAAGTGTCCAGTTCATCTTCTCATTCATTCTACACAAACCAGACCAGTGGAGAGAAACTTAATGCCACAACTGCAGCTCAAGTGCAAATGAGGAGTAATTACCAATACCTGTATTGGAAGCATTCCTTCAAGTGTCAGCCTTTTCCAAATTATGCTAGTTTCTCTGCCAGAAAGGATTTTTCAAGACATTCCAGTAGAGACTGATGGTGAGTGTCCCACCTAAGTCAGAACCACCGGACAAAGCCAATGCACCAACCCAACACAGCTGTTCTGGCAATCCTCAGACACAAATTATAATTCAGATCTTTCACTAGATTACCAAACACACTGCAACTAAAAATCTACTCTTTTCTGAAAACCTAACATCCCAGATTTCTCTGCAGGTCACTTTTAGAGCAGGCTATTTTATTTCTTCTTAGCCTGACAATGTCTTTACAAGTCTCTTCCGACTTCTTTGACACCAAACATTACGCAAATTTTTTGCAAGACAGTTTTTGATTTTCCCGTTTCATGCAGTTGGTTAAGAAACTTTCAAAAACTGTAAATTTTTAATTGAGGCATGAGTTTTGAAGTCCTGGAAGGAAGCCAGGGCCAGAAAAAACCCTCAAATAGTTTCTATAGAATTAAAGAGAGCATCATAATGATATGTGTTCTCATTATTTCTGGGAACAGAACAATGTAAGTGCTTTCGCCCAATTAGCTTTTCAACTTGCAGATGCCAAATGAGACTTATTTTTAAGATTTGCAAAACCACTTATTAAAGAAATTTCCATTATTTGGAAGAATGAGAAAACTTCAAAGCTCAGGAAACTGCATCGCTGCCTATTTGAGCACAAGATAAGGGAATAAATCAAGGCAAATTCTTGCAGAAACAAGCTGTGTACCTGCCATCAAAGTGCAGGATTCAAACAGCAGCCTGGTAGGCAGCACTCTTCTCTGAATACAGAAGACCTACCATGACCTGTCTTACCTGTCAGAAGGATTTTTAACTGAAAAAATTACAGCTGTTCACCAGGCTTCTTAATAGCTAATCTCCATCAGTTTATCCAGACCACAGCAGCTCTCTGTAAAGGCATCTGTTAATAGTTAAGATCACAAACAATCCCTTAAAAAATTACAAACACCCTCAGCAGACTGTCACAGGCACCACTTTGCTTCTTGCTCAACTGAACCACGCCATCCAGCAGAAACCTGGAAAGGCAAAAAGGGAGCGTCCTCCTTGGTGGCATCCTGAGTAGTGGCTGCTGTATCAGGCTGAGAAAAGGGGGACAACAGACAAATTCACAGCAGCAGCCTCACAACTACTGACACCTGACTCCAGGGCAGGCTGAGCAGTGCTCAGGATCTGCTCCTCTATAGGCACTGGCTGGGGGAAGTTACCGGGAACAACAGCTGAGGTGAGCAGGAGTCACTCCTGCAGCCCTTCCCAGTGATAAGTTGGTGCCAAACACTTCCTTTCAGGAAGCTGAAGAAAGAAAATCAATAGGTACATGAAAAAAGACCAGATTCCCAACAGATGAGCAGAAGTTGCAGCCATTTACAGCCAATACCCATCTTTCCACTGTTCCATTCTTTCCTTTCACTTTAATACTTCCTGCAAAAGCCCCTTTATTACACACCCTCACTGAGCTGGAGGCACATCTTCAACCCCTCCCACCCATCCTCATGCAGACCTGGACAGCGGAAGAGAGGAGAGGCTAAGAGAAAGAAGTTAAACCACTCCTTTGCTGGGAGTAACTCAAGGAATCTCTTCCAAGACTTCTACTTCCTGCTCCTTTACCACAATTTCCAAGCCCCACTGAAATAATAATTATTTTTTCACAGAGGAAGTGACACCTTTTTTTCAGCGTTCTTCCCCAGGAACAACAACACTGAGCAGTAGATTTCTCATCATGATTTTCTGTATCTTTAAAGTATCCCTGACCTCAACTGCAAATAAGTAAAAATTTTTATACATAACTTGTTTTTCCAAAGCCACTATTCATGAGTTAATCCTTAAATAAGAAATAACTACATCTAAGCAGTTTTATTTTGGAAATTAGAAGTTGCTTTGAAATCATGTTTCAGGCAAACTCCTCTGTTCCATGAGCTCCTTCAGAATACTTTGACAGTGCACAAGAACCACTCTAGAGCTACATCCTTAAGGATTTCCCCTCTTCTTTAGAACACATGAGCTAGAATTAATCCCTCTTTGCTAGTTTTTCTCCCCCAATTATTTTCTGTTCATCTTCTCAAGGTATTTTTGTTGTTGAAGGGTCCAACCTGAAGATGGAAGCACTCAACAGCAGGAACAGAATACTGTAGTCTTGTACAACCTCACCATTATAAAAAAGTTCAAAACAGTTCCTCTCATCAGTTATGTAATGACTTAAGCTACCTGTCACCACATTCAAAACTTCCCACCTTGCCCAAATTCTTTGCTGCCTGTTACTCCTGTCATATTCCTAACCTGACTCATGTACATCAAAAATAAACAGAATTTCTTCTCTGTATTACAGATGTTACAGCACATTTTGAAGGTTTTTAAGATACTCCCACTGTGGTAGTGAGAGCCTGGGTTGCCAAATGCTCCACCCTGACAGCACCAGTAAAAAACTTCACTCCATAAAGATGGCAGCATTTTGCTCCCTGGTCTGGTCCAGCTTGGAGAGAGCTGACAGCTGCTCACAGTCTCTTTTACCTGCTGCCCATTATCCTCTGGATCTCTGGTTACATGCTTTTCCCCGTGACTCACTAATTTCTTGGAACAGACACATCTCCTTGTTCACTGAAAAATGCTCAGCACGGAAGAGATGCAGCTGCCAACACCACACTGACAACAGCTCTGGACAACACCAGTTAATTACAGTAAGGGTCAACTTCAGAGCTCTGCTTTAAACTGGATTTGACCACAAAAAAAGGGAAAAGAAGATGAGACACTAAATTTAAAAAGCCTTATCAGCATAGCCAGCTTTATGCATCTGTCTCTCAGCACTACAGAATCCATTTCCCATGGAAGTTAACTTGCATCTGCCAAATGGCTGCAGATGAGGTTTAACATCTTCACTTGCTCTTGGCTCTCTGTTTATTCTGCTCAGATAAAAAAAAACAACAAACCCACACGTCCCTTGACACTTTGCTTTCAAGATGCAGTAAATAATTCAGGCTCAACACATTATCAAAATACTTATCAAGGAACTTTTTGTTATCCAAAGCTCTGGGTGTCCTACAAAGCTCTCTCCATGCTGGTAGCAGTAGCTGTGGCATGAAAAACATCTCTTAACCAAGGTGACTCCAGCAAAGCAACCACTTTGAAATGCCACAAGCCAAAGGTGAGCTTTTCTTGCTAAAATACATCTTTCTTATTTGCATTGTCCAGGGAAAATGTTCTTGCTTCTTTTCATTAGAGGACTTCTGCTGTGCACCTATACAAAGCACAGACTGACCCGAATGTGGCTAAAAACCAAGCCCTGGAAATCAGTATTTGTTTTTCTTTCAAAATGAAAACATCAATTCATTAACACTGCGATCCTTCAGAGGAGTATTTGGTGAGTTTGAAACACAAGTCCTAAAGCAGTATCAGGTCTTTAACTGGAAGGAAATTATTGGCTTCTCAAACAAAAAGCAAATGTTGCTGCACTTCCACCTTAGCTGAAGGTTCAAATCAGTTTAAGCACAACTTAAATCTTTACTCCTGCAAACATTCCTCAGAATTATGATTGCAGATTGAAATTTTAAGTTAAAATTTATAAACAATAAAATCTAGCAACAGTCACATGCTTACGAAATATGAATTTTAAACCAAGGTGTAGAGGTTTATATGATTTCCTGAGGACAGTCTGAAAAGGGCTGCTCCAAGCACAGAAAGTTTCATCTGCTAACTTAAGCAAGCAGTGCAGCAAAAAACTGGGCAGCCTCGTCATTACCAAAGTACAATTTATAGCCCAACCAGGTAAAATCCGAGCAAGGCTGCCATTTCACTTAGTTATCAGCTGTACATTAATTAAATTGGCATTTAAGAGACCCTCTGCTCTCAGTTACCCAGGACTGGGTGATGCCCCAGTTCCTCAGGCAGTACTTGTGCATTTGTTGTAGCTGAGTATGAAGTGCAGCCATTCCTGTCTCTGATGCTGGAAGACCCTGAAAATGAAGCCCACGCTATTTTCAAACACACATCAGTTAAAATTTATCACCATCATCCTTCAGACGGAAGACACGTAAGGCTGATTCTGCGCTCTAATTTTCCCGTTAATCAAGACAGTGTCAGATAATTTAAACCATGAACAATGTGAATGTTAAACAGTTTCTCCCTTTAGTATGCGTTTGCAATCTGTAACAGACAAGCTCGTTAGCATTTACTTAGAATGTTATGTAATGGCTGAGGTATTTGTAATAAAAACAGTCTATTCCTGTTAGCCTGTTCTTCATAGACATAAAAGCTGTCTTCATCTGATTTTTATTAGGACTTCATCTTCCTCTGCTCTTGATGCATTTTTTAAGACTCCTGTGCACTCCATTTTCATTTCACTGATACTCAGAGTATGATTTTCTCCCAGCTCCTCACACGGATTTCAGCTTTATTTTTACACTACTTTCACCCGTGAGCTTCTACCGGGTTTTGTGAAACCCAAACCCAAAAAACAACGACAGCATGAAGCTGAGCAAAGGAAGAATTTCCTACAGAAGATGAACTGGTTCTACCAGTAAAACACCACCAGCAGTCCCGTCATTACAAGCCCAACATCCATCCTCAGCTAGTGGGAAGGTGCTGCATTTTCCTGTTGGTGGAATTTTTCCCCCTCAAACCCTCCACTACTGTAGGAGTCTCTGAAGACGTCAGCCAAAGGAAGTGTTTTTCCATCTCTCACATCCCCAGTCCACTACACAAGGGTTTACTCCTCTGCAAGAGCACACTGTGCAAGGCTTTAATTCTCCTGCAAGATTTTTTTCTCCTCATTTTATCCACACCACCCCTTATATGGTATTCAGTCTCTGCTTTCTACCCTCTCTCCACTCTCACATCCCTGCCGTTCCTTAGCCCTGGAAACCAGACTGGAAGAAAGCAATTGCACTCCCAGTACTGCAGGACACCTGGCTGAAGTCGAGCCCAGAGAACAGAACCCAGCTTGGACTTCCATTCTTCCTCTCAGCTGCCATTCATTCAGACAGCCCCAAACCCACACGGGAGCTCCCTCTGGAGTTGCATCATCTCCCCCTTGCTCACGGGGGCCTCTGTCCCTAGGGAAGCAGGACCTATGGAAGGTGCAGCCCATAAATCTGGAGCATTGGACCAGGAGCCCAAGATAAAACTGGAGACTGATGTAACTGCTCTGCTCTACAAAAAACCAGGGTTCCCAGTATGGAAAGTCTAAATGAGAGCAAAGATATTATAAATTGCTACTAAACTGCCAAGACACAGAGTATTTATATTACCAAGACTCACAGAAGCAACTGTATATTGAGTTATACATATTTCATGGGCTATTATCTACAAAAGCCAAGAACTTCATAGAAGGAACGTATCCACACACCAAGGCAGAGTCTGAGGTGGCAGCCAGAGCCTCAATCCTGGTCTCCAAGCAGTGGCCTAAGAGAGAACCAAGCTCTCCTTCAGTTTAAAGAGTGACCTCTCAAGCCCACATCACCAAACCACCTTTCCACTGAACATTCACCCAGTTCAAGCAACTCTCAAAACTTTGGGACTCTTTATTCTCAAGAAAATGGCTGCAGAGCTGCACCAAAACAGCACAAAATTAATGGAGAAGCAAAATTCTCCAGACTAGAGAATTTAAAAAAACCTGACAGTCACACAGAGCTCCTGGCAGTCAGTATTTAAGGTCAATCCTTTTGTTCCTCATGCATGGACAAATGAGATCATGTCCTGTTTCCTGCCCCTTCAAAAGCAGTTTCTTGTCTGAGCAGAGCTCTTTAAGATGAGACACCAAGTAGGCCAGGTGCCTCACTGCACAAGAAATAAAACCATTCAAATTTACAGCCCTGCTCCCTCTGCTAGAAATATTGCTAATTTCCAGTAATATACCTATCTAACCCCAATAATGAGGGCAACATGGAGAAACGGTCATTCCTTTAAGATACTGACTTCAAGACGTTGCACCAAAGAACATATTTACAAAACACCCACGTGCAACACAAAAAGCTAAGAAAAAGCACGATGTGCAATTCAGCGCCCAGCACCATGCTCTCAGCCTGTCCCCTTCCCCAGGAAGGGAGCCCGAACTGGAAATTATCTGGGCCGCTTTTAGCCTCAAATTTTCCATCCCTGCACCCCTGGATTGTGCCCACTGCAGACCAACAGCCTGAATTTCAGCCGTGTCATCTCACCACGCTCTCACCATCCTTTAAGCGCTATCCATGAGAACGCTCCTGGCTCTCTGAGCACCCCACCCCACAAACCCTGGCCCCGGGAGCACAAACAATGCCTTCCTTCACTCACTCCTGCATCAAACCACCCAAGAACCGCCTTTTACCGTAGGCGAAGCGTGCGAGAGCCGTGGATGCGTATTTCAGAGTCGGAAAACCGAGGCGCCTCGCCGCCAGCCCCGCGCAAGAAAAGGCTGCTCTGCCCCCCGCCTTTCTGCAGGAAGAATCACAGCCACGAAGGGAGCGCAAATGCACGCAGGGCTCGCCGCGTTCCTCGAGCAATCTCCAGAGCAAAGAGAAAGGGAGGGAGAGGAGAGGGGAAGAGAGGAACGGGGAGACCAAGCGCTGTTAAAAAAAGGGGGAAAGCGGGGGCAAAAAAGAGAGCGGGAGAAGGAAGCAGCACCCCCGCAGGAGCGGTCCCGGCACAGCCGCGCCTCCCGCCGCCCCCGGGCGCGGCCCGGGCTGTGCCCGGCGGGGCGCGGCCGGCCCCGGGCGCCAATGCGGGGCGGCCCGGCGAACCCCGGCCCGGCCGCCCGGCGCCGCTGCCCGCCCCGCTCCGCTCCGCTCCGCCCGGCGGCGGTGCCGGCCCAGGGCGCCCCTCACCCGCCGGCCGCGGGCCCGCCCGGGCGGAAGCCGCCCCCGCCCGGGGCCATGCGGCGCAGGCCGCCCGCCCGCTCCTGCCGGCGCCGTGCCGCGACGCGGGCCCGCGCTCCGCCGCGGTGAAGCGGAGGAGCCCTGCCGCTTACCGGGCGCGCAGGGCGGCGCTCGGCTGCCCGCGGGTCCCGGTGCCGGCGGGGCCGCTGCCTCTCCCGGCGCCGCCGCCTCGGCCGCTTGCACACAGGGGCCAAGATGGCGGGCGGCCAAGCCGGGCGCCAACGACGTCTGACGTCACCGCGCACAGCGCGCGCCGCCGGGCCCGCCCCCGCGCCGCCGATCACGTGACCGCGCCGTGCCGCAGTCGCGCGGGCTCCCGGGGACAGGTGCGCCCCCTGGCGGCGCGGGGCAGAGGGCGGGGCTGTGCGGACCCGGCCCCATCCCGGTTCCGGACCCGGCCCTCATCTCGGCCCCATCCCGGTTCCTATCCCGGCTCCCATCCTGGCCCTCACTCCATTCCTCATCCCCTTCCTCATCCTGGCCCCATCCCTGTTCCCATTCCGGTCCTCATCCCGGCCCTGTCCCGGCCCCATCCCGGTTCCCATCCCGGCCCTATCCCGGTCCCATCCTGGTTTCCATGCCGATTCCCATCCCAGTTCCCATCCCGGTTCCCATCCCGGTTCCCACCCCGGCCCTATCCCTGTTCCCATCCCAGTTACCATCCCGGTTCCCATCCCAGTTTCCATCCTGGCCCCATCCCAGGAATTCAGGGTTCTCCATAGTCCTAAGGCTGCTTGGGCAATGGCAGGGATGCTTGCTTAGATTTGTCACTCTATCTATAATTTATTATTATACATCAATATAATAACATTTCTTATATATCTTATTTGTTGATGTTTCCATCTATATAATGTATAGATTATACAGATACAAAGGCAAGACTCTCCCCTCTGCCACAGCTCGGGATCCACTTCACACACCCTGCTAATAAACCATCAATAAAACCATCAGCAAAGACCAGATCTGTGGGGTTTATCTGTGGCTCCCTCCTTCACGACCCGAAAGTTACCAGACACAGAAGTAGCTCTCCACAGTTCGCGTTTCACAAAATCTCAAGGTGGTGTGGGTCTTGCCAAAATTTTAGGGAGCAGGGGGGAGGGAGGCTGGCCTCATGCTCAGCAGTTCACCCCAGAATGGTTCAGGGTGAACACTCCGTGTCACCTTTGGTGAAACATCAGCAAATGTTTGGGTGGGCAAACAGAGCGACACCAGACAGCCCCAGGGTGCAGGCTCCTGCTGGTGCTGGCCCCAGCCCTGTGGCAGCACCTGGCACAGGTGGCACAGCTTTGCACTGTCCCCAGGTCACCCGGCAGTGCGGCTCTCCAGCTTTCTCCTACAGCTGGGGCCGTGCCCAGGGGCTCCAGCCCGGCTGGGGGTATTTAGAGAAGAGAAAACCTGCTGTGAGAGCTGCTGGCAGAGCCAGGAGGCACATCCAGCACCAGCCAGGGGAGCTGTTGGAGTTGTCACCCACCACCCGCGTTCTCAGGGGCTTCAGCGTGCGCTGCCACTGGGTCAGGATGGCGGCTCTGGCCCCGCTCCACCTGCCCCGGCCCACCAGCCGGTACTGGTAGGGTGAGCAGGGCCCAAAAAAGATGGCCAGGGCCAGCTGGGGGTCTGTCAGGAGCAGTCTCAACACGCTGGGCTTCACGCCAGCACACGCAGCGATTCTGTCCATGTAGCTGATAAAACTCATCTTCAGGTTCTCCCTCTCGTACGGGTTCCTTCAATGGGACATAAGAAGTAAAAGTCAGATGGCATCATCCTATCTCAGTTCCCAGCTCCATGGAGAGCAAAAGCCTTGGGCTCAGACACCAGGCGAGCCCCAATCTCTGGGGCAGAGCCCAAATAAAGCCAAAGGCACTGAAGGAGCCTCTGTGGGGTTGCTCCCAGCAGTTCCCCAGACAGGGGAGAAGCAGAAGCTTGTTTTGTCTCCACAGCATAGTTGTGGCTTCAAAATAGTTTCTAACTTAACAGTACCATCACTGTAATACCACAAGTACCCCTGCCATGTCCTTCCCTGAGGTTCAGGGGTGGGGATTTGGCTGGTTTCGAGAAGTAGAGATGTAGACTCTCAGAGATAAGAATGCCAAGGAGACTGGGAAAATCTGGGAAATGCAGAAAGCTTCCCATGCTGGGAGGGACCTCCAGGATTTTTCTGCTTGAAACCTTATCTCCCTCACAGGAGGGAGGAAGTGCTGATCTGCTTCAGGAAAAATTGAGACAGCCTCAGGTTTGCTTCCCTTGCACCTCAGGCTTCCATATTTCTGTGTAACAGCATCGTGGTGCAGTCATTGGGGCTCCTGGTCATAATCCCTGGGGCTCTGTTTCGTCCCAGCTTTTCCCCAGTGTCCCATGAGCCAGCCCTGCCCTGCTGGCAGACCCAACCCAGCCTGCACCCCAAGGTCCCCTCCTTGCTCCATCACCTCCATCCCACATCCTTGTGGACACATCTCAACCTCCTGTAAAGTCCCAGTGCCAAGGAAGCAGGCTGTTAGCTCCCACACACACTGGTGGAATACTCACCCTGACCTGCCAAAATGTGACACAAACTGTCCCCCACCCACACTGCCCAGCTCCTTGGGGGATTCTGGATGGAACCCAGAGGTCCTCGCTGCCTGGATTTGGGAGGCAGAAGCCACGAGATGGCACCCTTAGTCTGGAGGAAACCAAACCTCCATCTTGACATGCTGGGAACAAGGAGGTGGCTTGGAGGCCTGGCAGAGGGGGATCTCCAGAGAAGGAGAGAGAAAGGGAGGGAGTGAAGGAGATGGGAAGAGAGGGAAGGGGAGCTGCAGGCCCTGGTCTTGTCATAAACTGCTCCAGAGAAGCTTCTGGTGTCTTGTTCCACAAAGGAGCCACAAGAGCATTTTCCCAGCTCACTGGGGGTGGTGAAGTAATAAATGCAGAGTTGGGTGTTCTGAGCAGGTCCCTCCCATGTCTGCTATTGAGTCCTCCCCTTCCCCGAGGTTATCCTGGCACAGAGCACCCCTCTCACCCCAGGAGCATCACACACACCTTTTGACTGGCGGCTTCCTCTTCAAAACCTCGGCCATCATCCTGCTGGGGGGAGGCAGCTTGTTCCAGCCTGAGAACAGAGAAACCAGTGAGCTCCAGCAGCACCTCCTGAGGAAATGTTCAGCCCATTCCCAAGGTCCCAGCACCTTTCCCGAGGTGTGGAGCAGCAGGGATTACAGGGATGCAGCTGGTGGATGGAGGCTGCTGTGCTGCTGATTCCCACAGCCACCATGGAGCTGAAATATGGCCTAAGCTCTGCAGGCAGCAGCTCAGGCTGCCCCAGACCTCCCACCCAAGAGATCTCCCCCATCTCTTACCAGCAAAGACCCCTGTCACCCAGCGAGCCTGCATCTCTGATCCCACCATAATGGAGCCCGTCAGCTGGATCAAGCCAATGATGGCCAGCGTGGGCTTTTCCAGCTGGGGAGGGAAGATGCACTTATAGAGGGAACGGTTGTCGTCGATGGCGCTGCCAACAGACTCCTCGAGGAAGGGGAATGAGAAGTTGTAGCCCGTGGCAAAGAGCACCACATCGATGTTTTCTGCGGTTGTCCCGTCTTCAAAAACAGCAGAGCTTTCAGTGAACTCCTTCACGTTTGGCTTCAACACCACAGTCCCAGAGAGGAGGCAGAATGGCAGCTCTTCGTTGATAATCATATTAAATTTGGAGCTTGCAGTGGGGAAAAGAGGGCAGCAGTGTTAGCAACTGGGAGGGACCTAAACCAATTCTTTTTTATGGTCACAATTCCCCTCCAGTGGTTTGCTATTCCACAAACATCCCCCAAAACTGAAAATTAAGTATTTCATATTATAAAGACCCCCTGACCACCCAACAGCACAATCAGAAAAAACACCTTTTGCTGGAAGCCAAGCCATAGTTTGTGTGGTTGAACCATGAATTTAACTTCCGAAACTTGATCCTCCTGGTGAGGGCTGATGGGAGAAGCCACTCCAGGAGGTGGTTGAAGCGGGTGGTGCCGACCATGTCACAGGGGAAGCCTTGGTCTGAGACCCTGCTCATGACCCATGTGTGGCTCCTGGTGCTGAGGAACACCTGGGGGGGAAGGCAGGTCTCAGCCTCCTGCCCGGGCATCTTGTTGGTTTTGCCCTGAGTGGCAAATCCCATCTCCCGCACTTGAGCCAACACAGAGCTAACCCAAGGGAAGGAGCTGACACCCAGATGAACCAAACAGCTTGTGGTGGCTTTGATAAAGTTCCCACAGCTGCTCGATTGCCAGTCCTCAGGCGGCCCAAACTCTCCGGGAGTTGCAAAGCTTCTTCAGCTGCCCTCAGTGAGAAGTGGAATTTATTGAGGGACCTGGGGGCAAAGCTCCGTGTGGTACCCTGAGCCACGGTCCCTGTCTGGACCACCTGGAGCTGTACCTTGGCAGCCACACGGCTCAGCTCCACCGAGAGGTCACCGCCGGTGTTGCCAATGCCGACCACCAGGACCCGCTTTCCTCGGAAAGCCTGCACGTCTCTGTACTCCCGGCTGTGCAGCTGCTGGCCTTTGAAGCGACTTTCGATGCCTAGGCAGAGAGCAGGGAGCATCTCCTACTGCCAGGTACACTTACTCAGCCCGGCCTTGTGCCCAGGTCCTCTGCAGCCCCCAGCTCTCCCCCTTCCCACCTCTGCTGAGAAGCCCCTGGAAGTCCCCTGTACCTCCTCAGCTCAGTCTTGCTTTGCAAATCCAAAAGGAAAAGCCTGGCTGCATCTTTACAAGGTGTTTTGCCCATTCCCTGGAATGCCCCCCACCATTTCCATGGGGTCAGGGTCCTGCCTGCTCCAGTGTGGGAGCTTCATGGAGCAGGCAGGCTTGCAGAGGAAAATACAACCAGGGGACCCATGGGTGCTGGGGGAAACCCTGTGGGGCAGCCCCACTGCTGGGCCAGGGCTTACCTGGGAACGAAGCCAATGGCAAGTAGGGCTCCTGGTAATGACCGGTGCAAACCATGACGGCATCGAAGACGTGGGACTCACGGACACCTTCAGCCTCGGTGACCACCTCCCACTGGCCTGAGGAGGTGAAATCTGGGCGCTTTCTCACGCTGAGAACTGTTGTCTTGCACAGGAGCCCAACAAAACAGCAGTCAGGGATCCCGCCGTGGTTCGGAGACGTGCCTGTGAAAGGCTGGGGCTGCCAGGAGCGGGCTGGGTCCCTGGGGAGCTGCATGCCACTTCTGAAGCTGTTCAATCCCACCCTGCACCTTTCCCCTGCTGATGGCACTGGGGGGGCAAGCCTGCATCCAAGCAGCCTTATTTAGAACACGGGGCCTAAAGGCTGCATGCAGGATGCAAAAATCACATGGGGTTACTTGTAGGCTGGCACCTCCCTTGTCCTGTCCCACCTCGGACCTGCAGCCGCCCGTGGCTCTTCTCCCCGCGGGGCCTGGGCTCCCTGCTCACCTGGAAGCGCACGTGCCGCAGGAGGTCGAAGTGCCGGGCGTACATCCTGAAGTACTCCAGGACGAGGCTGTGGGACAGGTAACTGGGAAAATCCTCGGGGAAGGGGAAGTCACTGAAGCAGGACATCTCCTTAGAGGTGTTGGTGATGACTGAGCGGTACACGCTGACCCTCCTCTTGTCTGTGGAGTCCTGTGCAAAGCCCGTGTTTCCAGGTGTGCAGGGAAAGTAAAGTAAATGAGTATTTTTCTTCCTCACATTTTTGGTACAAGGAATAAACCAGGACTAGCACCTTGCAACAATCATTTCTGCTCCCTCCATTTCCTTCTCCATCCTGGAGATGCCATGAGTGGGATAGGGACAGTCCCTGAGGGCGTGGCCACCCTTTCCTGTTTGCTGCAGCCAGAGAGCACCCGAGGAAGGGGACAAACCCGGGGACAAACCCGGGGACAAACCCGGGGGCAAACCCAGCAGGCACTGACCGTGTAGCGCCAGACGCCGCCGATGTCCTCGCTGCTCTCGAAGCAGGTGGGCTCCAGCCCCTCATCCAGGCAGCACTTGACAGAGGCCAAGCCCCCAGCCCCGGCGCCGATCACGGCCACCCGCCGGACCATGCTGGCCTGCAGCAGGTGACAGGCTGCTGTGGGAGCGGCTGCAAACACAACAGCCCAGGCGTCAGCAGAAACGCCAGTCCCTTCTTCCCATCCCCAGCAAAACAGCCCCGGTCTCCTCCAGCTGCAGGTGTCCACGAAGGAAAACTGCCCTGGGAGAAAGGTCATGCTGCCATGGCCAGCTCCTGGTCCAAGGGCTGTGCACAGACAGACCCTGCTCGTTTCCCATCCCGCTGTGCTAAACCCACAGCGGGGGGCTGGGAATCTCCCTCCTCCGTGGGAGGAAAAAGGAGGCACTTTTAAACCTCACTGTTCTGCCCCTTCAATTTATTCCCTTTTCCAGCCCAAACCAGGGCATGGAAAGAAGTTGCAGCTATCCTCTTCTGCCTGCACCAAGTGATCCTCCTGAAACCTTCGGAAGAAACAGCTCCAGCTAAGCTGGGTCGTTTTCACGCTTTCCTTTTTAATTCCCCATTAAAGAGCAATCTCTTGAAAACAAAAAGGGTTTTAAAAAAGGGAAAAAAGCAAAGCAATGCCTGACTGAGCTTGAGCACGGCGCAGCCATTCAGAAGTTAGACAGCTCCGTGAAAGCAAGGCTGGGATTACAGGATATACAAAAGGTAAGAAACCCGGGAAACCCTGGCTGTAAATGGGAGGAACTCAAAGCCGGGGTGTGTAAACTGAGCTGCACCGAGCTTGACTGGAAAGCAAAGAAACTAGGAAAAAACGAACCCACATGAACTTTGATTAGATAAGAAATACTCCTACCACAGAGTCTGCAGAAAGGGTAATTTATAACTTTTTCTATCAGTTTTGTGTCAAAAAGTAAGTTAACATAAACAGAAACGGGAGGAAATTGAAGAAAGGAAAAATGAGGGAGGTGCAAAAAAACCCCTTTGGCATCCACAAGCCGGGCCTGAGCCACTCCTTGATCTGCAGGGGCAGGGCAGGACATGCCCACAGTCGCCTGCCTCGTTTCTGGAGCCTTCTTTGGCTTCAGGAAAGGGGTAGGCAAGCTCAGGGTGCTCAAGTCACCCCGCTTTTCCAGCGCTGCCTGCAGATGGTTTTTCTCCAGAGGGTCCCTCCAACACCCCTCTCCCCCCACCAGCAGCAAGGCAAAGCCAGCAGTGAATGCCAAAACCCTGGAGAGCTGTCTGCCCACTTTTAAAGCCTGCCAAACCCATCCAGGAGAAGCGAGGAGCAAACCTTTCAGGACAGTGCTGTGCCTTCGCTGCTCAGCCCTCGGCCGGGTTTCCCTTGAGTTTTCCTCTCGCCGTGGATTGGGAGGGAAGGCTGAAGTCCAGGCAGCTCGCCACGGCTCTTGCACCACTGACCTTTACACCTGCATTCCCCCACCCTGTGGGCTTAAATACACTGGAAGAAAGTTCTCAACCTCCCAGTGGCAGTGCCAGGTGAAAATTCAGAGATAATATCAATGGGAACATGCTTGCAAGGACTCCCACGCTGTAGCTTGTCATTGCTCCAGCCCAGGCAGCAGCCTGGGGTTGTCCTGATCTATCCCCTTTTGTGGTGCCTGTGCTGGGCTCCTGTTCCCTTGGCATCCCCAGGGGATCAGCAGAACATGCTCCCTCTGGGACATGGAGCACCGTGCAGCCTCCTTTTGGGGAGTCAGGGAAAGCCCTGAGAGCCCCAGCCTTGTGAGCTGCTCACAGCAACTGGTGGCACAGCCCCAGCTCAGACGTGGGCTCTCCCCCCCAGCTCTTCCCATGCACACAAGGACAGGACACAGAAGCATCTGCAGCACACTCTTGCCACAGCCACTGAGATTTTATTTGTTTAAAGTCTCTCCACATACAAAACAAAAGCCTCAGGACTCTCCAGTGGTGGGGCATGCAGGGAAGCCAATCCAGGTGTGCTCATCCCCACGGGCTCACATGTGACAAACCACCACAACCACCCAGCACCTCTTCACTGGAAAGATGCACTGATGCAATCCCAACTTTGGGGATTTTGGGGTCACAGTGTTTAGAGAAAGGGACAGCCCACCCTGTGTACATGGCCCAGATAACTCCTGCGTGCTTTTGCTCCTGTGCCACCTTTAGCTGGTCTTGTCCTCACTGCATCGTGTCTTATGTGATCCAGGCACAATTATGCCACCAATCCCTGCTCTGCTCTGGGCAGCAGGCAGGGGAGCAGAGGGGCAACAGACACTTGGGCAAGGCTGCCATCCCTGGCTAATGAGGTCTGCAAAGCTGTGCTTGGGGATGAGCTGGAGCAGAGGGAGGTTTATGCTGCAGGTTGCAGATTAAAGTTTGTTGCCATCTACTGAAATCCTTTTCCCCAGTCCCATGGCACACTGTCTGACCTGAGATAAAATACCTCAGGACAAAAAAATAAAAAAATCCCCAAACCCAAACAAACACACTCTAAAAGCTATTGGAAACCAAAAATCACAGCAGCCAGGAGCAGAAGGAATCCCACCACAATCAGGAGAGAAGGGAAAGGGCTGGAGGAACCAGCAGGGACTCGTGTTCTTGTGGGCTTTAGGACGCGGTCCCACTGGGTGAGGATGGCCTGCCGTGCCCCCTCCCAGCGCCCAGGACCCCCCAGTCTGTACTGGTAGGGGGAGCAGGGGCCGAAGAAGATGGTGAGGGCCAGCCAAGGGTCTGTGCAGAGCAGCCCCAGCACGCTGGGCTTGGCACCAATGAAGGAGGCCAGTGTGTCCAGGTAGACCAGCCACTCGGTTTTGAGGACTTCATCGAAGGTCAGGCCAAACCTGAATGAATCAGAGAGGAAAAAGAGGCAGGAGAAAGATGGGTATCAGCAGGGCTTAGAGGAACTGGAGGTCCTCTGCATCCTTGTTGTTATTGCATCTGGAATGCAGCTGGGTTCTTTTTAGGAAAGGACTGGATTTACGTGCAGTGGGAACCTGTGGCTGTCTGGACACAAATCCTGTCCCCGACACAGCACCCATAAAGTGATGCTGGCTCATGCCAATCTTTCACAAGTTGCACCTGTTCCTCACCCCTTCCCCTTGGTGAGTCTTTGTTAGCAGACTTTGGCAAACCAGCTTTGGGTCTTTTTCAAAACAAACAAACAAAAAACCTCAAACCCAAATCCCTTTGCTTTTTGCAGAAAAGCATGAGAAAGGTGGCACCCTTTAGAATCCCTCACCAAAATTAATTTCCACTAAATACTGCAAGAATACTGGGTGACTTGGAGAATTGCTTCCAGTTCACCTTCCCTGCAGAATTCACAGCTTCATGTCCCACCTTCAGAGGTCTGAAAAAGCCCATATCCATTTAGCCTTGTATTGTAGAACAGTAGTTGTTCTGTGCAATTCTGTATTTCACTCTTTTATACCTTTTCTCCTATAGTTATTTAAGTGAACCACGGATTTGTGTATCACCCAGTTTCCTGGGATTGGCTCGTTCATTCCCTAATCCTTTTTAGCCTTTTGCCTGCCTGTAAACCACACACCAGTGTGCTCAGGCCCCTGATCACAGTGAGTCAGGACTCTGTGCTGAGAGATGAGACAATCTGTGTGCACACCTCATTGGTTCTGGGTTGGCTGTTTTTTTTCCCCCAGCTGACTTACTTTGCATTTATTACCATTAATTTCTCTGCCATTTTATCTCTCAGTCCCTGGGGATCCTGGCGTTCTTCCCCAATTCCCAAGCAAGCTTTAGCCTTGAGTACCCTGAATTAATTTCTTCCTGTCACCAACAGGCAAAGTATCAGTGTTAAATCAGAGGTTACATTGGCTCTTTGCAAGTGCCTAAAGGGGAAGCCGGGTCTGGGAATCCCCCCCTCTCCTCTGCCATGTGTGCAGGGAACAGGCACAGAGTGAGAGCCCCTCTGCTGCTGCCCCAAAAACTCCAGGGATTTTTCAATCCACCAAAAACCTTTGGGGCTCTGGGGAATGCCTTACCATTGGACTTGGTTTTTCTTCCTCTCATTCACTTCCTTCTCCATGACAGACCGGGAAGGCAACTGACACAAGCCTGGAAGAGAGAGGAGAGCGTCCTGCCGAGTTTATCTCCTGGGGGGGGACTTGTGAACTCATTCAGTGATGCAAAATGTGGGAATCCCTTCCCTGGGAGGGCAGGGAAGTCTCATTGCTGGTAATGCATTCAGCAGTGGCATTCCTGCCAGAAACCAGCCCTCCAGTGTTCCAAATTCACCCACACCTTTTCCTGCCCTTACAGATGTGTGCTGTCAGGGCACAGGCAGCTGATCTGGGGTCAGATGGGCTGAGCAAGCCCCAGAGAGGATCATCCCAAAGAGAAACCCCAGAGCTCGTCTCTGTGGATGACCCAGCCCTCCATGAGGTTATTCTTACTGTTTTTATTAAAAACCCGAAACAAAACACCAGTGGGTTTCTTTTCTCACTCATGTTTCTGTAGCTTAGCTGAAGTGAAAGATCTTGACAAGTCTGAGCCTTGAAAATGCTCCCTTGTCCGCTCTGAACTTCTTAGCTCTGGGATCTCCCTGGCTGGAGGGACAAAACATGTCCAGTCTGAGCTGCATTTTGGGGCGCAGGAGGGCTCACATTTGCTCCCCTACCTTTGAAGACACGGCTCACCCAGCGTGCCTGCATCTCTGCCACGGGCATGATGGCTCCGAGGGGCTTAATCAGCCCAAGGACAGCCAGGGTGGGCTTCTGCAGGTGGGTGGGGAACACGTATTTGTAGAGGGAGGCGTGCTTGTTTTCCACCCTGACCACGGATTCTTCCAGGAAGGGGAAGGAGACGGTGTAGCCCGTGCAGAAGACAACCATATCGATGGGCTCCTCCTCAGGGCAGTTGTGGAAAAGGACTGAGTTGTCCTTGAACTCCTTCACGCCCGGCTTGATGGTGATCCTGCCCGTCAGGATATAGCTCGGGAGGTCGTCGTTCAGCACGGGCTCACGCACCAGCCAGCTGTGGAGAGCCAGGGGCTCTGAGAGTGGGACACCACCAACGAGCCTTGCTCCTCCTCCCAGTGTCCTCTTCTCTGAGCAAACAGCCCTGCCCCCCACCTCCAAACAATGACATGTGTCACCAATGTCACCCTGTCCCACAGCGTGAGTGATTCACGGACATCTCCTGCCACCTTATTCCTTTCACTCTGTTACTCTTTAAGTCATCTCTTTCCAGAGCTGATCCATGCTTTAAGCCTTCCTTCTCCTCTTTACCCAGAGACCCTCACAAGGAAAACTCCTCTGGGCCTTCCTGGGCTTTTCCAGCATGCCCAATCTTTCTCCACTTCAGGGGGCTACAGTTTATTTTCTCCTCCCCATTGGGGATCACCCCAGTCTGGGCATTGGTGGATGCTGGTTGCTGAACCTCTTCCCCTGCCCACACCACAAGCCCATCTGCATGGGATGGGAACCACCAGGAAGTACCTCTTCTCTGGTTGAAGGCCATAGTTTTCATGGTTGAACCACCGGTTCACCTTGTAATTAATCAACCACCACGAAAGGGGTCCAGGGAGGTTGGTTTTGATCAGGCTCATAAGGCGAGTGTTTAAAATCATATCCCATGGGTAGCCACGCTCAAACACACGGCTGAGCAGCCAGGCTCCTCGACTGGTGCTAATGGTCACCTGGAAGAGAAGAATCAATGGCTCAGGTGATGAATTTGCTGCTTTTCCTTTATAAAGAGCCTCAGAGGGGCGTGGCACAGAGGGCTGTGCAACGGAAAAGCATCTTCAAGACCTCCTGGCTGCTGGTGATGGAGGTGAAACAGAAGACACGAAGAAAACCAGCTTGCTCTCAAGGTAGGTTTTTGGCCAAAAAATTCAGGCTCAGAAAGACTGTTTGTACACCAGGTTTCTGTGATGACAGCACACTGAGCTGTTGTCCCCGGTGTCCCTCTCCCCACACCCCTGGGATGGCAGGGTGGTGGCACCTTGGCAGCTACACGGCTGGCCTCCACTGCGATGTCCACTCCCGAGTTGCCCATGCCCACCACGAGGACACGCTTGCCCTGGAACACATCGGGATGCTTGTACTGCCGGCTGTGGAAGTACTGCCCTCGGAACCTCTCGATGCCTCGGGGGAAAAAGAAACAGAGCTTTGAAGTAGTTGAGCGTTTGTGGATTTTCTTGGGAGAACTGGTGTGAAAAAAAACAGTCCAGAGGGCAAGAGCACGGACGTGCAGTCTCTGGCCACCAGGGTCTCCTTCCCGAGAATGGATGCTTCCTCTCCAAAATGGGGCTCGGACACAAAGCCGCTGAAGCACGAGAAAGTATTGCTGTTCATGCCAGCAGGTTTGGGAAGCAGAAGCAAGAAAAGAAGGGGAGGATTTTCCCCGAATAACCCCTGAATCTCCTCTCCCCAGCCCCTGAAGCAGGTGACCCCAGGCAGCCCTGTACCGTACCAGGAAAACACTGCAGGGGGAGGGACGGCTCCGAGAAATTGCCGCTGCAAACCATAACAGCATCAAAGACGTCTGACGTCTGCTTCCCACCCGCCTCCGTGACCACGTTCCACTGGCCCGTGGTGGCGAAGTCGGGGTGCTTACGGATGCTGACAACCGTGGTCTGAAAGGTGGAAGCGAAGCCAGGTCAGCAGCGGTGCCCGGCGTGGGTGTGTGGGGCGCAGGGCAGTGCGGGGCACCCATCACTCACCCCGAATTTGATGTGCTCCCGCAGGCTGAAGCGCTCGGCGTAGCGCCGGAGGTAGTCCAGGAGCAGGGCGTTGGGCAGGAAGACTGGGAAGTGCTCCGGGAAGGGGAAGTCGGAGAAGGCAGACATCTCTTTGGAGGTGTTGCTGATGACCGACGGGTACAGGCTTGGCCGGCCGGCCTCGATGTGCTCCTGCCGTGGCACCCCGGGGTGCATCAGCCCTGTGCCCGGGGTGGGGACTGTGCCCCCGCTGCCCTGGCCTCAGGGAGTGCAGCTCAGCACCCAGCCAGCTCTGGCAGCCCTTCCGCACCCTCTGGAACCCGGCACAATGCGCTCCCTCACCCTGCCGAGGGAGGGCAGCCCCCGCTGGCTCACCGTGTAGCGCCAAAGCCCCCCGAGGTCCTGGCTCTGCTCGAAGCAGGTGGGCTCCAGCCCCTCGTCCAGGCAGCACTTGGTGGCTGCCAGCCCGCTGACACCCGCGCCCACCACGGCCACTCTCATCCTGTGCTCTGCCAGGGTCCCAGGCGGTCAGCAGCGCTCAACCTGGGAGAGACCCCACGGGTGATCATCGCCTGTCAGGGGGCAGCTCCTGCCCTGCCCTCTGCAGGGGATTTCTCCGTATGCTACCCCCAAATGTCCTTCCATTTACCAGCATTCTGGGCTCTTCGTTTACAAGTTAAATGTCTTAAAAAATAATTTTCCTTCCCCCTCCTTTTATTTTCAAAATCTCTCCATTTTTACAGCGCGCTCCCTGGGCTGCTTCCAAACCCCTGCAGCTGCTCTGGAAACTGGCTTTGAAAGTATGTAGTCCAGCCACAATTTACTGCCAGTTTTTTATTTACAAGCTGGGTTTAAACTATCCTGCCTTATCAGACTTGCAAATATTTGTATTTTATATTTGGATAGCTGCCCTTGCCTCTCTCAGAGGAAAAAAAAATGCACTGGGACTATTCAGTTTCTGCATGTCTGACAGGGTCCTGTCCCCCATCCCCAGGGAAGATCATGGTGACTTTGATGTGGCCATTGAGGCTGAGAAAGGAGCTGCAGGAGTGGCACACCTTGGATCGAGGGTGATTTCCTGTCTCCTGCAGCGCTGAAAGCAGCTCCACCCCCGGGGCTTGAAAGGCAACAGCCCCTGGGTTGACACCCAGCCCCACAAAACTCCCAGTGGGGATGATGGATCTTAATCCTGGGTAGTGCCAGGCAATAAAACAAGGGGTGATGGCCAGGCTCCGTGGCTTGGGCTGGGCAATTCCAGAGGCAGGACCCCCACACAGCCGCCCTGGGGGTGCTGCTGCAATCTGTGGTTTAACCCCAGGGCTGGAGGGAGCACCCTGCTCAACTGAGTTATAAATTCAGCATGGCAGGATGTCACCGTGGGTGGTACCAGCTCCTCTGGCCTGAGAGGTGCTTTCAGCTTCCACAGAGGATGGTGTTTTCATCAGGAAAAAGAAAAAAAGTTTTCAGTTAAATAATGGGGTTGGACACAGTATTTTCTAAACCCCACCAAATTCTCCAGGACGATTTCAACTTTCAGTTATAAAGCAACACCTAATGAATACTCTGCTTTCCCAGGCTGGAATAAAACCTGGACTTTTTCCTTTGCAAATGAAGAAAGCACTAGCATGAGCTGCTCACTGTTAACTGTTTTGGGGGAGGCTTTTTTTTGCATGGTGGGAACTAATTCACATCACAAACACCTCCCAGCTACATTTGCTATTTGATTCCCTACCTTCCTGCAGAGAAGCCACAAGCAACACCCAAGAAATACCAATTCTGCCACCCCCGCCTGTCCCTGCCACGCTTTCCACACTATCCCTGCAAGCAGCCAAACTCAGAAGTGCTCAGTGTGGGGTAGGGAGGGAAGGAAAGGCTTCTCAGCCCTCTGGGAACACTCACCTGCAGCCCCAGGCGCCTGTGCTCTGTGTCACCTCTGCTGTGGGAAGGGAGGGCCCCTCTCGCTTCGGATTTATAGGCGAGACGTGGAGCTCGGCAGGGGCAGGGAGGGCAGGCAGCCACCCCACTCCCAGAGCAGTTGCACAACTGGCTGTGGGAGGAGTGGCTGGAGTGTCCTGCTGTCCCCGGCAGCCAGCTGGACGGCCCAGCTGTTGTTCCCTGAAGGGGTGGCAGGGAGTGGGGCACTCCAGCTGCGCCCCGCAGCCCTGCCGGGGGCACCCGTGGCTGAGGGGGCAGCTCCAGCTGGGGGATGTTTTCACTTGCCCCGTGGCTACTTGCTGAAAAGGGGCTGAAGCTGCAGGCAAACAGCAGGGGTTTGTCAGGACTCTGCACCCGAGGCACTTTGGAGGAAGGAGAGCTGAGTTGGTGGTCCCTGCTCATGGAGGCCACACCGGGCCATCAGCAGCAGGGCCAGGACTGGGCAGGAGCTGCCCATGCCAACTGAGAGAGCATGAAATGCCCACAAAACCAGTGTGCCAAGGTCCCAGGCACAGAGAAAGGGGAGCTGTTGGCTGAAACATCAATGCAGGACATAGAGCCCTTCCAGATGTCTCCCAGGAGTAAATGATGGTGGAAATGAAGGGGATAAGGGTGGCTTTGGATGGAGCTTTGTCCCCACATGGTCAATATATCCAGGGGTGGATGGTGGGAAAGTATGAAATCCCTGCAAATGGATCCAGATGGGCACAGAGAATATAGAAGCCATGGAGAGACAGTTGATAGAGAACTGGGTCTTTAGGAAAACCAGTGTTTAGAAAAAGACAAAGATATTTGTGCCATGGGGGAGACAGCAAAACTCACAGAGTGAGTGCAGGGGACAGAGTCAAAGCTGCCAGCCCCATCAAGGCCTCACCTTGTCACTGATAAAGACACTCCCAGGGCGATGGCCACAGATTTGATACCAGCTCTTTTAGCAGTTTGAATAACTGAGGAGCCCACAAGGGAGGAGGACAAAAACCCATCCAAGGTCTGCGGAACAGAGGGTGGTAAATAAAGTATCCAACAGAGATGTCTGCTCTGGCTCTCTATTTTGATTTGCAGAGGCTGAAGGGACATGTTTACAAAAAAAAAAAAAAAAGGGCAACAAGGCTTGCACGTCTTCGACAGTGTTGGGATTTGCACAAGCTCTGTCTCCCAGCTCTCCCTCACTCTGGACCCTTCTCCAGGTGCACAGGACCTTGCTCCTGCAAAGATGCTCAGCATCCACTAAGGCAAATATTATGTTCTTGATGTGCTTCTGCTTTTTTTGAGTTCCCCAGCAGGCATTCAAGTGACTTGCACTTAGGGGGATACCGTGGCAGTATTCCAGAGTGGTGTTAGTGCTTTTAGGAGGGCAGTTCAGGGAAGCTTTCTAAAAGAACAAGTTGTTTTTGGCAAAGATGAGCTGCTGGTGTAGAAATGGAACCAGATGCCTTTGCTGCAGCTGCTGCCAGTGAGGCTGGCCCTGATACTGGTGAGGAATCCAGTTCAGAGGTGCAGAGCTAGATGCAGTGAGTGATACCATGTGAGTATAGGGTAGAAATACCTCCAAAGCCTCAGTAATCTGCCTGAGGGCTGTGGTGTTCCCCTCCACAAATACCCCTGGCCAGGGTCTGGGCCAGGTGTGCAGAGCAAAGTATTAGAGGAGATGGAGAGGAGATAGCAGGGAGGCAATTACTGTAATTATGCACACGCATGCCCACGGCGCTGAAAAGCCCTCGTCAGAAAACACAGAAAAATTCTTGTTCCTTTGCCCACCTCTGCTGCTGGCCTGGCAGCCCTGGCACACCTCAGGCAGAGCCAGGACCAGTGAATATCCCGTGGTGGCTGAGGAGGAGAGGCAGGAATGGGATATTCATGTGCCTGTCCACTGGTAAGCCCCTTGCCCCCTTGAGAAGCAAAGCTCCCAGCACTGTGGCACAAGCCTGGGCTCTGCAATAGCCTTTTAATCCACTAAGCAGAAGGAAGGAGAAACTAAATATGTCCATTTAGTCTGAATCAGAGAGGAAACTCACCTTTGCTGCAAAACTCTGGCACCGGTTTTACAATTTCTGTTTAAAATAACGCTTTAGGCCAAGGAGGGGCAAATCTCTGCACAAACAAGTCTCAGCACAGCCCACTTTGCTGTTTTCTAGGTTTGTGTCAGCAGCTCTTGGCTGAAGGGGGCAAAGAAAAAGGAAAACAAAAGTGGAGTTTCTGGTTAAGCCGGTCTCCAAGCAAGGCAGGGGCCGCAGCACCAGGCAGGACCTGATGGGAGGTGAGGTTTGGGCTCATCAGTGCAGCACTTCATTTCCCCTCTCAGGGTTATCACTGCCTCCCCTCACTGTCCAGGGGTTTTCACTGACCTCACTGCCCCCAAGCTGGCTGCTGCCTCCCACTGCTCCCTGCAGAGCTGCAGGGTAGGGCCCTCCGCAAAGCGAGTGAAGAAGGCTGCAAGCAACTGCTGGTGGAAAAATGTATTCCTCCACCCCATTTTTTGGAGCCTGGATTTTGATCTTAAAAAAAAAAAAAAAAGCTTTTCTTTCACCTCCAAGGCCAAAAGGCATTTTTCTGCTCTAAACCAAAGAAAATCTCTCTCCAAGCAGGCTGCTGTCCTGTTTATTATTCCCAGCCCATAGGGGATAAGCCCAGTGACAAACACTGGCAGGACACTTCTGTTTCTGCTTAAACTGGGCCAGATATGTTCAATATCTTGAACTCTTCCCAAAACCTCTCAGAAGATACCACTTTTAAGGAGATCCAAAGGATGCACTGGAGCAGACATGGGCTGTAGAGTGACCATGGGGAGGGATTTGTTAAGCAAGGAGGTCTCTACATCGAGAGCAGAAGTGTTGTGCTCCAACATTCTTGGCAAAATTTAACCTGATTTAATAAGTCACCATGTTTTCCAGGCATGTAACCCATGGAATTTCTCAAGAGAAGGCTGCTGCTGTTGTTAAACTTACTGTGTTAGTAAATCCTGCAGAGTTGCAGGTTTTAACTTCTTGGGTTTGGAGTTTCTAAAATGTACATTTTACAGCTTCCCAACCCCGATGGACATTTCCACCCTCCCTCTGCCACCACATCCTTGTGCCAGGACTCAAAGTGGATAAACACACAGGTTCCCTGGGAGATGTCCCCAAATGACACACAGCACTAGGAAGATCTCAGACCCTTCTCAGCTCTTCTGAGCCATTCCTCAGTGTCAAGAGGTCTGTGCCTGTCATTCCACAGGCAGTAAAGCACGGCTGCTGGAGAGACTGTCTGAGCAAACAGGACTTATGGTTAAGGTAACTCATAAGCAAAATAACCCTGAGGAGGAGCTGTCTGGAGAGCACATGGTTAAGGCACTCACAGCCTGACCAGAAGGTGCCTTCCCAGCAGGTGAAGTCATCCATCAGCCTTTGAGAGCTTTCAAAAATTCCACTTGGTGCTGCTGACCCTTCCCGTACATATTGACCGAGCTCCCAGGCCAGGCACTCTGGATGCTTCCAATTCCTGCTGCCTCTCCAAGAGCGTCTCCAGCTGCCTGTGGCTGGGCATTCCCAGCACAGGGACACGGCAGAACTCCTAATTCAGGCAGAGAGGTGCCCCTGCACCACCCCAGCCTCCCACCTGGGAGCACTTCTGGGCATTTTTTACCCCCAGATTAGGGGTTTTAAGAGGACAAACCCCCAACACTGAGCAAGGCACTGCTCTCAGACCCCTCAGTGGTACCTGGCAGAGGAGCCAGCACAGGCACTGTGGAGCTGCAGTAGCTCTCATCAGCTGGCAGAGCTTCCACCTCCAAGAGCTTCACCAGTCCCCAGGAGACAGGATGGGAACCTTAGGGATGTCTCACCCATCTCCAAATGCAGCTTCTGGTTGTGGAGACTGCCGTACAACTCCAGGCTTGCTTTTGGTGGGGCCATGGAGTTTTCTTTTCTCTCCACATCTAAGCCAGGCTGACATTTGGGAATAATTGAGAACATTTTGCAGCCTCACCCCTCCCTCAGTTTAAATTTAAATTTACAGTTTAAAGAACTGATTAATGGGATAGAGGAGCTCTGACTGGCTCATGCCTTGGGTTGCTAATTGATCTGAGAAGCTGCTGAGCACCCGCAGGTGATCCTGGATTCCTGGGGATGCTCAGCACCACTGAAGATGGACCCCACTGGCTGCTGTTTCCTGTTTGTAACCTGGAGGAGGAGTTCCATGAAACAAAAGGTTTGTCAGAAAGCAACACCCAGGAGTGATGCACAGCGTGGGAGCAGGCCTGCTCCTAGCCCTGGCGTGGGGATAGGAAAGGTCCTTTCAGGGCAGAGGGAGGGGAATAAAGCTGCAGGGAGAGTTAATAATTTACCTGGATTGACACAGATGTCAAGCAACTGAAACAGGAAAAGGTCATGGACCTCTTGACTCAGCATTTCCCAGCTGCAATTTTCCTCAAAAGAGAAAGAACTGCATTTTGGACCTTCTTCTCTCCTCTCTTAGAAGGAGAAACAAAGGAAAGAAGAACTGCAGGTGTGGGAAGGCAGAGAAAAGAAGAAAAGTTAAGGTGGTCAAATATCCCCAGAGAGAGAGAGGGAAATAAAATCAAAGGCTTCAACATTTCTAATGGCAATAGAGTAGTTCTGCTCAACATCTGCAAACTTTGGATGGAATTTTTGTCACATGCTAAAAGAAAACAAGAAGAGAAGGCTCCCAGCATCCAAAAGAGCACAAACAGTTGGGAAAAAGCATGGAAAGTCTCACCTACAAAATCCTGCCATGCTCCAGCCTGTAGCTGCCTCACAGGCCATGGCATGGCTGAGGCTGGAGGTGGCTCCCTGAGATGCTCAGAGGTGTCACAACAGGACAGTGGGAATCCTGCTGGGGATGATGCCTTGGAGTGGCCACCTAGAACACAGCCTAGACAAGATTAAGAGAGTAAAAGTGGGTATTTATTAAAGGCCTTCAATAGGTGCCCCTTGGACAGTCAGAAGCCTCACAGAGAGGCTATACCCAAGATGGACAATGGTCAGGAGTTTTTCAGACAATTTTAAGTTTGGTCCATTTACATATCAGGGGTTAATCCTCCAATTACAGCTTCAGGTAATGAAGTAATTTACCTCTAGTTTGCTCCCCTCCAATCACTTAAGGACAAACTAATACTTTTTGGGGCCTGAGGCAGTGAGGTGTCCTTGAGTTTAGGCCTAGAGGGATTGTTTTGTCTGACCAAAATGTGAAGACAGCAGCTAACACACTCTATATGGAGTTTAGAGTTATACACTAAAGCAGTACAAGATCTAAAAAACCATAAAAGCTAAACTCCTAAGGCCTCAGGGACAACCTGCAGTGGCAGGAGCTACAGGAGGTCAATGGCACAGTCTGCCCTGGTGTGTGCCATGACCTTGGGGCCGTGCCCAGCTCATGTGCTTGCAGCCCTGTGTGTCCTGGCTGCTGCACCAGCACACATTATTCCTTAACAGAGGGCAGATGGTGGCCTGGGCTGGCCATTCCCAACCTTCCCCCTGGGAGCAGCAGCAAAGCAGAGAGAGAAGCCCCTCCAGTTTTGATCCTTTTGCTGCCTGCAGAGGCTCTGTGAGGCAGGAGCTGGAGGGATGCTCAGCTCACAGCCCGGGTGCCAGGCTGGATGTGTGTCCTAGGGTGACTTTATGCTGCTTGTATCCCCAATCCTCTGTTCTGGTTGTGCTGTATATTCAGTTCAGTACCTTTAAAATGGTTCTGGGAGTGAAGGGGGAGAAAGAAGCAGTGCAGTTTGTTTTGAGAAAACTGCCTGACTCCCACACGGCCTGGCTGCAGCCTTGGTCTGAGGCACGGACAGCGGTGGGGCAGAGATCTCCTGCGCTCTGAGTTAGTTTGAGCTGCCTGAGGCAGGGAAGTTCCCTGGAATGTTTTTTTTTCCCTTTTTTTTTTCTTGGGACTGTTTAAATCTGCTCTGGACTGACAAACCCAGAGGAGCAGCGAGGGCTGGCACCTGCAGCCCGCCGGGCCTGGACCTCCAGAGGGAGTGGGACTGGTGAGAGACTGAGTGAGCTGAGCTACACCCAGGGCAAGGACTTTCTGAATTTACCATCTCACTGCAGAGCAAAGAGAGGTTTTATTGTTTCATATCGTTCATTCTTTGTGCTTGTGGGCATTTTGTTTGTTAAATAAATAGTTTTTCTGCTTTTCTCCGAGGAAGTTTTTTCCCAGACCGGCTGGGGGAAGGGCCGTTTGGGTTTCCTTTCCAGAGGAACCCCCTTCAGAGATTTCCTCCCAAATTTGCCCTAAACCAGGACAATGTGACACAACAGCCACAGGTGCTTCCCCACGGAGCATCCAGGCTGAGACAGCTGGAAACAGAAGGATTCCTCGCTGTACCCCAAAGGAATAAACCTCAGCACAGCAGAGAGCTGCAGCTGGGCTCCTGACTCATCGGCCAGGGATGATCCAAACTGGCCAGAGGCGCCCCTGGCCCGGCTGGGAGCACTGGGAGCACTGGGAGCACTGGGACTCCGTGCCCACAGACGCCCACCGCTCCCGTGGGGCCGGGGATCATCCTCTCCTCCCGCATCCCTCGGGCTCCGCTCGGCCCTTTGATGTGCAGCTGCATTGTTCCAGCCTCTCTGAAGTCTGAAATGAGAAACACCCTGCGTGCAGGCCGGGCAGAGCCCTCGGGAGCTGCCAGCAGCGCCACGGCAGCCAAGGCTGGTCGGGGGACAATAAATCTGCAGCTGGAGCAGCACAAAGAGAGGCACAAGAACATTCCCCTCGCCTTGGCTCCGCTCTAATTGCGTCCCCAGTCGGCTCTTGTTTTTCTTGAGCACAGCTGAAGGTCCGTATTTCATTTGCTTTTCCACACCCTTCTCCCCCCTTTTTGTTTGCGAGCGAAATCCTTCCAAGAAAGGGCTGCAGGACTCTTCCCAGTGGGTTTGGGGTTGATGAATGGAGCACCCCAAGGGGAAGCCAATGCCTCGTGATAGGGAAGAAAATGCAACAGTGTCTCTTCACCCTCCTTAAGCTTCCATCTGCCCTGGAAGTTGGTTTTTGCCATTTGCTAGGGAGCTGTTCTGACCCACACCCTTTCGGTGGAGATAGGAGCTCTGAGGGCACCGCTCACCCTCAGCTTCACAGCTCACCAGACAAGGACAAACCAAACAAAAAACCCACCTTGCCTCTCATGAAATCTCTATTACACACAGCAGCTGCAACAGGATAACACATCTCATTGCATCTGTCTCAAAGACATCTCTCCTCTTAACCCCCTTCCCCTCCAGTGCCACCCAGCCTTGGAGCTCGGGGTTCTGCAGACCTCCAGCCCATTTCCACTCCTCCTCTGGGATCTGTCCTTAGAGAGCCTCTCTCTGTCCTGCCTCTTTTTTTTTCCTTTTTCCTGCCTATGTGATGTTTTCTAGAGGTGCTGCCTGGATTCAGGCAGGAGCAGCAGAAACTGCTGAGAGCATTGGGTGAATCCTCAGGGGAAGCCACAACCAGCCTGTCACAGCATAAGCTGCTTGAAGGTGCCTGGCCTTGAGGATTCCACACAGAATAATCCTTTCCTTGGGCAATCAGCAGGCACAAAGGTGTTCAGCTGCCCTGGGCTCTGCTGCTAGCCTTATATAACCCAGCTGGGAGGAGCACAGAGCACAGGGACTGGTCTGAGATGCCTTTGCTGAAGCACAGCTCTGTCCAGCAATCCATGTGCCATGCAGGGGGCTGCTTGCAGTTCTCCTGGGGCCAGAGGGGCTGCAGACATGGAGAAGCTATGGGACCTGCTCCCAAATACAGGAAATCCTGCCAAGGGTTACTCTCCCTTCAATAAAATAGCTTTCCTCCCCTGGCTGCTTCTCTGACCCATGCCTGCCAGTGATGCCTTAGGATTTTAGCTTGTATATTTTTCATGTATTTGTAACCCTGCAGTTCTTTAGTGTATAACTCTAAACTCCATATACAGTGTCAGCTACTGTTCTCCCATTTTGGTCAGACACAACAATTCCTCTCCAGGCCTGGGAATCAAGGGCACCTCACTGCCTCAAGCCCTGAGAAATTTTGGGGGGAGCAAACTTGGGGTAAATGACTTCATTATTACCTGAAGCTGTAATTGGAGGATTAACCCCCAATATGCAAATGGACCAAACTGATAAAAGTGTGAAAACCTGTGACCCATAGTCCATTTTGGGTGCAGCCCCTGGGGGGATTCATCTGCCCAAAATGTACCTGAAGGCCCCCCAATAAATACACCTGCTTTTTATTCTCTTAATTTTGTCTGGCCTCTGTTTCTAGGTAAGCCAAAAAAGGCATCAGCAGGATTCTGTCAGTGACCCCCTCAGGGAAAGGTCTGTCCTCTGTCACCGATGTGCAAGCCTTGCTTGGGGCCCCAAGTCTTGGTGAGGTCCCAGGCTGGGATTTCAAGGTTTGACCTGTTTATCTGCATAAGGAACAAACACAGCCTTTGTTCAGCAACAGGACACCAGCAGCTCAAGTTTTAGCACCAACCTGCTCCAGGATGCTTTGTGACCCCACCTGCCTGAACAGGCTTTGTGGATTTAACAATCACACGTTTCGTGATGATGAGCTGTGCTTTCTCTTTGGTCCTTGGGAGAGAGGTACCCAGCAGAAGGTGTCTGCTTTAACCCCCTGGAACAGCAGGCAGGGACTAACCCCAGAGCAAACCTCTCACCTGCTGCCTTCCAGCCCCAGTGGCACAGACAAGTTGCCATCCCTGGCTTGCACCACTGCCTTTAGCTTGTGTGCCTCATGGGAAGGCAAGGATCCCCTCCTTGCTTCAGCAGAGAAATTTTCCAGAGGTTTGGGATGTTCAGTGGCATGAGGGCTGCAAAGGAAGGCAGCCCAGCACCTCCAGGGCTGCACTTCTTGTCCCATCTCCTCCAGTGGAGGGGAGACCCGGGGTGCTGGTTGGTGCAAACCCAGAATTTCCAAGCCTTCCCTGTGACTTAATTACTGAGGGCTGGCAGGATGATGGGCTCTCAGGAGCCAGAGACGGGCTCTTGCAAGCTGGACATCTTCAGTGCTTTCCTGGCTGCATCCTCTGAGGCAGTAGCACAATGTCCAGCCAGGTCTTCACGCTCTGGGGGACAAGCTGTTAAAAACGAGCATCACCTTTCTTTACACTTTACAGGGCATTTCTGGCCTGTTTGCCTATGGTAAAGGGGAAAAAAGTTACACCTTAAAAAAACCCTAAAGTTCATCTCGAGCTCCCTCTTGTGCCTCCTGTACCCAGTGCTCTCAACCCGGGTTTGGATAAAGCCATCCTACTGTCACTGTGGGAATATTTATAGCTCCCAGTCATATATTAGAATTGCTTAACACACAATTAAAGTAAAATGTGCCCAGATGCTCAAACGAGCCCTGACATCACACACACGATCCAGTTTGTCCTGCTGCTGTGCCAGGAGACCTGGAGAAGCTCTGGATCAGCAGGTGAAATGCCGCTGCCTTTCCCATTCAAAGCCCAGATCTTATCACACAAAAGTACACACAGTGCATTTTTTTGAGGCACTTTTCATATGCACACTCTCATTCCAGCTGGGTCAGTCCCTTTCAGGGTGCTAAATCCCTGCTGCCCCAGGGAAGGCAGCCCAGAGGAGCTTCCCAACCACACATTTTGTTTGCCCTGTAAATTGCTTTCTCCCAAGTTGTATTTGGTCATGTACCCCATAACTCTGTGAGCTGGTTTTTGTATTTATGTATTTTATAATCTCCTCTTATCATATATCAAAAGCAATATCCCTACTGTTAGGGATATTTTTATGCTGTATAATAATATTTAATACAACAAATAATATAATATAATATAATATAATATAATATAATATAATATAATATAATATAATATAATATAATATACATTATATATTATATAATATTTATATATAATATCGATTATATATAATATTAGACTATATTATCTAATATATGTTATATATAATATAATAACATATATTATATATTATAATACATTATAATAGAATTATAATATATAATTATATTATAACATATTACATATTATAACATATTAAAACATATTACAGCATAATTATTAACATAATTATTAATATAATATAACAAATAATAATTTGTTCTGCTCCCCTCGACACCCACAGCCTGTTTACACTTCCCATTCCCAGCTGGTCCTAATGAGCAGATGGGTAGTGAGGCAAAAGCACCAAATTCCTGGTGGTACAAAGCAAAACTCTTTGACCAGCAGTGGGTGCAACACAGATCCCTTGGGTTTGGGACTTGCACTTCCACACACCTACAGAATTCTGCCCTTTTTTTTCTTGTCTCCACTGTGCATCTACTGAGTAGGAGCTGGCAGCTTTTGGGTGGAGAGGACTTGTGGCTGTCACTGCTCCCTCAGTGCCTTCCCAGAAGCAGTTCCCTGCTCTGTGAGTGCATCAGCCCCTTGCAGCCCAGGAAGCTGGAGAGAAACATCTCTGCATGGGAAACCACTGCTGGGGCTGTTCCTCTGTGGTTTGTTGCCCCAAGAGCTCTGCATGAGCAATTCTGTTGGCTGAGCCCATCCCAAGCCCCACAGGAGTGGGAATGATTTCTTTCCATGCCAGTGCCCTTTCCCATTGTCTCCTTGCCATTGCTCTGCCTGTGGTGCAAAGCTTGCAGAAATAACCTCAGAACAGTTCCTGGCCTTTTTTTTTTTTTTTTTCTGTTGTGCTGCAGGGATATTGCTAAATCATATTATTCTTGCTGTCTTGCTAGAAAAAAAAATTATCCACTTCAGGACAACCATTAACCATAATTAGTGCTCAGTTGCACACACAATCTGGAATGAAGGCATCTGATCTTCTGCTACCAGTCAATAAATCTCTCCAAGTGCACGGGGAGCAGACAGCAAAGTGAGCAATCACTCATTTCTGCTCCTGTAACTACTTTTAAGTGCCCTGCCAACACGCTCACAAGAATATCCCCCCCATTTTCTGTACCAGCAGCTTCTATTCACAGCCACTATGTCCTGCTGGTGGATTTCCCTGCATCATCAGCCTGGGACACTAAGAGCCAAGCACTTTGGGAGCCTTAATAGGTTCAGCCCTAAAATGCTTGGGTATCTAAGGTAGAAAATCCCTCCAGTCTCATGGCAGAATGCTCCTGACCCATCCCCTGCCTCCTGGGTATGTCTGGGACAGTTTGTGCTGGGACCCACAGGGCTCCTACAGCATCTTCTGCTCCCTTCCAGCAGATCCTTTACACCTCTGGCTGCTCAACAGCCACTGACATAAAAATAAAAAATTAAAACCACAGAATTACTCACCCTGGCCTGGGGAGGCACCCTGTCCTTGAGAAGAAAAAGAACCCTGGCAGTAGCAAGTGGGCAAACTGAACCCTTCTACTCAAAATTAAGTGCAGTATTTAATTTTTGGCTTGAGAAAATTCTCAGGAAAAGAGAGAAATTTCTGAGCCTTAGCTGATATGGGACTCCCAACCCCAGCTCTGAATGAGGTTTGGGGGGCCCAGCTGAGTCTCCTTGGGGCAATTAAAGCCCAGCAGTCCCTCAGAGCCTGGACAGTGGGCTGATGAATTCAGTTCTTCCCTTAGGCTGAATCACAGCACAGGTTAAGGAGCAGCTGAGAAGCACTTTGGTGAAATAACCCAGCTCCTGGCACAAGGGTGAGCAGCCCCAGGCTCATTTCAGCATGGATGAAATGGATTTCACCTCTCTTCCCCCAGCTCCAGGCTCCTGGGGCATGCCCAGGTTTCAGTGCCCACAGCTGTGATGCTGAGCCAAGCCAGACCTCTGGGATTGAGACTATGGGGAAACCTGTTAGTTCTGCCCCAAATCCCACCCCATGCACAGCCCAGACACCAGACATGGGGAAGGGGAAAGCACATGGAGCAGACACCCAGCACTCCTCTCCTCTCCTCACCTGCAGGCTCCAAGTACCAGGCACTGTCTGGGCACCAGCTCCTCCAGCAGCACCCACGTGGGGAGATGTGATGGCTTGGCACCTAATTCACTTCAGTTTGCCCTTCAGCCCCTGCTCCTTGCTCCAAACCCTGCCTGGGGCTGAGGTTTTTAACGAGCTGGCTGTGGTCCAGCACGGAGCAGCTGCCCTTGGGGTTGTGCCGAGGTGGGAGGAGTGGGATGAGACCCTGTCCCCCTCCCACACTGCCTGGGCACCTGACCCCATCACCCTATGAACCGTGGGACAAGCCCACGTGCCCCTGGGGGCCAGCATCACCCCAGTCCCACCATTTCTGGGAAGCCAAGGCTCATCACCATCGCCCTGGGGCTGCTTGGAAGCGCCCCAGCTCCAAGGTGGGGGAAGAATTCTCAGAGAGATGTTTCTGGGCTGATTAAAGTTAATTAGCTCAAATGATGCCTCTGAAGGGAAATGTTTCTTATTTTGGGTTCCTGCCGACTTGGGCCCGAGCCTGGTTTTCATAAGGCCAGTAAGTGCAAACAGATAGGGCCCTTTCATTGGAAACAGGCAGCACAGGATATAATTAAAGAAGTATGCACTGGCATGGCAGAGAACCGTTTCAATTACTGCTATTTCAAGGGGATTAAGGGGAAATATTTTAAACAAGACCACTACAAAAATAGATTTTGTTTGTCATTAGCTTCCAAATAATATTTGACTTTAGGGCTGAAATTTCCATGTGCCAGCTCTGCCCCTGGTGGCGTGCTTCCTGCAAGGGCTGGGACGAGGGTGGTTCACTGGGGCAGAGCTCCCTGTGTATGGCCCTATTTCCATTTGGGAAGTACCCTCCTTTGCCCCCTGCCAATTCTCTCTCCTGTGCCAGCCTGGAGGTGCACAGGGCAGCCTCAGAAGCGAGGAACACCTTGCAAGGGACTTGTTTGGTGTCAGACTGCACTTGGAGTGCTCTGGGAACACACATGGCCACCGCCTTTGGAAGGGAATGATTGCAGAGGGAGCAGTGGCTCCACTGGTCCCTGTGCTTTCCTTGGCCAGGCCAGCTGTACCTCTGACCCTGCTTTGCTGCTGGATCTCTGCACAGCTCACGGGTGTCAATTCAGATGGTCTCTTCTGCCCGTGGCCACACAGGTGGCCTGGAAGGTGCTGTCACTGTCACAAGAGAAGGGCAGCCCAGCCCCCCTCCATCTCTGCTTCTCCCAGATGGGGCTGTGCCTTCAGAAAAGGGGTGGAATTGGAGGTAATCACAGGAGTGAGGCAGCATCTGTCACCCTTGCTGGGAGCCCTTCCCTGGGTGCAGGTGTAGAGCTCTGTAGAAACAGGGACAGAAAGGGTGAGACGGGTTTGCTCTCATTTCCTTCCCCACCTTTCCCAGCTGTGAACAGGACGTGTGCCTGAGGTGTGTGTGTGAAACCCGTGGCCACGCAGAGCTGAGGAGAGGCAGCCACACTTCAAGTGCTGCCATGTCCCCAGGTGGGACAGGGACCCCCTCACCCCACCACAGAGATCACTGCCAGCCCCTGCTGAACACCTTCTGAGACACCTGTGCTAGGACAGACAGTCAGGGGCAGTCTGTTACCATCCATGGAGAAGGATCCCAGAGGTTCAGCACCTCATCACCCAGCAGCTTGGGGCCAGTGAGGTGGTCTGGGATTCACCTGGCACATGCAGAACAGGCACACTCACCCTCCCTCTGCCTTCCCAGAGGAAAGGGCTGTTTCTCACAGCACCTGGGCCAGCCAGGCTCCCCAGGGGCTCTCCAGGCCCGTGTGAAGTCAGCAGCATGGGAAGGGCCTGGCCACAGCGTGGTGAGAAGGGCTCTCTGCTGACTTTTGCCCAGGGAGCTTACGAGGCTCGAGCAGCAGAAACACTGGCCCTAGCAGGATCATGAGAAACCAATCCTCTGTGCTATTTACAGCACCCAAGGACATATTTTTCCCTTTGGAAACACGGCAAGGAGGATGTTTCTCATGGCTGTTGGGAAAGAGGGGTGCACCTCGGGGAATAGCGCGGGCCGGGGTGCGTAGGCTCGGGGCAGCAAGGCAGCACTTCAAAGGGAGCCAGGGACACCAAAAACGGAGTTTGGCCACTTCCAAGTCAGAGGGCAGAGCTGCTGGCACCAGCTCAGGCTCTGGGATGCGAGAGGAGCGTCAAGAGCCTGCAGAGATGTCCAACGAGCAGAGGCACCAAAAGACGGCTCCTCTCCAGAGGAGTTTCCAAACACGTGGCCCAGAGCACACCACAGCGTCTCTGCTCATAAAGCAGCTGCTGGGCAGTGGAAGGGCTGGAAGGGGTGGCCTTCATGCCATGCCAATGGGGCAAAATAACCCAGAGGGGCACCCAAAGAGCTTCACATCTCCAGAGCAGCAGGCCTCCCATGGCATGAGAGGCTCAGAGGGCTCCATCTGATCCACAAAGCCTCCAAGCACACTGCAAGAACTGCTGGAAGTGAGAAAGTCCACACCACTCCAGGGTGGGTCAAACCAGCCTGGACATGTGGGGATTTCACACTGTTGGGCTAAATGCAGCTGGGAGGAGAACACGGAGTCCTGGGAAGCAGGGACTGGCAGATGCACCTCCTGCTGTGAGCTACAGAGACCTGCAAAAGTGATGTCACCCAGAGCCAGACAGCAGGGACAGGAGGGCAGAGTTAGGAGGGCATGTGTCTACAAAAATGGGGAAGGGAAATGGATAGCTCAAGTAAAGAGCAGCAGGGGCAGAAGGCTGGGAAAGGGCCCTTTTCCACAGGCAGCATTCCACTCCCTGTAAAATCCAAGGGGATTTATCAACAGTGCAATCAGTTCTCCTGTTGCTAATTCAGCACCTTTTCATGGAGACCCTGATGACACTTCCAGGGGCTTGAGGTCAGCCCTGTCCTCATACCAGCTGGCAGCAGAGCCCAGAGAGGGGGACACAGCAGACACCCACCCTGCTGCACACACCTTCCCCTGCACTGCTGGTGCCACCCACACCATCAGTCCCTCCTGACCACGAGTTTCCACCACAGCAACCAACTTCAAGTGACAGTTTCATGGTTCCCACTTCTGCTGCCCCCTCCCAGTCAGGCAGCTCCATCCCTGTCCCCATTTCCTCATTTCCACCCTCAACCCATTCCCCATTTCTCTCCAAAGAGCTGTTGTTGGACCTCTGTCCTTCCAGCCCTCCCAGGTATCTCCAGACATTCCCAACCTTTCACCACCACCCTTTCTGGGGGAAAGGCAGAGCTGGGACTGCAGACCAGCCTTGAGCACCCCAGGTCCAGGCACTGACCCATGACCCTGCACCAAATCCCAGGGGATTGCTGACATTGTCCTCTCCACCCCTGCCCACCTTTTCCCCCTGTTGTACCACAGCTCCTCTGGTCCCTCTGCATCGCTGTGAGGCACCAGCCAAGGGATGTGCTATCCCTGGCAAGGGCTGAGTCAGTTCTGGTGCTTTCCAACCCTTTACAGCCCACAAAGCATCACCACCACCCCTGCCAGCTCCAGTTCCTCCTGCTGCGGGGTCAGGAGGCCTCTCTCAAGATTCCTATGAACCCTCCAGGAAATATCCTGTGGAGAACCAAATTAGATGTCAAAGAGCAGAAGGATTTGAGCTCTGGCAGATGCCCAGATCTGGGAAGGAGAAAAGCGTTATGAAAACACTCATCAGAAGGCAGTGAGAAATCGGATGCAGGTCACTTGAACCCTGGCCCTGAGGAAAGGGGTGAAGTCCACAGGGTAAAGCCCAGCTGGATGGGAGGAAGCCAGTAGAGTTTTTTGGAGGAGGAACTGCTCAGTTTGTTAATTTGATGACATCCTCCAGGCTGGGCTCTTCCTTTGCTTGGGATAACAGGTCTGGACCTAGTGCTTGATACTGCTCAGTGGGTGCTGCTGTGCCTCTCTGTACAACCCCAGAGAAGAGCTCAGGCCTGGATGTGGTGCTCAGATTTTGGGTGCAGACCATGCAGCACTGTCAGGAGTTGTACCAGGCAGAGCACAAGCACTGCTTGCCCAGCTTGGGCACTGAAGAGCCCCAGGGAGTGGCACTGTGGGGCTGCTCTGAGCCAGGGGCAGTGTGATGTGAGCCTCCTTTGGACACACATTCTCAGGGAGTGGTTTCCTGGCTGCAGTTTGACAGCCTGGTGCACACACCCAACTCCCACTTCCAAAACCAATTGGTTTTTGACCACGTTGTCTCAAAGGGACCTTGTCTCCCAAGAGAAACTTCCTTTTGGAATCAGCCTGCTGAAGCTCTTGGGGAGTTTGCAAGTCGTTCCACTTTTACACCACAATCTTCAAAGGGCTGAAACCTCCTTGTGCCAGGTCTGCCCTTTTCCCTCTAGGAAAGGATGTGAGGCAGTGGATAGGATCCCATGTGCAAATGGAGTTATCAGCAATCCTCGTGTTTGTTTTTAACTGTGGAAAAAAAGTCCTTTGTCGCTTTCAGGAACTGAGAGTGGCTGCATGCACCTCCTGAGCTCACAAAATGTTCTGATTACCTGGTCCTGCATATTTTGGACGTGCTACCGAGCAGGTTAACTGATGGACTGACCTCTTGAGATCTTCCAATAATGTTGCAAACGTTTTTTCTTTTTTTCTTTTTTTTTTTTTTTGAGAGAAGCACAGCATTGCTGCAGACGAGAGAGGAGCATTTATGGGTTTTGATGGCTTACATGTGTTCACTTTGAAATTACGGGATGGGATAGGTTGGCTCCCCCTAGGATGGTGAGACATCCTGAGTGGGTACTTGTACCAGTCCCGCAGACTCCCCAAAGCCAGCATCTCCTTGGACACCCCCCTGGAGGTCGCTCCATCCCGCCCTGTGCAGTGTGACCGGCAGGTGACTTCATTCTCTCTGTTTCCAGCTCCAGCCTACGCTGGAAAGATCGGCATCCTTGGGAGAGCTGCTGGGGACATTTGCAGCCCTGCTGGGCGGCCGCTGGCAGCTCAGAGCTCTCACAAAGCCGGGCAGGGTCCCAGCGCTGGGTGCTGCCTCAGGCGATGCTCCCGCGTCCCCCGGAGCCTGCAGAGGCACCGCGCTGACATTTCCCACTGTCACACACGGCACCGGCCAAATCCTGCCGCTGCCAGGCCTGCAGGGACCGGGGTTACATCTTCCCCTCTCCTGACCCCAGGCAAACGCGAGGCAGCAGGGTTGGATTTGTTTTCCTGCAGGGAGACTTTCACAGATCCTTGTGCAAGGAGGATCTGCAGCTTCCAGCGCCTGCAGAGGGATCAGCTCCCAGGAGATCCCCACCACAGCCTGGGAGCACCCAGGACACCGGGGGGTCAAAGAGCTGGTGTGGAACAGCAGCGTCTCCTGTGCCCCGGCAGGGAAAACAACACCATCCTCTGCTGCAAGGAAAAGCAAAGTGTGAGAAGCAAGGGAGAGTCCCAAGGGGGAAAGGCACCCTGCTGCAGCTGCTGGAGGAAGGAGATGCTGTAAATCCTCGCCTTTGGCTCTGTGGGCAGATTCATGGCTGTTCCATCTCAAGACAAGGATTCATTTGCAGCCTGGGATGGTAAAATATTGGCACAGAAAGGCTTTTATTTCCTTTTATTTCCTACCCAGGCTGTCAAAAGCTCCATTATTTGTTACTTCACCATATCAGTACATGGTTTTTCATCTCGTACCTCACTGGGTTTTCAGGGCTGGAGGCTTCTCACCATCCCGGCCCCCTCCCCGAGCATATTTATCTCTACTCCCCTCCTGGGAAACTCCTCCCCGAGAAGTGGGAGCTGCAAATGCCACAGCACCACCACCTGCCTGCAGCACAAAAATGATCCTTTCTGCAGAAGTGAGGCTGAAGCTCCTCCCCTGCACCTGAGCAGATGCTCCTGTGTCTGCCCTTCCTGGCCACGGCTCCGTTTCTGGAAATGAAAAGGCACGGCCCAAAGCCACAGACCTGTTTATGACTCGTACAAATGTGATAAACAACTGCTGAGAAAATACCTCTGAGCTGCCCCTTGCCTGCACCTTAGCAGCCTGATGCTTGGGAATAGTTCAGGGGCTGTCTTGAGTCGTTCAGCTCGATAGGCCCAGACGTTTCCCTAAGCTAATGGGGGATTTATGGCTCAATAATGCAATCATGTTTGGTAAGTATCACCGTTTGGGGTAGATTTACGTCCTCTCAGCAATCAGAGAGGGATTTACAGGGCCTGCCAGAGGCAGGGCTGCAGGAGGTGCCATCAGGGACACGGAGATCACTGCACCTCCCTGCCCAAGGACAATCCCCCGGAGAGGCCGAGCCCCTGGAGTGCTGCACCCGCTGACACTTTGCCCTGCCAATGGTTTTCATTAATAAAACTGCACAGGAGGGCTGAGGGAGCTGCCTGGCAATGGGAAGCCTTTTGGAACATGTTTCCCTCCTTCCTGCTCCGTGACAGGCAGGGAAGGGCAGGGGGGAAGAGCCCATCACCCACCTTGGGCACTCTGGGAAGATCCAGCGGGGACTGAGCTGCTTCCTTGCGAAGGGTCCCAAGCCAGCATCCTGCTGTTCCTTTCAGCTCTTCCCTGTCACTGTTAGGGCAGACATGACACACAGAGTGACAGGGTAAGATCTTCAGAAGGCTCAGAAGGCTCTTTTTTATGGCCCCATGCTGTCTTTTATACAGTTTTTTACAAACCTGGAAGGCAACTTCTAATTGGCTAACAGCTTTCTTGTTAATTATTCTACTGGTTAGTAAAAGGTATTCTACTTGTCCATCAAATCTATCTATTCTTGGATTGTTTACGTATTTTCTTTACTGATTCTCATGGGACAGATCCCTTGTTATTACAGGTGCACTTATCTTTCACCCTCAGAATAGATTGTTGTGTTAAAGGAACTTCTCCTTCTCAAAACAGCTTCACATGTGAACTTACAAATTACTTGTTAGCTGCACTTAGAAGAAATGACAGGCCAGCTTTTTACCCTGTTCCTATACATCCCCACCAGGGAGAGCCTGAAAGGAACAGCAGGATGCCTGGAGCAGGGATGAAACCCAGGAAACAGCAATGGGGGTACAGGACATGCACTTCCAAGAGATGGAGAAGGACCCTCCAGCCCAAGAGTGCCCCAAGCATTTCACAAGTTCACTCTGCTACCGAAGAGTGAACTGTGTTTGGGACAAGCTGCATCACAAACAAACAGAAATTCAGTGTTGCAGGTGGCTTTTCAGGTGACCTGCCCTGCTCTGACAGGTCCCCTGTGCCTAAACTTTTCCAGAGGGTGCTGGTTAGGAACAAATCCTCATGTCCAGCAAGTTCAGGAGATCTTTCCCTCTGCTGAGAGAGCTCTGGAGCATTGCTTTTCTTTAAGCTCCAACAGAAAATATCCTTCCTAAGACAAACCTCTTTGGGGTGAAATTGCTCCCTCCTGGGTCTCAGCCTAGACATACCTCATCAACAAGATTCATGTGATTAAAAGAACGTATTCAAGTGATGGATCTTCCAAGAATCAGGTGCTGGAGGGAGAAACAAGGCTCCAGAGCAGAGCACTGGAGCTGCTGACCTGCAGGATCAGTGCTGGGAGCTGCATCACCTCTGCCTTCCAGCTCCCATTGAGACTGGACAAAGCAGGGCAGGCTCGATGGGAATCAAATTGGCTGTAGATGTTTCACTCCTGGCAGTTAGCAGGAGGAGTTTGGTCTCTGTTTGTGCAAACAACAGCACAGGTTTTTCTGTAAGGAAGCAGCACCATGCCCAATTCAGCCTCATCAAGAGGAGACCAGGACATGCTCTGGCTACTCTGTTCAACAACTCTTTGACTTGAGAGTAGGATTTACCACTTGCAGAATTTTCCAGATACTCAGATATCCTTCCCTCAGCTGGCAGAGCTCATCTGGGAGGAAATAAACCCTGTTTTATGAGTGGATACATCCACACAACATCAGGATGGACACAGGCATTCCTGAGATGAGGAGAGATGGACGAGAGCAATGCACACCTCCAACGAATGACCAAAAACACAGTGAAAGGGCATCAAAAAGTTAAAAATCTCCCTCCCTGCTGCCCAGTTCTCAGATCAGCTGCTCTGAGCAGGCTCTGGCAGCAGCAGGGGCTCCCTGGGATCACAGGTGACACACCCCACCCCATCCAGCTCCTGGTTTTCATGGGAATTGCCATTAATAACCAAGGGTGTGTTCCTGTGCTACTCGTTCCTGACGAGACAAAGCCAACCCTGCTGCCATCCTGGCCAGCACACCAGCCTTTTCAAGCTTTGCTTTTTTAATGACCCACACCTTGACAATATCCCAGGAAAAACAAGCACAGGCAGCATCACACAGCCTCAAATAAACTGTTAGAAGTCATTGAAATAGTAACACTGGAGTGCCTAAGAGTTTTGGAGGCGTTTTTCACATGCTCAGTCTTCTCTTGAAAGATTGTGGATGTGTTTGTTCAGTGTATTTTTTGGCCAGGAAAAACATTTGTCCTTCTCTTAACAATCCCCTCCAGTTTGTTTCTTTTTTTGAGGAGGAAAGGTGAACAAGAAACACAGAGAGAAATCAGCATTATTGTTCAGCATCTCCTCCCTGCTAGTTCCAATAAAGTCAGCACAGGCAACAAAAATCACTTTAGGCAGGGGAAGGAGAGCACCCCTCCTGCCACCATTAGTGGCCTAGGATGTGGTGTTTTAAGTCAGGAAAGTCATCACTTTGCTGCTTTTTCTGTTCCATTCTTGATCACCACTCTTATTGCAATAAACAGCATCTCAGCCCGGGCTCCAAGGCCAATAACTGTCGATGGGAAATGTTTTGTTTCATAACAGCAGCTGCAGCCAGCAGAGCACGTGAGAGCATTTTTTTTTTCCTTCAGGAACATTGGAAGATGCTATTTTTAACCGTTCTCCCCCATATTCCTGGTGCTTGGATACGAGATGCACCAGTTGGAGCACACTGCAACAACATGGAATGTTTAACTCCCTCTGTGCCACGGGCAGAGGGTGTGCAGGAGCCCCAGGCTGGTGGGATGACCATGCCCATTGCAGACCAAATTCTTTGCTGTCCATCCATCCACAGCTTCACAGCACCCCACACCAAGATCATCGTCAGGACATGACACAACACTCTGTGTGCCCCCAAATACACATTTTGGTGCTGGCTCTGGGCCAGCAGTGGGGGAAGAGCAGGGTTTTGTTGTGCTGAGCACTGCAGACACCCAGAAAAGGGCACGGGAGCTTGGGCACAGGAAGAGGTGTCCAGTCAGGACGGTCACCAGGTGGGTGCGAGTTGCCCAGGTGTCACCCAGTGCATCCCTCCCACCTTTTGGCATCCATCTGCCCCACTGCAAGGGTCCTTCCCCTGGAACAGGGAGCAGACCTCATGCCCAGCACCCTTCTCTTGTCTCCTTTGGGATGGTAAAGCCCTGTTCAGTGTAATAGCTTCCATTCCTTAGTGCAGCACAGATCCACCAAAAAAACCCCACACCTGGCAAGGCTGGAGAGGCCCCAGCAGAAAGCTCCAGGTTGGTCTAAGAGCTCCCAACACAGGCAGCAGAGACACTGCAAACCCAACAGCATCAACACAGACAGAAGTGACATTTAAGTGCATAGTTGGTTGAAATCCTGTTCCTCGGTGTCCAACAAAAACAAGTTCTCAGCAGGCGTGGAGCTAAGTGGAGTCACCCAGAGTTACCATTTCCTTTCAGCAGATATTTCATCTTCAGGCTGTCACTTTGACTCAGGCCATGATTAAAACAATAAACCCTGGAGAAGCCACCCTGCCCCCCATCAGCAGCTGCTTCTCCTCCACGAGCTGTGATGGAAGCCATTCATCACTGGAAAAAGGGAGGTGAAACCAGAGACAGATTATTAGTATTTAGCATTCCAAGATGCCATGTTTGGCCAAGCTCTCCTTGGTAAAGTGAGGTTGGCCACAGATGCAGAGTGAGGAGGGAGAAGTCACCCTGTGGTGCAGGAGATGCATCAGTGCTGCATCAGGACCTTCACCTCTGGCCTCTTGTGACAGGCAAGCCATTGTATTGGAAGGATTCTCCCATTTACCTCTGAAAATCTTCTTGGACATCTGCATTCCATCACTGAAACCCCACCTTGACAAATGGCTTGCAAAGGGGAAGAAAATAATAAAAAAAATTAAAAGAAGTATCATGCATTGCCAAAATAAGCAGTGAGCACATTCACCATGACTCCCAGCCTGGGTTCCTGTGCTTTTGGGCAGCCCATTCTCCTGGGCTTCTGCTCTTCCCACCCTGAGTTTCAGTCTGGATAGCACTGTGAGGTCCTCATGGCCTAAAAAGAGCCAGGTGATGGGCATGGAGCAGGGACATGGGCTGTCCTCCAACTTGCAAAGCTGTTTTGTCTGTACACACAATTCCTGTGAAGATCCATCCCTGGGCTGCCCCAGGCTCAGAGGAGAACTGGCCCAGAGCAGAGAAAACAGCCCAGGTCCTGCCAAGTTCAGGATGTGGAGCACCCTGCTCAGACCCTTCACTTGGGGCAGGACATCACTGAAATGCAGAGGTTTTCTGGGAGTGTGTTTCCCAAAGGCTCGACACGTTCCACTCCAGCAAGGCTGGAAAATCTATGGTGTCAGCCCTTCTGCCATGCCTCTGCATGTTTGCATTTTCCTTGCAGTATTTTTAGAGATTTCCACTCCTCGGCCTGATTTGGGACAAAGTCAAATATGTAAATCTTGGAAGCTGCCACAGGAAAAGAAACTCCATTTTTCAACCAGCTTTAGATACAGCCTTCAGCCACGGCAACAAATCTTCTGCCAGCCTGGGGAGCTGTACTAGCCTCTCAGATAAGGGCTTAAAACACGCTCCAGAAGGTCTTTGTCCTGCAGCCAGTTTGGGGAGGTGCTGCTGTCCCACCCCTCCCAGGATGGGCTGAGGGTTCCCACAAGATGCTGGGGCACGTGGCAGAGTTCCCCAGCTCCTTGTCCCACCCAGCCCTCACAAGCCAGATGAGCAAAGAGCTCAGCTCTCCTCCAAGATATCCCAGTCCCCTGAGGGTCCTGTATCTGCAGGACTCACATCTCTTTGCTGAGGCAAGGGAGGAGACGATGGGGCTGACTTGAAAATAGTTCAGCTCCCAGGTCTGCAGCAGGAGGAGCCTCAGCTCAGCCACATCAAGCCAGGTGTCAGCTGCTGCACTGCCCATTCCTACCTGCACTGCTGGGCACTTCTCTGGGCTGCAGCCACAGCAGCTGTGGGAGCCACCTCCTTGCAGCCTGGCATGGACCTGGCTCATCTCCTGGTGGAACACGCTGGTCTGTGCTGAGCAGCGCTTCCCAGGCAGCACAGCTCCCCCCTGAGACCCTCCCCTGGGGATTGAGAAACCCCCACAAAGCTCAGCTCCTCCTCTGCTCCTTGGGGGAGGCTGTGGAGAGCACTCATCTCCTTCACACAGCAGCTTCTTGGGCAAGTGGCAGCGAGCCCGTGGCCCTGCCACTGAAAAGTGGTGCTTGGTGATGTCCCAAGATGGGTTTATGGCCTGGCTAATTTTAGCACCTCCCATTTGAAAGGAGGGCTCCACCTGGCCCTGCTCTGAAACCACCTCTGGGCTGTGAGGCAACATCTGGCAGGGCTTGGACAGGCAGAGGCAGGAAGCAAAGGAAAACAGTGTTTGTCCGAGCTGCTGAGGGACTGCAGCCAGACAGAGAACAAAATTTGGCCCAGACGCTGGAAAGAGTAACTCTGATCTTAAAAAAGGTATGAAAAGAAGAAAGAATGAGCCATCCTAAGGTGCTGGTTGCCATTTATCCTCCCTCAGCCTCCCACAGCACGTTTCCCTGCCATGGCACAGAGGTGTCAGTCCCCTGCCCCACCAAGGTCACTTCAGCTTTACCTCCACAGCTGGAGACCTCGGGGCCCCATCCCAGCAGTGCCTCAGGACTCCAAGGTGTGGGCTGGGACACTGCAGGGAGGGACAAGGCACAGCCACCTCCCAGCCCCACCTTGGAAGGGGCCACTCCTTCCAGTGACCTTTCAAGGTCGCTGCAGAATCGACACCTGGCCTGGGACGATGCCCCAGCCTTGCCAGACCTCTCCCACCCAGGGCACTCCGATGCCAACAGCCCCAGAGATGCCCTCCTGCCCCACAGCAGCCATCAGGGGCAAGGAAGAAGGTTTGGACACAGCACATGGTCCTCTCCAGCCCCCCAAAAGTGATGGCTGGCCTGCCTGCCTTCTCTCCCAGAGACTTTTTTTTTTTTTTTTTTGCAAGACCTGATTTCAGAAATTTTATGTGCAATGCTTCACACTGCATTGAACATCTGCTGGGAGGACACACAGGTCCTCCTGGCTTGTGAAAGGAGCTGGGGCTTCCCAGCTGCTTCAGGGGATTTCATCCCATCTGATGAGCAGGCAGAGACACAGGATAACCCACCTGTGCCACAGCTGAATTGTTAAGGTGAGAAGATGACAAAGTCAGAGGTGTTTCAGGCAGCCGAGGGGCAGAAAAACAACTGGTGGGAAATCTGGAAAAGACAAGAAGGTGAGCCCAGGAGCAGTGCTAAGCTCCAAATCCAGGCTGCAGAGACCCAACCAAGCTGCTGGGCATTGCCCCTGCTCACCTGGGATCTCACTGGAGGGGCAGGAAGGGGAGGGGTGAACAGTAAAGCCCCTGTGGGCAAACCCTCAGGCATGGAGACACTTCCCTGTCCTCACTGAGGGGCGAGCAGGAGGTGTGGCTTTCTGTGGAGCAGGAGCCCAGGTCCATCAGGTGTAATGGAACACCACAGGTGTGCAGGGTACGTTCAGGAGACCCTGCAGGGTGAGGGGAGGCTGCCACACCCTGCTTGTGCCTGTTCTTAGTGATCCTGCTGGAAAAGCCATCAGGTGAGGAGCCACAGCACAGCAGTGCCAGGCCAGGAGATGGACACCTGGCCAAATGTAGCTCAGAGGAGCTGGCTGCAGGTCTGGATGGACATCCAAGGCTTGTTTCACCTCGTCCCAATCCACTCCAGTCTCAAAATCAGCTTGGAAGCGATGCTGTTTACAAGCCTACTTCTTTTGGCAACCAAGAAATAATAAGCAAGAGGCTGATATTATAATTATTTCAGCTTCAGAGGAGGGAATACTCAGCTTTCCAAGGAATGCCAGCGTGGCTGGCTGCTGAGGGCCTTGCAGAGACACCCATCTCCCCTTAACAGGGTCTCTCTGGGGACTGCCCTGCTGAAATTTGACTGCCCAGGGAAATAGGATGCCAACCCAGACACAGCCCAGATTCCCAACAGCTGGCTCAAATCTGAATGAATCATTGAGTGACTAAGAAGGGAAGTTGCAGAAGCCCCCCAGCATCTCCCCCCATGCAACTGCAGCTCCCAGCAGAGACCCGAGCACTGGAGCACAGCTCACTCACTCCAGCCTAGCTTCACATCTTCAGGAGACAAAAGCAGCACTCCTCCCACCCCTACTTTAACAGCCTTCACTAATTAGCCCCTTCTGAGCTCCTTCTGCCCACCTGCCTTGCTTTGCAGTGGAGGGATTTCCCTGCTGAGCCCAGTTCTGGTCACTCCTGCACAGCTGATGGGACTCAACCCTTTTCCTCTCTTCATTTTTGCTTTCCCTCCTCCCCTCCTCCCCTGCTGCTCACCCATCCCCAGCACCCACAGGGTGATGTCCATCCCTCCCTCACCTCCCTTCTCTGAAGGGAGACCCCTCTGCTCCCCCCTGCCCCACATTCAGCCCCCCCTGCTGTCTCGCCAGCCTGGTGGGGTGTAGGGAGCTGTGGACAAAGCCAGGGGTGTGTCCACTCCTCCTCAACACCATCTCTTCTAGGAGAAAGCCTCGTGTGGATGTCTCCTGAACTTGCAGCTGCCTGACCCCAAGCCCAGCTCCACGGGCTCCTGTTCCCCCTACAGGGCTCCAGAGAGTTCCCAGCCCCAGCCAACACTGCAGGACACCTCAGGGCAGCAACACGTGACACAGATGTGGCAGCTTATAGAAAGGAGTGGGGAGTCTCCTCCCCCTTTTATTGAAAATGATCATTTCTATTCTAGTGCAAACACTGTACATTTTCCATCACAAAGCAAGAGATAATTTACAGGATACACTTCCATCTGGAAATCCCGTGGCTTCTCGCGTCAAGCTCCGACAGCCTCGTCAACCATCCATCCCTGTCATGCAGAAAATTCCCACTTTGAGGGAACCAGTCACCTATTTCCCTGTTGGGAAAGGGGGAGCCTGAGGAAACAGTGCTCGTACAGAGTAGGCAAGAGAGAAATGCCTTAAGACACATTTTCTCCCCTGAATGGTACCCAAACTTACTGATAACCGTGGTAACCATGGCAACTTCCCAGAGCTGCAACTGAAAACCTGCTGAAACCCTGGAGAACTCCACTCTTTGAGGATAAGGCCCTTGATTTGCACATATATTTACATGGTTTAATAAAATACACATTAAACATACACAATTCTAAAATTTCACTTTGGCTTGATCGACAACAAGTCGCTGTCTCTTGGCTGAGGTCATCAGCAATTAAGAAACAAACACCAAAAGCTGTCTGTTCATCCAGCTAGACTCTGGTTAGTAAATCCATGTAAACAAAGCAATACTGGGTCACCAAAGGGGATGTAAAGGTCTTATCTGAACTGACAACAACCCAGTCAGCTGTGGTGGCATCCCTGACCAAGCAGCCCGGCCCAAGGCAAGACCCAGCTGAAACTGGAGGTGCAGAAGCTTCCACAGCCTTCCTGCAGGAGCAGCCCCATGTCAGACAATTCAAATAAAGTGAGGAGGCTGAACAAGGGCATCTGTGAGCCCCCCCATGTGAACATCCCAGCGTGGGGATGGAGATCGGGGCCCATGGCTGGGTAACGGGGCACCAGGGGCTTCACTCTCCCTGAACTGCCCCTTGATAACCTCACAACCTGGTGTCCCTACACAGACAACAAGAAAAGCTACTCAAAGGGGTTTTTCTACTGCAGAAAAGCTGAGCAAAGACTGGAGGAAAGCCACAGGCCAGTGAGATGCTGCAGGAAAGAGCTGAAACTCCAGGGTGAGCGCTCAGGCCAGCACAGGGGAGTTCACCCAGGCTGCTGTCACTGCTGGGATGTTGGTGGGTTGTGGAGGAGGGCAGCAAGGCAAGGAGAGTGGAGAGCACAGTTTAAGGTACTCAGTTCAACCTTTGAGTGATCTTACTCAAAGGCACTAGGTCTTTTCTGACCACATTCTTCAACAGTCTGAGTGTTTGTGTGGGCACAGGAAGCAGCAGTGAGATTTAAGTGCAGCCTGAGATTTCCAACATGATCACTTGGCTCTAGGAGCTAGATCTGCACTATGCAGGATAGAAATATTCTGGTTTACTCATGTTAGGTTCTCCAGACTGCAGGTGGCCAAAAAAGGTGACCAAACAGAACACGATGGGTTTCTTAAAGCACAATACTTGCCCTGCCTCCCTTTCCCTGGTGTTCTGCCTATGACTTTCAGCTTTTTGTCCTGATCACAATTAGGTTTTTTTTTTCCCCTCAAAAATACCCACACAGGGAGGAAAAAGAAAATCCAGCAGCAATGCATATAATCACAGGCACAACTTACTCCACTTTGGATTCAGGGCTTTTTTCCTTGTGCTAGCTCAAATATTTTGGCTAGATTTCCATTCATCCTCTGCCCGTTTTATTTTCACCTACACTTTGAAGAGATTTATTCCTCATTTCCTGCAGCATGCTGTTTTAGACTATCAAAGCCCACCTGTCAGACATCTACTTATGCCCACTGTGTCTGCAGCAAACACCAGCAGGGAGATCTAAGCCACGCTACCAGAAGTGTTTCTCATGACTGAGCCTCGTTCTCCTTCCCATATGACCCAGCCTGGGGCATGGAGCAGCTCTGCTGCCTTCAGTGGGGCTATTCCATGGCAAAGCCCATCTCAGTTTGGACACAAGGGCTGTTTGTCATAAATCAACCCCCTCCTCCCCCAAGCGTGAGGGGCAGGCACCACCAGCAATGAGAAAGATCCTAATTTCCTCAGGATGCCTGTGTGGAAGAAATGCCTTTTGGGCTGCATCTCCTCTACTCTTCAGGGAGATAAATAAATTAGGTCCTAATTAGGTCTCCAGAGCCCAGAGGGAGGACAGCAGGCAGGGAAAATGGATAAGGTTATAGGACAAGCCTTACTGAGCAGTGTTATGGGATCCCTGGTGGGATGCTCCCTGCTGAGACATCACTTGTGCTCAGAGAGACTTTCCTTGGGGATATCCCTGCATGTCCCCAGAGCCACATGAACCAGTCTGACTGCAGAGGAGATCCTTGTTCTGTGAAGCTGCCCATGGGGAAGATCTGCAAAGGGGTGTGGTTCCCTCCAGCACCACTTCTTTGGGGTTTCTCACGGGAGGACGTGAGCTGCCTTTTCCAGTGCTGCCCAAGGCTGCAGGGAAGAGCTCTGACAAGGGTGAGGGAGGCTGTGGCTGGAATTTCAATGCACAGCTCCACCTGGATGCAGCACAGACATCCCAAATGTTTTCAATGGATTTTATTTTGTTTAATAAAAAACACCAACCAAGCTTGCATGTATTATCTTATATATATAAATATATACAGTATATATAAAACAAATGCATCTGGACAACGCCTTTCCCTGTGGCACAAACTGTAAGGCATAGAAAGGAGTGTCCTGACAGTCCTGTTCTTGGCACTACAGAGAGATCCCCCTGCTACACTCCCACGTTGGTTTTCTCTCTTCTTTGGCTTTTCGAGGCAGCAGTGCTGGGAATACTCAACAAAACAATGGAGCTCTGCAGAGCCCAAGGAGGTTTTCCAGGCAACTCAGACAGCAGGAATCCATCTTGTTGCATTAAATGGACTTCTGGCAGACTGATAGGAATGTGCTGCCTCTGTGGCACAAGGGACTGGAGGGATGAGGGTTGGGTGGAAAGCATGGAAATTGGTGACCAAACAAATTCTTCTTCTAGGGTGGGCTGGGGCAGCAGGGAGATGAGCAAGCTTTGCATCTCAGCATGCTGGTGGTGGGACTCGTCCACGGGCTGAGATTGGCAGAGGTTTCTTTTTGCAGTCCCGTACAAAAATGGAAACCAGCAAGGGTGAGAGTGTCCTTTACTGAAGAAGCTCGTAGTATATTGAGCAGAAGCAATAAACCCGACGATAACAAGAGAAGAAAAAAAACAAACAATGGTGGCATTATCCCAAAAGGAAGGAGGAACCTTATCACTCACAGGTTTGGTTTGCTCCCCGTGTTCAGTTCTGGGTGAGGGTTGGCTTTTTTTTCCTTCTTTTTTTTCCTTTTTTTTTTTCCTTTTCTTTTTATGTTTTTTTTTTGTTGTCGTTCTCTTTTTCTTTTTTTTTCTTTCAGCACAGACAAGTTGCGAAGCAGGACGGGTGCTGTTGTGTTTTCTCCTTCTGCAAAGGCAGCTGCCTCCAGTCGTTAATTGACTGTGGGCACCTGATTCCTCTGTAAACTATATTCCTTTGCCTTCAGTCTCAGGTTGGCAATACTGTTGGCCATGTTCATGCCCTGCGCCGGGCTGGCGTTGGTACACGTGGCAGAGTAGGTGGCCATGGCACTGAGGGATGGAAAGAGAAACATCACGTCAGACGTGGCCTCCAAACCACAGCAGGAATCACCACCAGGGCCTAAACTCTGGTTTTTCCACCCCTGTGGGGTGTACTCCTGGTGGTGTCAGCAGGGAATTAGCACTGCCCTTTATTTAACACCCCTTTATTTAGCATCCTGCCGCTGCAGCGCACTCACCCAGCACCAAAGCTGGTTGAAGTCAACAGGAAAAATTTCCACTTCCTATTTTCTAACCCAAAAAGGTTTGCAATGAGGTCAGCCTGCCAGTTAGACCATTGTCCTTAAAAGTATTCCCACTGGAAGCAATGTCTTTTTGATGAGACCAATTGCTGGTTTTACAGCCTGTGAAATCACGTCACTTCTGAAACACATGTTACATTAAAGAAACACTCTGGGAAAAAACCCGTTTCAACAACTGTGATGTTTTCTGCCTTCAGCCTTTTGGAATGAAAATTTCCACATTTTTTCCCCCCTCAAAACTTCAGCTGATTATAAAGAGCATGTCCTAAAGGCTGAAGGAAAAAACCCAAAACATAAACCACTTTTTCTCTCTTTAAACTGCGACTTTATTCATGAAAAACATCACTTCTGACAGCAGAGGCTGAACAAAGATCTCTGACTCCTTTCTTATCCTACCAAAAAATCTGCAAAGCTGCTTTCCAGACCACTGGAAAACTTGTTCAATCCATGTGTCCCACGGGTTTCTGTGAGAAGCAGCTCCCCCCGCCAACTCCCCAAAACCCAGCAAAGTATTTGACCTGCTGCATTTCCTTTACATGAGTCCACAGATCAAAACCAGTTGAAAAGCACCAGATGAACTAGAGGTGCCCATTTAACACAGAGTGTTCAGGAGGAAACCCCAAATGCTCTGCTGGAGGCCAGCTCAGCTCTGGTGCTGACCTTTTCCATCTGCCTGCCCGGGTGGCTCACAGCTGAGGCTCTGGGAAATGCTCTGCTCCATCCACAGACCAAAAAAACCGAGATGGGTTGGGGTTTTTGTCTTTTCCTTTTTCTGTCCTTAAAAAAAAAAAAATCCTTCCTGCACTGACCTCCACAACTGGAAAGGCCTTTGCAACAGCAAACCTCCCTGCAGGGCCATGGGCACCTGCTGCACAGATCCAGGCTGGAGCTGTGCCTGCTCACCCCGAGGTACTGCTGGCACTTCTGACCTCCCAGGAGTTTATCTGCCACCCGGTGCAGTGTGAATCCTCAGTCTGCAGGAGATCCAGACCAGGGAATATCTGCATTTTGCCAGCATCCAGAACACGTGGATGTGTTTCTGGAGCTCTTCTCAACCAGCAGCATCCCTCCAGTTCCCTCTCCATGGCTGGGCTGGTTCCTCCTTCACCCCTAAGTCAGCAGCAATGGGAGGAGCCAAGTGCTGCCTGCAGGAGGGTACAAAGCCCCACAAGGTGTAAAGGTGGTGGCTACTTAAGCCCCCATGCCCATCTGCTTCCACAGGGTGCATCTCTCCCGTGTTTTTGAGCTGGAAGAAATTTGGAGACCTTCAAGGGTTCTCTAAACTAGATAAAACAGGAGTTTTCAGTCAGGGGTGTACACTACCCCCATTCAAAACCAGGTTGCTGGCCCAGTCTGGGCTGAAACTCCTGGGAGCCTCTGGCTCTCAGCTCCCCAGAGGTGTGGGGAAGGTGATTTCACTTACTGATGCCAAGTGAAATCCCTGCTAAACCAAAAATCTCCAGAAGTGCTTTCTTTCAACAAGTTATTCCACCAGGAGCAGTGCACATGAAGGCTCTGTCCAAACACCAGAATAGCTTGAGTGTTGCTCCGGAGACTCTCCAGGCTCTAATATGGGTTGAAGTCACCCTGTTGCCCCCTCTCTCCACCCCATTCAGAGAGAGAAAAATCTCCTTCCTCCACTCAGCTGTCTGCTTTCATGAAACACAGAGGAGCATCATGTTTCTGAGGCCTAAAATCCTTCTTTCAAATAAGGTTTTCAGTGGCCCGTGGAGTCAAAGGTTGCTGGAGTGGCAAGTGCAGGCTGCCAGTCTTGTTTTCTTAGGAACCTATGCTAAAAAATGCCTACAGCAAAACATTTTTCAACTTCAAAAAAATAATAGTATCTACTTGGCTGTCTGGGTGACAGAGATCTGCAAATAGCTTTGGTTGACCTGTGGCTGAATGTATTTGGAGAATAAACACAGGGATTGAAAAGTGTTCCCAGATCTAAGAGTAAAACCAGCCCTGGCCACGCAGCTCCGGGCCCTCCCCAGGAGTGGCTGTGAATCAGGGGCTGGGGAGATGGGGAGGGGGCAGAGGGGGTCATGCAAACACTCCTCATGGCTGGGAGGGTTTCAGTATTTTACCAAGGGCCCAATGTTTGAATGACCTCACTGCAAAGCTTTCCCGAGGCTGCGACAGCCCGGCCCTTTCAGATGGATGTGATTGCCAAGAGATGATCAGTAGGCTTAGGAAACCTGGGGAGCATGGAGTGTCTGAGGGTCCTGAGCATCCCAGAGCATGGAAAAGCAGCTGCTGTGCTCCTCTGCCAGTGCAGGGCAGCGGGAGGGTGGCACCCCAGCCAGCTTTGATGTGTAAGCTGCAAAGGCCTCTGCTGAAACATCTTGGCTTCAGACAGGGAAGATGAGTCGTCGCAGGGTGGACGGGCACAGCCTGGACCTGAGGGGCTGAAAACCCATCCCTGAGGCTGCCCCTTCTCCCCTGTTCCCAGTAGCACATCCCAGGTGCTGCAAGTGACCTCAGACAGCCCTTCCCAGGGTGTCCTTGGGAGTTACCTTTGCTGGGTCTTCTCCTAGCAGTGATTATGAAGCCCCCTGCGTAATAAACAACATCTCGGGAGGGATGATCTCTTTCTGGAAGTGTGAGAGGTAGAAATAGGCCCCGAGCATTCAGCAGAGATCTGCTGCTGTGACCAGTGCAGTCTCACAGGGGTGGGGAAGGAACTTGCTTCCCTTCCCTGATCTCACCTCCTGAATGCTGCACCAAGGAAAACTTCACAGGGAGAAAGCCTTAACCTCAGAAAGAGGGATTTTGACAGAGAGCAATCCTCAGAAAAAATTCCAAAGGATAAGGGCCATTTCTAAGACGAAGCTGGTGGCCACCAAAAGCATCCTTTTCCATATCTGGCATGGGTGGATCTATGACTTGTTCTTCTGGAGGTACAGGGTGGATGAGGAGGGCCCCATGGAACTGAAGCAAGGAACATGAAGACCATGTGTTTGCAGCTCTTACTGTGCAAACAATGCTTGGAGCAAAAAGAGACTCAAGGTGACTGAGCAAGAGAGGTCTGTGCATGGTGTGGCTCCTGGAAGGCAGTGGGAAGCTGGCAGTGTCCAGGTCAGATGAACAGGAAGAAATCCAGCCAAAGGCTTCATGGTCCTGACCAACAATGAAGCCACTGTGCTAAAAACCACCCGCCAACCTCATTTTTAACTGCCTGTGAGCCAGCTGGCTCCCCACAAACCAGCACATCCTGTGGATCTTGCATCCACACCCAGCTCCTGCAGAGCCAGGAATGGCACAGAGAGGACAGGGCGGCCTGTGATGTGCACAGACATCCCAGATCCTCTGAGACTGGGCTTGCCACATCTATGCTCCTTTCCTGTCATCCCTTAAGCAGCTCTGACCACAGGAGGTGGACACTGAACACCAGGCTGTCACCTGGCCCTTGATACAGGCAAACCACAGCGCGACATTCACACACAAACACTGGTGCTCAGGCAATAGGAAGAAACTGCTCACCAGCTCAGTGCTGAGCTCTGCTCACACGGATGAAGAGAGTTCCCAGCCCTTCCTGGCATCCCAAGCAGTGACTGCCACGGGACAGCCACAGAACTCCCTCTTCTGGCCACTGCGTGGTGGCTGAGCCTCCCCAAGTGCGCTGCCCTTCCCACCCTGGCTCTGTGTCCCATGGAAAGGTTTCCTCCTTGCTACAAACCAGATGCACCAGGGAAAAACTTCTGCTTCCATGTGTTTCTACCTGAGCCTCTTCTGATATTTCCTGAATTGCAGAGAGAGACCTACAGAGAAGAAGCTGCCAGAAAGACACAACGATGCTGAGCCGGGAGCACACTGCAAAACTGGCAACAAACGAGATGGGGTGGGACCAGGTGAGGAGAACCAGTGGGATGGTCAGACTGCTGCATCCTCCAGCTGTCCCGTGTGGATAGATCAGAGCTGCTGAGGGCCACTTCTGGGCTGGTGCAGGGGGTCACTCACTCACTCACTCACTCACTCACTCACTCACCTGTAGGGCGAGGCGGTTCCCCAGGACAGGTAGTCGGTGGGCCTGGGGGCGGGGCGAGGTACGATGGGCTGCTCCACGGCCGTCACGTCCCCTGAGTAGGATTTGAGCAGAGAGGCGTTCTTGCTGGCCAGCATGGCCCTCTCGTTCCGGCGGAACTTGGCTCTCCGGTTCTGGAACCACACCTACAGGGAGAGCACAGGGACACCCACCCTCAGCACCGGCTCTGCTGCCACGCCCGCCCGGCCCCACGCGGGCCCTGCAGGCTCTGTGGGAGCTGCCGGCTTCCCAGGCTGGCCCTGGGGACACCAAGGACGAGAGAATCCTGTGCCTGCCCTGATGAAGGCCCTGAGGGACCGGCTGAGGGACACTGAGGGTCTGTCCTGTGTGGATGGCAGCAAGGCCTGGCAGTGCTGTACAACACACCACGGTCAGCTTTGGCCTTCACCTGCAGGCCTGTGAGCTAAGAGCTCAAGGTGACATGAGCAGGCTGAGCATCCAACACCTTGGCCTTGAAGGAGCCATAGGGACACATCTGACTGGGCAGGGGTGGCAGATCAGGCCTGGCAGTCTCCCTCAAGGCATGGTGTGCTTGGGGTGGCAGTACAGCACAAGCCAGGAGCCTGGTGACCCTCGTGTGCCACAAAGACCTCAAGATTTCTGCTGCCTTGCTGAAGTGGCCCGATGATCCCCCAGGGGAGGTGTGCCCGGGTGTGAGCTCTGGGGTTACCTGAACTCTGGCCTCAGTGAGGTTGACTCTGCGTGCAAGGTCCTCCCGTACGAAGGCATCGGGGTAGTGTGTCCTCTCAAAGACCCTCTCTAGTGCCTGCAGCTGGCTGCTGTTGAAGGTAGTCCTGTTCCTCCTCTGCTTTCTTTTCTTCTTCTCTTCTGAGTTCAGCTGATCATCTAGGAGAGACAATTGGGGATGTGAAAAGTGAGAAAGCTACGAGCCCACAGCCACGGGATGAACAACCTCAATGGTTTCAAGGGGGAAAGGGCTGAGGAAGAGGCTTGCACAATTTCAATCTCACACATGAACCACGCTGTGTTAGCCCCCACAAGAAGAGGAGGTGGAAAGGGCACTGACCCCAAGCATTCATTTTTCAATTCCACTCCATAAGACTCATACCAGCTCTCTCAAGCTACCCCAGGTCTCAGCTTCCTTACCTCTAAAAAACACCAAAAAAAGCCCCAAATGCATCTCCCCGTTCCTGAGAACCCTGGAAATCTCTTCTGACGGCAAAGAATCACAAAACTCTCTTCTCTTGGCTTCAAATTTCCACGGACTGCTCTTACTGGGGCATAATACAGCTCTCTGGGGTAAGAGCATGTTGGATACTGTTAGTGAGGAGCAGTTGTGCCCTCTGCAGCATCATCCCTGCCTTGCCGAGCCCAGCAAGGTGGTGAACAACAAATAAGAGCACGGATTGTTTTGTACCTGGTTTGCATTTACTCAGAAAATAATCAATACACCTGGATCACAGCAGTATGTGTGGGGTGCCACCAAAAATTCCGCTTTACCCTGAGGGGACCTGAGCCAATATTCACACCAGCACTGAAGTGCATTGATCCCTGAATCCATAAAAATGCACAAGCTAGTGAATCATATTCTAAGTTAATCACTGCACACCCTGGCCCAGGTGACAGTGTCACCACTGAGAGTCCCAGGGCTTGACCTGCAATGTACAGATGGAGAACACCCCCTCAACAGTCACACCTTTTGCCATCTACAAATACGACAGCTCCCCTTATCTCCCTCTTCTCTAGGGAGTATGTAAGGCACAGGGAGGGGCTGACAAGGAAATTAAAGTCTGCAGTTGTTGTCCTCACCACCTGTTTGTGTTGCTTTTCACGGCCCATCTGGTACCAGTTACTGCACCTGAACACCTTTGGAGCAAGGCCCATCCATTTGGGAACAAAAGGACATTCCTTTTAAATTAAAGTGGGGTTTTCAAATTCCTTCAGGTTTACAGTGCCTCCATCCCTAATCCTCCTCCAACAGCCTGATGATCCCCAGAAGGCTCCTTTCCAGCCTGGGGATTCCTGGGTGCAAAAATATGCCCTTGGTTTTCCCATATCCAAGAGGAAGTGTTTGCAGACCAGTTTCTAACAGGCACACGGAGCTGTAAAGCTGAGCTGGGAAGGGGCTGGCAGAGGCAGGGACGTGCAAGAAAAACAAAGGCACGTAGGAATTAAAGCAGGGCCACAGGTGAATCTATCAGCTCAGGTGGCGGGAAGCAAAGCAGGGGAGCAGAGGGATGGGATTTAATTGCTGCTTGTGCAGAACCCCCTGCCCAGGTTTCTCCCTGCTGGGGGGTTTAACGCTGCCACAGGGTTCACCCCTTGTGAAGAAGGAGAAAAACCCTGCACGTCCCTCTCTTGACTCATCATCAAACCCTTCTCAAAAGGGGTCAGCTATTTCCCCCTGGCTCTGCCAGCAAGTTTCAACATAGCTGTGCTGCTGTGCACCACACAACACAGCAAACGAGCCTCGGGGCACAAACGTCCCTGCAAACGCCACAAACACTGCAAGGGCAGCTGCCGGAGAGGCCAAAGACAACGTGGCCTCCTTTGGAGTTACCCACTTCATGCTGCTTTCTGATCTAAACCCTGCCTATGTGGAGCATATGAACAAGCCAATAAAAGCCTTTGGGATCTCTTCAGAATCCCACCCAGGCCTCTGAAGCATCAGTTTCTGCCCAGAAGACAACACCTGGCTGGAGGGAACACGAGCCCGAGGCCGTCGGGCCGTTGCTCGACGCCGTGTGACAGCTACACATGAGGAAGGGAGGGCACATCCCTCTGGGGCTCTGTAGAAGAAGGGCCAAAGTCTGTAAAACACTGGAGAAGGAGAACTCCCCCTGCCAAGCACGTTAGCACAATGTGCCTGGTTTCCTCCCGGCTCAAGCGAGACGCCGCCGATTCACAGCTCACCTCGTCATTACTGCGCCCACACAACCAGCCGGGCCCAGGGATGGGAAGGGTCCCTGCTGGGGGACTCACGGCTGCCTAAAGCCCCCCCAGCCTTGCAGGGATGGGAGTCACCCCCTTTCTCCAGGACAGGGCTGCATGGAGGTGACAGCAAAGCACAGGGAGCTTTGGGATTCGGGGATCTCCTGTCGCTGCACCTCTGGAACGGCACAAAGTCCGAGTTGTTGGAACCCTGGCGGCTGAAAATTTCAGGCTTCCTGTTCTAAAGGGCACTGACCCTCAAGCAAGCACCACATTTGACTTGAGGCCTTGGAACAGGCTTCTGAAATTAAGTGATAGCACTAGGTATGTACTTCAAATACTATTGTGTGATCTCACAGGGTGAAAAACTTAGATTTAAGATTTTAGTATATAGCAATACATGTGAGTCAAGGTAGAGGACTTGTCTGAGTCCTTCTTTACCTTCTTCTTCCTTCTTCTTCATAGGTTTAGGTAGTTTTCTGTAATTGGTTGATGGAGTCTGCATTGCAGACTTCAAGCAGTTACTTATTAGGTTTAAAGTAAAAATAATTTAAGTGGCATTTCATAATTAGACAAATTGTCCTTTAAAAAGCCTTATAAAAATAAAAAAGCACTCCATTTTACCTCATTTCTCTAATTAATTAAAACTCACAACTCATAGTAAATAAATAACTGTAAATAAATAAAAAATAATAAAGATCCAAACCTAAACACAAAAACTACGATTCCCATGTATTAATCCCAACCTTAACAGGAAAAAAAAAAAAAAATCCAAAACTACCACACCAAGTGTCTACAGGAGCGACTTGGGTAGCAGGGGAAGAAAAATAAGAAGAAGAAATTAATCCAGAGCAGCATGAGGTTGGTCAATCCTCGTGTCTTGCCATGTGTTGCTTACAAACTGCACACACCTCAACCCCAGGCTGCCTGCAAATGTCACCCTGCTCACAGCGCTCCCCGGCTGCCTCCAGCATCTCAGCAGGGCATTTCTTCTTCCCTGCCCTTATTTCTTTATCAGGAAGCAACACCAAACGCTGAAAAATGGCATTCCTAACCAGTGCTGACAGCACCAGTGACTGGAGTCAGCAGAAATGGAGAGGAGAGGAAAACAGCACTAAAGCTTTTTAGGTGGGTCTGAACTCTTTCGTCAATGTTCCTTCAATCAGAAAAATTTTATTACGTGCAGCGTTCTCAACAGCTGAGCAGCTTGCAAATGTGCCTCGCAGAGAGATCGAAATGTGTGCTCTCCTCTCAAGAACCCAGTGCTGGAAAATCTGGGAATTTCACTGCCAAACCCCAGCCCTCCATGCTGGGCTGGGGGGTTACGTTTCCTGTTTCCACTGTTGCGTTTTGCTGTGTTATTTCTACATTCCCCCAGAAGATGCAAGTCCTGGTGTCACACGCAAGTGCACCAAAGCATTGTTCAGTGCTCCCAAGTACTTCAGCATGAAACATCCTACTCTTTTTCCCTCTTGCAGTGAGGCAGATCCACGCTTGCAGACACCCCAATCCATTCTCCTCACTGCACAGTGTCTGTCCCAGTGCCTGTAACTGGCGCTGGGGCACCACCAGGCAGCTCCTCTTGGGATGCCACACTGAAAGTAAAATGCATTAAAAAAAACCAAAACAAATCAGACTTGAGAACGAAATGCTTATTTAGGGGTTTCAAGATTGGTAATTTTTTTCATCAATACTTATAACCGCAGCATATTTTAGATTTCCAGTTTGCAGGAATGCTTGTGCATACTTGCATTCATTCCAGGTCAGAACAAAAGCTAATTTCCAGATGGGATTTACATTGTGTGGGCAGTTTGGAAAAGTTTTGACCAGTTCTATTAAGTCCAGAACCAGCTATTACAGTTCATTAATTGGATCCGAATCGAAAGTAAACAATTGGATTTAATTAAGGGAAGGACAGAGACACTTAACCACAGTATAATGCATGGTAAGGCAGGAAAGATTTGTCACATCAGTTATAGAAACTGTAAACTGAGAAAGGATTCCAGGAAGAAAATAAGGAATCGCCTTATTTTCCAAACAGCCTTCAAAATAAGAAGCTAATGTTTGAGCACAGATTAAAGAACAAGTGAGACAAATGATCCCACAGTGAAAAAAGTAATAAACTATAAATTAAAAAGGCAACAACTCAAAACCCTTAAAATGCAAAAAATACAGCAAGCCAGAGAAAGAGGAAGTTTTATTCAGATTGGTGGAGAAAGAAAGGAAAAGGGAGAATAGAAAGGAAAGGAGCAGGGCTTTTTATTTGGTTTAAACTTAACTTTCATGAAGCTTGAATAGAAATATTTCTGGGTGTTCCCCAGCTCTGGGCAGGCTCCTCTCCCCAGCATCAGCCATCCAGTTTATGGCCCATCACACACTCCCAGCCCAGTTGTACTCACGCTCTGCTTTTGATTCATCACATCCCTCCTAAACACAGCAACACTTGGGGTGCAGGGCAGCTTTGTCAACAGGCATCATAAAAAATCCAAAACCCAGACCCAGAATGTTTAATCAAAGCGAAAACAAGGCTCCAAGCAAGAGGAATGGGAACATAACAAAATCCACAGGGTGACAAAGCCCTGCCCCACTGATTTTTTGAGACAAGGCTCACACGATTTTCCACCCCGCTCCTCCCAAGGGCACTGGGAGCTCGTGGTCCAGCAGCAGCATCCACTGTTTTTGTGAGCAGGGACAGAAGAGGGGCAGGGGGGACACAAATGGATAAGATTTCATGCTCAGAGCTGCCTGAAGTATCTTTCCAAAACCTCTCAGGAGAGAATGAACTCCAGCTGGCACGTATTGCCCTGCACAAGGAGAGTCTTTTCGAATGGAGACGAGGTTTAACTTCAGGGCACACAAATGCTACAGGGAGAAGGTGTAAGCAGCCCACAGCAGCCACCACAAATGTAGGCAATATGGAATGAAGATAACACTTAACAGGAAAGTAAATAGGTGAGATTTAAGGTAGGAGATGCCTGTTAAGTCATGTACTTCAGCAGAGCAGCTGATACCGAGCCCATCTGTACAACAGATAACAGCAGGTTTTTATTTGTGAGTACAGGTCAGACTACAGACATTTCTGAACTGTCATTTTCCTCTCATTACACAACACCAGCCGAGCTTTTTTTCCCTAACCTCTGCTGTTTATTTGGGGTTTTTTTCTGCACTACCTTAATGTTTAAATTATTTCAATTACTCAGAAAATTCAAGTATCCGAAACTCCAGTCTTGTTAAGAGCACCAGGAGCACAGAAAAAAAATAACACAAGAAAGAAACAGATGCTCCATTTCCTTTAGGAGCCATCTCTTGTGATTATCTCGCAGTCAGGTTCAAGCTTTGCACATAAATAATAAGTTGTTCCGTGCGTGAGCACGAAGCTGCAGAAAGTTGACACCACATTCTTCATACCAAACCTGAGTTTTAATATTAAACGGAAAAACATGCATATTTTCAGTGTTACCCGTGGGGCTAGGGCAGCTCCTCTCCCAAGTGTCTGCAGTGGGGAACCTATCAGGGTGATTTTTAGCTGCCTGCACACAAACAATCAGAGATCATTACAGAGCTGTGAAGAGCTGCTGCATGGATAGCAGAGAGAGCCCTGCCCTGGCTCTCCTGTTGCACTTGGCTCTGCCTGCCAGGACCTGCTGAGGTCCTGTACAGCCACAGCCTCACCAGTGTGCAGGATGAAACCCTCCCTGCTCTCTCCCAGGACAGTGGCTCAGGCAGAGGGACTTCCCACCTGCACCAAAGGAGACATTCCCAGGTAGGATTCGAGGCACAGCACAGCCACCGACTCTTGCCACCCAGAATGAGGTCTTGGGCTTGTCACCCTCCAGCTGGAGAGATAATAGATGCCTCCAAGCTCCAGAAAATAGCTTCCAGCATGCAAACAGTCTTCACCCAAACTTACCAGGCACTGGGGAGTTGAGTGCAGAGGCTTTCCCCGTGCTCTGCTCTGCGCTTTTGTGGGTCTGCAGGGATCGGGTCCCCTTAAAATCCCAACCTGCCCTGCTCCTGACCCACAGACAGGGCAGCAGAAGAAGCCAAGAACCCTATCCTAAGGCAGATGTAAGCCAGAACTCCTTTCCAGGGTGGTTTCAGCTCTGGTGCTCTGCCTCTCATCTGGTGGCAACCTGTAGAGCACATGGGTAGTTACAGCAGCTAGGATGTGAGCCCTCCCTAACCATGTCAATGTTCCCACTTGCTGGAGCTGACAGAAGAAATTATATTTGGGGTAAAAACAAAGACTAATCATGATCCCATGGAAATCCAGAGAGTCTCCCTGGAAAGACTTAACATTAAGCATTAATTATTGGGAGAACAACATTTGCGGGGGCAGAAGTTTACATCCTCCTCCAGAAATTGGTACAAAGCCATGGAAAGTCCCTCCACATCCCACAGACCAGTCTGAGTTCTGCTGCAACAGTTCTGCTTTTTTTATTCACTAGGGTTTTCCTTCTGGGCATCCTACAGCTCATAAGGCACATGGCTTAGTCCTGCTCTTCTAACAAGCCTTTCCGACGGGTCTTGGGGTCAGAGTGTTCCCATAATACAATAAGCACTGTATGGATCTCATAAGCTCCAAGGCACAGTATGTTATGTGTTAGGAATTCCTTGTATGCTTTTATACTTTGTTTTACATATTGTAATTTTTATATGCATTACCACATTGATCCTTGGAAAATTAATTAAAAAAAAACCCCCAAAAAACAACACACATAATCAAAAGCAAACACACGTATTTAAAAGCCTGCCAGCGGCAAATCATGTTCTGTGAGGCTGCACTTTGTAACTGACAAAGAGACCAAACCACCAGGCCGTGGCGGGGATCCAGCGGTGTGGATTGAGCAGCCTCGGGAGGGGATGGGATCCAAGGGGGCTCAGCTCCCCCATGTCCCTCTCTAGCTCAGCCCCACGCCCCAGAGACACTGGACCCGTGACAGAGGAGCAGGAATGCCCTCGCAGAGCTGCGCCAGCCACACCCCAAAGTGTCACACCCCGAATGGCCCAGCACAGCACTGAGCTGCCACGGTGCCAGGGTGACCTCCAGACCTTCCTGGGAGCCACTCAGCCTCCAGAGCCCCTCCCTCACTCCTGGCTTTGGATCTGGATCAGTGCTTGGCGCAGAGGAACATGTGAACTCACGGCTTTGCAAGGTCAGGGGTTTGACTTCCAACACCCCTTCCCATCAGCTCCCCTTCCCGTGCCGTGTGTCCAGATCTTTCATCTTAGGAATGGCATTGACTCAGCACAGATCAAACTTCCCAATCTCCACCCTGCTCCACTGGTATCTCCTCACTCCCAAAGACGCCTCTCTACGTTCTTGATCCCCTCCCTGCCCCAGTTCATTCCAGAAAAATAAAAACAACACAGTAAGAATTTCTCCTCTCCTGTCCAGCACCCTTTCCCTTCCCTTCTCCACAGACTTGAAAAGCCAAGCTGTGGGACACTGTCCCCTTCCATGCACACCTGGAGTACTCCAAACCAGCTCCCAGGGTCCTTCAGAGCCACCACTGCACTTCCCTTGACCGTGCAATTAACACTTTCCATGCAGGAGCAGACTGAAGTGTCAGGAAGGCCAATATCTCCTGGACACACCCCACAAGCTGCCTCACACACGGTGGCAGCAAGGACCACTGCAGTTGGGGCAGGAAAGGTTACTGATCTATTTTCCACACTCATATCCCCCTGCAGTGAGCTCACTGGGTTTATGCAAAAGGCACACGGTAATATTTCCACCTGCTCCCCTGTTGGCTTTTCCTACTGTCCCTTCTCTTTAGGTACAGAGGTGACCCTCCAGACCTGTAGCTCGCCATGAATCATGAACAGGTGGCACCTGAACTCTGGGCAACACTGCTTTTAATAAATTTATTCTTGCATTTAGAAAAAGTGGCAAAAAATCCTTGTGAACTTCAGCTAGAAAAGCTTTCATATAAGGAAAATCAGATATTGTTGCAACAAGCTGACTAGTGCAAAAATAGAAAGGGGGTAGGGGAAGAAAAAAGAAAGGGTTTTTGTCAAGACAGAAAAGAGCTGCTTTGGGGGGGAATTTTTCTCCACTCCATATACTCCTTGCAGATGAACCACTTGGCATTTCAGCTGGCTCATTTCCAAACGCCGTGGCAGCCATGAGAGTCTGCAAACACTCCCCAGGAAGCTCCTCTCACGGGGAAAGACTGACTCGAGCTGAATGGCTCCATGAACGTCTCTGCTCGTGCTGCTGAGAAGTGTCACTATCCAAGAGCCACCCCGGCTGGATCTGGAAATTCACTTGGACGGTGTTTTTTGGTAGGTGGGACCTGCACAAACAGACTGACCGTGACCAGTGGGATGCACACGCCAGCTGGCTCCTCTGGCAGGCAGGAACACCGCTCCCAATGGATATTTCATCTGTGTATTCCTGGAATAGCCAGGACTGCACACGGCATGGCACGGAACGGCCGTGCCAGGAGCACAGGGCGCCGCGGGGAGGGGAGGCGCAAACGGCGGCGAGAACACGGGAACGAGCTCTCCAAAGGCTCTGCTCCCCTTTCATTAGCATCCAAGAACAAATGTGTTGCAAGGAAATTGGACCACCACTACCACTTCCCGAGCAAACTGGACTGGAGCCGCTGCAAAGCTTCACTTAGAAATCCATTTTTTTTACTGCTAATGGATTTTATGGGTCCCTCTTGATCACAACTGGAAAAACGATGGCATCCGAGGTCCAGAAATAACAGAACTTGAGCCCGGCTCTCAGCATCCAGCCCACCTGCCTTTTGCAAGGGCTGAGCATCCCAACCAGGAGCACACTCCTTGGGTGGGGGATGAAGGACCTTAACAGTTGCTGCAGGAGGCAAAGGGATCATCAGAGCATGTAGGGCCATTTCAAAACAACTTTCTCCTTCCCAGGACCACTGTGAAAACCTGCTCCTCTAAGGAGCAGGGACAAGGAGATGGGATGAGGCTGCTGCTGCTGTCTGGGAGATTTTTGTTGGACACGAGGACATCCAGCAAAACAGGAAGGCAGATGGGACAGACCACGGGCTCCAGGATGCTCCACACCCCAGCTCTGCAGGATGCAAAGGGAAACCAGGCTCAGACCCACCTCCATCCTTTGCCTCTTCTGGATGGCGAATGCATTTCACATTAGCTAATAAATTGCTACATCTTATGTTTCCTAGCCTGCTGGAATGATGAATATTTTGGAATGTATTTTAAATGGTTCCTTGCCAGACTCGAACAATCACCCAGAAATCTGAAATCAAAAAAGACAAAGAATGGAAAGCGCTGTCTTTCCAGAGTTCACCACAGTTTGAAAAGCACAACTCCCAGCAGAGGAGGAGAAATAATGATTCTGAGAGTTCCTGTGAATTGAGGCACACAAGGGATATGTTGGAAATGACGAGCCTTAATATGGAGTAATAATTTTTGCCTCCGGGTGATGAATATATTCTAGGATATCTGTTTATTCCTGCCCTTAATCTGCCTGAAATGTCAGATACTGTAACCTGTAGGATCAGAGAATTTAGGGGACCTGTGCAGAAATGTGGGATGTCTCAGCCACAAAACACTGCTTTTGGTCTGGTGCAGGGTTAGCAGGGAGCTGCTGCTGCTCTAGCAAAACTTAACACAATGTCAGCCTTCTAAAGGGCTCTAGCTAATGAATCACACCCACTGCCAGAGCAGGACACCCTCAGCTAACACAGGAGTACCTCAAGACCAGCAAAAGGTTGGATGGCTGGCTCAGATCAGTTCACGTGGATCTTCAGCCACCACGGGCAGCGAGGGCTGAGCCAGCTCAGCACAAAGCCCGAGCCTGGATGGAAAGTCTCCATGGACAAAGGAGACCAGAAGTGGTCTGGTCTCATTGGAGCAGCTCCAAGAAATAAGCTTTTCTCTCCCCCATAGAGATGGGCTGTCTAGACACATTGGCAAGGCTGTGCTGCCGAATTTGCAGGGCTGCATCCTTCTCATATCCAGCCTGTCAAATACAGCAAATTCCTGTCCCCCAGCCTGTTAGCATGGGCACTTTTTCAAACTTCCTTGTGTTACTCATGTCCAGAAATGCCATTATGTTTAATGAGAAGTTTTTAAACAGATTTCTCTACACACGCAGGAAAACATCTTACGATTTTCTTTATCAACCCTCTGGCAAAATAATTTATTATTTCATTATTTCATTAAATATTTTTTTGCTAACAATTCAAGTAAAAATAAAGTAAATCAAGTACAAAGTATTTTTAAGCCACGAAACACTGATATGTGAGTATGAATTGCAATGGAAATGTAGGAAGAAATGTTCTCCAAATAATAAAAAATACTACTCAGCAAAACCTTTGGGAGTTAGGTGATGTTTTCCCCTGGAAAAACAATGAGAATATTTAGAGAGAGCCTAGCCTCAGGGTCACATTCACATTTAAACCCATCCACATCAAAGCCACCTCGAAATAAGCAAATTACCTTCCACCAGACTCAAGGCTGCAGGGGTGATTAGTGTGAGTTACACGGATTTCTCCATCGTCAGAGGTCCTCAAAGCAAGCTAGAGGAACATGTGCCAGGGCTAGTGTAGGTCAAAAAGCACATGACAATTCCATATGGCCCTGGAGTAGAGGTGGACTGTCCACTGTCTCTTTGCCCGTAACACACCCAGCAGCCCTGTGCTTAGAGGGGTGCAGACAAAAAGCAAAGCACCTCCAAATAAATCACAAGTGGGATGCACTGGCATTACATTCATGCTGTTGACCTTCACAGCACAGAAAATAAAACAACAGCAAGCAGTACAACCATTTTCAGCGTGTGGTACAAAGGTACATAGAGCAGCTGTTTCATTTCAGCTGCGTGCACCAATGATAGCTGGTGTATTTGTAAGTCCTGCAGTCCCATTTCCCAGCCACTGCCAGAGCTAGCAGGGCACAGAGCCTCAGATCACCCCACTGCTGCAGTGCAGACCCTCCCTCAGCCTCGCTGCCCTCCTGACCCCCAACCCCACACCTGGGATTTAGACAGATTTAGACAGAAGCATCCATGGGATGGGCTTTCTCTCTGCCTCACCAGCACCAAGGGGACTTCGGAAATCACCTCATCCCTAGGAAAGAAAGCTCAGCCGCTCCTGGCTGCTCACAGAAAGCTCAAGAGCCTTCAGCTTCACCTAGGAAATCTCTGCCAGCCTTTCTGGTCACAGGAGCAAGTGTGCAGGTGGTTCCCTGTCAGAGGTGGTCTCCTCCCTCTCCCTCATGCAGCTCTCGACACATCACCCAGAACAGGGGACCAGGGATGGCAGCTGAACACCCTCTCTGGCCAGCCCCAGGGCCCAGCCAGGTGCTGGACATGCTGAGCTGGAACCAGTGAGCAACTGTGAGGAACCAGAGGCTCCTGGCCATGGGCCACCACTAGCTCAGATGCCTCTGGGCACATCCTCCAACTGGCCCCACAGCCCAGCCCACTCACACCAACTCTCCAGGCTCCCTGTGGCCACAGAAATTGAATTCAATTCCTGCATGGGAATCCACATCAGTGTCCTGATGTGCCAACAACTGTACCTGCAACCTGGACAGAGCCTGGATTTTCTGGTACAGGTCAGCCGCAAAAGTCCTTCCATCCCAGGCAGGAGGGACACTCCAGAGCGGTGCTGGGTGGACTGAAACATCCTCCACACAGGTCCTGGAAGATGCAAATTGCTGCACAAAGACCACTGCCATGCAGCGTGGTGTAACTATGACCCAAAGAACCCCAAACCAGCTGGGAGAGAACTAAAGCACAACGGGCTGGTCCTGAAATAGGCCCTCTTTTTCTTTTAAGCACAGCTCATTAAATGTTTGCTGGAAAAACAGAAAAGCATTTTCCACAGAGGGGAGGACATCCAAGAAAAGCCCTTTCGGACATAAATTGGCAAGAGACTCCTGAGCATTTATCTTCAGCATAGAATGTGCTCTGTCAGGAGGGCTGTAACTAACAATACGCTGAAAAACACGCCACAGACTTCCACTGTATTTTATTTGGCACCAAGGGGTTATTCCTCAACACAAAGTATTCGCAACTGGCATCGGTTAAACGAGAAATTACAACCTTCAAAAGGCCCATTTAGCCTCAGCTGCAGGGAGGACGGAATTTGCCACGGGCTCTGCTGACAACAGATTCTGCCCCACGAAACGCCGCAAACGCGCTCGGCTGCGACGCTCGGCACGAGCGGCCGCTCCGCCGGGGGGACCGGGGATTCGGCACTTCCTGCCCCTTCTCAGGAGGCTGCTGCCTGCTTTGGGGCTGGTGAGATCAGATCCCTCTCCCCAGCTCTCCAGCTCACTTGTGCCAAGTTCAGCTGCAGGGCTTGGGACACGGCGAGCTGGTTTCTGCAAGGGCCTCGCTAAGCTCGAAGCAGGCTGCAGAGATACGCTGAGCTCATCAGCCCCACAGCTCCTTAGGTTAAGGAGGGATATGAGGGAAGCATCCCATTCCTCTGGATGGTCAGCTGGGATAGACTGGAGGTTTGGGAGCTCCATCACCTCCTGATCCTGCACAACTCAGCCACAAGCCAGGACAAAAGGCAGCCTCCCTTCCCTGGTCCCTGCACTATTCCCACCTCCTCTGGAGGAGGAAAGAGCTCTGCCACCAAACTCCTTAGGCCCTCAAACCTTTTTCCACTCTGGCTCTGGAAAAGGAAAGCTCAGAGCTGGGAATCCTTGCTGGTGTTTGCTTGGGATGAACGCCGTGCCCACGCGGGAGTGCGTGCGCCTGGGGAAGGGAATGGCCATCACTGGCTGCCTGCACTGCACCAGGGCTATCTTTAGTTAACCTGGAGAAAGTGACAGGGATTCTCACAGTCCAGAAACAATCTCCACCCCAGCTCTCAAAGGGGGCTCCAGAGAGGTCAGCCTGAGCTACATTTTCCTGCCACAAAGCTGCAGCCTGCTCGGTGAGCTGTAAAACGTTCCCATCCCTCTGCTTGGCAAGAGATTTTCTGTTTCCTTCCCCACACTGACAGAGACAGGGGCTTATTGGGCAGATGCCCTTTGTTTACCTTGTCCTGGAGGGAGATTTAACCACTCACAGAACTCGTGCAGCACCAACAGAGAAGAGAGGGGGAAACGAGCCCTTTCTGCAGGCAGCTGCAGCCCGTGGCACGCAGCCTGCCCGCTCCAGCTCTTGTAAAACCCAGACTGCACCAGTTAACCTCTGCTCCTGCAAGGCCAGGAATTGTCACCCGGATTGATATTGTGTCTGTGAGTCTTTACTGGGCTGGGGAGAGGGGAGAGCTTTGCCAAAGCTGTGCCACTCAGAGTTCTTCATGCACAGCAGGAACAGCCAAAGCAGGACCAACCTAAATATTCTGGCATCCTAAACTGGATCCTCTGAGAACTGTGCTACTGCCCCCGCTAGACATCGGCATCGACACAGGCTCCAGACTGGCTGTGCCTTCTCTTGCTGCATTCTCTGCTCTTTTTTAACCTTAAAGCTGGCTGAGCCTCATCTTTCCACCGTACACGCACTGACAGAGTTGTGCTTTTTTCGTCCCAGGTTTTAACACCACCCCAGAATCTGAAGCCTAAAATACAACTAAAACAGATAATTAAAAGTCACGGTCCTTAAAGGAGTTACAGCAATGCTGAGACTGGGCTTTGCTCTTACTGTGCTGGCATGGCACATTCAGGCAGAAGTGAGAGTCTTCCCATAAAGGCTCTGGGCACTCTGTTTGGTGAACCAGGCAAAAGCTGGCAGCCTGGTAGTAATGGCCTGTCCTTAGTCTGTTGTTTTGCTTTAAAAGCTGAAGTGTGTCAGCTGAACCCACCTGCAGAGCCAGGTGTTGCTCTGGCCACCCACAGTCAGGTACAGAACTAAAGGCTGAACTGCCCAGCTTGAGGCAACGCACAGGAAGATTTCAGCCGCTTCCCGGTCCACAAGTCAGATGGCAACTTGTACAGGGCAGCGCCTGGAAGGCAGACCCTGGAGTCCTCTAGGGGGAAAAAAAAAAAAAAGCCTTTTAAATTTACCCTCCTTACACAGCGACTCGCAGGGAGAGCAAGCCAACATCCTCAAGTGAGTGTCCCGGAATGGTGTTTCATTTCCCAACATCTGACGGGAAGGAGTGCATCAAACCGCTGTCACCCGCCACCAGCCCTTCCTGCCCGGCTCACACACCCACCACGCCCAGCTCACACTCTGCTTCTACTCAGCAGATAGTTTAAGTGCCCCCTGATGAACAGAGACACTTTCCTGAATCAAAACCAACAGGAAGAAAACCCCAGGTCTCCACGCAAAGCAAACCCAGGCCATATTTCAACCAAATCAGATCCCAGCATTAGAAGCATTACAGGAGCTGGAGATGAAAATCTCCTTTTAAGCTGGAAAACTCATCCCTGATGAAGGATGGATGAGTTACTAAAACAAATATTACATTTCGTTCTGGCCAACAGGACTCTGCTCAGGGGAGCTAAAGTACTCCCAAAGATTATCATTTATGCACAGCTGACTTCAAGTCCTCTTGCTTGCTGAGCCCAGGCTGTGATACAACCTACAGATTTCTCCCACAAACCTCTTCTGCTGGTCAGGCATTTGTTTCTCAGTTGCTCTGGCAGTTTTATGGAATCTACCACCTGGGCACAGAGGTGATAAAACACCAAAACTCTCAGTCCTGGGCACGGGTTATACCCTTTCCTGCTCACCTGCCAGCCTATGGCCAAAATCAGCCATCCCATCCTCACTGCCTGCCTTGGGAGCCCTGCTGCTGCACTCCCCCAGAGCCATGCCCAGAGAGAAGGGTGCCCACGGCCACCCTGATCACAGCCCTGCCCCATAGCTCCACCAGCAGTGGCTGAAACAGGCCAGGCTGCCCCAAAACAACACCGAATCCCTGCATCTGCCTGGACAGCTTTGGGGTGTCCTGTCCCACCGGGCAGCCCCGCTTACTGAGGACCAGCCTTTCTCACTTTCACCTGCTCCCCACCCTTCCAGTTTTCACACAGAAAGGCCTTTGACTTCTCTCAAATCATCAGAGGAGATAAGGAAATAGAGGAAATAAGGAAATCAATGTCAAAGGCTTGAAACCCAAACTCTTTTAAAGAGTGGCTACTGATAGTAACCAAAGGGGTTACACGACAGGAAATGCCTCCTGTTGGCTAGAGCAGAGATGCTGCTCCTGAGCCATTAGGTCTCCTGCTGTGGGCCTTGCCTTTAAACTGCAAAATAAAAAAAAAGAGGGAAAAGCTGTTGGAAAACCCCATCAAAGATCTGTTCCTCTCTCCTGGCTTCCCGTCCTCCTTGCTCCCTGTGCTGGCTGAGCCCAAGGCCAGCTGTGCCTTGCTCAAAGCCCAGCTTGCCACGCTGGAGCGAAGCGACTCGAGGACGGGCCCGGGCCCTTTGAAGCAGCCACAACAGAGAGGACATCCTCTCCTCAGGGACCTGCCACACGGCCTGGCCCGGCCACCGGGAGAGCAGAGCCAGCCTGGAATGCGTGGCAGGCAGGAGAGAGGCAGCGATGGAGAAGGAGCCATGGGGCAGAGCTGAGAGCAGCCTCCCACAGGAGCTGGCTGTTCAGAGAGCAGACTGTGTCCCCAAATCCCAAATCCCTCGAGGTGCCTTCCAGAAGGGCAGCCCAGCTTTCCCAGCTGGTTTCAGCTGGCTTACCAGAGGAAATGCTTACAATGCAACACGCTCTTTGCCTCTGATCTGGCAGTTTTTGAGGAATTGGCCAGTTTCAACCACGTTTTGACCATTTGAACAGAAACTGTGAAGATAATTCAGCTCCCATTGGTGTTTTAAAAACCTGGCGGCTTGGTAAAAGGAAAGAGGATTATTAATGCCAGCAGCAAAGACCAAAGAGCTGGGTGAGCCCAAGCTTTTAGAAGGCGCAAGGACCCAGGGTCTCACACTGCTACTCTAACAAAACAAAGGAAAATCCCAGCAGAGCACAGCCCAGGTTGTTCCACGGGCATCCCTGGAGGTGCACAGTGGCAGGAGCAGCACTGCCACCTTCACGTAACCCTCCCCTCACCTCCCTGGTACGAGCAGAGCTGGAAGAGCTGACTGAGCAGACCGAGCTCCAGATTTTGGTGGTTTAAACCATTAATTGTGGAGAAAGCAGAGACGAAAACGATGGGGAGCACAGCACCAACTCTATCTGTGTGCCCTGCAGGGAGGGAACGCAGCTCCCGCCCCTGGGGGGACGCTGGGCACCCCACCCCGGCCACCCCGTGTTTCATTCCCTGCTGCCACAGACCCTCCGGAGGGCTTGGGCCAGTAGATGGCACCAGAATAACAGAAAAGCCCCTCTGCATCTCCCCAAATCGTTCCGCAGCAGCATCCCTTCCCCGGCACACGGCTCTGACCGATGGCTTTTAGCTCTCTGCTCTAAAAGCCTGCCTAGAGCTGACTTCTTCGGGGCCTCGAAAAGCTCCACCATGCAAACTCTGGGAGAAAAAAAGAGATTTCAAACTAAGAGATACCCTGCCTTTTTAAGGCTTATAAAATCTGGTTTTTATCTCCTGCAACTTAGATGCTGCTTTTAAACGAAACACAGAAACAAAGTATTTGTCCAAACCATCTGCTTTCTCCATAACTGCTTTAATTTGGAGAAGGCTTCCCCTGGCCAGCCAGAACTGACAGAAGTTCTCTGCCTGCTGCATTTGAACAGGATTTGCATTTCTTCACGTAGAAGCAATTCACTTGCGAAGTGCCAGGCTACATTTTTAGGCAGGAAGGTCCCCTGCTGTCAACACTGTTAGAGGAAAGACCAGTGCTGCTTCCCCAGCAGCTTCTGCTGTCAGCTAGTGACAACATCCCTGACTCCAGCGGGCTGAGCATCATCTCAGCTCTCTCAAAACAAGGAACAGGCTCAGGTCAGAGTGGGCATTTTCCCCAGGAGGTACCTGCCTCTCTCTTGCACACCAGGTGTGCAGGAATTTTTCTCTTTACAAGGAAGATGCCCCCAAACAGAATTAACAGCCAGTGCACATCCTGCAGCAAAATCCATCCACGTCACAGAGAGTTAAGGACGATCCTATTCCCATTCCTGCCTTGTGGTACCTCCTGATCATCAAGGTGTATAACCATGTTTTCAGAAGAACCTGGGCAGAGACGGTGGTGGTCTCCAGGGATGGTCTGTGCAGCACAGACAGGATTGTCCCTGTCTCAGCTGTGACAAGATGTACTTGGGCACTACACGGTGACACCAAACACCCCAGAGATGCAGCCACGGCTCTGCCTGAGGCAGGTTTCATGTGCTTAGGGAGGCACCACCATTGATTCAGAAGCTTGAATCCTACCCTGGAGCATCTGGGACAAATTCAGAGACCACCTGACTTTTCACACCCAGACTGAGTTTTGAACATGGCTCAGCCCAGTTTTTAAAGCAGTTCGATTATTTTGATTTTTCCCCACATCCCCATTATTCATCACACTGAAGGAAAGAGTAATTCCTTCAAACCAAACCGCTTGCCAAACCATTTCTCGGCACATCTTTTACTCAATGTCCCTTCTAGGAAGAGAGCACATTTGGAAACCTCCATGACTCCACACTGCTTGGCCAGCAGCACATCCATGACCACATGTCTGCAAACACCGAGCAGCGGTGCTGGAAAATGACCACGCCAGCGAGGTGGGGAAAGGCTCCCACTGCCACGGGCTCAGTGCTGGAGAGGAGAAGCAGCCACGAGGGCTTTGTTTGATGAACCTTCCTGGAAGAGCTGCCCTTCCCCAGCTCTTTGGGCATTCCTGGTTTAGCAGCTCTGTCCCTGCTGGTGGCAACTGAACACGCAGCAGAGCGTGGACGCAGGGGATGGATAAGTGTTCTGATCATCCCAACCCTGCAAACCCTTCTGCTCCCTTCCCTTGGTGCCAGCCCTGCTCCAACCTCCCCAGGGAGCTCACCCCACCACTTCAGAGATGCTCTGTCCCTCGAGGATGCTGAGCATGTTTATCCCTCTTCCCACCCCTGATTAGATTTGCAGCTCCCCTGTTTTCCTCATTTTACCCAGAGCTGGCAGGGTTGCAGTTACAGGAGACACCGCTCACTCAGAGCCTCAGCCTGGCCAGAAACAGCAGAAATCACACTCAACAGCCTGTTTGCCTTCAGAGCTGCAGTAAACTCTGAGGAGGTCCTGAGATACAAGAGAAAGCTGGGCTATCCCCATGGCTGATGTTTCCCCATCTCTGTCATTCCTAGCAGTGGGGTTTTGGAGAGGGGATTGTCCCATAAGCGTGCAGCAGCTGGCTCACATAAGGGCCTGAGTTATGATCAGAGATGAGGACATTGCTTTCCTGTTGTGTTTCTCGCTATGTTTTGGTTCAAACCTGTAAACAGACTCGCACCAAGTGGATCTGTGCTCTCCATCTGGTCCCATGTTCTATTTCCTGGCAGGAACATCCCTGACATCGGATTGTGGATTGTGCAGCGCACCCTCCGTCCCTCGGGCAGAGCCAAGCTCTTCAGTTCCTGTGTGAGACTCAGCCATAGCATTTCACCCAGTTACCCCACCAGTGAGACCCATAATTCATGGCTGACAAAAGCTGCTCTTCCAAAAGGGCTTCCAGACATTCATGGATGCAGCAGCCAAGGCTCTCCTTTGGAGTTATTTCGAGTGATTACACAGCATCTCACAGCTAAAAAATGCGCTTCCTACCTCCTCTGAATGCATGTCTGGCTTTTGCTCCCAGCCACTGGCTCTCATTCCACCTTTCTCTGATGGATTAAAGGCAGCGGGGAGAAAGACTTCTACCTAGAAAGTCCCAGAAATGTGGATTCCAATCCATCATCACAGGTGCCTGGAAGAACCCTTGCCCCTGCGTGGCCCGAAAGGGACAGCGATACATCACACAATCCAAAGTGCTCCCACTCAGGAGTGGAGATCAGGGAAGCAGAGCAGAGAGCAAAGTCCTTCTGAGGACTCCTGGAGAGCAGCACCATGGGTACAGCAAGAGAGGCAGGGAGAACAGGGAACCTGGCATCAAAAAGCAAGAAAACCAGGATTCAGCACCCAGCCCCACACAGAGTTCTTCAACCCTCCCAGAACAAGGCATCCCCTTCATTTGCTGGTTGTAACCTCCTCCAGACTTTGGCTCTCTCTGGTCAGAGGAACACACAAAATACATAAAGGCAAAGATGAACCTGCCCAGACTGATGAAGGGCAGCTTTCTGGTGTGGTTTTCCTGCTAATCACATCCTGGTTTTTCTCTTCCATCATTCCAACCAGTGACTGTGACCCTTCCCTATCCACACACTTTCCCTCAGCTCGAGGGGTGCCTCTTGCCCCACAGGCATCCCAGCTGAACACAGCACAGCAACTTGCCTGGAATGTGGGGGAAATTCAGAGGCAGCACCATTGTGCTGGCCAGAACAGATGAAATTCAGGATTAAACTAGTTCCCACTAAAGTCATGCAGCCACTGAAACTTGGGAGGATTCCCTTCCCAAGGTAGGATGAGCTCTACCCTGTTTATTCCTTGACTCATTTGTCTCCATCAGATCTGTGACTGAAGTCTCAACAAGGCTTCTTTCCAAGGAAATCTCTTCCAAGGTTTCCTTGTCCTCTCTACACCTGGGAGGATTTCCCTACTGCCTCACTTACATCTGCAACAGCAGTGGGCTTGGAAATCAGTTTATACTTGAGTCTGAGCACCTCCTTTTTCCTTCTAAACTGGAGCTGGAGCTCTCCTTACCTCTTCTCTGGACTCTTTATGACTCAGTTTGCACCTTCCTTGACACACAGCTTGCCCACACAGAGCCCACCTGGAGCCAAGCAGCGCAGTGAGGGGATGCCCCACAAACAAGGCAAAGCTGTAGGACATGCTGGGGGTGAGAACCATCTGCCTCTCATAAAGATGTGGTGTTTGGCACTGAGCAGGAGAGCTGCTCCAAGGCCAGACAAGCAGATTTGCAAAAGGCATGGATCCACAGCGCTCCACCCGGCACTTGACACCGGCAGATCCGTGCTGCCCTCCTTTCCAGGGCACCACGCTGAAACACTGCACTGGGACGTGGGGAGAGCTCTGTGATCTCACCAGAGGAGCACAGGCAGCCTCTTCCCCCAGCAAGCCAGACTTCTCTGCTGGGAATCACTGGTGGGGATGGGAGGGATCCATCCCGCCAGGCCCCGTGGGGGAGCAGCTGGAGGGCTTGGCTGGTGGCAGGGCATTGAGCAGGAGGGTTAGCACCAAAATAGGTCATTAGTGAGCAACGTGGGGTTCTGCATTCTTCTCCAGGCCCCGCGTTTTCCTAACGGGAATGCCTCAGAAAACCCAGTGGGGGGGAAAGAGGAATTTACAGTTCCCTTCCAAAAACCAGTCTTTGTTTGTTTGATCGTTTTTTTAAATGATCGAGTAACTTGTGAATACATTTTCTGATGATTCCCACATCCTCCCAGCTGGAGAACGGTTCATGAACAGACTCCAAGCTCTGTAAATGAGCTTGTTAGTCATAAGTCTTCAAACAGGCTTGATAAACAACTTTCAGCCTGCAGGATATTCATCAACCATTCTGTCTGCCTGGTCTCCTGACACTAATTTATTATTTACAATGAGAGATCCCTCTCCTAAATCACAGGTGATTGTTTCTTCTTACTGATTAGTTGATTAAAAAAAAAAAAAAAAAAAAAAAAAAAGAAAGAGGAGAAACAATGAAAAACAAATCACAAACAAGCACAGTGCTGCAAGCACTTATTCCTGAGCAGTCCTCCTAGTTTCCATGACACGTATCAGAAGTTTTCCAAATGAAACAAACTGTAAGTAATGATCTTTTTTGGCCAAACGTTCAAGAGCAGGCTACAGCCAAGAAAAAGAGTGTGACCATCCCAACCAGCCGCTGGGAATTTCACTGCCTGCCACCAAACGCTCCAGGGACCTTCCAGCTGATGGGCACGTGCTGCTCCTTGCATCCTTTGGGCTCGTGGAGAGCCCAGGCACCTCGAGACATTCAGGAGATTCACATCCACATGCAAAAATCTGTCCCTGCAAACTGTTTCAGCCCCCGGGTGGGTTCACACAGCAAACAGCTCTCGCCCCAAGGGTGTGGGGTGCACTCAGGGGCACCTGAGCATCAGGTGGGCTCCCTGCAGGGACAAACCTTGCTGAGATGGCTCCAGATCATGCAAGGGGATAGTCTCAATGCTAACTCCACAAAGACAAGCAGATGAAATAGCAGTTTGCTGGGGATGGTGCAGAAGGAGGAGAATCTTCCCAAACTGCTGTTTAAGCCAAGCTCTTACATAACATACATAGCCAGAAAATTCCAAAGCCCCTAGTGAGGGCCCAGGGTGGTACCCAGTTATATTGGCAGGAAAACTGAGGCATGGCAAGGTAATCCTGGTCAAGTCATGGCAGTGAGCACACAGAAAAAACAGACCTCGAGATTCTGTGTCCAATGCACAAAGGCGTATTTGAGCAACAAAGGACAGGCTGGGTGATCTGCTCTGATGCTTGGAGGAAGAAAAGCCCTCCTGTTCCAACTGAGATTTCAGGTGCAAGCCTTTTCTGGGTAGGCTGCTCCCAGCACCAGCACACACCTGACCCTAAAACCTGCCCTGCAGTTCTCCCAAGTGGAGTGGCCCTCACTGCCCGTGGGACAGGCGGAGCAAACGCCCTCCTCAAGGGGCTGCCCTGTGTGTGTGCATCAAACCCACGCTGTGCATCCACCACCACCTCAGCTCCCGTGGAGAGACACGGACAGAGCCCTATCAGCACTCACAGGAAAGGCAGCAGGATGTAGAGCTCGGCTCTGGGCTGCTCTGGAGAGCTTTTTTCCTCTCCCCCAGCGCGAAATCACCAAGATATTTGCTCTGACAAGCTCAAGTACCCAGCACCGGACAGGCAGCGCTACCAGCCCATGCCTACAGCCAGCCTTCCCTGGGACACAGCCTGGTCTCCAGCACTGGCAGCACAGGAACCACCCACCCCAAGCAGGAACCCTGTGCTGGATACACAAACCTCTGCTCTGTGCCTTCAGGCAGGGGTGAAGGCCAGGCTGCTGGCAGGGTAAGCAGCACGAAGCGCTGCGGGCCGCAAGGTGGGAGAGCGCTGTAAAGCTTTGTGGGAAACCAGCCCAGGCATGGTGGGGACAGGAGCTGCCTGCAGAGCCACCAGCAAGGCCAGCCCTGCAGCAGCAGGCCCAGAGCATTAACACTCTGTTTGCACTGTTACGGCTCAGACGCTTTTCCCTTTTAAGTCCAATCCATCCCCACAGAGCCCCGACGCGGGGAGAAGTGACAGCTCTTTGAAAGCTGCAAGCATACCTCCTCCTTTTTTTTTTTTTTTAAACAAATGTGGATCATATTAGTGACACTTCCAAAAAAAGAAGATGATTTCCAGAGGCACTGAGCACGTTTTGAGGGCCTTGCTGAGCTCTCCCACCCCTCATTCAGCAGCCCAGAGCAAACAGACTGCTCCAGGTCCCCAGGAGCTCAAAACCTACTCAACCTCCACTGCTCCAGCACCTCCACTGAGAGGGCTGGAAGCTACTTGGATGCTGCCTTCTGCAGCCACCCACCCTTGCTCCATCAGCACCAGGCATCCTGCTTTGATCCCAGTGCCCTGCTGCTCCCTTCAGAGCCTGATGCCATTTTCCTTTTCCAAGTCTGCCCACTCAGCAGCTGCTGCTGGCAATTCCTCTTGCCCCAGACTGGCAGGACCACGGGTAACTTTGATTTTGCTTTGGTCAAGGAGGCCACAGGAGAAGTTCATCTGCTGGTGGGCTCAGAGCAGGAAGCAGTGTCCCCAAGCTCCTGATGAGTTCCAGCTCTCGGTGCAAAAGCAGTTCTGCTGCCTGAGCAGCTCATCAAGACGTGGAGAGGGTCCCAGCCAGATCTTGAGCGTCTCTTTGGACGTTTGCCCTGCCCAGCAGCCTTGCTGACTGGCTGGAGTTTCTCCTGTAGGAAAATTTCTCTAGCCAGAATGGGGGGATATTTGGGTGGAATATGAACTGGATGCTGCAATAGGATGTAGTGATTTGTTAAGAGTGCAGCTGGCTCCCTTTGCCTCTCATCTAACCTTCCCTTCCAGGAACAGCAGGCACCAGGATGTCCTGGGCTGCCACCCCAAGGCAATGTTCACTTCATATGGGCACGTATGAGATCCAGACTGTCTGGGACAGTGCTTTAAACAGTGGTGTAACCTTTTCTCGGCCTCTGGAGGTGAGAGAGGAGCCCAGAACGCTATGTAAGCTGAAATAGATGCTCCCTGGCTTACTCATCAGGCCTCTCTTCCCTCTTGGCCTTCACAGACTCATCCTTGCAGATGCCAGGCTTTCCACTGCAGGAGGTGGCCCTCAGCTTTGGCACCACTGCTCCCTTCCCTTCTCAACCAGAATCCTCCAGACATTCTCACTTGGAAGAAACTCCTATTTAAGTGATACCCCCAAAGCACCAGAGAGAGGCAGTGCAGCTCTGCTGAGCTCCCATCCCCACCTCACAGCATCTTCCAGGGCTACACACAGACGTCAGCTGAGCCCATCAGGAACAGTGCAGGAAAGGAAACACAGGGCAAACCTACATTTACAACACAGAGGTGAGCAGAGCCGTGAAAAACTTCAAATTATCTCCAGCTAAGGAATAAAATGGACTGAATTCTTCCCTGTGAAGAATTCTTCCCCACTTCCCTCCAGGTGGGCAGGCCCTGGCACAGGTTGCCAGAGAAGCTGCGGCTGCCCCTGGATCCCTGGAAGTGTTCACGGCCAGGCTGGACAGGGCTGGGAGCAGCCTGGGACAGTGGAAGGTGTCAGGGTTGGAACTGGATGATCTTTAAGGCCCTTTGAACCCAAATCATTCTGGAATTCCATAAAATCAGCCATAGCTGAAAAGCCCCAGAGGTGCTGAGGAGCTTTTGGAGCTGTGCTGGCCCTGGACAATGGGAAATCCGTCCCAACACAAGGTGACCAAGGATAAATCCCTACATTGTAGGGCTGGTGGCACCGACACCTACACCTGTGAGTTTCCACTGACACAGTCTGTAACACAGAGCCTCCGTGGAGATTTCCAGTGGGTAGTATGAGGTTGGATTTCTGCTGCATCTCCCCCTCAGGAGGAGGTACTGCTGCCATCCCTCTCCACAGCCACCAGCCTGCCATAAACCCCTGGGATTTCCCCCCTCCTTTGGGCTGTCTGCTCTCCCACCAGAGCAGCCAGAGGGTCCTGAAGGTATTTCCCACATGTAGCGACCAAACAACAGGTGGTTCTTGGGGGAACCAGACTTAAAAGCTGTTCCACCACCCCAGCAGAAGCTGAAGCCTTTCTGTACCCTGCATGTAAGGCCAAGAGGACAGTTCAAACATCAGAGCTGTGGACAACAGCTCCTCTAGCCAGACTGTGATGATTCTCACTTCAAATCTCAATAATCCACCCCAAAATCCAAACCTCCTTTAGGAAAGGCAAGCAGGGTGGGGAACCAGCAGTGCAGTGATTCATCCTCCCCAGAAACAGAGGCCCAAGTCTGGAATACTGTGACACTTGGTAAATATTCGTGATGTACTTCATTATGCAACAGAGGCCCAGCAGGAACACAGCTCCCTCAGGGCTACTTAATATGGGTTTCAAAAACGATTAAATATATCATAAACAACTCCCAACCAGGAATAAACACCTATAATCCCATCAAGTCATTCTGGTGATGTCGAAAACCATGGGAGTCAACTCGGTTACCGGGGGGAAAAATAAAAATACATCCTTGAAGGAATTACAGTCCTGTACTTGTGTGTCTGCCTTGTCAAAGACCCAACTCTCCCTCTCCAACGCTGTTTATGCTCTGTCCATGCTCCTGCTCTTTTCCTTCCAGGCTTCCTCACAAATTTTGATGCATTCTGCACTTCTGCCGAGAGGCAAAAGGACCGAGCTCCTGCCTGCAGACAGCAAAACCGTTCCATGCCCGCACAAAAATCCTCCGCTGGCCGAAAAAAAAAGACGTTTTTTTGCCTGACTCAAGGCTGCTGGTCAAGCCTTCAAACACCAATACTCATCACCTGGCACAGACATAAGTGGTCCATTGAATCGCATGCGATGACTGGTGTGAGTAAGGCCCGCACTAATTAACCCTGAGATAATATTTTCCCATGCGATCACTGCTTCATACATCATCAAAGAGACGGAAAATAGACGGGCTAGCAGTGGAAACTCGGTGCCGACGACAGAAAGCTGATGTTCATTAAAACCTTCGAGCAGTTTAGACCAAACCTTTCAGTTTTATGAGAGTTTTCAAAATCTAATTTTCATGGAAATGTTTTCGTTACATTAAGGGGGGAAGGAGGGAAAGTAAAAACCTTCGGCAAAATCTTTTTCAAATTAAAAAGTTGGAAGCTCTGAGTGGATGGATTGAAAACACAAATACCATCAGCAAATTATGAGACCATGAGAACCAGGAAGCAAAACTGATTATGATCAAAAAAAAGTGAAATTCACAAACAAATAGAAGTATCTTTTCAGCCGTCAAAAGGAAAAGCACTCACAGAGCCAGCTCGCTCCTCTAAATTCACATGGCTCTTTTTTCTTTGTTAACAACAGTACCTTGACCACTTTCGTTTATTTCTTTGTGCAGTTTTTTAAGACTCCAGATATGTGGCAGAGCCACACTTCCATCTTCTGTCTTTGTCCAGAAGCTGCAGACATCCACATAACAAACACAAAACCTTTTCCCACTTCAAACTGCAGGATTCAGGGACGCAAGGAAAATATCTGACACCGCGCTACTCGTTGCAGCAACCACGCATCTGCCAGCCTGAGGCCAAAATTAGACAAGATATGCCCAAGGAACAGAAATGGAAAGGAGTTAATCGAACTTCTAACAACTGCTTGGTGTTAGTTATCTGTTACTCAGCCTTTAGTCAAAGCCAGCTCTCCTGGAAGCCTCGAGGATACGCGCGGTGCACGCGCAAGGATTCTTCCGACAAAGAACCGCGGCTTTTTGCACGCAGGTAATTTGCAACAAGCGCCTTAAAAAGAATAAAGATCTGATCCTCGCTTTTCCTACGTGGGTTTCTGGAAGAGGAGAACTCTGGAGAGTTGTTCTTGAGGAAGATTTGCTGCTGCTGTCCGTGGGGATCGAGGCACCGGCCGGTTTCCCCGGCTCACCCCGGTGTAACCTGTGGACACCGGCACCAGCTGCTGCCTGAAGAGTCTTTGTCCGTCAGCAGGACAAGACAGGAAGAAAACTCCTAGGTTTAATCAATTTCCCCTCCTCTATCTACTGGTTGTATATCCCCTGTCTATGGGCTCAGCATCTTCTAGAAATAAGGGCTGTGATTTACTAACAAAAGAGATGCTTAATTCTCCAAGATAACGCAAAGGTTTGCAAAGAGAACCCTGCAGTTGTCCTAGGTGCTTCTTCTCACCTTCATCCTCAGCAGCTCAGCAACCCTAGGAATTGCTTTCCACATTTCCAAGCAGTGGCAAAGCTTTTCCACCTCTTTTTACAAGGCTTTTTTTTTTTTTTTTTTTTTTTTTTTGTGAGGGATGGGGAGGCACAGGAGCCTCACAGACAATTCCATACTTAGACACACTCACTCCTGCAGCAAACTCACTTGTTCTGATTAAAAAGAGGCAATTAGGGCAAAATGAGCAGCCATGTGGGAGCAGACCCAAAGTCCTCCGGCTCAGGATCCTGTTTCAGACAGGCAGGAACAGCAGTCAGGGGGTCTGAGCCCAGGCAGCAAGGGAGAGCTCTCTGCCCCAGCTCATCCTTCCAGTCTGTGACTCGCGGCTCCCTGAGCCAGACGCTGCCTCCAAACCCCACTGCAGCGAGCAGCCATCCTCAGCCCTGCCTGAATTTGTCAGTCCCCTTCTTGAAATAACACCTATTTCTGATCTGTGCAAAATCCTGGGGTGACAAGGAGCCCCATCACCCAAGAGTGAAAGGCTGAACAAGCCCTTCCTCACCCTGCTGCCGGAGCAGAGGGGCTGAAGCCACACGGGCGCTCTGCTAGACCTGCCTGAGCAGAGGAAGTCACTCACCTTGTCCCAGCAGGGTTTCTGGGGTTTCCTTGACAAGGAGCAGCAGTACTGAGGGGTCACAATGCCCACTGGGACAGAAAAAAAATCATGGGGGGATTCAGGCAGCCTGTGCCCAAATTAATTGTGAACCAGCCCCCTGACTGCCAGCACTCTTATACTGAAGAAAGATTAAAGGACAGCAATAACCCCAAAACACAGAAATTGAGCATGTAATGGAGTGGAGCGTGGTTTATTCACTCCTTACAAAAGAAATCCCAGCGTAACAATTTTTCTTTTGCTGTTCATGCTTTCTCCACACCATTTTATGAGCCATCAACAGTGACTCTCAAACAAATCAACCAAAAAAAAAAAAAAAAAAAAAAAGCAGAAGTCAAAAATGGCCATCTGAAAAAAAAAAAAAAATACCAACCTATTGAGAATTACCCCAGAGCCACAAGCTCTGTGAACCCTCGGGCAAGTGACAGGTTTCTGTCACCCTCAAAGGGCACAAAAGCCATAGGAGTTCATTGTCTTTTCTTGGAAGCTTGGGGGATCCCCTCAGCTGAGCTGGGACCTGCGTTTTCACCCCAGCTTTAGCCAGAGTCAGTGAAAGTTGTGCTACCACAGCAAGAGTTGGTATTATCTTAACAGGTTATTTTGTGACAAATTGGAACCGGGACTGCAAAGCCCTCCCAGCTAAGCAGCAGAGGCAGGGAGGTTTGCCCTGAGGTTTATCAGCTTTTAGGGTAAGGTGTTCAGAGCTAGGAGTTGAGCTGAAGTTGGTAACAGTGACAGCTCCGCAGCACTGCTGCAAACTCAGCTCCTTAACCCACGGACAGCTCTCCCTGTAAATATTACAATCACAGCTACTCCCAAGAATGGTTTTTCTTTTTAGTAAAAGAAATGTTTTATCCTGAACCTCTCTCAAATCAAACAGTGGTGAAATATTTCCTTCAATCTCAAACATCCAAATAAAACCTTTTGTCATTTCTGCGTTAAGCTACTTCTCTTAATTATTGTCTACAAAACCAGCACCAATAATTTGGTTTTTCACCTCAGTTTGGGACAGAACTCAGTGGCAGACCAGCTGATTTTCCTTGAGGTTGGAAGAACATTTTTAGTATGCTTGAGAAATCCACAATTTCTTCAAACGGCTTTTACCTTTTCTCACTTCAAAACACGTAGAGTAACTGAGCCCTGTGTTAGCTTTTCCACTGAACCAGTTCTCATTTCTCACCGAGAAAAGCTCAAAGCTCTGTTGCACTTCCTAGCTCCAGCACAGTCCTTTTCCCGCATGGATTGCATAACACTTCACAGGACACATGCAGCAGGTAGGGAAACTGAGGCACGGAGACTCCCGGGATGTGCTGAATGCATCCAGGAGAGAGCCAGAAAGCCCAGATGACAGTTCTGCCCAATAAACCTGGGAGAATTTATTCCTCCCCCTTTCTTTTATTTTTTTTTTCGTTGCTTACTTTAGAATACTTCTAAAACTTTTTAATTCACCGCAACGGTATTAAAACATTTACAGCGTTCAGAGAATTTATAAATTATTTGAAGCTGTAGTTTGGTCCCTGCTTAGCAGTGCTGGCTAGAAAACAAACCCTTGGCTTTTCTGGTTTTTTTTTTTTTTGGGGGGGGGATACTTTTCATGCTCTTAAGAGCAAGGTGAGCATTGGTGAAACGCAGCTCCCCTTTTCCACGCTGAACGAGCTTGCTTGTTGGCAAGGGGCAACATCAGGAGTAAATCGGAGTAAATCAAGAGTAAATCCAAATAAAATATGGTAAACTAAATTTGATACAGAGCAGAAGTGAAAAAAAAACAACGTAGTCTGCATTTGGTATCTTGAGGATTCTCCAGCGGCACAAGGAGCTGAACCGGGAGCAGCCGCAATCACTGATTTCCCCGCTGAAACACACACCTTTAGAGCCAGAAACTGCAGTTTTTCGGGTCCTGGGAAAGGAAATATTTGTAAGCCACGTCCCAGCGGCGGCCGGGCCGGCTCTCGGGGGGCGGAGGAGCCGCTCCGGCAGCCGCGCACCGCTCGCTCCGTTCCCGACCGCGCTCCTGAGGATGCTCCCCGCCGGGAACGCATCCGGCCGGGCCGAGCTCGGGGATGCCACGGGCGCTCCTGCAAGGAGCGGCTGCTTTTGGGAAAGCTTCCCGCTTCCCCCTTCCCCAGCTCGGTTTCCTTCGGAATACCGAGAAAACCACGTCGGATCCGCGGGGAAAACGAGAGTCGGATGCGGCTCCAGGGGAAAAAACAAAACAAAACAAAACAACCTAAAAAACGAAACCAAGAAAAAGTCGAAAAGCGAACGAAAATTGTAATTGGCATTTTCGTTCGCTTTTCCTTTCGTTTTGTTGGTTTTTTTTCCCCCGCTTTTCGCCGGGAAGCTCCCTCGAAAACGAGCCCGTGTCCGCAGCCGCGGCCCCACGGAACTCCCGGCCAGTCCCTGCGGCCGGGGATGTAATGATTTTAACAGAGAGCGGGTGAAGGGGGGTTACTGACCCCGCACAGCCCCTCAGCCTTTCTGACAGCGCTGTCCTCGGAAAACAACACGCGGCGCTTGGGAAACGCCGCGCAAGCCGTGCCCGTCCCGCTGCCCGCGGCCGCTGGCTCACGGCTGCTCGAGTTCCCCAGCTCGGACTTCTCGGGACGGGCACCTCAGAGACGGGGCTGCCCCGCCGGGTCTGGGTCAGGGAGAACCGGGGCCCGGGGGAGAGGGAATCTGCGGCTCCACCTGGGAGCCGCGCAGGCACCCTCGGGCTGTTCGCGAGTCCCGACGCTCCCGGCGGGGCATCGGACACTGGCCCGGACCCCATCCAGACCCCTGAGCAGCTCCCGCCGGCCCGCAAACAACGGCGCCGCTGCCCGCTCCGACGGGCCGAGGGATGGGGTGGATGGAGGGGAAGGACAGAGGGATGGATGGATGGATGGATGGATGGATGGATGGAGGCTCAGCGCCTACCGCGCCTCGCCCCGTCCAGCCAAGCGCCGTTCTCAGCCCACCCCGGCAAGGAATGGACAAGGGGGCCGAGCCCGCCCGCTTCTGCTCCCCGGGATGTTCTCCGGTTCTCCACAGGGTGCAGGCGCCACGGCACGGGACCCGACGGGCGCGGTGGCGAAGGGCAGCTCGCCCCTTTCCCGGGACGCGGCTGGGGGAAAGGAGGGTTTTCACACGCCGGCGGGTGCCGACCCCGCCGGGGCTCCCTGCAGGCGGGGAAGGGCGGCTCGGGGAGCGGGGGAAGCCGGGCTAAGCACCAGCGGAGCCCCCTCGGAGCCAGCACCGCCCGCCCCGGCCAGAGATGGAAGGGGAGGACGTCCCCGCACTTACTGTCCTGCTGCGGGGTGTCGCTGCCGCTGGTCAGCCCGGGGGACTCCAACAAGCTCCGGCCGGGCTCGCCGCCGCCCTCCTCCGCCTGGGCGGCCACCATGTCGCCCGCCTCCTCCAGGTCCAGCAGGTGACTCACGGAGAAGTTCTTCTTGGCTTGTAAATTGTCCAGGCCGGCGGGGCCGTCGAGGCGGCCGGGCAGCAGGGCCTGCCTGTCCATGGCGTGGGCATAGCTGGACGCCATGGTGCCGAGCGGGGCTTTTCTGCCCTCGCCCCCCGCGGGCGCCCACCGCCCCCGCGCCCCCCCGGCTTCCAGGGGGGGGAACGCGCACGGAGCCGAGCGGGGGCGACGGGACGGGACGGGACCCGACGGCGGCGGGTAGGGAAGCCCGAAGGGGAGCGGGCAGGGCCGGGCTTAAAACATGCCGCAGGGGAGAGGCGGCGGCCGGCTCGGGGCGCCGGGGCGGCGGCGCGGGGAGCTGCCGCCGGCCGAGAGGCGCAGGGCGGCTGTGGGGCCGCTGGGGCGGGTGCGCCCCGTCCCTCCGCCCCCGCTGCCGGCGGCTCCGCTCCCTCCGCCCCTGCGCTGCCCTCCCCTCCCCTCCCCTCCGCCCGCACTTCAAACGGCGGGGGCGGCTCCGCGCCGCTCCGGGCACCCGCGGGAGGGCGGCCCCGCCGGGATGTGGCACCGGGCCGGGGGCGGCAGCGCCCGCCCCGCCGGGACCCGCGGGGGAGCCCCCGGGGGGGAGCCGGGCAGGGCCCCCCTGCCGGCCCGCGCTGCACCTGGAGAGAAACAGCGAGAATGAGAAATGCAGATGAAAAGGTGACCGGGGGTAATGGAAGAGAAAGTGCGAACAGGAGAGAGGAAAGGAGGGAAAACGGCAAAAGAGGAGGAAAAAGCGCAGCAGTAGAACTGAGAGACACAGACCGAAAGGGGAGGAAAGTGAAAAGAACAGAAGGGAAGGGGAAAAAAGGAACCCAAAACACCGAGTCGGAGCTCCTCAGGCCCGCTAGCAAAGAGGTCCCCGCAGTGTGTCGTGCCCTGGTGGCCCCTGTGGCCAGGGACAGGTAGTGGCCCTCGGAGCCCGCGGCAGAAGGGCCCCAGGACAGCGGGGCTGGCGGCCAGGAAAGGCCGCTGCTTCCCGGTGGCTGGAGCCGGGGCTCCGAGCTGCCACAGCCAGCCCAGAATTTCCATCCCCCCTGATCTGGGGAAAGAACATTTGATGCCATCAAAGGGCTCCAGATTGAAAACAGATGTGCTTCCCCAAGCCTCTCCATGCATTTAATTAAGGCACAGGCATGGAGGAGACATTTTCATCATTAGTTTGCTTTCAGCCCCCCCTCCCCACTTCTGGTCCCAGTTTACCCTTTGCAGTCTCAAAGACCCAAATGAGTAGGGCAGGGCTGCAGAGCTCTGCTGTCCCCAGCTTGGGGGGGGTAGACAAAGCTGATGGGTACTGGGTTTAAAGGCCAAAAAACCCAACTTTGGGGCAAGTCGTGCATGTGCACAGAAGCGTGTGGGTGTACATACACCCGAAATGCTGTGGGTGCATCTATGCATGCAGCACAGAGTGACTTTTTCTGCATCTGAAGGAGGATTTGTGTGATGTCCTGTGGTACACGTCCACATGTTGGATGGGGAAGGAGTTGTGCCTTCACATGGGTGTGCAAGGCTGTATCTGGGCTGGCTTTTGTACACTGGCATCTTGTACCCTGGCTCTCCAGGTTCAGGCAAGGCAGGGTGGGTGGTCACCTCTACACACCCTGATCATAAAATGCCCTTTCCTCTGCCTTTCCCAGATATCTGGCTGCTGCCTCCTTTCTTGGGCAGCTGGGGGTTTACCCTCTTCCTCCCTGACCTGCTTCACATGGATGTTGCAGCTGGCTGTCCTGAGTGGGTGCTGCAGAGGCCCAGCCATAAACATCCCTTTCCATGGGCAGTGGGGTCTGCTCTCAGCCTTGGGGTGTCAGCAGGAGCCACAGAAACCAGACCAAGAGGTCTCTGTGGCACCTTCAGCAATGCCCTCACTGACATCCCTGATGAGATCTCCCCATGTCTAAGTGCATCCTTCAGACACTGCTCCCTCCCAGCCCTGGGTTTGGGAATGCAGCCCAAATTCCCCCTGGAGAGAGGAAAGTGCCCAGCTCCAGGGCTGAGGCTTTATCCTGAAGTGAGTCCTGGGAGCTCCCACAGGCTTGATTCCAATAGAGGGTGCCTGATTCACATTCTGAACGTGACCTGAACCCCTCCTTTCCCTGCAACACGACTGGATTTCTGTCACTGCATGGGAGGGACAGGCTGAGCCCAAGGGGAAGGGAACTCTGACAGCTCTGTCTGTCTGTCTGTCCCAGAAGGAAGGAGACTGGCAGCAGTGGGAGGCCTTCAAGACTGCACAGAGCACTCCAGGGCTGCAGTTCATCTCTGAGTTATCTCTGTGATGAGCAGACAGGCCCCATGCCAAGGCACACCTAGCATGTGGAAATGGGTGCAGTAGGAACCTCCTGAACTCTGACAGGGATAGTGCCTGGGCTGCCACCTCAGTTTAGGCTGCTTGTCCTCAGCACCCAACCCAAAGCAGAGGTGAGAGGATGCCCCAGTTCTCTCAGTCCTGAGGCTGGGAAGGACTCCTATGCCATGGATGGCCTGTGGCAGCAAAGGCAGGCACCCTTTTAACGTCCCACTGGCCATCAAGAAGTTGATCAGACATTTATTTCCTACCTCACCACTGCTCTGGTGTCAAGCTGAACAGGTAGCTCCCCTTCCCCCCTTCCCCCATCCCACTTTTCCTCTCCAATGTGCACCTGCCTGGAGACTGCTCACAGCCCCATTCCTCCCTTTCTCAGCTGTCCAGCAAGTGGTTGCCTTCTGCTCACACTCCCAGCAGGGCAGGAGCCTCTGAGCCACTTCTACCAAGGGAGAAGAAGAAAAAGCCCAAAAGTCCTGAAACAGCCAGAAGTCTGCCAGGTAAAGCACCCCCAGCTGAAAGGCCCAGCCTCACACCACAGCCAGACCCCAGTTTAGCCCTTGCTGCTCCCAAAAGTGGGTATCATTTTGAAGGACATCAGTGAGACCAGCTGGAGCCTTGCCTCAAAACCCACCTCCCCTATGCTGTGATCATGTCCAACACGGGGAGAAAGTGAAGCAGAAACCACAAACTCCCCCATTTTCCCTTCCCTAGCTGCATTTCAAGAAGGGGAACCCCAAATATCTGCGTCTCTGCAGATGACCAGCACATTTTGCTTCTGCTTTCTTTTCTCACAGAAAATCACAAGCACCCCGCAGTGCCAGTGAGAAAGTCCCTAGCTGGAGAGTATTTTTGATTCTTGAAGTTTCCCATGAAGCTCAGCACTGGCAGCTCTTGTGGTTCCCAGCTCCAAAATGTGGGCTGCCCAAGGATGTTATAAACCCTCAGGAACATTCCCTCACATCTGTCTGAACAGTGGCTTTGTAGCACCACAGTCTCGGCGACACTTTTCAGGTACAACAAACAGGACCTGACCAGCCTCCCAAGGGTCTTGGAAGCAACAAGAAACACCCAGAGCAGATGAGCAGCTGTAAAATCCCCAGGGCAGCTCAAACACCTTGGGGTTGGCTTCAGTGGGATGCAGGAAGGTGCAAAGCAGTGAGAAAGCCAAGCCTTCCTCTGCTCTGCCCTCACATCCAACTGCTCTGCACTGACCACCACACCATGTGCCTTTAGCGGCATAGATTGCCTCCTTCTTTCAGATGCCTTAATATCTTTTCTTCCACCTGGGTTTAAATAAAAGAAACCAGGCAGAAGAACCTGTGATGCCCGGGTGTGTGTCCTCAGCTGGCTGATGGCATCATGGCACTCAGCTGAAGAAGCATTTTGCTCAGTGAGGGAAAGTCCTTTGGCTCTCCCCTACTTAATTTTCAGTGTGTAAAGTCTTAGAGCCCTTTTTTGATTGTCCAAATGAGTTTCATCCTAGAAATTAAAGAAAAAAGATAATGCAGGGGGGCAGTGAGGAGCAGGAGCTGACAGCCAGAACCATTGCATTGGCCTGTAGGAAACCTGCCCAAAATGCACACAGCGTCCATTCCTGCTCTGTGCAAGGCACTCAGCTGTTTGGAGACATGCTGAACACCCTCCAGCTTTGCTCTCTTGAGGGCCTGGATGGGCTGCAAGCAGTTTAGATTGGTGATTCAGAGGGCAGGAGGGGACAAATGATGTTTACTCCTCTCCTAGGCCCATGGCAGCTTTGGAGGAGTGCTCCAACACCTTCACCCCTTTGCACTCCAAGACATCAGCCACAGCTCCTTAGGGGAGAGCTGATGAGAGATTTTGATTCAGAGCATCCCTCTGCCTCTGGCTCTTCTCAGCCTGCACCCACAGTGTCCCCTGCCCAGCCCAGCCCAGCGATATCCCCACTGCTGGACTCCTTGGTGCCGCAGTGCTGTGGCAAACCAGAATTCTTTCACCCTGGAAAGTTTCCCCCCAGTCATCCATCCCATCATGCTGGTTCACTCTCATGCCTGGCCTCAAGCCCTCCTGCACTTGCTGCAGTCAGGGCTGGATAGGATCTGCGTGGAGCAGGAGACAGGGAGCACCTGCAGGAACTGGTGTGTGCATCTCACATCCCTTTACAGGTGTGGGGGAGATTTTGGGGGTGTGTGCACATATCGGGGTCTGGAGCCAGACCTGTCCCCCACAGACTCCTGCTACACACTTGGACCAAACCCCCCTTTTTTCTTCCCTCCCCACACAGAGGTGCCTTATTACATCTGTGGGGATCAGGTAGACTACAGTCCTTCCAAGCTGTAAACTCAGCATCAGGGTTTCTTTTAATCCCAAACATCTTGATGTCATCTGGAAATGCCATGAGCAGTTTATAATTAGGGTTTAGCATGCAGATTAATACCAGCAGCTCCAGGGTGAACAGACCATCAGAGTCTAATCAAAGCTTAAATGGGGCAGCAATTTAGTACTGAGATTTATTATTCCTCTGCACAATATTTTGAACCAGAGGCTGAGTTCACATCACACACAATCATTCCTGGAAGTGCTATCACATCTCCAGTCAGAGCAAGGTGCCTTGTTACTGGTTCATGGGGGTGATAAATACTTGGCTCTGGGAACTTCTTTAGGAATATCACAGCATTGACACTGTACAAGATTTAGAACCTGAGGCAGGAGAACCCTTGCACACGTGCTCCAGCCCCATGTGGATGGTGGGGCAAGGCCATGTGTTTATATTTTTTTGGCTGTGCACCAGGTGTATTAAGGGAGGTGCCCCAGGACAGCAGCTGAGGGGGTTTTTTGCCATCTCCCCTGGCCGTGTGTGGGGGAGGAAGGATGGAAAGCTTTGTGTTACTCAAGGTGGGGATGAAGCCACTTCACAGCAACAGAACCTTCAGGGGAATTGGCACTCTATGAGCTGAGGGCTGGGGAGGGAGTTCTGTGCCCAGTGCAGCCAGGACAACTCTCCTGAATGGTATTTCTGCCAAGCCCCCTCTGGACGGCTCTGGGAGTACCCCCAAGTCTCAGAGGTTTCATTTTCACAGTAGGGGCAGCTGGGTTGGCTGTGCAGCACCTGGGTTGGAGTTCTCACTAACAGGGCTCCAACCTGCCTTGCTCAGACCTCCTCTGACCCAGTCTGGGCTGGAGCCTTTCCCTTGCCTTGTCATTTATAAAACACAAGTGGAGGAGGGGGCTGAGAGAGTGGAAATTTGTTTATCAATTTGTCTGCACTAGTCCCAGTTTTTAGATTCCAAGACAGAGCTGCCACAGCTGTCACCTAGCTTTCAGCAGAGATGACAGGCACATTCACCAGCTGCCAATGGCAAGAACTGCTTTTCTGTTTCCTTTTTCCATAATCTTTCCACCTAGTGGGAGAGGGGCTATGAGGAATGTCCTGATCTCCTGCCTGGCTGGTTGTGGATCTGAACTGGAGTTCAGCTCTTCCCTCCCTTGGCTTTGCTCTTGCCAGGGATGCCATGGGGCTGTCAGCCCTGCCTCAGGCCCCAGGGCTGGCACCACGTCTGGGGTGGAGGGAGCAGATGTCTCACACTGTGGCACACACGGTGGCATGTCAAGACAACCCATAACCGTGGGTTCCACCAGGAAACCACAGAAGTATCAGCTCAAACACCTCCTCACCACAGTTTTGTTGCAGTGGCTGTGAGCCTAGTAAGCACAGGGCACAGTCCTACAGGTGGATGATGCCTGTGTTTATTGCTCTGAGCCTGCTCCAGCACCTTGGAGGGCTTCACTGGATTTACCTGGTAAGAAACCAGGCTGTGGCACTTTCAGGTTGCCCATTCCCCCATGACAGCGACCTGGTGGCACTGAGACAGCCACCAGGACCTCCAGCCACTCCCCCCAGGCCAGCTAAGCAGGGCTGGCCAAGCTAAATGAGGGCTAAGCTGCATGTTCCCAAGGGCTCAGACTGGAGCTGGCTCCAGAGCTGGCTGTGTAAGGAGCCCTGGGTTTGGATAAGCCAGCCGTTTAACCGGGGTTTTATTACCAGGCAGGGTAACAAAAGCACTCAGAGGTCACCTGGGAACTTTAATCAGCACCAAGGGTCACTGGATAGCAGGATAGGAGGGAGGAGGGCAGGGCCCAGGGCATGCAAATAAATAAATAGATGTATTGAAACCACCTCCTTCCTCCAAGTGATCCCTCTCTCGCTCTCCCCTTCTCGATGTACACACTCTGCTACTTACAATCAGACCTTCAAATGGCCCTCATTTCCCCAGCAGAATGTCCAAGATCTCCTGCAAATTTAACTAAGAAGTTTATCCACAAGGTTTTGTTGGGTTTTTTAGTCTAAATCCCTTGCTGCTGGAGATGAAAGTTCAGTCTGCTGGACTGCTCTTGGGCTGGGTATCAGATATCCCTAACCCCGGAGAGAGAAAACGTCCCACCAGCTTCTCTCCCCTGCAGGAAAGGAAAAAAAAAACCCCACCACCTCCCATAATCAGAGTCTGGGCAGACAAATTGGCACCACTCTTTTCTCCCTCCACCCCCGTTTCTGGAAGAGGACTAACCCTTCGGAGCACAGTCACAACTCACAAATATTTGTGGGTATTATATTGCAAGAGGGGAAAGAAAATTCCAAAGGAAGGTAACTGTTAAAAGCTCAGTCCCTCTCCCATGGAAAGCAGCTTTATGCACGTCCATAAATCTCCTTTGTAAGTGGCCATTAAAATTGCGTCTTGTTTAATTTTTTTTTAATCTCGTTTAAACACTTTTTCTCATCTTGCAAACGAATGATGTCATTGGCAGGCCCAGTAATGAACTGAAAAAAAAAAAGAAAAATCAACTTTCTAATGTTTTGGGGGCTCTCTCTAAACGCAAACCCTTCAAAACCAGTTTGCTAATCCAGCCAAATACTTAAGCATGTGCTTAACAACCAACTTGTGTTTAAGTGCCTTGCTCCCACATCTGTCCACACTCCTCTCTGTGCACAAACGATGTGCTTGAAGGGAGAAGAGGGTTTAAACCGTGGCAGGGTGAGAGTCCCTGCCTGCTGAACTGTTGGGCTTCTCCTTGCACGGGCAACACAACAGGACAGAGACACCTCAGCAGCTGCACAGGACAAGACCCTCACTTTGGTTGAAAGGCTCCTTGCTGGCTACTTCTGTTGTTTGGGTTTGGTGTGTGACTGGAGGTTTTAGGTTTGTTTTGTTTTTTTTTTTTAATTTTTTTGGAAGCTGTTTTAATGAAGTGGGAGCAAAACCAAATAGCAGGCTGAGCAAACGGGGAAAAACAAATGCGAAACTTGCAAATGAATAATTGGTGTGGTTTTAATTAAAAAGTGGTTAACTGTTTCGGGGTGAAGAGCATGGGTTTGGGTTGACACCATCTGAACCCTGGAAAGAGCACGTTAAGCTGTTCACCATACTGCGGGTTAAGAAAATGGGAAATAAATACATCCCAGCCCCTTGGAAAACTAAACCATCTTTAGGGCTCAGCTGTAAACTTTCTTCAGCAATTTATTAGAGTTCCAGAAAACACTTGTTGAGTAGCCTTGGCCTGTAATAAATATCAGTCCTTGTTTGTTTGTTTTTGTAATGGGAACAAAACCACATCTTTTTCTTTCTCAAGTGGATAATTTAATTACATGGCAAGAAACACATTCATTGTCCAAAATACCCAGAGAAGATTGCCACGAAAAGACTCGATTGAAACTCTCAGTTCAGTGGCGAGAGGAGGAGAGCAGAGCCAGCAGACACCAGAACAGGTTTCAGGGAAGGTTTCTGTGATGGCACATCCACTTTTGCTGGAGCTGACACTGGGGTTGTCATTACAAACAGCAGACAGGCACCTCTGTGCAAGGCTCTTCTTACCCCACGTGGAGCACCAGGAGGGAAAGGCAGAGGGAACCAAGGGAATGAGGGACAGGGAAGGGAAGGGATCTGTCTGGGCCTCACAGAGGGTCCGAGGTGGCAGTGGGGGTGAACTGATCCATCTGTTCTCATGCACTCCCTCAAGCCTAGCTCCAGTCTGAAAATATCAATGTTTTCTCCTGGAGGCTGAAATACTTGAACATTTCTTGCTCTGCAGGTTGTCACCCCTTCCGTGGGGACTCATCCTGGCCTCGGTGGTAGGAGGCAGAGAGTGATCCCAAGAATGTCTGGAGGTGACACCCTGTGAGAACAGGGAGTGCTTGGGAGCATCCAGCCGCCTCTCTTGCCCCCATTTCTGGGAGCCTGCCTTGCAGAAAGAGAAGCAGGAGTCGATCCTTTAAGATCAATTCTTGATGGGCTTGGTTCCCTCATTCCCTGCAGGCAGCTTTGGGTTTAACACTAGCAAAGTCTGGAATAGCTGAAGGGGGCAGAATCCAGATAAGCAATTAGCCCGTGCTCTTTCCCAGGGATAGCCTGGCAATTATGGCCAGAATCCAGGAATCAGATGACTGCAGAAAGACAGACCCTCACTCCTCTGAGCTCGTCTAGAGGGGCACAATTAACGTGCTGATGTGATTAAAGCCACATTCAGCTCTGGGATACGAGAGCCAGACGCACCCAGGCGATTCCTCCAAAGGTGCTGGTTACCTGATTTGTAGCAAATCAAGTAGAAATCAGCCATTCCTGTCCACACAGCTCCATCGTGCTGTTAAACAGCCAGACCCTCTTCTCTTACATGTCTTTGAGGGAGATGAAATCCATATGGCCCAGAGAGTGAGCACAGGCCAGGGATGGAAGGAAGGACAGAAACACCATTTCTACAGGACAGAAGACAATGGAAATGTTTCCACTGATTCCAACAGGTTCTGAGTCAGCGGCTGCAACCAATTTTCCTCCTAAATGGACTTCCATATGTCTGAAAGAGTCTCGCAAGTGCTGGAATTTGTTACAGAACAAACCTGTGCTTTATTACTCTGCTCCCTGATTCCCAGCGTTTCTCCCTTTAAATTCCTTGCTCAGCCATTTCTGGGCTTCGGGGTTCGCTTCTGAGAAATGCATTCATTTCTAAAGCAAACATTTTCCATGGAACAGACGTGGAAGTGAAGTCTCCCCACTCCGCTCCCGGGTTTCACTTTGCTTTGCTGGGAACTTGTGCCTTCAGGTTCATCCAAAAATAGGTGGCTCTCTGTGCAGAGGGAAGCGTGGTGAGGAAATCAAGCTCATCAGACCTGAAACCTTCTATACTCTACAGATTGCCTCTAAAACATAGATGTTTGGGCAAAAGTTGAGCAAAGCTGGTTTTCACCAGAAATTTTCTGTTTGCCACATCTTTTAAAACAGAAGAGATTTTGCCCTCTTTGTGGCAGGAATCATTGAAGATTTTTCTATTTCCTTCTTTCATTAAATCAAAACAAAAATTGGCAAAATGGACTTTTTTCTTTACATCAAAGGCTGTTTTTTATGAAAGAGAGTCACTTTCCTGCCCATTATACCCTTTACTACATTTAAAGGGATTTAGGAACCATTGTACCATTTTCAGTAGTGGTTTAGGGGCTACATGGGACACTTGCATGACCCGCTTCATATCCGTATGTGAGTGCTATCAGTAAAGGTTAAGCAGTTAAATACCTTTTATCTCATCCTGAGGTGTCAGTGAAAGACAGGCTTTCTACAATGTCTTGAAAATATGGCTCAAGTTTGATTAAGTTCCTTAAACTGAATATAATTTTCAACCTTACTGATAATGCTACAGTGAAATGGCCATAAAGATTACACTTTTCAAATTCATCTATTTAAGCAAAAAATATTTTCTATTTCCTTGCAAGAACAAAAACACAGGAAGAAACTTTCAAATCAACTCCCCCAAGGAACATCCCTAAGGCCTCATTTAATTCAGAATTTTAAGAAGTTTCTCGGTTTCCCAAGCTTTTTTTCAGTCCATGTTAACGTCAGTTTAAGGGTGTTGGTTCAAAATGAAATCTCAAAACTTTTCATTAGAAAACAAAGCCAAAGCTCTTGGACTTCTTTTTCTTCCTTTGCCAAAACAGTTCGTCAAGCTGATGTGAATTCCCAAACATTTTCAGCCAACCTAAAGCGCAAGCTTTGGCAAATACATAATTTGCCTAAAAAAAGAAGTAATTGTCCCCTGCTAAGAACAAGGATAAAATCCATCCGTGATTTTAAGTGCTCAGACTGAACAATGATGGAGTATTTGCCCTGATGATAGAAAAAAAAAAAAAAAAAAATTTTGCTTATTACTTTACGTATATATTTATACGTTTCTGAAATTTATATACACGCACGGCCCTTTCCGTCCAACATGAACATTTTCAACACAGAAAAAGTAAAGAGAAGAGATTTAGTGCTGATTAGAACAAAAGTCGCACTGTACCTAACAGATTTCAGCATGTCTCATTAAAACTGGGCTTGAAATATACATATCCTTTAATAAATAAAGCTTAAGGTACATAAACACTGCAGCGGATATAAATTATTTTAACCAAAGTATGTAGGGAAAAAAAAAATTACTGGAACACCATGATCCAGGGCATTTTACAGTAAATTGGACTTCATCAGCGGTTTTGCATTTTTATTTGATTTTGGAGTTCCTCCACTAAAGCTGTAAGTTTTGTAGAGTTTATTTCACACCTTGTAATTTAAAACGTTACACTCCATCGAAATTCCTCTCAAAAAAAGGACCCGAGTAATTAATGTCTTTGGGTTCAACGTTCATTATATCCCACTAGTGTGAAAATTCATAAAAATAAGACATGGGATTAGGAGCTTAACAGCCTCACACATTTGCAGAGCTGCTGCATTGGCAAATATTTCCCTGCCCTTTCAGAGCAGAGCACTCTCCTGGCTGCTCTCATTTGTTTCACTGGATCATCCAAGTCATTAGAAAGTGCCCAAAAGGAAACTTCCATGTCTCATGCTCGTATTTTTTTTCTTGGAAGCAGATAAATAAGATGGGTCAGGGCCATTTCTTCCCGTGCTCTTCTCCTTTCCTCAGTTGATGTTTTCTTCATTTCATGTTTTAACTCCTTATGGAGACAATGGGAATTTTGGCCACGTGGAGCAAGGGGACTCCAGATGCCCTTGGAAAGGAAGCAAGACCTGGGGTTTGATTGCTGAGAGCTGAATCGTTTCCTTTGTGCAAACACCCTGGGTTCTCCCCCCTGGTTCCAGCAGCTCCGGGTTGAATCACAGGCTCCGTTTTGCCCTCGGCAGATCCATAGATACAGTGGGTGAATTTGTGCAGCAAACAGTAATTCTGACCAAAGTTTAATTTTGGAGGGACATAAACCACTCACGAAGTTGGGCTGAATTTGACAAGCACCTTTTTCCAAAAAACCAAACAAAACCAACAAGCCTAATACAGGAGGCTCTTTTTTAAACTTCAAAACATTTCATTCCAAAGTGTTTTCAAAGCAAAGGGGTTGACTTCATGTAGGTGTTTCTGAAATGAGCCTTTTGGAGGTTTTATTGAAAAACCCGACTTCAGAAAAAAATGAAATTAAACTCTAAAATGGAACATTGTGTTTCAGATCAAACACCATGTCCTAAGTTGACTCAGTATTTCTCGTTTATTTTATCTCTCTTTTTTCCCCCCTTTTCTTTTTTTTTTGGGGACTGTTTTGGTTCAAAACAAACAGAATTGCTTCATGCCCTGCTCCCCTCCCCCAGGTATCTGAATCTGACCACGGCACAAAGCATCCTTTATCCACCCAGGTCGCCGACATTCACCCCAGAACGTGCTGGCCAGAAACCCTAAGGAGCAGATCAGCCTGGCTCTCCCTGCAGCAAGGGCTGCACAATTCCCTTCCAGACCGGGCAATTCCCGTTGTGCTGAAGTTCCTTCCACATCCCAGCCTCTCGTCACGGCTCCCTCTATGGCTGACAGTGAGAAATTCCAGCCCAGGATCCTCAGGACCAGCCACACTCTGATGTTCCGAGCTGTCCAGTTTGGACTCGGAGATACTTTATTCCAGGGGATGTGGAGTCTGCAACAGATCTCTGTTCTTGGGCAGAAAGCATCAGTGGAAATTGCAGCTTTCCTTGCTGCACGTGGCTGTGCAAAGGAAAGTCTTTGTCCAGGACAGATCAGCTATTGCATCTCTCCTGGAAATTAATTTGGAGACCTGCAACAGCATTCAAGTGCTTGGCTGCCAGCTGATACTTTGGATTTGCCTTTCTGCCAAACCCTTTTTGGCTCCAAGACAGCGGCAGGGTCACCAATCCGAGGAAGGGGTTTTCAGGAAGTTCTCCAAAGAAGAAAGAACATGCCGAGGGAAAGGCCCCCTCGATTTTACTCTGTACATTTTTAAGCAATGCAATTAATTTCTAGCGTCCTAACTCAGGTTTACACATTTTGCCCCACGAGCAGTTCTTCTAACTGAATGTAGTTAACACACTTTCAAACAAATTAAAAATTTCATGTTCTGTGAGCTTAAGGAAAGAAGCTCCTACCTTCAAGCTTGATCTGAAGGCTCTGCTGAAGCCTCTCTTTGCTCTCAATCCCTAGAGAACTGTTCTGCCCTCAGAGCAACCCATCTTTGCAGCAAAAGGGCAAAGGGATTCTAAGGAAACATCAGGGCTCCTCAGATGGCTGAAAACTGGGAGATCTCTCAGCAAAGTTATTCTCTGGTTCCATCAAAAAAACCTGTCATCATATGCTGGAGCTGGTGAAGAGGTGATAAAATCATTCAGCTTTGGGACACGAGCAGTTCTCTCAGATTTAAATCAGATGGAAATGGAGTCAATTTGTTTGGAGAAGTAGCTCAGCCCTCAGCAAGGATTATGACTCTTTTAATTTTCCTGCAGCTGAAAGCGGAGCGTGTTTCAGAGCAGTAAACAGCCTCCATACTTTTCTTATGAACTTATCTTGCATCATAGCCCTGTCCCCACATGAGGACAAAGCACCAGGAACCTGGTGCTGTTTTCTGTGTGAGCATGCAGGGAATCAGAGCCTTGCCTGCTCTCAGGATCTCTCCATGAACTGACGCACAAGCACGAAGATGAGTCACAGATGGCTCGGTTGCTGTTGGAATCTCAACAGATCTGAGTGAGTTTGGGATGCTTCCCACCACAAATACTTCACTCCCTGCCTCACTGCAGAGCCTGCTGTGCAAGTGCTTTAAAGGGTAACACAGAGAAAAGGCTGTGCCTTGGGAAGAGAAAAACCATTCTCCTCAAACACAGTTCATGGGGCGAGAAGACCTAAGTTCAAGTGTAGTGGTGGAGTTTGGAAACTTGGGTTCTACTCAGCTTCCACTGCTGAGAGACAGATTCTCCATCACTGCAGGAGGCAGGAACAATCACACAATTACCAGTCAGGACACACAGGGTGGACTTGGTTGTGGCTATGAGTTAGAGGACATGTTGAGATCCTTTCCAGGTCTGTCATTCCAGAACAGGAGATCACCCCAGCTACACCTTAATCTTGCTTGGAAGGTACATCCTGAAAAGACACAGGCTGCAGGTCAAGTCCATGCACAGCAGCTGCTGAAGTAGCAGCTTAAGAAGTACCAGTAATGCAACCTTTCAGCAAGAGCAGAGTCACGTTTTTCAAGGAAACATCATAAGCATAACACCTACCTGCACTGCTGGGCAGTACTGAGACAGAAAATTTTGTTTGAGGGTACCCAAGACATGATTAAAACTGTTGTGATCTCATGCAGCATAACATTGATGGAGTGTATACCACTCTGCCTGGTCCAATTTATCCTCTGGATTGTCACAGGGTAACTGTGGTCCAACAGGATTTATGCCAGCTGGGGTATAATATGTCTTCCTGCAGTCAGTGTAAAATGTAAAGCCAATAAAACCACTATATACCACGCTCTAGCTAACCAACACAAAGAACAGTGTGCACACACCTGACGGGGAGCAGATTCGTCCCGCCAGGTGATTTTGCAATAAACAGCCTGAGTGTTACTGAGGTGGAATCCCAGCCCCATCTGTGGTCCTGACAAGCCCTCACCTCGTGTTTCCTGCTTAGAGAACCCTCCTGTCAGTTCAAGCTCATGTGCAGCCTTCAGGGACACCAGTACTGTTCTGGCAGGTTATTCACTGTGAGCCAAATCTGGAAATGCAGCCTGTAGGGAACCTAGCAGAGATGCAAGAAGGAATATTGATATTTGCTTTGATAATTTGATATAAGCTTTGGGCTTAACACCAGAGACTCTCCTCATGCCTCTTGGCCTTGAGATAAAGGAAAGGTCTAGAGCTGCCACGGCCCCATCTCCTCAAGGCAGTGCAATTATCAGCTGAAGGCTTGATAAGGCTTGACTAAATTTCCAGAGCAGGAGAGTGGCAGTGGCATGCTAATCCTTTCTCACACAGAAACACATCCCAAATGCACAGTCACTAGCAGAAAAAAAATGAGTGGCCACTCATTTTAGGGTTAGCTGGTCATTTCTACCACAGAAACGACTGTGTCAGCATCTGCAAGTATTTAAAATTCTCAGGCTTTCTTGTTTTTATCTGCCTTCTGGGCTTTTTTGAGGCTTTGTGTCAGATGGTGCTGAGTTTTCAAGCTTTTCTCCACAAGGATGAGGCCACTGGGTCTGCACAGAGTGCAGAGCCAGACCCTAACCCTAAACCTAACCCTAAAACTGGGGAGTTGTGATGTGAGCAGATACAGTGTGGAGAGAAAGTCGCAGAAGGAAGAGGGAAGACCTGGCTGAGGGGTTTAAAATGACCAGGGGAAAATCTCTACATTGAAAGTTTGTAATATTGAAGGGGTGGAGAGGAAGGAAAATATTTGATAAGAGGAGGAGGAGGAGAATTGCTTTCTGTCTGGAGAGACCACCTGAGCAGGGAGTGGAGTGGAGATGAGACCTGAGCGGACACACTGGAGGACAGTGCAGCAGGTTTCCATCTGGGCTGTACCTGACCACCAAAAGCAACCCCACTACCAGGAAAACAAGGAGACACAAATTTAACAGAGGAGCCTGGGGAAGTATTGTCAGTATTGTCTTTCAAGGACATGGCCCTAACAGGAAGTTTGGCATCTTTTCTTTCTGACATAGGTGAGTAAAGCAAACAGAAGAAACCCAAAGAAATGTCAGGTCCAAAGCAGAAACAGGGATCTACCAGGCCAAGCAGGACTGGGAAACAAAAGCTCTGAGCTGAATGAGCTCTGTACCAGTTGGTGCTGTGAGAGAAGCCAAATTTCTACCTTGCATGGATTCCCTGTGCTCTGGTGTGCAGCTGAGCCCTGGCCGTCCACAGGGTGGATGTTTTAGTGCCTGGCTCTTTTTAACTGGCACATGTTAAGAGCTTTGAATTAACAGGTGCATAAAAACTGTCAAAAAACACTTAGCTCTCAAGACAGTCTGTCGGTTGTATTAAAAATATGGTTTTATGTAACCACATTCTCTCAACACTTGCTGGGTATTACGGCATGGGAAAGTCACTCGCCCTTTCCAAAGGAAAGCAGCGATGTTTAAACTCTCCTGCAGGGAAGGAAAAAAAAAAAAAAAAAAGAAAGAAAGAAAAGAAAAGAAAATGAAAATGAGAAAGACTACAGTTCCTCTGATCTTGCCAGCGATTTGCTCCTGTTTTAAACACTAAAGGTCGATTTCTTCCAGCAGAACAGGACCGGCCTAAAGCTCCAGACAAGGGGCAAGCACCCCAGCAGGTCAAAAGGCCAGTGTCGTGCAGGCTTAGTGAGGTGGAAATGAGGGGCTTTTGACAACTGAATGGGAAGATGTCTCACTTGCTGACTGAGGAGGTGGTATTTACTGTAAGCATGGCCCGGGTTTTTTAAAAAAACACCGAGTTTAACAGGGGTTTAGAGCTAGGAAAAAAAGCCAAACTATTTGTGCCCATATTTCAGAAGAGGTTTAGAAATAGTTTTAGTTCTCAATCTTCCTTCAGTCATGAATCCAGAACATCTGGGATCCCAGAAACAAAAACATCAGGTTTCCAGAGTGGAAAGACTCTAAGACACAGGTCCAGAAGAATTTTTAAAACTCTCAAAAGCATTTCTGAAATCAATTCCCTTTCAAATATGTGGCAAATACATTAAAGTGGGCTTTGGATTAGTTTTACTGCCTCGTGATAAAAGCCATTCGCACCTTTGATGTGTTTGAGGATAGCAGCCATCCCAAATGCCTTCCCCACCCCTTGCCTCCACCAGGAAGTCTCCTGGCTCTGCCCAGGAATGCCCAGCTGGGTTGTCATTTGTCACCTCCCCAGAGGTGACCAACTCAAACCAGCCACCTCTGGGGCCGCAGACACAGTAGGTGAAAGCAATGATTTCTGAGTGCAAGTGTTTAGGGTGTAGCAGTGAACATGGATAACCCCAAAGCCTGGGAGAAGTGGGAAGAACAGCAGGGATGTGGGCTTCTAAAACTGGCTGTGAGTTGAACCCCACTAAGTTTTAGTTCTATGAATTAAAGCATTTCCAGTAGCCCCCTGTGCACACCCACCTTCTGCTCAGCCTGGTGGCTCTGGGGAGCCCTGGTTATTTGCCTGGCCTGGAGGACAGATGGGTCCATGAAGTTTCTCAGCAGCTGCTGGAAGTAGAAAGGGAAACTCAAAGACAGAAGGAGAAAAGAAAACTGGTGGCTTGGAAGGGTGCAAGTAATGACTCCAGTATAGCAGGCAGCTGGGGCAGAGGAGGCTGTCTAGCCCTAGAAGAGCAAGTGGTGACTCCCTTCTCTGAAAAGCAGAGAGAGATTTGTTAATGTTGAGGCCAGAAGGAGCACCATGAGGGCCCAAGTGCAACTTGCCAGGCCAAGAAAAGTATTTTCCAACAGCTTCTCAAGTTCTGCCAGCAAAAGCATCATCCCTGAGAGACTCACAGGGGGACTGTCACTGACAGTACCAGATACTGTCCAGGAGTGGAGCCTGCCTGCTTGGCAGTGCTGTTTTCCTGCAGAACTGGTTAATGTCAGTGAGACCGATGAACACTCCACAGTAGTTAAGAGATGCAGTGGGATGTCATGGAGAAAAGTCCACTGCTAAATATTTTGATTTGAGGAATGAAGAAAAGAAAACAACTGGTATTTTAGCAGATGGGGGGGGAAAAAGATCTGGAAGCAAGAAGAACATCCTGCAGAGAATGAGGCATGACTTTTTAAAACAGCTGCAGGATGTTCTTCTTGGAGGCTCAGAGAAGCACGTTAGGAAAACCCTGGAATGGACCTGGTTCTTCATGAGCACATCCTCACGCCAAAGAGTATCATCTTCTCCATGCAGCAAACCACCAAAACGTGGGAGCAGCTGCAGCTCACACGACAGCCAAGCCAGAGACACAACCTCTAGGACACCATGAGCACCACAGACAATGAAATAAGCACCATCAGCAACCAGAGTCATCACCTAAACAACTACAGAACTCTTTAAGATGTGCTGTGGGTTTGGGGTGATGCTCAGAAACCTGCTCCAAATGCAAACTGGGAAACTTTGAAGAAAATGATGTCTGAATTGGATTAACCCCTCCTTGGGACAGGGACAGAGTCTGTCTACACTGGACTGGGGAAAGTGACTTAAGCCTGCAAAGTCAGAGCTGTACCTAGCTCATGTGCCCAAGGCAGAGAATGCACTCAGCAGAGATTCTGGCAGAGGCTCACAGCATGGCTCTGCCAGGAGTTTGTTGCCCAAGCAAACAGTCCAAGGGACAGCCAGTTTGTGACTCTTAAACACAGTCAACAGACACTTCTACTGAGGTGTCCTTGATGGGCTGGTGGCTTACGACCTCCTGTGGCAGTGGCACTACAAAGGGCTTCCCTCCCACATGGAACAAGGAAGGGAGCAAGGTGACTTGGCTTGCTGAGACACCTTCTGCAGGATACACAGCTCCTACCTGTGAAGGAGCTACACCAGCAGGGAGGTGCTGGTATCTGCTGCCTAGGAATGACTCCCAGAGCTCTCCACCCCTTCAGTTCTCCTGGGGATACAGTGGTCCACGTGGAGGCAGTGGCCAAGAAGGCCAGCTGCCCTTTAGCTATATGGTAGGCAGCTGAAGGACTCCTATTTCTGTTGCTGCTGGACTTAGGACTGCAAAGCAGCCACAGCCTCACTCGGTATCCATCCCCAGCCGGACACCACTGCTGATCTTGTAGTTCATGGAGTGACTCTGTCCTTTGCTCTACTCCTCCTTTACTGGCTCAATGAAAGAGGAAGCTGTAGAGGTGAAATAACTCAGTGGGGTCTCCTTCAGGACAGTTAGGGACTAATGCAGGAGCAACACAAGGTCAGCAGTTGTGCATTTAGAACTGCTCCTGCTGTGTGTCCTTGTCTGCAGCTGTTCCATTACAAACCCATCACAGGATTTGAGGGCTCCCGAGCCACAGCAAGTTCAGAGCAATGCCTTCCCAAGCTGAGATTTGGGGCTTAATTTGGCCCTGCATAATCAGGAAACACCAGCAAACCAGAACAAAGACCAATTACTGCAGAGAAGAATGTCAGACACACATTTGAAGGGTAAGATTCAGCCCTGATAACATGAACATGAGAGGATCAATCATGTTCAGATACATCACTAGCACTTACCAACTGCTGGAGTAAAGAAACCTTGCGTGGGGAAGTTAAAAAGGCCCATCACTCAGGGATTTATTTATGACTCATGTTTCACTTTTATTACCCACAAAGCATTTTTTTGGTGTTTGGGTGTTTTTGTCTTACTCAGCTCCAGCCCTTGAAAGCTGACTGAGGGAGGGCCACGGCTTCAGCCCGTGCATGGTCTGGGTGAAGTGACTCTGTTCCTTCATTCTGTCACATCCTCCCCAGTTCTAAACAATGTAAGAGACTGAAGGGATATCCCCAACACTGCAGCTTTCCCTTGGGATGATTTTTATCCATTTCAATGGCATCACAAGTCATGAAATGGGTTCTTTCATCCCTTGGGGTTTCATTCTTTGCTGTGAGGAACCTCCAAGCTTTTCTCTGCTGTCTGCAGAAATGGATCCCAAGGCTCCACTAGAGCAGTGGGCTGAACTGGGTACAGGGCAACTTATCCCATCCCAAATTTCCATCAGTCTCCAGAAAACAGCTGGACATTCTGCACTCCTGTCACCACCCACCACTGCCTATTCAATAGGACACTATTCCCAGCCCTGAAGGATAGTGTGGCTTGGAGTGCTGAGACTTTGAATCTTTGCCACATGCAAGCGGTGTTTTACCTACTTGCTCAAGATCAATTTCTCCCAGCTCTCCCCTGTTGCACTCATGTGCCAGGTGTGAAAACCAGTTCAGACATCAAAACCCACTGCTCAACACTGGCAGCGTGGAAAAATAAAATCACTGGCTGATCAGTCAAACAAGCAGGTGGGAGTGGTAGGGACAGAGGCAGGAGAGACAAGGTACTAAACCTGCCCAGTGCTCCCAAGTGCCTCGTTAGACTGATTTATGTTTAGCTAATTGAGAAAATGACCTTAACTACACAATCCAGGCCCTAATTCAGAAAAGCCCAAGCTTTTTAGTGTCTCTACCTGTGCCTTAAAAGGCATGATTTAAACCCTGTAACTAACAGGCTGCCAAAGGCAAGGATTTGAAGGATCTGATGTCCTATCACACCGAGGGGTTGAGGCTTGGCTCACTTCTCTTGTTACTTGGTCTTTCCCCACTGATGTCCGAGTTCTCTGCTGGGACATAAATCAGGGAAACATGAAGGAAACCAGTCTTGTGCCCCATCAAAGCAGCCAACACTTGCTTTAATGGGACCATGCAGACCAGCCTAAACAGGGCATTTAACAAGCATGTGGTTTCTATAATACCAGCCCACGTCTCTGCACCCTGTTTGTACTGCCACTGGCAACACCCTTTGTCCATTACACGCCACACCTGCTGATATCCATGGAGTTAGGAAAGGGATTGTGATGTAACACCAAAGTGCTGAACACAGGATTTCTGGGATGGATCAGGCCTGCAGAAAAACTGTAGCTCTCTCTCAGCCACTGCACAAAGCCTTATACACAGCTCTGGCATGTGCAGGAGAGGAGCACAGATACCCAGGACACTGTTACACAGAACCCCACTCAAGTACCAAGCTCAGTCCAGGACACACAGATGCTCAAAGATCCCACACAGGGTGCATCTGGTGAAGTTCAGGCCTCAGCTCTGGGGGTTTAATCCAAACTTGAACCTTGACAGAAGGGAGTTAGGAGCAGTAAGTCTTGAGGCCCTACTGTCCTAAACAGAAAATACAGACTGGACAGAATCCCAGCAAAGGAGGGAATTTGACAGTGCTCTGCCCCTTTCCTGGGCTCCAGAAGTTCCCCAGAGGTTAGGTTGCCATGAGCATTCCTCTCTAGCATGTTCCTAATGCAGCTGATTAGGAAACACAGTACCTCCAACCACTAGGCCAGTCTCTATGTTTCTCTCTTACTAGTTTTTCCTCATTCGGTTCAGATGGGATCCAGGCCCAAAGGAAAGACTCCACTGCATCACAGAAGGTATTAGGAAGAAAAATGGCTGATGGAGAACCTGAGTCCCTCCCCAGAAAGCTCCCCTAAACTCAAACCTCTTGAGAGCCCAGCTTCATCTGGCTGGATGTACAATCAGATTGGGGGTTGTCCAAGTGTTTTACACCATGCTCTACACATCCATGGGAACCCCAGGCTGAGTCATGACCATCTGTGCTCATTTAAACATTTCTTGACAGAGGAGGGAGTGCTAATCCTGACATCCTGGCCAAAATGCAACACGGATAATTATACTGTGCTTTGTAACATTCTCAGTGGTGTACATTGGTGTTTTCCAGTTCTTCCCATAATGGTAATGTGGTGATCCAACATAGAAATGGCCACGTTGCCACAGGAGAGTCCCCTGTGCCAAGCCCTGCAGTGTTACTGTCAGACATCACACGTCTCTATTTTCCCTGCTGTGGGTGTTCAACCCCGGCACTCTTCACACTCAGACTCTTATCTCTACCTGTACAAGAGGTCCTCACTAAAAAATCTGCCCACTCATTCCTGAGCTGTGCTGAGCTGTCCATTTTTCCATTCTTCCAAAGAGACACAAAAGCAGAGAGCACACCTGCCCTTAGTGCACACCTGGGGCAGCAGGACAAACATCGTAACATCAGCTACTGCAAGGTACAAATGCATTTGCTTGAAGAGCCTCAATTCCAACAGTTCTCTTTCCTTCAAGGAGAAACAAGAAAAAAACCCCAAGCCTTTTGTTGCACCAAAATCATCTCCTGGCATTTCTGACCAGCACACATGTTGTTACAATTAGGACCGGACTCCTTGGCTCCGGCACAGGGGGAATTTTAAACCGGCACACTGGCACCCATCAAAACATTCGCCAACTTCCAAAGTGGAACTGACACCACGGTAGTGGTTTGTATCACACGTCAGAGAAGGGCTCGGGAACTGAGATCCAACAAGTTAACTCTTCAGCTCCCTGTCCAGCAAGAGCAGCCTGATGCTGGGCTGCTCTTGTTATCCCACACGACTGTTTCACGTGGCTTCCAGCCAGTCCACTTCACTTCCAGGCTCAGAAGTTAAAGGCAGAGAGAACTGGCCAGAACTTCAACAAGGGACTTGTAAGAGAACAAAACTGCTGATTGTAACAGCATCTTCCCTCTCAGGCAGAAACAGCACCAGCACTATCAGAATGGTACACAAGAATGTTTCAGCCTTTAAACAGTTTTGTTACATATAAAATTACTCCCTTCTAGGAAACTCATTATTTTAAGCAGTTGTCAAAAAGCTCTTTGAAGTTTTTGGAACACCATTTTCAGAGTTCAAACAATAATCTTACCTGTGACACCAAGGTGTAGAAATATTCTAACCACATTTTAGCCTACCAGAGAACCCTAAATTATATGCAAAATGATGTTTGTGTGATTTCTGTAAATACTGTTTGCAATTCAACTCCTCTGTCAGAAGCTCTTCTGTGTGTCCCGACGAGCTGAACAGAACTGTAATGAGGAACAGACCTATCCTCTAAGCCTTTGAATCTCTTGAGGAACAACTGGGGACAGCTGCAGAGGATGGAAACAAGAATGGTACAAGTAAATTATTACTGCACTTACTGGTGCCTCATTCTGAAAACCATCAGCAGGTTGCTACAAGGTGTCCAGCAACAGCAGACACAGCAATGGAAGTCAGTCACGGTTTTCTCACAATACCATCCAATCTTCTGCTTTTAGGTCAGCAAAGTAACAGGGAATGCAGTATACCAGCAACAGCAGAGCAATGCTTCGTATTTATTTCTAATACTACCTTGAAATTAAGATTCTAACTCCAATTAGCCCAAATTATGAGCGGCTGGCCTAGGAAACATATTTTATTCCACTTTCTCCTGTGTATGGAAGGCACCAGGAGAGATTTTCCACCGTTGCCCTGAGCCAGTTAGTTGAAAAGATTGCTGCCAAGCTGTATCCTGCCATGTCTTTCCTTCATGCATTTCCATATTTTGGAACAGCCTTTTCTGAGGTTTTATTTTCACACAGCGCGAAGTTGCCAAAGGACGTATCTGATCCTACCATTTATCATCTCCTGTGGAAAAACAGGCTTGGATCCCTGTATTAGTCTCAGATATCACAACTGAAAGTAAACACACTGCGTACAAGATGCACTGATTTATTAATAGAATAAAACTGAAATGTAGTGACATGTTTTTCCACTGTTCAAGCCACAGAGACAATCACTCATTTATGGAGTCCCATTTATAGACTCGGTGGCGTCATTCAGCAACTCATTCACAAACTCAGACCCAACACGTCCAGGTCAGGTATTCCAGGAACCATTCCCACACTTCCCTGGTACCAAGAGGTTAACTGTGAGTGCAGTCCCCACAGTCTGCAGCTGCAATCAGTCTATGGGAGATTTCCCTATGTTCTCTTTTCATTCCTGAGGCTTTCTCCACCTGGAATAGCTTTTTAAAGCTTTTCAACAGCAGCAGAGCAAATCAGCTGAGCTTTTGTGGGGTACTAACCTGCTCTTCAGGCAAGAAAATGCAGTAAATGTTCTACAAAAATAGGCTTATTTCCAATATACTGTGGGGATTATTCATTACAAGATGAATCCTTGGCTAATTATGGCTAATTACTGGCAGTTTGAGGCAACTACAACAGAGAAAATCTCTGCAATGGAACAGCTTTAAATATACTCTCTTTTGTGTGTTTCTACTTCCACATTCTGCAGCGTCTTAAACTGTAACCCATCATTTTTGTTAAACCCTAGCAGCTGTGATTTCATAGCTAATAGTGTTATCAATGTACAGCCTCATGATTCAGCATGGTCTGAAAGGAACAGGCAAGGCGATAAATACGAGGTATTACAACTGACTTTGCAGTTTGCCTCAAGATGCAAATTTCCCTTAAATCAGGAAAGAGTAAACTCTGTGAAGGCAATTAATGAAAGCACTTGGGTTTCACAGCATGAGAAACCGTTGGAAACTAATCCCTTATGGATACAAAGGAAGACAAACATCCTATTGCAGTTGTCAGAACGTGTTCTGGAGCAGACTGAGGTTTCTCCTGTAGGTACCTTTCTCTTGCACACTGCTCAGAACAGGCATCCGTGGGTATCAAAAAGCTGACAATCTTTGGACAAACCCTACTGTTCACTTCCAGGTGTCCTGTTTCAGGAAGGTACAAAAGCCCATGAAGAGCTGGGCAGCAGAACATGAATGTACACCAGAATGATGATAGATGATGAACCCCAAATGCGTCTTGTGGAAAGAAAAGAGCCTTTAAAAATTGAGAACAATAAAAAAGGAAAAGAAGAATGAAGTGCATATTACTGGCACTGCTGAAGCCCAGATACAACATACAGCCACTAGCCTGCAGAGAGTACTTCATCCATAACCACTGGCTTATCTGCATCCAGCAGTTATGTGGCAGAAGCTGGGGAACTTCCCAAAGTCACATTTACTGCCTGAGTTTGACTGTCCACATTGGAGAGGAATTTGGTCCTGGGGTTTTGAGACTGTTCAGAAACTGCAGGAGAAGCAGCAGCAGCAGGATCAGCCTGCTGGCTCTCCTGCCCCACACCACTGGGAGCAGGGTTCTCCTGGGCTGTCCCAGCGTGACTGTGTGCCTGGCTGGACTGTCTCCCTGCTTCTGCCTCCTGTTGCTGCAGCATCTGTTCCACCTCGATCTCGAGCTCCAGATTTTCCTCATCCGCCTCCACGTCCAGCTGCTGCATCAGCTCCTCCAGCTTCCTGGCCTTGCGGAGCTCGTTCTGCTGGATGATGGTGCACAGGTGCTCCGTCAGGTGCTCCTTGATCTCCGTCTTGTGCTGCAGCTCCAGCTTGGCTGCCACGTACTCCGACTCGGCCTTGTCGTAGCGCTTCCTGCAAAACCAGCAGCGTTTCTGGAGGGTTAGTTCTCACAGCACCTCACCCTGCCACAGGGACAGGTGCTTTAAGAATCCCTGGAAGGCAACGTGCTCTGCAATGCTTTGTTCGTGACATGCTGCCACATTAGCAAGAGGGAAGAAAGTAAGAGCGAATTGATTGAAACTGCTCTGGACATTGGGGGCTCTGCTGTTGTGTATTCCAAGAGTTAAATTGCTCAGACTTAATCACAAACACCCATTTTTACTGCCTGCTTGAAAAGATGCATTGCTGGCAGCAAAAAGAACCCATCAGAAACTGCAGTGTTTTCACACTTGTAATGAACACCCACTCAGTGAACTGAAACACCAGCAAGCAGTTGGGTGTTCTTCTAACCCAACCACCCCCCACAGACACAGATGCTCGATGGAGCACATTGACATTTGGATCATGTGCTTTTCTGGCCACCCATATCCATTTTCAGAACATCAGGGGCAGCACAGACTGACACAGCACATGACATCAGCACAGATGTAGAATTTTATTGCAAGCATCCGTCCCGACACTCACCTCCTGCCAATTTGCACTTCCTGTCATGACAAATACAGCAAAAAGGGAATATTCTAAGTATTTATTGAGCTAAAACACAGATAATATCTAGCACTTTAATGGCTGGTGTCCACATTAATGATGCATCTTTCACTACCTCAGTGACTCTGTGTATTAATTGTAATTAAAAGATAGATGCAACCTTGCTCATCAGGAAAGGGAACACACAAAGGTTTTTGCAGCCTGACTACAGAGCACTCATAAAACTAGTAAGGTGGTTGAATAAAGAATCCAGCTTTTTTATAAAACCAGATTCCAGTATCTGCTTAAACAAAGCAACAGAAAGACAGGAGAGGTCCTTTGCTTAGTGAAACAGAAGGAAATAAGACATAGAAAAGCCTTCTCAGATATCTTCTTTTATATATTAACCACATGACTTTTACCCAGCTGTAAAGGCTATGTCTGCAGTGGGCAGAAGATGCCCACTTATGTTTCCCTCTCAAGAAAGTCAAGATTTCTCTGGGTCAGATACCTGAAGTGGCAAAACTAATGCTATGTTGGAAACATCTGCACAGCTAAACCTTTGGGCTGAATTCCCACGTATTAGTGACATTGTATTTACAAAAATTCTCTTCCACAGCAGTAGTCAAATGCTGCTAACTAGGTATGTGCTCAGGATTATTTAATATTGCCTTGTTTCAGCCCTAGAACAAAAGGCAAATAATAAGAAATTTCTAAAAAAGACTGCACTTAAAAGTAAATTGGCTTTGGCTCACAATGCATAAAAATTACAACACTGGAAGTATGTACCTCACATTGCCAGATCCCTCCCTCAAGGAAACACCTACTAAATTAATGAAGGTCATTAAGAGTTTGGTGAAGTTTACCCACTTGTCCTACTAGCATCTCCTTTTGCTATTGTCATTAAAAACTGCTTTCCTAATGCCAAGGGCTGCTCCTGCTGTTTAGCCAGTAAGCATTTCAAATAGATACATTATTACAAAGCTTGGGTAAGAAGATTTCAGGAGCATTTAGTGCTTCTAGAAACCAGAAGAAACCTAAAATCCACTGAAATGCTTTTCCTCTTGAGGACATGAAATTCTGGATTCACATGCAATCAGCTACGCTAACTACAGTTAATCTTAGACATTTCAAATGATAATTACGCCAAAGAAATCTTAATTTTTTTAGCTACCACTGCTATTTTTTTCAAGCCTAATTCCCAGCTTTATTGGGCTGTGGTCATGGCATGGCAGAAGTCAGGAGGAGAAATGAGCATTGAACACGTTGAATGGTGAAGCCAAACCCGCGAGTGAACGCTCCTGCTTTATGGAGCGGCTGCACAAACATGCCGCTGTTTATCCGCTGCTGTTGTGGTTTACCCACAGCTAATGGGGTGTTCCTGTTAATTTCTTGCCTTTAAGGAACTCATCACACCCACAATGATTAAAGGCACATTGTGAAGGGTTAAAAGCTTCCCTCTTCCTTCAATTTTTGGTCCTAGTTGCAAAAATACTTCGGCGGGATTATATGTTTGAAGCTTAATTGGTCCCATGGATTCCAGCAGGACCAGAGCTGTCATGAACAAGCAAATTTTCCTGAACAGGTTTTTCATTTCAGGACTTTTCAAGAAAAACCTCTTTCCCCCTGAGAAGAAATAAGCAACCTTGAAACAGTAAAGCAGGGCTTATGGACAACTGCATGCTTAAAGCAGGACCTATGTCTTGTGACAGCAGTCTTCAGCCAGAAAACCTGCTTCAGTTCCCAGACTCCAAGGGAAAAATTAGGAAATAAGAAGCATACTTTTACTTCCAGATCTGAGAGCCCCCCAGACTGTGACCGCTTCAACTACACGTTATTACAGTGACAGGACTTCATTAGAGCTTCAGTGAGAGGAAACAGCACTTTCCCCTCCCCTGAGGCAGGGCTGTTCCCTGCTCCCTCCTCCCGGGTGTCACTTACCGGGCATAGGAGTAGTCCAGGCTGGCCTGGTCGATGCGGTTCCTCAGGATCCCGATGTCAGCAGACACCATGTCATCCAGAGCCTGCAGCTCCTTCTGAATCCTCTTCAGTTTCACTGTTTCAGCTTGAGTTCTTTTGGATCTGCAAAAGGAAGATGATTTTTTGTTTGTTTGTTTGTTTGAATTTCCTTTTCAAGCCTCTCTCCTTGACATACTGGGCCCCATTTCACTTGCAGAGCAACTGACTTCTTTAGGACCTATTCAGAAGGTTTCTCCTTTATGGTGTAGGGCTTTTGATCTTTTTTAGCATCCACAGGGATCTAAAATGCCTGCTATTAAAGGACTATGGCGAAATTACGTAATGACTGTAATCAAAGTGCCTAAAATGGATTGTGTTTCTTCACTGTGGAAACACACAAGAAGCTGCTGTATCTAAGTAGTTCTCAGTGTAAGGAAACAGGAAATGGCTTGGGGGGAAGCGAGAGGGGGAAGGGTTTTTAGCCCTGTAAATATCCCCTTTCAAAGAAGCCCAGTTAGTAGGGGCCAAAAAGTCACCTAACCTAAGCTTGATTTCCATTTTGTAAAATTATTCCCAAAAGGCCCAGCCAAATCCCAGTGAAGTGAATGGAAAGTTTTACATCAAACACAAAGGATTTCAATCAAGCCTTATGTAACCTTTTTCAACTGGGCTATTCACTCCTAAGTCCTGAAAACAAAATGCTACTAAGGGCAACAAGCTTTGATGGATTTCACTCCCAAGCAAGCCAAGTGACTTTCCACAAGCTTTTACACCACGTCACCTTGCCACCATTCATCACCACCAGCAAAATGATGCCACTTCTCAGCCACTGCTTCACACCCAAGGCAGGTCCCTGAAAGCCAGGCTAGGTGTGCAGGCAGTGCCAGCCTCTCTCATTCGACCAGCTGATGCAGGGGGAGGGAGACAGACATCCGGTGGTATTGCTGGGAGCCTGAGGAAGGCCTTTGAGTGACAGAAGTAACTCCTGAGCTGTCACCTTCTGTGTCTTGTCTCTCCTCAGGCTTTGTTTCCAGGAGGAAGAACCAAACCTGGTGCCCACACTCATGTTTGATGTCCTACAGTGCCTCAGAATAAAGGAGCTCAGGTTCTATCTCTGCCTGGCAAAGGAAAGTGAAATTTTCAGCACTTTAGCACAGTTCAGGCTGTGTTCACCCGTGCTGCCCAAGGGCTCTGATGGGCAGAATGTAACACAGGCCTGGGAGAGCACTGTGCAAGCCTGGAAACTTCACATCACTGTCCTTGATCCAGTGTTATCAGCTGTTCCAACATCCTTCCCTACAAACTTTGCCTTCCCTGCAGTCTTAATCTACCTTGGCGCCATAAAGCCTGGTCCCCTGAAGAGCAAGAGCTAACGACTGTGAGAATATGTGCAATTTTATAATTTCTAGTCATCCAGTGGTAAAACAGTACCTTCTTAAAGCTGATCATGTTCTCTTTTCAACATTTTCACACACTAATGAGCCAAAAGTCCAAGCACAAACAGCTGCTTCTCACAGGTTACAAATCAAATAAACTTCCCTTACATCCAGCAAAAACAAATCAGGAGCAGAACATAGACAAGCATCTGAGCACCCCAACTTCCAAACATGACCTCACTGACAAATTTAAGGACTTCAGCTAATCCTCCAGCTGTGTAATAACTTTTCCATCTGCGCACAGAGCTGCAGCTTGGGAAGTGTGAAAAGCTTAGTCACAACTTCTTAGCCAGCACTTGTCATCCAAGGGAAACGTCCATCACAGCTGCTCACAGAGCACAGAGAAGAGGAAAAAGTGAAATTTAATTCAAGCTATGAAACTGGTTGCAGAAGAAGAGTGAGCCCTTGCCCAGGCCCAGCCCCACCTCTCAGCAATGGCTTTGGCCAGGAGTGCTTTCTTGCGTTTATTCTTCTCTTCTATCAGCCGCTGCTCCTGCTGGAGGATTTCCCATCGGGATTTTTCCTGCCTGTTCATTGACAAAACATCAAAATTAAGAGAAAGTTCATTTGTCTCCCTGCTGCCCATATTGTAACACAAATATTCACCATCACATATTCTGGAGCAAACTCTTACAGAAGTTGAAGGAAGAATAAACATGTTGTGGTTCTGAGGAAAGAAGAATCATCTGCAAGAAGCCGTTCAGACCAATAAAACATTTCCAGATGAAATATGCTGATCAGAACTAAAATCTGCATAAGCAAACAAGCTGCATGGAGCACTCTTCCTGAAATGGGTGGAACTTTTCATTTAAAGGATGTGCTTCCCTAGCAGGTAGAAGCAGTTTCAAGTTTCTTACTGGCTGCTACAAGTCACCACCTGTTCAGTCTGCCAACACACCTCTGTTTTGGAAATCCTTTTTTCCTTAAAACAGATTCTTTCACAGGTCTGCTTCACAGTACAGCTCCCAAATAATTAAATGGTTATAAATGAAATGTTGGTATGAATTGTAATGAAAACAAGCAGCAGGGAAGAACAAGAATTCGCTCTTGCCACCAGTAATAGACTGATATTGATTCCATTTCCTTGGCTACATCTCCTAAGAGATACAACCATCCCAAAGGATGGAAGGCCAGATCTCAGGTGAGGGGGCACAACCTGTGGCTGGATTTAGGAGAAACAAAGAACTGTTTGCTGCTTTCCACCCCACTGTGCTCCTCATGCCCTCACTCAAGGAGCCTGAACTTAAAAACACCCGGATAACTCAGCTATTAAAAAACACTTCTGCACATCTCTTCAGATTTGTCCCTGTCACTCTATTCCTAAAACCTCACAGACAGGAAGATTTTTAGTAAGACTTAAATTCAAGCATTCAGGCTGAGAAGAATCCAGCATATTCAGGAGGTGACTGTTGCAGCTAAATGTCATTTGCTTTCACCAGTGTGAAAAAACTCTCAGCAAAGCTCCAGCTGTTTTCTCCCTGGACAAACAGTGTCTGTGCTCTTCCCACCACAAAAATGAGATGAACAGCCACTACTACTGGTGAGCTGCACCCACAGGAGGAATTTGAGCTCTCAAAGTGCTGCTACCCCAGTGCAGGGAGTGCAGGCAGGTGATCCCAGCCCAGGAGCTGGGCAGGGAAATCCCAGGCAGCACAACCACCAGCCACAGCCTCTCAAGGCCCATCTCTGCAAAACAGAACCTCCTGGATCCTTCTGAGCTTAGAATTTGAGAGAAGCCACGTGCTGCTTCTCCACACAGATGCTGCCTTGAAGAAAATGGAATGGTTTGAACTCTCAGAGCTTCCTATCAGACACACCAAAGTTGACGTGCCAACCAAAGAATGAATCAATACAGAATAACAAACCCCACCCCTTGATTTTACCGACTTACTAACAATTCCACTTTCTTTCTCTCCACTTGGCCGTTGGGCTTTGCAGGGCGGGGCTGGGCACTGTCCCTGCCATTACAAGACTCTGCCGGTGTCACTCCCTCCTGCTGCTCCCTTTGCCTCTGATCGCCAGGTGCTGGCCCGGGCTGCTGGGGGTGACACGGTTTGGGTTGTGGTGCAGAAAGCAGCTGCTCTGGAGTGACAGAGGCTGCTCCTCCCTGCAGCCCCAGCCTCCGGCTTTGCTGCTGGAGGGCTTTTTCCCGTTGCGATTGCTTCCGAGTCTTGGGCACAGCCTGGGGGCGAGGCTGCGGCGGCGGCGGCGAGGGCTCGTACAAATCTGCCGGTGGAGAAACAGGATTAAAAACAACTCTCAGTATCCAAGACAGGCTCTGACAGAGGTGTTTTAGGCAAGCAAAACCAAAATCAGGAAAAAACACAAGGCGGGGTGTCACGGGAAGGCAACGTGGGGGAAACCTCAGGAAGCTGGAAATGTTTTGTTAGCCCAAGATTCAGGAATTCTCAATGATACCGCTATCCCTAAGTGAGGAGAGGGAGGAATAAGAGGCCTGGACTGCAGGCCTAAAAGAGAAGCCATAGGTGGGAGTGAGGTGACTCTTGGGATAATCATGACGAGGCAGATCCAGGGCTGCGGAAGGGTCCCTGCCCGCCTGGTGGGCAAACTGAGGTTATAAAGTGAAGAACGGAGGGGAACGCGGGCAAAGAGGAGCCTGGGAACACGAGGGGGGCGTTGGGCGGAGATCTGGGTGCAGCACACGGGGCTGGAGAGTCCGGGATTTTGGGGATCCTGTCGGAGAAGCTGCGGGTGAAGGGAGCGGCTGGATGAGGGGAGCGGGGCGAGATGGGGCTGGATGGGAGGGACCGAGGGGCTGCCCGGGGCCAGCGAGGCGTTTGATGCGGGGATGGAGCGGCTGAGCTGAGGGGATGCACAGAGGTGTGCGGGAGCTGAGGGGAGCGATAGAAGTGTCGATGGAGGGGCTGAGGGAAGGGTTAGGGGTGTGAATGGAGCGGCTGAGAGGAGGGACAGAGATGCGGCTGGAGGGGCTAGAGGTATCGGTGGAGGGGCCGCGGAGATGGGGCGCTGAGGGGCGATGGGACGCAGGTGCAGCTGCGGGGGCTGACGGCGTGCCGAGGCCCAGGCTCTTCCTCCGCGCCGCTCTGGGCCCCACTGTCCCCCAGTCCCCGGGCGCTCCCGGCGCGGTCCGGTCCGTACCTGGGCGCTGCCCCCGCAGCCGCCGCAGCTCCTCCTGCGAGAAGCCGGCCCAGGCCTCGGCCATGGCGCTCCCTCCTCCTCCCGCCGCGCAGGCCCCGCGGGGCTGCCCCGGCACCGCCGCGCCGCCGCCGCAGGCGAACGCCGCGGACAGCCGGGGGCCTCGCGCCGCCGCGGCGGCGGGGCGGGGCGGGCAAGATGGTGGCGTGAGAGGAGAGAGAGCTCGTGAGGTTGGAGATCCGCCGTGCTCCGGGAAAAGCTGCGCACATCCCCGCGGCTCCTGACAACCTAGTGCCGTAAAGAATCACAGAGTCAATTAGGTTGGAAGAAACTTCTGAGCTCATCGAGTGCGACCTGTGACCGAACAGGGGCTCAGTGAGTCCCGGCTAATGAGGCTGAAATGGAGAGGGGAAGCCTCTCCCGAAAAAAGCAAACAAACTTCAAAGAACGTCACACGTAGCCCCATGGAATTTATAATTCGTAATTAAGTAGTTGTAAGCTGGTGAGATCCTGCTCCAGCATGTCTAGTAGGTTACAGTGACAACACTGAGGAAATCAGGGAATCCCTGAATGTTTTGGCCTGGAAGGAACTTTAAGGTTCAACCAGTTGCAAACCCCTGTGATGGGCAGGGACATCTTCCACTGGACTAGGTTGCTCCAAGCCCTGTCCATCCTTGCCTTGAGCATTTCCAGGGATGGAGCATCCACAACTTCTCTGGGCAGCTTGTGCCGGTGCCTCGCCACCGTCACAAGAAAGAACCTCTTCCTAATATTTAAACTCAATCTCCCCTCTTTTAGTTTAAAATCGTTCCCTCTCGTCCCATCAAAATCTGCCCATTTAAAAAGTCCCTCTCCCTCTTTCTCTGTAAGCACCGGGAAGCTATCAGAGAAAAACACTATTTTGCCCTTACTTTGGTGTATTTTTAAGATCTGCATTGACCATTGTGTGCAAGAATGCACGCACTCGCTTTCACCCTTAGGTATAAACCAAAAAGACCCCACAACTTACAGCAATATCCCTCAGTATCCATGAAAAGAAACATCTTCCTGCCTATCCTAAACTCGTGGCTGCTGCAAGCCTGCCCGGGGCCCTGTGGGCGAGTTCACCTCCCAGCGGGACACAAAGGCACGAGCCCCCGGCTCAGCTGCAGCAGCCCAGGGGCCTGGAGGCTTAAATCCTACATGATGGGCAGTGAGCGGGGATGTTCCCAGTGCCACGGCCCTGCCCAGCTCCAGGCTGTGAGGGGTTAGCCAATCTCGGGGGGCTGCTGTGTCCCTGAGCAAACGCGGGGCTGCACGGCCCCGCTCTGTGAGGGATTGGCCGAGCTCGGAGGGCTGCTGTGTCCCTGAGCAAACGCGGGGCTGCACGGCCCCGCTCTGTGAGGGATTGGCCAAGCTCGGAGGGCTGCTGTGTCCCTGAGCAAACGCGGGGCTGCACGGCCCCGCTCTGTGAGGGGTTAGCCGAGCTCGGATGGCCGCTGTGTCCCTGAGCAAACGCGGGGCTGCACGGCCCCGCTCTGTGAGGGATTGGCCAAGCTCGGAGGGCTGCTGTGCCCCTGAGCAAACGCGGGGCTGCACGGCCCCGCTCTGTGAGGGATTGGCCAAGCTCGGAGGGCTGCTGTGTCCCTGAGCAAACGCGGGGCTGCACGGCCCCGCTCTGTGAGGGATTGGCCGAGCTCGGGGGGCTGCTGTGTCCCTGAGCAAACGCGGGGCTGCATGGCCCCGCTCTGTGAGGGATTAGCCGAGCTCGGGGGGCTGCTGTGTCCCTGAGCAAACGCGGGGCTGCACGGCCCCGCTCTGTGAGGGGTTAGCCAAGCTCGGAGGGCTGCTGTGTCCCTGAGCAAACGCGGGGCTGCACGGCCGCGCTCTGTGAGGGATTGGCCGAGCTCGGAGGGCTGCTGTGTCCCTGAGCAAACGCGGGGCTGCACGGCCCCGCTCTGTGAGGGGTTAGCCGAGCTCGGAGGGCTGCTGTGTCCCTGAGCAAACGCGGGGCTGCACGGCCCCGCTCTGTGAGGGATTGGCCGAGCTCGGAGGGCTGCTGTGTCCCTGAGCAAACGCGGGGCTGCACGGCCCCGCTCTGTGAGGGATTGGCCGAGCTCGGAGGGCTGCTGTGTCCCTGAGCAAACGCGGGGCTGCACGGCCCCGCTCTGTGAGGGGTTGGCCGAGCTCGGAGGGCTGATGTGCCCCTGAGCAAACGCGGGGCTGCACGGCCCCGCTCTGTGAGGGATCAGCCAAGCTCGGGGGGCTGCTGTGTCCCTGAGCAAACGCGGGGCTGCACGGCCCCGCTCTGTGAGGGGTTAGCCAAGCTCGGAGGGCTGCTGTGTCCCTAAGCAAACGCGGGGCTGCACGGCCCCGCTCTGTGAGGGATTGGCCAAGCTCGGAGGGCTGATGTGCCCCTGAGCAAACGCGGGGCTGCACGGCCCCGCTCTGTGAGGGATCGGCCGAGCTCGGAGGGCTGCTGTGTCCCTAAGCAAACGCGGGGCTGCACGGCCCCGCTCTGTGAGGGGTTAGCCAAGCTCGGGGGGCTGCTGTGCCCCTGAGCAAACGCGGGGCTGCACGGCCCCGCTCTGTGAGGGGTTAGCCAAGCTCGGAGGGCTGCTGTGTCCCTAAGCAAACGCGGGGCTGCACGGCCGCTCGGGGCTCGGGGATTGACGCGGCCGTGACTGACGCGTCCCCTCAGCGCCGCTCCCAGGGGAACGCTCCGCCAGCTGCCAGGTGCTCAGTGCTTCCCATGGGGTCCCAGTGCCTTGGGGAAACACGAGTGGCACCACCTTCCACCTGCAGCTTAGCCTTGGTGCCAGGCAGAGATGCTGACCCAGCAGAGGAGAAGGAGAGTGTGGTTATCTCATTCCTGGGTAAGCTCGGGGCAGAGGGGTGCTGAGCAGCTGTTCCCACAGGACTGTGGCTTCTCTGGGAAACCCAGCTGAGCACAGGAGACATCTGAATGAGAACCATAATCCAACCTTGACCGAAATGCTCTCAGACTCCGGGGAGTCCAGATGGCAGAACCAGGCGTTGTCTTGAATTTTACAACGGAACAATGTTGGCCAGCCCTACAAGGGTTGGCTTACAACAAGGTGTAGGCACCTAATTCCCTTTGAGATGACTATATAAGAGCCATGAACCTAAATCTGGTGTCTAAATCACAGTAATGGGCTGTACCAAACCCAGAGATACCGACTGAATGTGCTTCACCAAGTACAAACACCAGATCTCATCTTGAACCTCAGTTCCTTCTTGCAAGTTTTAGCACTACAAACAAAAGTGAAGCCCATATCCACTTTATTGCTGCAGATATTCCAGGCACAAAGCTCCCACGAGTTTTATAGAAAAAGTAGAAAGAGTTTGGAGTTGTTAACTCCGGCGCTATGGGCGAAGCAGCAATCCCTGTTAACAGTTTCCATCAGCCCCAGGTTTAATTGCCAGCCGTTGGGCCAGCTTGCTCCAGGAACAATTACGGCGCGGTGAGGTCATTTCACGGAGCATTTACCAACAGCAGGCTCAGCAAACAGAGGCTGGCCTGGAAGGCCCGTGAGCGGAACATGGCACTGAACGGCTGCCACCGAGGAATGAAGTGTTTTCCAGGCAAATGCTGCTCCAGCGCAGGCTGGAGGAGGCAAGATGAGGAGAAAATAGAAACCTTTTCCACCTCCTGGGCCGATATCCGCAGGAACAGCACAAACCTTCCTTTTAGATCTGGGGCTAGATTTGAGTCCTGTATCTTTTTGTGCTTCAAGAGCTGCTCTCTCACGAGCAGGCCTGGAGACCTCCGTGACTGCTGCATCCGTTTTCTCTTGGCCTAATTGCCCTGGATCTGGTGAGTAGAAGCAGCCAGCACCAACAGATCACAAAAACATCTTTTCTTGTGCAGTTCCCAAATCAGCGTGGAAATGTCCTCATGGGCTGGCAAATTGGGCTGCCCAGGTCAGAGCTCCGGGTCAGACCTCAGATGACATTTCAACCCAGGACAGGAGCAATTTGTACCAGGGCATAACATCAATTTGAATCGGTTTCACACTGAAAACTTGTGGGGCTTTTAGAAGCCAAATGAGATCTTCTACCACGGGGCTCCCTGAGTTAGATGTATATTTAAAACTTCATTCTTGCACTGCTCTGCAGTAATGGTTACACTGCCACAGTAACACACAAAGCAACATTTTCCCAGTAAAGGACTGAGCCCCAGTGTGACGCAGGGAAAGGCTTGCACAGGGAAGGAGAGCTTCCTTTCTGCTTGCATTTCAGACCCTGTCATGAGCTTCCAAGACCTCTGGCATATAATTCAAGAGACCTAGGGAAAAAAGAAAAATCCTGAAAATAACAGAGCCAAAAATTCCTAAATCATTTTAGCCCTTTTTCTAACAAAAATAAGATCTATCAAATTATATCCGTGTCAATACTACCCCATCCTTTACTGGATCATAACACAGGCTGGTTTAGGAAGAAACACCATGTCCAGATAACCTATGGCACTATGTGAGCAAGGAGCATGTCTTTTATTTTGATAGTAATTTAGGATTTAATTTGTCCTCTAAAATCACTTTTGAGATCCATGAAAATTTATTTTGTTGATTTTCTGCTGGACCGTCTCAGGCTTCAAAGCCTGAGATGAAGGATTTAATTTCTTAGCAGAAGACTGAATTTAAAAGTACTGCATTATTTCTTTTCCTCATTTTTGTTCCCTTAACTGCCTGGTAAGTGGGATTAAGTCAGCACAGTCATTTCTGGGACCAAGGCAATCTTTTGGTTTGTAAGAATTTCACAGAGGGAAACCAAAATCCACTTATCTGAAGAGCTACTGAGTGAAAAAAAGTGACGTAAAATGCCCTGGTTTTTAAACAAGAAATCAAAGGTTTTCAACATCTTTTAATTTTGTGGATCTGTACACATTTTCTAGGGAAGAGGCAAACTTCCCAAGGGCACTCAGAGCCAAACTGGAGGGAGGTGGTCCCACAGGGACTCCACAGCACTGCAGGGCTGAACCTGCTCCTCTCTGCATCCCGTGCAGAGTTGGGTGTTTTTGCAGGACACTTCTCATTACAGTGACATGTTTGCTTTGAAACTGAGCCTCAAAACTTCTCAGCTTTTCAGGCCCCCACTCCGTGTTTTCACGTTTCAACTTTTGAGCTCGTACCTTAAGCTAAGTTTGGCTTTCAAAAACTAAAATCTGAACTGGAAGGAAGCTCAGCATGCAATATAAATGTTTAAAAAAGAAAATAAATTCCTACTGACATTATTTGAGTCTTTCTTTCTTTCTTTCTTTCTTTCTTTCTTTCTTTCTTTCTTTCTTTCTTTCTTTCTTTCTTTCTCTTTCTTTCTTTCTCTTTCTTTCTTTCTTTCTCTCTCTCTCTCTCTCTCTCTCTTTCTTTCTCTCTTTCTCTCTCTCTTTCTCTCTCTCTTTCTCTCTTTCTCTCTTTCTCTCTTTCTTCACTGTAATTGAGATAAATTTTCCATAGAGACAAACATCTTGTGTAATAATTCCTCATCTTAAAATATTTGTGTAAAAAAAAACCTAAACAGGATTAAAGCCTGGCTAATTAAAAGCACCATGAAAAAGCTGGTAAAATAAAATAAAATAGAATTCATTACTACCAGAAATATCTTGAAGATTATAAATTTACCATTTTGGCTGGCACAACCAGAGCTGAACAGTAAAACAAGTGGAAATGAGCAATTATTGATATATATTTTTATATAGTTTAAGAAATATTGTTGCAGCTAATTCCTTTTAAAAGATACTGTGAATCATTAAAATAATACCTTTTGTAACCCCAAGTTTAATATTTCATGATAGTTCTAGAATGCATTTAATTGCATTGCCTAATATAAAAGTCGTGATTCAAATCTTTGTACAGAAAAACTAGAAAGCAATTGCTCTCATTCTAACCCTTTGTGCAAAAATTATAATCTAGCTGTCAAAACAGTTGATAAAACTAAAGATTTGAAGAGAAATTTGCTGAAGGTTTGTTATCTTTGGCATAACTTGAGTGATTAGAACCGCTGCGCTAAACAAATTGAGTATTCATCAAACAAACTTATTGTTGTTACACGCTCCAGAGAATGAACTGTGCTTGTTTAGTCTGGATGGGAGAGAAGTGTGGGGGAGAGGACATGATTGTCCTCTTTAAATATATAAAGCACAGCTGTAAAGATACAGGGCGATGTGTTTTCTGGGCCTGTGGAGGATAGATGGAGAAGAAAGCAAGACTCAGGCTAGAGATGAGGAGTCAGGGAAGCAAAACAGAGAGAATTGACTGAAGACCACCACAGAGTCTCCATTCAGGTATTTTTGACAATAAACATCTTCTGGGCAGGGTCAGTAAAGCCCTAGGAGAGCGAGGTGCAGGTTTGGAGATTTCGGGTATGTGGGTCCCCGCACAGGTTCCAGAGGAGATGGGGACCCACAGACTCACCGTGGGTTCAGGCTGCTCTGCAACTTTTGACCTTGCTGTCTGCATCATGTATGCTTTGAGCACTGGCCAGCTCCTGACAGGTCTCCTAGCCTTGTTCCTGTGGCTGTGGTGCTTCCCACACCATTCCCACCTCTTCCCACTGCTGTCATAGCCCCATCACCCTCCCCATGGGCACTCACATCGGCACCAACAGCTGGACCACTTTGGGTGCCACTCAGCTGTGCAGCTCCTGAAAAAGTCTGTGAAAAAGCAAAGTTTCACCTCTGAAAGAGTCTCTGTGGGAAATCCTTGTGTTTTCAGGGCAAGACAGGACAGATGGCTGCCAAACCCAAGAGCCAGCAGTGCTTGTAAGATGTATTTGCAGTAGAGTATTATATGATGTGAAAATCACTTTATTACCATCAAGTGCCAGTTAGCCCCCACATGACAGCCCGAGCCCAGCCTGTGTTGGCCAGTTCATGTCTCTCCTTCCAGCTGCACAAGGAGGATGTTGTCCTCTCACCTCTCCCAGCTCTGCAAGGCAACACGCTGGGCTGAGGCAACTGCCTTCTGCAAGCGAAATGCTGCTGACCCTCAGGGAGCGGTGGGGGATGCTGCTCCCATCCTGCTGCATTCCCACAAAGAGCCCCAGAAGTGCTGTTCTTTGTGTCTGAGTCAGTGCAGGCTACTTTGGCTCTCCTTCAGCCCATGTGGCTGAAGGGACACCACATGTTCAGTGGCAAAGGAGGATGTGTGACAACACCACATCTATTTGCAAAACAAGCCCTCACTTTCCCTGTATCCTTGCAGCAAGACACTTTCCATGAAGCCTTGTTCAGAGCACAGCCACCTCATTCAGGGTTTCTGGAGGTATCTGCAACACAAATATAAAGAAGAAATACAAGGCAGAAGAACCAAGGAACCCATTTGGAGACCAGCAGGCTGCAGGCACCTCAGGACACGCACCAGTTTGCTTCCCCTCCCCATCCTGCAAACACTTAAGCTGCACCAGGCACATGTGCAGGGTTAGGACCTCACCATCCCTCAGCCCTGGTACTGCCCTGCAGGCACAACAGGAGGTGAGGGGAGCCCAGGCCAGCCAGGATATCCTCAGCACTGCTCAGAGATAGCCCAGCAAATTGTGTGTGCAGCACTGCAGAGTCACCCTGAACAAGCTCTGCCCGTGTCTGGAGGGGCTGTGCCCCCCAGCTCCTGCCTCCACCTGCAGCCTCAGCCACCCCGCAGATAAGGCCTGCTGCAATTTGGAAGTCTTTAGATGAAACGTTGTGTCTTTCCTGCAATAAAGTTCACAAAATGTCGATGCTTTGTCTCTGTAACAAGCCCACAAAAAGGAGATATAAAACCCCACGTGTTTATGGATGCTCTCAGTGAACTGCTCTTTGCCAAGGGTGGATCTCTGAGGAGCTTTTCAAAGGATTGCCGTGCTTGGATCTCACCAAGGCTTTAGTGGGTAACTCCGTTCCGTGGCTTTGGAAAGTTCCCCCCATCAGCTGGCTGCTGCCTTTCACAACGTCTGTGTCAAAGCTTTTTTTTTTCAGCACTTTCTGCGGAAGAGAGTGTTTACTTTAGTTTTTGAACAATGCCATGGCTGCACACCAGCTGACACCCACAGGCTTACCAGGGCCACGAACTGATGAGGATTTCCAAGTGTTGGTGTCACTGGCAGGGTTTGAAGCGGAGCTATAAAGCCTGCAGACAAGCAGGCTGCTGGCCAGGGAGGCTTAGCAGCTCTTTGGTGAGGTATCTGAGATAGTTGGAGAGAGATCTGTACCACACCCTGGCTGCAAATTCTGATATCACACAGCTCAGCCTGCAATACATCGAGAGGGGAATAAAGATTGAAACGGGAGCAACCAAAATTAGACCCCTGACTGCTGCAGCAGGAAGGTGAAAACAAGGATGGTTTCTTCTAGTGGTGGAAGATTCTGGTTTTGGAGCTGAACTAAGAGGAAAGACTTAATATAATGAGGAAAGCTCGATTCATTTTGGGTCAACCAAAAACATTTTGCTTGACCAGTAACAAAATCTTCTGGTTTGCTTGGAGACTGTTCCATCTTTTTAAAAAGTCAGTGTAAAAAACCACAACCCTTTTCCTTTTAAATTCAGGTCTATTGAAAATGAAAATAAAAAAGAAAGCGTCAAAGTAAATAATGTTGAATAAAGCAAACTGCTTCGGCCTGAAAATGCTGAAGTGAAACATTTCAGTATTTAAGAAAGTAAAGGAAGACTTCTATTGTTTTGTCTTGTCATTGACTGACTTCAGCCCAGATTTGTGAGTTATTTTGGTTGCCTTCATTTTCTCAGGGGACTTAATTTTTTATTTTTCAACTTCTTTAATACTCTCTTCTTGTTCAGTTTGAGGTACAAATGGTCAGGTTCAGCAAAGGTTCACAAGAACATGACTGAGCTGACAATTTGCACAAACATCAGGCAAACTTCAGGGGTTTTATTTTCCCCCCTTAGCATTTTAGTTTTCCTTTGAAATTGTACCTGAATTTCAAGAAGCTGGGGGGTTCTCAAGACTCCCAAAATATGCACAGAACTGTCAAAGTCTGTGTGCTCTGCTGGGTAACCTGCACACCGCAAAAATTCAGATGCCATCTTCAGTCCTGCAAAATATTAAGGCAGGCATTTAAGATTTACCCGAGTGATTAAGCATGAGCAGCTTGTAATTGTTTCCAGACCCCTCTCCTAGCAGGAGAAAAGTCTCTGCAATCCCTGTTCCACGTGCTCAGTGTAGCAATGTGCTCACTAACAGAGGAACTGAAGATGAGCCGGGGAGGACAAGCAGATATCCTGAGCTCTGAGAACAAGCCAGCATTAACTTGGAGCCCAGCATGGCTTGTCCAGCTCACAAAAGCAGGATTATTTAGCAGTGTACGTCTGGGCACGTCTGTGTGCTGCCTGGAGCAACACCTGTGCACCAGGAACTAGAGCCCCCTCCTCAGTACACGTGGTCACATTCAGTCTGCAATTTTTCATCTGGCTTGGGAGTGTTAAATGAAGATCAACTGCTGAAATCGGCCTCATTTGGGGAGTATGACATTTTAGAGGAGACCTTTGTCCTCCAGGTTTTATATGAAGCCCCAAAGATTGCAGACTTTCTGTGTAAGCCACGAAACAATCCAGCAAGCATCTGCCTCACATCCCAAGCTGTTCCCTCCAAGCAAATCTACTGATGGATTTTTCCCACAGACTGTTTGGTCATGAAAAGAGATCTTCCCCAACTTGCTCAGTGCTTCAGAAAACCTCAGAGAAAACCTCAGAGAAAACCTCAGCAGCCCCAGCCCAAGTTTGAAAGCAAATTCAAGGGTTTGCCCTCGCCTTTGAACACAGCAGGGCTCTACTCCAACAGGTTAGACCTCAGGGGCCACCTTGCTCCCAGGATTTAAACCAGACCACATGTGAAATGGCAACTACCTCTCGATTTTATATTTTATTTTTAAATAAGATCATTTAGGGGCTATGGTTCTTCTTCTTCTTATTCTTACTACTATTTTAATGGTACATTTGTTGTGTTGCCTTCCCTCCTTAATGAAGGGAACCAGAGAAATTGGCCAGAGCTCATTTTCTCCTACTTTCTAGAAATAATACCTACAAATCCTTTGTAGAAAAATAACCACAATTTTTTTCCCCTTCACTCTCCCCCCTGAGATGGGGTTTTCATCAGCTCAGACCATTTTTCTTCCACCACCTCTTTATCTTAACCTTTTCTCAAAGGTTACATTTATTTTCTGAGGTCCACAGCCAGGACAAAGATACAGAGGGTGCAGCTGACACTGCCTTTTGAGGATCACTGTCACCACTGCAAGAGGCACCAGCCTGGGGGGAAGGATGTCTCTGGAAACGGCCCCTGCCCTCACCCAGCCCAGTTCACCCAGTCAGGCCCCTCCACAGCAGCTGGAGTTGCTGCCATCAGAGCACGTCCTTGCAGCCAGAGCTGAGTCCTGCCCCTGGACTCTGCAAACTCCTTTTCTCCCCCTTCCCCAGCCCTGGCTGCACATCTGGTGGTTCCTCTGAACCTCTCTGCAATCATTGCTTCATCTCTGTTCAACTCCAGGCTGGAATGGAGCTGCTCTCCCTCCCCTGGGACCTTGAGTGTGTCCTCCTCTCTTAACCAAATTCACTGTGCAATGGATCCTTCCATCCCTTCTTGTGCAAAACTCTCCGAGAAGGGTCTTTTTCCAGGATGGAAATCTTGGCACACTCCTCAAGTAGATGATCTCAGATAAGCCCACTGCTGGGGAGAGAGGTTCATCACCCTCCCTAGAAACTTTGCAAGGTCTGGTTTTCATCCAGATGAGATTTTTTTATTTTTATTTTAATTTTAATTTGAACAAAAATGCTTCAATCTTTACAGCGTGAGAGAGGAGTGAAAAAATACATCACTGCCATTATAGTGGAGGGGTAAAAAAGTGGTTCAAGCTGTCTTTGAAGAGCTCTGGTGCTGAAACAAATGTTTAAGCTGGATGAGAATGGTTCTTCTGCCAGAAATGGCCTTTGCTTGCTTCAGTGAGTGACGGGCAGCATTTGCTGTCTCCTGCCCAAGCCCATCTCTCCATGGGTGGGTGGCTGGCACCAAACGTGGCACTGAACTGACCCCGTGGAGTTCAGTGGTGGAACCAGAGAGGTGGGACATGGCTCTGCCATTTGAGATCTGCAGTGGGGGCCAGAGCTCAGCCTGCACAGGAGCAGAGAGGGGTGGCAGATGCAGCAACTTTTAACCAAATTTACACATCAGGGTGCAACAGGGATCTCTTCCATCAAAGCACGTCCTTGCACAGCCTCAGGACTGTTTTACTCAGCATAAGTAGCTCTCTATCTTGTGGACAGAGGAAGGTTTTCATTTGTGTGCTCGCCCATCTGCTCATGGCCAAAGCCAGGTCGATTCTGGTTTGTAGAGCTGTCCTGGCCACGCTGTCTCAGCTCCTGGTCCTCCCGGTCACCTCTGTCAGCCTGCGGTGCCAACAGAGCTCCTGGGCTGTGCAGTGGCCCCATCTGCACCGTGACCCAGAGCTCACAGCTGAATGGCAGCAGCAGGAATTGCCTGCCGGGAAGATGTTGAGAAAGAGACGAGGAAAAACTGCATCGCCCCAGCCAAAAACCCAACTCGCTTCCACACGCCCAGCAAGCACTGGGACCGTGGTAAAGCGAAGCCTAAAGGGGCCGCTCAGCCCCCACAGCGTCTTTAATTACGCTTTTCTAGGCCGTCACAAGCCAGCGCGGACAGGGCTGGGAGAAAACAGATTCACAGCAAATTCCTCAAAGCATCGCCCGCGTTCCCCGCTGCCGGCTGCTGGGCTGCAGGTCACTGCCTGCAAACAACATCGCCCGCGGGAACGCGGCCCCGGCCTTGGAAAGGCAGCGGGGAAAACACAAGGGCAGGGGCTCAAGGTTACCCCAGCCCCGCCGAGGCGCCGGGGGTACCTGCGGCACGGATTTGCCAGACGCTCCCGGAGCAGCCCGGCCGCCGGCTGTGGCGGCGTGGAAGCCATTAGCGTTTAAAAAACCCTTACAGGAATGGAAGGGTGGGGGAAAAGAAAAAAAAAAAAAAAAAAAGGTATTTGCGGAGGCCCATTCCTCAGCACACTTTCATGTGTGCCAAAGTTTGTTGGCATGGCTCTGAGTTTGATAGGGAACATCTGGGCTGCTGTTGCTGCCTGTATATTGAATGAGGGCAGCAAACAAAAGGGGTTTGTGCAGGAATGCGCGGGGAGGGACAGCTGTGAGAGGCGAAACGCAGCCATACTCCCTGAAGAAGAAAGCCTAATGCACATCCCGTGTTCCTGCTCTTTAAAAGGGGATAAAAGCCTTCCCCCGCCCCCACTTCTCCTCTTCCCTCCCGGGGTACTGGAGGCGAGCGGGGCTCAGACAGAGCCGTGCCCTGCTACCTCTGCACATTCAATTATTGGTGCAGTCTGGAAAAACACTTGGGGTGGAGGGAGCAGGTGAGTGGGGGAGTCTGAACCCAACCACAAGGTGCAGACTCAAGGCACAACCAGCCCGATGCCACAGGGCAAGCACCCAGTGACAAACCCTCTCGGAGTGCACTGAGACCAAGTGACATGGACCCACCAAGAACAGCCCTGATTCAGGTTTCTTCCAGTCCTGCTGGAAATGTGAGGTCAGAAGGTGAAAATTAGCACCCAGGGCACTGCCAGCAGCTCCAAAGCCAGAGACTGCTTCCTACAGGACAGACTGTCCTTCCCGTTGTGTCTGACACCAGAGGATGGCATGGAGGCATGGAGGAGGAGAGGATTCACACTGGAAGAAAGCTGGTCTGTTGGGAACTAGCTGAAAACTACAGGTCAGGTGCAACCCTTGGCTCTAAAGGTCACAGCAGCTCTGTTGCCAAGGAGTCACTGCTGCCTGTGCACAAACACCAGAAACTTCTGACTGAATCATCCTCACATATGACATTCTTCCTTTTGAGCTTCTTTCCACCATCCCACACCTGTGGTGTTCATCCAAAGGTGTTTGTAGCTTTCACAAATCTTTTGAAAATTTCACACTCTGGAGTAAGCCTCTCCCTCAGCAGGAACAGCATTGCTGTAATTTCCTGCCTTCTGACACCTCTCTCCTCATTCCATTTTTGTCCAACTCAATACCATGAGCAATGGTTTTGAGCATTTAAGGTTTTTTTTTCTCCAATCAATGGAGATTTTTTCTCTTTTGTTGCTGGTATGTACATTTGGCCTGAATCCTCCCTAGCAGCATATATCCCTCCTTGGCTCCAGCCTTTAGCAAGGACACACATTGGGTCTGCTACCTAGACCAAGATTTCCACTGCCTGTGCCTTTGGGTCTCCTTGGAGTTGCTCCAGAGGAGGTATTTGGGTAGCACCTGGGGCATACATCTCTTTTCCTTGACAGGAAAACCCTCTGGGGAACCCCAGGGAGCAAAACCTAAAGACAAAGGGTCCAGGTCAGCAAAGACCCTTGGGTCTGGCAGTCGAGGCAGCTTTTCCTGGCTCTCATCTCCTCCCCAGGTCTCAGCTGCGTGCCTCCACACCATCACTCCGAGCTGACTTCACACCAGCCACGCAACCCCGCTGGCGCTGCCTCAGGCAGCGTGATTGGCCTGGGGGTGCTGGCTCCAGGGCTGGGCATGTTTGCAGATAAGCTTCCCTCAGCGCTATTTGGATTTCGATTACATCAGTGTCAAGACAGCTTTTGGCCAGAACCAAGCGAGCTCCCAGCACGCCAAAGCAAGCAGCCAGGCCGGCCGGGGGCCGTGCAGAGCACACCGGGGAGGCGGCGCTCCCTCCGCAGCCCCAGCAGGGGCACGCTGCAGGGGACAGCCAGCCCGGCCCGCACAGCCACCTCTGCCACACACACACATCCCAGACAGGACCAGGCCCCTCTTCTGTGGCTGGGAGAGGAGCTGCGGGAGTCCCAGGCAGCCTTTGGAAACTCCCCGCAGCCATCACCGGGGAATGTGAAGCCGTACATAAATATACAAGCGAGCTTAGCGGTCAGGGCCCTGTTTTAGAGAGGAGGGAAAGAATGTGACTGCGGTGTTTAGTGCTCCTTGAGCCACTTTTGAAGACCAGGAGGGTTGGGGGCAGGCAATCTACTCCTGCTTTATCACTCATTCGCGTTGCCAAAGCACATTTGCCAGCCCTCAGGGACAGGTCTGTCCCTGCCTCCATTTGTCCTCTCCATCCTCCTCCAGGACACCTCTTCTCTTGGCTCTGCCTGAAAAACTGCATGCCAGTGCACCAAGGGACAAAACACTGCTTCCCAGCCATACTCCCACCTGATCTCACTCCTGGCTGTCCTTCCTCGACTGGCCACTAAGAACCACCAATCCCAAAAAAGCAAAAATTCAAAAAGCAGAGAAACAATTTAAGAACCTAAATCCCACTTCCCATGTGGTTAAAGGTCCCATCAGGAGGCAGACTTTTAATGATCCTAAATGCTTTTAAAGGCTGCAGTAGAAGCTCATCTGTATCTTCAGTGTCCCAAGGGACTCCTGTGCCTTTGAAGTCCCTGCTGAGGGACCACGATGGTGGTGGTTGGGAAGGAGGACAAAATCCTGGAGCCACAAATAAAATCAAGGGTCTGGTGGATCCCACAGTGGTTCCAGTTCCTTCTGCAGGTGTGGCTCCGTCCCATTTGCCCCATCCCTGCATTTGGCCACCATCCAACGGGGCAGCTGGGAAAGTCCCTGTGCAGTGGGCCTGGGAAGGGGAACAGTGGGAAAATACCCATTTTACTTTTTGCAGGCCTGAGTGGTTTGGACAGTTGTTTCAACTGGAAAAAAAAAAGCTCGAACCCTTGTCCAGATTGTCCAAATGTTTGGCTTTTGTACTTCCTTCAGTGACACATCCCAGGGCTTTAGTTGAAAAGGTCTTCTCTCTTCAGAATTAAGCTGCTTATAGGAAAAAAAAAAATCCTATCAAAACAGGAAGCTTGAAATTATCAAAGAAAAATATTTTCATTGACCTTAAAAGATCTTACCCTTTGGTTTTCTAGTTCACAAAATTTTTCAGAACTGACTCCTCATCCCCATGAGAGATGAGAAATACTGTCAGTACCTCAAAAATGTTGCCAGAAGGGAAGAGTTATTAATTACCAACCTCTATTTTTAACCTGCAACCAAGAGTCACTTCTAATGGGTGACAAGTGGATTCCCTCGAGGCTCTGCCATTGGCTTCACCAAGGCTTTTAAATCAGAGATAGGATTTTTTTTATTTTTGGATGGGAAATGCCCCAGGCACTCTGCAAAGCCCAGCCTATCCATTTCCAAAGCAAGAATCAGGTATCACAGGCTTTTGCTATCCATCTCTTTAGAAAAATGATGTCATTACCTTTTCCTCCTCACTTATATTCCAGTTGAAAAAAAAAAAAAACAACAAAAACCATCTCGTCTTTTCTCCCCCATAAGGGCTATGTGGATTTTTTCAAAAAGGGCTACATGGATTTTTTTCCTCTGAGTTAAAAAAAAAGAAAAAAATCCCACCTGGTTGAGGCCAGGCATGCAAAAATTTCAACGTGAAAAGTAAATGTTTTCAGAAGTTATGAGCTTATGAAAAGGAGAACTATAATGGAAACTGTTTTACTGCCATAATTATAACACCATGAACAGAGCCTGCTGCAACATATAACACTATCAAGCTCCTGTCAGCATTTAATAGAAGTCTTAATTAAGTGCTGGGGAGGGACCTGGCAAAAATTTATTTTCAGGAAAACTTTTGGGAGCTGTGCAATTCTGGGCTTTTTTTATTTTTCAAGTCCATCTCAACTGGAGCTGTAGTAGAGTATGGAGGACAGACAAGACACAATCGTGTATCTTGTTGGCATTACTTCATGAAAGGATTTTCTTTTCTCTTAAACATATAATCCAGAAACAACAATGTTTGTGTTGGGTCAGAGCCAGACACTTCAGAGCTAGATTTTAACCTTCCCCAGGTTTGGGGTTATCCAGAACCAGGGGATTGATTCAGCCTTTTGGGGAGAGGGGCACATGTGTGACCTGTGGGGCTGCCCTGCCTGTTTGCTTTCCTCCCCACCTTCCACCCCCCGAGATGCTCACACTCAGAATTTGAGGGAAGATCCTGTGTTTCCCTGCAAGGCAATGGCTGAGCTCCTGGGTAACGACCTGGGCACAGAGGAGAGGTCTGAGGAGGGCCGAGCACAACAGCTGGAGGATCTTTGTAATAATTACCTGCCAATGGTTTCACAGGAGGGAGAACCAGCTCAAAACTAGCCTGACCATTGTATGGTTCCTCTCCCTTGCACATTTGGGGAAATGTTGCAGAGGAAGGCTCCTCCTGCTGCAGCCTGATCTCCATGTGCATCTCCAGGAACCTCTTCTACCTCCCCAGCACACTCTTGGGGTCTGGCTCCTGCACCCTTTCAGGCTGGGCTGGAGAGAGGAGTAGGGTAGCAAGCCCAACCCTGGGATGGGCAAGCAGCATCAGCAGCAGGTTTTGGGGTTCATGGGGCACAGAGCCACCCTTGGGGGGAGCACATTAGGAGAAAGCTCTTCAAACCTGCTGCTAAATCAGACAAGGAGCACAGAGCCAACACTGAGCAAACGGTGCCAAGGGATCTGCCAGGGTTAACCTGGCTCTCCTCACTGCCACACCTGACCCGCCAGACCACATCTCACAAACATTCTGGCAAGCAAAGAGCTTCTCAGCGAATGCCACGACAAGCACTCCTTCAGTCTCTCCTGGCAGCCCAAGCTTGTCCTTCCCTTTCTGCCCCCTCCATCCCCCGGCCGGCCCCTGCTCCGGCGGAGCAGCGCTGCGAGCTGGCAGGCCACACCCATTGCCCTGATAGCACCGATAGCCCGACAGCTGCTCTCTGTCCCGTTGGAGATTAGTTTGTTTTCCTAACACAATTACTGCCACGTGGCCCCGCTTTCTGCCGGGATCAGGGCTGGATGGAGATAAAGCAGCGATAAGATCACAGCCGCTCCAGAGCCGCCGAAGCCGCGCTCTGCTCTCGTCGGCACGCGAGCGCCCTGGCTGCGAGGTGCCTGCTCCCAGCAGCGCCAGCCCAGGGCAGCTTTCTGGCCCTAAACCCGAGGATTTGGCTCCCAGCTTTTCCCTGTTGTTGTGTGACGTGGCTGTGCAGTGCAGGCTGGGTGCAGCCACGGGACGCGATGCGAAGCCGCTGCTCAGTTGTAGCACCCTGCTTTGGGCGAGCTCAGCTGGCCAGCAGCTGGCTCCAAGCTGGCCTGCCTGCACCCCGGCCAGCTGGCTCTGCCCACTCTCCTCCTCCTGCCCGGGGTTAGCCCGGCTCAGCTCTGCCTGCACATCCCGCTGGTGAATGAGGCGGCTTTAGCCCAGTGCAGCCTCTCCCCCGAGCAGGAGCATCCCGGCAGGGCTCACACCGGTACCTGCAGCGCCAGCTCGGCTCCAGAAACAGCCGTGGAGCCGCCACAGGGGCAGCTCGGGCACAACTGCTCTCCATCACATCCAGCAAAGGCTCTCTGTGTCTCCCAGAGCCTCCTGTGGGAATCCTTCTGTGGGGAACAGCTCCTGAAAGCCGGGCCTGACGTGGTGCACGCCGGGAGAGGACACTCAGGGAGCCTTCAGAGAGACAAGCAGCCTTGCCAGATGTCTCCCATAAAGCTGCAAGTACTTTATTTTAATAATAAGCCTTAATGTATTCATTAAAGGCTCCCAGTGACCTGGGATGAATTTCCCCGCTATTGTAAAGGGCTGTGGGAATCTGGAAACCGCTGCATTACAGTTAATAACTTTAATTTTACAAGGCCCAAAATAGACAACTGAAAAAATACACAGACTCACTGTTTCCAATTAAGAAGGGATTTCTTCTAATTCCTCTGCCACCGGCGCTCTTGTTTAGCAAACAACATCTACAGATACTCAACCATAGACAGGGGGAAAAGCAAACTGAGGGAGTCGCCTTTTGCCTCTCAGTTACAGGAGCTGAGGAAGGAGCCAGGACCCTTCCTCCCCACTGGGTTATCAGAGCATGGAAGAGCCCCAGCCTGGTCAGCAACAACAAACCCACCCTGGGGCAGCCAGAGATAAAATTTTCACACCCGCTTCTTAAGCCTCAAGTGGCTTTGATCCAAGGGAGATGATTTCCAATCCAACTTCTCCCTGTTCTCTCCCAGCTAAGATAGTTAAAGGGGTTTGGTGGGAGTCCTGGGGTGCTGGAAAACCACCCCAGGGGCTGGGTGAGCATGCTGCTAGTATTTGAGGCTGCTGCTTTCCGATTTTAAGGTCAGGAAGGAATATTTTACCCCCCTCAATCAGCTTGGCAGAGATTGCCATGGCTTTAGTTTGCCTGCCTCTTTCTTTCTCTGTCAAATCAAGGGTAGATGGTTTCCCAAGGGAAAAAAGAAACAAATCTGGGAACCAAAACCAAAACAATCCAGCCTGATTTTTTTTTTTTTTTTTTTTAATTTCTGGGAATCCAATGTTTAACAATCCAAATCTTTTAATTTCCGGTTTGGTTCTTTTGGGTTTTTCAGTTAAAGCTGGAGCTTTTTTTGAAAAGAGGCCTGACATTTTATGTAGAAGCATTCATTTTGTGGCAAGTCAAGCCTTCTTGGGTGGAAAAAAGGAGTTTCAAAGGCTGACATCAGTCTGGCTGTGTTGGCAACCGACACCTGCCTTCACATGAACCTCCAGATCCTCCTTCCTTCCACTTGAGGCAGGGACAGGCACCTACTCTCCTTCCCATCACCCTGGCATCAATCCGTTCTAATAATCACCTCTGCTCCTTCAGACCAGTTCTGTGTTTCAAAGCAGATCCCAAAATCTTCCTCTGCAGACTCAGCCTGACACAGGGAAACACCTTGCTTAAAACCCATAGGTGATCTCAGCTTGTGCAGACCCCACAACTCTCTCCAGGTCACCCGACAAGCACAACAGGTCCCACCCAGCAGGATGGAGCACAGCAGTTTTGGGATGTCCTGCAAGAAGCAGGGAGCTGGACTCGATGATCCTCGTGGGAGCCTCCCAACAGAGGAAATTCTGTGATTCCCTGCAGCAACCCACCCTTGAGACCCTGCCCTCGCTGTTCTCCTTTTGACCAAGAGCTGCCCACGAGCAGCACTGACTTGGCACTGGAGCAGATTGAGTTTTCCAGCCAAACTGATAAAAAAGAAAAATGTTTTTCGTATGCCTGGACTCGATTTCCCCATAAATAAGGCCGAGATGGAAACTGGGGGAAGGGGGCTGTCAGAGCAGTAGGTCCATCCATCAGAGCCACACTGTGAACGCTGACCCAGCCCTGGTCCAGGAAAGCATCTCTCTTTAGCAAAGCCAGCAGGCACATCCCTGCTCTCTGTGGAAGCCCCTGAGAGCCAGGCAGTTTAAGGATATCTAAATGCCTAAGGGGACAGATAAGACCTAGATACCAACTGGCAAACTCAGAGCCTGGGAAAGCATTTAGGCAAACTGTTTTTAATGGAAATTAAGGGCTTACTTTTGTGGGCAGGGTCTTGAATTGCCTTAAGAAAAACCCAACAAAAACACTCCTAGTGGCTTTCATGAGGAGATTCAGACACACAGGTTGTGTATCAGTGCTTGTAATGTTATCCCAGAAAACCCAGCCTCCAGCCTGGTTGTGGGGTCTCCACTCTAGACATGCCCAAAACCACTAAAAATGTGGAAAAGCCAAACTGCTGTGCCTCACCTACAACCCCAACAGACCCACAAGCAGCATAGACCTTCCCCAGCTCTCTGAGCACATATTTCCTACTTCTGCCTGCAGCTCAACTACTGCCTTTCTCACATCAATACCTTGACTAGGACTGCTTGAAAAATTTCCATCCAAACAGTTCGTAGCAGGTCATTTTTCAGTCAAAAGCAGATTTATTTTTTTAAAAAGCACAGAAAATATTTCTGTGGAAATTTGCCTGACTTGTCTGAAATGTCAAGAAAACTAGACAAAAAAGATAGAGTTTTGGTCCCAAGCTGCAAAAAAAATCTTGGTTTTAAACAAAAAAGGCAATTTAGGTGTCTTTTTGGTGAAAATTAAACTTCCAGAGAGAATAAATTCTCTTCCTGTCATTAAAAATGTTCCTGGTGTGATGGGTACACTCAGATTTTCAGAAAACCCTACCTCCAGGGATTATTAAGGAAATTAGCTGTTGTGCAAAAGGGAAGGAACTGGTTAGAGCCTGGCAAAGGAGCAGAGCCAGGATAAATGCTTTGCTTCCAGCCTGATGTTAGGTGAGGGGCTTGGAGCATAAGCCCTGTGAGGAACAACTGAGGGAGCTGGGTTTGTTCAGCCTGGAGAAAAGAAGACTCAGAGGTGACCTTATCACTCTCTACAACTCCCTGAAAGGTGGCTGTGGGCAGGTGGGGTTGGTCTCTTTCTCCAGGCACCTGACAGAACGAGAGGACACAGCCTCAAGCTGCACCAAGGGAAATATAGGCTGGATATAAGGAAAAAGCTTTTCACTGAAAGAGTGCTAAAATACTGGAATGGTCTGCCCAGGGAGGTGGTGGAGTCACCATCCCTGGATGTGTTTAAGAAAAGACTGGATGTGGCACTTGGTGCTGTGGTTTAGTTGAGGTGTTGGGGCTGGGTTGGACTCGATGATCTTGAAGGTCTCTTCCAACCTGGTGATTCTGTGGTTCTGTGTGTTAACAGCCAGGCATCCCACAGCTCTGCTCTAGGATTTTGTGTATTTATCAGTCATCTGGGTGCAAACCAAGGTGGAGACAGAGGACACAAGCCCATGGGGGCTGGAGGTGCCATCACCCCAACGTGGTCCTGTTTGATGGCACTGGGTGCAGTCAGGGGACACAGCTCCAGCCCTGCCCCTGCTCCCAGGGGTGTTTTGTGCATCACCCAGTGGAGATGCCCAACCTGGCCCTTGCTTTGGCCCCGTGGGGGGGTTTGGCTGTGGCACCATTACTCCAGGGTGCTGAGATGCCTTTGGCACAAGCTTTTAGGCAGTGGGGAGACAGATACAACCCTGCTGTGCCAAGCCCATTTGGGGGGCCCAGCCCTCTCCCCCAGTGTGGGAGCAGGGCACCCACACGCCCTGGAGGCTCCAGGCAGAGCCGCCAGCACCCATCTGGGTTACAAGTGAACATGAACTCTCCCTCCCCATCTGGAGCCCATGTACAGCAAGTGGCAAGATTTATATTGTGCTGAAGCATTCCACAGTTTTGAGCACAGAAATGATTGAACTCCAGATGTTAACAAGATGCAGGACCCTTTTTTATTATTAAAAACGTGATTTCTTGTTTTGCTCATGACAAAACCCATCAGATTAACTTATTAGGAGCGGAACTGCCATCAGGCCGGTGGGGAGCAAAGCTCCACCTGCCCGAGAGCTCCCTGCAGCAGGGACCAGGAGCAGAGCTGTGTGCAGCCACTCCTCTGCACTGGACCAAGAGCAGGACACAGGTGACATTGCTCCACATCCACTGGCACTGCAGGGACACTGGTGTCCCCATGCCTCAGTTTCCCCATTCCTTAGGGAGAACGTTGGTCTGGGAGGGAAGGCCCTGGGCAAACGCATACCCTGCAGCCTCATCCAAATCAAACCTCCTTGCTGAATAGCAGAGCCTCTGCTAACAAGCACCATAGCCCAGGCCAGGAATGGAAACCTGCTCATGCTCCTCAGGCTCCTCTGTCCACCCTCAGGAAGGGCAAGGGGGACCCAGGATGTGGGGCTGGCACAACTCAGCAGGCAGCTCTCATACCCCAGTTTCCCTCAGGGAGAGCCAGGCAGCACCTTACAGCACCACAAACTTCACTTCCCATCAGGAAGGAAACAAATTTCCAAACACCTCTGCAAGTCCTGAAAACTCCTCTTGGTGAAGTTTCGCCGGGACCATCCACCAGCAGTGCCAACATCTGTATCCCAGAGCTTTGGCTGGGGCCTGGCTGGAGCTGTCACATCTTTGCTGCTTTATCACAGGAACTTTATCACAAGCTCATAACACACACATCTTTGCACCACGAGATCAAACAGGTACGGGATGGCATCACAGCCTGCTGTCCCAGCACGGCCCCCAGCAGCTTGTGCTGCTCCCTGCTGTGAAGACAAAACATGTCGAGGCTGCACCATGGAGAAGACCCACATATGCTCACCCTGATGTTGTTCAGCCAGACCAGCTCAGGAAACTCATCAACATAAAGGCAGACTCTCCTGCTAATGCCTTGGAGGCACAGCATCCTTAGGGGTGCACACACCTCCCCTTCCCCACAGCACGTGGCAGCTCTAAGGGCAGTCACTTCTGTCTGCTCAGGGGCACAAAAACATTTCTGGGAAGTCTCAGTGTCCTGCTTGGCCAGGCTGAGCTGGGGACAAGTCAGAGCAGCATGGCCTCTCTGCACCCAGCACAACCATCCTCCCCACTCAGTACAACTTAGAAAAGGCACTGCCCTGTCCCTCTCCCACATATTTCCTTCCTGCCTTGCTGCAGGGGGACACAGCCACTCTGCTGTGCCCAGGACAGCAGGCACCAAGCACTCACCTGCAAGCAGGAGGATGGTGCCTTACCCAGACACCTGCTTTGAAGTCAGGACCACCCAGGTGTGCTGCAGCCCTCCACCGCATCTCAGGAGCAAACCCACCAGCCCAGCACCTTCCTCCACAGTCAGGGTTCGAGAAAAGCTTCTGCAGATCACAGCAGAGTTTATTCACCCAAAGGGGCCTCTTACACAGAGCTGAGAGCTTTGTCATTCTGCCTGACCTTGTTTTATTCCTTCCTGCACACTTTGAAGGGAGCTTCTTCCAGCCTAAACCTCTCCCTGCTAACTGTGCAACCTGCCTCCCTCAACATTTCTTTCACCTCTTCCTCACAGCCTCCTGTTTAATGCCACATCCCCAGGCAGAGCCCTGGGGGTGCCACACTGCCTCTTGAACTTCCCCTGAATTGACTGAATATGGAATTTTTCATTCCAAGAACAAGGGAATCAGGTGGAAGGAAAAACTGTACTCTTCCACTTTTTTGAGAAAAAATCCCACAAACTTTTAATCCTCCTCCCTTCCCCAAAATCATTCATCATCTGGGAGAAAAAAACTGCAAATGTATCCAGGCAGTGCTGCGAGTGAGCACAGGACATTAGCACCACTCTCGGGCAGCAACAGCTCTGGGAAAGCCCATATTCACCATCTCCCCTGAGCACAGCTGCTGGATTTGTCTGCAGTGGACAGGTCCTGCCAGACCCTCATCCCCTGCCTGGCAAGGCTGAGTGGTCCAGTGAACTGGGGCTCTGCAGCATCTGAGACACCCGAGCTCCCAGCTCTGCTGACACAAATAATTTCTCCCCCCGTTCTTGGCACGGTGTGTTCTGCTCAAACACACTTCAAAGAGGCAGCTCTGCAGCAAGAATGTTTCAAAAATATAATATTTCCATCTGTTATTTCAATAGCTTATGCTGTGGGACTCTCTTCAAGGACTACTTGCCTTTCTTTGCTCCTATTAGATGTAAAAAAATATTAAATCAGCAAGCCCTGGGGGCTGGCAGGCAATGCCTAACAGGTCCTGTTCCCCTGCAGTGCTGCACCTCAGTGCTTCTCCAGAGAGGAAGGTGCAGGCAGGGAAGCAGCTTTTCCTTACAGGCAGTGAAGTCCCCTTGATCCACCAGCTTTCCTTCTGCCTTGAGAGCAAACAGCAGCTGCCTGTGCTCATGGGGATGCCCCAGAGCAGCCCAGGATCCCTCCCCAGCCCCAGCAGCACCCAGGGATTGAAACCACAACCAGAAGAAGGTACAGGCTCCTGGGCATTGGATGCTGAGCTGCCACACCAGCCTGTCCTCACTGGGGACATCCCCAGCATCACCCTGCTCACCACCTCCTGTTCCTCACAAATCTGGACAACCTCTGCCTGACTGCTGGGTGAGTCCAATCTGGGAGCAAATTACTGGGTGGAAAAGGGAGAACCAGGCAGAGAGCTGCCTGCAGGATTCACTTTGCTGGGAAAGCAGAGCAGAAGCACAACAAGCACAGAGAGCTCTGACTGTACCAGCAGGCACAAAACAAGCTGTGGTTTTACTGCACCTTGGGGACACCTGAGGGGTAGCAGGAGCTGGATGCTCCTTCCCTGGGCTGCAATAAGGACATTTTAAGGACACTGCTGTGCTGGACCTCTCGCCCTTTGGGGTTGGTTTGGTCTGAGAGGGTTTCCCAAGCCATGTGAAGCAGCAAGGGCTGCTCCATTACCCCCTCCCTGCCCTGAGCTGCCTCTCCATGCAGCCCTTTCCCCTCTGGGTGACCAAAGACACTCAAAGCCAGTTGATCTGGCCACCTGAAGAAGCCAGACCCACAGGGAAGGTGTGCATGAGAGCAGCAAAGCCTTACCCTCCACATCACTTGTGGGCAAGGTGTCTTGTTGGATGGTGCTTGTCCCAGTCACCAGCTCTACCCCACAAGCAGAAAAACCACGGGAAAAAGGCAGCTTTCCCAAGCTTCCCAGCAGAGCAGCCCCACAAGCTGCCACAGCCATGGCTGTCCCATCACAGGTCCCTGGTGAGCAGCTTCAGCACAGTGTTCAGGAGACTTCCTCAAGATCCATCTTCCCCCCTCACAGAATCACTAAGGGAGAAAGTTTCTCAAAACAGAGATTGAAGCTTCACAGCAGCAGCACACAAGACCTGAGTCCCCTCCTCATTTCCCATCCTGTGGCCCAAGGTTTCACACTGCTAAGACAGCAAAGGATTCCCAGCCCCTTCAGAGAGCTGGAGAGATGAGAACTTCCACTTGTGAGCCACAGCCAGAACAAAATGAGTCGTTATTTTTATCTGGCCCATTATAAGTCACTATTTAGTGCTCCCAGGTGTCCTATATCATCAAAGGCACATTCCTTGATAAGCGGCCACCAGAGACTGCACTGTGCCATCCTGCCTGCAAACAGAGCAGAAGGGACCCTGAGAGCAGCTCCAGCCCCCAGATCTCATCTCCCTCCGAGGCCTCCCGGGCCCAGGAGAAGGTCATGCCCCATCTCTGCACACACACCCAAATGAGAAGCACAGCCTTATTTCCCCCCAAACTCCACAACCCAGAGAGTAACCCAATCTACTCAGCTGGAAATGGAGTTTTTATTGCATCCTGAGTCATTTAGAGCTCCTTTTTCTAAAACCAATATTCTTCCCCCCGCTTCCCCAGTTTAACAAGCTCCCAAATGTCTGCTCTCCTGACACCAAACCTTTCCAGCTTCCCTATCCTCCCTCCCCATCAGATCCACTGGAAAGCAGGATCTCATTGAAGCTGCTCCCAGGGTGCCAGTACAGAGAAGGTGACACATCAACCCCACTTCCATACATTTCACACCAAGGTTGACCCCAGCCTTAGAACAGTCCCGTGGGGATGGCAGAATGAGGCCACCACACTCTGTGACAATGTCCCCTCTGTCCAAGGCACATCTCTGTGCTCTTGCAGTACAAAGCTGTCTTGAGAACTGCAAGCTCTTGAGACAGTGTCTGCAGACTTGGGCAGACCAAAAAACCCCACACCACACAAAAAATGTTGAGTTCAGAGTCTGTGAAAGGTGTGTTGGCCATTGGGGGTTCCCCGTTCGCCAAGGTAAGGGGGAATGAAGGCCCTGAGCAGGGCTGGCAACCTGGAGAGCCCAGTAATTATTTTGAAATGAAAGCTCAGGTTTTGCTACATATGAAATCCATCATGCCTTTAGCCACATAAAGACATCAAGGAGTCTGGATACTTGAAGTCCCTTTTCTCAGTTCAGTAATAGAGAAAAGCATTGCAAGTGGCACATAGAGGGAGCCTGCAATTTCCAATGGCTCTCGTTCAGTAATTTTGTCAGCATTTGAGTAACAGTCATCACTAACAGTAAATATAACTCACAGTAAATACCAGATTGATGTTTAACAGTGTTAAGATGCAACCTATAAAACATCTGCTTGCGTACTTATACTGATAAGTTTCCAATCAGCAACAACAACAACAACAATCTGTCTACAAATCCTTACACAGAATTGAAAAGATCCCAGCAGTCACAAGGAAGATTTGCAGAGGATCTTCAGGAGCAGAACACAGTGAGGCTCAGAAGGGAAGATGGGCACTGGCTGCAGGTCAGCAGCAATAGGACTCTGTCTCCATCCTGCTGGGCCATCCTGCGCCAGCCCTTCCCTCTGCTTGACCTTATGCCAGCTTCTCGAATCCTCTCACCTGCAGGAACAAAGCAGACATGGTTCTAGGATGAGAACATCCCAGATATTCCCTTCATTCTGAAAGCTGACACCTAGAGGGATCCAGATGGATTCCCCATGGGGCTGGGAAATTTCCCAATATAAGGATGGAGAAGGCTGTCTTGTACACTTCACCCAATTCATATTTAAATAAAGTCACTGGAGCACTGGAAATGCCCCAGCAGTACCATTTGCAAATATTTTCCTCAAGGATTTTTTTTTTAATGCTATATTTTAAAGAATAAGCATCCCACAGAAGGGCCAGCTGCCTTTCTGGCAAGATCTGTGGTTATCTCACTTCACTGCCCTAGACCTGCTGCACCCAGAGAGCAGCAGATCCTGGGCTGTCCCAGTCTGGGGCAAAGAGGGTGCTTGGAGAGGAGCAAACACCAAAGGCATCCTGCAGGATCCCTGCAGAGGTAAGGCACCTCCCAGCATCTTCACTCCTTCCCAAATAAACTCTGAGCCTCCAACCATGGCAGACTTGTACAAAGCAGCCAGCAAAGCAGTGGCACAGAAACCAGCCAGCACTTACAGTCCAATATCCAGCTGCACACTGGCATCATCTGCAAGCAATTAGAAAATATAAACACTCACAATGAAACTTGGGTTCCTATACTTAGCAAGACTTTAATGGGCTTTTCTTCAGCCAGAAAAAAAACCCCTATTAGAGTGATAAATTATTAGCCTTTTTTCCTAAACCAGCATGAAACCTTACAATGGAAAAATGACAAAAGGAGAAACATGCCCAATTTTGGCAGCCCTGGCAGGGGAGAGGAGGGGCTGAGGAAGCAAGAACCAGCTCAGTAAGCAGAGTGGCTTTTCCCCAGTGTGCCCTCACCCAGGGGTTCTCAGCCCGTGTCACCCATGGGCACAGCAGCCAGCACAGGCCAGTGTGTCCCTGAGCCTGTCACCAGCTCCAGCAGAGCCCAGCACAGCCATGTGGCTTTCTCTGCTGAGCTGGGCTCAGGAGCCCCTGCCCTCCATCAAGGCAGCCTCCCACCACCCCAGAGGCTTGCTGGCTCCCACATCTGTGCCAGCTGCAGCCTGTGCTGTGCTCATCTGAAATAAGCCTCAAGGAGCAGCAGAGGGAACCGACTTAGCGAACCCAAAGTCTGTTCCAGGATGAAATGGCCTCACGTTGTCATGGAACAGGGAGGGAGAGACTGCAGGTGGGTCCTGCAAGCTGTCACAGCCTGGAGAGATGGGACCAGGAGCCCTTGGTGTCTCCACACACTTCCCTGCCTGGGCAAACTGGTGCCCCTGCCTGGCATTGCCCCATGCCCTTGTGTGAGATTGCACATGCATGAGGTCGATGGAAACTCGGAAGGAGCTGCTGTGGTTTGGCTCCCAGAGGCAGCCAGAGAAGTGTGATCTTCCCTTGCCCCAAAACAAGTCAGGGAAATTCACGAGAACAGCCTTTCTTGTGGGTTATTCTGGCAGCAGCGGGGCTGGACAGGACCGGGAGCAAGATGACACAAGGCCATAAAACATGTCAGAGCTGCAGCCACACGATGAGAGTCTCTGTGCTGGGTGCTCCAGCCTGACCACAGCCTGAGTCAGCCCATCCCCTGACCTGCCTGCAGCACAGTCCCAGCTCTGGCAGCCCAGGGCCTTTAACCACCTCCAGCCCGAGGCAGGGCTCAGCATCTTCCCCACCAAGGGCTGCTTTGGGGCCACCCCCTGCTTGCCACTTTCTGCTTTCAGGTACAGGCACCAACCACCCCACAAAGCCACCTCTGGGCGAGCAGCGGGCCTGGAGCCCACCAAAGCCACCGAGATCCCAGAAATCCCACGCCAGACACCCCAAAAAAGCACTCAGCCAGCCAGCCCCACCCTTTCCCACCTCCCCTTCCTTTCAGCCTGGACCCATCCCACGGCCGCGAGTCCCCGCTGTCGCTGCTCCCCCGTGCCCCGGGACGGAGCATTTAATGCCTCTCCAGGCAAACAGGAGAACAGAGGAGTGCCAGGGGAGAGGGAGATGGTTTGCATCACTTAATCACCATCCCCAATAAAGCGGCCCCGCGGCTCTGCGGAGGGTAAGACAGCAGAGTTCAGCAGATTTTATCAATAACATCACGGAGCCCTGCTGCGTGCCTGAGAGAGTTGCCATGGTTATTGTGACAGATTTACTATCATTGTAACTTAATGCACCATAATAAGGATCTGCATAGTTATTATTGTTTTACAATGATAACTATAATTCAACCGCAGATTTATGACTAAATTTGTAACATTACTACCATGTTCTGGGAAGAATTGGGAGCAGGGTAATTCACATGCTTTCTCAGAATATAGAAGGAAAAAGAGATCTTGGTTGGTGCCCTTTTCTTTCCTTTTAATTGCTTCTTTGAGAACAATTTTTGTGGTCTGGTTGCTGTTGGTTTGGGAGAGGGTGCTCTGTCAGAGGCCATGCAGAGAGGTAGCTGAAAAATGGGATTTTTCCACTGCAAAATTGATCCTGGGGGAAAAAAAATATTCCAAAGTCTTTCAACAGAAAGTTGCAAAAAAAAATTTCCCAAGTGTTGCCAACTGGGAAGCAGACACAAAGCACAGGCAAGATGAACAAAAATGGTCAGATTTTGTTCAAAAACAATGACTCCAGCAGCACTGGGGAGGGCTCTGCACCACCTTAGAGCCAGCCTGGGCAAAGACCATGGAGCAAAGCCAAGCACCTTCTCCCAGCTGTGGGGCTGCAACCCCATAACCTGCCCCAGCCCACCCCAGGCTCCCGGAAGCCCCATGGGTTCTTCTTGGAACAACTCAGCACAAATTACTGCCCAAAAACTTTAAACTGTGTTTACTGATGGATTAACCTGCACAGACAGGAGTGATTTGAGAAAACAAAGCTTCAGGCAAGGACTTTTTTGACAATTCTCAGGGCATAGGACACACATCAGGGGTCCCCACACCCATCCCTGGCTGCAGCTCCCCAGGATGGGTGGGAACAAATCCCACCTGGGCTGGACCCATACAAGCAGCTGGTCCCCAGGGGAAAGCAAAAGAGAATCCAAGCCTGAAATACAACCAGGGTTTCCATCAGGCTCCCTTGCACCCTCCTCCCAAAGCTCTCCCCTGTTTGAAGGCTTAGCTCCTTCTTGGATTTCATCACCAGTGCAATGCTGCCAATTACCCCACAAATGTATAGGGAGCTCTGATGGTTTACATCCCTTTTTCATTCTGCCCAGGCAGCCCCCAGGAGCTGTGGGGTGGGTAACACCTCCTGCATGCCAGAGGTGCCTGCACTGGGCAAATTACAGCAGAAAAGGGGCATTTCCCCAGCCCCTTCTTGTTACCCGCTGGGGAAGGCTCTCAAGGTTTTCTAAGGAAAGGAAACCAGTCTGTACCACCTGTTTGGCTTCCATGGCAAGTCCCCAGTTCAACACCTCCTGCAGATACTCCAGACTCAGCACATCATCCCAGCTTCCCACCAAACCTCAGTCTTTCTAAAGACACATGGACACAGCATGAAGAAGTCACACCCCCTGAGCTGAGCAAAAGCTGGCCCTGCTCAAAGGGGGCCTAGGTCAGCAATCCATGCTCTGGGACTTGGAGCCTTTTGGGTTCCAAACTGTGTTGCTTTTGTGAGTGATTTATGGTCTTTTCCCATTCCCTAGCCTGACTGGATCAGGGATGGAATTTTTTACAGTCCCCCACCCTCACACACGAGCATCAAGTGCCCCTTCTCAGTGCTCCTCAGGGAAAAGCTGCTCTGCTTCCACAGGGACTTCAGAAATGTTCCTTTCTGCATGGAGAGGCCCAAAGCTTCCCTGGAGCTGTGGGAAAAGGTGGTAAGGCTGGCAGAGGCTGGGTGCTCACACACCCTCCCTCCCAGCATTGATGTGTGTCAGAGCAGGTGACATCACACCCCCCTGCCACCACCACCACCTCCTGCTCTCAGGGCTGATATATGAGAGTAGATATAGGAAAATCTGCTCATAAAATTAATGGAGGCTGCATGAACTCACAGACCATAAACTCAGAGGGGTTTGCAGCTTGCCTTTTGGGGACAGGGGAGGGGGTGGGCTCAGAAGCAATTTAGAGAGGAGGCTAATTGACAGCAGCTGTCCCAGCACATCCCACACCCCCCCCCTCCCCATTCTTGGGAGGATTTAGGGGAACACAGCACTGAAGTCTCAGACACAGTGCTGGAGCAGGCACCCATCAGCTGGAGGTCAGAGCCAGGGTGGCTGCGAGGCAGCGAGGGACTGTGGCCAAGCTGTGCTCTCAGGGACAGACCCTGCCCACAGCAGAAGCCTCAGACACTGAAGGTCAAGGCACGAGCAGATCCATCCCATACTCGGGGGGCTGCAGACAGCACAACACCTCTCTTGGCTGGGAGGCTGCAGGGTGGGAGGCAGAGCAGTGATGAAGAGGACTGGGCCACAGACCCAAGCTCCCCAACACACCCAACAGTGGGTGCCACACAGGGGACAAGGCTGAGGGTGCTGCTGTCCAGCCTAGCCTAGGAATCCCCCTGAAACCCTCTTGATATAACTGGAGATGTTTTGAGACCAACCCTCCACCACTGGCTTCCCAACACATCCTTCAAAGCCATCCTGTGACCCCAGTGTTGACACCAGCTCTTCCAGAGCAAACACCATTCCCAGGACCCGCCTTCTGCCTTCACCCCATTCACAACCCACAGAAGACTTTTGCTCACTGCTTGGCCCTGGGCCACCTCCACACCCCTCCACAGCATCAGCAAGGCCAGTCCCTGTGTTCAGGGACATTTGCTCTGTGCTGGGTTATTCAGTGCATCTCGTGCCTCGGGGAGTCACCTGGGCTTTTCATGGCACAGCCAAGAGTCTTGTGCAAAGGGAAGAAAACAACCACTACTGCTAGAAAATGTGCCCCACGTGTCATTTCTCTACAGGACATTGGCTAACTCTGCTTGGTTAAGGGCCAGCCCCATGGATGCAGCAGGCCCCATGCTGCCAAGAAAGGTCTTTGCCACACCAACACCAAGGCAGCTCAGGACTGTCCAGGCACCAAGACCTCCCTTGGCCACCAGCCCTCAGAAGGGAACCCAATCATCCCAGCCCCTAAGCAGCCTCTCGGGCTGGCCCTGCTCAGGTTTACTCTCAGTGCCAAATGCAGGTTTTTTGCTCTTTTCTGTCAAAAATCATCTTGGCCCCTGGCTGCTGCCCCAGCCGTGACTCACAGGCTCTGCCCCAACCTCAGGCTCCCACTTGCCTCCTCCTCTGACTCAGGCAGCCACGAGCACCAGCCCCGGTTCCTTTCAAGTGGTTTGGGGATCCAGCCAAGGCACCAGAGCAAAGGGATTTAGGCACCATGCTCCCTGGAGCATCCAGCCTGGCTGCCAGCCTCAGGCTCACCCCAGGGGCCTCAGCAGGCTCAGCTCTGGGGCATCATCTGATAACCAGGTTGTGCCACCAGTGCTGGCACCGGGAGCACTCACCAAACAGGAATGGGGTCCAGGTACATCACCCCACACACCTTCTGCCTCCAGCACAGCCAGCTGGCCCCTTTGGTGCACCCCCACTTCACATTCCTGCATCCTCAAGGCACCACTGGGCACCCCCTGCCCTGGGGTGCCCCTTCTGCATTCTCCAGGCTGGTGGAGGGAGCTTACAGACAAAACTGTGTCTAAACAAGGGATCCTCTTCCAGAGAGGCAAAGCCCACAAAGGGACACTGGAAATAAGCCATGTACTGCCCTCCCTGGTGATGCTGGCTGCAACCCTCCTCGCTCCATCTTCCCCTAGCTCCTACTGGTGCTGGAGCTGCAGGAGGGTAGAGGTGCCTCCCTTCCCTTTCACAGGCATCCCTTGGGTGGTTCCATCAGCCTCTCCCTGCTGCCTGGCTCAGGGACCAGCCAGCTGCCAACCCCACCTGCTTCACGGGGAGTTGATTTGCTCCCCAGGTGGATTTGATTCTCAGGTGAACCCCCTGGGACAAGGGTGTGCAGCACTGCGGATGGGCTCCAGTCCTAAAGGTGAAAAGGAGGAGGATGGCTGGGCTAGCACTCAACCAAAGCTGGGGCTTGAAGAGAGAAAAACAGACCTGCCCCCTCCCCAGCCAGGATCCACTAAAGCTCTGAGACACGCTCCCCAAACCCCTTCCTCCACCTCTGCTTGCGGGCACCCACGGAAAGGGGAGCCTCGCTGCCTCCCGGCTCCGGACAGCAGAGAAGCCGGCAGGGAGACATCTGTTCCTCATCCAGCAAGCAGTGTCTTCCTGATCTGCCTCTTAAAAATTACAAGGCAATTTGGAGTTTCTATTTTGTACTTTTGATTTGCCCAAACACCTGAAACATGAGCTCTCAATCCAGGATCAAAGGCTCTCTCTGGAGCAACACAGACGGCGATATCCACGGCCGTATTTATGCGCGATTAGGAACGCCTGCACGGGAGAGGGGATTTGGCGAGGCTGGATGTGCTGCAAAGCCTGGAACTCCATCCCTTGGAGAGGGAGGGAACTGGGGGGTGCTGTCCTGGCAGGCCAGGTTTAGCCCCTACTCCTTGGGCAATTCCTTGCAGAGGGCGTGTCTCTCCTGTGTCACTTGTCCCCTGTCACTCTTGCCTGTAGGTCTGAGACCCCCCCAGTGGAGGGTGGGATCTCTCATCCTTGCTTTGCTCTGTCTCTGGGGGTGGCTGGATAGGTGGGCACAGAGGATGCACTCCTAAATGCAGAGGGACACAACCCCGGTGCTGTGGGATGAAAGGCACTGGGAATGATGCCAGGCCACACAAGGGGTTAATGGTAATCGACACAGTCATTAATGAGCTGAAGGGGAGGGCTCTCCCCAACCTCTTCTGGTCCAATGTGTCCTACTTTGAAAAATCCCAGACCCTGGACCCCTGTGGGCTGGGATTTTGCATCCTCTAAATAAACTGGGAGAGGTTCAGGCCTGTGAGCAGATGTGCCCAAGCCCCCTCTCCCACGGCTGAGCGTGGCTCAGTTGCTGTAAATAACCAGTTTTCATGGCAGAGGATCTGCCCCCTTGCCCAACACTGCTGACATGAGGGCAGACTTGATCCCTCGAGGGACCCTGGCTCTGGATCTGTGTCTCAGATGGGTTCCTGCTTCCTGCCACTGCAAACTGCTTCAGAAGAGCCAGGTGGGGTTCCCAGGATAAGGGAATAGTGGCAGAGCACACTGTTTATGGGAAAGGCAGCAGTAAAATCAGGAGGCTGTAAAGAAACCTGCCCTTTCACAGAAAACAGCCTCGTTGTGCTGAGGTGTAAATCAGTGCCCGTGATGGGTGCATTAGGTGGGTAACACATATCAGGATCATCACAGAGCCATCCCCTGTGGGGATCTGGCCCCTCCTGCCAAGGGAGAGAGCAGCAAGTCACCCCATCACCCTTAAACATGAGCACCAGGGTGGGCAGGAACACTTGAGACAGCAAAACCTCCATGAAGTCTTTAAGCAAGCCAAGCTGATGGAGACAAGTCCCACCTTCCCATGGGATCACACATCTATTTATGATCAATAAATTTCAGATTTTAAACTAGTCTGAAAGTACATGTGATGCAACCCTGGTGCTCCTTTACTGGAAATTTTGTTGTTTGTTGGTGTTTGGTTGGGTTTTGTTTGTTGGGGGTTTTTTGTTTGGTTGGTTTTTGTTTGGTTGGTTGGTTGGTTGGTTTTTGTTTGGTTTTGTTTGTTTGTTTGTTTTTGGTTTTTTTGCCACAGTTTCTTCACACATTGAGGCACCTTCAGAGAAGTGCTGGGAAAAGCTGCCCAGGAGCTCACTGCAAATCAGGGTGTGCTCCTGCCCTGCCAGTTCACAGGCATCTAGCACTGGGAATGAGCTGGGAAGAAAATTTGCCACAAATATTTTCAGCAAATTACGAAGTCTTGGAAAAAGCAGATTTCAGTTCTACTGAGAAATCAGTGTTTTGACAGATGTTTTAAATATTTTTTAAAGAATTTTATTTTTTTACTGAAACTGAAGGAGGTCCTGAAACCAAAGACTGGGCCAAGAAAAGAAACCTCAGAAATATTCTGCTTTGAAAACGTCTCAGTAAAACATTTCCTTTCCCCCCCCTCTTTCCCAATTCAACAATTTGGGGAATGGAGATGTATTCACAGAACTTCATCTTCTCTGAATCCAACCCTTTTTGCCTGGAAAATGTTTTGACAGAGAAGTGCCTTTCCTGCCCCACTGAGTCCAAGTCCTCTGAAGGCCTAAGAGCGAAGGGGTCTTCTACCTCCAGCATCCTGGTGTGGTTTCCATGTAAACTGTCTGAAACCAGAGAATTCCAGAAGGTCAGAGGCTTTATAAAACCTGTGGGCTGCCCACTCCCCACCTGCAGAGCAGCACCCAGGGCAGACGGAGCACCCACACCCACCATCCCTGGGAGGAGGATCTGGTGCCACAATCCCTGCATGGGCCATCCTGGGCTGCAGCTTGCACTCCCAGCTTGTCACAGCAGCCTGGGGGTTTGGGGAGCCCAATAACAATTCTGAGGTGTCAAGGCAAACCCACCAGCTCCTGAGCACCTCCTGCGCTCGCCGGAGCGGCACACGTGCTCCCAAAGGGAAGCCTTTACAGCCTGCCTCTGCAGCCAGTGGGGAGCTGCTTGCCTTCAACGGGCCATAAAAATCCCTTTGGGGATTGCAGTTGCCTTGCTCCCCTCCTGCATCCCATTGCTTTTTAAAGAGGGAGTGCAGAGAGCACCGGGAGCTGCTGAACCTTAAAACAACTGTTATTCTTCGGGATAATGCCCCTTCCAACACTAACATTATTCTAAGATGCAGGTAACATGTGACACATTTTCTTTTGCTCTCCAAAGTACAACACCCTTCCCTTCTTCTATCCTTCCTTACCAAATATCAATCATCAGCAAAGACAAGGCAAATGAACTTTTAATCAATAACAGCTACTGTTTCTTGTACCGGGACTGTTTATGATTTAAAAGGGGGAAAAAATTAAATCAATCCTGATGTGAACATTTTCCCACTTGGAAAAACAGCCCAATCCCATATCAAAAGGTTGGGAGGTTTATATGTTTTTAAAAGGTTTAGAAGCTAAATTAATTTTAAATTGTTTTTACATATCTTGCCTATAGACAGAACCACATCATATGACGAGGAAGGGTGGTCCGTGGTGTATTAATGTTCCCAGTAAGTGCTTTAGCACCAGTCTGTCTGCTTTACACACATTTAGCACTGTTGCCATCTCAAAACCAAGACGACTCTAACCGCAGCGTGTCTGTCCAGGCGCTGAGCTGGCAGCCTGTCCCCTTTCCATCCAGACCGGGTACAACCAACAGCTTTGGCTTTGTCTGCACCCAGACTCCACTGCCTTCATCCCAGCCACCAGCATCCACCAGGTACCTGAGACTAAAGGATGCTTTTGGCAAAAAAGCACCAAGAACTGGCCCAGTCCTCCTGGCTGGTCAGGATAATGCTGAATAAATGTCCTAAGAAAACAAACAAACCAAAAAAGGAGCAGGAACTCATTCCTGGATCTAGGAGTCCATTAAGGCTCTCGCAGTAGATGGACTTATGTTTGTGAGGCTGGACATTGGTACCTAAAAAAGGTGAGACTTTTAAAGCTCCTAAGTTCATTCTTCAAAAACTTTCTATTCCCAGGGCCTAAGCAGCCAGGAGACTGATAATTCATTTTCATCTTCATATGCTGCAGCTTTGGGAGTAGCTCAAATGGCAATGTGCTGGCTCCAGTGCAGATTCATCTGAACGTGAGACACAACCCCAAAGATGCATGAGATGGCATCCACCAAGTCTTATGTGAGCCTCAAACCTGGTTCACTTCAGCCCTTGGCAAAGTGAGGTTGCCCCGTTGGCCGGTTCCTCTGACCTAATTGTGCATCCATCCACAGAAGCCATGCCTTCTCTGCTGTCTCACCTTCTCCAATCCAAGCAGTTTTGGGGGTCCACCTGCTTCTTCTCTTTAAGTATTGAGTATTTGAGATATCCCATAGCCACATGCAGCTTGCTGTTTCTGCCCAGCCTCCTCCCATGGCTGACTCTCCCAGGCCCAGATTTGGGACAACGAAGAGAGTAGTCTCTTCCTGTCAGGGTGATGGAGCAGTTCAGCCATGACTTGACTGAATCCATGCAGGACATCCAGGAGCTCTGGACACAGCTGTGGAGGCAGAAGGCAGAGGGATACCATGTGTGGATGTGCCTGAAGCAGAGCTGCCAATGTCCATGATGGCAAAGGCCTCATGAGGATGACTTGTGGGGAGAGGATGCTCCCCAGATGGCCGAGGGGAAGTGGCTCAGACACACATCCCTGAGGGGCTGAGTCACTGGCCAGGGATGTCCCAGCTGGAGAAAGCAGGACATGGCCTGGGGCACAGTGTCAGCTCGCAGCCCTCCCTGCTCCCCATGAGCACATGGCACTGCCAGACAGAGATCCCAGCAGGGAAAATTATTTGGTACCTCCATCTCCCTATAGCTATAAACCACATTTGCCCCCGGATTTACTAAGTAGATCCCCTCTGCTACCACCATTATACAGTTTTTGCCCACACCCTACCATCCTGCCGTGCTGGGGGATGAGGTGTGTAGTTTGCCTGGTGGCATAGATGCCCATGGGGCTGTGGCCATGCTTGAAGTCCTCTCCTGCCCCAGCTGCCCACCTGTTCTGCAAACCAACCCCAGGAAGACAGGGAAGTCCTTTCCTTAGTTCATGCCCAGAGGAGAATCAGGAGGGAAGACAGAAAGGTGAATTCTGATGTTTTCCTTGGTACCATGGGATCAGTGGCTGAACCAGAGCAGGGACTTTGTGTTTCTCCATTCCCCACTTCCTTCACAAGGCCTCTGACCCCTGGGGAACATCTCACACTCTTCTGTTCTCCAGGTCTCTTTTACCGTTGTCCCCACGATGAATGCAAACACATTCCAGTTGCACTCCGAGGTGAGAACCCACCATTCCCCCACTCTCTCCTCCCAGCTGAGAAGAGACATCAGGCAGCTTTTTAGGATCAGGATAGAAGAGAAGTTTCTCCCCTTACAGTTTTGCCAGACTTTAACCGGGCTCCAATTTTCCATGCTGGATTCCTGCCTCGGGCTGTGTTTTGTTTTGTATTTGTCAAAAAAATTCCATGACTCCATTTCCACCAGCCCTTTGAACGAGTTTTAGGGAGGTCTTGTCTTTCTTTATTTTTTCTCTTGCCCATGCTAAAACATTATTACAACCATTTCAGTGGGAAGCAGCACTGCCTCCAGGCCTGGCATGAAGTGTCCCTTGAGTGAGAAGCCTCTCTCCATCCCCGTGAGTCGGTCGGATCACGAGTCTGTGAAACAGCAGAGGCTGGTGGGTGCCTGGCAGAGGGATGCAGCCCAAAATCCGTCTGTGCCGAGCGCTCCCCGTCTTCCAAGAGGCCTCAATCAACAGTTTCACAACAAGGCATGGGCCAACTGTGTAAACACAGGGCACGGCTTAAAGGGAGCCCTTGCCTTGAGGAACAATCAGCGCTGAAAGAGAAGAGCATCTCACTCAAATAAACAAAGGTCCTGCCGAGCTCAAGGGTTTGGACCAAGGTCAAAGGAGGGAATTCGTGATAGGGGAAGTTACTGAGCCTAAAAGCACTCGCAGGTTTTCAGAGATGGATTTTGTCTGCAGGGAAGTACTAATTCGAGTGGACTGGACCCCTCTGTGGCTTTGGGTTGAATCCAGCAGATCCCAGATCCAAGCAGTTGCAATGGGAGAAGAGAGGAGGAGATGGAGAAGTGAGGAAGGCCAAACCAAAACGCTTTGTTTGGGGCAGATGGATTAACCTGAAACCCGTTTCTGTTTGCTTCACTGGGAAGATGGATGTGCTCTGCTGGCTTGGCAGGGCCTTTTCTTCTTCAAGGCTTTGGCTCCACCAGTAAAACTAAAAAGCCCCATCATTATCCCAGTGGCTGCAGCTGCAGAGTGATCCAGGTGATCTTCATGCCTACAAAACCTGTGGGGGCCCCATGGTACCGTCAGCCAGGTCTTGTGCCTGCAGGTCCCTGAGCATTGTAAAGACCTCCAGAAATAACCCCCCAGGATCGTGGGGGTCACACCCCCTGGCATGGCTCCGAGTGGATTGAGAGTCCAGTTTTGGTTGCAAGAACCAAGATCTAAAATTAGAATTGCCTGGTGATGTGTAACAAAGAGGAAGAAAAAGGCAAAAGCAGCAACAGCACACAAACCAACCCCAAAAATCCCAGCTCGGGGGCCCAGGAAAATTAAAAGGGAAGAAACGTGCCTGCCTCAAGGCAGGCTGAGGGAGGGCTCTGAAACAGCCCAGCTTGGTGAGACCTCTTCTGAGGAGCTTAGCAGTGAATGGAGGAGGACAATGCAGGCAGGAAAACCACAGTGCTGGGAGACAGGCTCCTGTGCAGCAGAGACCAGCCAGGCCCTAGAAAGGATGGCATCCTCTGGCAACAGCCCCTTCCCTGGGGCTTGGTTTCAGTCCGAAGGGTCCCAGCTGAAGCCCACATTTGACAGTGCACAGACAGGAATATTTCTCCACTCTGCTGGAGAGGTTGCAAGGTGGCCAAAGAGCAGGAAGAGCCAATGGGTAAAACAGCTGCAGCCTTACACTGCACAGGAACACAGGGTCATATCGTGCCTTTAGAGCAGATTAAATTTAAGACTTGTCAACCTCAAAGGTGTCTAGGTCAGTTTTCTTCCTCTGCATTGACAGGGAACAAATTTGAAGCCCTGAGGTGTCATTTCTGCATGTCATGCTTTGAGTTGTTCCCTCCCTTTACCATGATAGACCTGTTCCTTTGCTGAGGATGATCATTTTTCAGCCAAACATGTGGTGGTTCACATCCCTGAGTTATGGAGCACACAGCTTACCAAAGGAAAGGGAATTTGGTTTCCTGTCCTGCTGACCCCACAAATGCGCCACAGAGCTGGATGGTCGTGGCCACCATCCCCCAGAAATGACATTGCTCTGGGCCAGGCCATTCCTTGCAGGAAGGAGGTCACCCCCAGAGAGGTGCTGTGCTGGGTTAATAACCTTCCTCTGACCCAACTTTCCCCTTGCATTTGCTCCCCAACGTGGAGCAAATGTGTCCCAGCCATGCACAGAGTGGGATCTCTAAAATGTCAAAGTGCCAAAAACCCCAGGCTCAGAGGCACTGTGTAAAACCTGAGCTGCTTCCCAGCCTGACCTTCTCCATGCCCTGCAGGGTCAGCAATCCCCTTTCTTAAACCAGGGGCTGTGACCTGTGCCCCACGACCTGGTCAAGACTCTGCAAGGCCACTCCTACAGTGAATAAGGAACGAGAGTTCGTATCTGCTTGGCAATTACATGCAGATTAGAAACGTCTAAAGGGGGTCTTTAACGCTCAATAAAAAGATTTAGAACTCAAAAAAAGAGTAAGTTGGAAACAACAGAACTGGAATAACTGGACTCAGGTTCCATGAGGGTTTGTCTCAGCATTTCAGGCCGAGTCTCTGGGTGTGAGCACTTGATTGTAAATAACTGCCCTTGTGGAAACTTGGCTGAAGGGGACAGACAGACAGACTGTCACACACTCTGCAGCCAAGATGATCCTTATCACAACTTGAAAGGATGCACGGGCCTGACTGGGAGCAGCTGCTCTGGAGCAGCCCCAGGAGGGATGCTCAGCCCTCGCTGTCACACTCACCTTTGCTCTGGCTGATGGATCCTGTGGCTCCTGAGCCCCAGAGGCTGCTCCAAGGATCTGGGCTGGCTTGCTGTGGTTCCAGCTGGTCAAACCTTCCAGCTGCAGAAGACCCCGCATGCAGCTGGGTTAAGACACACACTGCTGAGGGGAGTCCCCCTGGCCAAGGGACCCAAGCTGTGCCTAGATGAGGTTATCCCAGAACGCTTCCCAAATCTCAGATCTAGAGGCATGCTTTGGCTGCATCCCAGCTCCAGACTGGGGGTGTGCAGCAACCCCAGAGCCTCAGAGAGGAAATCCAGATGGGAATGCTGGCACATTGCAACAGCTCCCTCCCCTGCAGGGGCTGGGGACCACGACACAAGGACTGGTGAGCACAGACAGATATCAGGGACCTGCCTGCCCCTGCAGAGCTTCAGCCCCCTCCTGCCCTCCTCCAGCAGTGATCAGCCCTCTCAGTAATCAGAGCCCTGCAAGGTCTCACAAGAAACACCCCACCAGACAACATCTCCAGATTTCTGACTCAGTTACAGGGCAGTAAAACCAATCCCAATGGCACTGGTTTCATACAGGGATGATTTTCCTCCCTGTTTTTTCCTTGAAATGCCCTGCCAATGTAAGCCAAGAACCATGGAAAAACCTTCATGCATGATGCCACCTTGTAAATCACTGTCACTACCCCATCGGAGACAGTAAAAAGTCTTTATTTTCTGCAAGCTGCAGCTGATTGATGTTAATTATGCAACATACCGTGAGTCCTTACGGACTGTGTTCCATAAAGGTTTTTCTTATGATCATTCTTTCTGGATCCACGTCCTGCCAAACATCGCTTGTTTTCGTGGCCCATCGTATTTACTGCCCTATTAGTCTGGTGTTAGATTTTTCCCCCAGTCCTCTGGAACTTCCCCAGAGTTCCCAGATTTGTTTAAAAATCGACACTAATGGTTCGGAGAGCTCTCAAGCCAATTTGTTTATCCTTTGAAGCGAGTTATCTGATCCTGCAGAATGTCTAACTTTAATCACTGCTCTTTAACGTTCGGCTTCATCACTGGTAGAATACAAAGTATTTCATTATCTCCATAAAGTATGGTTGTGTCATCCCACTTCTTTCCAGAGAAAAATAAATGTTGAACAAATAACTTTGTCTCTTGTACACACGGATGAGTATTTTCCCATTATTGTCTGGGATCTCATTACAGGATTTGGCTTTTCTTGATCCATTTAAATAATTATCATTGAGTCTAGTGGCAAGAGGCTTTTCTCTCCTATCTGTAGCTTTTCTTCCCAGGTTATCTCTGATTTCTACTCACCACTATCACATTCCTCCTTTTGTATTTATCATCAACATCAATATGCACTTCACTGCCACATATTTATGCCCATAATGTTATTTATCTATGTGTATTTATATATATATATATATGTTAAACCTACAGTACTGCTGCTTCCACCTTCCCTCCTAGCTGGGCTGGTTTCTGCAAAGCAGTGTTCAGGCTTCCAGGATAGCACTGATCTTAGAGCATCTCACCAAACAGCCTCAAACATCCCCGATGATCATCTGTCCAATTTTGTTAAAATAATTCCTTCCACTCCTTAATTGTACTCCTAATTATTTTCAGCCCAGGAAAGCTGTTCTTTTTCCAGGACCAGGGGCTAGAGCTGGGCACCTCTGTGCTTTTAAAAATCCGGTCCCTCATCACTTACAAATAGCTCTGGTCAGAGCTTTTCTGTGTTTGCACATGGTGTGGGGCTCGCCGGCAGGGAGACGGCCTGGGAATAGGTTGTGGAGTCCCTGCCCATCACGGGACTAGAGAGTTGCATACCTAAAAGGCAGAGGAAGCTGGCTTGGGGTTATTCGTGGGGGGATGTATCCCTTCTCTGCTCCCAGGCTCAAGAAGAGGGGGAAAAGCCACTGGGGACCAAAGACAGCTTTCATCAATTGTGATGTTTTATTTTGTGTTGGCTTTTTTCCCCTTAAACATCCTTTGTTTTCTAACAATAAATCATATCCTGAGGCAAAAAGCCTTTAAAGAGACTGGGCATGGAGTCTGCTTCCGTTCCCTGGCTGGTGAGGCAGGCCACCAGCTGACAGCAGTCATCAATCCACAACTCAGCGATCAATCCATCTTGCTCTGTCACTGCAGGGACAGCGCGGGAGGCCCCCGGATGTGCCAGCCCGCTGTCCCCTGCCAGCCCTGGCGGCACCCAGGAGGGACACCAGGACTGGACCCTGTCCCCCTTGCTGCCTGTTCCCTCAGAGCAGCTTCCCCTTATCCCAGGCACCATCTCCTCGTGCTCCCCAGCCTGTTCTGCAGTCAGCTGAGCCAAGTCACCCTCGAGGTCTCCTGCCATGATCCATCAGAGAGCGGGCACTCCACCTCCAGCCCTTCCAAGAAACCAACAACTCTAAAGAAGGCAATAGCATGTTTTCCAAGCAGAGGGTACACCAAGAGCTTGCTGGGGGATAAACCTTCCCAGGAGGTTTCATAAATCCCAAGCTGTTCGCTTTTTTTGCCGTCAGTGGAGATTTCCACCTCCTGTTGTTTACTGCAGGCTTCTGGGTTTGCTTTTTAACATTTGTGCTGCCACGACTCGGCAGTTTATGGTGGCACCTACATGTTCTGTTTACCCTCTTAACAGTGTTTCCCAAAGATGTTCTATTAAAACCCTCTTAATGACTCTATCTTGTTTGTTATCTGGAAGATTAGTTGCTCCCCCAGCAAGATGGAGGTGATCCAGCTCATATGATCCCCCAGGAGCTGGGCCCAGTGCTCCATGACTTGCAACACTTCCATTCTACCTCCATTTTACACTTTTTGCCCCTTGGTGGTCTTCTCCTTTGTCTGCTTTTGCTTCCAAGATGCAAGGTGGGATCTTGCTGCCGACCGTCTGAACTTTCCTCTCCTTCAATTCCCTCCTGAGATCCCTCAAGTTCTTGCTGATCTGAGAAGTATTTTATGAGGCAATTTTGTTCATGCCAAATGTGTCATAACCAATGGATCCCTGCCTACAGCCATCAGAGCCCTGCTCAGCCTCTCGGCGCTGTGTGCTGTGCTGGAGCCAAGGAGACTGCACACAGGCCCGCTGTCTCGCTGTCCCCTCTTCTGCTGGGCAGAAGATTTGTATCATCTGCCTGTGCACATTTGGTCCCTGGCCATCACTCGTGCTCATGCTCCCCTCAAGTCTGCAGGGATCACGGTCAAAAGGAGCCATCAGAGACTGTTTGTGTCTCTCTCACGCTGGTGCAGGGTCAAGAGCTGTTGTATCTTGGCCACTCTTCGGTACCTCATCTATCTCCAGCAGCACAGGCAGAGCTTTGGCCTCTGCCTGCAGGTTTCCATGCAACAAGGAGAATGTGGTGCTCTCTCCCTGCATCAGGGTCCCTGCTTGGCCCCATCCTGGGAAAATGGCCTCAAAGCTTTGGGGCACATTCTCCTGCTCCCCTGCACTGCTGGCTGATGTCACCTCCCCAGGCACAGCAGCCAAAGCCATCAGGACTGCATGTCCTGGCCAGCCAAGTGTGCCCAGAGGCAAGTGATGCCCCCAAGTTACATCAGACAACCCCCAGTGACTCCACGATCCTACTGGTGATCGAGATCTGTTCTTGCAATCCTCAAGGCTTTTCCTCCCCTGCATCAGAGCAGGACTGTGTCCCAGGAGAGGCCTGTCCCGCTTGGAGAAGATGGGGCAAAGAGGTCTGCCCCATCTCACAGCCCCAGGAGAGGGACATGGCCACCATGAGGTTTCCTCTGGCTTTTTCTCTGTGCCAAGGCTGGGGAGGATTCCAGTGTCACAAAAGCACCTGATCAGGGAGGGCATTTCAGGGCTGGGGGTGGTAGAGTGGAGGTAGCACAGGGATGGGAAGAGATAGAAGTTTCTTGAGGAAAAGGAGAAACCTCCAGCCTGGAAACCCTTCTGTTCTGCCTTGCACAGTTTGGGACGGGTAGCAAGGCAGTGGGGGAATGTGCGGTGGGATCTTGACACGGAGTCGCCTCAAGCCGATGTCCCAGCCTCTTTTAAAATGTCCTCAAGCACTTGCCTCAGATTAAGTCCAGTTGCCCGGGCTGGCGTGTACCCCTACACGGTCTAAATGAGAACCACCCGTCACACCTCCTGCGCCCCTCCTCCTCCTCCTCTCCCGCGCAGGTTCATTAAGGCCTTCCCCGGCGAGAGCAGGCCGCCGCGCAGGGGGAACGCCGCAGCGTTTGATATTTTCCACTCTGCGTGTCAAGGGCATTTACAGTCGGCGTCAGGCTGTTCCGTCAGTCTGAGGGAAGCACTTTGAAGTGTTTGTGGTAGAGGCCACATGTGCACTCAAGATGTGCCTCTCTCTCTGCGCTGCCTCTGCATTCCCAGCACCATGTGACAATCAACAACACGGCTTAACCCTTTCGCACCGCTGCGGCCCTGTCCCGCCCGGGATGGGGAATGGAGGCCTCGGCCCTCTCTGTGTTCCGGGGGCCCAGGAAGCTGCAGTCACCCTGCTCTGCTCCAGCTGGGGCAAACGCAGCTGGTGAAGGTGACAGGGTGGAGCTGGGGGGCCTTGGAGCTACCGGTCCAAGCGCAGGATCTGTGGCTAATCCCCACGAACGCTGCCAGAGTTCCTGCTTTGATGATGAAAGCATCACTTGCCACGAGCAGCCGCCGAGTCGGCTTTCCGCCCTTGCCCGTCCTGCAGCGGGTCCCGAGGAACGCGGTGGAAGGAGTCCCAGTGTCACACCAGGGTGTCCACAACGATGTCACTGCCTGTCTCCCCAGCAGTGATGGATGGCACATGACAAAATGAGCAGCGCTTGGGCTGCGTGGCTGCTGCCCAGAGACCTCTGGGCACAGAGAACAATTGCAGCTGCTCCCCCCTGGAGGCACTGGTGCAAGCCTGGCAGGGTTTTGAGGAGCTCTCCACGGGGGCAGCGGTCAGGGGTGAGTCTCATTTCTTTGCACAGTAGCCATGTAGTGCTTTGCCATAGCTTCAGGCTTTAGGGTATTTTCATGCACCCAGAGTGCCCTGGAGAGGAGCTTGCCTTGAAATGAAACATGGGGATCAGCAAGCACAGCTACTCTTTGAGGGGACAGCAGCAGCCACACAGGCATTCGCCCTCTCCTCAGCTCCCTAAAATGAGTGCTGGGACAGAGTGGAGAAATTAAAGACACGTGCTGTCACCAGGTGATGATTCCCTGGTGCTTGAGAGGCACCTTCTCTGCATCCCTGCAGGCAGGAGGAGCGGGGCCTTCTTCAAAGAGCCCCCTGCCAGGCTTCAGTCTCCGTGGGTGGATCTTCCATCTTCTGTCAGGACCCCTTGGATGGTTGTGGGGAGCCAGGCTTGGCTTGCATCTTTGGAAGTCGCATAGGATAGAAAAACCTCACTGCCCTGCAAGCCTGACCCTGCCAGGGGTTGCCCTGCAGCCTCCATGGGGCGGTGTTAATTCTGAGCAGATTCCCAGAGTGATCCGTGCAGCCTGGATCCGCTGCGGTGATAAAAAGGACAGGAAAGAGCACAGAGCTCAGTGACCACGAGCGAAGGGGACAGAGATGTGAGCTGTGACAAGCAGCTCCTACCCTTTGCTGCTGTCCCCAGCACAGCAGTTTTTGGGGGCCAGCGTGGAGCTGCCCCATTCAGTGACCCCTGCATTCCTGGAGCTGGGAGCAGCACAGATGCAGCGCGGGAACGCCGCTCCGGCAGCTCCAGCGTTAATGTGTCACACAGAAGAAATAATCTTCCTTTTCAATGATTGCATGACAGCGGGTGGAGGCCTGGGGGAAGGGTGTCGTTGTACTGGCCCTTGTTTGGCAGGGAAAAGACATCTTCTGGGCTGCAGCTTCCTAGAAAAGTTGAAGCCAAAGCATTATCCAGTGTAACTGACCTCTCCTTCTTCCATGAAAGCCCCCTCCCTGCAATTAATCTGAGTCATGGAAACCCCTGATTTCCCAGCCCCCGGCAAAGTGTCTGACTCATCCTGCATCTCTCTGGCCACGGCTCCTCCTTGCCGAGGTGATTGACTCTGTCACCTAGGGAGGGCTGTGCTTTGCAGCCTTCAAGAGGGTCGATCAAACAGCCCCTGACCTGCATTTCCATGTCTCTGTGTGTGTGTGTGCTTCTATGTGCTGAGCTGCTGCCAGGAAGAGAGGTGGCTGCAAGAGCCAGTCTGTTCTGATTCATCAGATCACTTGGAAATCCCAAATCCTCTAAATCTGAAAGGTCAGAGTTAGACAAGTGACTCCTGGCTGCCCCTGGAGCACCACCCCTGCATCCTGATGAAGGCAGGACCTGTCCACAAAACTGCAGCCATCCAAACATCACACACTAAGCCTAAGTTCATCATCAGCCCACTGGTGAGAAGTGGATGGGGATGGTTGCATCAGTAGGGAACAACTGCCCAAAGCAGCCTTGCAAACATTAGGCAGAGACACCACGTGAGCAGGAGCTTCGGGATTTTTGGTTTGAGGGATCTTTTTGATTAGGTTTACTGGAATTACAACCTGGGGTAGAAATCAGTTTCTTTAGAGTTTCTTTTTTGCCCCCATTGCCCCAAAGCCCCTCCACTCTGAGGACAAATTTGCAGACCCAAGGGCAGGCAGATTTCCTTTCATCTCACAAACCCCCCAGTAGGGCTGATTTCCTAAGACCTGACGTGCCACGGGCCCCAGCTGTCTGTCACCCTCCCGGAGTGCTGAGAGGTATTCATCCCCATCAGCCTGCCAAGCCAAGCTTCCATGCCAAGGATACATGAGATGGAAATGGGGAATGAAGACAGCTTCTCCTTCCTGTGCCTGCTGACAGCCCCAAGGGCAGACTCAGCTTTGGGCTGACCTGGTCACACACCCAGCCTCTGTTCAGGGCAACGCTTCACCCCTGTATAAACCCTTTACTCAGAGGAGCACACAGTGCTTTGCAAATGCCTGCTTATTAATCCTCACCACGGTCCTGGGAAGAAATAAGAGACACAGGGGGATCACCTCATTTACTGTGGAGTGGGGGCACTTTCTGGGGTGAAACTGAGGCGTCTAACAGATGAGAACAGTGCTGCTCCATGTAACACGCCAGCCAGAAATTAAATGGAAGGAATTAAAATCGTGGTGATTGAGGGGAACTTTAGGCAGGAACAGTGTGATTAATCACACTGAAACTTGGCTGAGACAACAGTGAAAGGCACCATGTGATTTTTTTCAGGCTGTGTTAGGGCTCCACTAACACTCCAGTGTGACAGGTAACACAGCATCCCAGCAGAACAGGCTCTGTGCTCAGTTTGGGAGGGAAAGGGCTGGACAGAACTTCCAAAAGCAACAGTGTGACTGAGATTGTTGGACATGACCCACAGCTGCCATCAGGCCTCAGGATCATTCACTGGTTGAGAAGTTCTTGCTCCTTGTCACTGCAGGGACAAGTGGCTGTCAGCCCAAACCCAGGACACCGTTGTCACCTGCTGTTTGTGCCACACACCCCTTGCCCTGAGGTGCTTCTTGCCATTCCCACTGCTGAATTTGTGTTGTTTCAGGCAGACAAGACATGCCTGGTCTTTACTGGGTTTATTTTTCCGTTTAATCTCTGTCAGCTGGACTCTCCTCAAACCTGCCATTCCTTTGGAAAGCTCCTCAGCTCAGCCAGACCCTCCTGCACATACAGCCACTCTGCATGGAATCAGTGGCAGGCACAGCTACACAGCCCTCTGTCCTAGTGATGACTCTCAACGTGGCTTACAAATAACCCAGAAAATGCTCATCTAACTGGGATTATCTGAAAAACCAAACTCTGCTCAGTTGCAAGCCTGGTCCCAAGACCCGAGCAGCCCAGATGACACCACTTGCCAGGAAGAAAAGGTCAGTAGAGCTCATTTTCTCTCCAGGACTTCAGGAGGCAAGAATTTACCAATCCTTCCGTTCTAACAACTCATTTGGAGTGGATTGTACAAGACCGAAGGATACTAAGAGGGACTGGGCACACATTTTGCAGATGCTGTCCAAGATGAGGGCAGGGGGTGGAAGATGAGATTATGTGTGAATGAAGCAAGAGATCACAGCCTTTTTTTCTGGGCACTGATCACTTTAGTAATTATCAATGCCAGCTCTGCCAGCCCTGTGCCTCCACCCAGGCCACATAGCACTGTGAGGTGGCTTTTGTATCCTCATTGCAATGAAGGATTTTATCCTGCTAGGGTTTATTATTCTTTTCTAGACTGAAGGGCTCTTCGGCCTCATCTTTCAACAAATAAAAGGAATCTTTCAACATTTCAATGCTGTTGTAATTGGCTCCAAAAATAGCACCCTCAGAGCCACATTTTTAAAACTTCTCAAGTCCAGGGATTAAACTTTTTCAGAAAAAGCACAATAATCAGACCAGCTTGTATATATTTTATATATCAAATCAAATAAACAAAAGACTAAAATTTGAAAGCTAATCTATAGTAGCTTTTATTTTCTCCCATTTTGTTTGTGTGCATGCTTCTGTGGCTGCTGGAGGAGAGAGAGAGGGTTTTCAGTTTCATGAGCCACTGCTGGATGTTTTATTGACCACCAAAGGCCCGTGGATCAGGGTCTGAGAAACACTGCTCTAGAGATAAACAGGCTCATTACAGGCAGGCCTGGCTCAGTTTGTGCCACCCTGTCCTGGCAGTTCCTGTGCCTTCAGTTTATACCCCTGGATCCATGCCCTGCTCCGTGCACAGCTCAGCTCCATGGCAAAGCACCATCGCCCCAGGGATGCAGAATAATGCCAGCTTGCCCTGGATCTTAAAAAAGACAGTGTATGTCCCCTCAGAGAGGATGAGTGGCCTCCACTGCTCCTCCATTACTTCAAATGGCTTTTCCTGCCAGGAAAACCATTTTTCCTGCTGCCAGAGCAGCCCTCTCTCTGACCCCCGCCAGGTCTTTCCAAATTTTTCAAGCAGACACCTTGGCACCTCCCGTTGCCTTGGGACTGTGTTGGTGTTGGCCAGCTGGGAGTGACAGCTTCCATCTTCTTTCTCCTTGTTTCATTAACTGTCACGTTAGGGGTTTTGATCTTCCCTGGAGCCAAGCCCTGCCAGGAGATTGATTCCCACACCATTTCCAGGGAAAGCTGTTGTAACGACCAAGGCAAGGAAATGCACTGGGTGCACTCAGGAGATGGCGTCCACATATTGTACTTTCATAAAGGTACAGCAGTGGAAACATTCCCTATTTTGATTGTCCCAAAGCCACAGGAAAAAGGGAATTAAGGGAATTGATATGTCTGGGAGAGATGCCAGCTCTGATTTACTCATATTTTTACCCCTGATGTGAAATACCTTGGTCAGAGATGGAAAACTTTTATAGAAGACATGAACCAAATCAAGCCCTGCAAGTGCTGGTATCCAGCTAAGAGCTGTCTCAGCTGGCACAGCCTGAGAAACACTAAAACAAAGGAACTGGGAATCAAATGGACAAGAGCAGCTCTGTAAGAAATTCCTTCTCTTCCTCCAGAGGGTTTGGACATACCCACATTTGCAGTCTGCCTCCTGACCACAGAGTGCCTAAGGTACCAGAACACCAGTGAGTTAGGATGTAGGGGTTGGCAGGGCTCCTGGAAAGAGGATGTGCTTTATCATCAAATCCCAGCATGATTTGGGATGGAGAGGCACAGAGCAGTCAGGGCAGAGTGGTGAGCCCAAAACAGGGTTGCCTTTGGAAGCAGCATAAAAAGAAAATCTCCTTGCTAACATAACCTCGCCTTCCAGTTTAACCTCCATGTTCCCTCAGAGAGTGCAAACATGCCTGCACATATTTTAGGCATAGCAACCCATTTAGGAAGACTCAGATGCAGGGTAAGTCCAATTAAAGCAAAATGGATTGAAAGTCCCAAATTATTTCAATGTGTCAGAGTGAGGAGTTTGCAAATCCACTGGTTATTGCAAAGCTGTTCTGGGAAAAAATAATTTCTGTATAGATTCCACCCCACTTTGCTGAATTCCATGGGAGTTTTGCCATCAACTTCAATGGGAGAAGGACCAACACATACTGGCAAACTTTAGGCAATGCATTAATCGTGCTTCAGGCCAAATGCCTTTGCTCTTACCCCCAGTCCTGCAATGAATTTTCTATAGAAATATCTCTGCCCCTCCAGTGGTGTCCACTGAACTCAACACCAGCAAGGTCCACCTGCAAGATCTCATCTGACTGTCCAGAAACCCCCAAGAACATAGATCTGCATAAATCTTGCTGAGATTAATATGAGTTCAATTAAGGGCAGAGTTTGATGAAAATATTTCATAACGTATCAGGCTGGAGGGTAGATCAAAGCTTTTTTTTTTTAGCTCACTAATAAACCAAAACAGAAATAGCACTGCAGAGGAAGTAGCTCGTTTGTTTGTGATGGCTCCCTTCTTTGGGAAGGTGACTACAGAAACCACAAAATTATTCCTGCTAAAATAACCAAAACAAAACACAAAAGTAGGCGGATCTTTTTTTGTTGTTGTTAAAATACAAACCCTTAAATTAGGCAGGATGTCACCCGTGATTATTTCTCTCATTAAAATTCCCAAACACCAAGCAGTGGGATGAAGTGCTCTGCCCACATCACTCACCTCCAACCTCCATTCAGAGCAATGCAAAGTAGTGAAGGTTTTTTCTTGATTTATGAAGCATGTAGGGGTTTTTGCACGTTTTTAAATTTTAACAGGACCCCCAAAATTCTAATAGCCTAAACTAGATTTCCTGCACCTCAAAACATGTGTTCATGGTTCCTCTAAGGTTGTGCTGAGCTCCAAGGCTCTCTAACAGTAACTAAAGGGCAGATGCTTGTTTTTTTTAAACTTGCTAGAAAACCATTTGCTCCCTTAAAAGGAATTTATGTCTTTCAGCTAGAAAGTTTGTTTTCAGTATAAAATACTTTTTAATCACCTCTGTTAAGTCTTTCTACTTCATCTCATCTGGTTCCTATGGAAATGGCAAGTCTTCCAGAACTGCAAATTTTGTTTCCCAGCCAATGTTAGGAAAACCATTGGTCTCTTCCCACTACCTTCTGAGACAGTATTTGCATACAAATACTGTTCAGATCTCAGAAAACACTTTTGAAATTATTATTCATTACACTGGAGACCTTCCATGTTTCCATAAGCAGCTGTCTTATTTTTTCTCCCCTTCCACATAAGCAAAAAAAAAAAAATCTCCTGTTTGCTTCTTCACTTATCCTCATCTCCTTTAAACATGCAGTTCTTCTTTACCTGAATTCTTGTTATATTAAAAAAACAAAACAAAACCAAACCCCAAACCAACAGAGAAAAAAAAAAAAGAATTGGCACCTTTTTTTTTTCTTTTTTATTTGTTAAAATAGCATTTCCCACCCTTGATCCATGGCTGGCTGGCGAGGTTATAAAAGTCTGTAATTGGTCTGGAGAACTAACTATTTTTAAAAACTCTCTATTCAAAGTTGAACAATACAAGTTGTAAGTGCTCCAAAAGACATAAAGAAGGTTGTCAGGGTTCTTTGCCATGGCTCTGTGTTGAGGAGAGGAAGAGCATGGGGCTGCATGTCTTTTCTCTGTGTGACAAGCTCCAGTGAGCTGAACAAAGAGTGATGGATTCCTTGCCAGGGTGAGCAGCTCACACTTCAGAGAGCCACTGCTTGAGTCAGCCAGCATCAGTGAGGATACTCCTGTCTTGGCTCGTTTCACAAGCACACAGTGATGGGACCTGCTTGTGGACCCACTGGACGTCCTGGGCTCGTTGCTGGTGCTCTTTTCCACCTCTCCTGTCTCCTTGCTGTTCCCTCTCTCATTTCAGGGCCCCACCTGACTACTGTGCCTGCATTTGGGATGGCTCTTCCAGGCGTAAAACAAGCCTGAAACGGAGGAAGAGACAACACCATCAAGTGTTGGGCAGTGAAGGAGCAGGGCATGACTGCAGACTGTCAGTGAAAGTGCTGTGCAAACCTCTGTTTCCAAGTCTTGTGAAGAAGCTCTCCTTGGAAGGAGGACCCAGAAGGGAAGGTGTGGTTGGAGCAATTTCTTTAGTCTGGGCAGTGAGGAAAACAGGATTACTCCTGCTCTCCTCCCTGCAGATCAATTTTGAAACCCCCACTTGTTCTGACACTGTCGCAGGCAAGGAGCAGACAGAGCACGGCACCAGATGAGAGCCACATGCTGAGATCAAGTGGTGAGAAATCTTTTCTGTGTCTCTGCACTGCTCCTGCAGGGCACCTGAATACCAGATTCATGAGCAAAGAATTTACTTTCTCAGTAGGGTGATTCTTGATATTAGCATAGAAAGTTAACCATAATATAAATTTTAGCTGTCCCCTTGTTACCTCCTCACGCACCTTGGAACTCTTCAGGATCTTCTCAGTTGCTGACAAGGAAATTCTCCTTTGAAAGAAAAGAAAACCATGATTTATTACTGTTTTCACCAGGCTGTGGCATATACAGAACTCTTAATGAGATCATCCCCTCTATCCCTATAAAGCAGCTATGCACCAGCAAAGAGCCTGTGTCTTTTCATTTGCTTCATGAGCTACATTTTGGAAATTTTCAGGACTTGTGCAGCTGGGAGATGGCTAAAACAGTGCTGACAAGGGCTGTGGGTCTCTGGGTTTTGCAGCCACACCAGCCATGGAAAGAAGACTTGCCACAGATGCTGGCAGCCATGGGCAAACCTTCTTCCAGAGGAAATGGAGATGTGCTGGGAAGCTCCCAAGAGAGCAAAAGAATGCTTCCAGACAGTCAGGTGGAGCAGCCTGCTGGCTCCATCAACCTGATGGACTTGGCAGCCTCCCCTGCTCCAGCTGGCCAGGATCCTGGAGTCTGCAAAGCTGCAGGCAGAGTTACTGAATTATTGGGAGAAAACAGATACTTGCATAAGCTTACACACAGTGATACACACACATATATAAATATATATACACCCAGATACATTTATACATCTCATGGAGTGAGATTTGCAGGATATATGAATCTGCAATAATGTTCATATTCATATATCCTATGATATATATCCAATATTCACATATCCTATACTGCAGGATGTATGAACTCCTAGCAGGACAATGCTTTATCCTGTCATGACTAAGCTGGTCTCTGTGTTAGGCATATTAACTCTGTAGGAGAGCTCTGACATCTTCCTGGACAAGATTTAAAGGTGCATTTTTATTAGCTTTTGTAGAAGAAGCACTGACTGAAAGCTCCTGAAGCTTGCTCAACAACCTCACATTCCCTGGGTTCCTCTAAGCCTGAGTCCTCAGAGTCATCACAGGAGAGGCCAAATCCCTCTTCCAGCTCCAGTCTGGGCACCAGGCTCTCTTGCCAGGCTCCTGACTGCTTCAGCCCAGGACAGAGTTTCTGCTTACGTCAGCAGAAGCTGGCCAAGAGAAAAAGAGAACAATACAGCCTTTCTAGATTAACAATATTTCAATTTACTGTAACATGGCCCAGAGGAGTAATTTGTCGTTCTTTTGGATCCTTGCTTTTTCTTTCATTTCTTTCTCTTCACCTTCCCCTTTTCACTTCTCCTCCATTCCACTTCTATCTTTCTGCCTCCTTTTCTCTCTCCTTTCTGCACTTCCTCCCTTCCAACGGATCCCACTGTTGCTTCAGTGGCTCTGCTCCAATCTCTGCCTCTGTGTTATCTGCCAAAATCACTGGCAACAGAACATCTAAGTGGAGGTGCATTCCAGGGTCCTGGAAAGGCATGCCTAAAGCAAAGAGAGCAGGACTTGAGGGAGCAGAGGACTGGGATATGCAAGAAGGGTTACAGGCAGGAAAGACCTGGGGTGTATCCATTGATACAGGGCAAAGTAAAGAGCTCACCCCCAGCAGCAGCTGATAGAATCATCTGCAGCACTTCTATCTGGAACAGCCAGTCCAAGAAAAAATATATTTCATAGTCATAAGGATAAAAATAAATAGAAATGTATCAGCTTTGGGGTGCTGGATATTTGATCTTATCTGGAACGAGTGTGTACATGTGTGCATACATCACTGTTGTTATTTTATTATGGAGTGCTGTTATGAAACTTCCCCTTTTGTATAAATCTTCCTTTTCAGACACGTGGTCCCTGGTTAAGGGAATATTTACTGGGAAATGCTTTGGATTTTGCAGATCTGACTTTTCTTGGTTTCATTCTCAGGACTCCTTGGCATAACCAGAGCCTTTGCCACAGATGTCCCAGACACTGCCTTAAAAAAAAAATTATCCTGACCAAAAACTGGTGCTTAGGTCTGTGTGACATCATCATCACAAAGCAACAGTTAGTCTGTTAGTTACTTACAGTCTTTGCCTCCTCAAACCCTGATGTTTAGGTCACATGGAAAAGTGAAGTTATGGACACAAAACCAGCACTCATAGGTTGCTGTGTTTGTTCCAAGTCATCCTTGGTTCTCTTCCAAAAGCCAACCTCCCAGCTGATGCTTGAGATGTTGCTCTCTTCACCTGGATGCCTGCTCAAGGAAGGAGAAATTCCTTCCCCACAGCAAGTACAGGCCTTCCTCAATTTCATCCAGAACTTGAACCTCCAACACTCTGGAGTCAAACTCCTCCAGCCGTGCAAAGGCCCAAGTTCCCCCTGGCCTGGCCATCTGGGACACCAAGGAGCTGCTTCTCCCAAGCCAGGACCCAGAAGATGCTGTGCAACCTCAACAAAACTCCACTGGCCCAGCTACATTCCTGTCCAGCCACCCCAGGGCAGCTCCTGCCTCGTTAAGTTCATGTTCTCTCAAGGTCACCTGACAAACAAAAACACTTCCAGAAAAGAAAACTCCCTTGAGCTCATCCCTCCTGCTCTTGGGATCAATGCCAGCCCACGTTCCCCTTCGCTTTCCTGCTCATACAGACAATAGTTCTGTGCCCCTCATTATGCAGAAAGTCATGCTTCCAAGTCCCAGAGGAAAGCACAAACACACATGGTCTTCCTGGTATTAAAGGTACTCTGCAAAGGGCAGAAAACCTTTGGGACAGTCAGAAGAAATAGCAACAGACAAGATCAACCCCACAGTCTGCATTCCCCAGGCCCTGAAAAGTCTGCAGTCTCTCCCCTGGCCTTGGGGTTTGGCTGTCTGTGCTCCAGGCCAGCTCTGACTGTGAGCTGGGATCACACTGCCATGAAAAATAACATGAAATGACATCGAGCAGCTTTTGCAGGGCTCCTCCTCAGTTCCCATGGGAGCTGCCTATAAACTCGGGCTCTTGTAGGTTTGCCTGTGCTCATAGGCCCTGTTGATCCTGATCATGGATGTGGAGGGTGAGGTCTTCCCTACTATCCCTGGAAGCAATCAGCCCCAGAAGCTGGTGCCCACATCCTCGTTGCAGTGCACTCACCCCACCTGCTGAACACCAGGACAGGCAATTCAAGCAGCCCATGACAATGGGTGATGCTCTTGTCCTTCAGGCCATCTTCTCAGGTTGGAACTGAGGCCAGGCATGGCTGTTCATAGCACAAACCACCTTATATCTTCTCCAGTACAGGGGCGAGCCGAAGAACAGACTGTTGCCTTTTAAAAGACAAAAACAGGGAACCACGTCACAGTTAATGCACAGGAAACTTAATTTCACCCTTATTCTTCCTAAAATTACAGGGCTCTTTGTGCCAATGTCATATTTTAGCGTAATTTTCCTTTCTTTTCAATTTTCTGTTCAGCACAAAGTGATATGAGAGTACAGAAACCATTGCTGGAGATAGTGAAAGCCTTCCTGGATCATCTGTTTCAGAGCAGGTCTCTCTCTATCCCCCAGTTTTCACTTGCTGGAAAGTTACCCAGCCATATGTTTGCAATTAAAGTCTCAGTTCCTCACAGGCTCATGGCAAATAGTCTGCTTCACCTGGGTCACATCTCTAAAGGGAATTCCCCCAGACTGGATTTGCAGGCCGTATTCGGTGGCAGCTCTGACACAGGTATTAGCCATAATGGAATCCATGTCAATTATGAGTTCATCCATTCGTTTTTCTATCCAGGCCTCCCACTCAAATTTCAGAGATCTCCTTCTAAAATGCAATTTGACCCATTTTGGAATGGAGAGAGTTCCTTAGTCACTCCATTTGAGACCAATTAGCCTGTTTGATTTGGGATCCTTTATCCCTCGGTGCTCTTAGCCTGTCTGTTCCAATAAATGTTGCAAAAAATCCCAGTGTCTGAAATCCCTGCATGCTTCATGGACCCTATTTCCTACCCAGTAACTGTACTCCCTTTACTCCCCTTTCCCCAACCTGAGTCAATCACAGACTCTGGGGTTACTTTGTGCCATCTCCTTGAAATGTCCTTCAGATTTGTGCCTGTGGAGGCCATGAGGATGAGGAGGCAGAAGTGACTTGTAACACTTCCTGCTGGCTGAGGAGCTCTTTTGAGGAGAACCCACGATGTGAAAAAGCTCTCACAGTTCAGAGTTCACTTTTAATCAACCTCACTGATTTGGTTTGAGATGTTGATCAAATCCTATCTGCTTCCTTTCCAACAATCTGATGGATGCTCCAGTCAGCCCATGAGTTTGGGGAGAACTCCAGCTTTCAAACCAAGGATTAATCACAGATTTGCTGTGATTATTTGAGCTCAAAGCTTTTGTTTTACGTGTCCTTCCTGGCTATTTCCAGCCCCCTCATGTCCCTGCAGAAAAGTCAATGGTGTGCATTCAAGGCTGATAATGGAAACAAGGTCACAAGTTGTGAGAAGACAGCTTCCTGCTTTAATTAACCATCTTTAGAAGTTCTCCATGTTCCAAACCAGAATAGGCTGAAAGGTTTGTGAAATGAGGGTGTAACCACGGTAAAAAAGAAATAATTTAAACCTGATATAATGTAAACTTTTGATGGAGGAAGGAGCCTGAGCACATATTTAACTGTCAGCACAAAGAAGACAGCTTTCCTCATTAGGTGCCCAGATGAATTGTTAGGGGAGAAGGGCTGGAATTGGCTCTTCCCTCCTGAGCCTCTGGGATTGACCCTGGACTTTTGGCAAGGGGGATGTGTTTCAGAATCCAAACCTGAACCTGACTCTGCAGTTGGCCACTTTCCTTCTCTGCACATGGCAGACCTAACCCAGCTGAAGGCCCCCATGGCCTTGTGCTACACAGGGAGTCAAAACCCAGATCTGGATTTTCCAGCCAGGGATCATCTCTGTCTTTCCCAGCTTCAGAACCCCAATTCCACTTGCTTTATGTCACTTGCTTGTTGGCATTGGGGGAAGGAAATAATATTATAAAAAAACCACCCCAACCAGTAATAATCCAAAATTCAGCAACGCTGTCCCAGGAACATTTTGCTTTCCACAGCAGAGAGGAAGAAAACTAAACCCAGCAGTACCCATATCCTCAGCCCTTTGGGCCTCCCAGCATTTCTTTCTTCTGCCTTTGTTTTGGGGGTTTTATTTCAATTTTTATTACTTTGGCTCATGCTGCCTGAGAGGCAGAGGACATTGTTGGTGTCCTTGAAGTGTTTACTCAAGGTTGGAGCACACCCAAGAGGTGGCTTTCAAAGCCCCTGTGGGTGCCTGAAATCCCACACCAGCATGTTTTGTGGAAGAGGGTGGCTGCAGCTGGCTCTGCAGACCTGGAGACAGGTTTTCCTGCCAGTGACAGAGAGGTGCTGGGAGTAAAGCACAGCATCTTCATCCTCCTCCTTTGTCTGGTGTGTGGACATGGAGGAGCCACAAATTCGACTCTGGCCCTGTCCTGGATGATCTCCAGGCTCCCTGCAGTGCACAGGAACAGTGTTCCTTGGGTTTCCTGAGCCACCAGTGCTGCCTCCTTCAGAGGCCTTCCCTGCACATCCTGAACCAGGAACTCTGATATCATCCCATGGAAACCAGACCATGCCATCTGTGTCTTGCTCATGCTCTCCAGTGACCCAGGACAGACAAAACCCGTGACATGCAGGTTTTGCAAAAATCTTTAGTACTGTTACTTTTATGGTAGGCTTCATAAAACTTTAAGATAGATCCAGATAGAGCAAGACATCAGGGTTCAGCACATCCTCATCGTCCTTGTTATTATTATCCTTGCACAATCTCCTGAACTTGGATCAAGGCCTGTGAGCTGTCCAGATTCATCCTCCTGTGCAGCACTTCTCCACACCAGGGCATCTATTCTGCAAGCAGCTTTATCCTGCTTTCTCCATTTTTAACCTAGATGGTTCTTCACTGAATGCCCTCTGTTTCCTTCCTAAAGTCTCCTCTGCTTCTCTTCATTGCCATCTACCTTCCTCTTCTTTCTGGTCCTGCATCTCATGAGCTTTCTCAATGATTTTGAGTTCCTTTGCTCTTCCAGAGTGGATAAGAACATTTTATATTGGCGATAAGGCAATATTTTAGAAATTAACTTCTCACAATCAAACTGAATAGACAGATATATATGAGTGCACATGTTTAAATTGGATACTGGTTTTCCAAAGCGTTAAAAATATATAACCAAATACATTTCACATTGGAAGATAAGAAAGTTCAGAACATTCAAAAGCTGTGGAAACAGAACTTTCTTGCGTTTCATTTTGGGGAAAGACTGGGTTTTCTTTGCTTTTATTTTTGCCAGTAAAAATATTCAAAACAGGTACTTTTAAAATGTTCACACAAAAAAATAACATGTCTTGTTTAAAAAAAATTCTAATGAAAAACGTCCAGCGAGTCCCGGAGGTGGGTTCATTCCATGGCCACAATCTCTTTTGATGGTGGTGAGGTTGGTTACCCTTGGTGAGAGACAGAGCGAAGAACTAACAAACATCCTTTGCTGCTCTGTGCTCGTCCCAGCTCTCCTCTGCTGCAGGCCTCTCTTGGTAGGAGGCAACGTGGTATTTATTGTTAGTTTGTCGCCAACCATGGAGCCTCACTTCTTACACAGGACAGTCCCAGGTCCTTGCATGCAGATGAAATACAGCTCTGTTGGTGCAGGCTCATGGGCCCTCTCTGTGGAGGCCTGTGGGCCTGCTGGGGGACTCCCTGGGGCTAAGCCTTGCACAAATGTCCCCTAGAGCCTCATCTCTCCTATGGAGTCCCTGTTTAACTGACAGGTTAACCCAGTGCCACACCCCCCATTAGCCTGATGGCTGTTACGCCCCCAGCTGACCTTATATGGTCAGGTTTCTAGCAGTTTCTCTGTTCTTAGTAACCCCATTGGTTTGTAGCCCTGTCCATTTACCCTCCTGTTTCCCTATTGGTCATTGTACTCCCTTCTCCCACCCACACCTCTTGGTGATTGGTTGTTACTATTAGCTCCACCTCTTCTACCCACATATAAGCCTGGGCCCTTTAACTGTCGGGGAGTTTGTCCCTGGGCCCTTCTGGTGTGTAGGTGAGATAAACTACCACTGGGAATCCACACACAGACCCTTCCTGCCTCCGCTGTTGTCACCCTGTTCTTCTAAAGTTTTTCTAAAGTTCTTCTAAAGCCTTCTGGTGTTTACTTTTTTGTGATGGAGTTTCTGACACACTTTTCATGTAAATAATTATTGTTTTGTATTCCTTTCTGGAGGAGGAGAATTGATGGGCTGTTGGTTTGACCAGTGTGGTTGGAGAGGACAATTTTCTTCCTCCAATCCGTGGTCACTGTTGGAATTCTATAAATGTTGAGGTCTGTAAATAAACTGCCCCCCCTTTTTTGCCTTGGACATCTCAGCGTGTGAGTGTCGTTCATTCGTGTCATATCATGACATGCTGTTATGGTTAATCAGCTGCTGTATGTGAGGGTAGAGTTTGTTGTTTGCCTGGTGGAGCGCTCTCCTCGTGGGGACGCTTCAGGAAGGTTGCAGCAACAGTCTCCATGGGCAGCTTGCAAGGAAACTCTGGCATTCTGGCAGCATCCTGAGCCCGTTAGCTCTGCTCCCACTGCCTCTGCTTCTTCTGGCACTCTCCATGGAATGAGGAGTGAGCCCCAGAAGAGGCACACACCCAGGAAAGTGTCACTTGCTAACGACTGCTGACACCTGGGCTTCCACACCTCCAAAGAGGTGAATGGAGTTTTCTTTGTTGTGCAGAAGAGCTCAAGCCCAACTAAGTGAATGCCAATGATATTTGGATCCAAGGCAGGATCTCCTCCTTGGATACCAGAGTTTAAGTTCATCTGCTTAAACAGTATTTGCTTTCTTCCCACTGAAGTTTTCTGTGCCTCCAAGCCTTACTACTGCATGAGGAGGCAGCCATGAAAAGGAAGAGAAGAAAGGAAAAGAGGGGAAAGAACAAGAACTGTGGCACATTTTTATTGAATTTCTAGGTTTTGTTAGGCTTTCAGGGGCAGTTTTCTCACTGTGCTGGAAATTTTTCTGTAAGATGGGCAAGGAATATAACCTCGAAAAAAAGAAAACCTGAGAGTTTTGAATAATCACATCCTAGCAATGACTAGTGCCCCAAACCTGATCATCAAATCAGTGTCACAGAATGGTTTGGGCAAGAAGGGACCTCAAAGATCATCTCGTCCCAATATCCTGACACATGCAAGGACACCTTCCACTCGACCAGGTTGCTCCAAGCCTTGAACACTTCCAGGGATGGGGTAGCCACTGGGCAACTCATGCCAGTGTCCCACCACCCTTGGGGTGAAGAACTTCCTCCCAACGTTCAATACGAATCTGCCCTCTTTTAGTTTCAACCCATTCCCACTTCTCCCATCACTGATGCCTCTCTAGTTCATAGTATCAGGACCTGTAACATTTCCCTATCCCATCAGTGAAAAATATTTCCTGTTTGCAGAGCGAACATCCATCCCTGGGATAAGAAGCACATCCTAACACAATGGCTGGGAAACATTTGTCAGCAATGTCTCTTTTAAATAGAAATCAGTACGTTTGCAGCAAATGCCACAGCCATGTTGCTGAAAAACAAAATGATTAATGATGGTAATATGCAATAATTAAACAATACTCATAGAAATGGATTGTGGACTGCTCTTTACTTGGGTAGGCTATTGCCCAGTTGGATCAATGGGATCTTCTTTAGAGATACAGCAAGCTACAGGGAGGTCCTGGTCTTTGAACAAGGCTATGATTCTTTTGTAACAACAAAACATCACAAAAGTAATCTGACCTCAGCAAGAGCTCCAGTTTTCTGGTCAGAAACACTAAAAATCCAGAGCATCGATGGACCCATTTCCACAGCCACCTTGCATCAGCCTGACTCTGCTCCCACTGTAAAATCAGTCACTGGTGTTAGGAAGAACAGACAGAGCTTGTGAAAATCCCTTCTTTCAGATTTATTTCAGACTGCTGTAAAATGCTTCTTCAACTCTTATATCTGTCTAAACATCCCTTCTTCAGAAATGGCTTTGTTCTCCATTCAAACCGTGCCTCCCAGCCACCGGAGACCTGGAAACAAAGTGGTCTGGTCATGCCTGCTAAGATTTTGGCTCAGAGCAGATCCCTTACTCCACCAGGAGGCCCCAGCTGTGTCAGCTAACACACCGTGCCCGAGTTCCTGATCTCACCTGCTGGTGCTTTCCTTGGGGCCAGGATTTCACACACTGCATTTAAGCTACCAGTGAGTTCAAAGGCCATTCCTCTCAGTGTCAGACCAAAGTCCTCCCAAAGAAGCCAGGAGTGGTGCTGAGGAAACTCAGAAATCTCAGCGTTTGCAAAACCAGTGGAGGAATTTTCCCTTAGTAACAAACCCCTTAGCATCTTTTGTTTTGGAAAGTATGAAAATGTTTCCATATATTTTTTCCAAAATGCAGCCGTCAAGAGTCTTGTGTTGCTCTGATGCTGAGAAATCCCCCTGCTTGTCCCAGGAAAAAGAAAAAAATACAAAAGGACGGCCCGTGGAATGTCTGCAAGATGGCAGCATCCTCAAGCATCCCTAAGCCTTGTTATCCCTGTTTTGATCCCAGGCTCCCAGGGCTTTGTGCCAGGTTGTTGGGGGTCTGGCATCTCTGGGGGTTTTGTCTGGATTCTCGGGCAGTGCTCCTGAGTGTCTGTGGGTTCCTGTCCCACAGCAGCACTGAGCAGGGCACAGGGGCCCCAAGGCCTGGAGAAGACGGCCTGGCCTGGCAGGAGCACGGACCATGCTCCCTCCTGGCTGGGCTCACCCAAACAGAGCAAACAAAACTCTCGAGGATTTCAGCAGTGACGAAGGACGACTTCCTGACAGCGAGGAAAGGTTTCCATTACCCATGTCCCAGACAGTCCCAGCCCAGAGTCAGCACAGTGTGCTGGCAGAGGTGGCCAAGTCCTCTGTGCAGCCCAGCAGCCACACCACAAGAGCCTGAGGCTCAGGACCCTGCCTCGGTGCTTCTGCTGGGCAGACTGGGACCTCTGCAAGCATCCTACTGCCTACCCACACCCTGGGGTCAGCTGTTGTTATTGTGGCTCCCTCCCTACCTCTCTGCAGGGATGCTGCCTCCTGGGAAATGAGTCACACCTTACAGAGAGGCTGAGGAACCCTCCGGAGGTGCCTGGGTGTTGGCTCAGAAGGAAGGAGATGTGTGTGCTGCCAACACCATTTTTTTCTCATGCAGGGGCTGTGCTGGGACAGTGCTGACCCCAGAGAGCAGAGGGTGCCATCCCACAGTGGAGCAGCCTTTTCCCTCCCCGGCTTTTCCCCACCTCCTTGTGAGCAGCAGGGCTGGCGGGTGGGTCCCCATCACCAGCAGGGCCAGACTCCCAGTTTGAGCTCATCACAGATGGGCCTCAGGATCCCCCGACATCCAGGAGTGTGTGTGGGTGGCAGCCACCCCGTGGAGAAGGGAGTTTGCTTCCCCAAACCCATAGCAATCCAATAACCAAAAGTGATGGGCCAGGAACCCCTCCAGGCATCTCGGGTGGGTTTTTAATGCAACACTCAGGCAGAATTTTTGTTCCAGGTTTTGCTTTGAATTGATTTCTTAAGCACACAGACATCCAAGCCTGGGCCTCCAGCTTCCCAGTTTGTGCAAGGGCTCTTTTGCCTGTAGAGCCACAAAGTCCCTGTCACGGCTCTTTTGCGCTGTACGTGGGCTCTGCGCGACGCCTGGCAAAAAGAAATGGCACAAAAACTGTTGATAGATCATCTGTGGAAGGCCTGTACTCCAGCCAAGACAGATAAAAATAAAAGAAATTAAAATAGTTGTGTGTGTGTTTTATGAAGGGAACATTTATATTTTTAAACTAGGAGTAATTGTATTCTGTATCTGAAATGGCATCTGAAAGTGATTTAGTGGAACAATGTGGTTTCTGATTGGTGCTTGAACTAGTTCCAAAACATTTTTTATAATAAGCATCATAAAGATCCCAATTATCTGATCCTTTTCCCTAACATGGTCAGAGAGGATGTTTCCAAAGAAACGGCTTTTGGGTTGGTTTTTTTTTTCATTTGTGACACTGATCCTGCAAACATTTACACACACTCTTAATCCTGTGAGTAGTCCCAGAGAAATGAACCAAGGCAGCTCTCAGCAGCAAAGCTAATCACAAAGTAAACTACTAATGTTCAGATTTGCTAATCAAGGCAATCCTAGCCTTTCAGGGAAAGGTCTGCTTGTTATTCTGAGAGCTGTTCAGGATGCATTTACGATCCAATAAAGGAGGCCCCAGCATTACCAAAATAATTACTTACTCAAACAAGCCTGTAAAACTCAAGGACTGCCCCAAATAAAAGGAGGCTTTCCCCCCTTCAGTTTAATAACATAAATCTAGTGAAATGCATCTTGCTGCCATAAAATCAGTTCTACATGCCTTAGAAACCGTTGATTTACTAAGTGGGCAGGGAGGTCAGATCCTGCAAGGGACTCGGAGAGATGAACAGATGGAGAGAAGTTTTAAATCTGAAAGTTTTGTCCACCCACAGAAATGGAGAGCACTTCATATCTTACCCTGTAACTTCACTCTCCAAAATAAGACACATAAAATCAACGCCGGAGATTAAATGGAGCCATTTTGATGACTATTCAGTAAAGGGGATAAACAATGACCCGAAACCTCACTCTGCCTTCTTAGAAACACCTCTTTCACTTTTCCCCTTGCAAAAAAAAAAGCCCTTCTTTCCTCTGCTCCTTGGCTTTGGCTAGGTCCTTCCTGCCACACACCACAGCAGGGAAGCCACAGGCCGTCCAGGACGTCAGGTTTCTCTTCTCCTTTCAAACACCACCTCAGTTTTCCTCTGTTTTGAGCAACCTGGGGTTTAATGTGCTGCAGAGGGGAGTTGGGTGCCACCCTAATGCCACACGTGGCAACTAAGCTGCAGAGGTTCTTGTGTCAAAAAAGGCTGTGTGTGACATTGCCCTCAGGGTCGCCGTTCTCCACCTAGCTCTTGTCTGGTAGAAGGAAACTCTCCTTCGTGTAACAAAAGAGAAATATCCAAGCAGAGAGCAAGGGAAACTGCTAGGTGGTTGTCCTCATTCAGACTAGCTGTAATCTGGGGAGGTGTGAGGGACTGAGCAGCCTGTTCAGCCTCACACAGCAGGGCAGCAGAGCTCCAGCGGCAGGGTTGTGTTTGTAGTCACGAGGAATAGGAAAACAGCTTTAAAAAATGCCTGCTGACTGCTCATGGGTATGAGCTGATAGAGACCATAAAGCACTTCTCACAATGCTCTTCCATGCTCTCTGCAAGCTGGCACTGAAGCTGGCTGTGGTTTTGCAGTACTTCAGCCCTGTCCCACACTCACCTCACCTATAAAGTGTTGTCAGGAGATGCTCAACCTGTGCAGCCCCCAGCACTAAGCAAGGGTAATTGGCCTGAGTGTTTGGGACCTGGAAGTGTCACCCAACTGCAGCACCCACCTCGCTGTCGAGTGCCCGTGGTTGCTTGGATCACGTTCTGATGATCTGTGAACACAGAGGTGGCCAAAAATAAATAATAGAAGACGCCTTACTCCCCTGAGTGCTGGGGCTCTCATGCCAAGAAACATTCTCCCTTCTTGCTGCCTCTTTTTGTGGTGGTTTTCCTGAGACTGAAAGCGCTCCTCCACTGCAGAAGATGCAAAAAAAATTCCTGCTGACCTCAGCATGGAGTTTCATCTTTTTGAAGCTTTGTTGCGCCTCTAAGATAATTTATGAGGTGTCAGGATTTTCCGACCACAAATGTCTTGGATGAAAACTGTTTTTACACTACAGATGCCATGAAAAAGAAGCAACTTCAGTCTGTTTTTTCTACAGCACTGTCTGTGTCCACAATGAAGCACGGGTTCAGAGCTCCTGGAGATTATTTGTGTAAGAGTTGTCCGGGCCAGAGCTCCGCTGAGACTCAGGCTGGGTCTGATTCCCCACCTTTGCCTCATTGCCCTGATCTTCTCTGTTGGGAGGGGAACTCCCATTTCCTGGTGCTGTGCCATGAAAACACAAGCTTGCCAAGTTATTCTCTGTGTGTGTGTTTGTGTGTGTATGCATCGAACAAGCCAGAAGCACCAGAAGTAAAAAGACCCATTAACAAAACCACATTTTTCAACATCCACCAGGATCCCCAGATTTCTCATCTGTGCACTTCTCTTCCCCGTGCTTTAGGTTTTCGAGGGGGAAGAGGAAACCATGAAAAAAAACCACACGAGCCCAGCTTAGCCGCCTCTAATCCAGCATGCACCTCAGTCTCCATGAAAGTGTTCTTGGGACGACAGCAGTATTTCCCTTGGCTGGGGTGCCCAGCCTCCTGGCTCCTCTCGAGCTGCAGAGCTGTAGACATTCCTCTGAGTAGTTTGCAACCCTGCCTGCCAGGAAAACCCAATGTCTCCATGGAGAAATCTCAGCGGAGGAGTTTGATACTCAGTCAAGGATGGAAAAGAAGGGAGTTTATGCCTCCCTGAGACTAATCGCTTCCCTAAAAAAAAAAAAAAAATAAGTTAAAGCAAGAGGGAAAAAAGAGAAAAGGGATCATATTCATACAGACATGGGCCCAGACGTGCCAGTAGTGTTGGTGTGTGGTGTATTGCTTTGTGGCAGGATGGGCCCAAGTCGTGGGGACTCGGGCCAAGTGTCTGTTTAGGTCAGTGGGAGTCTATCAGCTTTGGATCAGGCCTACGTTTGGATCTGGAGCTGAACTTCCAAAAGTCTGGGCACGCTTGCATCTTCTGGTGAGGGGGAGCTTGGTTTGGCCTGGTTTTGAGATAGGAACCAGCTGCAAATGTAGGCCTCCAAACATGTTCTAGGAAAGAGGTTATAAAAGAGCTCCTTCTTGCTCAATGCATTTATTCCCCATGGGCCAGATTCTGACATCTCCATTAACACTGAGCAGACCTCACTCCAAGAGCAGTTATATTGACTTGAATGGAGCTATTCAAGGAGTCAGCAAGTACCTCATGTCAGCAAGGGCAACACCATCTAAGGCTCACAGCTGTTTGCTCCGTTGGCACAAACGAGTTTGTTCTCCTATTAGCACACTGCTACAGACAAAGCACGTTGGGTCCTCTTCCTCCTGGCACCACTCCAGCAAAATGCTGATTGCAGATTCTTTGTTAGTGCTAGTGTGATAAGATGCAAAAAGTACAGGAGCTCAGCTGATAGCTCCAACATCCACAACATACTCCTGAGATAAAAGGAAGCTGTGATGAGAAGGTCAGAGTTTCTTCCTGAGCATTGCTCTAAACACCTTTTGTCTGCTTCTCCTCCTAGCTTTGAACTGGGCACTTAAACTGCTGGACACCTGAATGAATCCCACACTTAGACAATCAGGTGTATCTGATTCACATGACTTGGAAGCTGTGCTCCCAACTCATAGTCAGTGTTTTGAAATTCTCACTCCCAACACCCAGCACCTGCACGTTTCATTCCCTCCCCTCCAGCACAGTGACCAGCTCAGAAACCCATGTTTTCCTTACTGAAAAGGAGGGGAAGGAACTTCAGCTGACAATAGTCAGGTTTCCTCACCATTAGCAGCAGTTAGCATGATTTTTAACTCATTCTGTATAAAAATCCTTCTTTCCTGGCATTTTATCTCGGGTTTATCCTACACACTGCTCTCAGATATTACAAGCAGGTATCCAAGAGTCTGCTGCTTTTCCAGCAGGCACTTCAGGACTTTATGTGGGCAGCAAATTCTCTGTATCTCTGATCTCCCTCAGAAAACTGATCTGACATTATAACAAGACTAAGTGTTAGACTGTTGTTTGTCAAGAAAGACCTTCTGGGAGACGTTAAAAAGAGGACAACCACCGTTCCTTTGGGTTCTACTCTGAACGGACTGATGAGCAGAGAGTTGCCGGTCCATGCTACTCCATGGAATTACACGGTTTAAAGTCCATGGAATTACATGGTCTAAAAGGGAACAGCTGAGTTCTGGAAAACTACTGGCAGCAAAACTGGAATTATTGGTCATTTATAGGTTGGGAGGGAAAACAGTGGCAGGACAGGGAAGTTGGTGGAATAGTTTGCAGACATTTCACAGGCAAGCATGAATTTTGTAGGAGCAAAATGTCTTCAGGGGATGGGTCCTGCTTAAAACTTGAGACCTGTGCCCACGTTAGGGGATATAGAGGAATGGGATTCTGGTGTTAAGTTCTGGCCTGATGCTCCCAGAGCCCAAAGGTTTTGCAGTGCAAGTTCTGAGTGAGCTGGAGACTGATATATGTAAGCACAGGGAGTACTGGAGCACTTTTTGGAGAGGGTGAGCAGGTTAAGCTGTTTTGTAAGATACAGCTAATGAAAGACCATTGTTGCCTGGAGGAGAATAGAAGGGAATTGTATTATTTATGCATTACAATTGCAGCCACTAAGGCATAAACAAAGCAACTTGCATAAAACCAGACAAAGGAGGCTGCCGCAGAGTCAGCAGTTTTAACCCAGGTTTCCTGTGTCCCAAACCAGGACTTTAATCATCTTCCTTCTCTGTGAGAGAGAAACGAGTATCAGAGAACGCAGTGAGTCTCCACATTTTTCTAGCCCGAGACAGCACTGTGTCCATTGTTGGGACTAGCCCCCTAGGAGGAATTATTTCTATTCAGTTTGTGTGTGTCACAGCCAGATAATGCACTGGGTGGTATTTCCCTCTCTTCCCCCAATCTTTCTCTTTTATGACCACATGACTTCACCCCCTTGTGTGAGTGACAGTACCCATTAGACTAGACTCTGATGCAAAACAGCTGTGTGCAGAGAAGGGGAGGAAGGGAGTGGGGAACAGCAATTTAGAAAACAATTAAGAACATCAATTCCAATTCATTTGCTTGGCCAGGATAAGTAATTTCTAAGAGGTAACTTGATCTGTAGCGGACGGAGATTAAAGGCACACTCCATTATCTCTAGTTTACAGTCTGGAGGAATTTGTTTTAACTGGTTACCAAGGAGGCTGCATGGAAAAAAAAAAGGAAAAAACTGGAGAAAAAAAGGACCTTTGCCTAAAAATGTCTAAAAATTCCTCCTGATTTCTTTTAAAGAGCTCGCACGGATTTATTTACTCCCTGCAAGTACGGTTGCTTTGTGTGGCAATACGAGTTTGGAGACAGAATCCCTGCCTGCAAGAGCTTGCAGGTATCAAAACCAGTTATGCCAGTTTTAAGCAGCACTTGAGATTTTGGTGTTGAGATAGACCAGAAACATGAGACATGGGGTACAGAAGCAGATGGAGCATTCTGCAGAGGAAGCAGAGGATCTGGAGGAGAACACAGTGAGCTGAGCATCCGGCAGCCGGGCTCTGAGACTGCTGCACTCTCTGCTGTGAAAGGTGATTCCCTGCACTGCCTTACCACCAGAAAGAGAGGGAATCAGCTGTGAACAAAATGGGGTGAAATACTTGCACACCTCTCAGATGTGCTGCGAGACTCCATGAGTAAATGCCCCAATGTCCCTTTGAACACTGAGGCTGATCCTGCCAAAGCAAGGGCTTGTGACCCAAGAAAACAAAATGTTCTGTATTCACTCTTGTATGTGGCACCAAAAAGGGAGTGTGTGATGGAGAGCCATTGATTCTCTGCCATGGAAACCCCACACTCTGGAGCGCTCCCTTTCCAGCCTCCTCAGCCCTCAGCACTTTTCCACAACCCCGCGTCTGGTTTTGCCCCATCTCCTTGAGCCTTCACTCTTGTTTTGGAAAATACAGTGCTGTAAAGAAAAGATGCCTTGCAACTCCAGACCATCAAAATGCTGCTCAGACCATTGGAGTTACCTTTTGGAAAGCCTTGGTACTGGTACTGGGTATTTCTTCCAGAAACCCAGAAATGACAGCCCTTGTGCTTGCAGGAACATAGAGGCCACAACGTGTCTGTGGATCTGATGTGAGGAGCTCATGGGTGGGGTAAAAGCACAAGTGGAAAATACAACCGTGGGCTGGCTCAAAGTTCAGAGCTGGCCTTGGATCTACATTTCCCTGGCTGGACGCAGACTTCTACCTCTCCTGTGCAACTTTCTTTGTCTCAGGGACAAATGGCACTGCTGCCATCATGAGAGGGCCAGCCTGAACTTTATACAGCTGCAGCCCTGTGAGCTACCTAAGGCTCTGGGGTGATGTAACCACCTCAGTGCAAATGGGAGCTGAAGAATGTGATGTGACAAATTTTCCCAGACCACCAAATAAATTACAAAATAGGCTCCCAGCCCAGAAAGGTAACCCTCCCAAATAAACATGTCCCAGCCTCCCTTCCTCACACACACTTACCTCCTTCCACCCCAGGAAGCTGAGCTCCTCCCAGACTCCATTACAGACCCAGAATGAACAGGTTCTTCCAGCCAGTCGGCATCTCCCATACAGTAATTGCTTTGGTATGAGCATCTGAGAACAAGACACAACTGTATATACAAGAAACATTCCCTCTGCATAAACTTCTCCGTAGACTTACTTTTGTCTTGTTGCCAGGAAATGTATTTGGAGCCTCTTGCTAACCTCACATTTCTTTGATTAGAGGGGCATGGCCAGTTTGTCCCAATAGTTACAGGGGAAAAAAGGAATGAGAAACTAGAAAGCCCTCCTGAAGCACATCAGCTCTGCAACAGAACATGAGAGTACCCCATTCCACCACACTTCTTGTGACAGCTGCACTTCTAAGGGGTGGAAAGGAATGGGGGGAACCCACCTGGCAAACTTGCTTCTCCAGAACAGGGAATGTCACTGTGGGTGAGCTTAGAACCTGAGATCATTTATGCAGCACAGTGCAGTGAGCTCCAGGCTGAAAGAGGAGCCACTCCACAACCAACAGGAACGAGTGATGGGGGGAATCAGCAAATGGTCAACACTGGTTAGTTGGGTGAGGCAGGAATATCAGAATGTAAAAATAAAGCCAGCCAAATTGAAGCGTGGTCAGGAAACGTGATTAACACCTTCCATCTGCCAAACAAAGAACAGTGACAGTGAACAGCCAGGACCAGGGCTTTGGCCTTGGCCTCACAAACTGCTTAAAGACTTGCATGGTAGGAGATGCACCTCCCTCCTGTGGGTCAACAGCAGTTTGTTAAGTGCCTGGTTCTCTTAAGAAGCAAGGTGACCAAGACAGTGCAAAGTACTCTATTTTTGTCCTGGAGAAGTCATCCTCCTCAGAGTCACACTCATTAAGGCAGCAGCCATCGTAACCCAAACTCCTTTGATGGAAGAGGAGAGATTGCCAAAGGCAGGATTAGCTGATGGATGTCTTGAGCTGCAAGGGTGTCTTGTATGGATTTGTGCAGGATTTTCACCTCAGCTGTCCTGGCTGAAGCTCCTGTCCTACCATACCAAGAGACTCTCCTTGCAGGCCCTGCAGCATGGCTGTGGCCAAGGGCTGGTGGTGTGCTCTAATTTCAGCTCCTCTGGGAAGGAAACCTGCATAGTGTGTCAAAGAAATCCCAGCCTTAGCCTGTGAAAAACCTACTTGTGGTACACATAAGGAAGGAGCAGCTATGTCTGGAGGCAGGATTGATTCAGGAGGGATTCCCAGCTTGGCTGTTCAGTGAACTGATGCTCTGGGCCATCATTTTCCCTTCCACAATAGGGATTCCTTTTGCTTCTCTCTGCACTGCACCTTTGGGACCTATGTGTGAAATCACTGTAAGCTACTTTGTGCTTTTAGACCTAGCCTTAAGTAAAGACATTTAGAAGGCACAGTTCCAAAACATATTCCTAGACTGTGGCAGACAGGAGGTTTCTCACTAGTCTCCAGGTAAAAGAAGTAGCACATGTTTTTCACATCTATGACACTGCCTCTTCCCCCATCTTGTCTTGATCTTTGTTTTCTGCCACTGTGCTTTTATGGATATATCTTGTGTGCACTCACAGTTATGTGACAGAAAGGAAGGACAGTCTGCAAAAGTCACTTGGATCCACTTCTGCATTCTTGAGTTATGTGAGAATTTTCATTTTGAAAGAACAGTTTTATAACCTGCACCGTGGAATTAAGCCTTAAACAATGTTAACTACAAACACAAGATAATAATTTTCTAAAATGTCATTATGTGAAAGCCATTATTACTATGGGGTGTATGAGGATGCAAGTACTCCAGCCTGTCAACTCTCTGGCTTTCTACATCAAACATCCCCCTCCTTTCCCACCACCATATTTGCAATTCACACCTGGCATGAGGCCACTTCTTTCTGACTCCTAATGCCAGGGGATAGATGCTGTCCTGTCCACTCTGACTGCCGAGCAAGGTACAAAGCAGGAGGGGAGTGAGGTACTCTCTGTGCTGTTTGCTGCCATCTCTCCCAGAGCTTCTTTATTCCACAGCATTGCAAACCCATCCATGGGTGTGTATCCATCCTTTTGTCACAGGACCCAGTGGAGCAGGGTATAAGGCTGCTTGTAATGTTATTATTAAGAGGTTCCCTTGGGTTGTTTTCAGCAGAAATGCGAGTTGCTTGTTTTCCACAGAGGATCAGTTACAAAAACAACCCCAAACAAAAAGGGGTTTTGTGAGAGCAGGGGCTCTGTTTACCATGTTAATTTCAGGGAAAGTTATTTGGGAGGAGGGAGGAAGTAGTTAAATCCTTGTTTACCATACTGGAAACCCAAATCCCCTTGGTTTACACAAATAAGAGAGAAAATGCCTCAGTGGCATGAAGACGTGGCTATGACCAAGGAGAGCTGAGACTGCTCCCTGCCCTAGCTCATACAGATCTCTACGGACCCTCTTCCCTCCAGATGAGATTCAACCCATCTTGCATTTGATCCCAGCTGAAGACCAAACCACTCATCAGCAGTGAAAGACAGGATATTCCTAATATCAGATTTGTCCAAGAGTACTGGCTGTACTGAAAAGTCTTGCAGAGGAACTACCTTGCTTCCCTGATTATCAGGCAGCTCTAATAACCCATTGGATTAAACAGCTGAATTAACACAAGAAGAATGCTTTTTGGGCTTCCCATACATGCAATGAAGCTACTTAGTCCTTCCCTACCTGACAGCGGGGTGGAAAAGATCCTAATTATTACAACCTGCTCTAATGCTGGAATGCTAAAGGCCATAGGAGCCTGGGTGTAAGCAGATCTGTCCAGCTGAGAAGGTAGTGGTGGAACGTAGTCCACTGGTTCCTAAATCTTTTCTGTTTGGTACATGCACCTGTCCTGGCTGTTGTATAACTGATTTGGATCTCCTTGGTGCTCCATGCCATCTTTTGGGAGGTGGTGTTTCTCTCCTTGCTGTAGAGATTGCAGTCTGTTGGTGGAGGCAGGATGAAGCTGCCTGTGCTGAAAGAGCCCAGAAAAAGAGGTAATTAGCTCCCAGTCTCAGTTGTGTTAGGGCCAAGGCCAGGTTTGCTCTGCCCATGGAAATCAGAATTGCTTCCTGCTACAAACTGAAGCTTGAGGAGAACGAGCAATAGGGACTGAACCCTCCCTGGGCAGAGAAATGATTTGGTGTAGGATGAGAAAGCTCTCCTTGCTCAGGGTCCCTCTGCCCTGGCACACAGACATTTAGGGGTGAAGCACAGGTAAGGAGCACGCCAGAAAGCAGAGGGACTCTACAGACACCATCCAACAGGAGCCTCCTTGCCCTTGGTGAGTGGTCAGGGCTGCCTCAAATCAAGGCAAATATGGTTCCTCTGGGAACTCTAATGTTTTACTGGATCACTTAGTTTCTCTTGATGAGTGCTGCTTCAGAGTCTCAGTTGCCTGGATCCCAGTGGGGATTTTGTTGATGGGGGTTTATTGACTTCTCATTTCCTTGAAGTTCCTGCAGTGGTGGGAGTAAGAGGTAACTCCTGGAGTCTGTTTATTTTACAGGTTGGATTTTTAAGAGTTTGCCAATGGTACCCCAATTTTAGAAGAAGTCACTTGTTTATTTAGCAGTGCACTCACATACTGATCCATAAATAAAACTAGAGTGTTATTTAATAAGAGCCAACAGAAGGTCAGCCTCGGTTCATTGGTAAACTGATCAATCCAGAGTGCAAAAAGCACCTCTCAGGAAACTGGTTGTGTCTGTCTGAGGGAGGTACCGGCCAAAAATCAGTGTGATTTGCACTCCGCTGAGTTTTCGGGACTTTCTGTGCCCGTACCTTCTGAAAGGAAAATGCCAAAAGGTCCAAGATGGAGTAATTTCCAACAACCTTTACCTCAGACCTCTGGAGAGACTTTAGAGTTGTAAGATTTTTACAACTGGGGCTACAGATCCAAGTTTGCATCTGTGGGAGAAAGAACAGATTTAACACACTGCAGTCTCATAGCGGGGTCCATGAATTTCCATTCACTGGAGCTGAAATTCACCCCACCTCTCTTAGACACCACAGAATGACTTGTCTGGACCTAAGACAGTCCCCTGGGCTTCTTCTACAGTTGTGTGTATGGGATAACCATCATAGGAGGGAAGCAGCTTTCTGGGACCAGCTGACCTCTCCCCAGTGACAATTGTGGGAAGCCTTGGCACTGCCTTAACCCCAGATGAGTTTCTCTTCAATGTCCAAATCAGGTGAGAAGCACCTGGAAGCACCCTGTGAACATGTGCAGCCATGGAGAAGGTGCAGAGGTCAGTTCAGCCAAAGCTGTGTCCCACATTACAAAATCCTCACATGACTGGCAGGCTTGAGACACAAGCAGCATTAATTCAAAGAAGCTGGGACAGATCTGAGTGGGATTTACAAGCAAGACAGGTCAGATGTCACCCAGGGGATTTGCCATGGAGTCCTGGGATGGGGCCAGGTTGAGCAGATGACATCCAGTGCTGATCCAGCAACAGTTCCCTTGGCAAACAGGGAATTACTTGGTGTGGCTGGGGATCCAGATCACACAGCAGCCTCTGTTCCACTGCAGCAGATGCCCTGTGAAAAGCTGGCAATTGCCAGGACCACAGGTCACCTTGGCCAGTACAAAATGCATCTATTCTACACAGAGGTGTGTGCATAGGTGAAACTGTTACCACGTGTGTGCACATAGAGGGGAATAACCCAAAGATTTTGAATCTAGAGCTGTGATTTTTGACTTGATGGAGAGAGGAACAACCAGGCACAATGTACCTACAAACCAGTTCAAGTCACTGTGAAGAGGCACAGTTGAATGGAGATGCCTCTAAAAACCTTAGTCTCAGGAGCCTGAAGACACCACAACAGGCTGAAATGCCTGCAAATTCAACATTTCTTTGGAGAGAGATAGAGGGAAGAGAGACTTTTCACCAATTTTGTGTGTTTACATTTGCTGCAGCCATACACTGGGTTGCTATTTCAATGCTTTGGAAGGAACAGAAGCTGTTAATATTCCTGAGCATGATGTTCAGCCTGAGCCCTCTCATTGGAGAACATTCCAGGCTGGGTTAAGCAGGCTAACCACAACTGTGCTGTTTCAATCTGTTCCAAGCACAGCCAGGATCAGTTTATGCCTGCCTGCAGAACATTCTGCAGTTCCTCTGGTGGCCTGGTTTGTAGAGGTGCTACTCACTTAGGTAAAGCTGTAATGCTGCCCAGGCCACCCTTCTGTGCCTCAGTTTCCTTATCCCAAACACAATAAACCCCATTCTACATGGCCTAGGGGTGTATGGTGTCATACAAATATTGTTATTTATGGTGATGAGAACGTGAGCTTTGTTTGATACAGGGGTCTGGGGGTGCCTACTTGCTGTCATTTGGAAAAGACAGGAATTGACCTGCATGTTTGAAATGAAGCGTGTTGTTATTGCTCTCAGACAAACAGAATTACCTCCTCTTAAAATCAAAGATAATCTGTTTTACTCTGTGAGATGTGATGATGTCCACAGAAAACAAATAACTTTTGGCAAGTGGAGGCAGGATTTTCTTTGGCAAGTTGGAGGAAGCATCAAAGGAAGAGAAGGATGGGATGCAGCACAACTGGTTTCAATCACAAATGAGTGAAGTTCCTCTGGACAGGCCTACTGTCTGATATTTCATTGTCAGCACCCGGGGAGCCTGGAAAAAAACAAGTCAATGGCACAAAGGTACTCAGGGCTCCTGGTGGACTAACTGGCAAAACTTTTGCCAGCTGGCATTAGGCAGGGCTAAACTGTCCCTTGGATGCAGTGTGCTGGTTCCATGCCTGATTTTCAGCGGGTGTTTGGTTATCCAAGTCCCTGCTGCCTTTCTGACAGCCACAGCTTCTCAGAACACACCTCACAAACAAAATCCTGTTTGACTTTACAGTGAAGATGCTGAGTTGATTGTAACAAGGATGCACTGTCACTGCACAGCCACTGGAGAGAGGGGAAGCTCTCATTTCAGCCCAGTCCTGCTCTGAGCAGGTCAGAGTTCTCTGGAGGTGTCAGCTGCCCCTTCTTGCCCGTCACAGAGCCTCCGTGGCTGCTTCCTAGACCAGGCATGCTGAGCTGCCTGAGTGGATGGGATAGGTCTGGACAAAGAGAGATTGGGGAAATGCTTCTTGACAGGGCTGTTCCTCTTGAAATCAGTTTCCTCTGGAGATTGCTGACTTCTTTCACTAAATTTAGGGACAGGGAATGTGCTGATTTTATTAGTGTATTCTGCAGGAAACTGGTGTTTCACTTCAACTATTTCAATGCCATATAATGCATTACACTGTCATCTCATATAACATGTCAGTTCAAACTAGCTTATATAAACATGCAAACAAGAAAGTCAAGCTAAAAATATCATTTCAGTACTTCTGAAACAAAGCATTTAGCACATCCATTCAGCTGCATGTTTCAAAACAACGGCGCTCTCTTCCAGTTAGGAACATTTGCAACAGGGTCTTGATCTCGGGTTAAATCTCTGGTAACATCAAGAAGGGGAACAAGTCTTAAATGAGCACCAAACAAATGGGATTCAAACCCCCTCTGCAATCCAAGGAGCTAAAGACTTCTTTAAATGACTGGTTTAAATAACATGGAAGTTGAGGAAGAGCCACTAAATTGACTATTCAGTCCTTGAACACCAAAGAACAACTGATACACAGATGATTTCTAAGCAAAATCTTCTGTTTGAAATTTGTGATTATTTATTGTTATTATTATTATTATATGCTCTTGGTAAAATGCAGACAGCCCTGAATTTCTAAGCCAAGACTGGCCCTTACCCAAATTAAGAAACATTTAAGGGTGGCCTGTACTAGATGACTGGGAGTTCTTGAATTAAAATACGCCTCAGAAAGGGAGGAAACCAAAATATTATTCAGTCTGCATCCTTCTCATACATTTAAGCTCCTGAAGGACTTGTGTTTCTTTACTCTTGAGATTCATTATGTCACCAGAAAAGCTTTACTATTTTACCGTGGAAGCAACATAACCATGAAACATTAATTTCCAGGAATGTGGAAACCATGACATATGGGATTTTTCTACTAAATTAAGATTTTACTTTTCTCTCTTCTCACATAGTTAAGGGAACCAATTTTCATTATATATTTATGTATATGCATTCTGGAAATTCTAATAGGAAAGATACACAAAACACAGGAAGAACATTTTTTACATTGAAAAATGTTTTTCACTGGTAACCACACCAGTCATTTACATTCCATTTTTCATCCTGAATCACTTTGCATTCTAAGCCCACCTTGGAACCACGTCTCTCATTACTGAACTGCACCCAGTCTGGTGTGTACATGACCAGCTGATAGATTGTGCCCTGTAAGATGTGACAGCTGTTTAGATTTGTGTAAAATTCTTTATTCCCCCGTTTCCACAATGCCATTCTCTCACCATGGCAGTGGAAACACCACTCAGACCTGCCTGGCACAGACACCACTGCACAAGGATCTCCAGCAGTCCCCAAGTATTCTGCACCACAGCAGATGTCTCTGGCTGGAAATAAAAATGGTGAAGGGCAAATTAATTCGTAACCTGTGTAAAAGAAAATATGTAAATATTCCCTTCTTTTTGCTCATTTGTGTTACTAATTATAGGACTGATGCCTCTTTCTTGATAAAAATGTTACTTACTCAATTTCCATCCAATACCAGCTGATCAGAATGGAAGAATTAGTCAAAACATTCCAGAAGCATCTGTGTCGTGGGAACCATAGGTTTCTAGGCTATAAGAAATGCCAGAATATTCACCAAATCACTAGTGTGGTTTTCCTTAATGCTACAATTAGTGATGGAACATTAACAGAAGAGTTACTGGATAAGAGTTGATGGCAGAAAGCCTTCTGCCATAAACTGGTAATTCTCAACATGTGCAAACATATTGCCAGAGAAGATGAGTTATGCAATTAAAATCAAAATTGGAGATTTGTTATCAAAGGACAGCAATGTGTACTAAAATCCAGCGGAGAGACTCCCTTATCTTGTTATCTTCAGGCTTCTTTTTTAGTTAATCTAACACAGCTGACAATATTTGACACAGCCAATTGTGCCTGCAGTCATGTGAGGGGTGTTTTATAGAACCCCTTTCCACTAGCACAGAGAGATTTGTCATAGTGCAACTCTTTGCAAAGTCTGAAAAGCTTTGCCAGGATTGCATTTCAGGGAAGTAAGACGTGATAAAAATTCTGACAGTCAGAACGTTTCCAACGTTATCATTAATGTCTATAATTTTGAACAAGCCTTAGTAACATTTTAAGTGCAAATTATGTTACAAGTTCAATTCAAAAGAAACATTTGATTTTGTCTGGATAAAAAATTTTAATCAACTTGGAAAACTGTGGTTGTGTAGCTTTCCCTCATAACAAATTTCAAAGTTCCCCCTTCACATCTTTAGAACGAAGCAGAATTCCAAATTCTGAGTTTGCTTGCAAAATGAACTTCTGTCCTCCCACAGCACTTTCTGTGCCTCCACGAAGAGGACAAGAAACTTGATGTATAATTTCTGTGAGCCTTAAGGAGATGGGCTGCACGTCAGTTATTTTCAAATCCAGGCTTCTACAGCTGCTCTTTGAATATAAATCATAGCTTTTGGGTTACACTAACACTCTCTGCAGTTTAGCACAGTTGTTAATTAATACAATACTGTATTAGTTCTTCTTACAGTCTTACTATTAACGCTCCGTGAAATCCCATTAGCTCTGCATATGGTGCCAGACTTGTTCTGCATGTGGGAAAGAAAGAAATGTACAATGGTATGAAAAATAAAGAGAGGCTTTCAAGTGGTTTCCACTGTGAACATTCTGGAAAAAAAAATATTTTCCAGAATGTAATATGTGGGGCAAGCTTTTCACAAAATTTCAATGCAAACATGCAGATGTTTGTCAGCCAAGTTTTCCCCCGGAGTGTGAAATCCCTTATGCACCACCATTGTTCTACAGCAGAAACATCAGGAAGATGAAGTAGCTCCTAAAAATGGAAAATTAACCAGGTTGTTTTATTGTCCAAATTGACAGAAATGCAAAAAAAAAAAAACCAACCAAAAACCAAACAAAAAAAAAACAACCCCAAACCCAACAAAAAACCCCAAAACAAAACCAAAACCAACCAACCAAACAAAAAAAACAACAAAAAGCCCCCAAACCAACCCAAAAATACCCCAACAACAAAACAAAAAAACCCCAAAAAACACAAACAAACAAAACAAACCCCCACAAACCCCCCTCAAAAAACTGCACAGCTGATGCCAACAAAAAGAAAAAAATTCCTTACATTCTTGATTTAAATATTTTAAAGTACAGATAGAGAGGACAGTCAAAATTTGGGTGAAGTTTTCCAGAAGTTACTTGAATTTCCTGCTTCAGTGATCTGACAGATCCTTCTTAAATTCCCACAAGACTTAAGTGCCATAGTAAAAACCAGGCTTGTTAACACCTCCTCTACAGAACACCCGAAAATAAACTACTACAGAAACTTCAGACCTAATTATTTTCTATTAGATGAGTTTTGTACAGTATTGACTGCTTAACAGAAGACAGATCTGACAAGGAGGTTAGGAAAGCTTTTAAAAATGGAAAGAATGATGGAGCAGGTAGGATTTAGAAGCAGACAATTCCTGGGAGAAGCTTTGTCATTCTCTCCTGACCCTTGAGGAGCTGCTGCCCCGTGCATGGTTAGCAGGATTCCAGGAGGTGCTTTTCTCCTTCCCAGGCCCACGGCTCATCCACAGTGCGGTGTCTGCAGTCTGAGTGGGCAGTCAGGAGTGGGCAGGGCCTTTCTGCATGGCCAGCATCCAGACAGGGACACACTGCTCAGGGAAGCCCTCCTGCCTCTCCTCCCGCAGGACGGTGAGTCCGCTCATGTCGATGAGGCTGTGCAGGATGTTCAGGTCCCGGATCACGCTGCTGTCCAGGCAGTCCAGGGTGCAGCCCTCCCTGGCCACATTGTCCTTCAGGATGATGACCCCATTGTCCTTCAGGCCATCCTGGCAGCGGATGAGAAACTCCAGGAGATCTTTGTCTGTCAGATATCCTACAGGAGAAAAGATGGGAAATAGATCACTAGTAACCATTCGGACACGTTGGAACGGTGCTTTGATCTGAGTCTCTGTAGCCCGTTTATTGCAGGAAATTATTATTCTACTCCTGCCAGATTTAACTGGGAAATCTTGGGCAAATCAACGAGATCAACATACGCAAACTCCAGTCAATATTTAGGATCCATACTGGTAGCAGCAACAGATGTGGACAGAAGCCACTGAGGAGAGTGGAGAAAATAGTGGGTGCTGAAGGGTTCTTTAATCTGGTGGTTTAAGTTATAATAAGTATCAGTGGCTGGAAGCTGGAGCCAAACAAATTCATATAGGGAATGAGTGACAACTGTTTAACAGTGTAAGCAATTACCCATTGGAAACTACCAACAGAAGTGGGGTTTACCACCTCTTGAAGTCCTCAAACCAAGTGTGGTTGAATCTTTCAAGACATGTTTTAATTGAACACAAACTACTGGCTTAGCACAATGGTGAAGGAATGAATGGAACAGCTTGGGATATAGAGTAGGTCAAACTAGATAATCCCAGTCCCCTCTGTCTTTTACTGCTAAAAATCTCTGTAACTTTGTGTAGCACTATATACCCATCAAAGGAGTTCTGGATCAAAGATCCAGCAAACAATGCCAGACCTTCCACAATGCCAATTAAACTCCTCATGTTACTCCATACCCCATGGGATTTTTTGCAGATATGTATATATTTTATATTAGTGCTTTTTTTTCAATATGTTTTTGAGATTCTGTTTCTTATCCTTCCTTCTCAAAGACCAGGAGTTCTGTTGAGAACAGTGGTGTAGAGCTCAGAGAAGAGCAAAATGAGAACTCTCACATGTGAAACATCTAACAAGAATAAAAAAGGACAGGTGATCAGAAACTGAATGAAAAACTTGGAAAAAATAATCACCTGTATTTTCTAGTTAAACTATTTAGTTTTGTTGATGGAAGATTTAAGCATTTATAAATCAAAGTTGTCATTTCAAAACCACATTTTGACATAGCATGTCAAGTTTCTTTAACCACTCCTAACAAAAAAAAAAAAAACAAAAAAAAACAAAAAAAAAAAAAAAAAAAAAAAAAAAAAAAAAAAAAAAGCCCCAAAAGCTACAGCTGAATACCTTTCAAGTTGAAGTAAAATGGTAATTTCTAGATGTAATGTAAGCTTGCACTTTCACTTTTTTACAAGATGACTGCCAGGGTTCACATGCTTATGCATGCATAAGACAAATCAAGATTTCATTGGCAAGATTCATTTAAGCTTTTGAACACCTATTTTGGAACTTACTTTTCTCTTTACTTGGCTTTTAGTGTAGTTTCCTAAGAAAATGAGATCTTGAAGGTGTTGCTCTCTAGCAGACAGTCCTGCCCTCACTCCATCAAATGAATTTATTGGCATATTTCAGCCAAATTCAAGATAGGGGTAGGAGTTTGATTAATGATTAACGTGACTCCATATCTCCTTGACATTGGTGGAGAGAGAAGATTCAGATCTGTGTCTATGCTAAGAATATGATATGCTCCCTTAGTTAGGAGCTGCATATCTGACCAGCACAGCCTTAGGTAGGTCTAAGCTCATTCCTCCTCATTTTGACTTGGATTTGCTCAAAAGGTGAGGCAGGAACTACATTTACTGCAATGATTCATTACTAAAGAAAAGCAAAAATACAAAGGAAAATTATGCTGGTCTAAAGCAATTTGTTCAGACCTCCTCTTGAATAATTCCTTCTGCCCTCTGAAACTGCACCAGTCTGGACACTTTGGTTCACAGATTAGGAGAAAACCTTCTTTCTACTGCACAGAATTTTATTTTTCTTTGGTAAGGTACATAGCCCTCATTATCTGATTCCTCTAAATGCTGCAGGGCATTCACTGGGGTGGCTGCAGGAGAAGAAGCAGATGTTTCCTATGGGAGGGGCTACTGTGGGACACAGCTAAGGAAATCTGTCTGATAAACATCAGTGTACATAATAAGACCTGATCTAATTTACAGGTATTAGTGATTCCACTATGGATTTTGTCCTGATTGTTTCCTGAAATACCTCCAAGCCTGGATAACCAGCAGGTTCAGAAACCACTGTTCACAAGTGTGGTCAGCCCCGTGTTTCTCTCTGCACCCCAGGCAACTAAGAAAGAGTGTTCCTGCTCCAGAAAATCCATATATAAGGCCTCCCCTTCAGCTGGATCTTTGCATGCAGGCTGCTCTCCAGGAACTGGTACATTTCTCCAATACGTGACCTGAAAAAACAACTTGATTTGTACCCACTGTGCCTGTGGCTTGGGGGAACTCTCAGAAACCTCTCGTGATGTTTTAGGAAGCAGTCCCTAAGATTTGAGAATGTCCTTTGAGCACAGGCTGCCTGTTCTGGGAGATGTCAGGCCAGAAGGATCAGGCAGAACTAACCTGAAACCCACTGAATCCAGATGACGTCGTATCTCCGTGGGGCCGGTGTGAATTCCTGGAGGCTTTTGCAGTAATACATCTCTACTCTGTCCTCCTTGCCCTGCAGGTAGTTCGGAACTTCAGCCAGGAAATTCTCCATCATATCCACCAGCTCCACACTCTTGAAAACCGGCAGCAGGACGTGCTTGCTGATCCGACCTATCCCAGAGCCACAGTCCAGGGCGCGGCTGGTGCCAGCCTTCCCCACCCCCTGTGGGATGCAAGAAAACTATTTGAAATCTGACAAATACCACCTGAAAAAAATCCCAGCAACCCTGTTACCCACTCTGTGTCCAGCCAGCCTGGTGTCTCCTCTCCTCGTCTTTGGAGGAATGTTGGGAGTTTGATAAGAATCACCACAGGTTTGGGTACCGCTGTCTGAGCTGAGCGGGGCTGTCACATTCCTGGGCTGCTGCTGCTGGGACTTCTCACTGCATTTACTGCTGTACAGGAAGTTTTTGCTTGGTGTAAGAAGAGACAGAGTCTTTCACAAGTTCCTAGCTTTCTCAGAAGATCCACTACTCTTTGTAAAGTCCTTGCATCTTCACATGTTCACACCTCACAGGCAACTACAAGGCTAGATAAGCCTCATTCTGTAAAGGCCCAATAAAGAAGGAAGCATACAGCAAATACTGCATGCAAGCAGTAACTTCTGCAGCACAGAGCTCCCAAGGTGTCCACGGGCATTTCTGCAGATACACAGAATCCCTGGGATCAAAGTGCAGTTCTCAAAACAAACTGTGTTTGAACAAAGATCTTGGAGTGGTAGGCAACTTATGACAACTCAAGAAGTTTGGGCTGGAGCATACACAGAATTTCTCTTTTAGGCATAGAGACAAGAAAGATGATTGACTAGGTTTTGCTTAACTGTTCCTTTTTTCTTCATAAATGTCATCTTTGGACAGAGATCAGACATGAAAAAATGTGGCACAAAGGCTGTGACTATGAGAAAATAATGAAGCGCTGTAAAAGAAGCTTTATAATGAAAGCAGTATTTCACCCCTAAAGCTTCCATTCTAGCTATAAAATGGCTCTTAAGAGCCTGCTGCTGTTCTGTAAAACAGAAATTCTGAGTCTACACATGCACTGACTGCGGGATAGGAGCTCCCCTGGCCAAAGTTATCTATTAAACAAATATATTAAAAGCAAATGTAAACACCTTTTCCCTGTCCTCTGGAACTGAGTGTTGAAGTGAAAACTGTGGGCCAAAGTCCCTGCTGCAACTTCACTGCACTCTAAGGCAATAAGCCCAGGAGGAGTCTTGCTCTTCTTGCATATTGAGAGACCCCCCCTTTGTAATGAACCAAGCATAAATCATGTAACTCACACTTTTTTGGCCTGGCTTCGGTGGGTAATTCAGTAGATTATTAAGGTCAAAGGACAGCACTGTCAATGACATGACTATGAATAGCCCAGGCCAGCGTCTGATTACACGGAGTAATTGTAGAAAGAGCACACAGCCCTCAAGGGCTCTCACCAGTCTCCAGGGCTGCTGCTCCCAATTTGTATGCCCAGGAAGATTAATCTCCTGATGTGTGCACGAGTCCACAGACCTTCAACCCTATTGGGCTCTGGAGACTACCTGTTTGTAGTTAGCCAGAAAATGGGAGCCATTCCTCATCCACAGTCTGCACTTAGGATCACGTGGCTCTTACTGAGGACCAGACTAAGAGGTAACAAGAAGTTCAGGAATAGAGAAGGAGCAGTGTCTTGGGTCTTTACAAGGTGGATTTCCATATTGCTGTCTGGCAATATGGAAATACATACAGGTCAACACTGATGGGATTAACTAAAAATCTTTGAGAAAGCTGCTGAGAAAACTGGGATGATTTACCAAAACCACCAACAGAATTTGACAAAAAGCCAGGTAATTCCTTCAACACTTGTGTTTCACAGAATCTGCAGTCACAGTACCTCGCTCAAAACAGGGAATTCATCTCCCATGACACGTCACAGCAAGGATCTCTGATGACACATCTCTGTGTGCCATCGAGAAGAGAGGAAGGGAACAGTCTTGGGAGATGAGGTTCGATCCCACACTTTGCTGAAAAGGAGTGAGAGCTTCAAGCAGTCAGTTGAGAAGCCCTGCGAAACACCACGGCTCCATTTGTAATGAAAATGTTGACATAATTCCATGTTCAGCTAATATATTTTCAGTTTGGAAGTGCTCAGGGCTTTGACAGAGTATTAACATTTTCTTTGGAAGGCAAACATTTTCCCAAAAGTCTAATTGAGTTGAAAATCAGAGTCCTTATTTAAAAAAATAGTATAAGTGAAAACTGTAAGCCAGAACAGGCTTCAAAATTTGAGACTGACTGCTCCTCTGACTACTTGCTTCCCATTACTCAGAATCACTGTCCTTTAGGACACATATACACCTCAAAATTGTTCTCTAAAGCTAAATATGGCACTCATAAATTTCATTCGGAATAAAAGAGCTTTGGGATATGTTCCTGGTGCTACTTCAGGTCTTGGAAGAGCAGAAAGGCAGTAAAGCTGTGTAGGACAAAAAAAGGAATCGGAGTTCAAGAAACAGATAAAAATCCCAGTGGTTTTCCTTCTAAATAAACAAAAAAGAGCACATTTTCAACAACATCTCTTCTATCACCCTGATCAAACTGGAGAAAAATCACTTTCAAGAAGTTTTCACTCAGCAAGTAACCAATCACGCAGGTGAGTTAGGGGCAAGAGAGGGAGAAAGCGTTGAGGGCAGAGAGGGAGCTATAAAGTCAATATAATCTCCATCTGTAATATTTTACACACCTACCACTCACACCCGACGCTGAATTAATGCTTCCTTTGTTATCTTTATTTTCTTTTCTACTCACTACCTCCGGATTAGGCACTTGGAAACACAGTGGCTGTGTGGACATGGAGGCATTAGCACGCTGCCATAAATATGCAGGGCTGTAGCTGTGCTGATAACCCTGTGGCTGAGACAGCCTGGAGCTTGTCTGCAGAGCACTGTTGGCTCAAGCCATGTTGCTCTTGGTTTGAGTTCTGCCCACACACACATAAAACCTCTTAACTCGAGCACAGTGGCACTTTCAACTCCATTCGACTCAGCCGCGAAGGAGAAAGGCTAAAACATAAGTGAAGCCCTCAAGTCCCTTTCTGTAATTCCTTCCATGTGCCTGAGCAAGATAAATTTTGCAATGGTAAAGAAGTCTGTAGCTCAGTTCACAGTGGAGCTAAGGATCATGCTAAGAAATGCCATACCTGAAGGTATGCAACATCAGTCATGGAAGGGAAATGTCACTGTGTGGCATTTCCACGCCAGCCAAACTAGCTCAAGAGGGGTAATCTGAGTGGAACTGGGCAAGTATTTTTTTAGGGAGCATTGGCTTTGCCAGAATGTGAAGTTTTAAATGAATAAAACTCTCTGTGAAACTGGTATTTCAAATCTAGAGAATAGTTTTTAGCCAAAAAAACATGGGGAAGAATGTTGAAAATGTCAACGTTTTTCATTTTTTTCCATAACTTTCAAGGAAAAAAGAAATCAAACTTGTCAACTTTTCATTTCTAAAGAGCATTTTTTATTTTGGAACTGACTTGAGCTCTTGAAAACAAAGGGAAAAGTTTTTCAGAGGGGGAGACAATAAAAAATCATTCAGTTGATCTGAAACAAATTTTCTTATTTTCCAATTTTGTTCAATTTCTCTTAAAAAAAGAGAAAGTGTATTATGGTGAAGCAGATTGGTCTTTTCTATCTTGATCACCTTATGGGTTAAAAAAATATTCATAGAGCCATAAACATAGTAAGACAGTTCATTAGCTTTATTATAAAGTCACTGCTACAGAAAGCCACTAAATATCTGTATCTGGTTGAGCAGGATTCAAATTTCAGTAGTAAGAAAGGAAAAGAAACCATAGGAAACATAATCGACTACATCTCAACAGAGGACAGGCTTTAACAAACTAAATCAGAATAAGCAAAAGGTGCAGAGTCCTTTCTGTTCCTTTTTTATTTATTTTTTTGTTTGTTTGATCTTGGCCATTCAGAGTATCCTTTCTATCCCTGGCTAATTATAGGAGTAGGAATTTTGCTCCGGAGTATTTTGTATCTGTCATCACAGCTGATGCATTGAGTATGATTCCTCTTTGGCATGTGAAACTCTGTCACAGACTGTACATCTTTCCTTTTCAGGTCTTGGAGAGGAGAAAGTGTAACAGTGTGACACAAACCTGCTGCAGGAAGCTGCATCTATGTGATGTCTAGGAAGGTGAAATCTTCCCCTGAGCACACACTTACGCACCACTTGAATTCCACAAAAGTCCTTAAAACAAGAATTAAATAAAATTTAAGGAATATGCCTTGACCTCATTTCATTCTCCTTCTGAAAATGCCGTTTTCAGAAACATCATTCAGAAATGTTACCATCAGTTTCAGCTTCTTACTGAACCTCCTTTGTATTTTCTCATTTTGTGTTTGTTGACAGTGTGACACAGGGAGGCTCTGAGATGCCTTTTTTGCCTCAGCATTAATACAAATGATTGCTGGTATAGAAAAATGCAGCCATTCACTTGTGTTTTGCTGGCTGATGGCCCCAAAAGTCTCCCTGTATCAGGTACAGCAAACTTTGCCATTGCTTGCCCTTCGCTGCTCTCCATGATTTCATCTGTTGTCAAGCCACACTCATTTTCCAGCCCAATCCATTTAAACTGTGCTCCCCCCCCTTCTTTTTTTTCCCCATATACAACATCTAATTAACCCATTGAGCCTTCTTCCCACAGTGGATCATTCAGGCTAAAAAAAGGTCATCTGGCTTTCCCAAATTTGTACATTTGAGCAGAAAATTAAAGATCTATGGTAGCATTCTATGGAACTAGTAATTTTGTCAGCGGGAGAACTTAACAAATTTGTTTGTGGATTCTTTAACATCTAATATTATGATTTAGTGGGCTCCTTCCCTGGGAAGAGGGAAGGGCAGTCAGAAAACCATCAGGCCACACTTCTAAAGGTTTGCAGATTTCCAAAGACAGCTTTAGGACTCAGCAGGATTTTCAGAAATCTAAGGACCAAAGCGATACTCCTCTTAAAATTGCACTTGGTATCTCCTTGTCATTCAGGCCAAAGCAGACGTTTCAAGATGTTTACAGACCTTTAGCAATCTGCCTGAAAAGGTGTTCAGTGACACTGGAATATTTAAGGAAAAATATTTTGCCTAATGTGTAGCTTATTCTACATACTTCCAATGTGTGGGAGATGGTGAGTTCTGTTGCAGCATTCTCAGAAATATCTATAAATAGGCAAACCAGAAACTGGGCATTTAGTCTCAGCTAGTTTCCCAACTGGACTGCAAGAATTTGCACAGACAAATCTGCCACTGAAGCCAACAAGGACTTTATCATGAAAGGTCCCAGTCCTGCACTGAGAACTAATCCCTCACTCAAATACAGCTACAAGAACTCTGCACAATCCTCATTGCAGCTTGGGAGCATTAGAAAAGGATGTAAAACAGGTAAATAATGGTGTTAAGAGCAGGCAAAATGTGTATTCATGCTGATGAATGACCTGGCAAGAACACATGACTAGACCTAACGACAGTGGTGACCTGTGACTGCAATCAGATGTGACACATGGTGACTGGGCACCATGCACGTCCTTTTTGACACATCACCACTGCTTCTTGCAGAAGATGAGATTAAATGACTCACCCCAACAAACTTCCTGAGAAATTCCCGGGAGGATTCCACGTCAGTGTTGGAGAGCTCGATGTAGTCCCCCATCATTCCCTCTTCCGTGGCAGGCACCTCCCTGTAGAAGTGTTTGGCCCTGGCGTAGAACTGCATCTCCCCGTTGATGACTTGGCTTGTCAGAGCGTAAAGTTTCACTGCAAGCAGATAAATCACCATTTTACTGTTCCTGACAGATCCTTCTGGCTTAGTTAACTGCTCTGGAGGCATGATGCAGGAGGAAGACCTGTAAACTTAAGTTGAGCCTTCAAAACACCAGATCTGTTTCTAAAGCAATGGTGGAAGGAAAGGTGTTGGATTGAGGCCTACAAGACCTTGAAGGGATCCAGCCCTCCTCATGCAAATTCAGTGCTTTCCAGGTTCAGAAGTAATTTCAATCATCACACTATGTTTTCATGTCAGTGAAAAATCACTTCAGGTTTGGAGTGTACACTCACGCCAAGGACATCAAGTGGTCTGATTTTTTCCTGGAAAAGCTGTGGGCAGCATTTACTACTATGCAGGGTCATACATTTCTGCTATCACTGACCTAACTGTTGTGCAGATTTCCAGATATGCTTTCCAGCTATTGACAGCTGCACAGGGAGTGCACCAGGAAGAGAGTGGATGAATGAGGCACTTGCTCTGGTTTATTTTTAGTGACACTGTATGGTCTGTGGCAGTGCAAGTAAGCTGAACCAAGGAGCAGATGGTAGTCTCAGGCCTAAATGAGTACACAGGGGGAGACACAATTTAGAAGAGACAGTCCTAAATTTTCATCTGTCACAGGTCAAGGAGCAAGGTAATCAGTGGGTGATATACTGAAAGGTTCCTGTGTGCCAGAGCCTTGGACGTTTCTTTTCATTGCTTTGCTACCTTGCTGGTAACACACAGCAATTAGTATTTTGAAGCTGTTTTATTGAAACCTGTGAGTTTTGCTGGATAAAGGGGTATTTTGCCCTGTTCTTTAAAGCTGAGGTCTATCCTCCACATCCTGGGTTTTTCTGTAATCCATGTGCATCAGCATATCAAAAGTATGGATTCAAAGCTCAAAAGTTTAGATTGAGGTAGGCTATGAATTTTGCTTGGAAATCATCCCCTCTGACTGTCTCATGTGTGCACACAAAACTGCCCAGGCATTCTCCTGTGTGTGTGACAGACCCTCCACCAAAAACACAGCTCCAAGCCTGACGGTGAAAGTCAAGCAAGGAGGAGGGATGGAGTCACACTGGGAACAAGCCTTTGCAAGCACCACCTTGCAGTGTGAGACCAGCTCTGCTGCAGCTTCCCAGCGCGCTCAGGGAACTGGAAATGATCCAGTAGCAAACACCTTCTGAGTTCATGACAAGAGAGAGAGGGAGAGCTCCCTGCCAGCTGCACAGAAGGACCAGGGAGCAGTTCTTTGTCCCTGCATCTTCAAACTTCCATGGGAGCACTGCCAGCTGCTGCTGGGAAGGGGCTGAATAGGCTTGTGCAGGCCAGGGAACAGGAATTATGCCCTCCACACAGAGGAGAGTAAGGCCAGAGGCCCTGAATATAAGCCTGGAATGTATTTAATTGAGGGCAAGCAAGCTCAGCAGGGAATGATAAGTGTGTGCCTGCCCATCCGCAGCAGGAGAGTGACATTTTGGAGGCAAATGAGGGGGGACAAAGGAAGTAGGATAGGGAATAATTACCACCAAGGACCACTCGGAACAGAATAGTGCTATTGGGTTACATATAAGCAGCATGCCCAGCATATCCCTCATCCAACAAAAGCAGCATTACCAGCCCCTCTTGTCATCACCTGCTTAAGTCAACTGCTGAACGGATACTATTAAAGCTTTAATCCATTACACATTTATGTTATGCCTGAGAAATTTATACCACAAGAAGCACTGAGCCCAGCAAGGGTCAAACCTGGGAGTTTTACACACTCCACTGATTATATTCACATACTCAGAAGAAACCATTTAGCTGAAGAAATTAATACGAAGAGGGCAGCAGCCAATCCCCAGCACAATTTGGCCAGGGTGGCTCCCAGAGCCTGGGAAAAAGACTCCATCGGTGGCTGGGATTTTTCCAGTAAGGGATCTCTGTCCTTATCCTCAAGTGGCACCATCTTGTCTTCTCTGTGCCTCCCTTTGTGCTGTTTCAGAGGTCAGCCTTTCTGCTGGAACAGAACTGAATCCCATATGTTGGCTTTGTGAGATCTTCCATATATGAACCCAGTGATGAATCCAGGGGTTGTTTCATGGACCTGTCAAGGGACAGTGATTTATCCCATTTCACTAGATTGAAAGGTATGGCATTTACAGGCTGTCTGCACACCAGGACAGCATGAACAACAAATATTCAGAGTCCTTCTACTTAAAACATGAGCCTGACCTGCGGCAACACATGGGGACGATATGGTGTTCAGGATATCAGATCTGGAGTGTGTGCTCTCACATTTCTCACTCAGAACCAATATCAGGCTTGCCGAATTACTGCCAGGACTTGCATGCTCACACCAGCTGACTGCAGCTCCTCCCAGGCCATCTGGGGCCCCAGAGCCCTGCCCTATGTGCTGGCATCCGAAACCAGCTCTGGGTGAGCATCCACAGGGGCTTCTCTATGCATTGAACTGTGAAAAGATGTTTTTATGCATGTCTCCCACCCCAGGGCATGCAAGGACACGGACCAGTGCAAAGACGGGCACTGTACCCAAAGTTTTCTCCTGTGTACCCACAGCCTCACTTGCACAGTGTGAAATCTATAGAGGTGATTTCCACCTCTTGCTCCCTCAGTGTTGCTCCTCCCTCTCAGGAATTTGCAGCACTGCCAACTCTCCCAATGCACAACCCGGTTTTCCAGACACAGCCAATCAACCTCACCTCTGCTCTGCCTCGCAGCTGTGCCTGGCATGCAGGCTCCAGCAGCAGCACCACAGGGAGGAGGAGGTTTGCCAGCTTGCAGGAATCTACCCCAGAAGGGAAGCGCCCCATGTCCTCGGTGGCTGTCAGTGTTGCAGCCGTGCTTCCCTCTCATCACAGGACCTGCCTAGCCAGAGGCATCTCCCTTTCCATGACCCGTGTGGGACTGCCTCATGCATCAGGAAATGAAATACTTGTGAGGCCTGCTATGGGTACACAGCCTGCCTTCAACGAATTTTGTAAAGTAGGGCACGAGCAGGATAGAACGATGCAGGCTGCAACCTCCTCAGACATCACAGGGCAGGCAGCTGTCTAACAGATGAGGTTTTCAGTGTTAAGGCAGGTAACTTGTAAGATTTAAAGAAATGTGTTTCCAGTAAAAAGAAACCTTTTCATGGCACACTTGTCCCTCAGCTGAATCTGCTGGCAAGTCCCCAAGCGGAGATGGTTGAAGCAAACCCACAGCTCAAGCAGGCTGAGGGCATGAACTGGCTCCCTGAAGGTCACTCCAGTCATGAGACATCAATAATTTTCAGTCACTGCAAGCACAGTCTGGATGCAGAGCGGTGATCTACTGAATGCCAACCAATGTGGACTAGACAGACACTACCCACCCGAGCCTTTTTCTCTGCAAAGTTCAAAACATTATCTCTCATATTTTCTTATGGATCAGCTAAAAATGTTGTTTTCCAGGGCATCTGGTCTAATTCTCTGAAGAAATGGACCACTTAATAGGTAAGACCAGTGCAATCCCAACCTGCAGTACAGTGACTTACAGTTCTTGACTTCAGGGTTTCCTCAACTAAATTTCCCTGGCAGAGGTAAATGTTGCAAGTAATTTTTTTGAAGTTTTTATTTGTGAACATTATTTTGTGGCTCCAATTGCTTTCTGCAAGATACTGAACTAATTCCAGTTTGGCTGAGTGCTCCCTTTTAAACGCAACATCTGCTTTGTGCATCAGTTGAAAAATAGTTATCTGTGTGCGTGGTAGAATCTACCTCTCTACTGTAGCCTGAGTACCATGTAAATTCTGTTTTATAGAGGATGAACATCATCCCACCCCCAAAGCAGATTTTACTTACAGCCACGTGCCTCACAGGCAGGAATATTTGTCTCCAGGGATGGATCTTCTCAGTTTTCCACCGTAGATCTCAGCCCACTGGCACCGAGTCTCACAGCCCGTGTAAACACGTGCATAATTTCCAGCATCTGAGTAGCTCCAATAAAGTCCACTGGGCTTAAGGGCTCTCACACACATTTAAGTACATTGTTGGATCAGGGCCTGAAGTTACTCATGTCTTTTATTTATAAATGTTAGCCTGGTCTGTAAAAGTGACATGTTTCTTTTAACGGGCTGTGATACCAGATATGCTCAGCTCCTAAGTAAACACGCCTAGAAGAGCTCCACCACTGAACCCAGCAATGGAGTGGGGGGAGCGTGGAGTTAGCAGGGTTTGAAGGAAGCTTTGGACCCTGCTGACCCTGGGTAGCACTGCAGGATTCAGTGTGAGGTTTGCTTTCAGTGTTATTACTCATAAGGCGGGTCAAGCACATGCTTAACTTCCCTGCTAGGTCACAGTGTTGCCCTAGCCCTTTGACACTGTTTACACAAAGATATCTGGCTCTAGTCTTGAAGCCTGAGAAGTTCAGTTCATTTTTGCTCAGGTCCACTCTGAACTGAGCTGGAAACTGGCATTATGCAGAGGTGTTCAGACCTGCCACATTCTGTCCTCTCCATCACAGAGAGCACTGGATCACAGGACAGTCCAAGTTGAAAGAGACCTGAGACCTGAGACCTGAACCTTCTGCTCCAAACTGCTGCTCAAAGCAGGGACAGACATGATGTCAGATGAGGTTCATCAGGGTTTAGACAGCTAGGTTTAGAAAGCCTCCAGTGATGGAGAATTGCACAACTTCCCTGAGCAACCTGTTCCAATGCCTGACTGTCTCACATAAGAAGATTTTTTTTCCTAATAGCCAGTCTGGATTACTTTTGATTTATGGCCACCAGTCTTTGCCCTCATGCCACACACAGCTGTGTAGATCTTAGCTCCATCTTATTCATGACCTTCCTGTAGGTACTAGCAGGATGATATTTGGGCTCTCTTCTGGCTGAGCGTGCCCCATTCCCTTTGTCTGTCTTCACAGGGCACATGCTCCTGTTCCCTCACCACACTGAGGGTCTTCCAACTCATTCCACGTCATTTCCTGCACCGGCAGTTCAAGGCTCTACACGTAGGGTCTAATGACTGCTGCAGAAAAGGGGATCATCACTTCCTAAATCAACTAGCCATGCTTTTGTTAATTCATCCGGGGATTCTGTTGGCTGCCTTTGCTTCCAGGACATTCAGCTGCTGCCTACCAAAACCCCACCAGGAGGGCACTCCCTGGCCAGACACTGCCCAGTCCGTGGTGCTGCTGCCCAGGGTTTTTCCTATCCAGGTACACGACTTGGTGTTTGGGTTGGAATTTCACTGGATTTGAATGGCACTAGGTTGTTACTGTCTCTTTCCTCCAGCCTGTTTAGGTGCCTCTGGATGGCAGTCCTGACTTAGAGCTTGTGTGCAAGTCCTGGCAGGTGGCTGCAATTTCTGGATGTGATGATAAAACAATCCTTCACCTCCTCCAGGTTACTGATAAAGATGGCAGGGAGGTTGAAACTGGATGAACGTTAAGGTCTCTTCCAGCCCAGACCATTCCATGGTTCAAAACAGGACAGGTCCCAGGACAGTCCCTCACAGGATTCCACTGAGCTCAAGATTTGACCACAACTCCCTGAGCCAATCACCCAAACATTTTTACTTGCCTGACTGTCCCCCTCTCCAGACCCTGACATCATAGCAGGATGTGAAGTTCCCTGGATTCATGGCACATGAACTACTCCACCTGTCCTCGTGACCACTTTTACTTCATGACAATAACTATGGAGTAAGAGACATGCTGCATATTCACGTGAAGGCTGGGCTCACAGTCCATCTTCCATGGAGTCAAAGTAATTTGGATAAGCTGGCAATAGGCTTTTAAGGACATTAAGATGTTAAGTTTTAATGAGTCAGGTCCCCTGGCAGAGGGGACCTTTCATCTGATAGGAACATTTTTCAAAGCCTGTTGGCCAGAAATGAAAATTCAAATAAAACTCAGACAAGAAATAAGTATAGTTTTATGAGGGAAGCAATTGGGCCTGGAAACAGCTGAAGGGTGTCTGATGAGTTCTCAGCCATCTGAAACACTTAAACCAAGGTATTTCTGTGTTCATTAATACATACTGTGACCCAGACAAGTTACAAGCCCGATGCCAGAGTTTTTACACTCAATTTTAAGTTAGACGCTCATAATGGTACCTTCTAACCTTAAAATGATGTAGTGGTACTTACACTAACAGTTAACACTGTAGGAAATCCTGCTCAGTTTCTACTAAGTTGTGTTTATTTTCAAAATAAATTAAAGAATAACATTTTTATCCACTTCATGAGATTCCATCAACCTGTAACTGATTTCCATTCCTTTCCATCTTTCCTTCCTTTCCATAGTTCACAGCTACCTACCACTACAGCAGTATTTTTCTTCCATGTTTGATTTTAAATAGCTGCAGATACTGCTGCATTGAAAAAGCCACATTAAAAATGCTAAGATAACATGGAAATGTTTTTTCTCTTCACAGGATTAATGAATTCTATCCTCTTGAGCAGAGTTATCGCTGGCTTCTGTACAGTTCACACGAACAGGTAAGATATTTGTTTTACCTAAATGGATCATTCAATTAGAAAGGAACCCCCAAGAATTCACTTAAACAGACTGCACAGGCTCATCCTTCCCATCTTAAAATTCCTATAGTTCTGACACTGAGTGTGGGCTGGATAATTCTGCTTAAAACAGGACATGCTAACGTGATATAGACTAAAGTCAAATCTACTTTTTAGCTTTATTCTCACATGGAAATTTTGTTTCTTATTCAGGATCAAATATTAATAAGAAATTAACATTAATTTTCTACATCTTAAAAAAAATACAAAAACCCACCAAACCCTCTTGGCATTCTGTACCAGAGGCTGTCATTGAAACTTGTCTATAAACAATTTTTTGGAAGCATTTTTCTCCCAGAGAGCAAACAGTAGGTTAGACAATCCGCTGCAGAGATCTGCGTAACAAAGACTCTTGAAAAAAAATTTAAATCACTTCCTTTCAAGCACTTGTCCAAAACAATACAAACACCAGAGCTAAGGACACCCAGAACGACAACAAAACAGACAAAAGAAAGAACCACCTTCCAGCTCTCCTGGTTTTGCATTTGTCCTTCCAAGCTCCAAACAGGTCAAAGCATGTTTTACTCAAATGATGGCAAAAATAGGAATGGTCAGCCAGAACCCAAACTTCTTGTTCACTCTTGCAGGTCTTTTCCTTGCCCTCCTCTAAGAATCTGTGGAGTATTTAGGTGAAAGAACAGGCTACTAGATTAGAGGGAGGTGGGAGACACAGTTCCAAACTCTTTAGCGAGCACTGAGTCTCTTGAGCTGGGTTTCTCAAAACTACTCCTCCTCCTCACTGTCAGTAACGTGCTTGCCCTGCGCCATCTGACACGATCCATCTTTCCAGAGCACACACGGACACTCCTGCCCACGGCTACTCACCCAGGGGAAGCTTTTCCAGCAGATAAAGGTAACACTTGAAGAAGTCGTTTTGGATCGCCTTGTGCAAGACAAAGGACATGCTGTGCCGACAGAGTTCTTCGTCCGTCTTGTGCCAGCGCGACTTAAAGGCCAAATGTGCTGCTTTGTAGGCCATGATGAAGATTTTTTGGGGGAGAGTGGGCAGCTGCTGTGGCTGGTATTCTCTGGAGGAGCTGTCCTTTCGAGGGGGCAGAGGCAGTGTCATTTAAATTGTGGCAATGTACTGTCATTCTATATCGGGGTGTGTGGCAGGGGGCGGAGGCAGGCGAGGGGGGAGTGAGAAATGCTGGCTCTTGGCACTGGCTCGCAGTTATCCCTGGAGTGTTGCCCTCTGAAACAAGCAGGTGCTGGAAAGTGGGAAAAAAAATCCACCAGGAAATGGCTTAGCCAGGGTAAAAGTTTATCTACTCCAAAAAGGAGTGGCTTTAATTCGATTGTACTTTTCCTGATCTATTCAGCTTTCACTTCAAAGGAACTCAGATATTATCCAGAATCTCCCTCTTATATCTTGCAGGGTGATTTTGTTTCTGTGTCTCTCCCTTGCTATTAGTTCTTCAGTGCAGGGCGCTCAGGAGGAAGGCCAGAAGACAGAACATGGATGTGCCTTTACACAAACTGTGAGTCCTAATAACCTGTGATTCTAGCAGGCAAAGGTTTCTCCTTTTCAGGCTGTTTGTTCCAGGTTCTGCAGTATCAGTACGCTGCACTGCAGAAACAGTCAGGAAATTGGATGTTCCCAATACCAATGGGCTGCCCTACATCCATCCCCAGCAGCACTGCAGTCTCCTCACAAGTATCTGACCAAGTTTTTAACAACAGCACAAAGGTGACCCAGCATTCACCAAGGAAAATAAATCTTAAAATGAGGGATCAGCTAGAGCAGCTTCTTGTTAAAACACCTGCAGCTCATCTCTGCCTAAGTAGCCTATTTAAAATAAGAAAATAAGGTATCAGATGGCTTATGATGAGTTGCTGCAAGATCCAAGGCGGATCTGCTTGTTGGAGCTTCAGGATATTTAAAGAGGAGTTGGACTTGCCTTTATATTAGTAGGTAACCACCTGTCCCACCTGTACAGATTTGAGCTATACACGCTACTTCTGAAACACATCAGCTGCACAGAGGAGAAAAATAAAAACGTGCACAAGCTCCAAGTATCACATAGATCACAAAGGGTCAATGTTGCCTTTAAATGACTGTGTTCTGCTTACAAAACACCTGGTATGCAATCTAATTTCCACACAGACAAGCCATCAGGACTGCTGTAGGATTTCTCTTTATCTTAGAAAGGCCTCTGTAGTCATTCTTCTCCCTCACACTCATGCCTGGCATATGCCATCAGGATTAGATGCAGTTAAAGCAAGTAATTTTTGTTTTATCTTTGACAACAGGCTTTTAGGAGTTCCTGAGAACCACAGGATGATGTCGACAGAAGAGGCATAGGCAGAGGCACATGTGCAGTTCTGGGGGCAGTGAAGAACAGCTGCAAGGTTGGATGTCAGCTGGTAACCTTTCCAACTGCCTGCTGCCTGGATTGCCCTAGCTGCAGCTTTGGTGGCTCATTCAGAGCAGCAGTGAACGGCCCTGTCTGGCTGTCAGGCTGGAAAACAGCAATATGACAGAGGATGCACAAATTGTCTGACTTGCTGAGGTCTAGAACTCTTAGTCACAATCCTGAACGCCGCTCATGGGTCCAATCAGACTTAGCAGTTTTCAAAATTATTACTGTGGAAATAATTTAGTTTTGAGTTGACTGTGGAATTGACAAAAAAAAAAAAGTATTTTGGGTTGATGAGAAACTGAAATACTGCCCTTTTCTCACACACACAAAAAATTCTGTGTCAGGCCAAACAAAATGCTTTGGTTTGTTTGCAGGGCTATGTCCCTTCTAATTTTTTATTTGTTTATTTGTAATCAGATTCAGGTAGATTTGGTTTCAGTCTATCATTGACAAGCACAAACAAGAATAATGTCTCCAGCAGGCTGGTCAGTCTTGCAAAATCACTCTGTGGCAAGGAAATGCAGAGCAAAGCAAGTCCTTGGGCAAAGACCCAACCTTGGGAGGATAAGACTTCTGATGTCTCAGGAGAAACCCTTGCTTTGAAGCACATTTCCAAAGCAGAGTTCACTGCTTGTAGGTCAGGATGACTCACAGCCTTCAGGGCATATCCTGCACAATTCCCATGTGCTTTCATGGGTGCAGTCACAGCAGCAATCTGTTATCGTTTATACAATTGGAATTTAGCAATCTGGAATTCCATCTAAAGCAGCAAAACATGGCATCTGAGCCCTATGGGTAAATATATTAAAATTAATGTAACTGAAATTGGCCAGAGCTCTATCCCTATGGAGGGAACACACACTGCTTTCCCTCCAATCCTTCTAGCCCTGGTGCCAACACTAAATTACATTATAAAGGAAGCGAGTGAAGCCACTCTTGAGTAGGAGAGGCAGGTTGAAGATCATGTCCCAAGCACAGTGAGAGTCCTGGCAGGACCCTAATTTGGAGATCCACAAACAGTATGCTAACACAAATAGCAATATTTGGGGAGGACTCCTGAATGCTTTGGTCGTGAGGATTTTATTTGATTCTGGTTAGGGACGCTCAGTAGTGCTGAGGATGAAGGGAAGGAAAGGCAGGGTTCCTGATGAAACTGCAGCAGGGGCTGCTCTGTTGTTCTTGATAAGAAGCATGACAGCTGTGCCCACAACATCTGGTTCTCATTGAACCCTAGTGAGAGTTCCTTGCTGAGTCTCTTCCACCCCAGATGTGGTGGTTTAATTGATGGAGCCTGAGAAGGTTTTAGGTCCAGTGTGGAATGCTGCCTTTCACTGTGATATGTGACTCCAGATACGGTAAGGGCTGGGCTGCTCAGAGCCATCTTTTAAAAGCATTTCTTTTCTATATTGAATTTTGAGTCTATTGCCCTCTGTTGGCTCAAGCACAGGGTAAAGCTCCTTTTTGAGGTGAAAGCCAACAAAAATCTCCTCCTGGCTGAGTGGGGAGGCTTGTGAGGTTTGGAAAATGCAGGATCAAGTCTGCTGTAGCCTTGTGCATGTGAGTGTGCACAGCTCCTATGCTGCCAGAGCTCTGTTTAAGACTGTAGGCATTCTTCAACCAAGGAGGAAGGGGCTCTGGAAACTGCCTGGCTCAGTCATTGAAGACTGCACATTACAAGAAAGTTTTAAGGAGTGATCAGAGGGGATCCTGGTTTGGTGAGCAGGGATAAAGAGGATGTTGCACACTCATGAAACAACACAAAAAGCAATGCAGAACCCCCTCAGGGAGAACCGGGCAAGTGGGAGATAAGTTAGCCTTAATGTCTTTCTGCTCTGGCATGCAACTGCCAGAAATACTTTGGTGAAAAGTCTCTCAAGGATTTATTTTCAATTCCAAAGCAAAAGAAAGATGGCAACCCACACCATCAAAGCTCCTTCTGCACAAAACACTGCCAGAAAAAACATGCCTTTCCATTTCCTCTCAGCTGGATCCTTCCTACCTAGGGCATGAGACTGACCCATTGCTCAGACCACAGAGCTACTGCCCAGTTTTCCTGTGTCTGACAGCCACTGGCAGCAGATTTAGGGAACAGCCTAAATCTATTTGGTAGGAAATGTGCTTTGGCTAGCTCTTAGCACTTCCATGCTGCTCCTGCACAGAGCCAGACCAGGTATTTTCCTGAACTCTTAGAAGGCCCAGGCATGAAGCCCCCACCCAGTGTGGGAAAACCAGGGCACACGCTGGTGATGTGACATGAAAGTGGTGATGTCAGGAGGGGACAGCCTTTGTGTGGAGTGTGAACGTCCTGACAAAAGAGAAACTCCACCCTGAGAAAGAAGAGAGTGCAATGGGTAACAACAGAGCTGTAGAAAGAAGTGCAGTGTGCAGACCACGGACAAGAGAGACCATTTAACCTTCTCAATCTGCATCTCTTTTTGCAGAGGCAGAGATGTGAAAATCCAGACTTTCAGATCTGCAGCTCTGGGGATCCCTCCCTGCTGTTGGCAAACATGAGACTGGGTTTCCCTGATCTGATACAGCAGCACACTTCACAGGAGTGGTGGTGAACATTGTTTCAGTCAGAAGTGTTAGAATTAAACTGAAAAAT